>OV277694.1:12440000-13690000 GCA_922987775.1 Agonopterix subpropinquella | reverse complement strand
CTTTATAAATCCTATCAAACGGGGTGATTCCGTCAACGGGGTAGTAACGTCTATGGCTATAACCTTTGTTCTATAAACTCGTATCAAGTAGGTTGAGAAAAAACGTTTTTATTTGATAAATACCTGCACTTGTCGTCGCTGCTAAATAAGAACTTATAGAATAAAAGTTATACCTAGCCATTTGACGTTAATTACCTCGCTGACGGAATCGCCCCTCTCGACTTTAAACATAATTTTAAATATTTTGATTTTTTTTCAGTTCCGTTTCCTAAAACATCGAAAAATTACTTTGAAACGTCAAATTATTTACACAGTTTTTATGAGTTATCAATTAAGCTATAAGTTAATTATTTCAACGAGTTCTTACCGCGGTTTTATTGATTTTGGAGAAACGAGAACCCGTTATAATAATTAACTTTAGTCTAATTATTTAGTACTTAATTAGTCTTATTTCTTTTTAGTATTTTTAGTAGTACATTTTATTGAATTAGGAAACGGTCACATTGTGTAAAATGCTGTCACGGGTGCAAAGAATGAGAACTCCGTTTGTATGGTAAGCTGCCAAATGAAACACTAAAAACTTGGCTCGTGGGCCAGTTGATGATTTTTTAAATCTCAATAATTATGGTCATTTGGTCCACTGAATTCTTGCAGTCTGGGCCAGATTACGCTTACGTAAACCAGTTCAAATCGCCCCACTTTTTTGAGTGTGGAAGGGTGCGTGCAAGTGTGTATGTATACTAAACTGCAATAGCTACTTGATTCAAATGTATGAAACAGCAGATTTTTTAAGTGAAAACTTCTTTAGCGGCGGCGTTGTGCACTTTTTGGGATGAGTAAAAAAATTTAAAATCGCGTCAGGACCGTGACGTCACGTACCCTGATCGAAAATTCGTAAGACGGTGAGTGACGGTGACGTAAGATCTCTTAGTTTTCATTTCTGCCGGCACTCCTGGAGTGCAACCCGTTTTTCACTATTTCAGGTTTGCTTCAATAGTAGAAGTTGTTTAGTTTGGTCACCTGAACCACCCCTGAAAATTTTGCCCATGATTTTATTATCACCCAGTAGGTAGTAGGGTTGTATCGTGATATATTGAAAGAATAATCAATAATAACATAAGGTGTTATTATTGACACAATAAATACCTACATTAAGTATGTACTTACATAAGTTCTTAAGGGGAGCCTTTAGTTTAGACCATCAAGCAGAACAACTTTCACTATGGGACATTGGTCCCATAGTGAAAGTTGTTCTGCTTGATGTGTCTATTAATTGAAACGGCTTGTTCAGTTTGATAGTCCGAAGCACCCCTATAAGTTTAAGTACATCCTGTATACCCTACGTACATTCATTCTCATAAAAACACAGAATAAAATGAAAAAACATAAAAAACACTTCCTTGGAGTCGGTGTCATACACTTGACACACAACACTTTCTACAGAAAAGCTCTTAAACTTCTAGCCCATTTCAAACTAAGCACCAATCGATAACAAATCGCGTGTCCAACCGCCATAACATCAAATGATACCAGAATAACTACAATATACCATACTCCATCCATCATGAAACTTGCAATATGACTGCTTTGAAACAATAAACTTTAGATTGATTGTTCGCTAACATGTTTCAAGAATAAACGAGTACTCTCCTGAATATGTTTTGTACATTTCTGATTATCACTTTGGGAATTTTATGTAAAGATTACGAATAATCTTTACATAAAAGCTAGTAAGAAGTAGAGAAAAAACTGGGCAATATTCGGGCCTGTAAATTGCAAAGTGTATTATCAGCCTTTATAAGTCACACAAAAAGTGTTCTCCCAACTCAATTTGTGCCGCCGTCCGAGAGCCTCCCGCCTGAACATGATTTGCCTTGGGCGACCTGGAAGTCCTTAAACCGACTTCGAACCCAGGTCGGTCGCAGTAAGGACAACATGGTCAGGTGGAGATTCTCGGTTGCGCAAAATGTGACTTGCTTGTGCGGAGCTCCACAAACGATGGCCCATCTCACATCGTGCCCTGCGTGCCCTAACACCTGCACGCAGGAGGAGCTCATGACCGCTAGCGACGGTGCAGAATCGGTTGCCCAATTCTGGTAAGGTACTATTTAGCGACTTTGTTCAGAATTTGAAGTCGACACGATAAGCAAGCAAGCAAGTCCCACTACAGGGCAAGGTCCACATAGATCTTAGAGCCTTGTAGTATTGCCCATAGTCCAATACAAATACAAATACGAATACAAATATTTTTATTGTGACACACAGGTAACCAATAGGCGAGCCAAGTGTTGATTAGAGTGGAGGCGACAGCAGTCAACTTGCTGTCATAGTATTTTCAGGCCTGACCTATCAAACTAGGAAACCGGCATCTGCTGCACAATCCGGGACAGTCTGCGTAGTGTTGAACGCTCCAGATAACATCTCCCAGTAAGACGGCCATCCATTCAAAGATTGACAGGGCGATTTTAATTTTTTTACAGCGGGTTAAGACCCACTATATCAACCACAATATCTTCGCCTGTAAACCAGGATCAACAGCTGCGACCACTCACAATACTAGACAATCAAGTCCAGTGAGCATAAGATGACTTTAATCTATTTAGAACGCCGTAAAGAAGATAGGATCGACTAGGAAAAATGAATATCTGACTTCCCTCAATGACAAACGGGAGACAGCCTGTAGCTGACTATCTGAACTAGCTATGGAGGGAACAAGCAAAACATCATTAGCACAGGTACGAGGCGCATTAACTGTGACAAATTTCGTGGACACGACGGGTGGAATACAATGAGACACACTGCTGGATTGCTTGTTGAACTACGAGCAAATTAAAATTGATATACCTACTAGATAATGTCACGGCATTCCTTCAGACGTTAGCAGCCTCTGTTGATCCTCTCACCGCTACTTAAGGCTGGGTATTAGTAGAGCAAGCCTCTCCTTCTAACAAACAAACTTTTGCTATTAGCCATCCCGCTTTAATTGAAAGTAAGATCGCAAAAAAACGTATTTTTCATCAATATCTTTTCTCTTGGGTGTTTGGGGAAAAATCCATCGGGTAGAAGCCCTGCTATAATTATTTACCTTTCAAATGATGGTATATTCAGAAGAAATGGTGTAGGGTGATTCTTGTAAAACTGGTTATAAATCTGAAATCGAGCTTACTTTGCTCCTCTTTTCTATCGAGAAAATTTAATAGAATCGTGTTTTCAACGGTTAGATGCCCTGCAGAAAGAACGTATCTACACTGTTATGTGAACTATATAATATATTAAATGTAATAATTTGGCTATCAAAAATCGGTTCGAAAACAGACAAAATTGGTATGACCTCTTCACGCCCAATGCCGAGGTTCGTACCCCTTATGGATGCCCTTGGGCAGGTTGCTTACTGGTGTGGTCCCCTCATAGTCAACAGTAAAAAACAGCAACTGCTCTCTGAGGAACGCTGTATTTGTCAGTTTAAATAAACAAAATAGGTTGGTCCTTGTTTAAAGGACAGTGTACAGTGACCGAAAAAAGAATCCTTCAGACGTCGCATCGTCAATATCTCTGATGCCCTCATCCTCACCGTGTGGCTGTCAGTTATAGCCACTGCATCCAGCCCCACCTCTGATCGCATCGATTTCCCGTTCTGTGAGATTCAGGAGGGTGAGGCATATATAAAGTTCTCATGTGTTTTGCTTGCACACTTATGCACTTAGAAATATCCTGCGTACCTGACTACTTTTCTAATAAAGCAGTCGCTTTGTCGAAATCTTTAATGAGAAATCATTCATTTAGATGATATCACAAATATCCAGCAATCTATTATTAAAACGTACCTTAGGTTGACTTTTGACCATAGCTGTGAGAGATAGTCGGTACGTAAGCTTGTAGCATAGGTAGTGTTCTTTTTCACGACTCGTTCTTCTAAATTGTGTCGTGCTCAGCATGCGGCGAAGACGTTCCGGCCGGTCTCTTTGCCGGCCGCCGCCGCGGCCAACGACCCCCGGCACCCGATCGTCGTAGCTACCACGATATCTTCCTTGGTCGAGCTCAACATTCGGTCGTTCGCAATCGGAACGCACTACTGATATCCCTTGCACCAGAGTCCAGCACTGAACACACAGCACACCTGCACTGGTAGCATGCACACCCGCGATAGCCGTGATACAGCTTTATCACGTCTTTTATCTAAAAAAGAAAAAAGACGCAAAGAACAAAAGAAAAACGCAAAAGAACGAGATAAAAGACGTGATAAAGCCGTATCACGGCTATCGCGGGTGTGCATGCTACCAGTGCAGGTGTGCGTGACATTCACGTACAGAGAGTCAATGTGTGCGTGACAGTCGTACTTGGAGCGATTGTTCTTAGATAGTGAGTCTTCTGTTGTACTTTAATATATTCCGTGCCTAAGCGAAGAAAAAATCTACCAGTAGAAAAGCTTTAATTTCCTTATACAGCGATTCAGCTAGCGAGCTTTTGGTGGAGTTTTACTATTTTTTTTATTAATGATGCGTTTGTTCTTGACCGCAATCTAGTCCTCAGGACGAAGACCCCCGGTACCCGATCGGCATTCTCTTTCACAGCCTCTACCTCACAAAGCTCTCTAGTGGTCGGTAAGCCTAATCCTAATCGCTTGTACGCTCGCACTCTATAATTTTCTAAGAAGTTCATCATTTCAGAAGCCCGTATGTATTCCTTCGAATCCGAAGTTGCAAAGTAAATATTTTTTGGGATCCTCATTAACAGTTTTTCCCCCATAATGTGGATCTTCGAAGCGGCTAATCGTTTTGCGGCTCGTAATCTTTGTTTGCTAATAATTACCTCGGAATTTTTTTTTGCGAATAATTCTTCTTTATTCAATTGGGACGTCTTCAAAAGAAAGGCGTTTCAACTTATCAAAAGCAGGAAAGTTTATAATTGTGCGAGCGAAAGTTTTTACCAGATCTAATCTAATTATGTTTAAATTGAAAGCGAAATTATTTGTTACATACCTAATCAATTTTAAAAATAATTTTTTTCCTCTAGCGCGCTCTATATACATTTATGAACGAAATTGGATTAATATTTTGGATATTAACAGAGTCAATGAAATTTCTCAAACACAATCTAATAACGAAAATAGAGCTGTGCTTGTGGTTTGTCAGATTTTCGTTAAAATAATTGTTAAGGTTAGGTATTCAAATATTTGCTAGTAGATCTTAAATTAATCCTAGCATTGAAACTGTATAATAATTCAACGGAAATCTTACAAACCGCAGAGTTAAGTTATCAATCAATCAATCAAATATACTTTATTTTACACCAAAACATAAACAGTAAAATACAGAGAAAAAATACAAGAGGCACAAAATAAGGCCGTATCCTCTAAAATCTTGTTTAAAAGTTCATTAGTTTGACGATGTAAAGTTTACATTGTAAACCATCAAATTCATTCACTATCATCATCATCATGTCAGCCGATGGACGTCCACTGCTGGATATAGGCATCCCCCAAGGATCGCCACAACTCGCGGTCCTGCGCTGCCCTCATCCAACGGGTTCCCTCCGCCTACACCAGGTCGTCGGTCCATCGTGTGAGGGGCCTACCCACGCTGCGCTTTTCGGTACGCGGTCGCCACTCGAGAGCTCTTCGGCCCCATTAAGCTAAGTGTGCCTAATGTCCCCCGCCCATTGCTACTTTAGTTTAGCAATTCTTTGAGCTATTTCAGCTGCTCTGGATCTTCTGCGGATCTCTTCATTAATTCCATGGACTGCCTTAACTCGACAGAAACTCGTAAATACCGGACGCGTAAAAAGATATATGACCAAATATTTTTATTACGCCCTGTATAATGTGGTGCGGTGGGCGTTATTATTGGACACTGGACTGTGACAGATAACGGCAATACATCACGCATGGTCACTCTACTACTTTAATTAAATATAGTCCAGTAAAAATACGCTATCCTAGTATCGAGAATGAAAATAATTTATAACAGCTGTTTAACTCTTTTTTTTAAGATTTTTTTTTAAATAAATATAAAGAATTATACTAAAAATTGTATTAGTGATTGTATTAGTATTAATTAATGGAAATAAATAAATAAAGTATAAAAATACATGTAAAACTATTAAAAAAAATAACTAACCATTTTTCTATGCCGTTGTTAAATTAATTTCTTTTCTTTTTTATTATTAGAAGTAAATCCCAAGAAAAAACTCCAAGGGGCGTTTCATTTTTTTACTTTAAAATAAGTAAAAATCACGAACTATTTTTATAAAATAATACTGAATTTTAGTACAAAAACACAGTGTCGGTATATAAACTCATAACCTAAAACAAAAAATTAAGCACAGATACAAAAAGAAAGAAAACTGACACTACAAAAAAACATCCATTTTAGTGTACTAAAAACTAAAAATGTGGAATTTCGTTAAATTCGTTAGTGAAAAGTGCCTTAAAGTCATTTTGTGTAAACGATCTAGAGCAAAAAACGGCTTTTATAAATTAATTCCTTTCAACCCGTATTTTTACCTGACTAATACTATTTTCAGACGCAATAACAATTAATATGCGTGCTTGATTTTTCGAGGACCATACTACCGACCGCCATATTTTCATTTGGGACCCATTTTGCGTGTGACGTATCAATAAAAACACCGCAGGAGCATGTAGGACACGCCCGTGATATGAGACCGTAATATATCTGTATACAGGGTGTAAAATTTAATCATCATCATCATCATCTCAGCCGTCCATCGACATAGGCCTCCCCCAAGGATCGCTATAACCCGGTCCTACGCTGTCCTCATCCAACGGGTTCCCACCACCTTCACTAGGTCGTCGGTCCACCGTGTGGGGGGCCTACCCACGCTGCGCTTTCCGATACGTGGTTACCACTCTTCGGCCCCATCGGCCATCGGTTCTGCGAGCAATGTGGGGCCCACTGCCACTTTAGTTAAGCAATTCTTTGAGCTATGTCAGCTACTCTGGTTCTTGTGCGGATCTCTTCATTTCTGGTTCGATCTCGTAGGGAAACTCCGACCATAGCCCTTCCAGCCTTTTTATGAGGCCTTGACTAAGCGACCACGTCTATGTTTCATATGTCATCGCTGGCAACACACAATGGTCGAAGATTTTCGTTTTAAGACACTGCAGTATTTGGGACGTGAAGATACTACGTAGCTTCCCGATTCAGCGGTTGATCTCTTTCTCCAAGTTCGACCTACCTAACCGGATAGTTTGTCCCAGCCAGGTACCTAAACATAATCGTCAACAAGAGAGTTCTCGATCATTACAGGAGTGGATCCAACTCATATAGTTATTATACCTACCTTCTTCTTATCGTGTGGGCAGAGCCCTGATGTCAGAGTTTTTTCAGACCGCCTTACGGCCTCTGACGTGGTTTTTATGTAACGACTACTACCACCAGAGATAGTAGCCGGGACCAACGGCTTAACGTGCCATCCGAAGTACGGAATCATTTTTCTTTTCAGACAATCAGGTATTCAGCCTGCAATGTCCTAACCAACTGGGGAAAAACGCACAAAGTGACATATCACTAGTTGTCCCCCGTCGAGGTAATCGAACCCACGACGTCCGTGTCGAGAGCCCAATGCTCTTAACTATTAGACCACGGATGCCTTCCTGTTTGGTACAACCATAGAGAAATTACGCGCTCCTCTGGGTATAACTGACAAGTTAATGCAATAAAGAGATGCTCAAAACCGTAATATCTGTGAACAGATTTTTTTGGGACTGTAATCGGACGGAAATGCGTTTTCCAGTCAAGTGCGTTTGCGATCAATAACGGCAAAATTGAATTGATAATACTTCAAGGGTTCTCATTATCGTTATTTATTTAATTAATATTTCGAGTGGCCTAAAATACAGAGATAGGATGACCATACAATAAAGGCTAAAATCCAGTCAGTGGCGTAGCGTGGGTTTCTGCCACCCGGGGCAAAAACTGATTTTGCCAAAAATAAAGGAGCGAGCGAAGCGAGCTTAACATTTTTTTGCACATTTATCCGGGTTGTGATTAGACATCTTTTAATATATCCACGCAAAAATAGAAACTTAGAGCAAGCGAAGCGAGCTCACCTTTTTCTCCTCAATACGAATCGGTTGGATACAGGGCTTTTTACGTATAAACAAAACTTGTGCAAAGTAACCTAAGTAAAAGCTGTGGATTGAGCGAAGCAAGCTTGAAATTTTGAGCACCACATCTTAGATGTGGTGGTTTCTTAGTATGGGAAGTGACCCTCTGTTGTGTATAATTTATTTACTCTATGGTTTCAGAGATATCGTTCAATTTCAGGAACGAACGGTTTGGTAAAATTCTGCAGCGTCGATCATTCACAGCCTGATAAGAAATAGGGTAAATAATCTTCTTAATAATGCTAATGGTTTTATAAGAGGACGAGCATTTACCCGCGACTTCATCCGCATAAATTATATAGGTACCAGATTTTAAGTTAGATCATAAGCTATCAAATAAAAAAAGTTTCATCATAATCGGTTCAGTAGGTAGTTTTCGCGTGATGCTCGATCAAACAAACAAACAAACACACAAACAAACAACCAAACTAACAGACAGACCAAAAATCCAAAAAAATTTGATTTGGAATCAGGGACTCCGGGGACACCTAAAAACCATAATCGTAAGTAATCTTTTTTTTTTGTTGATATCTTCAATGTACAGACACACTTCTGTTACAGTTTTTATAATAGTTTAAGACTATAATGCTGAACAACTTTCTCCGTTAGTACAACATCAAAATCGCGAAAAAAAAAATCTGCTGGCTCATTTGAGTCAAGTAGGATTGCAGTTTTGGTTGGAACAGCTGTTTTTTACTACTGTCTTTCCTAGGTCTGCTCTACCAATATTACTTTCAATGCTTGCCAAAAAACCTAGACACTCAATCTTTTCAGTTTTATGAAATTTCAATACCTTATACTGTATATTTATTTATTTTTTGATAACATCAAGGTGACTGGGCATTTTTTTTAATTATACACCCCATTACGTGTTACGATCATTGATAGCAATTGGACTGTAATGCAAACTTGTCTCAAAAAACAATTTATTATTTGAGGACGAGTTTTGTCATTGTTATAGTGACTCCTATTGGACTTCACATACACATCAGAATTTCTTCTTCAGCTTATGCAGGTTTCCTCACGATGTTTTCCTTCGTTAGACAAACTCATTAAAAGCTTATACTATACATCATCACAGCCTTACGTACCACTGCAAGGCACATGCCTACCCTCAGAAAGGGTGGTAGTTAACCCACTACCCATGCCTAATGGTGATTGGTAGACTTCGCACTCGTACATAAGATAGAAAAACTCATTAGTCCGTACCGATTCAAACCTGGACCTCAAGGTTGAGTTAACATAGCTCTCCGCAACGTGCCACACCGACTCTTTGAGATGCGCTTATACATACATATAACTATAGCAGGATTGGGTACTAAGAAAGGATATTTCGATGTTCTAATTTCACACGAATGAAGTCGCGGGCAAAACCTAGTCATATTATACTCAATGGTACTCCATGCAAGCTGAAACATTTTGCGAGAACACTTTTGAAAGTCAATTTACACTGTCGCAAATAAGATCGTGCTGTTACTGAAAACAGTACAAGTAGTTGGCTTACTTCCAAGGGTACACAACCTCAACAAAGCTTTGATTCAAACAACAACAATTATATTCCCGAGATTGAAGTTTTACTTGACCGACTTGGCTGTGTTAGACTCAGATCTCGCTACTAGTTTTCTATAATTGAATAAACATATTTTATTGATTTCCAAGTGATGACATGGAACACAGACCTGGTCGTTCAACCAAGGCCTCATAAAAAGGCTGAAAGTCACCCAAAGGGCAATGGAGAGGGCTATGCTCGGAGTTTCCCTGCGAGATCGAATCAGAAATGAAGAGATCCGCAGAAGAACCAGAGTAGCTGGCATAGCCCAAAGAATTGCTAAACTAAAGTGGCAGTGGGTGGGGCACATTGCTCGCAGAACCGATGGCCGATGGGGCCGAAAAGTTCTCGAGTGGCGACCGCGTACCGGAAAGCGCAGCGTGGGTAGGCCTCTCACACGGTGGACCATCGACTTGGTGTAGGCGGCGGGAACCCGTTGGATGAGGGCAGCGCAGGACCGGTCGTTATGGCGATCCTTGGGGGAGGCCTATGCCAAGCAGTGGATGTCCATCGGCTGAGATGATGATGATGATTTGATTGATTTACAATGATCATCAGTGGCGCGCCACAAAACTCTGTCCTCGACCTTCCTCCCACGCGATCCCCGATCCCGGATCGTGGCAGGCTCAAAATCAAACCGCTTGAACACCACGTGAAAGACAACTGCTCACGGCAAAACCTGCAACGTGACTACCCCTATTTATTTTACGTAGGTACTTTTATTTTATTCCCTAACAGCACCTGACGCGTGTAACAAGCTCACAAGCAAGATTTTGTTGTGAAAATCAGGCAGCTGTGTTTTGAAACCAGTCTACCGGAAAATGTAATCATACGTTACTGCAGGGTAGCTGATTTTGTGATATTGAAAGGGTTTTGAATTGGAAATGCAAGGTATTTGTTTCCTGGAACTCTTGGGGGTTATGAGGTATTTATACAGGTTATCCCAAAAGGCCTCATATTTGCACAAAACGAGCTTCTAGGAACGATGTACCTCGTAGAGTACCTCCGTCGGGAACACCCATATTTTTAATACCAGTTTTAACGAAGTACAGTCACGCCTGTAATTTCATACAAATGGGAATAATTTGACGAATAGAGTGTAGGGATCCATCCCTCCAAAGTCCACGTTGGGAGATGTTAATGGCAAGGGAGTCAGTTGCCTCAATGTAGACCAGTTGCTGTCAAGCTGGCCTAATTTGACAGTCAGTTAGATGTGCCCTCTTGTGGGGCAAAACAAGCAAACTAATAACCGTACACACAAGCAAACTAATAATTAAACAACGTATATACGTGAACGAAGTAACAGTCAAGTGAGACAAGACTCATTTTTAGCCTAATTTAGCTTCAGGACGACCTTTTAAAAAGAATCAGTTGGCTAGTTTTTCTCCTCTAAAAACACTATTAAATAAGCTAAATTCCGTACTTAGTTACCGGTTCGACAGCAACAGCAAGACATAGAGCGGTCAATTCTAAGCCGGCTTATTTATTTTCTTTGATTTTTTTGCCCCACAAGAGGGCGGACATCTGAGTGCCTGTCAAATTAGCAACTGGTTTATATTCTGACATTTCACTCGAAGCCGGCTTACTTAAATCTATATTACAACTTATTTCAAGCAAGGCCACGTAGAGAACTTCAGTTGTGCGATTTGGAACTTCTTCAATATCTCCCGAAGTATTTAGAGTTGTCTGCAACTTGCTCGATAAAACTTATCGCCTGACAAGCGATTAGCACCTAATTGGTAGTTCCGAAATTGGTTACGAAACTTCCTCTGGCTTTTCGATTGAAAATGTTGTCGGTCCAACTAACAGGTGTAGTCTTAAAGCGTTTGCAAGACAGCTTTTGTAAAGCAGCGGCCATTTTATGGATCTGTAGTAAAAAGTTATCGCCCGTTGGTTCCCACTGCTGGGCAAAGGCCACCTCTCACGAATAATGATGAGAGTAAGTGTGCCATACTCCACGGTTCCATTTGCTATCGCATGCGAAAGGCTAAGTCTTCTATCATAGTCATCCATTACTAAGCACTTCATTTCTGGATTCCCTTACTCCTTGGGCCCACCGTTGGCTCACATGGGCGGATCCAGTGCTAATTGGTTTTTGCGGTTGGAGGTCAACTTGCTGCCAAAGCTAAAAGGCAAAAACGGAATCATTATCTTCATCATCATCATTTTCACCCCGTATCTACCCACTGCAGGGCATAAGCCCTTGCCACAGTGAAATTTCACGCTCCCCTATAGGTATCTTACCCACTCCGAGTATCTACCAGACCCAAATTCTTAATTTCTTCGTAAAATCGTAGGTAGGATACCCAAGTAGGTTTTACCAAAGGTCGTTGTTAGATTAAAACGTAAACAAACCCTGGAAACCTTTATAAATAAAACAGAAACAGTTTGCTTCCCACTCATCCCAATTCTATCCCGAAATACGAACCTAACTCGATTTTAATGGGTAATGTCTGGGAGGATCGTAATTCCCAACGTTGCAAAACCGTGTGGCGACAGATTACTAGGTAGTATAACGTAACAGATAAATGAAGAGTCGTGTTGTAGGTCTGCTATTGGGTAGTCGCGTCGCGTGTCAGTCATCGGTTGCCCCCTCCGGCAACGAAGCTCCAGTGGTGGCTCAAGATAGTGTTCTTTTCGAAGAACAACCCTTGAAGTCCTATATACCTATATAACCGTACAACATCAAGGACTTTTGCTACATAAACTAGACATTGGCAAAATCAACAAAACCAAGACGGAAGTCATAATTTAAATTAAAAAAAAAAAAAAAAAGATAAATACGAAGCTTGACTCAGCATTTAACTTCGTATCGTTGCGCGCGACGTATCCGACGTTGCCGTCTGGCACGAGTGGCAGAAACCAAGCAAGCGCATCGCTTAACTTATCTCGGCTTTGTGGTGGAGGCCTACAGCCCTAGTATGATCTATCAACTCGGGCGCGACGCGCCTTTGCTGCATAGAAAATTACCCCTTCCCGCGTTTTTCAATCGCCTTTGCCGCTACGTACTGTTTGTATTGAAAAAGACAGTCGCGCGTAAGTAGAGAAATCATGCAAGAGCGTCAGATCATCAGGATTCGTTTTTCGGCGAAGAGTATTGCGACACAAAGGTCATGTGGCGGCGGATAGATTGAGATTGACGTAGCTACAGCGACTGAACGAGGAAGGCTGAAGATAGAGTTTTGCCTTTATTCAGCGAATGAACGAGAAAGGCTGAAGATAGAGTTTTACCTTTATTCAGCAGTGAACGATGAATGGATAATGATGATGGGCTATGTAAAGAAGGGTGAATACTATACTTTAGATTCGCTGGGGCTACGATAAAAACCATAGCAATAAAATTATCTTGGAGGGTCCTATACAAGGTCCTTCTTAATAGCTAAGTACCTGTTTTTTAAGGGGATAACCAGACTATCAAACTGAACAACTTTCTGTACGGGACTTTCCCTATCGGACCAACAACGAGATCGCGAAAAAAAAAAACAGTCCCGTACATTTAGTATGGAACGGTAGATTTTTTTTCTCGCGATTTCGATGTTGTTGCCATAGAGAAAGTTGTTCAGTTTGACGGTCTGATCATCCCCCTAAAAAAATGTCAAAAAAAAACCCTATATTACGTAGTTCTTTAAAAGTTTTAGTTATAAACTTTTTCAAATAAATGTATAAATCATACAAAGCCAGGATACAAAGAATATATAGCCTACCAATAACAAAGTGATAGTCGAATTAATTGACGATTAATCGAGTAAATAGTTGAGTAAGCTTTTTAGATAAAACCAAAAGAGGAACATGCGACACTCACCGTACATTTGCTTACTGACTCTTTTTATCCCGGGCTTATTTTATTTAGGTATTAATGTATATATAGAACACAAAAGAGAAAACACAGCTCCGTCTAAATAGAAGAAGCAAAGTGTAACCTGCGTGCTGCAGATCAGGTCATAACCTACGAATAAGATAGTCATAACTCATAGTGACAATGAAAATTTTATGAAGATTCAGTCAAAAGCGTTAGGGCCTAGGTGACCTGTGATATATGACAATGTGACCTGCAATCATAAGGACCTCTCTTGACAGGTGCCTTGCTCGCATTAAAAACATACTCACTGCTGACGACCTACCACGCGGGTACGCAAGACCTTCCTGGCGGGTCCGGTTTATGTTGTATTCCGTGGCATTGCCACACGCGCCGTGTTTCATGTTTTGAGACTAGCAGCAAAGTATAAGAAAGAGTATCTCTAGTACTACATACAGTACAGACACTCTCTGCCTCCCACCAATTTCTTACCTCACCACCTTTGGAAGCATCGTGGCGTAAAATGTAAGCAAATGCATATTCCTGTTTCGCTCGCTGTCAATCAGTATGGCACTTGCTTATCTCTTAAAAAAATTTCCCATAATTTATATGAAATAACAACTAAGCATATTCCTGTTTCGCTCGCTGTCACTCAGTATCGCACTTGCTTATCTCTTTAAAAATTTTCCCATAATCTATATGAAATAACAACTAAGTTACAACTAAGGTAATTGACATAGCCCAAAGAATTGCTAAACTTAAGTAGCAGTGGGCGGGGCACATTGCTCGTAGAACCATGGCCGGTGGGGCCGATTTTAGTCACGTCCCTGATCTGGTTTAGGCAAGAAAATTGTATATATTTGGGTCTAAGTACGTCCTGAAAGTCACCCAAAGGGCATTGGAGAGGGCTCGGAGTTTCACTGCGAGATCGAATCAGAAATGAAGAGATCCGCAGAAGAACCAGAGTAACTGACATAGCCCAAAGAATTGCCAAACTTAAGTGGCAGTGGGTGGGGCAGATTGCTCGCAGAACCCATCGGTTCTGCGAGCAATGTGCCCCACCCACTGCCACTTAAGTCGGCCATCGCCGATGGGGCCGAAAAGTTCTCGAGTGGCGATCGACCGCGTACCGGAAAGCGCAGCGTGGGTAGGCGCCCTCATACGGTGGACCGACGACCTGGTGAAGGCGGCGGGAAAACGTTGGATGAGGGCAGCGCAGGACCGGTCGTTATGGCGATCCTTGCGGGAGCCCTATGTCCAGCAGTGGTCGGCTGAGATGATGATGATGAACAACTAAGTTTAGCCCTTCCGCAGTCTGAGAACGCTACATGCTCCTCTTTTTGGTTTTATTTAAGGTAATCCCAGAGAATATGGGTCAGTCACGTTTCTTCTTATTGTCGAATTTGTCGGATTGTATTGACATCAAATAAGAAACGGTCACGGGGTATTGGTTCAGATGCGGATAGATTTAGCCGAGTGCGGCGGTGAAAGGATAATATACAAGATAACTCGTTTATTTCATCAGAATAAAAAGGATGGGTTATTGAATTAAATTACTGCAATAATTTGATTATCGTAGAGATCATTGGGGAAGGCATATGATGTTTAGGAGACTATAATTACAACAGAGAGCGGTTGAAGTTATGGATGATATAATTATATCATCCAAAACTAAATAAAAAATAAATAATATTTAGAAAGTGAAATTTTCTTGTACGTAGGCTACGTAACATACTTAGCCTGTTACTTACTGAAATACAAATTATAAAAAAAAATACAAGGAATACAAAGGACAGCCCTCCGCAAACTGAAACGGTGAACTCAGACCATGAAATTGAACAACTTTCACTATGGAGCCTACTTCAGGAACCGCGAAAAACAAAATCACTGTCCCTTACAAAACTGCTTTACCTACCCGACTCAAATGTATGGGACAGCAGATAAATTTTCGCGTTTCCTGAAGTAGGCCCCATAGTGAAAGTTGTTCAGTTTGATGGTCTGAGTTCACCATTTCAATTTGCGGAAGGATGTACCTTACACTCTGTACACAGGTTGCATTAGTTTAAGGGGTGATTGTACCCATTATACTGAATACCTTTCCCTGAGAAACCTATAGAAATTTCGAGTTTTTTTCGCAAAATTCGATCAGCTGATTGCATTTAGTATTGGAAGACCAACCATTTTTTTACGTAGGTTTCTCAGTGAAAGTTGTTCAGTATCATGGGTAAAATCACCACGTAAAGTAATGCAACTGTTTACCTTAACACCCTATACAGAGTGTAATAAAACACCCTAGTAGTAATTAAGGGCTAGGGCTTAATTGCTTCAGACCATCAAACTGAACAACTTTCACTATGGAGCCAACATCGAAATCGCGAAAAAAATCAGCTCTTTCATACAAAACTGCAGTACAGTCTCGACTCAAATGTATGGGACAGCAGATTTTTTTTTTTTTTCTCGACTTTTGCTCCATAGTGAAAGCTGTTCAGATTGATGGTCTGAAGCACCCCCTTATGTACCTATTACTAGGGTGTTTTATTACACCCTGTATATTTTCCTGCTGAAAACGTAAAACGTAAATACCCTACTTCATCAACGGATGCGTCCGACTCTGTTGACAAGTATATTTTTTCTTTGGCTTAGCCTATTACCATTTTCAGAGAGCCATGTTGGTAATGTCAACGCTACGGCGTAGATCGGTAGATCTATTCTATGTTGAACTTAAAATTTATTCGATACAGTGTGCTATGCGCCATGGAAAACGCCAAACACTGCTAGGCCGGTGGAAATTAACATTAAATTCGCAAAGCATGATGTAGTGCTGCATTTTTGGTATGTTGTTTGGATCAGTTAGGGTGATGTAAATCCCAATTTGCAACTTCGAAAAAGTTGTGCTCGCTGCGCACCACGTGATAAACTGTGAAAATTTTCGACTTTTTTCACTTTTTGCTCTAAAAGTCATAAACTATGCGTTTCCGACAAGTAACATTCAATACATAAATGAAGCTAATTAAATTGGCAACAATTTAAGCCTAACCGCAGCTCTCTAAACCTTATAACAACTAAGCTGTGGCCCTTCAAAGATGGTCCGTTTTTCCCGAAAATTTGAAATTTTTTGTTTCGTTCCCGTTTGAAGCAAAATATTGGCAAAACCGCTCGTTCTATGAGAAGGTCGAAAAATACTGTTGTAGTTCGAAAATTTTCGCAGTTTATCACGTGGTGCGCAGCGAGCACAACTTTTTCGAAGTTGCAAATTGGGATTTACATCACCCTAACTGATCCAAACAACATACCAAAAATGCAGCACTACATCATGCTTTGCCAATTTAGGGTTTTTTAGTGTCGATTTCTACCGGCCTATGCTCCGTCCGTCTATCTATTAGTCCAGTCATTTTACGGTTTGACCCGGGACTAATTAGTAATAGATATTTTTTTCCGTATAGTATTTAAGAGCCAATTTGAGCTTAGAAATGTAGGTACCAAAATAAAAAAAATAATCCCGTCAGCAACAGTTCCAAATTTAAAACTTAGATATTATCTTGTTGTAAGAAACCTTAATATTTTTTGCACATATTTAAGGCATTACATACCTACATACTTTAAACATGGTGTAAATATTTTTGTCTACTTAAAAGGTTTTGAAAAATACATTCGTATTTATTTTCTAATAAAAACCTAATTTTTTAATTTCAATGCCTATTTTATTGTTAAAAAATAATTTATATTGTTAAATATAATTCAAATGAGAATTGGTATTAATATTATTATGAATTAAAAAGCTATCTGGGACTCACCATTTTGATTTCTATGTTGCGTAGCGATTTTTTTTATTTGTTTCAGATTGTCTTTTTGTCAATTCTTCTTATCGTGTGGGCAGAGCCCTGGTGTCAGAGTTTTTTCAGACCGCCTTACGGCCTCTGACGTGGTTTTTATGTAACGACTACTACCACCAGAGATAGTAGCCGGGACCAACGGCTTAACGTGCCATCCGAAGCACGGCATCATTTTTCTTTTCAGACAATCAGGTGATTCAGCCTGCAATGTCCTAACGAACTGGGGAAAAACGCACAAAGTGACATATCACTCGGTGTCCCCCGTGGGAATCGAACCCACGACCTCCGTGTCGAGAGTCAGTACTCTTAACCATTAGACCACGGAGGCAATTTTTGTCAATGAATGCCGGTTACAGTTTAAAAGTAAAATTAATAATCACCTCTCAAAACAAAACTCCTCCTCAAAATGGCTGGGCTATATGTTTTAAAAAAAAAATCCTGTCGCTATTGTTCGTGATTTTCGCCTCAGTGCTGTGAAGTGAACAACGAAGTAACCCAATATAAAATGTTTATTGCTGCGATCTCAATACGTAATAGAACCCACCCTGTTTATTATCGTCATAATAACGCGGCAAGCAGTAGATGGGCGTGAAAGGGCTGTGATTAATGTGCATGACTGTACCTTTGCCTACCTCTACCTCTATGTTGCCTCTATGCATATAAATTGGTTTTTCCCCATTACGTGGAAACAGCGGTAATATGCTGGTACAAACAAGTTACCTAGTTTTTCCTTAGGAAATATTCATGATTAGGGTTGCCAACATAAAAAAAACGAACAGAATATAATGTATTTTTAACCCCAGCCGAAAAAAGAGGGATGTTATAAGTTTGACGCCTATGTTGGTCTGTCTGTTTGTCTGTCTGTCATCTTAGCTCCCAAACTGGTGGACCGATTTCGATGCGGTTTTTTTAAATAAGAAAGCTTATTTTTGCAAGACTGTTCTGTTCTTGTGTTTAATAGTTTTTAGGTTTTTGTAGTAAGTTGATGGAGAAGCACTTTTTTCATTTTGGTTTTCATTATTGATAAATCTTTAATATTGTCATGAGAGCACCACTGAACGGTGAAAGGACTCTTAACCTCAGGTACCTACTTATATCAATTACACCTGTGTACTTTTAATTCAGTAGGGTAAACAACCATTTTTTTGCTAACGCAATGTCGATAATGCCGCTTCTTTCCGTTTTTAGCTTTATCTTTGAGTTTCTATCAATTTCAGGAGTAAACAACATTTTCTTCTGACACCTGAATAATACAAAATAAACACCAATAAAACTGTTTCGTTTGCATTATACAAGTAACTGGAGGTAGGTACGGCAGAGCCGCCGCCAAGTTGAGATCGAAGAATGCCGTATGGTAACGCTAACCTCATTCAGGGAGTCCGTGTGGTATCTCTGTCCCACATTTGCATACAAATGATAGAGACAACAAATTTAATGAGACTGCCCCGCCCATAGGCTTAACCGACCGGTTTAAAATCAAAAGGCCTGTTCATAATGTGTATTCACGATTTAAAAAAAAATGTTTTTAAGAAATTGTTTTTCAAAATAAACATTTGTTACATTTAAATTCAATCATTTATGAATAAACAAATGTAACATTTTTGATCGTAACTGTAATACTGATTTAATAACAATAAATTATAATAAATATTAAAAAATTTACTAGTAATAAATTAAATTAATTGACAGTAAAACTATAAACAAGGTAAGGAAAGTTCAACCCAGGTCAAAGATACACAACGATAGCAGTCATGAGTGCGAAGGAGACGTCTGAACGGTACGAAGCTCATGAACAGACTAAAGATTACTCGCAATGTGAACGCGGCCTATGCGCCTTATAGGCCGCGTTCACATTGCGAGTAATCTTCGTCCAATCACGGGCAGGATCCAATTTTCGATACAACATCGACTCGCTGAACGGAGTTATTAGATAACTATAACTCCTAACTATATCCTTTTAACCGTGCTACAAATGCACTGCACTGTACTAGCATACTTTGATTAATTTATGAATTAATTTTTGCTGTCTAGTACTGAATTTCTGTCAATGTCTAGTAAGTTTTTGGAGAATTATCTCAAGACTTGTTTTATGTTACAAAACGCATTGGAGCGAAGACAATATGGTGGAGCCTCGTGGCAAGCCAGAAAGCACCAAATTACGCAACCATCTGCAAACCGACCTTCAATTCGAATCCCTTGGCAGATTTAAGGTTTTTGTTTGAAATATCGTGTTTAGTTCATAATCCATCACAGCCCTTGATCAGTCCGTCTTCGGACATAGGCCTCCTCCATATTTCTCCATGACGTTCCATTCCTCGCTCTCTGCATCCAGTTGGGACCCGCGTGTCTCCCAATGTCATTGACCCATATTTCTGGTAGGCGGCTTCTACCACGCGTGGTTTCTCTGGACCTCTACTCCAGTATTCTTCTGGTCCAACGCTCAGTATCCATACGTGCCACGTGGCCTGCCCATCTCCACTTCCGGCGTTCTATAGTGGCTATCACATCCACGACCTTTCACGATTTCATAATATCGTTCACAAATTCGTTAGTGCATATAAACTCCGTAGAGTTTAAGCTATTTTTAAAAATAAATCTCCAGGTCGCACTCTGCACTTAATAGGTCCTCAGCTATCCACATAAATGACAAAATTGTAATGGTACTAAAAAGAAGCATTTTATCTCAGGATGCACTCTAATCTACACTTAAAGTTAATTGATATTGTCTCTATGAGGTCTCATAACGTTTTATTGTCCAGCGATTACTAGACTTGGCCTTATTTTTACAAGAATTGTTCAAATAGAGTTGCCTAAAGAGACTTACGAGCAAACAGAAAAAATATGTTTGCGACCTTATATTATCAATCATCACGAAATCATCATCATCATCATCGAAATAATTGATTTTTCTATAGGTAGGACCTAGTATTTTCTCAAATAAAGGAACAAAGATGTAGCGAGTTCGGTACAGATAATCCAGGCCCTGTACCCGGACTTTCGATGTTCGATATATCGCCACTGTTTCGGTCCACACTTCATTGTTATAGAGTTGACATTGGAACGAAAACGTTCACGCAATTGCGAAGTTCGAATGTGCGGGTAGAGGCCCTGTGTCGATTCTGCTATGCGGAATTTGGTATCGCGCTAAACCACGTTGTATACCTATATCCATCGTAATTTTGATGTTATTCATGCGTAAACATCCTTTCTTCGCTTTTTGTTCCTCTCATCACAGAGTACTATAATTACCTCTCATTCTATCCCATTTTCCCCTAAAAGTTGATGAGTTTTGTAGATAAATATCTGCTTATTGTAAGACAAGTATAGAGAATACAATTGTGTAGAAAAGTGATCAGATTAATCATAATATAAAGTAACAAGGCTAAGTGCGATAGTAGGCATCCCGCTACGAAATCATTTTTAAACTCCAACGCAAAGAAGAGGGAAGTTTGACATGTCTCTGTGTGTGTATATGTCTGTGGCCTACTCGCCGATGAGAGAGAGTACTATAATACAACGTGTTAATAAATTAGCGCAAAACCTCATACACCCCAACTGATTTATTACAAAATAATTTGATTGAAACAATAATTTCATTATTTTGATACTTAAAATTTAAAGTTATTCGCATTTTAAGTTTTGAGGCAAAAATGATTTGCTATCATTTCAGCAATGAATGAAAGTGCTACCGAACTCGTGGATACATTTTAAGAATCTTGTTTTGGTAGTAAGTAACTAGGGTGAGTGTGTCCGTGCGGTCAGTTGAAATCGGGTTCAGTAAATTTTAAATTATACGAACAAATTAGTTAATATTTTGAAAAAAATTACCTATGTTGAAAACATTATAATCCGATTCTCTACTTTCTAGTTTTGCGTTAATTCATTAACACGTTGTATAAAAGTAAACTGTTTTTAACTTAAAACAAAAAAAAATACCTATTAGGTACTTATGCCTACTTATTTTTTTGTCAAAAATAAAGTTTAAATTATTTAACCGACTTCAAAAAAGGAGGAGGTTACTCAATTCGACCAGATATTTTTTTTTATGTGTGTTCGCGGATAACTTCATCGTTTATGAACCGATTTTGATGATTCTTTTTTTAGTCCTAAAATAAGATCGATCTACCCGAAACCGAGCAATCATGAAAGGACTAATGAATGTGGAGGAAGCTAGAGGAGGTTTGTCAAGATCGTAGCAGCATGGGTAGCATGACAACCCACGATAGCCGTGATACGGCTTTATCTCGTCTTTTATCTCGTTCGTTCGCGCGCAAACGAAAGAGATAAAAGACGTGAATGTGATAAAGCCGTATCACGGCTATCGCGGGTTGTCATGCTTCTAGAGCAGGTAGCATTCTGTTGTATCTGCCTATCCCAGTGGAAGACAGGTGGGCGTGAGAATATATTGTATGTATAAAAATAATGAGTTACGTATTTTAATGTCAAACGCTTTTTCCACTCGAATATACATAATCTCTCATCAACGTAGACGTTTTATTTATTATTTTCAGCTATTTGTAAATTAAATATTTAGAAAGATATGAATTGCTCTAATTTATCAAAATGAGTTCATCAATCAGTAGTGCGTTCTGTTTTTTGTATGTAAACACATTACTATCGATATGTTAACAGAATTAATTTTTTATCAGTGCAGAAACATAAACCATCTTTTTAACCTTGCTTTTCTCATCAAACTAACAACTTTTACTATGGAGCCGACTTCGAAATCTCAAAAATAAATTAGCTGCTCCATACAAAACTCGACTGAAATGTATGGGGACAGCTGATTATTTTTCGACGTTTTCTACATAGGTAGTGAAAGTTGTTCAGTTTGACGGTCTGCAGAACTCCTTTAAATATGCAACGCATTTAAGTTTAGGTACCCTGTATTATATGTAGATATCGTTACTATTTTACGAAGTCAATACTTTCGATATGTTTGTTTTTAGAGTTGGGGGTTTTTAAATTTGTAATTTAATTTTATTTCGTAATTTTTGAAGTTACTTGAAAAAAACTGAACCCTATTTTCATGAAACAAAGCTAAGAACACTCTCGCAAAAAAATTAGTTTTCTATTAAAACAGAACAGCATCGAAATCGATCCACCCGCTTGGGAGCTACGATGCCACAGACAGATAGACCGACAGACCGACAGACCGACATAGGCGTCAAAGTTATAACACCTCTTTTTTGCGTTGCTAAACATATTATATTATGGATATTGAAACTATCGATAGTTAGCTATGACTATTTTCAAAGTGAACACGTGTCGTTCCGACTGAAACTAGAAAATATTGAAGAAAATGTTGACAAAGAATTTCCACTCCAGACTTCCACTTAACATTGTAGGAAAAACTGTGCATTGAAAAATGCTAAAAAGAATATGGAAATATTGTAAATTGGTTCTATCACAAAGACTAGTTTATTTTTGCTTGTGTTAGAAGTCATAATTGACGACCCGGTTGGTGTAATGGTTACCACGCCGGACTGCCAAGCCAGGGTCCTGGGTTCGAATCCCGGTTACAATGTATGTGCCTGTGAGCGTTATTTATAATTATTATTTATTATAATTGGGTAACTGCCTCCGTGGTCTAATGGTTAAGAGCATTAGCTCTCGACACGGAGGTCGTAGGTTCTATTCCCACAGGGGACACCTAGTGATTGTCACTGTGCGTTTTCTCCCAATTGGTTAGGACATTGCAGGCTGAATCAGGTGACTCAGCCTGCAATGTCCTAACCACGGAATCATTTTCTTTTCAGACAATCAGGTGATTGTCTGAAAAGAAAATGATTCCGTGCTTCGGATTGCACGTTAAGTCATTGATCCCGGCTACTATCTCTGGTGGTATAGTTGTTACATAAAAACCACGTCAGAAGCCGTAAGGCGGTCTGAAAAAAGTCTGACACCATGGCTCTGCCCACACGATAAGAAGAAGAAGATTGGGGGTTTGTCGAGCCGCCATTTTGAAGTGCTAGTTTAAATTGCATATGGCGGACTAATAAATTAAAACATTACGTGATTTAGCCCCTAATAAGTCCCGATAGTAATTAATGAGACATTTCTTGTCTTTTAATGACACAATTAAGAGACTTTTTAATACTCGTTTGAAGTATTTCTGGCAAAAAGCCAGTGGATTCAAGTGTTTTACTGTTTTAATGAACTGTTCTGTTACGTTATACAGGGTGTAAGACAGCCAGACAAATACTGTAAAGATGAATTCAGACCATCAAACTGAACAACTTTCACTATCGAGCCAATTAACCTCAGGGAACGCGAAAAGAATTAGGTAATCTGAAGTTCCATAAAAAACTGCAGTACCTACCTACCCGACTCAAATTATAAAAAAGCTGTTTCTTTTTTACGTTTTAGCCCAGTCATTTTACGGTTTGAGCCGGGACTAATTAATAATTGAATTTTTTTTTCGCTGTAGTATTCAAGAGCCAATTTGAGTTTAGAAATGTACCAAAATAAAAAAAAAATCACGTCAGCAACAGTTCCAATTTTAAAATTTAGATATGATCTCGTTCTAAAAAGCCTGATGGTAATTTTTTTTTTTGCACATCTTTAAGGCTTTATCATTATACATACTTCAAACATGGCGTAAATATTTTTATCTACTTAGAAGGTTTTTAAAAATACATTCGTATTTTCTAATAAATACCTCATTTTTTTAATTTCAATGCCAATTTTATTGCTCAAAAATAATTTAAATTGTTAAATCTAATTCAAATGAGTGCATTGGTATTAATATTATTAATTTAAAAGCCTTCTAGGACACACAATTCTGATTTCTATGTTGCGTAGCAATTTTTTTTAAATATGATTTAGGATAGTATTTTTGTCACTAAATGGTGCCGGTTACAGTTTAAAAGTCCAATTAGTAATTACTCCCTACCCCGCCTAACAAAACTCCGTAAAATGACTGGCCTATTTCCTGAGGATATGGCTGGAGCTGTTCAGTTTGATAGTCTGAATTCACTGCCATTTGCCCGGCTGGCTGTCTCTTGCTGCATATTATGCCCCTTTCACACGAGGGCAGGACAGTGACGCAGGACAGTGGGGCAGGGCAGTTGGGAAGGCAGTTGGCGTTCACATTTTCTGGCAGTTAGACGGGGCAGCTCAGTCCACGAGCTAATGTAATTTGAGTTACATTTTGAAGGCTTTCACACTAATATTCGGTATTTATATTTAGTTCCTACACGGGTTTGTTTTTATAAATTCAATAATTTCGCTTTTCTATAAAAACTCTTTTTTTTTATCTGTATCAGTTATATTTAAAGCTGTAACCTTCTGTGTCAATTTGGGGAAAAACCAAACAGGATGATCAAAAATTATAAAATTTTAATACAAACTTATCTTGCTGCACTGTACTCCTCGCATCGCCTCCTCCTCCCCCCTCCTCGCGTTCACACGGGGACAGTAATCTGTTGCAAGACAGTCGAGAGAACAAGGTGATTGGGGAAGCAAACTGCCCTCAAAAAATACCTGCCCAGCAATGCAATTCACTAAGCGAAAACATCGTCACAACCTTAAATTCGTTGTTAAAACATCGGCTATCTGACAGTTCAGTATTTGCTAAATTTATGTCATGACTGTCAAACACATAATTATAAAAACTTCGACGATCTGAAGGATGCAAGAAGGACATGTTACATTTGTGAGCTCGTCGATGTTTTTGACAGCGATGTCACGCTTAGTGAATTGCACTGCAGGTTACTGTCCCAAAAGTAGGTAGGTACTGCCCTGCCTCGGCGCGGGTGTTTACAAATTCAAAGTCAACAAAATTTATTCAATATAGGAGCTTGAAGCATACCTTATTGAAAGTCAATAAGGTATGCTTCAAGCGTTATAATTATGTAACTTCCGTTACAATTCTATTATTTACGATAACCTGATCAATTTCATAGTCCACATTTACAGACACAAAAAAAAACTGAAATCTATTTGCATTTATATTTAAAACCCCTGGAGTGCCATTTTTGAATCTCATACGTTGAACTCAGCAGTTGAAAATGTATGGAGATACGCATCTTTCTACTGATAATTTGACTTTCAAAAATCGCACTCCTGGAGTATGATTTATGAAAGTCAAATCAGTAGTAGAAAGATGCACTTCTCCATAGTAATATTGACATTATCAACTGCCGAGTTCAAAGAATAAGTTTCAAAAACCGCACTTCAGAAAGAAAAATAATTTCACGGATTTACAAAGATATTAGATTAGATTCTTTCATTTTTCATCCTTTTTAAAGCTACCACCGCGTGGTCAGGAGTAGCACTGTCCTGCCCTCACTGCCCTGCCCTCGTGTGAAAGGAGCATTAGTTAGTAGGGGAAGGTATCGTACCTTGGCCAGTAATGTACCTTGGATAATTGCAATTTTTTCAAAATTCCCGCGCTCTGGAAAACTGTTGTCTATGGCATTTGAAACGTCATTTGTCAACACTAATGTGAAGTTAGTTGAAAGTTGCCGGCGCCGAGTGAGCACAGCGAAAAAAGGTGATTTGTGTTTTTTTGCATAAAAAGTTGTTTTTTTGAGCTTTAATCTTTGTCATTTTATTCTGCATATGAAAGGTCTTCCGTATATAATCTAATCTCTATATATTTAGCTACTAGTTGGCATGCGTATCAGATTCTAAACTCAAATTGAGAATCCTTTATGTAGCATATTTTTATGACGAAAACGGCTTTTTTGTACCTTGGCCATCCCACAAAATTTTTACTTTGGCCATGGCCAAGGTAAGATATCAAAGAAAAGATTAAACAACCAAAGAACAATAATTCAAAGCGAGAAGTATTTCACGTTCCTGAAATGCAGAAGTATTGGGATTATTGTTAAATATTAAGAAAACTTTAGTATAAGAAGCCCGTGATCTCAAAATAATAATTAAAAGTCTAAGGAGAGAGATATATTTATTGATTAGTTTTTCAATTTTGAGTTTTTGATTTTTTTGAGTTTATATTTGTTAAATCCACATTTTTGAATGAGTATTTTGATAGAAGTTATGTTATTAGATACTGAAAGTGAAAATAATTAGATTTAAGGCTCAAATTACATGATAAGATGCTAAAAAAGTCTGATAAGTTGTAACTTTTATAATATTTTCTTTATGCATTTTTGAGAATTTATTAAAACGAAAAGTACAAAGTGCGTATCCACGACAGGCTTCGTCAAAGGCAATAGATACAACATTCACATCCACAACAGGCTTCGTCAAAGATAATAGGTAGGTACACCACTCACATCCACAACAGGCTTCGTCAAAATACGTTATTTTCTTTATTACCTCCTTAATTATTAAGTTAAAGACTGATTATTAAGAATTTTGAGTGCTAACATAATTGACTGATTGTTAAAACATTATTTCTAAAGAAAATAAATGATTAATAGATGGTGAGAGTGTTTATTTCCATTTCAAATAAGTAGGTCCAAGGTACTATACGTGGGGTCCAAGGTACATGGGGTATGTGTTGTACCTTGGTCAGTTTGCCCATTTTTTTTCAAGTGGCTATAAGTCCTATATTTTTGAATATATTAAAGGGTTTTTACATTTATTACGTAGATATTGAACTGATCTTTAGATTTGTGTACATTAGGTAGATCTAAATTAATCCATTATTTTTTTTTAAATCAAAAACAAAAAACTGGGCCAAGGTACAAGACCTTCCCTACCTATGTTTGTCCAGGTTTTGTACATAATATTCTAGAAAATTTCTGCTTGAGAAGTTGAGATGAGACACAAAAGTAAAATTTTCCTTTTCTTGTTATATTTTAAATGCCCAGGGATTTTGTAAACAACCTGACCTAACTTTCGGCCTGTTAGGCGATCTTATCAAATTCTGGGAGTATCAAAAGGTACATCCTTAGAGACCTCTGTGGGTTGGCAGAAATTTTGGAAAAAACCAGTCAAGTGCGAGTTGGATTCACGCGTGGAGGGTTCCGTTGATATGGAACCCTCCGCGCGTGTTGTATACAGAGTCCTTCTTAATATACTGACACTTTTTTAAAGGGATGCTCAGACCATCAAACTGAACAACTTTCTCTATGGGAGCAACACCGAAATCGCGAAAAAAAATCTGCTGTCCCATACATTTGGCGCGAGTAGGTTTGCAGTTTTATATGGAAGAGCTGTTTTTTTTTCGCGATTTCGATGTTGGTGCCATACTGAAAGATTTTCAGTTTGACGGTCTGATCATCCCCTTAAAAAAATGTAAATTAAGAAAGACCCTATAGTGATCTATACATATAACATTAAGCACCTACAAAAAAAGGGGTGAGGCAGGGGGGTTTTTCCTAAGCGTTTCAACTTGTATTTATAAATGGTCTAATTGGTGAGTTCAGTGGCGCCAATGGGCTGTTCTATTGATGGCAAAATCATCAATAATATCAGCTTTGCAGATGACATGGTGCTACTGAGCCCTTTGAAAATTGCTTGATATTTGTGAGCGGTACTCTGTGGGCCATGGCCTTAAGTACAATGCGAAAAAGAGTGAGTAACAAATTTTAAGTACTTGGGTCACTGGGTCACAAAAACCCTGAGTGATGATAATGGACATCGATAAGATCGTGACGGGCCCACCATACCCCCTGGGGGTAGGGTGGGACTCAACCATACCCCTATAGTAGTGATGTGACCATCTTGTGTACCTGCTTGTACCTACACGTTTGAGTATTGACATGTACCAGGAGACCAGAAGTGTACAAGAGGTCATTTAGTACCGACCTTATCTTTAAGGAAGTTCGACCTCTACACGTCTGCTCTCCTGGTACGATAGATATTCGGCATCACCACGCTGCAAGTTTTGCCGCGAGCGATTTTCTTTCGGGTGGTGTTCGCGTGGTTCCAACCACGCGAACACCACACGAGGCCGCGTGGTTCGTTTTTGCTTGCCACAAGGCTCCGAAATAAAATAAATCTCCCCATATTTAACATATACATCCATCCGAACTATTTTTTGTATGAGGAATCATCAGGGTCTTCAAAAATGATATAGAGTCTTCTAAATGTTTTTTTTTATTTAAGATAAAGTTGGTTCTTCTCAGAGTACCTTAGGCCATAATGCCAACTCGACGAGAATAAAGCCCAGTCTTACGAGCGTACAGAAATACAAATAAAAATCAATTATTGCAACCATGTGTTTAAAAGTTGTTACATAGTAGTGATTCCAGTACACACGGCGACACATCAGTCGCGCGGCCAGCTTATTTTGCTTTTGTATACTTAGCTTGATGTGTCGCCGTGTGTACACTGTACACATGGCCCTGCTAGGGCACTGAAAAAAGCATATGCCTAAAAATGGCGCCTTTTTTAGCGCGGCCATCAATCAAACTTGAATATTATAGTTCAGAATAAAGTTAAAAACAACACTTGTTATTACAAATATCTCGGAACTCAGTCCGAACTGAGATATAAAGGCTTGAAGTGCACGTAATGCTAATATTTTCAACTTCAAGCCTTCATTTATAATTATCTCCGTCCGGACTGAGTTTAGGGATATACGGGGATATAAAAACATGTTAATAAGTTTTGTTTCTTACTTTATTCTGAAATAAAATATTCAATCTAGAATTAAACATTTTAATGGGTTCTTACCGCGTTTTGGTATGTATGAGTTCCCGATATTTCGGCATTGTTACAACTGCCATGATCATGGCGGTTGTATGTGTGTCGGGAACCCATACATACCAAAACGCGGTAAGAACCCGTTAAAATGTTTAATTCTAGATTAAATAATAACCGCGTAACTCTCAAAAACTGTATTAAGGCTGGGTATTAGTTGAACAAGCCTCTCTTTCTAACAAGCAAACTTTCGCAATTAGCCATCCCGCTTCAATTGAAAGCAAGATCGCAAAAAAAACGCATTTTTCATCAATATCTTTTCTCTTGGGGGTTTGGGGAAAAATCCATCGGTTAGAAGCCCTGCTATAATTATTTACCTTTCAAATGATGGTATATTCAGAAGAAATGGTGTAGTGTGATTCTTGTAAAACTGGTTATAAATCTGAAATCGAGCTTACTTTGCTCCTCTTTTCTATCGAGAAAATTTAATAGAATCGTGTTTTCAACGGTTAGATGCCCTGCAGAAAGAACGTATCTACACTGTTATGTGAACTATATATATTTAATGTAATAATTTGGTTCTCAAAAATCGGTTCGAAAACAGATAAAATAGGTATGACCCCCTCTTAATTTGGTTGCTGGCCGCGCCAAAAAGAACGACGAATAAGACGCCAACCTTTCATACAAAACCCGCATTGTCTTTTAAATTTTGAATTACAGTTATTACAAATAGAAAAACAAAATGCAGTGTATGTGTATGCCTTATATTGACGGCGAAGTATCATGAACTTCTAACTACGAAAATAGGATTTTAGGGGAAATGAAAAGAAAAATGTTTAGGAAGTAGTATTTAGAATTTCGTACTTATAGAAGACAAATTAAATGAAATACGATGAGTGTACAATTTATAAGTGCAATGCAACATTGTATTTTATACCTAAATAAGCAATAATTTCAAATTCTTCCAAATGTAGATACCTAGAAGTTCATGTCACTTCGCCGTCGATAAGTATACATACAAAAATTATTGCGTTTTATAATTACTCACGTCACGCTGACACTAAAAGAATAATTATTAATAGTGATGAATAACAATTATTAAAACAGAATAAAGTATATCCCGAGTGCAAAATTGTAAAGTCGGAGATAATGTAGTGTTTCAAATACGCAGAAGTTTTCACGGAAATCAACGCCAACGTCACGATCTTATATTCTCTGCCCATTTTTTTTGGTGCACAGTTTACTTTTCTTTGGACATAACGTCGATAATCCAACCCAAATATGGGCTCACTGGAGTATATATATGCACACCTTGTTTTTCTACTATATATCCTCGAAAAACTCCTACTATTTTATTCCTCACTAGAAGTGGTCTACCGGAATCTTCAATCAATCGTTCTTCTCAGAGTACCTTAGGTAATCATCCCAACTCGACGAGAATAAAGCCCGGTCTTACGAAGCTACAGAAATAAAAATACAAACGTTTTATGCAACCATGGGCATATGAATAGGTAATAATAGTAGTGTAACTATTATTACCTATTCATATGCCATGGGTTTAAAAGATGTTACATACCGATACCCTGCTAGGGCACTGTAAAAAGTAAATCTAAAATTAGGTACAGTTATTTCTGTTAATCATGCCTATTGAAATAAATTTATACAAATAGAATAACGAAATATAGTCGGGAATAAAATTGTTACTCATACTGACACGAAAAGAAAAATTATTAAAATGTATGAATAACAATGAGTACCAATGATTTTTTCGGAATTAATGTACGATTTGTAACTCCACTGGCTTTTCGGTGCCGAGTTTACTGTTCTTTGGACATAACGTCGTTAATCCAATCCAAATATGGGCTCACTGGAGTATACAGAAACACACCTGGGTTTTTGACTACAGGTCCATAAAGAACTCCTACTATTTTGTTGCCTACTAACAGTGGTCCACCGGAATCACCAAACGAAGGACTTTGTCTTCTCTTAGCACACGGAGCTACTATACAAATGAATGGTCCACTTGTTTTGTAGGAAGACTTGTCGCACTTGACAATAGCTGCATCACCGATTTGAAGGGGCTTGAGTTGCAATTTTCCTATTTCTGCTACCTTATTTGTTCGATTCAGCTCCTCGGACCAATTCATGCCGAACCCTGCATATCTGGCGCGGAGTCCCATCAACGAGTTAAAGTCTACAGCTGACAATATCCCGTAGTATTTTAAAGGTATTTTCTTTTCTAATACTAACAATCCTATGTCATTTCGCACATGTTGAGATCCAACAAGATATTGACGTTTGCCAAATAAAACCTGGTAGGAAGGATTAACTATTGTCTTTAAGACTTTTCTAAAGAATGTGGTGCCATTCACGGGTAAACTCATATCCCCATATCTTACAAGCGTGACTTTCATGGCGTTAAATTCAATCAAGCAATGCGAGGCAGTTAGTATCCATCGGTCTGCGATAAGGCTTCCGGTACCGGCTCTCATAGGTGTATTTTTGAAATGAGAGAATAATGGTGGCGTATCTTCATTTGGAATAAATTGGAGGGACACAACGTATGGATACTCGTCGGTGTCGTCATCGACGCCGTCTATGACCCTAGGTCGAATGCCGTGCCTGTTAGCGAATATGTCACTTGCTATCACTAGCAGACACAATGATGTAGATAATAATGTCATTTTTACTTACAAATTGTCTGAACGTTTAATTGTTTTTAACAATGATATTTATGTTACTACCAAGTTACTACCGTGTTTTTAATATAACGTCAAACCGTGATATAAACTTGAGAGTGGAGTGTGTCGAAACTTGAAATTGGATTTTGATGGTATTGGCAATTCTAGTTTTATGTTTTATTTATATGTAATAGCCAAGTTACACAAGATTATAACTATTATGTTAATTTTACACATACTTACCTACTCTAAAATGGCGCGTTAAATTATTGTGCCGCGCTACAACCGTAATAATATTTGCTCTTAGTCCGATATGACACAGTTATACGCCTTCGGTTCAAAAGAACCTAAAACTAAAATGTCTTATTACCATTATACGTACATACCATTATATGTACAAGTATGCATGCTGTTGGGTGGCACTTATAATGTATTCGGTATATTTCTTACAAAATAGAGCTCGGAGGACCTCTTTTGCTTCTGCCGTTTTTGGAACATTGATTGTGAATCTAGTTCTGTTATAATTATAAGGTCCTTCTTAATATGACTGTTTTTTAAGAGGATGATCATACCATGTAGAAATCGTGAAAGAAAGCTGTTCGATACAAAAATGCAATCCTACTCATCCGAAATGTACTGTACCTACTGAACAAAAGTACAATTCCAGGAAAGCCAGGTGGTTTCAGTCCATACAAACGTTTGACGCACAATACGCGTAGATTTTATATAATGGAAAAAAAGTTTAGAAAATCTAGATTTTTCTTACAAAATTTCATATCTTCGTAATTATAATATAAATTGCAAATGTTATTTGATACGCGACATCTAGATTTAAAAAAAAACATAGGTATACAAAGTTACTTATATTAATCTACGCGTATTGTGCGTCAAAGTTTTGTATAAAATTGACCCCTCTGCAACCGCCTTAAACCTCCTGATAAAGAAAATCGATAACCTTGATAGTTTTAATTGCCTACTTTTTTAACCGACTTCAAAAAAGGAGGAGGTTACTCAGATCGACCGTATATAGTATATTTTTTTTATGTGTGTTCGCGGATAACTTCGTCGTTTATGAACCGATTTTGATAATTCTTTTTTTGTTGGAAAGGAAATATTCCAAGGGTGATACCATGATAAGGAAACCAGGATCTAATCATGCATCCCGGAGCTACACAATAGAACTCCTCAAAAGTTGACGGCAAAACATCGGCGATTAAATAATTCGCTTCATATCGATGTACCATTTGCGTGTATAACTAATATTCGAATTCACCACTGAAAATTGTGAAATAAACAAAATTTTAACAAAAAATTAAAACCGCCTTCAACAAAACTAAAAACATGTAAAATTATATTGCAGCCAATGACTTTTTCGTTCGCATCATACATACATACATACATACATATTCTCACGCCTGTCTCCCACTGGGGTAGACAGAGACAACGGAACGCCACCTGCTACGATCCTGACATACCTCTCTAGCTTCCTCCACATTCATAAGACCTTTCATGCATGCTCGTCGGTTTCGGGTAGATCTGACCTGGCCCTTCTTAAGCACGTCGCCAATTTGGTCCGTATATGTACGTCTAGGCCGTCCCCTTCCAACATTTCCACTTACGCTTGCCTTATAAATTGCCCTCGTCAATCTGCTCTCATCCTTTCTTTCCACATGACCAAACCATCGCAACATACCTTTCTCTATTTTTGTCACTACATCCTCTTTCAGACCACAGCGTTCTCTAATAAAACTATTTTTCAATTTATCCATCACATTTACACCACACATACTTCTCAATGAGCGCATTTCCACTGCGTTAATCCTACTTTCATGCGTCTTCTGCCATACCCAAGATTCACTTCCATACATCAATGTCGGGACTAACACTCCATTATGAACTGCCATCCGTGCCTTTTTGGACACGTGTTGGCTTTTCACAAAGGAATTTAGAGCTCCATTTACCCTATTTCCGGCTTTCACTCTTCTCTCAATATCACTCTGACACTTACCGTCTCTGGTAAACATGCATCCCAAGTACACAAACTCATTCACCTGCTCCAATTTTTCATCACCAATCATAATACTACATAAGGTACGTTCGTCATTATCATTCCTCTCTAACACCATAACTTTTGTCTTAGTTACATTCCTTTCTTTTTAAACGATTCATTCATGCAAGTCACCATCGCCACGATGCAAGTAGAACTTGATCGTCGGCGTACAACAGACATTTGACCAGCAACTCATTCATTCTTAATCCACATTCACTCTCTTTCAGCTCTTCCAAACAACTGTCCATGAATAAATTAAATAGCCACGGGGACGCTACACATCCCTGACGGACCCCTCGACAGATGCCGAACCAGTCAGTGTACGCCCCGTTAATCCTGACACAGGCACTGGAATTCTTATACAGAGATTTCAGCGCCTGTATCAATTTACTATCCACTCCATACATGCGCAGCGTGGACCACAGTTCATTCCGAACCACTCTGTCTTAGGCTTTTTCTAAGTCCACAAAAGCGCAAAAGATCTTTTGGTTTTGAGCCAAAAACTTTTCGCTTATGGACCGAAATGCATTAACCTGGTCCGTGCATCCTATTCCTTTTCTAAAACCTGCTTGTACATCCCATATCTTTCGTTCAGTCTACTTTAACACTCTATCAATTAACACTTTCGCATACAACTTACCAACCACACTGAGAAGGCTAATGCCGCGGTAGTTTTTGCATTCCTGCTGTGACCCTTTTCCCTTATAGAGCGGAACAATTACAGCCTTACACCAGTCATTGGGACCCGACCGGATTTCCAGCACTTATTAAATAAAAGGTACAGCATGTCAGTGATTACCCCACCACCATTCCTCAGCATCTCTACCGCATCATAAGAACATTAAATTGTTTTATCGAAGTCGGTGTCAAGCCAAGCCAAAAAACTAACGCAGGCCCTGTTCCGAATCGTACCGGCTTGACAGCGACTTCGATGAAACAATTTAATGTTCTTATGATGCGAACGAAAAAGTCATCGGCTGCAATATTATTTTTTAACTTTTTAGTTTTTTTGAAGGCAGTTTTAATTTTTTGTTAAAATTTTGTTTTTGCTTACCTACGCACTATACGATATTATGAAAAAAAAAAAAAGTTATCTTAATTTTTGAACCGTTGAGAATGGAACCATTATTCACTGGGGCTAAAAGTTTGAAAATGACCTCCGCCATGCGCCTGTTCGATTTGATCCACACTTCCAGTTTCCAGCGAACCTTCGGTGCGCGAGTAGCCCGACTCGCACTTGACCGGTTTCAGTATGTTATACTATGATACCCCTCAGATCTTTCTCGACTATACAGGGTGTTAGGGTAAACAGTTGAATTACTTTAAGAGGTGACTGAAGTGAACCCATGATAGGTATTGAACAACTTTCCCTAAGAAATAGGAAATTCCCAAAAAAATGTTTGGTCTTCCCATACTAAATGCATTCAGATGATGGAAAGTTTGTATGAAACGCTGAAATTTTATTTTTGAATTTTTTGGGATAGTTTTTCAGTATGAAGGGTACAATCACCCCTTAAAGTAAATCAACTGTTTACCCTAACACCCTTGTATATGATGTGTCGCATATTTATTGAAAGTCTAAGGTTTGCCTTACATAATACGGTTACGGATGCAGGCTCATTTTCATTGGTCGATAACTCGGTCGATATACAGCATGCGGGGACTCCCCGCAGGCGGGCTAACGACCAATGAAAATCAATAAGTCGATACAGAGCTGTGTTGAGAACCTAAACCCTATGTGCACCCAGAGTGCACCCCGAGCGCAACTTTTCGCACTAAACGCCGTTCAGAGCCTCGGTGAAAGACGTTTTACTATAGAGTGAGTTGAAAAAACAACCGCACCCAAACGTTCTGAACGCAGCCCTTTGGTCGTTACGCCACCTACGGGTATTCCCCGCATGCTGTATATCGACCAATGAAATTAGTCGGTCTTTTTTTTAAAGAGTGCTGGTACTCGCCGGATTACAATCACAGCAGCAACCAACAATGTTCTTTTGCACCCTGCGAACGTTCCCTATAGACCAGTGATAACGGATCCCCGCATGCGTGCTTTATGGCATGCGTTTCGGAAATCTCTCGCACCCCGAATGCGAGCCAGAACGACCAATGAAAATGAGCCCTAATACATCCCTGACTTCAGGAGCTAGTGAAAAGTGACCGAAGAAGGCGATAACACTCAAACAGAAAGCTCTGAGCGTCTCGATAAAATGCGTATTTGCGTCCTTCATGAGTCAAACTGCCGGGAGATTACTTTCTGTCTACTCTCGATTCTCGAATGAAACTCGCATCTATTCTTATTTTGAAATTGAGGTTTGTAATTTGTAAAGGATTTGTAAATGTAGTTTTTTATAAGAATACCTAAGGCACATTGCTCGCAGAACCGGTCGTTGTCGGGGTTTAGTTGACCGGGGTTGAGTTGTCCGGGTCGAGTAGTCCGGGGTCGAGTTGTCGGGGTTGAGTTGTCGGGGTCGAGTTGTCTCGGGGTTGAGTTGTCAGGGGTCGAGTTGTCGGGGTCGAGTAGTCGGGGTTGAATTGTCCGGGTCGAGTAGTCCGGGTTGAATGGTCGGGGTCGAGTTGTCTCTGGGTCGAGATCTCGTGATGCCGGTGTAGTAATATAAACCAACTAAAAACATTGAAAATACTGAAATACTTATCCATCCCCCATCGGGGCATGGTGCACGCCGCGCGCCCGCGCTTCCGCGTAGACGGCCGATCAAACGAAGACTATCGCGTAATTGGTTCTCTTTTTACGTTTTGGTGCTCTTTTGATTTAGACACTTTTCAGCGCGGAACCTACGTTCAGTTTTTGGTAACTCAATGTTTTTAATAAAAAATTGTGTACAAGTTTAATTAATAATATCGCAAATAAATAATGAGAACAAATAGTAAGCAAAAGGTTTAACGACTTTAGTATCTCCTTGAAGGAAAACGATAAATGACTGCCGGAATACAGTTAAAATGCTATTTACCGGGATTTTAGCACTCCCAGTATGTCTGCAGACGCATTGCCTCTCTAGATCTTTTCTTTGATGGTACCTACAATTTATATACAGGGTCCTTCTTAATATGCTGATGCTGACACTTTTTTAAGGGGATGATCAGACCATCAAACTGAACAACTATGAGACCAACATGGATATTGCAAAACAAAAATTCAGCTGTCCCATATATTTGACTCGAGTAGGTTTGCAGTTTTATATGGATAAGTGGATTTTTTTCTCAATTTCGATGTTGGTCCCATAGAGAAAGTTGTTCAGTTTGATGGTCTGATCATGCCCTTAAAAAAGTGTCAGCATATTAAGAAGGACCCTGTAGGTATGTTTTATTGTACCCTGTATAAAACTTTATACCGGCTGTACGGAAAATTATCATAAACCACAACCACATAATCTACCCATCAAACTGAACAACGGTTCCGTACCCAAAAGGTGAAAACGGGACCCTATTACTAAGTCTACGTTGTCCGTCCGTCCGTCCGTCCTAGGGCTGTTAAACTTTTGAACCTCGCGTTGAAAGTCCCGGAGAAAAAAAGTTTTTTTTTCTATTTTAATTTGTTGTGTTCTGTGGTGGTGTGGTACGGAACCCTCAGTGTGCGAGTAGCCTGACTCGCACTTGACCGGTTTTTAATATCTTGAATGTAACACACTTTCTGTTACAGTTTTATGATAGTAAAGATTAGATTTTGCCCGCAACTTCATCCGCACCGGCCCCATCATTATTATACAGTACGGGTATCAATTTAAGAGGATAGGGTGGGCTGAAATGCTAATTTGGGGAATAGATCACTTTTCCGACTTCCGACACAGGGGGGTGTATACCCCGCCGACTAGAGTGCGAAAGAGACAACTGCAGCTCGGACCGATTTTATATGCAAAAAATCGACGAAAACAGCATTTCGTATTCCCCTATTTCCTCCTCCAAAACTAAACTGATTTTAAAAATTCTTTCAAAAATTATATGAGAAAGACTTTGGCTATGTCTGTATGTGTGGCTTTTTTTGTTTATATTCGTCAATTTTTTTTACTGGATAATAATATGTCTGAAAACGGGCGGTAAAATTTTTCATTTTCGATGGATTAATTAATCCAAAAAAGCAAAACATAGGGACATGGCAGAGGTGACAGATTGTATGGTAAAAATATATTTGCTCTAGTGTCATTATCCAGGGAGAAAACAGGGGAATACGTTTGTATGGGAAAAACCGTTCTGGTCTATCCTCTTAAATGCATTACATATTTTTTATAGCTGCTGCACATCATTAAACTTAACAACTTTTACTATGAGGCCAAATTGCGAAATAATAATCAGCAGTTTTATACATTTTGATCGATTTTCTATAGTATCGTAAACAAGGACTGAATTACCGAAAAATTAAGGTACAAACGGTATGACGTCATACCGATAAATTCTGGGTACCGAAAAATTTCAATACCGAAATAAATTACGGTACGGGAAAATAAAGGTACCTTAAAATACCGGTACCTAACCTTTATGAATAAAGGTTTTCTTTGATAAATTCCCGCGCCGCGCTTCTACCATGCTTTAGTGCTTCTATTCGTATCATTCGCTACGTGCCAGCAACAACGGCCAGCCGCGTTTTTCAATACGTACGTATTCCTTTATAAGATAACGGTACGGTACCTTTATAGCATTACGGTACCGTTACGTTTTTACAGTGTAGATTGTTTTTCCTGAAGCTGAATACTGCGATTTCGCTTATAAACTAGAACAGACTGCATCCGACCTTTTTAAAAATTAATGATAATCTGGAAACTTCAGGTTACTCGGGTAAAATTGAGTTATCTGTACCCCGACCGCCTTAATGAGATGAACGGACGTTATAAAATGAAATAGTTTAAGTTAGAGTTTAGCTACAAAGCATAGTTACATAAGCATACATGCATATGCTCACGACTATATTCCCCGAGGAGTCAGAGATGTTCTGAAAACTCAGAACATTCACGTTTCACTAGTAGTACCTAAACTCTGTCCAGTGTGACGGGGAGTGCGCCCGTCGCCACTTGTAATGGACAGTGGGTACAATACATGCCTCGAAATTAAAGCATGCAGGTTTCCTCACGATGCTTTCCTTCACCGAAAAGCCAGTGGTGTTAGAAATCATACATAAATTCCGAAAAAACTCAGTGGTACGAGTCGGCCTGGACGGGGATCGAACCATAATTATAGACAATACTCGCCACTGGACCACCACGGCTTTTTATTACAATTATAATAATTATAGTAGTTTTTCGTTATCGTGGTGTAGCAAAGATTGCAATCATAGATAGCATGGAGGATAAATAGAAACATAAAGCTTGGAGGAAATGAAACTAAGACGAAATGAAACAGGGATGAGATAAATTTTGGATGAAATGAAAATTGGACGAAGAAAAATTAAGCGAAATGAAATTTTGACGAAATGAAACTTGGACGATATAAAACTTGGTTGAAATGAGTCTCGGGTGAAATGAAACTTGGTAGAAATTAAACTTGGACGAAATGAATCTTTAACGTAATTAAAGTTTGCTCAAGTTTCATTTCTTAAAGAAATGAAACTTGAGCAAAATGAAACATGACCGAAATGAAATTTGAATGACATGAAACTTGGCGATAAGAAACTTGGGTGAAATAAAACTTGAAAAAAATGAAACTTGGACGAAATTAAACTTGAATTAAATGATATTAGGACAAAATGAACAATACTTATCGTGCTTTTTATATGGGCAATCCGTCGATCGCTTTCGATCAAAACGTAACTAAAGGTAAAAAAGTCCCTATACATTCATAATAGTTGTTCTTGTGTATTTCAGAAAATGTTAACCAAGTTAGGAGTAATTCCAAATAATAATAAAAAACATTTTTAATTAAAAGTCATCTCTTATGCATGAAGCGTAATTTTTCATCTCCTTGATAAATAGCTTCAGCATAACAAATGAGACTTAGCTTACGTATTAGCATAGCATATGCTCACGACTATATTCCCCGAGGAGGTAGTCAGAGATATTCTGAAACTTCAGAACATCTACGTTTCACTAATAGGTATTACCGAAACTCTGTCCAGTGTGACGGGGAGTGAGCCCGTCGCCACTTGTAATGGACAGTGGGCACAATACATGCCTCGAAATTGAAGCATGTAAGTTTCCTCACGATGTTTTCCTTTACCGAAAAGCCAGTGGTGTTACAACTCGTACATGGATTCCGAAAATCTCATTGGTACGAGTCGGCCTGGACGGGGATCGAACCATCGCCTCCTGCACAGCAGGCAAGGTTACTCGCCACTGGACCACCACGGCTTGTATTAGCGTATTAGCGATTTAAATAATTCCAAAATATAATTAATAATATGCTCGACAGCCCAATTGATGACGGGAGCGGATGCGGACGAAGCCCCGCACAAAATCTAATTTGTATCGGAATTCCCATACAAACTTTTACCTCAGTTTTAACACCTTTGAGGGTTTAAAATGCGACAAGCCTTTTTTAAGTGAGCATCTAGATGCCAATAGAAACTTCTATGCCAAATTTTAAGTTAGTAGTCTTGACAGTTTTGGAGATTTCGTGTTAAGTTAGTGTGCGGATTTGCATAGATTCAAGCAAATCTGACACAGCTTCGCCGTCAGTAGTTCAAATTTCTGCCACGGCGTGCGCTGCGATCGACTTGACAGTTCCCAACACCCACTTCGCACATAGCCAATAGAGTGTACTTCGTTGATTGTGCACATTAGCTACATGAGTTCATTCGGCCTTCCCCTTTATCGGACATGCAGGCGCACCGCGGGATATCACCTTGTAATTAAAAATTTGTATAAAGTTACTAAAATATCACTCAGTATACTTACTAAATTCTAACAAAAGCGACTACTTAGTTAAGTTTTCCGTTTCTCTATTCTCTTTCGAGTTTGTTAGAATCCTTCCTGAGAGCATGCCTCATAGAATCGCTAACGAATTGCAAGTCGTCAAAATTGTCCGATTGAATGGGACAGACAATTAGTGAGAGATGGGACTTGGATGTCAATTGAAATGCTTCAAGTGCAGCTTTTGTCTGTAGATTCAAAAGAACTTTGTGATTTAGATGAAGAACTACAGTCCCTTTAGTTTTAGTGTCTGTGCAAGCTGAATGATGAAGGAAAGGAAAATTGTGTGATTATTTATTTCGTAACTCCCTATTCGTGGGTGTTGTACTATGTGACTAAGGGATTGGTTTCTTATGCTGTGTTTATGTGGGCGAAAAGGTAGTCACCTAATCTCTCAGCCTCTCACCACTTGACACGTAAATCCATTATTAGAAAATTAGTACAGAGAGATAGAATGTGTTCTGGATTAACATACCTACAGCAGTTTCAACTCAACGGAACACCTTTCGACGCGGTGTAGTAGAGTCAAAAAATGACGTCAAAAAGCTATACAACGTGTTAATAAATTAACGCAAAACTGGAAAGTAGTTTGTTTAGAATCGAGAGCAGAATCAAATTATCATGGTTTCAATATAGGTAATTTTTTTCAAAATTTTAAATTATAAGTATTTAGTAAAATTTAATATTTACTGAACCCGATGTCAACCCACCCCAAGGGCACACTCACCTTACTTACTACCAAAACAATGTATCCATGAGTACGTTAGCGCTTTCATTAATTGCTGAAATGATAACAAAACAGTTTTGCCTCAAAACTTAAAATGCGAATAACTTAAAATTTTAACTAAGTATCAAAATAATGAAATTATTATTTCAATATAATTATTTTGTTATAAATCAGTTGGGGTGTATGAGGTTTTGCGCTAATTCATTAACACGTTGTATATGTGATATTATTCAGAATAAAAAATGTTGATTTGATTGATTGATTATAAGCATAAGCATAATATTATGATCACGACTTCATACCCCGAGGCACGGAATATACAGGGTCCTTCTTATATGCTGACACTTTTTTTAAGGAGATGATTAGACCATCAAACCGAACAACTCTATGGGACCAACATCGAAATCGCGAAAAAAAATTTTGCTGTCCCATACATTTAGCATAAGTAGGTTTGCAGTTTTGTATGGGACAGCAGATTTTTTTAAATGTTTATATAACACTTTTCATACAAACGCTGATTGTATTTAGTATGACCAGACAAAATGGTTTTTTGCTAATTTCCCATGGGGAATGTTGTTCACAACAACCTGTATTAGATACTTTTTTTAAATTCAACACATAAAGTCACGGGCAACAGCTAGTATGCAATATGAATTATAAAACTATGTAGCAGGTTGATAAAAGGTTGCGAGGTACAATTGACTCATTAGAGTCGCTGCGAAGTACAGTACAACCGGCAATGCAGTCGCCTAATGACCGCTCGAGAACTACACTTGGTCTGCCTGCACAGAGAATTATGGCACCTAGAAGTGACTTACATAAATAAGGTAAATTTGTCTGAGCTTAGAAAAGATTGATCGCCTCCAGCTCCTGTCACCAGGTCTACCCAATATCAAACTGTTCTAAAACATTTACAGTCACAAACATTTACAGTCGCACACAGATTGCCAATAAGAGTGACAGAGGTAGTTCATGTCTTACATCTGTAAAACAAATGTCACCACTTTTCTAACAAATTCAAACAAAATTCTTCCTTAACGTGAGGAAATACCTCCTCCAGTTGGTGGATTGGTGACAAAATGTTTCTAGATGGCATTTATTTACTGTTGACATCTCGTTTATTCTAATGGACGTTTCTCATAATCATAAGTGTAAGTTTTCCCCCATACAGGGTGTAAGTGACAGCCTATCAAATACTGAAACGGTGTACTCAGACCATCAAACTGAACAACTTACACTATGGAGCCTACCTCAGGAAACGCGAAAAAAAATCTCATACAAAACTGCTCTACATATTCGACTAAAATGTATGGGACAGCTGATTTTTTTTCGCGTTCCCTGAGGTAGGCTCCATAGAGTGTAAGTTGTACAGTTTGATAATGGTCTGAGTTCACCGTTTCAGTATTTGCTAGGCTGTCACTTACACCCTGTATTTTATCTTTGCCCGTCACAGTAGCGATAGCGTAAAAATACAAACGGTTTTGTGAAGGGATGATAAGAACATCAAACTAAACAATTTTCATGATGATAAGAACATCAAACTAAACAATTTTCATGATGATAAGAACATCAAACTAAACAATTTTCATGATGATAAGAACATCAAACTAAACAATTTTCATGATGATAAGAACATCAAACTAAACAATTTTCATGATGATAAGAACATCAAACTAAACAATTTTCATGATGATAAGAACATCAAACTAAACAATTTTCATGATGATAAGAACATCAAACTAAACAATTTTCATGATGACAAGAACATCAAACTAAACAATTTTCATGATGATAAGAACATCAAACTAAACAATTTTCATGATGATAAGAACATCAAACTAAACAATTTTCATGATGATAAGAACATCAAACTAAACAATTTTCATGATGATAAGAACATCAAACTAAACAATTTTCTGTATAGGACAATCAACAAAATCGCAAAAAAAAAAATCTGCATACATTTGGATTGAGTAGGATTTTTTGTATGGAAGAACATATTGGATGTCAGTTCCTTAGAAAAAGTAGTTCAGTTTGATGGTGTGATCATATATCCTCAAAAACTGTCAGGATATTAACCCTGTATTCCAGTTTTTATGTGTAATCATAATCAGACATTTTAGTAGAGTCGGTACAACAGTTTTGTAGAGTACAGCTGTAATTTTTTTTTCGCGATTTCGAAGTTGGCTCCATAAAGAAAGTGGTTCTGTTTGATGGTCTGAAGCACCCCCTTAAGTATTACTAGGGTGTTTTGTTACACCCTGTAGAAATGTCTTTAGAGTATAGTAAACGGACTCGTCTTATGTAAATTACAGTACAGATCTAGATAATTAGATCGTTCTTCTGTACGTTGATATACGTGTGTAAAACACGTGCATGAGCCTCAGATGAAAATAAGAGAGGAAGAGGCGATACTCAATTACCACCCGTACCATCCTAAAGCAAAAACAATACTTTTTTAATTTGGTTTAATTAACTGAAAAATCTTATCTTATATTTTATGTTTAGTTAAAAAGTTGAAAGAAAGCTGAAAAAAAATTATGTTTGTTTAGAAATAAGTCGAGGATTCTTAGGCTGGTTGCTCGTCAGTGATGTGCGATGTAGCTATGCTGTATGCAAGGAAAAAATAAAAAATCAAATCAGATCACTCTATTTTTATAGCTTATCTTAGCGCAGTTCTGGTGGATGAGGGTTTAGCTAAGCGAATTTTTTATACATACAATGCGTGCTAAAGATATGAGCTAGAGATGAGTACAGTGCGACCAGGAACACAATTAACCTCGTCAATCTTCGTTTGCGCAGACCCCCGACAGTACCCGAAGTCGTTTAGCAATCAAAGGGTGCAAAGTCGGATACCAGCGAAAAAGGCGCGAATACAATCCTGATTGGTCAATATAATTGGTACAGTCGGCCGCAATAAGTTATAATATACACTTTAGTAATACGACGTAGAACAAAAGTGTATACAACTTATTGCGGCCGACTGTACATTGGGGAACTTATAAATCTGGTCTTCTTCTTCTTTATCGTGTGGGCAGAACCCTGGTGTCAGAGTTTTTCAGACCGCCTTACGGCCTCTGACGTGGTTTTTATGTAACGACTACTACCACCAGAGATATTAGCCGGGACCAACGGATTAACGTGCCATCCGAAGCACGGAATCATTTTTCTTTTCGGACAATCAGGTGATTCAGCCTGCAATATCCTAACCAACTGGGGAAAAACGCACAAAGTGACATATCACTAGGTGTCCGCCGTGGGAATCGAACCCACGACCTCCGTGTCGAGAGCCAATGCTCTTAACCATTAGACCACGGAGGCAGCATAAATCTGGTACTACTGTAATAGGGATGTATGCTAAGGATGCGTAAGAGGTGCGAGAAGAAAACTCATTTTCACTTAAATTTCCCGCAGGTGCTTAGCTAGGTAGCAGCTAAGTAACCAAGCTAAGCTACATATCTTCAGATCGGTCATCTACCTCGCAATACAACGTGTTAATGAATTAACGCAAAACTAGAAAGTAGTTTGTTTAGAATCGAGAGCAGAATCGAATCATTATGGTTTCAACATTGGTAATTTTTTTTGCAAAATTTAAAATTTACTGAACCCGATGACTACCCACCGCACGGGCACACTCACCCTACTTACTACCAAAACAAGATTATAAAAATGTATCCATGAGTACGTTAGCGCTTTTTTTCAGTGCTGAAAGATAACAAATCATTTTTGCCTCAAAACTTAAAATGCGAATAACTTAAAATTTTACCTATCAAAATAATGAAATTATTGTTGCAATCTAATTATTTTGTTATAAATCAGTTGGGGTGTATGAGGTTTTGCGTTAATTCATTAACACGTTGTATAGCTTTTAATAAAGTATAATTGATTACTATTGTTGTTTACAACAACAAAAATCTACAATCGGATTATAATCTCTTATAGTACGTATTGTGTTCTTTGCTATAATCTGTCATGGAACCCACAATGAAGGCGTATTGGAAAAATAAGCATAAGCATTTTACCTATGCTCACAACTATAATTATTTCCAGAGGTCAGAGATATTTTGAAACCTCAGAACATCCACGTTTCACTAAGTAGTTTTGCCAAAACTTTATCCAGTGTGACGAGGAGTGAGACCGTCGCCTCTTGTAATGGACAGAACGTACAATACATGCCTCGAAAATGAAACACGCAGCAGGGTTTCATTAAAAAATAAATATCCGAAATGATTATTTAGAAATGGGGAGAATGGCATAGCATATAGCCTTAGACTACGTATATAAGGACCGGCCTTGCGGTAGCATTTCCCCTCTGCCACGGTATAAGATCAATGATCATGTACATTCAACATTCAATTTTATAACTTATCATTAAACTAGACAGCCTATTATTGCGAAACAATAATTTCGAACTTAGAACGTTTGGGGTTTACACGAGACTACTTTTCATGATTTTGAACATTCAAAATTAGAATCTAAAGTCATAGGGAATAAAATCCAAAGTTGCGGATAACATGTTACCTCGCCCCCGCAAAAAGTGGCAGAAACTGCGGGCAGAAAGTTTGTTAGTAGAATGACGCGTGGTTACGCGTCCCTATATACGTAGTCTAAGACGCGGGTACAGTTTCATAGCTTCGGTACGCATCCTCACACATCTTAGCTATGTTGCTCATCTGTGGTGGATCACCAGCCTAATCCAACAGTCAAGTTTGGCTGCAATGCTGGTGAATGTGCATTTGCGTATTATATCTAAGGTACCTACTAACGTAACTATACCTATAAGCTAAGCTTTAGCAATTTTATGAAAGAACATTCAAATTATAATTGCATTTCCACATCTCTATTACACTAAAGTTTTGTAATTAATTTTCACAATCAGTGTCCATTCGGTTGATATGAAAAGCTTTGCTCAGCGCATAGATTTAAATTACATACAAAATTTCATAGTCTATTTGTGAAATAAATAACACTCAAAGGCACTTTGAATTGTTCAAAAACTTTTGTTTGAGATAATTACATAGGATCCGCACGTTTGGGCATAGGTACTTAATATGACAAATAGTACTGTACTATGTATACAGGGTATAACAAAACACCCTAGTAATTTTTAAAGGGGTGGTTTAGACCATCAAACTGAATAATTTTCACTATGGATACAATATAAAATAAAAAGCCGTGGTGGTCCAGTGGCGAGTAACCTTGCCTGCCATGCAGGAGGCGATGGTTCGATCCCCGTCCAGGCCGACTCGTACCAATGAGTTTTTCGGAATTTATGTACGATTTGTAACACCACTGGCTTTTCGGTGAAGGAAAACATCGTGAGGAAACCTACATGCTTCAATTGCGAGGCATGTATTGTATCTACTGTCCATTACAAATGGCTACGGGCTCACTCCCCGTCACACTGGACGGAGTTTCGGTACTACTAGTGAAACGTGGATATTCTGAAGTAAGTATCAGATTTATTTCAACGATTACAAAGTTAGTCCCATAGTAAAAGTTGTTCAGTTTGATGGTCGTCTATGTGTAGGATCTAATACACTCCTCGATATTGAAGTATGAAAGTTTTCTCAACGAAAACCCGTTATCATCATCCTCTCAGCCAATGGACGTCCACTGCTGGACCTATGTCCATCCTTTGGGAAGGCCTATGCCTTCCCAAAGGATCGCGACAACGATGGGCCCAGCGCTGTCCTCAGCCAAAACGGGTTCCTGTCGCCTTCACCAGGTCGTCAGTTCACCTCGGGGCCTACCCACGCTGCGCTTTCCGGTACGCGGTCGCTACTCGATAACTTATAGGTTCTGCGAGCAATATGTCCCGCCAACTGCCACTTAAGTTTAGCAATTTTTTAGGCTATGTCAGCTACTCTGGTTCTTCTGCGGATCTCTTCATTTTTGAATCGATCTCGTAGGGAAACTCCGAGCATAGCCCTCTCCATTGCCCTTTGGGTGCTTAGATCAAAGTAAAATTAATGGATGGGCCCAAAGCGCTTTAAGTTAAAGCACGAAACTAGCACACTTGGTCCATACAAACTAGCACACTTGGTCTGTCATCTCGGTACATATTTGAAGTAAAACACTGAAAAAAAAATTTGTTTACTTCAACCAACGTTATGAATCCATATGAGCCTGTCAACATCATGACTTCTCCGACGAAGAGAACTTTGTTAAACGAATTCGGCTTTGTTGTTACAACTAACCATCCTTTGTTTTTAGAGAACAATAATAACGTCATTTCAATTATTTTGGTGCTAATTAAGAGAAATTGTACTTCTTAGTTGGCTCACATTTTTTTCAGTGAACTATTGTCAATTTTTTTTCCTCATTTTTCTGGTTTGAAATGTTTACGTATGGCCTCATCCATTAATTTTACTTTGATCTAAGTTTGGGTGGGGATAATATCGATGTTCCAACATAATTCTCTATCTCCACGTAAAATCATCGACAAGTCTCTAATCAATGAACCAACCCCTTCAACTTTTTTATGGTTTTTGCCAGAGGTCGGACTTTGAAATGAATTCAAGACAATAGAAGCTCTGAACTTGTTTGTTCTTTGTCGTTACTGCGTTTGATATTGAAATTAGTTTGAAATTTTTATGAAAGTCATTAAGTTTTGAATGAGTTGAATGTTTAAGTCGTACTTATTCCTTTGAGAAAATGTTTGAGATTAGGTTCTTAAATATTAAATATTTGATTACATGGTATACTAAGCTAAAGTCATAGATTGCTAAGTCTTAAAGTAACTTTGTTGAAGTTTAATATTAAAATCATGTTAACGTAATAATGTTTTTTAGTAAATGTTTTTTTATAATGTGTTGAGTTTTGATTTAAGAGTATCTATCTGTTTGTATAAGGTCCTTTCTTAATATGCTGACACTTTTTTAAGGGGATGATCAGACCATGAAACTGAACAACTTTCGCTACGGGATCAACATCGAAACAGCGAAAAAAAAATCTGCTCGTCCGTACAAAACTGCAAAACTTACTCGAGCCAAATGTATGGGACAGCAGATTTTTTTTTCGCGATTTCGATGTTGGTCCCATAGATAACATTGTAAAGTTTAATGGTCTGATCATCCCCTTGCAAAAGTGTCAGCATATTAAGGAGGACCCTGTATATTTAGACGCATACGGGGTGTAAAATTAAATCAAACCTAACTACAGGGTCTAACAAAACACCCTAGTAATACTTAAGGGGGTGGTTCGGACCATCAAACTGAGCAACTTTCACTATGGAGCCAACATCGAGAAAAAATAAAAAAATCTGCAGTCCCATACATTTTAGTCGAGTCGGTACGAAGTTTTGTATGGGACAGCTGATTTTTTTTATTATTTCCCGATGTTGGCTCCATAGTGAAAGTTGTTCAGATCGATGGTCTGAAGCACCCCCTTAAGTATTACTAGGGTGTTTTGTTACACCCTGTATACTTTCTCTAGGTACTGTACCATACATTTGGTTCGAGTTGTTTGCTGTTTTGTAAGGAACAACTGATATTTTTCGCTATTTCGATATTCATCCCATAGAGGTAGTTGTTCAGTTTGATCGTCTGTTGGAAGTTTTCTTTCAAGATAGATGGTTCGGTTGACTCATCAGGACGCTTCGAAGTCACTGGATTACAACCGGGCTAAACGTGGGCCGCCGTATTGTAAAACTTATCGCAATGACAATCCGGCTAGATTTCGATCCGCCGTAATACAAAACGACTAGCCGTTACGTCATGCGGCGAATTCTGCACCGTGGGATTGGAGTCGTATTGAAGCCGGTATTAAACAACTTTCAATATGGTGCCAATATACAAGTCACGACAAAAAAATCAACTGAAATCCATAGAGAACGTTCTTCTTCTTCTCGACAAAAATTTATGAAACTGCTGATTGTTTCATTGTGGTTTCAAAGTTGGTCCCGTAGTAAAAGTTGTTCATTTGATAGTCAGAACCTGCGTCTAGGCTTAAAAAATGACCCCGATTTCACGGTCAATGCAGGCATAATTATTTGTCTACGAACAAATACGTAAACTGTGGTAATGTATTCATATTATGTTATGATTATGTAGGTATGCCAAAGAATTGCCATTGTGTACGGCACAGAATGAATCACTGGCACATAATAGGTTGCGTGACCACGCCTCACATCTGATTCACGCAATTCGTCGTAGCTAAGGTTTATTATGGGAGGCAGTTGAAAAAAATCATGAATTTTCATAGCCAATGCCTATCGACAGTGCCTGCTAATAGTAATCATGTAATCTCCATTCAGGAATTAGAGACAAAATGTAAACAAAGAAACGTGACTGTCAAAGTGACGTTTCGTGGTCAGAAACCTTTTGTACATTTTTTTAAATAACATTATGTAGGCACGGCACTTACTAGTTTGCGTTGATATTACACATTTGTTGTCTATCGATAAATAAGAACAATACTCGTAACAAATTGAATGACATTTTTAAATTTCGTTATGTAGCCCAATTCTTGACTTTTTTGTGTTATGCGTAGCGTCCGCGCGTAACGTACGAACCGAAGACGATATTAACTAATCAAGAGACGCGTTTACGTTACTTTGTACAATAAAGAGTATTTTTCTTTAAGAACTTTATTAAAACGAACCAAAGGTCAAATACATCTGAGTGTTGCAAGACCACGAAATAAAATATTTACAGTCAGGCTTTCTTTAGTTTTCAAAAATATGATGACTTGCATATTTTATTATCATTTTCCATACAAAATTAACATATCATCTGTCGCAATGCGTTGCGAGTAGAACTGATAATTTACTGTTGTATATTCCAGAGATAAGTTTTCTTCCGTCTTTTCTACACTGGTATTACCGTTGTTTACATTTTGTCTCTCTAATTCCTGAATGAAGTATAGTAATCAGTAATTTAGTAATTACACTTGATATTTTAAGTTTAAGGTGGTTGCAGAGCAGAGGGGTCAATATTATACAAAACTTTGACGCACAATACGCGTAGACGGTATTAATCTATGTAACTTTGTACCTATATATGGAAAAATAGTTGAGAAAATTTAGATTTCGCGTATCAAATAACATTTGCAATTTATATTATAATTACGAAGATATGACGCCACTCGCCCATACTAGATCGGCATTGCCCATGCATTGCATTTTTCATACAAAATTTTCAAAGCTTTATATCTTCGTAATTATATTATAATTGTATATTTTATTAAGATAGTATTACTTTAGTGTGTTATATTATTGTTACCCCTTTTCTGTAGGTAAATAAAATAATTCATCTCCAGATATTAAATAAATTGCAAATGTGATACGTGGCATCTAGATTTTCATAACTATTTTTCCATATATAAAATATTATTTTTATTAATTCCGTCTACGCGTATTGTGCGTCAAACGTTTGTATGGACTGAAACCACCTTAATTATTGTGTGCGCGAAACACAGACACAGATTATGATTTTCCCCTGCTATTAGAGTGTATAAAATTATCATTAGCACTTCACTGGATACATTTTTGGCACTATTAATGAAGTGGTGTTTGCCATTTGCATTTCTAATTTTAGGGTCAATTCCCACTGAAAGAACAGCCGCGAGACACCGCGCGCCGCATTAATACAGATTCATCGCTTTACATACATTTGCTAGCAGTACTAATACCTATGTGATTCAAAATGCTAGGCTATGACTGATCCTGGAAATTCATATCTTATAACGAATTCTAAAAAAGGTTAAATTCAAAAACAAAATGTTAAAACGAAATTACAATCCAACAGAAAAAAAAAAGTTATAAGCTATTGAAATACGTTTTTTATCGTCTTCTATCTCTTTCATGCGAAACAGATGTTTGTATGACGGTTCGTTATTATTTGTATTGAAATACGAGGGTATGATGTGCGTCACTCCCTTGATATCTGCCTCTCGCTCTAACCGTAAATTTTAAACACTTATATTTCGGTTATTTTTGAAGATATTAAAAAATCTGTTTCACTTTATTGTCTAAGATATCAAACGGTTTTTAAAAAAGAAATAAAATTAAAATTGTCATCATCCCTATTCACATTCGGCAACTGCGCGTTGCTGGTCTTTCAGTGTAAATTGACCCTTAGACAAATCTTATTAGATATTCTGGTACTTTAAATGTGACTAGATAATTTGTGTGACATTGTCCAAGATATTTATTTATTTATTTATTTATTTATACAGGGTGAAATTGATATCATTAGCATCCTTTTAAACTAAGAGTCTATCCATCAAACTGAACAATTTTTACTATGGGAGCAAACCGATCGGAGCAAAAAAAAATCTGCTGTTCCATACTAAACTGCAATGCCTACTCGACTCAAATGTATGCAACAGCTGATTTCTTTTTTGCTCTGATCAGTTTGCTCCCACAGTAAAAGTTGTTCAGTTTGCCAGCAAACTGAACAGATAGACTCTTAGTTTGAAAGGATGCTAATGATATAAATTTCACCCTGTAGAGATATAGACATAGGTACAGGGTGTACCACCCCTTTAAGTAATGCAACTGTATACCCTAACCTCCTGTAGGTAGTAAGTTAGCAAAACCTCTTTGTTACATAGAATAGGACGTCGTACTAGCGGATTCAAAACCTGAAAAATGAACTTCTAAGAAAACTAGACAACAATTTTTAAAAGCTTCATTTCCAACTCTACTGCCTCCAATAAAAATATTTTTTTTTTCACATTAATCAAATACGACCGCGGTCAAACGATTCCCGGGTAACTTTTTTTTTGTTTTTTTTTTTTAAGGCGAGTCATTCACGCGTGTTGCGATTAATGGCGGCAAAACGAGAGGTGTGGCGCATGAAGGAAAGACAAATGATACTGAAGCTTTTTCTGCTTAAATCGCAAATGGGAGTCTGTTGAACCGTGACTTTTAGATTTCGTTTTAGCCGCTGCGCTGCTGGAAAAATATTCAAGTTCATGAACATCATCGGATTTGGTCCAAAATGTGAAAATGCCGGCCAACAAAAAATAATGCGATATTCTGTTAGGATTTGTCCGTCTAAACATTTATTATTATGGCACCAAAGCTGTAGCGCCATTGTCCTTGGTTTTATTTGGGTGCGAAAATCTGCCTTTTCATACACATTTTCAATAAATAAATAAATAAATAAATAAATATCTTGGACAGTGTCACACAAATTATCTAGTCACATTTAAAGTACCAGAATCTAGCCTGGACTTGTATTATGATGACTAGACAACGATATAGAATACATATATAGATACAAACATCCATGACTCGGGTACAAATATTCATATTCATCATACAAATATTTGTCCCTTACGGGATTCGAACCCGCGACCCTAATGAAATGAAAAATTAGCAATGAAATTAGCTAAGGCTATATTCTGTTAGAACTAGTCCGTCGCAGCATTTTTAGGGTTCCGTACCCAAAGGGTGAAAACGGGACCCGGTGTATAGTAGTCCGGTCAACTCGGTTGTCCTCTTTGTCCATCTTTCATCTTGTCTAGATGGCCTGTCCATTTCCATTTTAGACGTTTTGAGGTTCCAGAAAATCGATTAGCTTGGTTTTCTCTCTGATTTTTTTTGACATTGTAAATGTCTTTTCGGTCGCTCCAGTATAGGCTCCGATTTCACGAAAAAGCAATCTCCTTATATATCTGAGAGTTTTGATGATATGATATTCAAAAAGAATTATTCAAGAAAGACAATAAAACCGGTCAAGTGCGAGTCGTGCTACTCGCGCACCGAGGGTTCCGTACCACACCACCACAGAACACAACATTATTAAGTTAGAAAAAAAACTTTTTTGTCCGGGACCTTTAGCGCGAGAACGACTCACACTTGGCCGGTTTTTAGTATTTGTTGTTATTCTATAGAGTTTGCTCTATAATCACACTAAGTTTGACGCTTGTATTTATTACCGTTTTTACTATAGAGCGAATGAATGAAAAAACGTTGATAAAAACTAGTTTCTTGTTGAAAACCCCCCTTAATTTTTAACTTTCTGCCATTTTTATTATTTGTTAACAAATCCGCCGCAATAACGCATAATCTGAGAAAATTTCAACTATCTAGCTATTACGGTTCAAAAGTTACAGCCCCGTCCGTCCGTCCGTCTGTCCTACCTATTTAGGGCTGTAACTTTTGAACCGTAACACCTTAAAGGTCTTTCGCTATTCTTAAAGCAACCAACAAAAAACCAACAAAAATTCCCTGATTTCCGCATCTTGACTTCCGACCAACTTATTTCATTCACCTTTGACAAAAGAACCTCAAAGCACTCAACAATACCTACTTTTATTTACCGCCATTTTCCACTTTATCGTCCCGCCTAACTCACAGGGGGACACAGGGTTGCCACCCATCCCGATTCTGCCGGGACAGTTCCGATTTCGATCTATTTATTGTCCCGCGTCCTGAGGCACTATCAGTTTTGTCCCAATTTAACACAGATCGATCAAAGTCAAAGACGTGTTGATAATAAATGGGTACAAGTATTTAAAAGCATAAATGGCCAGAAGTTAAATGCGTTGTATCTTTCGCTTTAAGCATACCTGATTCAAATGCTTGTTGAGCGAGTATTTTCCCATATGACATTTAAATGGTCTAATGTTAGAAATCGTTGCATACAAAATATGCAAGGAAAAAAGAACCGAAATCGTATATATTTACAATATTTACAGTGTCTTACAATGTCAGTGACATTAACAATAATCTTAACAATAGCCTAGCCTAGTCATACTGAAAAAAAAAACTTAAAAAAAAAAAAAAATATAAAATAGAAAAAATAAGACATAAAGGCAAAGGAGCACAGGGTCCCGGGAGGGTCTGCGTCGAGCACATCTTCTACTCGGCTCATGCTAAATAGAAGATGTGCTCGAGGCTGCCGTCTTGTGGGAGTGTGCCGACGACGCTGGCAGCATTACCTCTTTGGATGGCGATTGATATCCGTTGCCCGAGGTACGCGCCAGCCCTTCGGTCGCCGGACACTTCGACCAATCGCGACGACAGCTCTTTGAATAGTTGTCGGGCGTCTGGTCCCCATGGCCCCAGAGTCTCCACACCGAACGGCGCCAATAAGTAACCCTCGCCGAGGGTTACATATTTGCGCCGCTTCTCGCTCTCTGCAGCAGCCGCCGCCGAGCCGGCCCTTCGAGAAGTGGCAGAGAGGTGTGAGGGCGCTACGGTGTCGACGCAGGTAGCATCCCACACCAGGGTTCTGCCATTCTTCCAGGGGATGAGGGTCATACCATCGGGCCTCCTGCCATCGTCCCGTGAAATGCCATTGGGCTCGCGAATGGCTGGCACGTTGATGCTGACAAGGGCCCGACGGATGACGTCGTTTAAGGTGGCGTGGCGAGCGAGGCGGCCGGCACTGTGGCGACAGGAGAGGCCATGGTGGCCGAGTGGATCCACGCCGGCGCCGCAGCGGCACCGGTGAGGCTCATTTGTCTTTATGCCGAGTCTCAGGCTTACTGCTAACGAAAAAGAAGTCCTGTCGAGGAGTGTTCCCACGTGCGATGATGGCAACGCGTTCAACCAATAGCCAGACTCTGGCTCGTTTGAGGCTAGGAGGCGGGCTTTCTCTGCAAGATTGAGAGCGTTGTCCCTAAGGATTTGTTGACGCTGAATGCAGAGTGGCTCGTCCCATAACCTCTGCGAGGCCGGGTTTACGGGGACATTGCAGTTCGGACCGGCAGCAATTGTCCAGGAGTTTTTGGCTTCAGTCAAGTACGTGACCTCCGCATCACCAAGTGATGGGTTTATAATTCTACCGAAGAGGTCAAGCGTGCTGTGAACTGAAGACAGAAACGCCGGTAGCGCTACATCAGACACTTTTCGGATACCAAGACCGCCAAACCTAATAGGCAGGGTGGCTTGGCACCAACTACGGTCATTATCAGACAGGGGGCAATTTAGGATTTGTGATAGGGTGGTTTAAAAAAAGAATAATAATAAAAATTAAAAAGAATAGTCCAAAAGCTCTTTTATTTTTTTACTTCAGTCAGATGGTCCAGATAGGTCCGAACTCCGATTGTCTCTGATGACCGACCGACTGTTCCGATTTTTTTTCTCCTAAAGGTGGCAACCCTTGGGGACAAAATGACCCCCTAAAAATAGACCTCCCGAGATCTTTTATAAAGAAAGAGCGTAGATTAATACAAAGCTCCAGAGACAATGGTTCAAAACAAACAAAAGACAAGTTGAAGAAAAACATATCTTTTTGAGGGCAAAAGAAAGTTGTGTTTGCTATGCTTTATTAATGGTTGGGGAAGTTATTGTTAGATGCATGGAGTTGGAAACATTTTAGATTTCTGCGTTTTCCTAGTGAAGTTACATTGACAGCTAAAATCTCTAGTAGATATGAACTTGAAGCCCACTTATTAAAATAATGGCAAATCTTTTTTATAAGCTCCCTCCACGTCTGAACGTGCTTTCGCTGTAGAGAAGATGCGGCCAGAAACTCTACAACATAATACGACTTAATAACTATTTACTGTTTGATATATTGAGAAAAAAAATAGGCCACTAAAATAGCCCAGTCATTTTACGGTTTGAGCCGGGACTAATTAATAATTGCATTTTTTTTTTCGCTATAATATTGAAGAGCCAATTTGAGCTTAGGAATGTACCAAAATTAAAAAAATATCACGTCAGCAACAGTTCCAATTTTAAAATTTTGATATATTATCTAGTTCTAAAAAACCTGAGGATAATTTTTTTTTCTACATTGAAGGCTTTCATTATACATACTTCAAACATGGTGTAAAATTTTTTTTCTATTTAGGTTTTGAAAAATACATTCGTATTTTCTAATAAATACCTCATTTTTTTAATTTTAATGCTTATTTTATTGCTAACAATAATGTATATTGTTAAATCATATTCAAATGAGTGCATTGGTATTAATATTATAAATTTAAAAGCCTTCTGGGACACATAATTTTGATTTGTATGTTGCGTAGCAATTTTTTTTTTATATGGTTTAGGATAGTATTTTTGTCACTAAATGGTGCCGGTTGCAGTTTAAAAGTCCAATAAAGAATTACTCCCTACCCCACCTAACAAAACTCCATAAAATTACTGGCCTAAAAAATAGGAATAAAGGTTAAATTTATTTGCAAATAATATGACGTAGGAAAAGGTACCCGGATAGTGATGTTTGATAAAGTCTGCCAAGTACTTCCGGCCATCTGGGAACTGACAGACTTATGTTTCCCCTCTCTACGAATGCAGGGCCATAATTATGTTGCCACGAGTTTCATAATGATGTTATTTTACCGGAAGTTCGGAAATTTTTCGTACTTCCGGCCAATTTTGTGTTCTTAATTCAATTGATCTTCGCTTAGCGCAACTTTTTCGACCGTGTGCCATACATTTCATTGTGATGTCATGTTACGTAGGCAATCATGTGGCCGGCTCACGGATTACATGCTCTTCTGGTGCGAATCGACCCTAACAGAAAATGAAACATCAAAAATTAAATTTTCAAATAGCTACAAATAATTAATATTACCAAAAATATTTTACTACTTTAAAATAAAAAGTTTACTATTGTTATCAAAAATCGAACCAGTTTTCAAATTAGCGGAGGTCTTAAAATTGTTTACCTTAACCTATTTCTTGAGGAAAAAAAAGAAATATTTTCTCTTTTGTCAAGGTTTTCATAAAAAAAAAATACTCGAACGTAACATCCGAAGCGGAAACAATACTGTGGCAAAGCAAAGTTTGGAATACAACAGAGCTTTCATAATGCTTACCATAGTGCCAGGAAAAGTAAGGAAGAGACAGAAAATTATACACATTAAAAAAAAACAATACTCGAACGTAACATCCGAAGCGGAAACAATACTGTGGCAAAGCAAAGTTTGGAATACAACAGAGCTTTCATAATGCTTACCATAGTGCCAGGAAAAGTAAGGAAGAGACAGAAAATTATACACATTAAAAAAAAAAAACAATACTCGAACGTAACATCCGAAGCGGAAACGATACTGTGGCAAAGCAAAGTTTGGAATACAACAGAGCTTTCATAATGCTTACCATAGTGCCAGGAAAAGTAAGGAAGAGACAGAAAATTATATACACATTTAAAAAAAACAATACTCGAACATAATATCCGAAGCGGAAACAATACTGTGGCAAAGCAAAGTTTGGAATACAACAGAGCTTTCATAATGCTTACCATAGTGCCAGGAAAAGTAAGGAAGAGACAGAAAATTATACACATTAAAAAAAAACAATACTCGAACGTAACATTCGAAGCGGAAACAATACTGTGGCAAAGCAAAGTTTGGAATACAACAGAGCTTTCATAATGCTTACCATAGTGCCAGGAAAAGTAAGGAAGAGACAGAAAATTATATACACACGAGCTTTTACCCGCGACTTCGTCCGCATAAATTATATACCAGATTTTAAGTCAGATCATAAGCTATCAAACAAAAAAAGTTTCATCAAAATCGGTTCAGTAGTTTTTGCGTGATACTCGAACAAACAAACACCCAAACAAACAAACAAACAAACATACAAACAAACAAACAAACAGACAGACAAAAAGTCCAAAAATTTGTGATTTGGAATCAGGGAAGCCTAAAAACCATATCGTAATCTTTTTTTTGTAAATATCTTCAATGTACAGACACACTTCTGTTACAGTTTAATAATAGTTTAGATTAAAAAAAAACAATACTCGAACATAACATCCGAAGCGGAAACAATACTGTGGCAAAGCAAAGTTTGGAATACAACAGAGCTTTCATAATGCTTACCATAATGCTGGGAAAAGTAGGGAAGAGATGGAAAATTCTACACGTTAGTCTGTAGGTTGGTTGTTGTTGTTGTTTGTTGTAGGGGTTTGTTGTTGGCGGGTTGGATGTCGGAGGGTTTGTTGTCGGCGGGTTGGTAGTCGGTGGGTCGGATGTCGTTGGGTTAGTCTGCCTGCGAATTCATTGTTGTACGTCTCTTATTATTGTAACACCTGATTAACAAATCACTGCTACACTGCTGCTGCTGCTGCTGCTGCTGCTGTACTGCTATAGGAGCAGTGAAATGATCATTTTTCCTTTCTTCGTTTCTCATTTTCTCTACCCTAAGGTTTTATGGAAGAAATTGCTCTTATTTTTGGTATTAATTCACTGTTTAGGTATATTAGGCACAGATTACCCCCAATAGATACCGCACAATTTTTGGTGGTAGGTTCGGGTAGCGAGGCACGAAACAATGCAATGTGATTGGCCATTTCAAGGACGCACTACTTCGAGCTCACTCAATCGCGTTGCTTATATCAGTGCAAAATCATAGATGTGTGGCGCGCGTAGGCGGTATGCGGTATTATTGGGGATAATCTGTGATGTTAGATGTAAAATAAAGTACCTATTATATTTAATTTGTTTTGATTTGAAGAGATAAGTATTTAGAAGCCCGCTTCTATATTTCTTCATATCTCTACGTGGCATGGATTAGTGTAGAGCTTCATATCTGTTCTGATGCAACGTGATCGCGACTCTGATATTTGTCACTGTTGCCTTTGTGTGCGTCTACATAAACTCACGACCTTAATCCCTTTCGGTACAGTCAGAAACGTTGCTACAGCTAGGTAGGAAGGTACTTACCAGGGTTATAATTATGTCCGCAGTTGTGGCACTTGAGTAAATACGCCACAGAGAAAAAGCTGCTAGACAATCTATGGGAGACATTTGGCTACAATTAGGTTGGAAGGTGCTTAACAAGGTTGTAACTATGTACGCAGTGGCACTTGGGTAAATACGCCACAGAGAAAAATATAGTAGACATTCTATGGGAGACATTGGGCCAGCGCGTCACGTGATCATTTTGTGCGCCCCTAAAAGCTTTATAGCTAGTAGGCCAGGGTCCTGTTTAATAAACACGACAATGACAATTTGACAACGACAAAATCCAAAATTTTTTATTCAAAATAATATCACTTTTTTTTTTTATTTATTTATTCAATACATTATTTTTATAATAATTATATATTTTCAGGCGCACTTCTGAAACCACAGGGTTTATACGAAGTGCGGTACATGAGATCGCTTTCAATATGGCACATATAAAGTAGATAGATAGGTAGGTACAGTCAAGAGTACATCAAGCCTTACAGTATAGATAGCTTTTTGACGTCATTTCTTGACTCTACCACCGCGTCGGAAGGTGTTCCGTTGAAAGAAGATGCGGCCAGAAACTCTACAACACAAATCTTTTAAACATAACAAAATATACAAAGTACAATTAAAATACAGTATTGCATTACATAGTGTAACATTGTCAAGACCAGACATCTTCAGAGTACATTGCTGAGAATTCTAGGACACATGAAGCACTGCAAGTTTAGCGTCATTAGTAACCAGCAATGTACTCTGAATTGTCATTGTCAAATTGTCATTGTCGCGTTTATTAAACAGGGCCCTGGAGCACAAAATGGAACCGAGACGCACTCGCCCTAAAATATCCACTAATATCTTGGAAATTGTCTCACAAATTATCTGGTTCCATTTAAAGTAACAAAATCTAGTCCAGACTTGTATTATGAAAACCTGGCAACGATATATTTCTCATGCTCTCTCGCTCGCACCACGCCGAGCCATGCAAATCATTGCATAACTTGGCGAAACGTTCCACGTCTACTTTTTGCACTTCTAACCCCTCTTATACAACGTGCGCAAAACCTCATACATCCCAACTGATTTATAACAAAAGAATTGGATTGAAACAATAATTTAATTATTTTGATACTTAAAATTTAAAGTTATTCGCATTTTAAGTTTTGAGGCAAAAATGATTTGTTATCATTTCAGCACTGAAAGAAAGCGCTAACGTACTCATGGATGCATCTTTATAATCTTGTTTTGGTAGTTAGAAGGGTGAGTGTGCCCGTGCGGTGGGTTGACATCGGGTTCAGTAAATTTTAAATTTTACGAAAAAAATTATTTAAAATTTTAAATAAAATTACCTATGTTGAAACGGTTGAAACCATGATAATTCGATTCTCCTCTCGATTCTAAACAAACTACTTTCTAGTTTTTCGTTAATTCATTAACACGTTGTATAATGTTCTGTGAGTCTACCAATCCGTATTTGGCACGCGTGATAGACTAATGCCCATACACCCTCCTTGAGTGTAGGCATATGCCTAATGGGGGTGAATACAGGGGCCTAATTTAATATGCTGATGTTTTTTAAGGGGATGATCAGACCATCAAACTGAACAACTTTATTTGATTCGAGTAATATTGCAGTTTTGTATGGCACAGCAGGTTTTTTTTTTGCGAATTCGACGTTTGTCCCATATAGAAAGTTGTTCAGTTTGATTGGCTGATCAATGATTATCCCCTTCGAAACAGTCAGCATAATTAAGAAGGTCCCATATACAGGGTGGTAGGGTAAATAGTTGCATTACTTTAAGGGGTGTATGTACCCAGGATACTGAACAACTTTCTCTAAGAAGTCTAGATATAAAAAATTCGAGAAAAAAAAAATTACTTTTCATACAAACGTTCGATCAGCTGATTTCATTTAGGTACTATGGGAAGTCCGAATTTTTTTTTGCGAATTTCCCATAAGTTTCTTAGAGAAAGTTGTTCAGTCTCATGGGTACAATCAGCCCTTAAAGTAATGCAACTGTTTAAACTAACACCCTGTAGGCATCATGATGATGATGGTGATGATTTAGCATTATTAATGTTCTTTACTTTGGCATCAAAGCTCCGAATTAGGTACCATTATACAGCCTTAAGGAAATTAACTCATCAGCGAAGCATAATCAAGTTTACTACCAGGTACTTAGATATAAGATAATAGAAGGCTCGATTCGGGCTGTTAAAAGGCTGTATAATGTAAACGCTTAGCACTTATCAGATCGTAAAGCCTTCGTCGAATCACTTATCTTAATGATAAAGAAATGAAAAATTACTTTTTGAAGAGAATTTTATTTTCGTGGAACGCCATCTAGCCTGTTACTAGAAAATAAATCTTGGTTACAGGTTTTTTCCGAAAAAGGTTGCGCTACAGCATCCATTATAATTTTCATTGAAAGTATAAGGGTTCCTTGTTTGACTACGGAACCCTAAAAATAGAGAAGTGCCTCCATGTTTATTATTTTACAAGGCTAGTCACAAAGCGAGAACGAGAAACGCGCGCTCTTTTTGTAGTACCTAAGCCAAAAAGAGCGCGCGTTCCTCGTTGCTTTGTTACTAGCCTTAAACCTAAATCCAGACCTCTTTGGTTTGAATGCAGGTAATGAGGTTTATTAAAACAGCTGCGCTTGCAAAGCTAGTTTAGCCGTAAAATGTTTTTCACTGCAACTTAACTAAATTTACTGTTTCAGCGTTGAATCTAACTCGATTGTCACAATAAAGTGTAGTAAGTATAAATCGTGTTAGTTTCCTCACTTCTTAGCAATTTTTAACTGTTTTAATATACAGGATGTACTACAGGGTTTAATATACAGCGAACTGTTGGTACAAATTCAGAGTGGAAGGGCCGCCAGTCCTCTGCCGACTGAAACGGTTAACTCAGACTATCGAACTGAACAAGTTCTCTATAGTTCTATATCGCTCTAAGTTTATATTTTTATATGACCTAATGTTTATAAATTAAAGTATGTCTAACCACAACTCGAATAGTGGCGCTAAAAAATGTCGAGCTCGCTCTGTGCTCTGAGCGGCAGAAACCTACGCTACGCCACTGCGCTGCGGGGGTGGCATGCAGTCAATCCTTGAACGAAGAGTCAATCCTACATTAATTGTTATAGTTTTGAAGTCGCAGCCCTCTGCTGGTTGCACTACTGTAGCTCCACTGTAGCTATCGCGTTGTTGTAGTGCTACTGTAGCATATAAGCGCACTATATTGCGCTTCTATCGTGCTGCTGTGGCACTTTTACCGCAATCCTTGGACGAAGAGTCAATCCTACATTAAATTAATAGTTACGGTTTTGAAGTCGCAGCCCTCTGCTAGTTGCACTACTGTAGCTCGACTTTGGCTATCGCGTTGTTGTAGTGTTACTATAATGCGCGCTATATTGCGCTTCTATCGTGCTGCTGTGGCACTTTTACCGCAATCCTTGAACGAAGAGTCAATCCTACATTAAATTAATTTTTATGGTTTTGAAGTCGCAACCCTGCTGGTTGCACTACTGTAGCTCCACTGTAGCTATCGCGTTGTTGTAGTGTTACTGTAGCGCGATATTAGAGTTCTAATGTGCTGCTGTGGCACTTTTACCGTGATATTACCACGCTACTGTCGCACTACTAATTGCGTTTTTGCAGTGATATTACCGCACTGTGTTGCGCTTCTGTCGTGTCGTGCTGCTATGGCGCTTTTTATTACGATTTATTCACACTTATGTTAAATATCGAACATCTATCATTAAAAACAGATTCTTTTTGCTTCAAAAAAAGAAAATTTTCAGGTTCCCAGACATTATTTGAATACCGAAAGATAAATGACTTAGATATAAGTTGAGGTTGTCTTATCTTTAGAGACATTCATCACATCTTATGATACTGAGGAGAAGGTATGAAGCAACGTTCGGAGATATATCCGTTCAGACTTCTAGACCCATCTAAATGATATTAAGATACCCTATAATAGATAAACATTTTATGAACCGCAGATACAAGGCTAGGTTCAAAACACATCGGTAAACCAGAGTCTCATGACGTCATGGCACAAAAAAAAGGAAAAATAGAGATGTTCCAGTAAGCTGGAAAAGTTATGATAAGATTTTCACATGGTAATGTCAAGCTGTTAGTATAGTAGGTAGGCCCTTTATAAACTACGATTTGTTGCAGCGATACAAACGCACGTTTGTCAATCGCGTGACTACTTTACTAAACTAGTAATTAACAGGCGTTTGTTGATTCAAACGCGTGATTGTAACGATGCACAAATTGTACATGCACGTTTGTATCGATGCAGACGCGCGTGTGCATTGCGAACAAGGCTGTCGACGAATGACTAATCAAATATTACTAAAGTTTTCCGTCATATCACGCTTGCATTGATGCTGTATATTGCGTTTGCATCGATGCTTATTATCGCGACTGAATCGATGCAAAAGCGCTGTAAAAAGTTGCAGTGTGTAAAGGGCCCTAATCCGATTACTCTAGTATTGCCATAGTATTGCTTACTCTAAAATTTGATTTCCTTATTTGCCATCAGGTTCTGGTACACCTCCATAGATGCGTTCCTTTTAATAGTATGTATGTATCAGTACCATCCATGGTACAATAATATACTGCGCCTGGTATTCTCTTCCGATCACGTGACTGACACAAGCCTACGTCATCATACCCTTTTACCATGTTTAGCGGCCATTTTTTTGTGACGTAGGCTTGTGTCACTCTGGGAATAGAAGACCTTGTTTTTTTAGACTATGGTACCATCAAACTGAACAAATTGGGATCGAGATGTGCCAAAAGGAGCGAGCGTGACAGATTACTCGTTTTGTCGCTTTGTCGTGCTCTACATGCTAGCTCTGTCTACAGGTCAAAACCTTCTGCCTTTTGAGGAAGTATTGTAAGTACCTAGGATGTTTTATAGTGATAGAGTAGCTGTTGGCGACAGAAGTGAATAAGGTTCATTATTGCATGTTAAAATAATAGTATAATCTAATATTAATCGAAGAATCCAGAAATTATACGGGTAAATTCATGAGAAACCTCGAGACCTCCTAAAGGGTGTCAATAGAGTTCAATTTGGCTACGCGCACAACGTTCCGAACGGGCACTCTAGAAAAAGCCCGCGAAAACAACCGAACGCATCACGCATTGTCGCGAAATGGCGGGAAAATTCTGGAAGGCAACGCGCTTAGTATAAAAGGCGGGAGACGCGAGCCGGCCGGCAGTGAGTGTGTATCAAGAACAAATTGGAAACGGACAAAGCAAGAACGCAAGCGGAACTAAATCTTGTCGTGTTGTTATAAGTACCAGATTTGTTTGAATTAGTATTTTCGGCACTCTTAAATAATTTGTTGTTTGTAAATAAAGTTCTAAATTGTACGTATATCAGTTTAAATATTATTTGGAGGCAAATAGCCATATCTTCGACGTCTTAGTTCGATGAACCATCCCTGAACATTTTTACGATTAGTACAACGCGACGACTTTGACACCGCCTGTACTTTTCAGTAGCAAAAACCATGCTGATGCTGACAAAAGGTCTTGCTAACACAAGAAAAAGAAAGTTATTACTTACAATCCAATGAACGCAATCCATAAAAACACTGGAACCATAAGGAAAAATCTCAACCTGATAAGAGCTGGATAAAACCCTGATGATAGAGCAAAAAGTTTTATAATCATTCCTGTTCAAGAACAAAGAAAACCTTAGAAGCGCCTGAGTAGTTTATTTAGAAAAACGTTTGTCCGCTATGACAAAATGATTAAATTCATTTGTAGTTCGTGGCATGGAGCTGAAACCATAATAATAATGAAATACTTCATAGAAACGAAACTGGACGCGCGACGCGTTCAAGGTCTCGTTAATAGCCTATAGTATCGCGAGACGCTTCTTCTTCTTATCGTGTGGGCAGAGCCCTGGTGTCAGAGTTTTTTCAGACCGCCTTACGGCCTCTGACGTGGTTTTTATGTAACGACTACTACCACCAAAGGTAGTAGCCGGGACCAACGGTGCCATCTGAAGAACGGAATCATTTTTTTTCAGAAAATCAGGTGATTCAGCGTGCAATGTCCTAACCAACTGGGGAAAAACGCACAAAGTGACATATCACTGGGTGTCCCCCGTGGGCATCGAACCCACGACCTTCGTGTCGAGACCCCAATGCTCTTAACCATTAGACCACGGAGGCAGTTTATACACGAGACGCTTATAGGCTAAGTCAGTCAGGGCTGCGTCGCGGTCACTTCGCGCTCGCTCGTGCACGTTCTTGCTGAAACTGTAAAAATTGTTTTTTTAATTATTCTTTTGGGGCTTTTAACCATGCAGCTGTGCCAGCCTCATCTTGCCGTAGCCGAAATACCCACATCATCGTCATCATCATCAGCCTATATACGTCCCAGGGCAGGGCAGGCCTCCCTTCAGAGAGGGTTTATGGGCTTCAGAGGCAAATTATAGCAAATGAAAATTGTATCACTAACTAAAAGGCAACTAATAGGAAGAGCGTCGGTGTCACGCGTTGCGTAGACTCCGGGTTCGAATCCTGAAGTCTTCTAACCCGCATTGCAAGGCCTAAGGACTGGTATTCACCAAAGCTTATAGGTAAGTTGTATAAAATCCACCATAGCTTAGAATAACTAATACACTTAATTAATTATTCTTAAGTAGGGTTTATACAGAAGAGACGCGTGGCGGTGGCGGGTAGTCAAAGTAACACCAATATAAACTTTATATTACGTAGCATAGCGTCGTTTTTTGACGTAAAGAAAAATCGCGCCCCCGCCACCAGGCGACGTCGTCTGGAGGCGCGGGCGTAATTCTCCAAAACGTAGTATAAGGTTTATATTGCCGCACCCCACCCGCGAAATGTCCACGCCACGACGCTCCTTTATGACCTTAGTTTATGACCTTAGCTCACTCGCTCGATCGCATCATCGTCGGCCATAAGGAAATTGATTGATGATTTTTTTTTACCGCGTCGACATTTCCTAAGGTGTTTCAAAATTCAGACCATCAAACTGAACAACTTTTACTATGAGAGTGTCATAGTGGTAGAATATTAAGTATAATTACCAATAAATTAATGTATATTCGAGTTGGCACCATCGACTAGCTCTAAAGGACAAGTATCCAGAGCCGTAAAATATATTACGAACAACAACAACCAACTGTTCTGACAATCATGTTTTGTGACTAATTATTGGTAATTATAATCGTAGCGAGATATAAGTTATGTTAATATTATGTGTTTGAATTATAATGAATATCCATAATTATAAAGACAGTATTTGTTAAGTATAATCAAATTGTGTTTTACCGTTGGATGTGGTTGGTTTTGCCGCCATTACAGTTTGATTATAAATAGACGTGTCTGGTCATTAGAGGGGATGATTCCTTTACTACTGGTCCGAGTAGGACGTCACGCTGTCCAAAGTTAAGTATAACTTGTGTGTTACTGTAATTACTGCTCAATTAAATGTCTTTTGTGTAAATCATGTCGAATCGAAAGTAAATTAAAGATAATAAGTAGACTGATTCTCATGTTTCATTATAAATAATCACTGCTACCCATTTATTTTATAACAAGAGCAATTGGAAATCGCAAAACAAAATCTGCTGCTCCACTACCGTTCGACTCAAATATACCTAGGATACGATTTCTGATTTGCTCCCATAAAGTTTTGTTCAGTTTCATGGTCTGAACCACCCCTATTGGTAGTAACCTGTAGAAGTTTCGGGAAAGATGCTTTTCTTTATAGCTTTTGAATCAAGTCTGTGAACCTCGTAATTATTCTAATATTACAATAATTGCAGAAATGAGACACAATCCAGTTCAATTCAATCAAATCAGAGACTTTCGTTAACGACCAAACAATAGGTGTCACAGTTGCGTTTTGCTACTGCCTTTTGTCTGACTTTTCTAATTTACTTGTAATTTTCATTTTTGAATGCACACTTTCAGAAGTGTGTAACTTTTTACAAAAAATTCCTTAATTTTACCTAGTTAAGTAATCATATTTTATGAAAATAGCTGTCACAGAGATGCGTTAATTTTGATACTGCCTTTTGTCTGACTTGTCGTCTAATTTACTAGTATTTTTTGAATGCAGACTTTTAGAGGTTTGAAATTTTGTCCAAAAAAAATCTTAATTTTATTTGAATTATGACCACCCTGACCGACGATTTTTGAACTATGGAGACGTGCATCTCTCACTACTGATTAGCAATTAATAAATCATACTCCAGGAGTCCGATTTTTGAAAGTCAAATCAGAAGTAGAAAGATGCGTATCTCCATACGTTTTCAACTGCTGAGTTCAACGTAGGTAATATGAGATTCAAATATCGCACTCCTGTACCTACGCCTTTTAGTTTTTGTAAAAATGGCTGGATCCAAATTCGTAATTGTTCTTTACGCAGTTATTGTGTTTGTAACCCCCGCGGGAAATATACTTAGTTGTAGTGAATATTTATACTTCGTTATAGAAGCGATGTGCAAGCTCACATTTCGCTGTTCGTTGATTCCAAGCGAGCCCATTAAACTGTCATCTAGTCTGAAGTATTACCGTTGCAATCTGCTATTCAGTCCGATTTATAGTCCTATTTAACCTTTTTGTTCTGTTTTATTTTTATTTTCTCTCTTGATACTTTATGTCGAGGCATTTAGTACAAGCGGTTTTTGTAGGCGAAAAGCTAGCTGCCTATTACTACTAGACACGCAATTTAGGTCTAAAACCTTCAACAAGTAAAGGTGATTTAAAAATTCTTTACCGTGCCTTCGTACGCCTCTCAAGTTTGGAACCCCTGTTACGATATTTATAAAGTGCGTATTGGGCGCATCCAAAAGAAATTTATGCGGTTTCTTCTCCTTCTTGATTTTAAAGCGCATCGCAGAACATCGGGCTACGCGCAGCGGTGTAAACATTACAATTTTTGCCTCTGGAAAAACGGCGTAATATTGGCGACATTTGTTACTTAATGAATGTCGCTAATGGAGCAATCGACTGCCCTGATTTACTGGTCAAAGTAAACCTTCGCACTAGACTAATCAGAGGGGTCTCCGGCAGCGGCCGCCCCTGCACGTTCAGTTCGCGAGAACTAATTATAAGCAGAACGCGTTCCTGCAGCGCGCCAGCAGCAGCTTCGATGACATTTGCGTGGACTTCGATATCGATTTGTTTTGTACAAGCACCAATAGACTTAATAATATTCTAGCACGTGACTTTTTTGATGGCCCATAATAATTTTGTATTACCTTAGTTTTTATTTTTTTATGTTAGTTTTATTTATAAGTCTTTTCTTTCTCTTTATTTTTATATGTGGGAACTTGTTGTCAGCATCTGACTATCAATCTGTCTTTGTAGAAACCAAACTGTTATTTAGCTGTAAGTTCTCCAAAAAGGAAATAAATAAATAAATAAAATAAATATTTCTTGAAAAGACCTATGTTCTGAATCGAGACGGCATCGGCATTCAGACTAATGCCCCTTTCACACGAGGGCAAGAAAAGGAAAACTTTACTTTTGTGTCTCAATTTCAAGCAAACATTTTCTAGAAAATGTCCAAAACCAGGAGTGCAATCACAGTATAAGAAAGAGAATCTATTACTAGATAGTGCAATTCACTAACAAAGCGTCGCATCCGTGCCTTGTGACTGGCTCCGTGTGAACGCGCAAAATATTTTATGGCTTTCGTCAATTTTGTTACAGATGGCTCCCTAAAGAAGATTGGCAGATTAGGATCTAGCCATTTTTTACGAAAACTAAAAGCCATTCAGGACGGGGCGGTCATATTTATTATGAACAGATAAAATAAGGACATTTTTTTAAATAACTTCCACATCTCCAAAAGTCCGGATTAAAAAGTAGAAATTACTAGTAAATAAAATAGACAAATCGTCCAAAAAGCAACAGCAAAACGTAACCACGACAGCTATTTTCATCTAATATTATCACTGAGGTATTTTTGATCGTAACCGAACGTATTTGGCTTGGTTGAACTGATAGTGTGTGTAATTTGGTTTTCTTCCATTATCACAATATGGTACGGTTATCGTGAATTTTCATTAAAATAAACACAATGAATGCGTAGAAGATTGAGTGAACTATCTAATAAGAAAGATTATGAGTTTCACACACTTGATACAAAAGGTATCATAAGGAGAAATACCTTTTCCCCAACTTGTACAGATTCCAACCAATTTACATTTTTGTTAGTTTTGTTTCACTCTACACGTATTTTCATTCATGTATGGGACCTTTATGTCTGGGTCTCAAATTATGTGGCCTTCCGCCAAACTTATTTGAAAATACAGCATCAGTCCTGTCCTGCCCTCACTGCCCTGATGCTCTCGTGTGAAAAGGGGCATATGAATCAGAGACGATTTTAAGCGTGCTAACTCTGGTTTGAAATGTATGGATTAATTAAGTACCTACAATTAATTAAGTACCTATAAATGTTTCAAACAGAGCACGTAGACCTAAAACGACCTAAAACGTATCTGAATCTCGACTTTATTTGTAGATCATGGAAGTTCCCATTCTAACAGTCTCTAAAATTTAGGTATGTCTGATTATAAGGGATACTTATAGGTCAAAATAAAGTACAACGTTAATTTATTATTATTATTTAATTTATTTACACAATCGTTTCATTTTGAACAAAAACACACATTATAATATTTGATAGGTATTACATATTTATTATATACCTACATAATACATTTATTTATTTTTAATAAACAATTAGATCTTAATTCTAAAGAAATAGAGACTAGTTTATCACGTAGAAAAAGCTCGGAAAAATTTGATATTTACATTACAAGTATTTGATTTTATACATTTATTATCTCCTATATCATACAAGCGAATTTTGAGCGTAGGCGTTGACGGAACGATATCGCGGTTATACCACCGCGATATCGCCGGGATATTACCGAGATATCGCCGCGATATTTTCAGAAATACGCGATATATTGATCCTAGGATCAATCAGTGTTGCGGCGGTATTGCGGTGATGCTCGCATCGCGGTGATAACGCGATAATGTTCAGTAAAAAACATGGTTAATCAAGTGTGATATCGCTACGATTCAGTTGCGATATTGCTGCGGTGCAGTTACGAGATCGGCTACGCTCAAAAATCGCTTCTGTGATATGGCTAGAATTTTTATTTACAAGAAAATACAGGGCGTAAACTTAAAGACGTTACCTACATACTTTACGGGATGCTTCAGACCATCGAACTGCAAAACATTATCTATGAGATCAAAATTAAAATTGTGAAAATAGATATAAAGATCTTGGACATTGTCACACCAGAATCTAGCCTGGACTTGTATTATGATGACTAGATAAATCAGATCATTTGGGTCCGTATTGTGTCGGCTATGAATAGCACCACCCCATTTCCTCCCGTGGGTGTCGTAAAAGGTGACTAAGGGATCTACCGGAGGATGGGCAGCAGCATCCTCTGAGTACACACATTCAATCCAACTTCGATCGCCAACCCGCCTGCCATGCGTGGCGATTATGGCAAATCCCCCCATTTTATCGGCTAATATGATAATGATGATACATGTGGATCGAGTCACAATTGATGTTTTATAATTTATATTACAGCTCTTAGTATTGTATAAAGATCAGGTCCGACCATGTATGGAGTACTGCTGCCACCTATGGGATGGCTCAGCCAATTATCAACTTGCCGCACTCGACTCGGTTGAACGCAGAGCCAGGAGGCTCATTGGCGACAGTAAGCTAGTGAAGACCAAGCTTCACAGCCTAGCCCACCGCCTGCTTGTCGGTCTTCTACAGATTGTACTTCGGTGAGTGTGCCCAAGAGCTACATGAGCTCATCCCACCTTCCCCTTTCTACTATCGGACTTCCAGACGCACCGCGGGATATCACCCCTTCTTGGTTGACACATATCCCACATATCCGCACCAAGCGCCTTTCTGAATCTTTTGTAATGCGCACAGCCAAGGAGTGGAATGCCTTACCTGCGTCAGTATTTCCGAGTACTTACAACCCGAATTCCTATAGGCATCTTCTGGGTAAGCTCGCTACATCTACGACCCCATCTTCGTCCTGAGGACTAACTTCGTCAAGAGCAAACAAATTGTAAATAAAAAAAATAAAAATATGGAACAGCACATTTTTTACCGATTTCGATGTTAGTTCTGTAGAGAAAATTGTTTAGTTTGAAAGACACACACGAATTCTCAATCCGACCAGGATTGAGAATTCGTGTGTTCCTTTGTTAATACTTGAATAAAATTGTGTTAATTACATACACTTTTTTTTTATTAACATAAAAGTAAGGGACACAAATCTAATATACTAGTCAAGCAGTATAGACTCTGAGCTCGCGACCGTAATCGAAATTTTAATTAGGTTAAGGTGGGGTGAGATGGGCGCTGGAGTTCGTGTTATTTTCTTTGACTGGAGCAAGATCGATGCAATTAAATTACTAGTGATCGAGGTGTTTTCAAATGGTAGCTACCTACATAGTGCATGGCAGTTTGAAATTATGCTTTTCGCTATGTTGCCGTTATTAAAAAATATGTTGGCCGCATTCACCGGTAATTTCATAGCAATAACATAAATATTATTTATTAAATATAGGTCTTTTTTTATTAAGGTTCTATATTTAGGTTTCTTTATTTTATCTTTATTCTGTTTTTCTTCTTTTCTTTATGAAATTATCTTGCCTCATTGCTCATCCAACTTTACCCTACCTAAATTATGTTGCCGTGTAGCTTAAAAAGCTGTGATTTACGATAGGATTTTCAAGAATTTTTTTCCGTAGTTTTGTTAATTATTATCTTAGTGCTTAGAAGATTTTGGAGTGTAAGTATCGTGCACTGAGAAATGAATCGCTCCTAATATATCATGTTATCTTAGGTCGTTGTCGTATTAGAATCATGAAGAAATTGACATTTCATTTGTGTTTGTTTATTTACATAATTTTAAGAGTATTTAACCACAGTCTTACTAGAAAATATTTATGCTCGAAGAACATCCAAAAAGGGATTTTTGGTTCCCCTGAATATGTTAGTGATTTTTATTAGACTTCAAAAAAGGAGGAGGTTTCTCAATTCGACCGTATATATTTTCTCTAAAACTACTGGACCAATTTGATTACAATAAGCAGTCATAAAAACCCTTAGGCGTCGCTTCGTGTCTGTTTCGTGTAGTGTCGCTACTGCTTACTTAATGTAATGATATAAGAATGTGAAAATTATAATTACAAATTGTACCATTGTACGTAAGTACAAATAATTAATTTTCCTCAAGGTTTTAATAAAACAAATAACTCTAGGATTAACTGTCCAATTAATATTTATACAAATTCCAGACTAGAAATTGAATTAGAATACTTTAATAAAAAAAATAAGCTAAACATGATTTTATGAATACATGTATACTATTATAGGTGATTTTGTAAACACTTTTCAGGGGTGGTTCATACCATCAAACCGAACAACTTTTACAATGGGAGCAAACCTAAATACGCAAAATAAAATCAGCTGTTCCAACCTGCAATGCCTCTCGATTCAAATGTATGAAACAGCAGAAGATACTGTGTTACGATTTCAGGTTTGCTCCCGTAGTGAAAGTTGTTCAGTTAGATGATCTCTACCACCCCTTTAAATATTACTAGCGTGTTTTGTTACACCCTGTATACGTTACACTGCAGGGCACAAGTCTACTCTCAGAGAGGTGGGCACCAGTCCACTCGTGCCTAATGCGGAGCGTGCCTAGCTAAAATTAAATACTAACAAAATTAAATCAAATGATTCAATATTGTGTTCAACACAAACTAAAAATAAATTGTATGCAAATGCAATGGCGGCCAGTGTACTTACATTTATTTTAACTGGACCATTTCCCGTGCAATTCACTGTATTCTGTTTACTAACACCTTAATTATAACGTAAAAGCGTAGTTTTTACCAGGACCGGAATAAGTACTTGGTGCCCCTATAAAAATTTAATTATGTTGGGGACGTTAAAAAGATTTTAAAAGACGCTCCCATTGTAATATTAATTTACAAAAAAAAATAATGTTAGCAGAGATCAGAGGCACACGTATTTTCATAATTAAACATTAATTTTGCTTTTGCGTCAACATTTTTGGAAACTAGCTTTGCCCGCGACTTTGCATATTTAGACATCGAAATTAAAATCTAATGCCATATTTTTGACTGCATGGATTTGGCCATTACGTACAGGTATCTAACACTTATTTTGACTTTCCCCCGAAAACCTTTTCATTTCCCGGGATAAAAAGTGGTATCTTAGATGTTGTCGTAGGCTATTACTACCATCATGCTAAGTATCATAATAATTATCGTATCTCTATCAAGTAGTGTGTGTGATGCGTGGCCAAAAATAGACAATAATTTCGGTTTCGTTCTCCGTGACGAACTTTCGCATAATGTCCACAACGAAAAATATTTAATGTACCTACTACAAACAGTTTTTATTTTTTTAAGATTTCTTCCATACATAATTAAATTTAATAATAATGTACATCTATGCCCAAGGGCACAACAGCTGCCTATTTTATGAAATAATACAATATTTTTGTATAATTTGTCGGTAAAAAAATACTTAATTGATATTTATTTTTCATTCGCAATTAATTGGCACGTTTAATTCGGAGGAATGGAGATAAACGAAGAAAATGTTTATTTATGTGAATTTTTTCCTTAACCTGGCTTAATTTTTATTAGGAGTCCATTTTACGGTAAAAGGAACCACTGCTTTCTTATTAACGAATGGCCCGGAAATAAGATTTTTGACAAAATTGATGTAGGAAAAATATTTTCATTAATGGGTACACGTAATCACTTGAGGCCGGTCCAACATTCGAAATTTTATCGAAATTTAACTACACCAATTCCATTTCGATAAAATTTCGAATTACAACACAGTCATGTGTAATCTAGGTTGTCATCTGTATCGCACGTGAATATGCATTTAATGATAGTTTCCATACAGTATGAAAAATCAGTACTAATATCACTGAGCGGATCATTTGATTAAGATTTAAATTCTTTATTGGAGAAAAGCTACATCTTGAAAACCAACAAAAATATGAACATAATTCTATTGGAAATAATTTAGACAAAAACAGCAAAATCTGCTAATTTCGGGAATATGGGACGGTTTGACGATCCTTCTGGGTGGATCGTACCACCCAGTAGGATCGTCAAAGACAAGGTCAGTTGAGTTTATATTTTAATAGAACTATCATGTCAGTTTATAACCAAATGAAGCCTCATTTATTTTGGCCTTCGTTCTAGTACCAGATTTTATTACTGCCATTACCTTCTCTTGGCCTGATCCACATAATTATTTTAGTGTAGGTAATAACTTTTTACCCGCATATTCCCATCTTTCAACGGAAGTAAATAAAAAAACATTGACATAGAAAATAACGGACGACAGGTCTAGTACAAAAATCTCTAAAAAAGTGTCCGAGACTAACCTAAACAAACCTAATAATATAAACAAACTAAAAACATTGAAAATGCTGAAATTATTTTTCATTTCACTCCCCCATCAGGGCATGGCGCGCGAAGACTGTCGCTTAGTTGGTTGCCTTTTTTACGTACCCTACGTCCTGTGGTTGGTAAGTCAATGACAAAAAACATCGCATCTTATTCTGTCGAATCAATGGTTTATTATCATTGAGTTTGATCTAACATCGTGGTGAAATGATTAAATTTTCAAGCAACATTATAATTTCAGGATTTCATTTCGGAGAAAGAATAAATTGCATACTGCAGAAGGCTCACTTCTTTAAAATAAATGCGCATTAAAGTTAATAAAACATAGACTACAAATTGAACCGTGCGCACGTCTTGAAAGATATAAGATATTTCTTATATTGAACCAGTGTAGTCTTCATCCATGCGAGAACAGCAAGGTTGACGCGAACTGTATTAGTTTTCCCCGTTGAATGGGTCACCGAATAGATATATCATATAGAAAAACGGCTTCATAAAGCTTGTCATAGCGGCTGGTACACCCGTACACATGGCGACACATCAAGCTATACAAAACCAAAATAAGCTGGCCGCGCGTAGGATGAGTAACATATAACATCTCGCGACCAGCTTATATTATACGCGCAGCTTATTGGTTTTGTATAGCTTGATGTGTCGCCTTGTGTACATGCGCAGCGAGCGGCAATAGGTGAACGATTTGCACGTTCACGTGTGTCCTGCCAGTAATGACCTTGGTGCGGAAACATGGACCATGACGATAGGACTAGTTCATCACTTCAAAATTAGCAAGCTGAAGTGGCAATGGGCTGGTCATATCTGCCGAAGAACTGGCAACCAGTGGGGTGTCAGAGTTCTAGAGTTGAGACCGCGAACTGGTAGACATAGTGTGGGACGCCCTGCTGCCCGCTGGACAGACGACCTAAAAAAAAGTTGCGGGGAGCGACTGGATGAGGACGGCCGAGGACAGAGTTTTGTGGCGCGCCTTGGGAGAGGCCTATGTTCAGCAGTGGACGATGATAGGCTGATGATGATGATGATGATGTGCACGTTCACGTACAAGAATGAGCGGCAGTTTGCTAGAAACTTCTCAGCGCTTGAAAACGTGTACTGTGCCCTATATAAAATTCTGAGTAGATACATTGCTGAGAATTCTAGGACACAAGAAGCACTGCGAGTTTGTAATCAGCAATATACTCCGAATTGTCATTGTCAACTGTCGCGTATGAAGGTGTGTTTCTGGTAAGATGTCTATTCTGTGACTGGGTCGCAGCACGTAGGTATGTTTTAATACTTACTTTAATTTAATGCCGAACTGATATGCCTGCTTTGGACCTAAGAAGTGTTATGTTTGTCTCCACGTCAAATCTTATCTGCTTATATAGTCTCGCAAACTATAACATTAATTATAAATCTAACTTTAAATGAAATTTGCCGCTATCATAACTATTCAAATACAGTCACATTTTAATGGTGTTTATTATGTATACACATTTTGAATTAATCGCACATATTTACATAACGAAGTTAAAATGTTCTAAATACGACGCGACGCTAAGAGGATCTTTTGGAATTAATGTTGACGTCTTGATGGTTACATCAAATGGCATCTTAATAAATTTTAATGAGGAATGCATGAAATTCGAGGAAAATCATACTTTGATGTTTAACAGGAATTAATTTAAGGTTGAGTGTATTTGGTTCCCGAAATTTTGTCGTTCGTGTAATAGAAAATATAATATATTGCAAGGTTATTAAATAATAACGATGACAACCTTACCACAGATTTTGTAAATGTTACTACGGTAACAAATACAACACTCTCCGATTTCGCGCGCTTCAAATTCGAATTTTGCGCTTCAGGAACGACGAACAAAAATGCGCCTTATGTTATGTCAATGCGCGACAGGATGAATCGCGTGCCATACGCAGCGCCGCGTAGGTACTTATCGCAGCTGTCGAGCGTGAGTTAGAGGGAGGTTACACGTTCAGTATTTCGTCATTCTCGTCCATCAGTCTGGTCATGTTTATTTGATTTGAAGGGAAACTGATATACTGAAGCACCATGTTAGTTGGGTCATTCTCAGTTTTCCTTCAAATCAAATATAAATGACCAGACTGATGGGCCAGACTGATGAAATACTGACCGTGTAACCTCCCTCTAACGGTGCACTGTCCTTTCCTTACCTCTACTAATCCACATTGAGCCTGTGCGTGGTAGAGTATGGCCCGCTCCTTACCCTTATTCATAAGAGGAGACCCGTGCCACAAAGGAGTACTAATACATACAGTACGGACACTCCCTGCCACCAATTTTCACGTCACTCCTTCGTAGTGATACGGGAGGTGAACGACAGTAAGCAAGGGTATATTCTTCTCCCACTCGCACTCATTCAGTATACATAATGCTGGCCTCTTCTTCTCAGTACAAGTTTGTTTAGATGGAGTGTTAAGGGTGTGCCTGTTCTTAGAAAGAGTAGTTGGTAGTTAAAGCAAAATGATACCCGTAGTATTGCCGGAGTATCGATAGTTTTAAAATAGATAGTTTTCATTTGAAAAAAAAAAAAAACGTACTATCGGTAGCTTGGAACGTGGTAATAATATTGACGAAGTTCTGCTCAAGAAAATATTAACTACCGATACAATCAATACTATCGAATTATTGAAAAACAATACTATCGATAGAATTTTGCAATCTGATTGCAAAAGCAAAAAAGCAAATAAAGTTTCTATTCTATTATTTTGGACTATCGATAGTTTAGAAACCATCGATAGTTCCGATACTATCGATATTGTTGTTTTCAGAACTTCGGTACACATAGATTTTATACCCTTATTTTATGCCTCATGTGTTTTTTCTCTGTGTTTTACTGTTTAGGGAACGTACCCATACCTACTACGTGACGAAAACCTACCCCCCCCCCCCACCCCCTGTGACCAAGCGTGGTATTTTGAAGACCCCCCTCCCCCACCTAAACCTCCCCCCCCCCTAAACGGGTCACGTAGTATGGGGACGTTCCCTTATGTTTAGGTGTAAAATAAAATAGCTATAATTTGCTTTGATTGATTGTAATTTATTAACATCACTACTATTGATAGTAAATACTATCGATAAAACAGTCAATATTCATAATATCGGTTAGCTATCGATATTCTATTCGATAGTTGACTATAGATCGGCAACACTAATGTATTAAGAGGGTCAATATTTTGAAGGTTAATTTTAGATCTACACTTATGAAACAGTTCACCCGTTGAATCCGTTATTTTTACATCGCCCAATGAAAATATTCTCATGTGAAGCTTATTTAAATTAACAGCTGTTTGAAACAGAATTGGGTCCGGTAAGTTTTAAAGTTGTTTCAGTTGGGCAACATGTTTTTACATGTCGACGTTGTCCGAACAAAAGCGGGTCTGATATTAATGGTCATAATATGTTTGAAAGAAATTAATCATCATTATAATCAGCCTATTTAATTCCTACTAATGGGGTACAGGCATAATCTCCCAGTATATTACGCGTAACATGGCGTCCTTTAAACTCCTAGTTGAGAATGCCTTGCGAACAAAATAAAAGTATTTGTTTTATTTTCATTTATTTATTTTATTTACTTACCTCAAAGAAGACTTATCTATAGGTAGGTAGGTAGGTTGTCTGGTGGTAGCCCAGAGAGACCGAGGTCTGTGCTTGAAATATTATGTTTTGTTGACCTTGATTGTAATTAATTTTGAAAATTATTAGAATTGGATTGAATTTTGAATGAAGGAAGGCTTTGACAGACAACTGTACAACCCACGATGAAATCTGGTTCACATTTCTCCCCGTAAAGCGAGCCAAAAGACATAGGCACGAACAGGCTCCTGTACCAACCGATATACTGAATAAGTGCCGTAAGAAAGGCGGCAACTCTTGTCGCTCCCGAATTAGCTTTTATACAGTCACGAAAGTCGGTGTCTAATCCAAATAGACGCTGTTTAAAACATCTAGCTAGACTATAAATGCCCATGATGACTTATAGCATTGTGGAGTTTCAGTAAACGAAACTAAAATTTAAATTCAATATCGCAAAAGGTCCCATACGGTCAACGTGTTCCAGACTGACAGTTTTAGCTCTTAGGATAAATAGGGCTTACGGGGGCACGTTCTAGGATAGGTGACAGTTTTAGTGATTTCATCTCCATACGCCTAAGTGCATTAGAAGGAATTGTAAGGAATACATGAAAATGCTGTTATATAGCGTGGGCCTTCTTCTTTTTAGTCTTATTCACAAAAGAAGGTATGTAGGTACTTTGTGTTGAGAGTTATGTAGGCTGATGATAATTATGTGTATTATTTACAGGTTCGAAGCGATTTCCAATTACAATGATCAGAATAAATGACAAAAGCCTCCTTTGTACAGTAACTATGATTGTAAGATCCGTTATTGTTCTTCGACTTACAATACAGATAAGAAGATTTAGAGCTCACATGATTGTATATCGTAAATTGAATTGTAGGTAGGTATGCAGTAAATTGATACGCAAACTTGAGCTGCTACACTTGTATCATTATTCCCAATCATTCGCAGAAACCTCCGAAAATACCCATCACACAGGCGTAACTACTGGGTGGCAGAACTGCCAAAAGTTAGGGGCCCGTTAGGTCCGCCACACACATACGGAATAAACCTGATTCGGAATTCAGTATTGTCAACTATGGTTACAAAAAATACTGGAGTGATGTTTAAAAAATGCCTAAAATAAAAATGTATGAAATACCAAATAAAATGACAATTGTATTTTAGGTATTTAAAACGAAACAAACAATTTCTATACATGATAATTTTTATTATGTGGTGAGGTCATGACGTTACTATGATGATTTTAAAATTGAATTTTAATAAATTATGCAACTACATCAAAAGACTATCAATAGTTTTGATATTAGACATAATCTGCATACAAAATTGGTATGAACCATTATCACACAAGCGATTTTTGAGCGTAGGCGATTTCGCAACTATATCGCGGCAACGATGTCGCAAAGCTGCACCTTCATGATGCGATATCGTTCCGTCAACGCCTACGCTCAAAAGTCACTTGTGTGATATGACTTTATATCTTAAAAATTACACCTAAGGCATAAAAAAAATCACTAGATCTAGTAAAAAAGTGTCTGAAAGCTGACACACCGAATTCCGAATCAGATTTATTCCGGATGTATGCGGCGAACCTTCCTCGGGATCCCGACCCTAAGCACCTAACTTTTAGGCTGGATTCGACCAAACAAGAGTAAATTTTATTCTTAGATTAAGTCGCCGGTTACTCTAGATTAAACAGATTTTGCGTTTAACCAACCACTAATCTATGAATAAGTTGAGAGTAACATGGCCAATTTTGACGGTGTAAAGCTTATACCGAGACTGATGAAATGTCAATGTCACTTATTAAAAAAAACGTAATAAAAATAAACTTTACAAATTAAAACTGTATAACCTAACAATACAATAAGTTACGGATACAACGACCTCTTTTTTTAGGTGGATTACAACATTTTAGCGTGGTAGAAGAGAAATGAGGTTATTTCGGAGTCAATACGACGAGTAAAATTATTCCTTACTCTTCTACAAATAAAAGTTTGGTTGAATCCGGCTACAAAGATGAGCTTTTTCACATGGACTTATTCGATTTTTACTTTAATTGATAGATCGAGTGCCACTTAAAGATTTTGCCAGGGTCCGCACACAGTAGTTGCTTCGCTAGCCCATCAAATCACTCAGTATCGATTCTCGAATCGTTTTGGCCGATCTTACAACAGGGTTTTGACATTACCAAATAAATACGGAAGTGCGATACAAAGAACGAATCATGGAAGTGCTACATCTCGAAAGTGCTAATTTTTTTACATCACCTGTAATTTTTCAATAATGTCAGTAAGCTATTTTTCGTAGCACAGCGACCAACGCGTTATCAATGCCGCAAAGAGACAACCCTCTAACGGTAAAAAATTAGTAAAATATACAAAAATGCTCCATTTGTCGAGCTTTACGACTCGTCACAAAAACACTAAGCTCTATGACTTAAACAAATATAGAAAAATATTTGTAGGCATATTTCAAAATATTATAGTCGAAAGAAAAACCTATAATTGCCACTCATACAATTGCTCCTTTGCGGCTTAGGCGATGAATGGCTTATGCTGATCATTTGATTCTACGTGTCCAGACCGTCAAATGATACACGAGTATACGCAGTTTTATGTGCTTAATCAAGTGACATCAATACACCGAATTAATCTTTCTCTTATTTTTAATCTGACAACTATTTAAACTACGATTAAACTTAAACTTAAACCCGTTTTTACCCTCATCATTCAAAGAAAACAGTTCTTTTTCTTCACTCTCCCTGTAATCAGCATACGTATCACTATGCCTCTCTTCCGATATATTCAATTTATGCTTACCAAGCTCACAACCACTAGGACCGCCTTTAAAACAATCGTAGTAAGGTTTACAATCGATGCTATTTGTGCTTCTTGCTATGTAAGTTTCTATTCCATCACGATGCCGAATGTCAGTTTTGTAGCAAACGTAATAATGGTCTTTGCACTGTCAATCTCTACCCACATCGGTCGCTAATGAAAACCTCGTTGCTGTTTCACTGATGGAATCATCCCTAATTTTCGGTCGCCTGTTTCCGTTCATCTGTTCTATAAAGGATGTGTTTGTGTTTTTGACGAAATCTCTGTGGATGTTGTTGTGGTTCGATGGTGATAAATGGGTTAGTCGGTAGCTGACGCAGGAGTCGTTTCTTCGGACTACGGTTCTTGTTGTGCCAGCCCTGGAGCTGCCTATGGGAGCGAATGATGTCCCGTTCTGTTCTGGCACTGAAGAATGGCAGCAGCAGAAACATTTGAAATAAGATCTGTGGAATTCTCGACGGAATTTGCCTGTAACAATGGAGATTTGATGTTAAAATTGTATGTATTTTTTTATATAAAATATTTAGGAATGCGTGATAAAATTAGTGCGATGCAGATTTTTCCGTTTTTAATATATTATATAATTTTCATAATTATAGTGTTATTTGCATATTTATATATATATATATTTTTTTCATGCAATTAGGTGTATTGCGTGTATAACGATACTACAATCAAATTCAAACGTGGTTTTTTGTGATTGATAAAATATTTACAAAAAAAATATAATATAATTCACTACACAACACAAAGCCAGTTGAAGACTTATAAAGGGTCCTTTTTAATATACTGTCAGTTTATTAAGGGGATAATCTGACCATTAAACTGAACTACTTTCGCTAAGGAACAAACAGTGAAATCGCGGGGAAAAAAATGGTCGACCCAAATGTATAGGACATCAGCTGATTTTCTATTCGTTGGTTTACAGTTTCGTATGGAACAGCAAATTTCTTTTCTGGCGATTTCGAGATTGTTCAGTTATTGTTTGTTTGAAAGTTGTTCATTTGATGGTGTGATCCTCCCCATAAAAAAAACCGTCAGCATATTTAGAAGGAAACTATATTAAAAAAAAATTAAGGGCCCCTTATTTGCTTGAACACCTCTGAATCCAGCCCTGTGTACATTATGAAAACAAATGCATATAAACTTTCATTAAATTGTTAGCGAATGCTTTGTAAGCTACTGGTACACTTGGATAATATACAAGGATGAATATTTATCTAAAAATATAAGAAGGAAAACATTTACAGTCCGGGTACAAATTGGATTTATGATCATTAAAAGAAACAGAGATCCGTGGGAGTTTAAAATCAGATGTACCATCTAATTATTATACAGGGTGTAAACTGGCATGGTTATAAATTACAAAAGAATTACAATATACAGGTGTACACTCAAATGCGTTGCGTAGGTACTTAAGGGGGTGCTTCAGACCATTAAACTGGACAACTTTCTCTAAAGAAATAATATCGAATCGCTAAAAAAAAAACTGTGCCATACACTTGGGTCGAATCACCTCTTGTCCTCGTCGTTTGATGGTCGGAAGTCACCCTGTATATAGGTGATAGGTAACTACTTTTTATATTTTTAGCTGACTTTGCTGACAGACAGCTTGTAAATAGGTAATTGGAAATAAATATTTTGTACATTGTCACACAGAATACAATTTTACAAAGGATTAAAATAAGGATGTGAATGCATTAATTTCAACAACACTTTTTAAATAGCAACATTGTGTGTAATAATTATCATGAGAATTATCTTGTGAATATCATTAAAATTATCATTATATTTATTATTAAAATTATTACAATGATAATTAAGACCCTCGTTCTTTTATATAAGATCGAGTGCCGTTTTTCGAGACATTGCACGTTTGCATTTTCGAAAATCATGCAAAAACTACTGGACCGATTTTGATGAAAAATTTTGTGTTTAAAAGCTTGTCATTAGACTACAATTATTTATTATTTTATTTTTATCTTGCTACGATGACAGGAGCTGGCGCGAATGTTTATAAATAATAAATAGAGAGTAGAGGTACTGTATAAAAAACTTAAAAGTCACAGCTTTTTAAAAGGCTTTTAGCTTTGTAAAAGGACTGTGCAAACACAATACATCAAGTTTATTAATTACAAGTATTCATATTCATGTACACAATTATTTATCATGAATATTCACATTTAAGATTCATATCTGTTTTACTAAATGAATTTCGAAAGCCTTTTCAAAGTTTGCCTTTGCAGATTCTATTTAAACTTATCAAATTGCTTCACTATAACTTGAAATTAGATAAGTTGCAGTGTTATTGCATATGACCCAAGCCAATTAAGTGACAATGGATATTTTAACGAACCCATAGTGCTCGCCTTTTGATATAAAGTTAAGGTCTGTGGTCAAGAACTTATTCAGAGTTGGCCTTTATTAACTTTGTCCTTTGATATCCGTGATTAGAGTCAACAGCAAAACACAGTTTACGTTGGCGTAATTAAATATGAAATAATTCTCGAACATAATAATATACCTATACAATGATTTTTTAAAAGCTTTTCAAATTAAAATTAATTATTACATTAAATTACTGCCGATGGCAGAAGATTAAAATAAAAACAACATAATTTTCCTTTTATTGTCATGCGCTGTAGATTTGGAAAAAATCAACATGACTGTCGATGACTGATCTCCAATGAAAAATGTAATATCCTATTTTTTGTTTGTCTAAACTATTATAAAACTGTAACAGAAGTGTGTCTGTACATTGAAGATATATACAAAAAAAAATTACGAGATGGTTTTTACCTGTCCCTGATTCCAAATAACAAATTTTTGGATTTTTTGTCTTTCTGTTTGTTTGTTTATTTGTTTATTTGTTTGTTTATTTGTTTGTTTGTTTGTTTGTTTGTTCGAGTATCACGCAAAAACTACTTTTTTTGTTTGATAGCTTATCATCTGACTTAAAATCTGGTTCATAATTTATCGTTCGTCTCGGCTTCGTTCGTCGGTCTCGTTTTTTATAATTATGTTGGTTGGTCACACAATGTCGCCATTTAAAAAAGTAACCTTATATTTAAAGTGTAGCAACAATATGGGACAGGGTTGTTTTGCACTTACTAACCTGAAAACCCTGGGAATCCTGCAAGCAAAATATTTATGTGACCTCTCTTATTATAAAAGTAAAAAGAAAGCAACATTCAATGAAAATATAGACATGAAATATGTTTCTAGAAACAAATCATGAAAGATTTAATTAAAAAAAACAAATTCAACGTTTTTATTTGGCAATAAAATTGTTTAGGTGGCTTCTTATTAAAAAAGTTAATTGAAATATTTGAAAGCAACATTCAATGAAAATGTATAGAACATGTTTCTTAAAAAAATAATATGATTATAATAGTTACATTAGATTTATGGGAATAATGTTAGTTTAGTACAAAATAACAGATTTCGGTTTATTTTATCAGATTTCTAATTAATACCCATGTTTATTGACAACCCATGTACTAAAAAAAAAAATTGGTACTCTAAAACATTTTCGTTTGGTTTAACCATATCGCGAATTGGCCATTTCACGAATTGGGCCTTTTACGAAGTGGTAGCAATTTCGCGAATGATTCAATTATTTGTGACCCAGTTGCGTCAGATGAACTCAAGGTTTCGTCGGTTTCGTTTCAGGTTTCGTCAGCCTCTTTCTTTGCACCCCAGTTTTCAATCTTATGTACGTATACCGCCTGCTTACAAAGGGTGAAGGAAAACATCGTGAGAAAACCTGCATACGCCGAAGAAGAAATTCAGAAGCGTATGTGAAGTCTTCCAATTGTCATTGGGCACGCGTCGTGGACTTATGCCCATACTCCCTCCCTGAGGGTAAGGCCTGAGCCCTGCTGTGGGATCTAATAAAAAAGCTAATGATGATTTTGATGTCTTCGACTTGGAGGCTTTGATTAAATTAAAATAGCGGAAGATACGTTACGTCCTTACATTACGTACACGAACAATGGACCTGTTTCTACCACAGATACATTTCACAAGCGATTGTTAATATTATACATCAATAATAAAAGAGATTGCATTACGCGAACAGGTGGCCTGCAAGTAAGACGATGAATCGCCGTAAATATCAATCATGCACGCGTGTCATGCGAATGCCCCTCGGATTGCGACTGAGTCAAATTAGGCGACGGGGGCTCAATTTATGCGGTCCATGCGCTTGAAGCTAGTACCGTATTTTCCTCTATTTTAACTTAATCAAAGCTTGGAGGTAGCGGATTCAAGTCCCATCCGATATACCGAATTTTTTAATTTTTATTAAAATTATTTTGTCTCTACCATACCCAAAACGTATTATCTCGATAATAAGAACCTTTCACAACCAGAATCGTATCCTTTTCATAGCCCAGGCTTAATTAAATGTTTGGGTGTCTAAACAATCACTTTGACTAATTAACTTGATTACCGAAGTTTATCCGAGGAAGGCAGAGAGTCGACTGGCGTCTATCACGTCATCTTTAATGAAATGTCCCGTTCATGACCTTATTAATTTTGGGATAGCATGACGAGAAAATACAAAGAGAACGTGCCTATTACGATGAATTTATTAACAATAAGAACCATGACGCCAAAACTCTGTGGAGAAACATAAAAGAGAATATTACATTCGACACTAATAAATCGGAGTCTCTCCCGGATCACTTTAACAACCCAAACAATATTAATGCTCACTTCCTGGATGTCCCTGGAGCCAGCACGGTCCCTGCCGCTGAGCTAGATTTCTTCGAATACCATAGATACGGTGACGCTATTTTCAAACTGAGGCCCGTTAATGAAAATGAAATAGCAAAAATTATACTTTCCATTAAGTCGAATGCTCAGGGGATCGATGGCCTGACCATGGATATGGTATTGCTTTCTTTGCCGCAAACACTTAGTGTTATCACAGCCATGGTTAATTGCTCAATCATAACGTCTACTTTTCCTCGTAAATGGAAGGTTGCACTTGTGACTCCTATTCCCAAGGTCAGTAATCCGGCGCAAATCAAAGATCTCAGACCTATTAGCATTCTTCCTTTTTTGTCAAAAGTAGTGGAACGTGCAATAAATACTCAAATAACAAAATTTGTTGAAAATAATAACATTCTCCCGGATTTGCAGTCCGGATTCAGGAAGGGACGAGGCACAACAACTGCCCTTCTAGATGTTGTGGACAATATACTTGTAGCTCAGGATGAACGAAAGGGCACTATTTTGACATTGCTGGATTTTTCTCGCGCTTTCGACTGCTTAAACATCTCACTACTGCTGGCTAAGTTATCATACTACGGCCTTGACTCGAGCTCGGTGGCCTGGTTCAGCAGCTATCTTAGTGACCGCTCGCAACAAGTAAAAGTCTGTAGGGAGGATGGTTCCACCCTTGTGTCTGATGCTAGGATTGTCAGTCGTGGTGTTCCACAGGGCTCCATTCTGGGACCACTACTTTTTATATTGTATAGCGCTGACATCACAAAGCATATAAAACATTGCAAGTATCATTTGTATGCGGATGACGTTCAGATTTACCTGTCTTTTTCTCCTAGTGAAATGACTGATGCATTATCCAAGATTGACGAAGATGTAAATCAGATAGCCCACTGGTCTAGAAGAAATGCGTTGGTTTTAAACTCGGCAAAGTCAAAATTTATGATTTTGGGATCTGATAGGCAGGTGGACGACATCACTCGGGAAAATCCAGTAATCAGCATCGCTGGGCAAGTTATAGAAAAGGTGGATGAAGCTAGAAACCTAGGGATTCTTTTTGATTGTAAATTACGTTTTGAGAAACATGTTCTAAATCTGGTTCAAAATTGTTTCTATCGGCTTTCAATTCTCTATAAAATTAGAAATCTTCTGAGTCTGGACATGCGAATAAAATTATGTGACACTCTTATATTATCTAAATTAAATTATGGCGATCTTGTCTACGGACCTCGTATGCTTTTCAAAACCCAGCGCCTTATACAGCGAGTGCAGAACGCGTGTTGCAGATTTTGTTTTACCATTCCTCCCCGAAGCCACATCACTCCTTACCTCAACAACGCTTCCATGCTGAATATGAGTTCGCGAAGGCAACTCCATCTGGCTACCTTGGTTTTCGATGTTGTCAAATTCCGAAAGCCTGTGTATCTGTACTCCAAGTTGCAATGGTCATCTTCTTTCAATAGATATAATACCCGAGCATCTCAGTATCTGCTCATCCTCAAGATACATAGAACCGTGGCGTTTGATGGCAGTTTTCGCTATCTTGCTACCAAATGTTGGAATAATTTGCCCCCCCCTCTGCGACAGATGACGTCAAAATTTACTTTTAAAAAAGGATATAAACTCTATGTTCTCGACTGTCAAAAAAAAAACTGTTAATTTGGTAGGAAATTCTGCGTAGTAATTTTGTACTTTTCTACATGTTTTTTAAATTGTTCTGTTCATTTTTAATTGCACACACACACACATACACACAAACATACACACACACTTGATGCTAAATAGTTACAAAATAATAACAAGTGTTTATTGGATTCGTTGCACATAAATATTATGTTAGATTCACCTCATAAGCTAGGCCCCGACATAAATTCAGAGTTCGGCTTCCGAGCCGAGCATTTTGCTGAGTTGGGACCTTTTTGCCACTGCGGCGCACAAACAATCTCTTTATTATTATAAGAGATTATATACCTAAAGGTATAGAGAGAGCCATATCATTGCAAGAATGTCCACTTTTTTGACGTTTGTGTTTGAGCGTGTGGTGTCAAGTAGTATGGAAAAAAAAACAATTAGACCAAAGTGACATTTGCCCTAATTAGTAGAGCTATTTCCCGCGATAATTGTGCGCTTCGGGTTAAAAGCATCAAATTTCTACCATGGATAGGGTGTTCCCCGGTGATCATTTTCAGATGTGGAGGGAAGTCTGATTCGTCCCCTGTGCGCGGGGGGAGGGGGGTGAAGTACGTATCTGGAGCATTGTTTTCATTATTTTTTTACTGATCAGTTAATGCTACTAGGGCTTGTGTGGTATCGTTTTCGAGTAAAACAGATACGAGGAATTCATTTTTATTGCATAATAGGCATGTTTCCATACAATAAAATAATGTTTTTTACGAAAAAGTAAAAACCATTGCCTTGATTTTTTTTTTAAACATCTATATCTTTGGAAATCTTGATAAATATACATAAACAAAATTAGCCAAATAAAGGTTATTTAGTCTAGTTTATAAAAACATATACTTATTGGACACTTATCATACAACAACTAAAAGAAAAAAATTCATTTACGCGTCGAAGTAAAGCAGCATAATTCCTTTACTGCGGCTTACGAGTGATGGTTTGGAGGTAAACATAGTATGTAACTTTATAATTTCGATAGCAAACGATTATTTGTTGAAAATTTAATAGAAAAACAAATTAGGCATAGTTTTAATGAATATAATAAGGAGCGGCAACAATTTTAAAGGGATATAATTCGGAGCGCGCTCCATACAAACGAAGTCTGGTTATATTTCCAATATTATCCAATTAAAATCAATGAAATTTTACAGAAACAGTCTACAAACTAATATCTATGCTCGTATTGTGTCAGATTTTCGTAAAAATAATTATAGTTTCGAAGTTACAGTGCCTCAAAGATTTCCATACAAATCTTAAATTAACCCTAGCATTGAAACTATATATTTTAAAGAAAATCGGGCACAAGAGATTAGTTTCTATCGCATAGAGATTAGTTTCTAAATTGTTTTTGAAAAATTTCACTAACTTTAATTGTTTAGTATTGAATATATAACCCATATATTTATATATTATAACCAGACTTCGTTTTTATGGAGCGCGCTCCCTCTCCTATATCTATCCTCTTAAGAGGATATAATTCAGAGCGCGCAAGGAGCTTAGGCTCCTCAAAAAAAAACATTTAATAATTGTTAAGAATATAGGAAAATCGGCAATTTTTTATTGCCGGCTTAAAATCATAGCGCTGAGCATTTGGAGTGCAGCTGCGGTGTAAATGCACCGTCCAGTACCTACCAACATCTTTTGTAAAGCATCACGATATTATTAACACTGCAGATGTAGTTTCTACCTCGGGAAGAGTAGTCTAATCTAAATTGAGTGCGATTCGACTGTATCCGTCGTCCAGTCCATTCCTAAAGAAATGAAATGAATACCTAACTATTTAGCGGAAGCTTTAACTATAACCAAAAGCAACTTAGAGAGAGCTAATTTACTGAAAAAAGCCACGCCTTTTTGACTGAGGTGCGAATCATTCTTCTAAGCCCCTTTTCACGCAACATCTATTAAAATGTAAGAATATACGAGTGTCAGCCTCCTCGGGTGATCATGGGCAAAATGACACAAATCTGAGGCAGAGGCAGAACAAACAACTTTATTCCGATTTGTCGCGTCAAAATTGCCATGAGAGAACAGATAGATGCCACACTTTTCCACAGACTATTATATGTCACTTTTCCTTGTACCTCCTTCGGATGCAATGCCCAAAAAAAGTGTATAGGGAAAGAAAGAGAGAAATTTTATTTCTTCGAGTATATGAAAATAGAACCGAATTGTTCTCATTCTTGTCACAACAACCAGTTCTTCCAGTCTAGAGGCTACAGAAAAAGAAATCTACGCAACGAATGGGAGTAAAATTCTTTGTTCTGCCGCTGCCTCAGATTTGAGTCATTTGGCCATGGGGCCAGCCTCTTCGGGCGAACATGGGTTCGCCCAAGGAGGCTGACACTAGTAACTTTTTACACTTGGAAGATTCAGTGCAAAAAGGACGTAGAAGAGTGATCATATGCAACCGTAGACACTGATGTATCGTACTAGTAACCTACTAGTTGTGGGGTTTTTCAGTAAATTAGCTCTCTCTGAGTTATGGGTTTGCTTTCGGTTTTGGTTCAATAAATAACAAGGTAGGGTATTCACGAATTGGTGGTGTTAATGAATTTGACACAATGCAGGTATCGGCCAATACACTGGCCTGCAAAACTAAGTATCGGTTTAACCGGTGTGATACGGTATGTGGTTCTTTTCAGGCAAGGGGAAAAGAACGGCTTTGGGCACTTGGAAATCTTTAAACTAAGCCTGAAGTAAATAGGGCCTTTGAAGAACTCAAACGAAATAAGTGAGGACTCAATTCCTAATAGAAAGATTTGTAGTGTTGATGTATGACCGCATTAGTTAAAGCTTTGACTGTCTATGAAACTGCCGGCTTAGGATGGACTACCCAATTTCTTCACGTGGACGTGGGTGTCGTACGAGGTGACTAAGTGATAAAGTTTTTGCCAGTGTTTTGTGACACGTCATTTCATCGTGAAACCTTCAACGTGAAACGTTCAATATGGTCAAAGTGAGCTTGCTACAACGCACTGCCAAAGTTTCCACCCCGTAAGGGATTATGGTCGTGAATTTATGTATGTATGTATTTCAAGAGCGAGCATAGATATTAGTCTGTAGACTATTTCTGTAAAATTTCATTGATTTTAATTGGATAATATTGGAAATATAACCAGACTTCGTTTGTATGGAGCGCGCTCCGAATTATATCCCTTTAAAATTGTTGCCGCTCCTTATTATATTCATTAAAACTATGCCTAATTTGTTTTTCTATTAAATTTTCAACAAATAATCGTTTGCTATCGAAATTATAAAGTTACATACTATGTTTACCTCCAAACCATCACTCGTAAGCCGCAGTAAAGGAATTATGCTGCTTTACTTCGACGCGTAAATGAATTTTTTTCTTTTAGTTGTTATATGATAAGTGTCCAATAAGTATATGTTTTTATAAACTAGACTAAATAACCTTTATTTGGCTAATTTTGTTTATGTATATTTATCAAGATTTCCAAAGATATAGATGTTTAAAAAAAAAATCAAGGCAATGGTTTTTACTTTTTCGTAAAAAACATTATTTTATTGTAAGGAAACATGCCTATTATGCAATAAAAATGAATTCCTCGTATCTGTTTTACTCGAAAACGATACCACACAAGCCCTAGTAGCATTAACTGATCAGTAAAAAAATAATGAAAACAATGCTCCAGATACGTACTTCACCCCCCTCCCCCCGCGCACAGGGGACGAATCAGACTTCCCTCCACATCTGAAAATGATCACCGGGGAACACCCTATCCATGGTAGAAATTTGATGCTTTTAACCCGAAGCGCACAATTATAGCCAAAATGTATGAAGAGAATCCTCTACTATAATGTTTAGGCAGCGTTCCCACTACGCCGGACCGGCAGATCTGCCGCGCCGGTAAATCTGCCGGAAGAGCTAGTGGCTGTACAATTTATATGAAGCTATTCACATTATCCCGGGTCCGGCATTTTTGCCGAGCCCGGCATTTCTACCGAACGTTTTGTCACTACGAATTGCCGGTAGAACGACCGGGCCCGGAGTAATGTGAACGAGTTTGTGCCGGTATCTGTCCCCCGCTCGCCCCGCTCGTGCTCCCCTCGCCCCGCCCGTGTTCCACTCACGTCATTCGGCTCGCATGTTCTGGTACTGAGGACTGTCTGAATTTCTTCCGGGATCCGATGTAATGTGAACACTCTGTCCGGTGTCCGGTTTTCGGCAGATCTGCCGGTCCGGCGTAGTGGGAACGCTGCCTTACGGTCACTTTTCACACACACAAGCACCAAAAAAAGTGGACAGCCGCATAAAGAAATATCTATAGTTCCGTCTCCTTCTACTATTAAAGGTACGTCATCAGACAAAAGAGACTAACTACAATCGTAAATTGATGCGGTCTCTATGCTTTAGAATAAAGAGATCATTCCTCTGAGAGAAAATGTTAGCTATATTATTATTATGTTTTTATTCCTCATAATCTGGCTTATCTTTCCATGAGCATTTGTGATTGTCATGCTTAGACTAATTATATCCGCACCGGCCTTGCGGTAGCATTTCCCCTCTGCCACGGTATTAGATCAATTAATCTTGCACATTTACACCCAATTTTATACCTTATCACTAAACGAGACAGCCTATTATTGCGAAACAATAATTTTGAACTTTGAACGTTTGGGGTTTACACGAGACTACTTTTCATGATTTGAACATTCAAAATTAGAATCTAAAGTCATAGGGAATAAAATCCAAAGTTGCGGATAACATGTTACCTCGCCCCCCGCAAAAAGTGGCAGAAAGTTTGTTAGTAGAATGACACGTGGTTACGCGTCCCGATATAATTAGTCTAAGTTGTCATGTAATCTAAACTATTATAAAACTGTAACAGAAGTGTGTCTGTACATTGAAGATATTTACAAAAAAGATAACGATATGGTTTTTGCCAGTGATGACATATGGAACAGAGACTTGGTCGTTCACTCAAGGCCTCATAAAAAGGCTGAAAGTCACCCAAAGGGCAATGGAGAGGGCTATGCTCGGAGTTTCCCTGCGAGATCGAATCAGAAATGAAGAGATCCGCAGAAGAACCAGGGTAACTGACATAGCCCAAAGAGTTGCTAAACTTAAGTGGCAGTGGGCGGGGCACATTGCTCGCAGAACCGATGGCCGTTGGGGCCGAAAAGTTCTCGAGTGGCGACCGCGTACCGGAAAGCGCAGCGTGGGTAGGCCCCTCACACGGTGGACCGACGACCTGGTGAAGGCGGCGGGAAAACGTTGGATGAGGGCAGCGCAGGACCGGTCGTTATGGCGATCCTTGGGGGAGGCCTATGTCCAGCAGTGGACGTCCATCGGCTGAGATGATGATGATGATGATGATATGGTTTTTAGGCTTCCCTGATTCCAAATCAAAATTTTTTGGACTTTTTGTCTGTCTGTTTGTTTGATTGTTTGTTTGTTTGTTTGTTTGTTTGTTTGTTTGTTTGTTTGTTTGTTTGTTTGTTTGTGTGTTTGTTTGTTCGAGCATCACGCAAAACCTACTGAACCGATTTTGATGAAACTTTTTTTGTTTGATAGTTTATGATCTGACTTAAAATCTGGTATATAATTTGTGCAGACGAAGTCGCGGGTTAACGCTAGTATAATGTAATGCTGACCAGAAAAGAAGAGATTACCCATATTTATCAACAAGGCTAGATGAAAATAACATCTGATACAGTATTATAAATAAAAGAGAAGTATGTCGGTACATTGAAGATAATAAAAAATCTAAAAAGTTATCTACGATATACAAGTAGGTAGGTATACAACGTGTTAATGAATAAACGCAAAACTAGAAAACAGTTTCTTTAGTCGATTTTTTTACATAAATAATTTGATTATATAGGGTACTTCTTAATACTTGTGCTGACACTTTTTTAAGGGGTTGACCAGACTATAAAACTAAACAACTTTCTCTAGGGGACAACATTGAAATCGAGAAAAAAAATCTGCTGTTCCATATAGAACTGCAAACCGACTCAAGCCAAATGTATGGGACAGCTGATTTTTATTTCGCAATTTCGATGTCAGTTGTTGTTGTTGTTGTTGTTGATGGTTGTTGTTGTTGTTGGTGATTTCAGTTTGATGGTCTGATTATCCCCTTTTAAAAGTGTCAGCATATTAAGAAGGACCCAATAATTAAATATATATTATTTTATTTTTATTTTTTTAATTTACTGAATTCGGAATTCGATGCACACCGGCATACTATTTACTTCCAAAACAAGATTTTTAAAATGTCTAGCGCTTTCATTCATTGCTGAAATAATAACAAATCATATTTGGAAGAAAACTTAAAATGCGAATAACATTAAATTTCAATTAATAAAATAATGAAATTATTATTTCAATGCAATTATTTTGTTATAAATCAGTTAGAGTGTACGAGGTTTTGCGTTTATTCATTAACACGTTGTATAAATGGTGTTAACGTCCAAAAAAAATATTTTTTGTCGGTCAGTTTGTTTACACATGTAAAGGAAAAGGTTGATGTCAGACACTAGCGAGCAGGAAAGAGACCCGATTCTTAAATAAGATGATGATGAATGAATTGATTGGTAATGTTTGAATTACCTATCAATTCATTTCATTCATCGTATTTTGAATAAAAAATTTTTTTTTTTTAAATAATGTTTGTTCAAGCATCATGCAAAAACAACTGGACCTATTTTGATGTATTGCAATGTTTTAAAAAGTGTTGAGGTTTGAAATTTAAATCTTTTGTTTAATTTGGCAACCCTAAGATTAATTTGCGTTCACGATTATTTAATGTCGGTAACACAGTGAAGTTAATTACTTTAAGTGAACATTAATTAGACATTGTGATTTGTCGTGCTGTAACCATGTGTTTTAATCTTGGCTCGTGCAAATTTGTTTAGGCGTAATTAGTTGTCGCGTCGTTAGCGCATTTTTGTTACTTTACAAATGTGTCTTATTTTATTACTTTTAATTAAAACTATACTTTATATCTACAAGGTGTAACAAAACAACCTAGTAATACTTAGGGGGTGCTTCAGACCATCAATCTGAACAACTTTAACTATGGAGCCAAAGTCGAGAAAAAATATCTGCCGTCTCATACATTTGAGTCGAGACGGTACTGCAGTTTTGTATGAAAGAGCGGTTTTGTTTTCTATTTCGATGTTGGCTCCATAGTGAAAGTTGTTCAGTTTGATGGTCTGAAGCACCCCCTTAAGTATTACTAGGGTGTTTTGTTACACACTGTATAGCACACCATGGATACTCAATGGTTCGCACCATAGATTTAGCATATACTACGTTAGATCGGCTACGGATTATCCAAGGCGAGATTTAAACAAAAAAACCTGAGATTTAGGAAAAAAACCCGCCAAGTGCGTGTCGGGCCACGCGAAGTGTAGGGTTCCGTAGTTGCCCTTCACAATATAATTATGGACTTAGGGGGCTTTTTGTTTTATACTACGGTTTAACCGTCTCCGGGTAAATTTTTTAAGTTGATCGACTAAAAGTCGTAAACTTGTAAAGTCTACTTAGCCGTGATAGTTTTCCTTTTAAATTCTTTATACACTATTTCCGTGAATTTTTTTACATCTCCAACTACAACCGTTTAGCCGGGAGAGGGTGGGGGTGGGGGACCCTTGACTCTAACAAAAATTTTCGGTTTAAAGCCTAATATTTCGCTAACGGATACCTAAATCGAAAAATAGTTTTACCACACCCACAATATTTTTAAATGACCTATCCAATACCCCACAACATGGGATAGACGAGAAAAAAAAATGTCATACCCACTTCACGTGTAGGGGAGGTACCCTAAAAGCAAGATTTTATTTTACCACTTTGTCGGCGTGGTTAATATGTATATCCATGCCAAATTACAGCTTTCTAGTACTAAGCGTCTCTGAGCTAAGCCGTCGACAGACGGACAAACAGACGGACGGACAGACGGACCGACAGACGGACGGACATGGCGAAACTATAAGGGTTCCTTGTTGACTTCGGAAGTTCGGAACCCTAAAAATTGGTATTTGTTCCGTTGACGACTGACGCTAGGTGCTTACAGGCTCATAGTGTTCATAAATTGATCTTGTCTATCTCGCTCTAACATACGTTAATGCTATGTCTTTCTCTTTCGCATTTCCGATCTAACGTAGTATATGCTAAATCTATGGTTCGCACTGACAACTTAATTTTAGCTAAAGTTTCAGGGCTATTGTCGAGTCATCGTTGATCGATACTTTAGTAACTAAAGTATCCATTACTGATGTCTCTATGAATGAAAGACATAGAGTCTTTCATAAGTTAAGCTAAGATGATTGTACAAAATTTTAGTACAATTGGGTATTTGACTACATTCAGTATATTTTATTTTTATCAACTCAATAAAAAAAGGGTTAAAAAATAACGCTAAACTCCCATTTTCATTGAGTTTTTAGCTTGAATACAATTTTTAATAACAAGTTAAACTATAAAAAGTAATGAAAATGTTGATGACGTCACAACTCAATATTTAGTACAAATCTTCATACAAAGCGCATGTTTTGACGTCCGATAAAGAGTAGCTGATTTGACTAGTTGTCAAGTAGCCAATTTAAAATTAATTTAATTTGTTGACGCTACAAATTTTTCAATGAATAGAAGAGATTTCAAAAATTTGTTTGCACTCATGGGTTCTTTTAAAAACCATTTAGTTATTTATTTGATCTCTGTTTTCGTGAAAATTTAATTAAATTCAGTTACTTACTTTTCACCAAAATTTTAATTATCCTTGTTGGTCTTTGAGGACATCTTTAACTTTTCTCATTACAGAAATTTTATTTGTTTCAAAGGTTTCCTTATTTACAGTGAAATTGTAGGACACCGCAAATTGGTCGCGATTCATGTTTTTTGGCCAGGGGTGTAGTCAGGTGGCCCAACGTTTGAGGACCTCGAAAAGTACATTCAACCTTCTCTGCTGAATACGGTAGAGTACATGTTAGTGTGTTTTCGACTTCTTTTCTGATCGCTAGAATTTTCAGTTCTATCGCAAACGGTTAAAAGGATGGGAGAGCAAAATGTTTAGCGCGTAAGTACAAGGTGCCTCGTATGCATTTAAATGTATTTTCCGTACCTGACTGCTATAGCTAATAAGACTATAAGCATTTTTATCATCATTTGAGAAAATTTTGATCAATGTGTTTAGTGAGATGTCTATACAGGGTGAAACTAAATACCCTAGAAATATTTAAACGGGTGGTATAGAAGAGCAAACTGCACAACTCTCATTATGGAGCCAACAGCGAAAAAAAATCGGATGTTTCTTACAAAACCTATATTGGGTTTGCTTTCATTCATTGGGTTTGCTACCAACACCCTTTGCTGATGATAGGTTGATGATCTTGATTGATAACACGGAGAAGTTTGAATGTATATATTGATGATAGGTTGATTGTTATGATAATTACGACTAAGATTTGATATAATAATTCTATTGAGGACACGCGGAACGCTTGATTGTCCGAAATGTTCTAAATTAAGAGTTTAATATTATTGCTTTAAATGCTATTGAATCTGTGTCACGGTAAGCGCTGACACAAGCTAAACTGTACGGTGTGTTGGACCGTACAACCTATACAACGTGTTAATTAATTAGCGCAAAACCTCATACACCCCATCTGATTTATACCAAAATAATTAGATTGAAACAATAATTTCATTATTTTGATACTTAAAATTTAAAGTTATTCGCATTTCAAGTTTTGAGGCAAAAATGATTTGTTATCATTTCAGCAAAGAAAGCGCTAACGTACTCGTGGATGCATTTTTATAATCTTGTTTTGGTAGTTAGTAGGGTGAGTGTGCCCGTGCGGTGGGTTGACATCAGGTTCAGAAAATTTTAAAAAAATTACCTATGTTGAAACCATGATAATTCGATTCTGCTCTCGATTCTAAACAAACTACTTTGTAGTTTTGCGTTAATTCATTAACACGTTGTATACTTCGACTCAAATGTATGGGACAGCAGAAGTTTCTTATTTATTTTCGACTGTGTCTCCATAGTGAAAGTTGTTTAGTTTGATGATCTAAACCACCCTTTTAAATATAACTTGGTTGTTTTATTACACCTTGATGATAATTATTATGAATTTAAGAGGTCCTTAATCCTAACTTCGTCCCTGGCAAACATTAAATAAGGAACAAGAAGAGTGGCAAGACAATTCCGTCGCCTTCTGACGTTACTTGCCTAGAAATGTTCTCATTATCCAATTTGCGCTCTGATTGTCTGGCAATTTTGAACGAATCGCCTAACTGATTAGGTTCGACAAATTGGTTCGATTTTTATTTAAATTTATTGGATTTTATTACTTTACTTGCTTTTGCCCGCTACTTCGTCCACGTTGGAAAACCCCGAGTATGCTATGTTACTTCTAATACCTCCAAGAATATGTGTACAAAGTTTCATGATAATCGGTTAAGTAGTTTTCGCGTGAAAGCCTAACAAACAAACTTACATTCACATTTATAATATTAGGGATTTTAAGGTCAAAAGGTTATAAGGTCTTTTTTAAAATCGTGTGAACGTGATCACACTTTGTCTTTCCTGTACTTGGCCACCTGTATTCTTCGAGGGGAAGCCTGTATTAGGTCCTGAGAGGAGCAAGACACAGGGCATAGGCTACGATAGATGTCAAGTAGTTTGCATCTACATTCCACAAACGCATCGTCCGGCAATACCTATGTCCTATCTCCGCAGATTATCCATGGTTCGCCTAACTCCCGTTCCCAATCTGTTAAGTGCCTCGATGCCTTCCATGTCACCCAATCTTTATGGTTTCCAACAGATATCTTTTCAGACGGTAATAATAAGGGATTCGCTTTCATAATTTTTTTTATTTCATAGCTCGGTGCGAGGTTATTAGGTCACAATAAGGTCAAAAGGTTATAATTTAAAACATTTTAGTCTTAAGTTTTAAGTTTTTTAGGGTTCCGTACCTAAAGGGTGTTAACAGAGCCCTATTACTAAGCCTACGTTGTCCGTCCGTCCGTCCGTCCGTCCGTCCGTCCGTCCGTCCGTCTGTCCGTCTGTCCGTCTGGGCTGTAACTTTTGAACTAGAATAATAGCTAGATAGTTGAAATTTTTCAGATTATGCGTTATTACGGTGGATTTGTTAACAAATGCTAAAAATGTCAAAAAGTTAAAAATTAAGGGGGGTTCTCAACAAGAACCTAGTTTTTATCGACGTTTTTTCTTCACGCTCTATAGTAATAACGGTAATACATACAAGCGCCAAACTTAGTGTGATTATAGAGCAAACTCTACAGAATAACAACAAATACTAAAAACCGGCCAAGTGTGAGTCGGTCTCGCGCTAAAAGTCCCGGACGAAAAAAGTTTTTTTTTCTAAGTTGTGTTCTGTTCTGTTCTGTTGTGTTGTGTTCTGTGGTGGTGTGGTACGGAACCCTCAGTGCGCGAGTAGCCCGACTCGCACTTGACCGGTTTTATTTTTGTTTCATGCTACCGAATCAGAATGCAGAGCTGAAAGCCAAAAGTGAAGCACTTTAAAAAGAAAAACCTTTTAGTCTAGCAAAAGGTCTAAACTTTAAATTTGAATTAAACGAAGTTACTTTTGAGATTGAGTTCTTTTAGTAGCCAACCAGAGATTTTCTCATAAAAACCAACCAAACCTTTAAAGCACGAGAATATTTTAATTTTTTTTATTGGAGCTTTTAACCCTGAGGTTATGTCAACCCACGAGATTTTTTGTAAAACAAAATCCTACTAAGTTAACAAAAAGATCCTAAAGTATACTGGTCAGTACTTGTCTACTTATAATAACGTAGACAAATTAACCTTAAAGACATCAAGAAACTCCCGCGCCAGAAGGGTTTGAAGTCAAGATATACGTCTATCGTCTAGTGTTGGTTTAACCAATTAGCTAACGAAGTATCGCTTTAAATATTTGTAATTTGTCCAAAATGACTTTTGACTGTAGAACAAAATCTTTACTGTCAACGAGAAAGCACAATGTTGGAGCCTAAGGACACGGCATATTCTAAACGCGTAAACGATGCGCAGATGACGCGCTTATTCGGGCTTCAAACGAGATTCGATCGCAACCTTGTAACCTAAGCACACGGGGCAATCGTGAAACGCGCATCTACCGCGCTTATACGCGCAGTGGGCGATCGTGAAACAAGCGTCTACTGCGCATATACGTGCAGTGGGCGATCGTGAAACACGCGTCTACTGCGCATGTACGTGCAGTGGGCGATCGTGAAACGCGCGTCTACTGCGCGTATACGTGCAGTGGGCGATCGGGAAACGCGCGTCTACTGCGCGTATACTTGCAGTGGGCGATCGTGAAACGCGCGTCTACTGCGCGCATACGCGCAGATATAGCGATACAGACGCTAAAGTCGCTCGTAGCTTCCGGGTTTAGATCATAGACGCGCGCGCACCCCCCTTCCGCCCTTTTGTGCGCATTTGTGTCGATATAAACGCGCGTATACGAGCTTCAAACGAGTTTTGAACGCGCTTCTCGCGCGCGTTTGTATCGCGTTTTACGCGCGTTTGAATCGTTACAAACGCAACAATCAGCTTCTACGCTGCCGAAAATGAGCATTCTTGAAAAGCACGTCGTCGTCTGCTCGTTCAAAATACGCTGTGTTAGGCTCTTAGACCAAAGTGCCAGTCAGATTTTCGTATGAGGGTACTTTAAATCCGTCATTTTTGGAGCGTAGATTATGTATCTAGTTTTTTTCTCTGATTGAAGATGCCAAATCAAAAATGGATGCAAGCTTAAATCGACCGTAACTAAAAATAAAATAAATGTTTCTTTTTTCTAAAATGATGATGATGACAATTAACTTACCGCTCATAAAGTTGTAGATCAGAGGGTTGACAGCAGAGTTGGCGTAGCACATCACGTGCGAGATCAGAGCTATGCAGGTCATGACGTCACTCTGCTGCACGTCGTAGGCAACCCTATGAAACATTTACTTTTTAATTATTAATCTTCTTATCGTGTGGGCAGAGCCCTTGTGTCAGAGTTTTTTCAGACCGCCTTACGGCCTCTGACGTGGTTTTTATGTAACGACTACTACCACCAGAGATAGTAGCCGGGACCAACGGCTTAACGTGCACGGAATCATTTTTCTTTTCGGACAATCAGGTGATTCAGCCTGCAATGTCCTAACCAACTGGGGAAAAACGCACAAAGTGACATATCACTAGGTGTCCCCCGTGGGAATCGAACCCACGACCTCCGTATCGAGAGCCAATGCTCTTAACCATCAGACCACGGATGCAGGATGATTAATCAGCATAGAATAAGAAACACCCTCCACGAGGGTAGGCCTGTGCCCTTCAGTGGGACGTATACAGGCTGATGATGGTAAAATAAGAGCATCCGATTGCGGAGAGGTATTATGGGTATGGAAACTCAATCATGAGGGTCCGGCTTCGGTTCCGTACGGACACCATACCATGTACCAGTGTTTTTTCTTTTATTTATGTATGTCGTAATAATAACAACTGCTCTTAACCCGTCAAGCCCTTTTCCCTATACCAGACACAATACATAAACAAAGACGTTCCACTGGGGTTTGACTAATTAAACGGTGAAACAAATACTTCGTGGGGAAATCTGTATGTACGCTGAAGAAGAAATTCTGATGCGAGTCCACCAATCCGTATTTGGCACGCGTGGTGGACTAATGCCCATACACCCTCACTGAGGGTAGGCCTGTGGTCTGCAGTGGGACGTATGTAGGCTGATGATGTTTGTAGACTTACCGAAGCACAGACAGCAGATGGACAGGGAAGTAACAGACGGCAAACATTGCGACGACTGCCACCAGCATCTTAGCCGCTTTCCGGCGCGAGCGCAGCTGGCCTTCTGTTGAGGCGTTGGCGTGGATTGACGGAGTGGTTCTTCTGTTTGCTGCTAACCCTTGGGGAAAGAGAAGAGATGATAAAGATAGCCTTTATTTGGGTTCTACGATGGGGTGAAATAGTGAAGGAAATCATAGTGAGGAAACCTGCATATGCTGAAGAACATTATTTTTAGGAAAGTGGTTGCGTTAGGCAAAGATGAAATCACATGTATGCATGCCTACAAAAAGTTCCCTATCAAATTCAAAGAGCGAATGATTAAAGCAAACGGATCAAAATACTGAAACATGTCTGTATAGTAGATATGAGGCTAAAATAATTAAGTTATAACTTGTAGGATCCACGAATAAGCGTGAGCATTCAACAGTGCGAAATATCTCTATACATATCGAATACATACTCGTGATGTAATCAGCTCTGACATAATATCTAGCACATGGTGGATTATCAGCAAGTATCCTAACGCTGGTTGGTAAATTCTTCACCATAATTGCTTCTTTATGACATGCAATCATTTTATGACAAGAAGAAGCAAAATAAAAACCGGTCAAGTGCGAGTCGGGCTACTCGCGCACCGAGGGTTCCGTACCACACCACCACAGAACACAACATTATTAACTTAGAAAAAAAAACTTTTTTTGTTCGGGACCTTTAGCGCGAGATCGACATACACTTGGCCGGTTTCTTGTATTTGTTGTTATTCTGTAGAGTTTGCTCTATAATCACACTAAATTTGACGCTTGTATGTATTACCGTTTTTTACGATAGAGCGTGAAGAAAAAACGTTGATAAAAACTAGTTTCTTGTTGAGAACCCCCCTTAATTTTTAACTTTTTGACATTTTTATTATCAAACTTTTATTTTTGTTAACAAATCCGCCGTAATTACGCATAATCTGAGAAAATTTCAACTATCTAGCTATTACGGTTCAAAAGTTACAGCCCTAAATACGTAGGACAGACGGACGGATGGACGGACGGACGGACGGACGGACGGACGGACGGACGGACGGACGGACGGACGGACAACGTAGGCTTAGTAAGTTAGGCCTTTGGGTACGGAACCCTAAAAAGATGCCTATCACATCTCACATTCGTGATAGTTCTTGCCTTTTACTGGGATCATACTTATTGAACTTTTGACTGTTTTATCTACACAAGAGATCTTAAATTCGTAAAGGTCATATTCTTTACTAACAGTGTGCATAGCTCAATTAAATAAACAAGAACTAGTTGGCACATCTCCAAGAAGAAATTTCTGGGGACCTTAAAAGTAAACTTCTTAAATTTCTCCACGCCTTGTAGTAAGAAAATCTACTTCATTTAGTTTTCAAATAAATGGTCTTCTTCGAAGGACATGTACGAAGCACCCTAGCAAGCTTATTTTGTGTCTCTTGTACCTTTTTTTTATCTGTATTTGAACCGACTTCAAAAAAGGAGGAGGTTTCTCAATTCGACCGTATACAACGTGTTAATGAATTAACGCAAAACTAGAAAGTAGTTTGTTTAGAATCGATAGCAGAATCGAATTATCATGGTTTCAACATAGGTAATTTATTTCAAAATTTTAATTTTTTTTTCATAAAATTTTTAATTTACTAAACCCGATGTCACCCACCCCACGGGCACACTCACCCTACTTACTACCAAAACAAGATTATAAAAATGTATCCTTGAGTACGTTAGCGCTTTCTTTCAGTGCTGAAATGATAACAAATCATTTTTGCCTCCGAACTTAAAATGCGAATAACTTTAAATTTTAAGTATCAAAATAATGAAATTATTGTTTCAATCTAATTCTTTTGTTATAAATCAGTTGGGGTGTATGAGGTTTTGCGCTAATTTATTAACACGTTGTATACAGGTGTAACAAAACACCCTAGTAATACTTAAGGCTTCAGACCATCAACCTGAACAACTTTCACTATGGAGCCAACGTCGAGAAAAAATTAAAAAAATCTGCCATCCCATACATTTGAGACGAGACGGTACTGCAGTTTTGTATGAAAGAGCGGATTTTTTTTTGGCGATTTCGATGTTGGCTCCATTCTGAAAGTTATTCAGTTTGATGGTCTGAAGGGTGCTTCAGACCATCAAACTGAATAACTTTCACTATGCACTAAACACCCTAGTTATACTAAAAGGGGTGCCCTTAAGTATAACTAGGGTGTTTTGTTACACCCTGTATATATTTTTTTTATGTGTGTTCGCGGATAATCGTCGTTTATGAACCGATTTTGATGATTCTTTTTTTGTTGGAAAGGAGATAAGGAAACCAGGATCTGATAATGGCATCCCAGAGAAATCGAGGGGAACCTTCGAAAATCGTAGTGCCGACTTTGTTAATTTAAAGCACTACTATTAAATCGAACTAGTTAATTCACCAATGAAAATTGTAAAATAAACAAAATTTTAACAAAAAAAATTTACTGTTTATGTTTTGATGTTAAACAAAGGTGTTATTTGATTGGCTTGATTGATTAATTGAAACACCCTCATCCGATGGAAGTGCATGAAGAGATGTATGGAATTGGATGAGGCGAGTGAAGTATGTTAGAATCGTAATGTGTGGCGAGCCGTAGTCTCTGCCTACCCCTGTAGGATAATAGCGTGACTATACATACACAGTATGTTTGTACTAAAACTATGTAGAGTCTAAATAGTTTTAGTGTTTTTAATTGTTTGAGAGAATTTGAAGTCGAAGCTAAGATTGGTCGTTATTTGAACGAAAATTTCAAAATCCGAAAGACGAAATAAGAACCGTATGGATAAGCAATAATGAGTGAAGTATGTTAGAATCGTAATGTGTGGCGAGCAGTAGTCTCTGCCTACCCCTGTAGGATAATGGCGTGACTATACATACACAGTATGTTTGTACTAAAACTATGTAGATTCTAAATAGTTTTAGTGTTTTTAATTGTTTGAGAGAATTTGAAGTTGAAGCTAAGATTGGTCGTTATTTGAACGGAAATTTCAAAATCCGAAAGACGAAATAAGAACCGTATGGATAAGCAATAATGAATGAAGTATGTTAGAATCGTAATTTGTGGCGAGCCGTAGTCTCTGCCTACCCCTGTGGGATAATGGAGTGACTATTCATACACCGTATGTTTGTACTAAAACTATGTAGAGTCTAAATAGTTTAAGTGTTTTTAATTGTTTGAGAGAATTTGAAGTCGAAGCTAAGATTGGTCGTTATTTGAACGAAAATTTCAAAATCCGAAAGACGAAATAAGAACCGTATGGATAAGCAATAATGAGTGAAGTATGTTAGAATCGTAATGTGTGGCGAGCCGTAGTCTCTGCCTACCCCTGTAGAATAATGGCGTGACTATACATACACAGTATGTTTGTACTAAAACTATGTAGATTCTAAATAGTTTTAGTGTTTTTAATTGTTTGAGAGAATTTGAAGTCGAAGCTAAGATTGGTCGTTATTTGAACGAAAATTTCAAAATCCGAAAGACGAAATAAGAACCGTATGGATAAGCAATAATGAGTGAAGTATGTTAGAATCGTAATGTATGGCGAGCCGTAGTCAGCCTACCCCTGTGGGATAATGGAGTGACTATACATACACCGTATGTTTGTACTAAAACTATGTAGAGTCTAAATAGTTTTAGTGTTTTTAATTGTTTGAGAGAATTTGAAGTCGAAGCTAAGATTGGTCGTTATTTGAACGAAAATTTCAAAATCCGAAAGACGAAATAAGAACCGTATGGATAAGCAATAATGAGTGAAGTATGTTAGAATCGTAATGTGTGGCGAGCCGTAGTCTCTGCCTACCCCTGTAGGATAATGGCGTGACTATACATACACAGTATGTTTGTACTAAAACTATGTAGATTCTAAATAGTTTTAGTGTTTTTAATTGTTTGAGAGAATTTGAAGTTGAAGCTAAGATTGGTCGTTATTTGAACGGAAATTTCAAAATCCGAAAGACGAAATAAGAACCGTATGGATAAGCAATAATGAATGAAGTATGTTAGAATCATAATTTGTAGCGTGCCGTAGTCTCTGCCTACCCCTGTGGGATAATGGAGTGACTATACATACACCGTATGTTTGTACTAAAACTATGTAGAGTCTAAATAGTTTAAGTGTTTTTAATTGTTTGAGAGAATTTGAAGTCGAAGCTAAGATTGGTCGTTATTTGAACGAAAATTTCAAAATCCGAAAGACGAAATAAGAACCGTATGGATAAGCAATAATGAGTGAAGTATGTTAGAATCGTAATGTGTGGGCGAGCCGTAGTCTCTGCCTACCCCTGTAGGATAATGGCGTGACTATACATACACAGTATGTTTGTACTAAAACTATGTAGATTCTAAATAGTTTTAGTGTTTTTAATTGTTTGAGAGAATTTGAAGTCGAAGCTAAGATTGTTCGTTATTTGAACGAAAATTTCAAAATCCGAAAGACGAAATAAGAACCGTATGGATAAGCAATAATGAGTGAAGTATGTTAGAATCGTAATGTGTGGCGAGCCGTAGTCAGCCTACCCCTGTGGGATAATGGAGTGACTATTCATACACCGTATGTTTGTACTAAAACTATGTAGAGTCTAAATAGTTTTAGTGTTTTTAATTGTTTGAGAGAATTTGAAGTCGAAGCTAAGATTGATCGTTATTTGAACGAAAATTTCAAAATCCGAAAGACGAAATAAAAACCGTATGGATAAGCAATAATTGAATTGATTCATCGCCGAAGATTTGCTGTAATATTTTTTTTCAATGGAATTTTTATTTCTCCCATATACAATGTGTTAATGAATTAACGCAAAACTAGAAAGTAGTTTGTTTAGAATCGAGAGCAGAATCGAATTATCATGATATCAACATAGGTAATTTTTTTCAAAATATTAAATAATTTTTTATAAAAATTTAAAATTTTCTAAACCCGATGTCAACCCACCGCACGGGTACACTCAAACAAGATTCTTAAAATGTATCCATGAGTACGTTAGCGCTTTTATTCATTGCTGAAATGATAACAAATTATTTTAACCTCAAAACTTAAAATGCAAATAACTTTAAATTTTAACTATCAAAATAATGAAATTATTGTTTCAATCTAATTAGTTTGTTATAAATCAGTTGGGGTGTATGCGGTGTATGAGGTTTTGCGCTAATTTATTAACACGTTGTATATTGGTCTACATCACGGGTGATGATCTAAATGAAAATGATTGTAATATATAAGTTTGTTATAAAAAAAAAAAAAAATATTGTGTAAAATTTATGTAAGATTTCCGTATTTTCTTTTTTTTTTGTGATGTGAAACCTTGCTTCTTGCCTTTCATAATGTTTCTATTGATTCGGAAAGTTCAAAGTCGGTGGTTGTAGCAATATTTCTGATCACCTCAAGAGGGATTAAAGTCGTGAGTTTATGTATATATGTATGTCCATTTATTCGATTTTAGCTTAACTGGATACATAGTTATAAGTTGATGACACATCATCATTATCAGCATCATATCGGCCGATACACGTCCACTGCTGGACATAGGCCTCCCCCAAAATGTGGGAATTTGCCATAATCGCCACGCTTGGCAGGCGGGTTGGCGATCGCAGTTGAATTGAATGTGTGTACTGTGTACTCAGAGGATGCTGCTGCCCATCCTCCGGTAGATCCCTTAGTCGCCTTTTACGACACCCACGGGAGGAAATGGGATGGTTCTATTCGTACCCGACACCACACGGACCTAATATGATGATAATGACATATGGATGTGACATAAATGGCCGTATCTTTTGATTGCGATGACTTAGAAAATTGCCTTTTTTACACCTGTAAAAAAGGCAATTTTCTGTCATAGAAGTCGAAGGATGACTTTAGTATCTATCTAAACAATTATAAAACTGAAAGAGAAGGTGTGTCTGTACATTGAAGTAATTTCCAAAATAAGATTACGATTTGGTTTTTAGGTGTCCCTGACTCCAAATCAACCTTTTTTAGAATTTTTGTCCGTCTGTTTGTTTGTTTGATTGATCGAGCATCACGCAAAAACTACTGAACAGATTTTGATCATACTTTTTTGTTTCAATGCTTATGATCTAACTTAAAATCTGGTATATAATTTGTGCGGACGAAGTCGCTGGTTAACTCTAGTCTAAACTATTATAAAACTGTAACAGAAGTGTGTCTGTATACAGGGTCCTTCTTAATATGCTGACACTTTTTTAAGGCAATGACCAGACTATGAAACTGAACAACTTTCTCTATGGAATTAACATCGAAATCGCGAAAAAAAAAACAGTTGTCCCATACGTTTGGCTCCGAGTAAGTTTGCAGTTTTGTATGGAAAAGATGATATTTTTTTCGCGATTTCGATGTTGGTCCCATAGAGGAAGTTGTTCAGTTTGACGGTCTGATCATCCCCTTAAAAAAGTGTCAGCATATTAAGAAGGACCCTATATTGAAGATATTAACAAAAAAAGATTACGATATGCTTTTTAGGCTTCCCTGATTCCAAATCACAAATTTTTGCACTTTTTGTCTGTCTGTTTGTTTGTTTGTGTGTTTGTTTGTTTGTTTGAACAAGCATCACGCAAAAACTACTGAACCGATTTTGATGAAACTTTTTTTGTTTGATAGTTTATGATCTGACTTAAAATCTGGTATATAATTTGTACGGACGAAGTCGCGGGTTAACACTAGTACTATTATAAAACTGTACTTAAATTTAAAAAAAGAAGTTGGTTTTATCGAGCATCACACGGAAACTAATAAACCGATTTTGATAATACTTTATTTGTTTGATAGCTTATGACCTAACTTAAAATCTGGTATATAATTTGTGCAGACAAAGTCGCAGGTATACTCTAGTTTCTTATAAATTTCAACTCTATATCTCTATCCGTTCCTGAGAAAAAGTGTCTTGACGGACAGACGTACGGACAACAAAGTGAATCCTATAAGGCGCGGTTTATACAGAAGAGACGTGTGGCGGGGATGGACAGTCAAAGTTAGGCGCGGTTTATACAGAAGAGACGTGTGGCGGGTATGGACAGTCAAAGTTAGGCGCGGTTCATACAGAAGAGACGTGTGGCGGGGATGGACAGTCAAAGTTAGGCGCGGTTCATACAGAAGAGACGTGTGGCGGGGATGGACAGTCAAAGTTAGGCGCGGTTTATACAGAAGAGACGTGTGGTGGGTATGGACAGTCAAAGTTAGGCGCGGTTCAGACAGAAGAGACGTGTGGCGGGGATGGACAGTCAAAGTTAGGCGCGGTTTATACAGAAGAGACGTGTGGCGGGTATGGACAGTCAAAGTTAGGCGCGGTTCATACAGAAGAGACGTGTGGCGGGGATGGACAGTCAAAGTTAGGCGCGGTTCATACAGAAGAGACGTGTGGCGGGGATGGACAGTCAAAGTTAGGCGCGGTTTATACAGAAGAGACGTGTGGTGGGTATGGACAGTCAAAGTTAGGCGCGGTTCAGACAGAAGAGACGTGTGGCGGGGATGGACAGTCAAAGTTAGGCGCGGTTTATACAGAAGAGACGTGACGACGCCGGCGACGACACTATGCTACGTACTATAAGCAGGTTTGCATTGAGTTACTTTGACTATCCGTCACCGCCACACTCTCTTCTGTATAAACCGCGCCTAAGGGTTGGTTTTTCCTTTTGTGGTACGGAACCCTAAAAAACTACCCTACAAACCCATCCTCCCCCATCTCTAAAGTAAGTTAAATATAGTCACAGTATTGGAATTGTTTTCAATTTATAAGATACTTTGTCTTTTATAACTTGTAGAGTTCTTGAGAGTCGATTATTTTCAAAACTTATACAGAACAGTGCGATATTAACTGAACTTCTACAGTAGTTTAAATTAAATTTATTTCTCCACTAAGGCCAGTTGAAGCTGCTCAGATATTTTGGACGATATCGTAACCAATTAAGGTCTTTATTTCTAGAATCCTCTATCTAAAGTGTTTAAATTCAAATATATGCAAATGTAACAGCGAAGTTAAACATAAGCTTGGTTATTATTTATTTATGTAAGGATCTTAATACACAGGGTGTAAAATTTAATGCTGGTTACATAAACGAGGTGCTTCAGACCATCAAGGGGAAAGAGTTTTATTATGAGACCAACTTTGGAATAGCAAAAAAAAGCAGCTGTTCCATAGAGCACGTCAAAGACTACTCGACCCGAATGTAAACTGAATTTTTTTCGCGATTTGGAAGTCGGTCTGGAATGAGTCTAAAAATAACGAATTTAATTACACCCTGTAAAGATAAAATACGGAAGGTTTTCTATAAACGGTTATAAGTAAGTACAATGTTATTTTGTACTTATAAATTATGAAAAAATATTGTAAAAAAAAAACTGAATTTATCTTGCTTCATTTTTTTTCTATGTATTCCAAGATTACAATGTATGTTTTGTTTTGGTTTGTTAAAGTCGTTTAAAATAAATTGATAACAACGAAATTGATACTGTAATGTTGATGGTGATAATAAAAACGGTGATGATACTAATGATAATGATGATTATGAAGATAATGGAAAAGAAAACGTTACTCACAGTTATTCTGCCCCGACGGCGTGGTGCACAGTTTATGGGACTCCGTGTGTCCAGGGATGTTGTCAGACCTCCACAGCACTCTGACTATTTGACAGTATGCTATCATCATCAGGAACAGCGGAAATCTGCAAAAGAGATCTTATCATATTATCGCTATTCAAGAGAAAACTCGAATACGCAAATTCATTTGAATATTCTTGGGCGTTAAGATTTAGGATTATAGGATATCTAGTAAGTACTTTAACTTTCATTAAAAAACTGTGAAAGAGTTGTACCTACATACACTGAGAAAAAAATATATAAACAATTACCTATTGTATAATTATTTATAGGTTTTATTTATTGACACAAAATTAACAGACTAAAATCAAAAAAACACCTATGATTGATGCACACAAGTTTGACATAAGTTTCTACTGCAGGCATGTCAAATGTTTTGCGGCCCGCAGTGCGTTTTCTTGCGGCCCTATTCAATTTTAAGAATAAATTCCCGATGCGGCCCGCAAGCGTGCAGGCTTGACGTAGGTACTCATATTATGTAGGTACCATCACAGGTGCATTGAGTCATGATGTGAAAAATTTCGAGCTCGCTTCGCTGGCTCACTGTTTTTATATGGTACCTATGTAGCGTTTTTGACAAGGGTCCTGAAAATTTAGCCCTTGTAATATAAGTAGGTACCGTCCTGTTCTACGATAGATGCAATATGGATGCAATTAGTTTTTTTCTTTATATTCTTTTCCGGCCCACTGATTCTACTATCGTTATGCATTTGGCCCACCAGTGACTTTGAGTTTAATATGCCCGACTACAGCATAGTTTAACGTAGACCAGTCCCTCTTGATTTCCCTACTCGCGAGCATGAAAATGACCTCTTCCCGCGCTTGCCACGACTAGAAGTATGGAAAAGAGCCGAGTCACGCCCAAGTAGAAAAATCATACTAGGACAGAAGTTACACAGTAAAATAATTTATGGCAGTAGAAAAAAAATAAAAAGTAATATACAATTCCATAATATTAATGATAATGAAATAATTATTTTTAGCCGCGAATTTTCTACCTAGTTCTAATAAAATAAAGTTTACACATAAACTACAAAAGCGTCCTAGTTAAAATCGGCTAGATTTTTTCTCAGTGTTATTCAACAGTTACCGTACCAAGCTCAACAGAGGTGACCATTTCGAAGCTAATAATGAAGTCTAGTGAGCTCCGGGGATTACCCCTAACTGTCTCAGAATCCACAACGAATTTCATCAACAGAAGATGGAGGGGATACATAAATCACTTGAAATGGGCATCGCACTAAGATAACACCCCTTGTTTTTACTCTATTGTGGAGACAATGTGGAGGGTAAAGTTTTTGGGATAAGTTTAAGTGGAATTATTAAATACTAGCTTTTGCCCGCGACTTCGTCCGCGTGGAGTTTGGAAAACCCCAAGTATACTATGTTACTTCTAATACCTCCAAGAATATGTGTACAAAGGTGAAAGCGTAACAAACAAACTTACATTCACATTTATAATATTAATAATATATATATAGGGATATAAGTACCATATTAATAGGATACGTCTTAATAACAAAATATTCTGAAAATGTGTTCGAGGGGTATCTCTCGTCATTGCTCTTAATCAATATTGCCTTGAAATATAACAACACCTTCATTTCATCGTCTTTAGCCCAAAGATTAGTATTGAGCCTATCCTAATCGTGTAGATTGAGAAGCTCTATGGGCTTTGAATAAATTTACACGGAGAAAAATATCTAGTCGCTTTTACTAAAATTTTGTAGTACCTATAGTAACAATGACATTCTGTATAGGAATGTCTTTGAATAGTAATAATATATTTTTTAATATATTTACTATAAAATTTAAGTTATGTCTATTAAATAGTTGTTATATTTAACAAACTAAACTACAGCCAACTGGAATATTTTGTAGGTCAGACCATCGAAATGAAAATGCTCTGACGCACTGTTCTATAAAGGGTCTTTCTTAACATGCTGATAATTTTTAAGGGAATGATCAGACCTTCAAACTAAGCAATTTTCTCTATGACACCAACATCGAAATCGCGAAATAAAAATCAGTTGTTCCAGACAAAACTGCAAACCTACTTCAGCCAAATATGGGACAGCAAATTTTTTTTTTCGCGATTTCGATGTTTGTCCGATAAACAGAAAGTTGTTTTGTTTGATGGTCTGATCAATGATGATACAGGATGAAATTGATATCATTAGCATCCTTTTAAACTAAGAGTCTACCCATCAAGCTGAACAACTTTTACTATGGGAGCAAACCGACCGGAGCAACTAAAAAATCTGCTGCCCCATACTAAAGTGACGGCCCGGTAGCACAGTCGGTAGTGAATCTGCCTGCCGTGCCGAGGGTCGCGGGTTCGAATCCCGTAAGGGGCAAATATTTGTATGATGAATATGAATATTTGTACCCGAGTCATGGATGTTTGTATCTATATATGTATTCTATATCGTTGTCTAGTCATCATAATACAAGTCCAGGCTAGATTCTGGTACTTTAAAAGTGAAAAAAAAAAAAATCAAAGTGCTATGCCTACTTGACTCAAATGTATGCAACAACTGTTTCTTTTTGCTCCGGTCGATTTGCTGCCATAGTAAAAGTTGTTCAGTTTGATGGGTAGACCCTTAGTTTAAAAGGATGCCAATGATATCAAATTTCACCCTGTATATATCGATAATTAACAAATAAACCTTGTTTGCAATTCAAATGCAGATGCATTGAATCGTATGCCAAAAACCATACACAATAGAGCTCATTCCGAACCGACTAATTCGGTTACAGCCTGTCCTGCGTGATCATTGAAACGCAATGGCCACTAAAGCCACATTTTGGCGGTAAATTCAACTTACGTGTAGAGAAAAAGCGCCTTTATGACGTGCCATTTGAGATCACTTTCGTCTGACCACGTTGACGCGCATTGCATGAAGTATTGGACGTTGAAACGTAGCTCCATTTTTCTTTGGACTTGGAGTACTACGAATTCTGGGACATCTGCAAAAACAAAACAGCATCAGTCATAGGGTTTAAATATCACCTATTTATACTCTAAGATATCACCATAATATTGATATCTAGACTCAAAGGCTGGAAACGCCAAAACACGACGTTTCAGGATGGGCAGAAAACAAAAAAAAAATACGACGTTTTGATGTAGCTTTTATGTTTTTAAAGCTATTGATTGAATTTTTCACCAAAAATTATTAGAAATCTGAGATACAATTTTGGCTAAAAAGTTATTTTGAACATGTATAATTTTAAAGAAATATAATAATTACCTATGTCCTTTACGCCCTACAAATTTGAACATTACTGTTGTTTGCACCCAAAAAACAGCTGCTTTACTAAAAGCTAGAAGCTTAGGTTGTAAGTAACTACCATCCTGCTATTGTTAATTACTTTGTTTTTCATCAGTAATAATAATTGTAGCAAGTGAGAGGCCTTCGTCCAGCAGTGGGATGAAGAAGGCTTGTTAAAAAATATATAAATATGAATTTTTAACTAGGAAAAGTATTTATCGATTCGATATACAAGGTGTTACAAAAAACAAATAAATATTTAAGGTGGTGGTTTATGGAGCGTTTAAACCATAGAGAATTCACACGCTCGTTTAAACAGAAGTGACGTGGCGCAGACATTTCGCGGGCGGGGTGGGACGATATAAACCTTATAGTACGAGCATAGAGTCGTTTGAAGAATGAATTCGCAGACGACGTCACCTGGTGGCGGGGGAGCGATTTTTCTTTACGTCAAAAAACGACGCTATTCTACGTAATATAAGGTTTATATTCGTGTTACTTTGACTACCCGCCACCGCCACGCGTCTCTTCTGTATAAACCCTACCTTCGACCATCAAACTGAACAACTTTCACTATGGGACCAATATCGATATCGTGAAAAAAAAATCGGATTTTCAATACTAAACTACAAAATATCTGCTCGAGGTAAATGTATGGGACAGCAGATTTTTTTTTGCGACTTAGATTTTGGTCCCATAGTGAAAGTTGTTCAGTTTGATGGTCTAAACAACCCCCTTTATAGCATAAAATTTTTATTTTTACTTCTGTAACACCCTGTAATCCCTGTATACAGTTCGAAGGACGTAACCGACCCAATGCTTTGACATTAGGTCGGTTACGTCCTTCGAATAGTGACAATATAGTACTAGAACTCGTATAAGTACCTGATAAATTATAGATAATTCGGCAACACTATTCTCTACACGCTTTTAAAGCTTTCCATACTTATTAATTTATTCATATTGATCCCATGATCATTATTCAGGCAATTTGCACTAATCCCAATGATTTCTATGTTAATTATTGTTTGGTGACGTGGACATACATTTACATAATAATAATACATACGTTATTATTGTTTAATCATCCACGAGGTGGCTGCATGCCAATAGTAGTTTACAAATACACGGAGACAGGACTAATATTATGGGACAACTATTTATATTAGGAGAAATAACTAGAGAATCTGTTGTTATAGATAGATTTTAGTATAATTTACCAGAATTAAAGGTATAAGGAACAAATCTTGCTGTCTGTTATTTTCTTGTAAAAGTCTGCTAAAATAAATAGTGAATTTATACCTACCCTATATGGGTTGGATTGAAAGAATTATACAGTAAAACTAAAAATTAGAAAAAAAAAACATGGCGGTCTTATCGCTAAAATAAATAAATAATGCTCACAGGCACATACATTGTAATGATCCCAAGTAAGCCTTAGGCTTTTTGTTCATACAACAACGGCACAAACATAATAACATCCATACACTGAAAAAAATGCGAGCCAACTAAGAAGTATTTTCTCTTAATTAGCACCAAAATAATTGAAATGACGTTATTATTGTTTACTAAAAACAAAAGATGGTAGTTGTAGCAACAAGCCGAATTCGTTTAAAAAAGTTCTATTAGTCAGAGAAGTCATGATGTTGACAGGCTCGTATTATGGATTCATGATGTATGATTATCATAAACAAGATCTTGGTTGAAGTAAACAATTTTTTTTTCAGTGTACAAAATTGGTGTAGGGACTGTAGGGTGAATTGGTTTATTTATGTATGTCCCATAAGTAATGTTAAGTTTATGGTAGGTATAATTTTGAAAAAAATGTGGGTCGAACAATAAATTTAAAAAAATGTATGTACTCACTGAACGATAAAGACAGCAGCCATATGATAAGTATGGCGGTCTTCGCCCTTCCCGTCGTGGACTTGAATTTGAGCGGGAAGCAGATCGCGTACCAGCGGTCCACCGAGATGAAGGTCAGCGTCAGGACTGACACCGTCACTGATACTGACTGGAAAGAAAAAAATCTGGTTAGACACTTGATGCCGGCAAGAGATTTTTTCCCTAGGAATACCCGTAACTCTATCAAACTAGTACGCAATGGATGTGTGTCCAAAATCTGTGCTGTTTCAAAATAGTTGTTATTCTATGTGTATAACCATGTCTGGTCAGTTCCATACATTTTATATTTAGTATAGTCTTGGCGCAAACAGATGTCGCTACAAGTATCATTTGGCCTGAACGAGAGATAAATCTTAATAAAACGTTATTAGATCACTATTATTTGAGTTTTTTTCCACGGAAATAAATTATATTGATTAATTTTCTTAAAAATTTTAATAATAAATGTGTTTAACACGTATCTAAACGTAATTAAACATTGCTGTAGTAACGTTACTCACCACCGGCGCTGTACTTGCGCGAGTTTTCATATAAGAAGGTGGCAACTTTCTTAGTATGGGCATTGACCCTCTGTTGTGTATAATTTATTTACTCTATGTGTAAACTAAACTTGACGTAGGTAATGGTAGGGACAGCGGAGTTCCATATTTGCCTCAGTTGACCTTTTAAACACTTCATTTGCAATTCATGAGCTAAGAGTTCACCATTGTTACACTTGACAAATTGCTAAGCAATTATGAACTTTGTTACGATATGGTGTAGGTACAAAATTTTAAGATAATTATACGGGTTAGGATTAAGATATACGGGGTTTAAACTTGGATGTCAAAGTCTCCAAAGGGCAATGGAGAGGGATATGCTCGGAGTTTCTCTGCGAGATCGAATCAGAAATTAAGAGATCCGCAGAAGAACCAGAGTAGCTGACATAGCCCAAAGAATTACTAAACTATAGTGGCAGTGGGCGGGGCACATTGCTCGCAGAACCGATGGCCGATGGGGCCGAAAAGTTCTCGAATTCGAGGATGCTAATCAGACCATCAAACTGGAACCAGTATTGAAATCGCGAAGTAAACAGCTGTTGGTCCAAGTATCCCATTTGTTCTCATGGGTCCAAGAACGGACCATCTCATTCGTTCGCATGGGTCCAAGAACTTTTTATCCCTGTATATTTTCATATCATGGGTCCAAGAATATACCATTTTATTCCCATGGGTACAAAAATTTCCCATCTTATTTTTTCTCATGGGTCCAAGGATGGTTCATCCCATTCGTTCTCAAGGGTCCAAGAACTTTTTATGCATCAATATTCTCATATCATGGGTCCAAGAATGTACCATCCCATTTATTCCCATGGGTACAACAATTCCCCATCTTATTTGTTCTCATGGGTCCAAGAATGGTTCATTTCATTCGTTCTCATGGGTAATATACCATCTCATTCACGGGTGAAATGACAAAGAATGGATTCCATTTCTTCTCATGACTGTGTCCAAGAAAGTAAGAACTATCCTATGTGTTTCCTTGGATCCCAAATTGAACCATCCTATTTGTAATTATGGGTACAAGAATGGACTATCCTATTATGTTCTCATGGGTCCAAGAATAGACCATACAGTTTTTGGCACGAAGAGCCAAGTTTTGCATGTCACGCTTAAAAAGATGGATGGTCGGTAGTTGTAGCAAAGTTTCTGACAATACCGATTGGGATTAGGGGTTTTGAGAAACTTTCTAACCATTTTAATCATTAACAGCACCGAAAACAAAACTGAACAATCTACAGGATATGAGAAGTGATGTGGTTTTTCTCGAAATCTATTTTAATTAATAAAACTGAAGAAAAACGAATCCAAAGTTACCCCTTTTTTTCCAGTTGTAACCGTTTTACTCTTACATTGTTGATCAGAAGAATATGAAAATTTACAATATTCTTCACAATACAATATAGAATGATGTGGTTTTCTTATTTTTTGAAAATTCATAAAAATCATACATGTTTTCAAAGAAAACGGAAAATTCTGACCGGAGCCATGCAATTGAAGCGGGATGGCTAATTGAAAAAGTTTGCTTGTAAGAAAGAGAGCCTTGCACCAGGGAGGGAGAGCCTTAACGGTGCCAGTCATTATAAGTAAGTGTCGTCGAGCGCTACTGATTTGAAGTGATATACAAATTGCTTTTTTTTTTCAAAGAAAATTCTTTGAATCCCAGATAAAATGTCGTAGGAACCCAAATTATATAAGGGAGTTTACCCAACCGTGGTTTGAATTAGGTGAGACGGGAATTGATTGCTAAACTGCCTTGATTTAGTATGAATTGGTTCGGTTGGTACGTTGATAAACGACTATTGTACTTGTACCCAATTTGAAATTGAAAAGGGAAATTTATAATCATAAATTAAGTAGAAGATTGGTATAGGATAATATTATAAAGCCCTTTATTTGCAAAAAATAAAGTACCTAGGTATATTATTGTACGTTTATTTAATTTTGTTTCTGTTAAAATGGTGTGAAAAATTTCAGAGGTTGGTTTTCTGAGGTTTCAGAATATCTCTGACTACCCCCTCGGGAAATATAGTCGTGAGCATAACTATGCTGTAAAAAAATAGATTTTTATTTTCATTTCATTAAAAGGCCCATAAGCTGCATAACAGACACCGATAAAGGGTGGAAGGAAAAGTATCATCAATCTTTAAACCACATACTCTACCCATCAAACTGAACAACTTTTACTACGAGAGCAAACCGATCAGAACAAAAAACAATCGGCTATCTCATACATTTGAGTCGAATAGATATTACGCGGTTTAGTATGGAACAGCTGATATTGATATTTTTTTGCTCTGACAGGTTGGCTCGCATAGTAAAAGTCGTTCAGTTTGATGGGTATCAAAATCATAGATTTGACTGTTTAGTTTTTCAGTTTTTCAGTTTTTGTATTGTTCACATAGCTACAGTGCAGACCTGGTCCATCCCCATCACAGAGAAGCTCTACAAACACTGAATCAGCCTTGCTGCTGATGGTTGCAAAAAGTACACTTATCTCTCGGAATAATAGATCAAGTAAAAGTATTATGATCATAATAGACCCAGATCCAACCGTAAAATTATGCACCTATTTCAAAGGCGAACGAAATGTGATTCTAGAGACTGATCTCAAGGACTAAAGAAACTAAGGTTGCCACCTCTTAATCTGCCGCAACTATAGGGTTGCCAGGCTAAAAAATGACTTATTTGAACCTGGCAACCGTATAGTTGCGGCAGACTGAGAGGTGGCAACCCTAGTATCTTCAGTACCTAAGATCAGTCTCCTTCCGATGGCACCTCATTTACTTCCCTAACAGACAGGTGGAAAAAGTTATGCTAAACATCATAATGGAAAAGGTACTTGCGGCAAGATTTTTCTAGGCAACTTGGCGGCGCGCGGCGTTGAATTAACCCCTTTGTAAACATACACTAGAATCACATTTTGTTCGCCTATGAAATAGGTGCATAATTTTACGGTCGGATCTCAGACTATAAAGTAGGTAAAAAGCTAGTTGTTGAAGGAAAGTTTCTCATTATTTAAAGAAACTTTCGTAAGTTTAAGTAATATTCGTTGTCTTTATGAAAGACTAGCGGCCCATCTAATCTTTTCTAGCAATAAATATAGCCTATGTTACTCAGGGTGAATGCAGCTTTCTAATGGTGAAAGAATTTTTTAAATCGGCCCAGTACTTTTTGAGCCTATTCATTACAAACATACAAACATACAAAAATAGGTACAAATCTTTCCTCTTTATAATATTAGTGTAGATTAAAGTATAAATTGTAATCATGCTAAGTGGAAATTCATCTGCAGATTTTTGTTTTAAAACTATGAGACGAGTCCGAATGAGGTATGACGTCAAAAGTTGACGTCAACTTTTATTAGGTTTTTGCGGACTGCTTATGAAGAATTGTTTGTTTTTAGAGCTCCGTAGTCCGACAAGGAACCCTTAAATACACGCAAAGGACAACCGCCGCTCTCCCTTGAAAAAATACCTTAAAATGTATAAAAGTTTTGACTCAAGTCAAATGTGTAATAAATTATGAAGTTTTATAAAAACGACTCAGATAGTAAGTATCATTTATTTTTATTTAACGAGTTATTTAATCATTTATTATTAATAAATTATAAAAAGCAGCTACCCCAACATGGCTGTCAATGTTGTTTAGTAGGAGGAGGTAGGAGGTGTTGCAAGCACAATGTTTTTTTTATATAAAAATGATAAAAACTAATAAATCATTATAAAATAAACTAATGCCTGCAGTTAGTTTCTAGTGTTCCATAGTCCATAATAAAAATAGAAGGACGGTTATACATTTTTGGGTATTATGTGCCAGATGTCCTTTGAAAGGTGAGTATTCATATAACGACTTAACAACATTCCCTGAGGAACATGGGTCGAAAAAAAAGCATTAAATAAACGGGGGCCCACGCCCCGGAAATAAAGAGTTTGAAAAATTTAATATTGCAAATATTGCAATGACTTGAAAATATTGTGAAAAAATCTCGAGCTCGCTTCGCTTGCTCCTGGTATTAGATCATATCGCAATGATCTCATTAAAATGCGGGAAAATCTCGAGATGGAGAAAATTATTGCTACTTCCTTGGAGGGGAGGGGCAAGTCAAGTTTTTGGCCCTGGTCGGAAAAATCGTAGATCCGGGGCTGCTGTCTGTACGCACAACAGATTAATATCTCTCTCATTAAATACAATTTGGCATGGAAACATAAAATAGTAACCCAAAAACAGAAAATATGTACCTAAGTAGAATACAATTTTGTTGACTTAACAACAAAAATAAATCCCAACATTCCCAACAACGAAAAGGGGCTTAAAACATTTTACCTACCCCATGGTTTTCATATTTAAGGAAGACCTAACAAAACACAAAAAGAAAACAGTCTAACATTTACATTATGGATTTTGTTATAAGATGTACTTATGCAGGGTGAAATTGATATCATTAGCATCCTTTGAAATTAAGAGTCTACCCATCAAAGTGAACAACTTTTACTATGGGAGCAAACCAATCGGAGCAAAAAAATTTGCTGTTCCATACTAAACTGCAGTGCATACTCTTCTCAAATGTATGCAACAGCAGATTTTTTTTTGTTATGGTCGGTTTGCTCCCATAGTAAAAGTTGTTCACTTTGATGGGTAGACTCTTAGTTTAAAAGGATGCTAATGATATCAATTTCACCCTGTATAGGTTATGTAGTTTTTTTTTTATTTTGCGGATATCAAGTTATTTTTGCTCCAAGAACCGGAAATTTTACTCTAAGGTACCTACGACTCACGCCCTTCCGTACAAACTTAATCATAAACTACAAACTTAACTTTGCAGTGCAAAAAAATATTCCCCTAATACGGTCTATTCTTGGACAGAGGACAGAGTTCCGAATGTCGAGATCAGACGCCGAACAAAGGTGGTTGATATCGGCAAGCAGATTTCGACTCTGAAGTGGAGGTGGGCGGGACACTTGGCCAGGCGGAGTGATGGCAGATGGACGAGGGCAGTGACAGAGTGGCGGCCGTGGGAGGAACGGTCAGTGGGCAGACCAGCAGCCAGGTGGTCGGATGACATTTGTAGAGTGGCCGGCAAAAAGTGGATGAGTTCTGGTTGGCGTGAAAATGAAGAGGCCTGTACCCAGCAGTGGGGTTTAATGATGATGATTACGGTCTATTAGACCTCACGGTCGATGCTCCAACTGAAAATTTAAAAACATTTGTTTTGTGTTACGTCTACAAAATTTACGATTTTATAGATTTTACGACCTTGCTTTTTCTGCGTACATTTGACCCCATCTTTACAAAAACTTTTCAACGTAAAATCCATCATAGAGATTACGGGTATAGGTTCAAGACGAATCGCCGTAATTTAGTACCATTCAGTAGATAGAGATGATACATTTCACAGGAGATTCTGTTATTATATCCGGGGCAGGGGTAAGATGGGCGGGGGTAAGATAACCAGGGGAATTGGGCAATGTCGGACAAATAGCGGGTTATCAATTTGATGAAAATACATTTCAGTTCCGGCATTTTCGGTTTGTTTGGTTGAGAGAGCGAATTGGGGTGCTAAAAAATGAAGAATGCGAGGTATTTCGCATTGAGAGAGTTATTAAAGATACATTTTAGAAGACCAATTTTAAAGAGCACTAAAGTTAGAGTACTTTAGGTATTCAAAATCAAGTAGGTACTAATGGAATGGTACACTATATTGACTGGTCATCCTTATGAGGTAGGTATGAAACTTTGTTAAAACTACCAACCATCTCTTTAAGCGTGCAGTTTTAAGCCATTGTTTTTTGGATCCATTTATACATTTACATTACATTAATAAAAATATTGTAACATTTTTTTAAGAGAATGATCAGACCATCAAATGGAACAGCTTTCCCTTTGAGGCTATTATAATTGCGACAAAAATACTGCTCTATACAAAACTGCAACCTGATCGAACCAAGTAAATGGGACAATTGATTTATTTTCGCTCTAAACAGTCTGGAGTGCGATTTTTGAATCTCATTTGCTGAGTTCACCAGTTGAAAATGTCAAAATTACTATGGAGATACGCATCTTTCTACTGCTGATTTGTCTTTCAAAAATTATACTTCAGGAGTGCGATTTTTGAAAGTCAAATCAGCAGCAGAAAGATGCGAATCTCCACATTAATTTTGACATTTTCAACTGCTGAACTCACCGAATGAGATTCAAAAATCGCACTCCTGATCATCTCCTTAAAAATTTACAGTATACCCTGTACCTATTTGTATCATTATCATTAGGTACCTAAACATAATCATTATGAATGTAGGTAACTTGTAACGGAATTTGGGAATATTTATGGTATGCCCTATTTTTTTTTTTTTTTGTTAATATTAACGTATATCGAATAAACATTCTGACGACATTGTTTCGAACGCGTAGAGGTACAAAACAAAAAAAAACAACGCTATTACAAAATTAGGTATGTCCTATAAATAACAAATGTCTGGCAACTCTAGTTCGAACGCCTAGAGGTGAAACTATTACAAAATTACGTAGTCGACTAAAAGCCCTATGTCGCCGTTTATCATACGATATTTATGGAGATATCCGACCGCTGGCCGAGACACTTAGAATATTTGTCGTACACTACTTAGGTTGTTTGTCCACTAGAGCTGCGCTAGGAAGAGAGACAAAGATGGGCTACAATATTTATTTTTCTGGAAAATATTTTCCGAGAGAATGGCTTCATTTTCTTCAGTGTTATTTTTAAGAATTCTGAGTTAGGTTATAAGCACATATAGCTATTCTTTTCTCAGTATATAGAGCTATTATTTCTACCTACTAAGGACGTACATAAGACTTTTAAATCCGACTCAAAACTATGTATTATAATGGTAGGTATTACGAGTATACAGCGAATGATTGGGTGTTTGGATAAATATTGTTTCGGATTCAAAAAAACAGCTTTACCGATATCGATACAGGATAAAGAGATCAAGTATTATTTTGAAATACAAATATCACACAAGAGACGCGGAATAAAGCTGGGTGACGTAATATTTTCCGCATTTTTCACAACTACGTAGCAAGCCATGAAAATGGCGTCTCAGCGCAGACTTCTCAACAAGTCATTTTGGCTGACCCTTTATCATGACTCTACGTATCTTTTGTCGTCTATACTAGCGTTTATCACAGTTTTAGAAACCATGAAACGCATGTCCTGCCTGCGTAACATGACAGAGGTGTGAGCGACTGGCTTGATACTACAGGGTGAAATTGACATCATTATCCTTTTAAACTAAGAGTCTACCCATCTAACTGAACAACTTTTACTATGGGAGCAAACCGATCGGAGCACAAAAATCAATTGTTGCATACATTTGAGTCGAGTAAGCATTGCAGTTTAGTATGGAACAACTGATTTTTTTTGTGCTCTGATCGGTTTGCTCCCATAGTAAAAGTTGTTCATTTTGATGGGTAGCCTCTTAGTTTAAAAGGATGCTAATGATATCAATTTCACCCTGTACTTATAGAGACCGCCAAATTGACGTTTAGAAGTGACCTGTGTCGCTCTCACTTCTGTCATGTTGCGCATGCTGGTGCTACGGTTACGGGCAAATGTATCCCACGTGTAGATGCTGCGCAGGACATATTAATGTATAGTTAATAATCTTTACCTTAAAGGTTGATGTCGTGTCGTATCAAGTACTCAAGAGACTAGCGGAATAGAGACAGGATTGGCGAATACTCCACCGACAAGAACATACATACATACATATACTCACACCTGTGTCCACATGGGGTAGGCAGAGACAATGGATCGCCATCGGCTACGACTAGAACGTAGCTCTTAAATAAGATGATGATGAATTTTATACTAAATTAAATACTACCCTTCGATCACTTATAAAAAACTAGAATCACAATCAACGCTCCAAAAGTGGCAAAAGACAAGGCGGGTTTTGTATGTAAGATTGGCGCCTTATTTTTCGCCGTTATTTTTGGCGCGGCCAGCAACCAAACTTGAATATTTTATTTCAAAATTAAGTAACAAACAAAATTTATTAACGTTTATATCCCTAAACTCAGTCCGGACGGAGATATAAAGGCTTGAAGTTGAAAATATTACTACCTATTACGAGCACTTCAAGCCTTTATATCTCAGTTCGGACTGAGTTCCGAGATATTTTTAAAAACAGTTTTTAACTTTATTCTGAACGATAATTGAAGTTTGATTGATGGCCGCGCTAAAAAAAGAAAAAAGGCGCAATTTTTAGGCATAGGCTTTTAAAGGCCTGGGGGCTCATTGGTCCATCTCAGACATAAATTGCTACGATTTTAACATGACACTGTGCATTTAGTTCTTTTATTCATGATCGATGGCTCCACATTAAATAACAGGAAATACAGTTTAAAACTTACCTGAAAGTAGAGAACAATCCTACACATCGCCGTCCCAAAGAACCACGTCTCTGTCACATCCCACAACACTGTCGGTGGTAGACAAATTAAAATCACCATAAAATCCGCCACAGCAAGGTTCACAATGAAATAATTCGTCACTGTCCTCATAGAATGGTTCCTATACACTGCTGTGCACACTAAAGCATTCCCTATTAGTCCTATAATGAATACTATTGCGTGTGTTGCGATTAAAACCCATTCGTAAGGTTGAGGGAATATGTAATCATTAAGCATTTCTAAGTATTCTTCTTTGGTCATGTTGCAAAATTCTGGGTCCCCAACGCATGGTTCTTCAGTTATATTGAATCCATAGTCTGACATTTCTGTATCTAAAACCCTTCCAAATTCCACCTCTGATAAGTTTCTATTTTTATCAATCTGTTTCGTTACATTATTAGGTTCAGTTAAATCTTCTATTGATTTAAATTCTTCTGTTTCATTCGCTATAGATCTTTTTTTAACTAATATATTTGTTTTTATACGTTCTTTAATGATAATTGGGTTATTTAAGTCACTATCTAGTATTGAATTTAGCATTGTAACGTTCATATAATTGTCTTTAAGCCTCTCTTTGGCGCTAAAGCATACATTAAATACTAAAAGTAATATGATTGATCGGAAAAGTCTGTAAGCCATTTTAAGTTATTTCACGTATACATTTTTATGTAGTATATCTTCAATGTTCCAATGTGGAGTTTCATGTTACTTAAAAAGTTACTCGATGTTGAAGTGATCTGGAAAAAAGAAAAAAGTTATTTAGTAAAATTGCTGTGTTTTATGAAAGTTGTAATGGAAAGATGTTATAGTAATGATGGTTGTTACTGTTTTTATTTCGTGTAGAATTTTAGCGATGAAAGGCTGATTGATATTCTTTAGCCACGCTCAAAGCTCATCATCATCAGCCTATGCAAGAAGTAAACTTACATAAATAGTTTAATTACTACAGGGTGCTAGGGTAAACAGTTGCATTACTTTAAGGGGTGATTGTACTCATGATACTGAAAAATTTTCCCAAAGACACCTATAAGTACAGGGTGTAACAAAACACCCTAGTAATACTTAAGGGGGTGCTTCAGACCATTAATCTGAACAACTTTCACTATGGAGCCAACGTCGAGAAAAAATAAAAAAAAATCTGCTGTCCCATACATTTGAGTTGAGAGGAGACGGTACTGCAGTTTTGTATGAAAGAGCTGATTTTTTTTTCGTGATTTCGATGTTGGCTCCATAGTGAAATGAGTTCAGTTTGATGGTCTGAATCACCCCCTTAAGTATTACTAGGGTGTTATGTTACACCCTGTATATAGTCGTGACTTAGAAAAAGTATAAGGATGTCTAGAATGAGCCGCATGCTTCTACCGTATAAAACAAAAGGGGCCAACTTTCTTAGGTAGGGTTACCAGACGTACGAGGTTCCTCGTACAAATATGAGATTTGGGGTCTCCCGTACGAGGTAGGAGGATAATGTCAACCTCGTACAAATATGTACGAGGTTTTGACTTTTAAGGAAATTATGACATTATTATCCATCCAAGGTGACTATTTGTTGAATAAATGAATATCTAAACCATCAAAGACTATGAGATGTGTATGGTTAGTTTGTAGTTTGCCGGGAAATCCACATAAAACCAATAATTATTTCGATTTGTTCCTCGTATTAGCTGTTCTTATCCTCTTTTTTTCACATTAAAATTTTATTTTTAACCAAAATTTTTATTTACTATATGAAAGGTCAAAAATAAAATTGTGTTTTATGCCTAATACTTTGTTTTTTCACACTTTAGATGAATGTACGAGGTTTAATAGCCAAAGTACGAGATTTTTCTTGCTTTTTGTACGAGGAAAAATTGTAAACGTCTGGCAACCCTGTTCTTAGGTTTCGTGTGCGTGAGGCTTCGTACAAATTATGTCTGTGTATATATGTAAAATTATGTCTGTGTGTAATATGGATAGGGTTTAGAGGCCAGTACTGGTTGCAACTTTTTTCTACGCTTTCGTAGCTTCGACTGTCTATCTTGACATAATTATAACTTATCCAAGAGTCGTGAGCATATTTATAATAATAAAACCAGTCAAGTGCGAGTCGGGCTACTCACGCACCGAGGGTTCCGTACCACACCACCACGGAACACAACTTGGAAAAAAAAATGTTTTTGTCCGGTACCTTTAGCGCAAGACCGACTTGCACTTGGCCGGTTTTTAGTATTTTTTGTTATTTTGCAGAGTTTGCTCTATAATCACACAAAGTTTGACGCTTGTATATATTACCGTTTTTACGATAGAGCGTGAAGAAAAAACGTTGATAAAACCTAGCTTCTTGTTGAGAACCCCCCTTAATTTTTAACTTTTTGCAATTTTTATTATTTATTAACAAATCCGCCACAATAACGCATAATCTGAGAAAATTTCAACTATCTACCTATTACGGTTCAAAAGTTACAGCCCTAAATAGGTAGGACAGACGGACGGACGGACGGATGGACAGACGGACGGACAAACGGACGGACGGACGGACGGACGGACGGACAGACAACGTAGGATTAGTATTACGGTCCCGTTTTTACCCTTTGGGTACGGAACCCTAAAAATGAACAATTCCCAAAAGTACTATTTATAAATCTAGAGATTTTTTTTTTGATGTTAATTGAACTGAAATTTAATTGTGTATGGACTTAGGTGTAGGTCACACTAAGTTTGACGCTTGTATGTATTACCGTTTTTACGAAAGAGCGTGAAGAAAAAACGTTGACAACGTAGGCTTAGTAATATATATAATATAATATAGCTTTGGGTACGGAACCCTAAAAATGAACAATTCCCAAAAGTACTATTTTTAAATCTAGAGATATTTTCTTGATGTTAATTGAACTGAAATTTAATTGTGTATGGACTCAGGTGTAGGTAAAAACTTTGGTATCGAATCCATAGTAAAAGTTGTTCAGTTTGATATTATAATCCACCCCTTTAAATATTACTAGGGTGTTTTGTTGCACCCTGTGTTGACAGAAATGCCTTACTTTTAGACACAATCAAAAGGCCAGTCATTTATATTACAGTACCGACTGGATTATATTGGACCAATAATTGCTCACGTACATTTCCCACAGAGTGCCTAACACGTAGCCACTCGATATAAAATACTAATAAAACGGTAACTTATCCAGAGAAGACGTTCTAAACGTATTGGTAGTATATGTAATGGGATTAAAACTCATAAAAATAAACTAAAATTATGCTCGTGACTATGTTGACGAGACTATTCAAGTGATAAACTTTCTTTATAGGACTAACAAGCGTGATCTTGAAATAATCTGCTGTCCCATACATCTGCCGCCCCTACTCTGTACCCTAGTACCCTACTCGTAGGTTTTGATGTTGTCTTTTCTGTTTCCAGCATAGAGTTTGAAAGAGAAGGCAGTTATTTTTTTTTACGCTTAGTAGTTTTTTCTCCATGGAGTTCAAATGATTTTCTCGCTACCACTTTTACCAAAGAGATAAATGTTAATTTATATTGCTAAAATCCTGCTAAAATCGAGGAGTCGAAAAAAAAAATTAGTTAAAAAAATATAAAATATAGACAAAAAAGAAACTGAGATCTATCTTCTTTGCAAACCTTACAAGAAAAGCTCATTGGTACAGCTCGGGATTGAACTTTCTTCTCTTATTCCGAGCTGTCGTAGCTTAAAGAATTTATTTGTTACTAGCTGTTGCCCGCGACTTCGTCTGCGTTACCCAGATAAAAAGTACTCTATGTGTTAATCCAGGCCATGGTCTATTTGTATGCCAAATTTAACTAAAATCCGTTCAGCAGTTTTTGCGTGAAAGTGGAACAAACATCCATCCATACTTACAAACTTTCGCGTTTATAATATTAGTAGGATAGGATAGGATGTTTATATTTCTATCGTAATTTCATCAGAATTTGATGTCTTTACTACTTCAGAATTTGAACGAGCAATTCGAGAAATTTATTTAATCTGCGTTACTGAAATTCCCTAGAGGATTTATTAAAAGACATCTCGTTTTGTCTTTCGAAGAATTATATTACGAAAATTGGTTTTGAGAATGTCGCTCTCAAAATCTCAAAATTCCTGATGAGATTCGTCGCCTATTGGAGGTACTACGGAGAGTCTACACAGTCAGTAAATGTACTTTGATGATGATGATGATGCTTCATGGCCTGATTGACTGATTATGGCAGTTGACTTTGAGAGCTTCGTTGATGTGCTTTCTGGTGGCTGATGTAGGCTATCTTGGCTCCAACCAAGTAGCGTTATGCACACAGCGGCCACACCCCGGAGAACCACGGCTTGTGGGCTAAACCTACTAAGCTCAAACATCGTCACAACCTGTTTGTCGTTGAAACATCATTCGAGCTTTCAATTTCATGTGTCAAACTAGGGTGCGTCCACATCTATTCTGACGAACGCGCCACGCATGCGCAGCTCGCGCGCCGCTTCGTCGCGGCTCGCGAACGGCGCGCGAACTGCGCAGTAGCGACACACAAGGAAAAAATGCACCCAAGCAGCTCGCGCGCGCGCGTATGTGGACGCACCCTAATGGTTTGAACACACGTAACGAGTACAGTAGCGAGACAGTAGCGAGACAGTAAAATGATACTAGGCCGGGAGATTTCGGTTGGCGGTATTTTGCTTGTTTGGCGAGTCAGTTTAGTTTTGATGCAGTTACCGACTGAAATAGAGCGCAGAAAAAGGGTTTAAACGGATTTTCAACCGACTCTACTATTGCAATTAATGTTTCATCACGCTTTCGCTTCTTTTTGTAAAAGGAGGGTAAAAAATTCCTACTATTAAGCATTACACAGAATGAATCAAATAGTTTTATCCAAATTCCATTTGACGGACGGCCCGGTAGCACAGTCGGTAGTGAACCTGCCTGCTGTGCCGAGGGTCGCGGGTTCGAATCCCGTAAGGGACAAATATTTGTATGATGAATATGAATATTTGTACCCGAGTCATGGATGTTTGTATCTATATATGTATTCTATATTGTTGTCTAGTCATCATAATACAAGTCCAGGCTAGATTCTGGTACTTTAAATGTGACTTTATTATTATTATCCAGGTGCTCAAGACCCGGTCGTTTTGGGAGGCCTATGTCCAGCATTGGACGTCCATCGGCTGAGATAATGATGATGACAATGAAGAAGGGAGAGTGGGGTGTTAATTGGTTAGTCTATAGTAGGTCATGCATGTCAAAGCTAATGGACTTGCATTAAGATTAAGACCTACTTTGACCAATCAATCAGGTTTGACCTACCAATTAAGTACAGTCGGTATTGCTAATAAATGCATTATTCGAAATAAGCTATGAGTAAACATCGTAATTATAATATAGTTGTATGATTGTAGGCGTAGAGCGACGGGAGTCACTACGATTGTATGTATCCTTTATTTAAAACACACATTTTGTTGATTACATTTTATAAGATTACATAATAAATTCATACTAATTTTAAATTGTATAAGGAAGAATGGCAGATTTGGACCCAGCCATTTTTTACGAAAACTAAAAGCCATTCAGGACGGGGTGATCATAACTATTATAAACAGAAAAAATTAAGGCATTTTTTAAAAATCATCCACATCACCAAAAGTCCGGATTCAAAAGTAGAAATTACTAGTAAAATAGACAAAACATCCAAAAAGCAGTAGCAAAATGCAACCACGACAGCTATTTTCATCTAATATCATCACTGGCCGTACGGAACGCATTTGGCTTTTTTGAACTGATAGTTTGTGTGATTTCGTTTTCTTCCATTATCATAATATGGTACGGTTATCACGAATTTTCATTAAAATAAACACAATGAATGCGTAGAAGATAGAGTGGATTATCTAATAAGAAAGATTATGAGCTTCACACACTTGATACACAAGGTATCTTGATACATAAGGAGAAATACCTTTCCCCCAACTTTTACAGATTACAAGCAATTTACATGTTTGTTAGTTTTGTTTCACTCTACACGTATTACTAAGTTTCATTCATGTATGGGACCTCTAAGTCTGGGTCTCAAATTACATGGCCTTCCGCCAAACTTCTTTTGTGCGTCTTCGTAATGTATAAATTAATAAAATCTCATGAATCCGTAGTTATGATGCACTAATCTTCGAGTACATTTCTTTTTTGGGCGTAAACGATATAATTTTTTTTTGACAATTTAGACTTTTATTAACTTAAAATTTTTCTTTTGGCTTATTATCTTTATCAAAAAATTCGAAGAATTTTGATCAAACAATCAATGTTAATAGCTTTAATTAGCTTTTCAGAATATTTGTAAGTTCCCTTTCGGGGAGTTTGGCGTAAGAGTGAGGTACTTACATCGACAAGTTTAAACTTTCTAGGTTTATGACGACTCCAAGAACATCATGTCCTGGCGGCGTATTGCCAAACTGTATACTACTACAGACAGGAGTTGGCAGGTAGTCTGCAATCGATCACAGTTTGGTTTTGTAGATGAAGAGCATACTGCATACCAGTACAGAGAGTGTCTGTGTTGATATACAGTTTGCTTTAAAACATCAGAGCAATAAACATACGAGTACAGACTGTCTGCTATCTGACTGCGGTCTGCTGTGGTATTTAATATGGCACCTAAAGTTTAGCGCAAAATACATGCGAGTACAGACATTCTCTGTCTCTTTCAAATTGATATGTTAATTCTAATTGTAACCAAAAAAGTGATTGAGTACTTGCAATTAACAATTACAAAAAGTAATTGGTAATGAATTACATTTTGCCCAGCACTTAGTAGTACCTAGTAAATTTTTTAAATGTTAAGGACACGTAACTAACCAGACTGACCTTAGACCATTTAACCAGGGACCAGCTTTGCCACCATCTGCATTTACATGCGATTCTATACCTTATCAGTAAATGAGACATCCTATAATTGCGGAACCATAACTTCAAACTAGTTACGTTTAAGGTTTACACGAGACTATTATTAACACTCAAAATTTGAATCTGAAGTATTGAAAATACATGCGAGTTTAAAGAATTTAAATATAATATAGTTTCAAAGTTATAGTGGCTCAAAGTTGTCCATGCAATTCTTAAATTAAAATAAACTAATTAAAATAAAGTAATATAAACTTACTGTTGTGTCCTTGTCTTAAAACTGTATCTTAGGCTAAGTTGTTTACATAAATAAAATTATTTAAATTAAAAAAAAAACAAAAAATTAATCCTAGCATTGAAACTATACAGGGTGTAAGGAAAAGTATCATGTCGAGTAGGCGCTGCAATTTAGTATGGGAACTGCTGTTTTTTTTGTGCTGACTGGTTTACTCCCATAGTAATTTTTTTTCAGTTTGTTGGGTAGAGTATGTGGTTTAAAGGTTACTTATAATTTTTCTTACACCCTGCATATTTTAACGGAAATCTGACAAGTTTAAAGTACAGATGTTGGTTTCTAGATCGTGTCTAAAAATTTGCATTGTCTTTAATTGGTTAGTATTGAAAATATAATCAGACTTCGTTTGTATGGAGCGCGCTCCGATAATTATATCCTCTTAGCATATAATATGAGACCGAACTTTATATCTATAAAAGGTGTGAAAAAACACCCTCGTATTATTTAAAGGATTGGTTTAGCTCAGACTATCAAACTGAATTAACTTTCACTAGGGAGACAAAGTCGAAGAAAATAAAAAAAATTGCCGTTCCTTACAGTTGAGTCGAGTTGGAACTGAAGTTTTGTATGAAACAGTCGATTTTTTTGTTAATTGTTGTTTGATGTTGGCTCCCTAGTTAAAGTTGTTCAGTTTGATGGTCTAAAAACTCCCTTAAAATATTACAAGGGCGTTTTTTTACACTCTTTACAGATAACTCTGTACTCATAGTTAATTTGCTCCAATATATTGATTATTTTAACGAGCAAAAAGTAACCCTGTACAGACAATGAGTTTTTGTAAACCACAGATTGCTTTACATAAATGCAAGCAACCTGTATATCTGTACAGATTGCTCTACTGTGCTCGTATGTAGTTTGCTTCAATATTATGGTTTTTTCAGCGAGCACAAATTGATCCAGTACAGACTATGGGTGTCTGTGGTAATACACAGTTTGGCAATACGCGTCCTGGCGCTTACGCCCCTTGAGTCAAAGGTTATATTATTTCAAATTGATCAACTATACGTATTTCATAACGAATACTATAGGTACACAAAGTTTATGGTTATGTAATATTTTGTGACTGCACTTTCGTCAGAAAATTAATTCCCAAAAGGCTTTCATAGTCACGACTTGAGTCAAACACATTCATCAAACAGTAGCGATACATTAAGGTTCTAATAATGCACGAGAAAAAAAACACAGAAGCTGACAGAGGCTCGGACTATTTCGGATTACAATAAGATTAAATGCGCACGTTTGTTTTGTCATTCTTATTGAAATTGAAATATTAAAATCTCTAAACAGTATTAAAACAGCGTGGCTACCTATGTATCGCTATTTTGCGCTCATTTGTTTTTACTCTTTTTACAATCATTTAGATAATTTCTTTCATGTGTAAAATACATTTTTAATTTTTTATATTAAGTATTAATAATTTGATCACATCCATGAGAAAAGGTACGGGTTGTTAGCATGTCTTGAAGTATTTCTCATCAATTAAGTGAATAACAAATATATACACAAATAGGTGTTAACCAAATCCAAATCCATCTCAGCTGGGCAGCGTTCGGGAAGCTGCGTAGTATCTTCACGTCCCAAATACCGCAGTGTCTTAAAACGAAAGTATTCGATCAGTATGTGTTGCCAGTGATGATATGGAACAAAGATGTGGTCATAAAAAGGCTGAAAGTCACCCAAAGGGCAATAGAGTTTTCCTGCAAGATCGAACCAGAAATGAAGAGATCCACATAGCCCAAAGAATTGCTAAACTAAAGTGGCAGTGGGCGGGTACATTGCTCGCAGAACCGACGGCCGATGGGGCCGAAAAGTTCTCGAGTGGCGACCGCGTACCGGAAAGCGCAGTATGGGTAGCCCCCCCCCCCCCCCCCCCCCCACACGGTGGAACGACGACCTGGCGGTGGGAACCCGTTGGATGGGAGCAGCGCAAGACCGGTCGTTATGGCGATCCTTGGGGGAGGCCTATGTCCAGCAGTGGACATCCATCGGCTGAGATGATAATGATGATGATGATGAGGTGTTAACACTATACGGGAATCGTTTCTTAATTCTTAATTATCTAGTAACGATACTGCTTTATTGGGAAATGGGGTTCGGTGAAAAGTGAAATTTTCTTTTTAGCCAGCCTGTCACGAAATAATTTATTTAGTGGCAAAGAAAAAAAAAAACATGTCAGTGTCAGTCAACATCGCGTGCTAGCCGGGTTATTAAAATTTTATGTATTTTTCGCCTTTTTAATGTAAGGCTTCGTTTTAAATAGGTCGGTGGGTTAATTAATTCTACGTCACAAGTTTTGATTCTACTGTGTAGGGAAGCAAAATCAAAATCGGAATAAACATTACACTGAGGTCTGCCACATTTGCGGAATTATTCCGGACGGAATTACGATTTCGTATGGATTTGAAATTCCGTAAGTGTATCGTGAAATTCCGTAAGAAATAAGAAAATATAATAATTCACTTCACAAGTAATTAGTGTACCTACACAAGATAATCACTACACAGTATAAAACAAAGTCGCTTCCCGCTGTCTGTCTGTCCCTATGTATGCTTAGATCCAGGGACCGAAACCGGTATCGATAATACCGGTACTTTTTGGTTAAAACCTTTATTTGTATACAGGTTTTTTAGAGGTAACCTTAATATCATTCTAGTAACAGTCCGCGTACACAGAGATATGTTTAAATAAAAAATTCTTTCTTCATAAAATATAGTAGTACTTATTAAATTGTTTCGTAAGTACTTCGTTAGTCGTTACTACCTAAATACAAATTAAATCAATTATAATAACAAACTCAATCTCAAAAGTGAACATAAACTTAAATCATTCTATGCTTTTGAGTTCAATAAAATGTAAAGAATGTAGCAACACTGAAAATAGTGCGCACGTCGCTCGTCGGGTGCTCCAAAATTTGCAGTCACTCGCTACAAAAACGATGTTTTTCAATCAATTTTGTACAGTCAAGAGCACGTCAAGCTTGACACTTTGGACTTTGTACCGTTCTTATTTAGTGCGCCTTATGGTTAACGCTTATGCGTTACAATCGAACTGCAAGTGTAAAGCTTGATGTGCTCTTGACTGTACTTTTGATTAGTAGAAATTAAAGTTCATTTTTTAGTGTTATTAAAAAACACGCGCGCTTTTTACCGCTCCATCTACACTTACCGGCACTCGATTTTTATTGAAGGTTATATTTAGGTTACCGGTATTAAAATCGGTTGTTACCTGGAAGGTACATTTAAATAAAGGTAACCGAAAATTTTCGGTCCCTGCTTAGATCTTTAAAACTACAGATTTTGATGCGGTTTTTTTAATAGATAGAGCGATTTAAGAGGAAGGTTTTTATCAGCATAGCACCCGTGCGAAGCCGGGGCGGGTCGCTAGTTAATAATAATTTGAGGCATGATTAAGATTTAACCTTATTTCGTATTCTGATAATTTGGACTTAATCTTCAAAGTCAAACTCTGTCTGAGCCTAACTTAAATTTAAGCTAGTTTCGGCATTAAATCGGCATTAAATCGCTAATTATCAGTAATGAATTTATAATAACAACCCTAACAAGGCCGTAAGTCTACTAAAGCTAGACTAGTGTCTTAGCTAAATAGGTGATGAGTCTATTAAGCAAAAATATAATTATAATCTATTATAATATTGCAGGCTAATTACTATAAAGGTTTAGGCTAATAATTTATAATGAGAAACGCGATTGCCCAGCCCTCCGAAAAGGGCGCGCGTGTTCCGTATTTTTAATTAAATAGAATTAAGAAAAGTACCTACTTTTATAGATTTTTTTTATGATTTCACTAGATAAACTAATGGTGAATATGTGAGTAAAATTCCAGTACTAGTTTGAAAAAATAATGTTTATAATGCGTTATTTTCATAACTTTTCGAAAAGATATTCTATCGTGTGAAGTAATTTAAATCGCGAATACATTCAATTTATGATTTCAGTAGAATAAGCGTTGAGACACATTTACCGATGGCGGCCGGCCCATACAAAAATGTAACTTAGTATGGGAAGCAGTCCGCCGCCGTGGACGATGGCGGACAGCTTCCCATAATAAATGTTATTTCCCTTCCTATTTTGTGTATAATTTTAGCTATCATACTATTTATGTGTGTTCTTTGATAATACTTATTCGTTAGTTATAAAATGATTTGAAACGAATACATTTCGTCACGTGGGCAATGTATTTTGGATATATTTAAAAAAAAAAAAATTCAGTGTGAAAAAGAAAATTTGTTTACTTCAACCAACATCATGAATCCATATGAGCCTGTTAACATCATGACTTCTCCGACTAAGAGAACTTTGTTAAACGAATTCGGCTTGTTGTTACTTCGAAGGTTGTTACAACTCTTTTGTTTTTAGTAAACAATAATAACGTCATTTCAATTATTTTGGTGCTAATTAAGAGAAATTATACTTCTTAGTCGGCTCGCATTTTTTTCAGTGTACCTAATACGGTTGCCAGGTTCATGGAATTTACATTCTAGAACTCGAAGCCCCCGTTGGTTGTATTTACATATGATCAGCCCATTGCCACTTCAGCTTGCTAATTTTCAGACGAACTTGCCGTTTGTCTGAAAATGTCACGTGGGCAATGTATTTTGGATATATTTAACAAAATATTGTTTTAGTGTCCAGCGGCGGAGTATATACCTAATACGGTTGCCAGGTTCATGGAATTTACATTCAAGAACTCGAAGCCCCCGTCGGTTGTCTTTACATATGATCAGCCCATTGCCACTTCAGCTGGCTAATTTTCAGACGAACGGCAAAGTGATTTCATACTCGAATAAGCGCACAATTTTTGTCACGGATTGAGTACAAAAAACAATACAATGAGGATAACGACATTTTAAGCAATAAATCTCCCTTTTTGTGTCGTGATAGAAAAAATGTGACGTCACACCGAATTAACGAGGAGAACAAACGGAAACTAACCACAGAGTTAGCAATGAATGATAGAAGTGACGATATAGGTATTTTGTTTTGAGCGGTTTTTGAGAGCGATAGTAAAATAAGGTACTTAGCTACGAATAAGGTAGGTACTAAGCGAAAGTCATCTGTACCCTATTTCCCATGGAAAAATTGGTCCTTCCGATAACAAGAAGCTTAAAAAAAAATATTGGTATCCAGGTGGTATAATACGTAACTTACAAAAGTCCATATAGGTAATATAAATAATCTTGTTTTTATTTTTAACCTTTATTTTAATTTTATATTTCTATATTTCGTTTTAAGAATGTGTCTGATTAGGTACCTCCTCTGGGAATATAGTTGCGAGCGTATGCTATGATAGTTATGGTTGCAATGTTACATACGATTAAGTCGGTACCTATAGTTTGTTTAAAATAAAACTGGAAAACAGCTTTGATTAAATTAAAATAGATAGGTGACTATAAAATAGCGCATGGACCGCATAAATTGAGCCCCCGTGTCGCCTAATTTACTTAGTCGCAATCATAACGGCATTACGCGATTGGGACACTCTTTTTTATTTTAGGCGGGATAAAGGTACCATAATGCCGTCGTGTGCTAAAAACTCGTTGTAAAAATCATTCATAAAGAAATTAATCGGTTGACAGGAAGTGGGTGAAAATTAGATTACAAGAATCCATTGAAAATGTAATATTCTTGTTTGAGTTGTTTAATTATTTACATGGCGTATTGGAGTTCCTCTGTGAAGCTGTGTAATTGTTTAATAAATAAAACAAAAAAAAATAAAAAAATAAAATAAAATTGTTAGTTAGATAGTTAGACAGCTTCGAAGTTAAATAAAATCTTTTGAAAACAAAATCACATGGCATTACTTTTCATTCACAAGTACATGAAAAGCAGATCCAATTTCCGATTACGTAATGCAAGAACGTCAGTCAAAGCAGTGTTTTAAGACAAGAATCACAAAAAAGTCAAGGACGCTATTTTTAAACAAACATTTTGAGAGGAATGAGTATGTAGCTCATACCACGCTAGTCCAGAGTAAAATTAGCACAATTTCAAACCCTTCTCCATCTGTAAGACAAGGTCAAAGTTACCTACCTAAAGCACTGATTTACAATCTGTGATACATGCCCCGAAAAGGGTGGCTTTCAATTTATCCTGATGTATCGGGATAAAGGGACAACGGACTAAGCTACTGGTAGGCCACTAAAGGACAAAGTTTACGACCCCAATTGTAGTAAGTCACCAATTTTGGCGGTCGAATTTCGGGGGTCCATGATCAGGTATCGCAGTATCAAAAAAAGGAAAATAGTTTCGACAAAGATTTTGCTATAGGTTTTCATTTAATATAACGCACTTAAGAACGCACTAGACAACTTTTAGATACAGAGTGTAAAAAACAACCTAATAAAACAACGCCATAGGTTTTACATAGGACAACTTCGATATTTTTGGGTAACAACAACAAAAATCGAAAAATCGACCAAAGAAAATTAAAATACATCACTATTTTATAATAACAATACACATTTTAAGGGTATAATATTCAGATAATAACAAACAACTAACAGACAGCATTGTGTCGAAAAAAGAGATTTTTTTGGACCTCGTATATAGAAAATTGATTGGCAGATCCGCACTTTTATTTCACTTTTGTGAATAATAAAATGTAATAACTAATTTTTGTCCCGAATTTCACGGGGATATAAAAAATAGAAAATTACCGATAACATCTACATAACGCGGAGTACGATTTTGATTTTAATTGTGTTAAAAAATATACGGTCGAATTGAGAAACCTCCTCCTTTTTTGAAGTCGGTTAATAAAAGAGAGTTCACAAGCGTTCGGAGTAAAAATCTCTTTCTTATATGAAGCTATAGAAGAATAAAAAAAATCTAGAAAAAAACTCGAAAATAAATCATATTTCGCTAACTATAAGTAAAACGTCAAAAATATGTAGAAAGGTATTTTATCTTACGTAGAATTATTTTATTTAATTGAAACACAAATAAGTATATTTCAGTTATGAATTAAAAAAAAACGATTTTTCACTATTTGGAAATACTGAGGCTAAACTTTGATATCTATTTACAAAAAACTAACCGTCTTATAGAAGCCAGACTTTTACTTTTGTGCTTAAAATGATCAAACTATCATAATATTTAATAAAAATTACTTGCAACATAAATGGGCTTCTTGCAACATAAATGGGCTTCTTGCAACATAAATGTGCTTCTTGCAACATAAATGGGCTTCTTGCAACATAAATGGGCTTCTTGCAACATAAATGTGCTTCTTGCAACATAAATGGGCTTCTTGCAACATAAATGGGCTTCTTGCAACATAAATGGATTTTTTGCAACATAATTGGGCTTCCTGCAACATAAATGGGCTTCTTGCAACATACATGGGCTTTACTAAATAACACCTAACACATCTGCAGTATTGAATACTCTATGACTGACATTTAAATTAAGTTTGCTTTGACAATACGCGTCCCTTCGTAAAGTAGCCGCGCCCCGTTAATTACTGACCATAAAGTTACTTTGCATGTGTTTTGATTTTAGAAAGTTTACGTTATACAGGGTGTAAAATTTAATGCGTCACGTATAAACAGACCATTCATCATACAGGGTGTTAGGGTAAACAGTTGCATTAGTTTATGGTGTGATTGTACCCATGATAATGAGCAACTTTCCCTAAGAAACCTATAGGAAATTCGCAAAAGAATAAAGTATTAGGTCGGAGAAATAAAATAAAGTATATATTTTCTTTCTTATGTGTTTTTTAATGCTTTGAATACAATATTTCTTAGTGGTCTCGCATTTTATCAATTGAGTATCATTTTTTGAAAGCTTCGTACGTAAATTAAGTTTACACCTTGTATATTAGCCCTATCCATTTATCACGACGAAATGGCAATTAGTACCAGCAATGTACTTTAAAAAACTCTACAAAATGAAATCTTAAAACGATTTTTAATTTAGTTAATAATCATAAAAATTCACGACTCTGACCAGACGTTTCCAATCCCATCTGAAATTCATTAACGGAAACAGGGAAAATTGGCCCTAAATTAGACCCAGAGGCCCAAAATAGGGACTTGATTAGGTTTACGCACCTGAAGCTATTTGGTTGGGTCCCAAATTTAATAATGTGTCAACTTAATTAAGCATTTGAGAGTACAATTATGGACCCAACTCTTGAAACTAGGCTAAATTTATTTGAAGGATATTCAAATGTACACACGGCGACACATCAAGCTATACAAAACCAAAATAAGCTGGTTGGATCGAGTAACGTATAAGCTTGTTGTGTCGCCGTGTGTACCTACCTATATTTCAATACGAAAAGTCTTAAAATTGTCACAGTTGCGGGTCTGCTGGAAGAAATCTTTTAAGAGATAAGCTCGCCCTTTTTACATGTCTTTTCTATATTGTTTAAATGTATTTGTGTGTACAATAAAGTGTTATTAAGATAAAAATAAGCTTAAAATACAGTGGCCTCGATTCGGACTGTGCCACAACTTAACTTAACTAAATTTATTCCTGTCACTTTCTAAAATAAGATTAAGAAAAGAGACAGAAAACCAACAGCTGACTTTAGTGCTGTCAAAGTGACGTTACACGCCCAAAAACGCTTTAAATAAGATGGCGTACATTATAATGGCATCTTATTTTGGGCGTGTAACGTCACTTTGATAGCACTAAAGTAAGCTGTTGGATTTCTGTCTCTTTTCTTAATCTTATTTTAGAAAGTGACAGGAATAAATTTAGTTAAGTTAAGTCGTGGCACAGTCCGAATCGGTACCAGTATGTACCTAAAATTGCGTTACATACTTTACGGGGTGCTTTAGAGTCTAAAGCACCCCGTAAAGTATAGAACTATCTAAAACGTAGACCATCAAATTGAACAACTTTCACTACGGGACCAATCGCGAAAAAATCGGTTGTTCCATAGAAAACTTCAACGGCTACTCGGTCTAAATGTATGGAACAGCCGATTTTTCTTCGCTATTTCAATGTTGGCCTTTAGCGAGAAAGGTGACTAGCCTATAGCGCATGGACCGCATAAATAAGGCCCCGTCGCCTAATTTATTTACACTTAGTTGCAGAAACGCTCATTAAAGTGTTTTTATTTTTTTTTGTTTATAATTAATGGACTCTTGCTTGTGCGTTAGCACTGCATTTCCGCCAATGTCAAGTAGTTTATGGGAGAATCTATCCCAATCTCAGGGATTGTTTTTGGACAAGAACAAGAAGAGATTGAGGAATGCGGAGCCTTATGGCAGGCAAAAACGTGACGCGCGAAACCACGCGAGACGAGTGCTCGGGTCAGTTCCTGCAACGTGACTCCGTCATTAAAGTTAATCCTCCATTATGTCTCTTGCTGTCACTTTTTGTCTTGTTGACGTAGAAAAAGCTAGCAAGAGATTTAATGGAGGATGGCTCTAATGAGCGTTTCTGCAACAGAGTGTTAAAGCGGCATTGCGTGACTGAGATATTTTTTAGGTGGGATAAAGGGACCACAATGCCTTCGCGTGCATAAAACTCGTTTTAAAAATCATTCAAAAAGAAAAAAACAAATCACACAGCATTACTTTTCACTCGTAAGTAGATGAAAATCTTGTCAATTTTTCGGGTGCGTAATGCAAGAACGTCACCTATCTTCCGCTATTTTAATTTTATCAAAGGCGGCCGCACATTACACGAATTTTCTGTCAGAAAAATCCCGTGCACCAATAAGAATCGACGTAAGGAATTTTGCCGGACCCTACGTCGATTCTGTCTAGTTCGTGGGATTTTTCTGCAATTTCTTATAATGTGCTGCCGCCCTTAATCGGGTATGAGAATTCATTCATAATATTTAGTGCTCAAGAAATTTTCCATAAGAATTTAATCAACGTCTATTCAGCTATTATTCAGCTATTTCTCCAACAATAAAGCTATGCCTTAAAACCGTGTTATAACCCATAAACGGGCAGTAAAAAAAACTTTTTTCATAATCCTTTTACTATCGTATAAGGGCGACAAACACGGGGTGAAAGAGCAAGGGTTCCCTACAAAGTTTTCATATTATAGATCACTTTGTTCTTTTGTAAGTTGCCCTTTATTGATTGGGGTGACTTTTCACTTGATATGGGTAAAGTTGAGTTTTATTAGAAACTAGATGATTTATAGATAATTTTATTAGTTTACCTACAAGTTTAAATCTGAAACTTTGTTCACATCAAATAAAAAAGTTGAAATTTCAAATTTCAAAACTTATGTAGGTATACATAAAATTGCATGCAAAATAGGGTACTTTTTTATATACGCTGAGACTTTTTAACGAGATGACCAGACCATCAAACAATTTTCTCTATGGGACCAACATGGATACCTATCGCAAAAAAAATAAAAAAACAGCTGTCCCATACATTTGGCTCGAGTAGGTTTGCAGTTTTGTATAGAACAGCAGATTTTTTTTTGCGATTTCGATGTTTGTGTGCTTGAGAAAGTTGTTCAGTTTGATGGTCTGAAGCACCCCTTTAAGTAAGTGTCCCATTTAATTTTACACCCTTTATAAACCTAAAATACCGTTTTTACAGTTTTTGTACAGATATTATAGGAAGGCTATACACATAGCGTGCGTGAGAGGACGTAGGAACAGGGGCACACACTCAACAGGGGTATGTGTGCACCTGTTCGTACGTCCTCTAACTCTCTCTATTTGTGAGTGCACCGACAGGGGCCGCTTGTATGAAGTTTTCGATCTGTAGTGATATACTTATTCATGGGTAACGCTAATATTATGTATTTCTTTTTCGGTTCATAACTATAAAAGTTATCGAGCTGTATTGCTGTGATCTTATAAGATATGTTTTTCGGATTTACGGAACCCTAAACTGAGTGTAATGTAATCTCATTTAACGGATAAATCAGACGATCCAACAAAATTGTATTTAAAACGAACTAATCTCTGCTTACTCCCTTTCTGATGTTTGGTGCAGTTTACAAGAGTTGGCGAAATGCTTGATAGCCTTTATATTCTTTATTCTTTTTGAAGTGAATCCTTTTATGAGAGGGCTTTGAAATTCGGACCCGCAACCTTTTCAAGTAACGGTTAATCGAAATTTAAATTTGACAGTTGCGGAAGTTTCACTCACCGGGCGTCCCGTGACAGCCAACTTTTCTTTATTCTATTTCACAGCACAGCAGGTCTTAATTTCACAACCAATAGATGAGATTAGATTAGATTCATTTATTTCATATTATAACATGTCATACTCTTACATAAATATTTTACATAAAATGGCCATTCATAACATGATCGTCAAATAGGTGGATTAATGATAATCATAATCGTCCTGTTTACCCAGGACATATTCTGCTTTTCGAGGTATCCTGGGGTGTCCTGGATAGTTTTTAAACAGCGTTCTAGGTTTCTTTTAAAGTCGGAGATGTGTTTTTATTGTCTGAAATTGGTAGCTCCGTTTATTTTAGTAAGTATTTTTTTTGCGATGCACCTTTCATAATTTAATTGACGGCAATTTAAGATTTGTTCTTTTTTTATCACCTATTGTAAAATTTATGATGTAATTACATATCAAAAATGTTCTGAGAAATCAGGTGATTCAACCATATTTTTTTCTTATTGTCTTTGATTGTCCATAAGCTTAACATAAGCGTAAGTGACGAAAAGCGAATTTGACGAAACAAGGACTCGACGAATGTAGTATTTGACGAAACAAGAATTTGACGAAAGAAGAATTTGACGAATGTCGTGGCTACAATTCAGCCTGCAATGTCCTAACCAACTGGGGAAAAACGCACAAAGTGACATATCACTAGGTGTCCCCAGTGGAAATCGAACCCACGACCTCCGTATCGAGAGCCAATGCTCTTAACCATTAGACCACGGAGGCAGTCGAATAAGAAATAAGAAATATTTAATGGCAGTAGCTTATCATTTGCCCCATCACGTCGGCATAGGCAACAAAATCACAATGCTTTTAGCTACCATAAACATTCTTTGTATTGGATTGTTTTTATATTATCTCGATTTACGCCATATGGTGTCTCTCATTTCATTTGTTTTCAAACGTGTTTTATTTTTAATTTGTTTTTTTTTTCTATTAGTACGGCGCCATATTGTTTTCGTCCTCGAGTAGAGGTTGTAATAAATCTTTTTTGTGTACTTTATGGATACCGTTTGATCGTTTTATTGTTTAATTTGCCAATGTTTTTCTTAAATTTAGCCGTTTCACTTTACATTTTACCGCAGTAGTGCGGTATAGGTCGACCAGATTCTCATGAAATGAAAAAAAGTAAAAAAAATATAGATTTTCACATGGGAGTGTCCAAATGTCATTTGTCTTTCTATCTAGTCACAGTAGGCCCTGTACAGACTGAGCCTTTTTGCAGCGAAAATAAACCTGTGTTTGTCCATCACGTGACTTAATCGCTTCACTAGCAATTAATAGGCATTTGTATCGATTCAAAAGCATGATTGTCAAATAACTGATCGCCAAATAACTGATCAAATATTTCGAAAGTTTCGTGGCTGTACCGCGTTTGCATCTATGCTTTATCGCGTTTTATGCTCGAACTATGCTTTTTGCAGAACTTCTGCGCTGCAAAAATCGCAGTGTGTAAAGGGCCCTAATCTAATGACCCCAGTGTTGCTTACTCTAAAATTTGCTTTCCCTATTTTTATCAGATTCTGGTCCTGATATATATTCATACCAGCACCGTTTTGTCATTTGACACTTTTTAAAAGTGATTTTTTGTTTCTGATTTTCGGCCAACATATTGCGAAAAAAAAAATCATCTCTTCCAAAATTAAAAGCATCGTCGGCATGTTATTTTTTGACACGAGCATTAGTTCGGGCTTTCAGCGGAGTATTGTGATTGGCGTTTCCAGCTAAACTCTTTGTTATGTGCCGGAAATCAATTTCAGCGGCGGTTTTTATCAATGAATGTCTTTTGTATGAAAATTGAACATTGATTGTAAAGCTTAGGAATATTTTTTGATTAATAATCATCGTTTTTACATTTACAAGCTTTTTGTTTTGGCTGAACGTCGCCTATCTTCTGCTATTTTAATTTGATCAAAGCTTTTAAAGGAATTTTTTACATTATGAACTTTAAGAATTGGCGAATAATTCGTGTTTGTTTTAATTAAGATTGAAACCGATCTGTGTTAACTATATAACTTTTTATTTGTTATATTGCTAACCTTGTAAAAAATCCAAAAGAAATAATATACCTTAAAAAATCTCTCGGTTACTTATAACAAAAAATATATTATGTAAAAAAAGTCCTTTTTTTAAGTCGGTTAAAAGGAGGACACCGCTGTCTGATCAAATATCAAAGAACGCAGCTTTGACCTCAAAAGCCATTGATCTGAGATATAACTGAACTCAAAAGCTGTCTTTTATTATCTCAAACGAAGTCAAACGACAAAAACTTTCATAATTTATTCCTCAAAAAAAAAAAAATTTCAACTTTTAGATGTGATAAGATCGAATCAATCTTAATTAAATAAAAATTATTATAAAACTTTTTATGATATGAATGTCCATAGGTAACAAGACAGTTTATTGTAATATAAAATACAGGGTGGTTCAGAACCAGATGGATATAATTTTTTTTAGAAGTGGACTTTTAAAAAGAAGCAATCCAGCAGGTTCTTCTAATTCAGCTAGACTTGGGGACCTACCCGGACCAGCCATGAAAAAAATCGGTTCCCACCCAATTAAGTACAAGAAAAGATTTTGGTTTATCTCAAAATATTGAGGATCATTAACTTTGTTTAATTTATCAATGAACATTTTTAGGATTCCGTACCCAAAGGGTGAAAACGGGACCCTATTACTAAGCCTACGTTGTCCGTCCGTCCGTCCGTCCGTCCGTTTGTCCTACCTATTAAGGACTGTAACTTTTGAACTGTAATAACTAGATAGTTGAAATTTTCTCAAATTATGAGTTATTACGGCGGATTTGTTCAAAAATAATAAAAATGACAAAAATAAAAAAATTAAGGGGGGTTCTCATCAAGAAACTAGTTTTTATCAACGTTTTTTCTTCACGCTCTATCGTAAAAACGGTAATACATAGCGGTAATACAAGCGTCAAACTTTGTGTCATAATAGAGCAAACTACAGAATAACAACAGATACTAAAAACCGGCCAAGTGTGAGTCGGTCTCGCGCTAAAGGTCCCAGACAAAAAAGTTTTTTTCTAAGTTAATAATGTTGTGTTCTGTGGTGGTGTGGAACGGAACCCCCAGCGAGTAGCCCGACTCGCACTTGACCGGTTTTATTTCAAATTTTCTATCGATGCCGTTTGTATAAGTATTTATTAACTGACTGACGACCCGGTTGGTGTAATGGTTTCCACGCTGGACTGCTAAACCAGGGTCCTGGGTTCGAATCCCGGTTCGGTCATGGATGTTATATGTCTGTGCCGTTGTTGTATGATTCCCATAACAAAAAGCCTGAGGCTTACTTGGGATCATTACAATGTATGTGCCTGGGAGCGTTATTTATTTATTAACTGAAGGTACTCTCACAACAACAACAAAAAATAGGCCAATCGGTTTATTTTAATTGCACTATATTCTAAACTAGCGGCCCGTCCCGGCTTCGCACGGTCTAATCTTTTCTAGCAATAAATATAGCCTATGTTACTCAGGGTGAATGCAGCTTTCTAATGGTGAAACAATTTTTTAAATCGGCCCAGTACTTTTTGAGCCTATTCATTACAAACATACAAAAATAGGTACAAATCTTTCCTCTTTATAATATTAGTGTAGATAAAATAAAATGTTTTTCCTATTTTTTTCCTAGGTCCCCAAGTCAGCAAGCTAAAACAACTTTTAATCCATCTACCATCCTGTATACATTCCGTATCCGTAATAGGCGACTGTTTTTTGCTATTTTCGAAAATTAGGCGCTCGGTGTCCTAATAGTCCGAGATCCGACCGTAAAATTATGCACCTATTTCATAGGCGAACGAAATGTGATTCTAGTGTATGTTTACACAGGGGTTAATTCAACGCTCCCAAGTTGCCTAGAAAAATCTTGCCGCAAGTACCTTTTCCATTAAAATTTTTGGTATAACTTTTTCCACGTATCTTATAGGGAAGTGAATGAGGTGCCATCGGAAGGAGACTAATCCAAAGTATTAGAAAAACTAGGGTTGCCACCTCTCAATCTGCCGCAACTATAGGGTTGCCAGGTTCAAAGAAGTCATTTTTGAACATGGCAACCCTAGAATTGTGGCAGACTGAGAGGTGGCAACCCTAGTTTTTCCAGTATTTTAGATCAGTCTCCTTCCGATGCTGCCTAATTAACTTCCCTAACAAACACGTGTAAAAAGTTATACAAAAAATTTTAATGGAAAAGGTACTTGCGGCCTTAGATCAAAGTAAAATTAATGGATAGACCCAAAGCGCTTCAAGTTGAAGCACGAAAAACTAGGGCACTTCAATACAAATTAGGGTACTTGGTCTGTCATCTCGGTACATTTTCGAAGTAAAACTGTCAATAGTTTTGCCCCATTTTTCTGGTTTGAAATGTTCGCGTAATTCGCGTCCATTCTTGTTTACTAATGTCATTGCTTGCGGCAAGATTTTTCTAGGCAACACACTAGAATCACATTTCGTTCGCCTATGAAATAGGTGCATGATTTTACGGTCGGATCTCGGACTATAATGGGGCTTCTACTATTATTGAAATACGAACACCAAAGATAGATGGATAGATGACACTTTTACTATCTATCAATCTATCTTTATTCACATAATACAACGTAAGTGAACAGAACAAAAGAATGGTACAATCATCATAATTATAATGGGGAACACAAAAGGGTCAAAATATTACTAAAAAATACACTTAAAATCTTAGCGTAGATCATGTACATTACATTAGTTTTTATTTCACTTCAATACATGCAGTATTTCCGAAGTTATTACGACGAGAAGTTTAAGCGCTTTTTAAAATTTCCGAGTTTACGCGCGCTCACGCTTTGACGTCACACCCCCGCTCAGCCCGCGACCGCGACACAGCGCGGCGCTCGGTCCGGTGCATTTTGTTTCGTTTGTTCGTCAAAAATTCGTTTAATTTCGTTTATACCTAATAGTGTGCTTGTATTTCAAGGAAATAATACTTTTACATTAATTTTATAACCGATTACACTAAAGTAAACCGTGTGGTGTGTAGAATGGATGAAGGTTTTCAAAAAGGTCAGTCGGACAATCTGCCAAGAGTGGATAGTTTGATGGTGGCACAATATTTTATGAAGAATAAGGATTTTACGGCTGCCGAAATAATAATAATTTCTTGGACAATGTCACACAAATTATCTAGTCACATTTAAAGTACCAGAATCTAGCCTGGACTTGTATTATGATGACTGGACAACGATATAGAATACATATATACAGGGTGAAATTGATATCATTGGCATCCTTTTAAACTAAGAGTCTACCCATCAAACTGAACAACTTTCACTATGGGAGCAAACCAATCGGAGCAACTAAAAAATCTGCTGTCCCATACTAAACTGCAATGCCTACTCGATTCAAATGTATGCAACAGCTGATTATTTTTTTGCTTTGATCGGTTTGCTCCCATAGTAAAAGTTGTTCAGTTTGATGGGTAGACTCTTAGTTTAAAAGGATGCCAATGATATCAATTTCACCATGTAGATACAAACATCCATGACTCGGGTACAAATATTCATATTCATCATACAAATATTTGTCCCTTACGGGATTCGAACCCGCGACTCTCGGCACAGCAGGCAGGTTCACTACCGACTGTGCTACCGGGCTGTCAAATTCGCGGAATAAAGATGAAAAGGTGTGTATGTTTTATGTAAGCATTACCTACTGTCGGGTAGGTATTTGTTCAAGCTTAAACCTTCCTTAAAGTGTGTCTGTGTGTGTTTTATTTAGGACCTACATTATGGACAACGATTTAAAAAATCTAGGTAGGTACTCGCAATCGCAATCCACATCTTGCACGTACGAGGTTGTTGTTGTTGATGATTATTTGTGTTTTATTAGTTTAAAAACATCGAAATGGTCTTCACAGCAGTGCGCTTTAGTTTTAGGCCCTATTGCATCTACTCTTTTTATGGCCGTCATCCACTTCTTTCTCATTTTTGGGTCCTCAGGCACATAAAAAAAGAGTTTATCGGGTGTTTTCACAGTTGAATTGAAACACTGAGGCACAATACAATACTTTTTTTCCATTTTCACTGAAGAGAACTCGATGTTTACTGCACAGCAGCGAGCGTACGAGAGCGCGACTGACGAATGACCGGGGGTGTGACGTCATTGGCTAGTGGGCGCCCGCCCGCGTTTTTAAAAACCTTCGTCCGGAAATACGCAATTTGATCGTTAATATCTCAGCCATTTTTGAAGATATAAAAAAAGTAAAAACACCGTTTTTTTCGTAATTTTTTGAAGATTTATTTGACATGTAAAGTGAAAAACGTTTGTCAGACCCATTGGTTTGTGAAGGCTCGATAGCTCCGTCGGTCGGTAGTGAACTTGTGCCTGCTGAGAAAAGTGTCGCGGGTTCAAATCCCGCAAGGGACAAATGTAAGTATGTTGAATACGAAACGTACGCAAGTCATGGATGTTTGTATCCATCTTCTATTATGCATTAAAATCAATGTCAGTCTGTGTGTCTGTGTAAATGTAAAGGTTTCTGACCGAAAACAAGTAATCATTGTCCAGAAATCAAAATACTTTCTTTCTTTCTTATCGTGTGGGCAGAGCCCTGGTGTCAGAGTTTTTTCAGACCGCCTTACGGCCTCTGATGTGGATTTTATGTTATGACTACCACCACCAGAGATAGAGTCGGGACCAACGGCTTAACGTGCCATCCGAAGCACGGAATAATTTTTCTTTGCAGACAATTAGGTGATTCAACCCGAAATGTCCTAACCAACTGGGGAAAAACGCACAAAGTGACATATAGTCCCGGTCTAGGTGTCCCCCGTGGAAATCGAACACAATGCTTTTAACCATTCTAATGGTTAAAAGCATTGCATTTCGTTACAAAAGTGCACTCCATAATAGCGAATACTTCAACTTTAGGTAAATATGCATCCGATTATCCGATCTCTAATTATAATGTACAATCTAAAGCACATTGGGCGTTTAAATTATATTTGGAAGTTAGTTGCTACATTATTTTGTCTATTCACTAGAATCTAATCCAGAGTTGTAAGTATTTAACTGCCTCCGTGGTCTACCACGGAGGCAGTTAAATACTTACAACTCTGGATTAGATTCTAGTTCACCATTTGGTACTAGACAAAGTCGAAGATATTTAGATTTACTAACAGCTATACATCATGTTCATGATGCATATAATTCCAATAACATTGACGCTCACGTAAATTATAATTAGAGATCGGATATTCGGATGCATATTTACCAAAACTTCATTTTCAGCTATAAAATTATCTTTTTTAAATATTTTTCGGGAAGCCGCCGGGAAAATGCGGGAATGCATAACTAATCGGATGCATAGTATGGAAGCAACTTCTTAAAATGATTTAGTTTAAAAGACTTTTTTTTTCGGTTAAATAAATCTCGAGATGTCAGGAAGTCGGGGAATGCATAACTAATAGAATGCATAGTATGAAAGCGATTTCTTAAAATAATAAAGTTAAACAAAAAACATATTTTTTCGTTACAAATACTCACTCAAATACAAATACAAATGCACTCCATAATAGCGAATACTTCAACTAGGTAAATATGCATCCGATTATCCGATCTCTAATTATAATGTACATTGTACAATCTAAAGCACATTGGGCGTTTAAATTATATTTGGAAGTTAGTTGCTACATTATTTTGTCTATTCATCGAGCTAGCGTTGCCAGGCGTTTGGATAAAGCCGGACATAGTTAGGCTTTTTAGATAATTATGTGTCCGGCCTAATTAGACGGTGTCCGGCCTGTCCGGCTTTTTTTAGGCTTTTTACATTTGACCAGTCTGGTTATCTTGAAGGAAACTGAGCTTTTAATGTATGTATCTGGCCACCAAAAATATTGTTTATTTTTATTTTGAATTACTTTACTTCAAAGTTTATTAATTAGTGAAGAATCACTAATTAATAAACTTAAAGTACCTATTGTTTTCCACCTATTGCATTGTTTCATAGGAATTTAAGAAGATTTTATGATAAATGGTAAAAAAAGCCTGGTTTCGCATAAATATTTTTTTATCAATACAAAGGTTAAAAATTCTCAATAATTAAGGGCCTTTTTATCCAAATGTCCGGCCAAACTGACTGGTCTGTCCGGATATTCGGTTTTAAGACCTGACAACCCTACAACGAGCGAGTGTTTATCCGAAAATTGCTGAAATACATTTGGGCCTTAATTACTACACAATGTTAAAGTACATTGTAAAGTACAATGGGCCTTACAGTAATTTAACCTCTAGGTACTTGAAAGCGTGGATCGGCGTACCTAGCACTTTTATTACGATCAATACAGTAAACAGAAAACCCATCAAGTTTTAACATTTTACAAACAATGGGCCCTTCGAAGTTTATAGCTTAATTAACTTACATACAGACGACCTTATTAAAGTACTAAATCAAATAGATTACTTGTATTAGACTGTAAAACGACTGCACATAATGTATTTCAATTCAATATTGAAGCGAATTGATAGAGTAACGATAATCGATGTTGCGGAATGAGGAATTTTCAATGGCACTTACTAAATGCGCGGCGCTACAATCTCAAAAATTTCGCTGTCAAATCTAAAAGTGTTTATTTCACTATTCCTTCTTCTTCTTATCGTGTGGGCAGAGCCCTGGTGTCAGAGTTTTTTCAGACCGCCTTTCGGCCTCTGACGTGGTTTTTATGTAACGACTACTACCACTAGAGATAGTAGCCGGGACCAACGGCTTAACGTGCCATCCGAAGCACGGAATCACTTTTCTTTTCGGACAATCAGGTGATTCAGCCTGCAATGTCCTAACCAACTGGGGAAAAACGCACAAAGTGACATATCACTAGGTGTCCCCCGTGGGAATCGAACCCACGACCTCCGTATCGAGAGCCAATGCTCTTAACCATTAGACCACGGAGGCAGTCTACTATTCCTTAATAATTATTAATATAGGATTAATGGTAGATACAATGTGAAAGACATAGTTGAAACAATAATTATGTGGGGGTACCTACTCCCATATTGGACATTTAGTCGGCGGTTCACCAACGAATAGAGAACCTCCGATCTGTATAAATCAAGGGGCAAATGCCCAAATAAATGAGGACAGTCTGCCACGTCCGAGCGTGCACACGCGATCGCACCCCCCCGCGCGTACCGCGCACCCCAGTGAACTCCAGCGCGGCGCCGGCTGCCCGAGCGCAGTTTAAACCGGCGCCGCGCTTTTGCGATCGAGCCACAGTGGCACCCCACTGCTTCCCAACAGCCCTTTTCAGGGCTAACCCCCCATTGATTCCCCCTGCCCCGTACGAGGCGTCCCTCGTACCGGCGCGCAGGGCTTCGCGCAGTCCGAAGCCGCGCCCGCGAACGCGAAAGCGCCCGTGTAAGCGCACCGGACTGCGCCCGCGACCGCCGCCGAGTCGCCCACCCGCGGAAACCCGCGACGATGCCTGAGGGAAGATCCTCATCCCGCTGCGGAGCTCGCCCACGTCCACGCCTCCTCGTCGAGCCGTTAGGACTGTGGGCCCCCCCGCAGCCAACCTCCGGATGACCACACTGCCGGTTAGTAGATCGCTCACCGGGCCTCCCCGAACGGGGTCCCCGAACGGTTTCGAATCTCGCCGGCAGTCTCCACACGGCAGCCAAACAGCCCTTTTCAGGGCTAAAACGTAGTTTTTCCCAACGTACCCTCGGGTACGTTGATTGTTGTACTGCCCGCACTAACGTAACGGCAGTACAACCGTAGTATACCCTCACCTCCTTTTTATTATTTTCGGACTACCCGCCTGATAATAATAAAAAGGAGATGTAGTACGAGCGAACGCCGCGGCCCCCTACCGAGACCAGCAGCGCACCCGTCTCCTCGCGACACCCTGTGCCGCGCCCTCACCCCGCTTCGGAGCCCGCTCACGTCTACGACTCCCCAGCGAGTCGTCAGGACCGTGGGCCCCTCCGCAAGCCCTCAAGAAAACCACACTGCCGGCGCGCAGGTCGCTCACCGGGCCTCCCCCAACGGGGTCCCACCTGGTGGGCTCGACCTCGCTGGCAGTCGCCCCCAGATTGACCGCTGCAAATGGAGCCTGCACACTTCCTGATGTGTCGGCAGGAACGTGTGCCCCTCCGCAGCCCCCCCCCACCGGACTGACGTCACTGCCGGTACCCTCGGCAGCTGCATCCTCGCTGTGGAGCCTGCTCCCGTCCGCGGTTCCCCTGCGGGCCGAACGGCGGGACCAGGAGCCTTCCACAGACGACCCCCTTCCTCCCCCTGATTGACCTATGATGCCTGAGCCCTTAAAAGGGCTCAACTCGCTGAGGAACTGCCCGCGTCCGCGGATCCCCATGGACCCTGGGCCGGACCGAGGGTGAACCGCCGGACCGTGGGCTACTCCTCAGCAAAAAAAACAACCCCCCTGATTGACCACACTGCCGGCCGCAGGTCGCTCACTGGGCCTCCCCCAACGGGGTCTCACTCGGTGGGCTAGACCGCGCCGGCAGCCACCCGGATAACCACGAGGCACCACCAGGTGCCACCCAAGGACCCGGCTGCATTAACAGCCGGCGCCAGCAACTACAGAAAAGAGGCCAATGCCTCGAAGCTGTCTCCCCGCGACCCCCCTTCGGGGGGCCGCGAGAAGAAAACCCGAATTGAATTGAAATAAATGAGTACACATAGATACTCCAAAGCTTTCACTTCACTGCCCTAACCACCACTGCAACCCTTACACACTCCGCACTAGATTTCCGAAGAAGAAGAGGTGAACCGCCGAGTAAATTTCCATGTGGGTTCACCACACAGTAATTTAGAAGAAATCGCTGTAATCACTGTCGGTTTTGATGCGTATGTAAAGTCTAGTAATCCGCATTAGGCCATACACCCTCCTTGAGGGTAGACTTGTGCCCTGCATTGGGTATATTATTATATATTGTATGTCTTACGTTCCGTAATCACGGGCAATTAAGTCCCGGACCTTTGGAAGGCGTGCATGGGGCCGAAGCCAACATGTAGAGGCCCGTTCAAAAGACAAGTTAATCTAAATGTAAGGGATACACAAATGGCGGATACCATCTCCGAGCGTACAAAATGATACCCACAGGGATGGTCCCCGCCATTTGTGTAAAGACTATTGGAGTACGGCGCTATGGCCGCGATGGAAAAATAAGGTCTTGGGCTATGGAGGTGAAAGTTGGATGGATGGATACTGGGCTATGGGAGGAGACTAACGGACGCCTGCCATGACAACTAGTCTCAAAATTGTAAATAGGGCAGGCGGTGACTCGCCGACTCGTCGAGTGGGCCCCATAAAAGGGCCGCACGCACAAAGTGCGACAATGGGGCAACATCTCATTGAGCGGCTGAAGGTTGTCGAGAGGTGCGGCTCCGGTTTCACCATCGCGGGGTTTACCCCCGTGAGCGGGTTTCCCCGTTATTACGCCATTACGTGCAATACACTTCCAACCTGGAGCATAGGTTCTGCTCTTGCGATTCCACTCTGGACGGCCAATTAAGGCAAGCCAGAGGTAGGGGGATATGTTACTGTGTGTGTGGGTGTGGGGGTGTGTGTGTGGGTGTGTGTGTGTGTGAGCGCATGTCTGTTTGGTCCCCCTGGATAGGGTTCCGCGGTGTCGCCACTCACCGTCAGCTCGCCACAAGCTGCCCATATTATTATTATGTTTTTGTATATTATAATACTGTACCTAACAATTAAAACAATGTATGCAGATTTTGGGGTGAGGGGAGGGGGATAAATTCAAACATCCCCTCCTCCTTTAGGATACGAGCTTACTTTGAGACTATGTTACAGTATTTAAGCTCAAATTTGCGTTCCAAACCTCAATTTAAACCAAGTTAGTAATAATAGAAATTGATGAAATAGTTCTCTAAACATAACTTTACATCTTTAGAATTAATATACGACTACTATATAACTATTACTAAACCACTTAGGGTGGGGAGAGAATACTCTGAAACCAAGTATGTATTGGAGTTGGTTACCATCAAAGCAAAGTAGTTTGCGATCTTGGTTGACAAGAGAACAGTGTGAGGCGTGGTTGCTTTTCTAGCGAGTAGCGGTGTCTTACAGGAGATGAATAAAGTTTAAACAAATTAAAAATTAAAGAAAATATCAGTTTGTTATTGGATGAGGGCAGTGCAGGACCAGTTGTTATGGCGATCGTCGGGGGAGGCCTATGTCCAGCAGTGGACGTCCATCGGCTGAGATGATGATTAGTTTTTTGTGACATCAACGAATATCGGCTCAAAGTACCAAAACGTCTTTCACATTGTGTGACTATTTTTATGAATTAACTAATTTTACCACAAAATTAGTGATTTAATAAAAATTATAGAGCTGATAGCTAGGTACATTTTTAAGATGCAACGCCGTGCTTCAGATATCGAATTGTTTTACCTTTTTCAGGATCTATCTACCACAATATTTTTTTTAAGAGAAAGGATTGCTTTGTCTTCTTGGGGGAAATAAGCTATTAACTGTTCTTCAAAATTATGATTCACTCACATTTTTTCCCCGCCAACCAACTACTCATCCCGACCCGCTCAGACTGGAAACCGACCCCAGAGTATGGTCTGAACTGTAAACAGCCCCATTCTGATAGAGAGGCTCTCATACGCCTCTTCGATGTCGAGTTTTAAATTAGTTTACTAAGTTACTGGTGGCAGTTGAAAATTACTTTTTGCATACGTCAATCGCATCTGCCATCTGATTTTCTGGGGACCTAAGAGCAAGGAAACTTGCCTTGCTTTTAGCTGAGGACTATTTTTAACCGACTTCAACAATTATTTTCCATACTATCATTTTGTTTTCTTGCCAAGTGGTGTCAAGTTCAGAACTGCAGTGCCAACTAAAACAAATGGCAACTATTCTATCTAAAAATCTGATAGGAGATTAATAATAATGGATAAAATCGTAGGATTAGGTTAGGTTGGGTGCTGCCTAGAATCTAAAGCGTAGGCAGCATCTCTGATGCCCATTGCCCACACACAATGGGTGGTTACGTTAGAGTTCAAACCCAACTATTTTATCCATTATTATTAATCTCCTATCATATTTAGAAGGATAATAATACTATATTTATACCGAGACAAAAAGAACAACTGATTAGTTTATTGCATACTCTTCAGCCTCTTATTTATACCGTTATAATTGGGTTCGGCGCATTATGGATTTATGGATTGTTCTTATTCGTCTCTATTATCCGTCATTTCAGTCTATTGCAGATTATTATAATAAAACCGGTCAAGTGCAAGTCGGGCTACTCGCGCACCGAGGGTTCCGTACCAGACCACCACAGAACACAACATTAGAAAAAAAAATGTTTTTGTCCGGGACCTTTAGCGTAAGACCGACTCACACTTGACCGGTTTTTAGTATTTGTTGTTAGTCTGTGGAGTTTGTTCTATAATCACACTAAGTTAGACGCTTGTATGTATTACCGTTTTTACGATAGAGCGTGAAGAAAAAACGTTGATTAAAACTAGTTTCTTGTTGAGAACCCCCCTTAATTTGTAACTTTTTGACATTTTTATTATTTGTTAACAAATCCGCCGTAATAACACATAATCTGAGAAAATTTCAACTATCTAGCTATTACGGTTCAAATGTTACAGCCCTAAATAGGTAGGGCAGACGGACGGACGGACAACGTAGGCTTGGTAATAGGGTCCCGTTTTCACCCTTTGGGTACGGAACCCTAAAAACACAGTTTTTTATCCGATTTTCTATTGTAATGTAAATTATTGTATGTCGAATGTCGATTGAAAAGAAAAGTGGCCTATCTAGTCAGACTCAGTGGAACGTGGGTGCCTTTTGAACCGTAATAGCTATACAGGAAGATTTTTTTATCACCATCCAAATTTTAATAAAATGTTTGTTTATGAAAAAAAATCGATACGTGTTTTTTCTTTTAGCATCGCTCAGTACTAAAATATTGAGATATGACTACGCAAAAATGTCTTAAGAAAAACAATTCGACTGGACACAGTACGCACCTACCTGTGCCACAGATTACTTATTAATAGTTACTAACACTCGACCCGATTTCGCGCGCTTTTTCGAATTTAGAACTTTGCTTTTCAAGAACGAAAACTAACGAACGAATCTCTGTGGTCAGTAATTTTCTTTGGGTCAGAGCCTTTTAATTTTTAGAAAAAGTTTATTATGTGTCATGTGTGTCATTGTATCATTCAAAGAGTACTTTACGTACTATTACGTTATAACCGTGTCATTGAACAAAAATAAACAAAATAAGGGACTAGTATAACATTTTAACAATGTTTTGAAAGTGTTGTGTGTTCCTGTTAAGTTTACAATGCGTGGGACTCTGAAGCTAGGGCTCCACCCCCTGGTCCTGCCTCACCCGGTCAGTACGAATATGAAACTCGATGACCAAGCTTTATGGAAAATTCTGTAGGATAAAATTTTTAAATGTGCAATTTTGACCTGCCCTTTTTTTTAATGAAATGGGTTCTATAAGTGATACCAAACATGTAGAAAAAATTTGGATGGTGATAAAAAAATCTTCCTGTATAGTTGAAATATTCTCAGATTATGCGTTATTACGGCGGATTTGTTAACAAATAATAAAAACGTCAAAAATTTAAAAATAAAGGGGTGTTCTCAACAAGAAACTAGTTTTTATCAACGTTTTTCCTTCACGCTCTATCGTAGAAACGGTAATACATACAAACGTAAAACTTAGTGCGATTATAAAGCAAACTCTACAGAATAAAAATAAATACCAAAAACCGGCCAAGTGTGAGTCGGTCTTGCGCTAAAGGTCCCGGACAAAAAACATTTTTTTTTAAAGTTGAATAATGTTGTGTTCTGTTGTGGTGTGGTATGGAACCCGGTGCGCAAGTAGCCCGACTCGCACTTGACCGGTTTTATTTACTATGCCTCTATTTGCGTGCAGTTTACTTTTATTTTTAAATGCAAACGGTTTCCGGCATGACCTGGTTTGTTCAGAATGACGTATGATGCATGTGGTTTTTAATGGTCGCCATAAAACTTTTATACAACCTTTGCCTTATAGGTACCTACGTTAACAAATGAATGCACAACCTTAAAACCATTCACACAGAATTGATAACAGAACGACATGTCATATCGAAGATGAACTATCGATTACCTAACTTTTTAAATTGATCTCTCTATTAATTAGGTGGATCGAAAATGTAAGAGGAATTTATGCTACTAAAGCTTTTCAATTTCAAACTTTAACTTTAGCGGTCGGAAGCGCGTTGTGAAGAGGTATGAACAGTCAACCAAGAAGGTCCCGGGTTCGAATTTGCACATACGATATTCCACGTACCAACGAGTTTTTTCTAACTTAAATACGTATAATACCGACTGATCTCAAACGGTGAAGGAAAACATCGTAACGAAACCTGCATACGCTGAAGAAGAAATTCCGATGCGTACGTACCAAATCTGCATTGGGTGCATGGTGGACTGAAGCACATACACCTTCCTTGAGGATAGGCCTGTGCCCTGCAGTGGGCCATTTATAAGCTGATGACCATAACCTTTACAAATTAAACTTGGTTTTTTACCTATAAAGTAATGAGAAGGTGCGGACCATTCTATCACACGATCCCATTGTGGTTTGGTTGAGGTAGTCTTGCTTGCAGAATATTTTCAAGCTGTCTCAATCTCAATAGGCCTACTGTGACTGAATCTTATAGAATAGGTACACCGCATTCTAACAGCACTTTCTGGGACAAACAGCTTCCGAAGCATGGAGGCGCTCTTGATCAAAATGAGTCGATAAATATCAAATACCGGTAAGTTCTACCTCAGAGAAGTCCCTTTAAACTCAATAAAAATATTTTTATTGAGTTTAAAGGGACGTGACTTCTACCCTGATTGGTCCATTCAAACTTTATAACAATTATTTTAATTGAGTTTAACTTCCCTGAGGTGGGACTTACCGGAATTTGATATTTATCGACTCAAATACCTACCACCAAAAACGGTAGCTATGAATATGACTGTCACTATGAATAGAATGAATATTATATCTTGACTATTATAAAACTGTAAATTTGAAAAAAGAATTTAGTTTGTTTGTTTGTTTGGGTGTTTGTTTGTGCGAGTATCACGCAAAAACTACTGAACCGATTTTGATGAAACTTTTTTTGTTTGGTAGCGTAACATCTGACTTAAAATCTGGTATATAATTTATGCGGACGAAGTTGCGGGTAAAAGCTCGTATGCTATAAAATTCGATACACTATCGATAAAAAGGCAAACAAATAATTCGTTTACTCGTCAATCCAAATTGGAAACAGTAAAACAACAAAGAAACAACCCTAAATCAGTCGATTGTAGGGTCTGAATTAAATCTCCTTTCTCTGATATAGAGATGGGCAAAACAGAGTTATCGATTCAAATCCAATACTTCTATTCAAGCGTATTTTTTCCATTTATTTACGTCAACGCAATGCGGTGTATTTGGCCGCGATAACTGATTTGTAGCAATACATTTTTTTCGGTCAGTGGCCACTTGCAAAAACCATTTATGCAACGAAATAATTATGTTATGACAAGATCGCTTCGGTATTACTTTGGAAGTAGGTATAGCAATTTTATCCTTGTTTGTCCCTCGTCAAATAATTTTGGAATTCAGTCTATAATTCGATTGGTTGTTTACATCGACAACGTCCCATCTCTATTCTAAGATGAATGACACCAATCCCTCTCGTAAAGGAGGAATAGTGAGTCTACAGAAATCTTTTCGGTTTGCCATTCAAATTGTTTGCTATTAATCTTTGTTTCGTTGTCTTGAATAAATGTATTCAATTTAAAGGTTCAATAATACAGGGTGTACAATAAAATGGGACAGCTACTTAAAGGGGTGCTTCAGACCATCAAACTGAACAACTTTCTCTATGGGACCAATATCGAAATCGCGAAAAAAAAAATCTGCTGTCCCATACATTTCAGTCGAGTTATGTTTGCAGTTTTGTATGGGAGAGCGGATTTTTTTTTCGCGATTTCGATATTGGTCCCATAGAGAAAGTTGTTCAGTTTGATGGTCTGAAGCACCCCTTTGAGTAGCTGTCCCATTTTATTGTACACCCTGTATACAGGGTGAATTTGATATCATTAGCATCCTTTTATACTAAGAGTCTACCCATCAAACTGACCAACTTTCACTATGGGAGCAAAACGATCGGAGCAAAAAAAATCCGCTGTTCCATACTAAACTGCAATGCCTACGCGACACAAATGTATGCAACAGCAGATTATTTTTGCTCCGATTGGTTTGCTCCCATAGTAAAAGTTGTTCAGTTTAAAAGTTGTTCAGACTCTTAGTTTAAAAGAATGCCAATGATATCAATTTCACCCTGTAGATTGAGTCTCACAATATACAAGGACGATATTCTGTAGGTATATGGCCTAAATAGTCGTCCATTCCCCCCCTCCAAAAGGGGGGAACCTTTTGACCCCCCCAATTGTCACGTGAGATTTTTCAAAATGCTTATTGTTCGTGTAAATTTATAATCTGTGCTTGATTGCGTTGCATTTTTTTTTAAACTTTAATGGACGTACTAAACATTACCACAGTATAAGAAAGAGTATCTATTACTAGATACAGTACACTCCCTTCCTCCCACCAACTTTTTACCTCACCCCCTCTAACGCCCTCTGGTTACTTCGCACTGGTTACTCGTTACCTAAGAAGAAGACATAAGGTTAAATTTCTTTGGTTTCGCATGTGCTGACGTCATCTTGTCAAAATCAATTTTTTATATGCAGTGTCCAGGCTGTGACATTACTTAAAATTATATTAATATCGAATACCTTTAATAAAACATTCTGAGTTTATAACGACAATTTTAAATATCTAAATAATTATTTATAATTGTTTAATGCAATGAAAATAAAATAATTAATCAAGTAAATAACACACAATCACAAGACCGCTCACGTCTCAGACTACGTAGTCACGTTGCCTCACGTTTCCTTCGAGATTAAATTCCAACACGTTCCATACGTCCTTTGTTTACACCCTGTACTGCACCTTGCTTTGTAATTAGCTGTTTTTATCAATACCTAATTAGATTGAGAAATTAAAATACGAGATAAGCGTAGATGGAGTCCTGCCAGTAATGACGTAAGTACCTCTGAAAAACAGTGCTACATAGATTTGATCAAAAGATCATTCCATTTTACCGTTACGACTTACGAAATGTACGTAAACAAAAGCAGCTGACCAATGACAGGACAAATTAACAGTACCTCACTGCACCATCTACTGGGAAATAGTGGTATCGCAACCAACGTTAAATGCTTGACATGTCACTGCAATCAATCATCGACATCTAGTGTTGAGTAACAGTACTTCAAACTACGCTCGATAACTTATGTAGATAACAGAAGCATTAAATTGAGAGTAAACAATTACTGCTAAAAATTACCAACAGAGGTCACTAGACGCACCCAAGAATAATGCCTCCAAAAGTTAATACAAACTGTCTAATATGCAAAAAAAAAACTGGCAGCAAGGATTTATTAAAGTGTACTGTATGCAAAGGACACTTTTGTGCGAATGTCAAGTGTGCCCAGATTACAGAAAAAGTATTTGGTATTATGACCAAAGAGAGGAAAAACTCATGGAAATGTCGTAAATGTCGCCAAAGTCTAGTCAAAGACACTAACAAAACGACCAATTCATCTACTAGTACTCCTATAAGCACTGGACAGTTACCTCCACCGCAGCCGTTAGACATACAACAAATCAGCGAAACATACTCCCAAATTTGCACTCCTGTGCAGCCGAATGAGTTTCTCACTCCCCCTAGCCATCCTGTGCAGCCGAATGAGTTTCTCACTCCCCCTAGCCATCGTTCGACGCCAGAGCTATCTCAAGAAAACATTACATATAGAAAAAAGTATATTGTCAACATTCCGACAGACAACACTTTCAGCTCACTGGATGACGACGACTGTGATGAGGGAATGACACAGAGGTTAAGTAGAAGCCATTCTGAGATTCTTCAGAGAACTAGGGTGGAGGAGGACACGGAAGAAATAAAAAAGAAAATAGGTACTCTAGAGGAAAATCTTCTCTCGGCAGACAACGAAATAGAAAATTTGTTGTCTGAAAACAATTTCCTAAAGAAACGCCTTAAAGAATGCGAATCAAAAATAAAACATTTGATGACTATATGCCGCTCTACGGATAAAGACACCTTTGCAAAAAATAATTCAAAAAGAAAACAGCGAAGAAAGACATTGAATTTCTCATCAGTAGACTCTGCACATAAGCTGGAAACTCAGGATATCCTCACTGAACCACATTTTTCATCACCAAACATAATTAATAATAGTGTGTGTACCGCTATAGAGGACCAAGCCAACGAAGAGGTATCATTTAACAATGACGAAATAAGACTCGATACAGATGAGAGGAAAAGCGAAACAGAAGCTTCTAAAATTTGTCTAATAAGCAGTACTTCAAGAGACGTATTATTAATGTCTGAACGAATCTTCGGAAATACAAAACTTTTCCACTACAAACTCAAGCAAGGAGGAATTTGCCGTTTAATGGAAGGTCTTGAATCCAAGCTAGAAGATTACACTTTAAGTGATTTTTGCGTTATATTTATTGGAGAAGAGGACTTTGAAATAACTCAAGATTATAGAGCTTTAGTCGAATTCATTAGAATTACACTCGAAAAAGTCCAAAATACAAATATCATACTGTGTTCACCGTGTTTCAAATTTAGTAACACAGCCAATTTGTTTAACTGGCGGATAGAGGCTTTTAACAGCTTGCTGCATAAGAATAACGCAGAATTTCAATATGCCTTCCTCCTTGATGTTAGCAGCAACATAGAATATTCCCACTCTATGTTCTCCAGGTTCACTGGTAAGGTAAATAGAAAAGGTATGGCCACAATATTTTCTGATTTAAAGCATCTAATCGCCTGTATAACACAATCTTATATTGATTGGCCTTTGTTACCTAACAATCGAGAAACTACAACTGTCTCTATTCCGGAAAATACTAACAGTCGTGATGGGAATCAGTTTTTTCGTTTATAATCGTATAACAATCCTACATCAGAATATAAGTGGACTTATTGGAAAGTCCGACGTGTTTTCAGTATGTTTAAATGACTTGGAGGAAAATGACAGAAAGGTGGATATTTTATGTTTTACAGAACACAATATGACGTCTAACGATACAAGTATGTTAATCTTACCTAATTATAAACTAGCAACCTACTACGCACGTAACAAGAGAAAAGGCGGCTCTTGCATACTAGTCGGAAATAATTTGCAATATAAAATAGTCGATATAAGCAAATTTAGTACATCCAACATTATTGAATGTTGTGCGATAGAATTGATAGAGCATAAAATGATAATAGTCTGCATTTATAGAGTCCCGCAACAAGAAAAAATCGCTATGTATTATAGACTTTTTCTATCAACGTTTAACGATATACTGCATGCTCTACTTAGTTCTAACAAGAAAATTGCCATATGCGGAGATTTTAATATTAATATACTTAAGAAGTCTAAGTATTCAATAGAGTTTGAGCAGTTGGTTTCAAGTTTTAACTTAAAATTCGCGACTAGAGAAGTTACACGCTCCGCGAGCGGCACCTGCTTAGACAATATTCTTCATAATATACGGGGTGCAAAAAGTTATATACGTGAACTAGCTATCTCTGACCATAAAGCGCAATTATTAGAATGTCCGGTAAAGAAAACTTGTAGTTTTAATCACTGGTTCTCCAAAAAACGGGACTACAGTGAAGATAACCAAGTGAAGTTTCGTGAGTGTCTTTGTAAACTTACTTTCAACGAAATGTATGAGACCGTAGATGCTAACATGGCATTCGATAATTTTTTTGATCTGTTTAAGCTCTTCTATGAACTCTGTTTTCCCTCCATAAGGGTAAAAAATACATCTAAAGCACGCCCACGATGGTTATCTCAGGGTATTAGAAGAGGTTGTAAACGCAAGCGTGCACTATTGTGGAAATACAGGCTATCAAAAGATCCTCATGATAGAAAACTGTTCAAAACGTATTCTGGTAGATTTAGGAAAATTGTAAACCTAACCCAAAAGTCACAGAATAATGATTATATTTTTAAGTCCACCAATAAATCTAAGGCAACGTGGAATATAATACATAACAATAAACAAAGATTACCTCGAGAAAATATAATTAAGTTAGAGTACAATGGAAGAATTGTTAAAAAACCTGAGAATATAGCGAACATTTTCAACAATTATTTTATAGACTCTGTAGAGAATGAATATATAAATAATATGAACTACAAAGGTACCTGTGTCTATAACTCTCCTAAATCTTTTTATATGAATCCAATCAGTCCAATCCAGGTGGCTAATGTTATAAGAAATCTTAAAAATACGAACAGTACAGGATATGATGATGTTTCAACTAGGACAATAAAATATGTACAGGACATAATTTCTCCAATTTTGAGTCACATTTTCAATTTATGTATTGAACAAGGAATATTTCCATGTAAGCTAAAAACTACTATAATTAAACCTTTATACAAAAAGGATGAAAAGCATGACATAAAGAACTATAGACCAATAGCTTTAATAACAATTTTTTCCAAAATATTTGAAAAGGTTATTTTTGATAATATGTACTCATATTTTGAATCGCATAACATACTTACAAAGGAACAAAAGGGATTTCGGAAAAACAAAACGATCGATACTGCTATTTACGAATTCTTAAATATGGTATATCCGCGAATGGACAAAAGACAGAATGTCTTTACCCTTTACATGGATATGACTAAAGCCTTCGACTATGTAGAGCACAATAAACTTTTGCATAAACTGGAGACATATGGCATTAGAGGGAACATATTAAACCTATTAAAATCCTACCTGAGCCATAGAATACAAATCACAAAGATAAATAGAATATGTCCAAAAACGCGGAATGATATAGAATATATGTCCACTCCTAGAATTGTGTCCCATGGGGTGCCACAAGGCAGCGTCCTTGGGCCTCTACTCTTTCTGATATACATCAATGACATTCCCAAATCAACCACAAATCCAATGATTTTATTTGCGGACGATTGTACAGTGGTTTATAATGACAAAATACATATAAATAATAGTTTAAGGTCTATAATACAGTGGCTGCAAAACAACAATCTAAAGATAAATCTAAATAAAACTAAAGTTATGGACTTCAGACAAACAGCGTCTGATGTTATACCTACTAACCTAGTATATGAAGGCAATGTTATAGAAGATACAAAAACCACAAAGTTTTTAGGCTTGCATATAGATAACAACATGAAGTGGCAAGGGCATTTGGAATTTGTCTGTAACAAGCTCTCGCAGTCAGCTTATGCGCTTTATCTGCTTTCGAAAAAGGTTAGCCAGCAAGCTGTACTAGTAGCCTATCACGGCTATGCCGCTTCAAGAATGAGGTACGGCATAATCTTTTGGGGAAATGCTACCAACAACGAACGTGTACTCATAGCACAAAAAAGATGTATCCGGGCTATTTGTGGCTTGAAACGGATGGATACATGTAAACCCCATTTCAAAGAGCTCAGAATACTAACGTTTCCCTCTCTATATATATACGAAGTAGCACTATTTGTAAAACGTCATCCTCAGTGGTTCCCTAAAGTCCTAAGAGCGCGCCGCAGCGATCAAGTCTGCAGTAGAGCGGGCAAAACAGCACTGTTCAATAAAAGCATCTTAGCGATGGCGCCCAAAATTTATAACAAAATCCCAAAACTAATAAGAGAATGCCAGGACATCATAATTTTTAGACGTCTATTGTTTAATCATCTGAATGAAAAATCATATTACTCAATTAAGGAATTTCTTGAGTCATAAATTCATAATCCTCCAAGTCATTAATAACCTATTATGTTTAAATTTTATTTCAAATCGGTAAAAATTTTGTTTATTTGTGTTTTTTTTTAATGTTCTTTTATTTTTATTTTATGTCTTTGTTATGTATGGAAACTCAAATTTAAAATTATGACATTTGTATTTAAGTATTATGATTAGTATTGACATTGATTTTAGGTACAATTTTAATTTTAAATACTTCTATAGTTAAATTATTGATTTCTTAATTAAATTCATTCAATCATTACGTTTTTTTCAGGTATAACAATACCTATATATTTTGTATGCCTTCTGGTAGGCCACAGAGATACTTTTTTACTACTGTAATATCATATTTTTACCTGTGTGTCACAATAAAAATTTTTGTATTTGTATTTGTATTTGTATGACCCAGTGCGCAAAAGTGGACACAGACGATAGGACTACCTAGTTCATAAATTCAAAGTTGTTCAGGGAGCTATGGAGAGAGCTACACAGGGTTTAATAAAACACCCTAGTAATACTTAAGGGAGTGCTTTAGTCAGACCATCAAACTGAACAAGTTTCACTATGGAGCCAACTTCGAAATCGCGAAATAAAAATCAGCTGTTTCATACAAAGCTGCAATACCGGGTCGACTCAAATGTATAAAACAGCAGATTTTTTATTTTTCTCGATGTTGTCTCCATAGTGAAAGTTGTTCAGTTCGATGGTCTGAAGCTACGAATAAGAATGTATAGAAATGTAAATCAAGCTCAAAAAGTGACCCCAAAAAAAGTACACAGTGTTCGAAATTTGTTCCTTAAAAACTACACCTTGCCGCCAAAACTCATACAAAATGTCATTTTTCAAAGGGTGCCAAAAATTATGTTGCTTTTGTTTAGAGTAAAGGTGGACTTCCGATGCTAGCGGCCGACGCGTCTGTCGCGCGCGGCTCGCGGCCGACGGCCGATGCGGCCATACTAGTTACTATGAAAACGTATGGCGCCGCTTCCGATGCCAGCGACTGACGCGTGCGTCAGACGCGCGCGGCCGATGTCTATCGCATCGGCCGCGGCCGCGCGCGGCTATGCGCTGACGTCACGCAGAACAAGAATGTTTGCCAGACATATTACGATGTTTTTACCGAAAATTTGCTTAATTTTCACTATTTTTTATTTGTATTTTATTATCTGCAAGGTCGCTCATCCACGTTGCGATAACACCATCTATCGATCCATTTGAAAATTTTTCTTTTTTCGGAAAATCCCTCTTGCCTACATAATTATTAGCTAGACAGCGATCCATATATAGGTTAAAAAGCCAAGGGGACGCAACGCATCCCTGTCTGATTATAATAACTCTTAAAAATGTATTTTATCAAAAATCCTGTAAAAAAAATGCATTCATATATTTCTCTTAACCTATCAATCTATCAATCAATCAAATATTATTTATTAAAATATGTATTGTTTTTTTTATTTGTGTTTTTAAACAAAACACCAAACATAAGAACATACCCTAAATTTCGGGGAAAATACCCTAAAGTGATAACACTCTGCACAATAGGCACGCGTCAGTCGCTGACCTCGGAAGTGAGGTCTGTCGTCGGCCGCGCGCGTCTGACGCGAGGTTCTGTCAAATATGACAGAACCTCGCGTCAGACGCGCGCGTTAGTCGCATCGGCCGCTGGCATCGGAAGTCCACCTTTATTCTTCCATAGTTATTCTTATTCGTAGGGTCTGAAGTACCTCCTTTAGTATTACCAGGGTGTTTTGTTACACTCTGTATACCACATCCTGGACACTTTTTTATACAAATGGGAAAGGAGAGGAAGAGGTAGGTGTGATACTGAGTGACTGCAAGCGAGACACGCCATTGCCTATAATTTTCACCATTTTCAGGGCAGGGAGTGTCCATACTGTTTGTAAAACTAAATACCTCTTTATTTTACTGTAGCTACAAAAACTTAAAACAAACTTTTGACAAAAAATTAAAACCGACTTCAGAACTAAAAAGGTTAAAATAATGATTACAGCCGATCGATGTATTTTACCTTCGCATCTACAGGGTGAAATTGATATCATTTAGCATCCTTTTAAACTAAGAGAACAAACTGAACAACTTTTACCATGGGAGCAAACCGATCGGAGCAACAAAAATCTGCTGTTGCATACATTTAAGTCGAGTAGGCAGCGGATGCGGGTGCAGTTTAGTATGGAACAGCAGATTTTTTTTTTGCTCCCCTAGTAAAAGTTGTTCAGTTTGATGGGTAGACTCTTAGTTTAAAAGGATGCTAATGATATCAATTTCACCCTGTATAAGAACATTAATTTGTTTTATTGTAGCCTGTGTCAAGACAAGCCCAAAAAATAGCCCGCTCCCTTCAAAGGTAACTTCCGTTCGTTGAGTTATTAGTTATTTCTCTAATCTAAGCCCACTCCCATTCGTAATATCTGTGAATGGGCTTATAGATTTATAAAATTGGTCGGTTTAAAATTAGACTGCTAGTAATATAAGAGATAAGGGGACTCTTGGTAACGATCAGCAGCAAGACTGATTCAGTATTCATAGGGTGTAGACTGTAGAGCGTCTCTATGATGGGGATGGACCAGGTCTGCCTGCATAAATCTGTAACTGACTGACTGTCACACTGCTCTGTCACACCAGTGTGACTGGCAGGAATATTTTTCTTGACCGTCACACTAGTGTTACGGATAGGTAGTCTTATTCTTGACCGTTACACCACAGCGATGATGTTACATTCATTACTCTTTGTCACACTCACGTCGGTACTGACTGTCACAACACGCAGTCTGATGTATAAGAGTTTTGTTATAAGAGACACATATCCAGTCGGTTTAGGATTTACAGACGTTTAAAGGTTAGTTAAAGACAACCTCAAATTCATCATTGAAACATCGGCGAGCTGACAATTCGGTACTTAAGTATTCGCTATGATTATGTCATGACTGTGTCAAACTCATATAAAAACTCAGACTATCTGAAGGATACAAGAAGGGTGATTTGTGAGCTCGTCGATGTTTTTGACAGCGATGTGACGCTTAGGGAATTGCACTCCAGAATCTATTGCATCAACTATCACTTATGAAGTCTTAGTCACAATACGGAATGACCTATATTGTGTGCAAGAATGGATAAGTTCGCATAATCTCAACAAATGCACGTTTCACTCACAGAAACGCTATCCGATAAGCCATTCGTTTTGCCCAAGATAAGATTTCATCATTCTTACTCTTTCAGCAATAAAGCATATTTTACAAAATCCCATCTTATCCCGCTATTCCATTCAAACTTCATGATTTTACCGCACTATTTTCGACCAGATTTCATAAGAAAGGAAGGTTTAAATTCTCTTAACAAACTTTGGAGTTACGTCGTTTTGTAAAGTGAAGAGTGATTATTGCACAGTTTGTGATTCAAAATAGCATTTGCATGTTTTATGCAAAGTGAAGGTGATAAGGATTAGAATCGTTTGGCAATTAGATACAGTAGAATAAGCCCGTATTCGTTTCTTTATTTTCGTTGAATTTGCGACGAATGTAATTTTTCGTGAATAAGGCTCAGATTAGACGATAAACAACGTGGGTATAGAAAACTCCGCTATAAATTAACGTGATTCAAGCAAATCCAAAATGAGTATAAATGTTTTGACGTGAATTCGATGAAAAGAAGTTTGGCGAATTTGAACCCAGCCATTTTTACGAAAACAAAAAGCCCTTCAGGATAATTATTATTCAGTCATAATTATTATAAACGAAAAAAATTAAGGCATTTTAAAAAAAAACTTTCACATCAAAATTAGAAATTACTAGTAAAATAGACTAATCATCCAAAAAGCAGTAGGAAAACGCAATATTATAACGTATTTGGCTTGATTGAACTGATAGTGTGTGTGATTTCGGTACGGTTATCGTGAATTTTCATTAAAAGAAACAAAATGAATGCGTAGAAGATTGAGTGGACTATCTTACAAGAATGATTATGAGTTTCACACACTTTGATAAAAAAGGTATCATAAGGAGAAAATACCTTTCCCCAAACTTCTAAAGGTACCGATTTACTTTTTTGTTAGTTTAGTTTCATTCTACACGTATTACTAAGTTTCATTCGTGTTCGAGACCTCTAAGTCTGGGTCTCAAATTACATGGCCATCCGCCAAATTTCTTTTCCTTGTCGTACCAGCGAGCATTCCAGAACAAAGTTTCTAAAATAACACATGGCTACGAAAATAACAAAAGGCTTTCAAAATAGGTACTTTTGAAAGCCTTCAACTTAGAAAAATCGTTGTAAAGATCCATCTAATGGCTACACAAAAAAATATATTTGACCCTCCTCCCGCGATGACGTCATGGACCGCGGAAGTGACCGCTGAAAATGGGGTGTCACGCGGGCGTTGTGAGTCAGCAAAACTCGCGATAGCATCAAAATTACTTGTTAGATTTGGACAAAATAAACTGTATTTGATAGACGTATAAAACATTGAATTCACGAAAAATAACCTCCGACTTTTATCCACCTCGATTTCTTTTATGAGATGATAACGTAAAATACTTGATGTAGTCACATTACACAGCATACAATGCTTTAACGGATTTCAGACAAAGGCTTTCTTCTTGCCTTCAAATACTCTTGCAGACAAATTCTTCTTGCCTTCAAATACTCTAGATTCTTATTTTATCTGGAAGAGTGTCGATAAGGTCAGAGTCGTAAAGACATTAAATCTGATATGGCAAACAAATCCTTTGTGGGGTTTCGATATTTAAATAAGACGAGTAAAAGCGATTCTTTTTCACACGGGGGTTGAATTTCAAAAATATAATTTTTGTTCGAGTATAGTCGGCGACAGATCAACCAACTCAAAGTTGAACTCCATGAACATAAAGGTCAACTGTGGGTAGGTTGATCTGTCGCCATCTGTAATATTGAAAGGGGTGGTTTTGTTTCAGTCGAGTCAGTACTGCAGTTTTGTATGAAACAGCAGATTTTTTTCTCAATATTGGCTACGTAGTGAAAGTTTTCAATTTGATGGTCTGAAGCACCGCGTTTAAGTACCTAAAGTAGCTAAAGGACCCCCTAAAGTTTAGGGGTCCTATTATTTCAGGTATACAGGGTGGAAAGTTGAGATGGGGCACAAAGGGCTGCTACCAGACAACTACCAGAAGCATTACAGCTACTAGAAAACGTTCTTGGGAATAACCCTAACTTCAACTATGACGATGGAATAAATTAATGTTATTTGCCGCGATCTTATCTATTATAAAACCGCCTTCAAAAAAACTAAAAAGTTAAAAAATAATATTGCAGCCGATGACTTTTTCATTCGCATCATAAGAACATTAATTTGTTTTATTGAAGTCGCTGCCGATTCGCGACAGGGCTTGCATTAGTTTTTTGGCTTGGCTTGACACCGACTTCTATAAAACAAATTAATGTTCTTATGATGCGAATGAAAAAGTCATCGGCTGCAATATTATTTTTTAACTTTTTAGTTTTTTTGAAGGCGGTTTTAATTTTTTGTTAAAATTTTGTTTATTTCACAATTTTCAGTGGTGAATTCATTAGTTCGATTTAACAGTAGTGCTTCAAATTAACAAACGCACTAATCGGCACTTCGATTTTCGAAGGTTCCCCTCGATTTCTCTGGGATCCATCATCAGGTCCTGGTTTCCTTATCATGGGACCACCCTTGGGATATCTCCTTTCCAACAAAAAAAGAATCATCAAAATCGGTTCATAAATGACGAAGTTATCCGCGAACACACATTAAAAAAAAAAAAAAAATATACGGTCGAACTGAGAACCTACTCCTTTTTTTGAAGTCAGTTAATTATACGAATAAAAACGATTTTACCTGACAGCTGGGCCTCTACCCGCACATTCGAACTTCGCAATTGCGTGAACGTTTTCGTTTTATTGTCAACTCTATTACAATGAACACTGAAAAAAATGATCAACCAAACTAGTGTTAAATATAATCAAACTTTAGTGACTTCCAAACTGTTTTGTAGCATATAAACAAACTTTCGGCTATAAATAACACGTTTTGCTCAACAGTCACTCAAGTTTGGTTATATTTAACACTAGTTTAGTTGATCCTTTTTTTCAGTGAAGTGCGGACCGAAAAAGTGGCGATATATCGAACATCGATAGTCCGGGTACAGGGCTGAATCCTATTCTAAGTGCTCATGGACTGTATTAGATACAAGGGCAAAATCAAAATAAGGAAATATTTTTGTTTTCGATACCAAAAGGTATGAAAAAGCCGATCGTTTGATTGCCTGTCGATGTCGTCTGTATGGGGGTCTAATCAAATCACGAATCTACGTGCGCGCTGATTGGTTTAAATTATGCGTAAAATTTTTTCAGCTTCGTCGTGATTGGTCAAGGCCTATCTCAGTATAGCTCGAGTGTAAAAAATAAATAAAATATATTGCCATCTTATTGCAGTAGTGCTAGCATGCCATGCACGACAACGCGACTAAATGAGAAAAGCGTCATGCATTTTTGGATTTTTTGGTATGCATGCGTATGATGCGTAAACATGTGCGTAAAGTAATAAGACTGAGTCACATTTCTTTTTTCCTAGATTTCTCAGGGGTGGCATGCTAGGCGCAGTGGCAGTTTATTTGATTATACCCAGACGAAACATTCGTAAAATTTTCATTTGTACGCACGGCGACAGATCAACCTACCCATAGTTCGACCTTATGTCCATGAACATAGAGTTCAACTATGGGTAGGTTGATCTGTCGCCGTGTGTACCTACCAAACGTAAAAATACTTTTCTTTTCTGCAGTGAAACGCCAGATTTTTAATTAAATCCCAAATATGCAATTATTAAGTTACCTATGCCTTTTGCCATCACAACAAAATCTAGGTACCTACCTAGTTTACTTAATACAAAAAATATTATAATATGAGATAGCATGAAAACATGAATATTTTTATTAAAGAAAATTCGACTATGTTTTTTCTAAGATACCCTTGAATCCTGAAATTGCTAGTCCCAAAGGTGCTTAAGGTGGTTGCAGAGGGGTCAATTTTATACAGAACTTTGACGCACAATACGCGTAGACGGTATTAATATACTTAAGTAACTTTGTACTTATTTATAATATAATTACGAAGATATAAAGCTTTGAAATTTTTCATACAAAATTTTCGTGATTATATTATAAATTGCAAATGTTATTTGATACGCGACATCTTGATTTTCTAAACTATTTTTCCATATATAGAATATTACTTATATTATTTCCGTCTCCGCGTATTGTGCGTCAAACGTTTGTATGGAATGAAACCACCTTAAAAAATATAAGAATAAGTAATACAAACGAAGTCTGTTTATATTTTCAATACTAACCAATTAAAGTCAATGAAATTATTCAGTAACAATCTCGAAACTAATCTCTATTGCTTGTATGTTGTCAGATTTTCGTTAAAATATTATACCAGTTTCAATGCTAGGATTAATTTAAGATTGGAATGGAAATCTTTGAGGGACAGGAACTTTAAAACTTAGTATATATTTTTTAACAAAAATCTGACATCATACAAACAAGCATAGAGATTAGTTTCTAGATGAACTACTAGCTTAATATCTCTTTATTAAAAAAGGTAATAACATTTAGATTAATTGTACAATAAAGCGGTCAGCAAATCGTCATCAAAAACAAAAGTACAAAAACAGACATAAATCAGCAACATGCTAGCAGCAGCAGCAGCAGCATGTTTCTAGATTGTTTCTGAAAAATTGCATCGACTTTAATTGGTTAGTATTGAAAATATAACCGGACTTCGTTTGTACGGAGCGCGCTCTGAATTTTTATATATTATCCTCTTAAATAATCTGTGACAAAGACTCTGAACTGACAATTTTAGAAAACGGAGATAAAGAAAAAAACTGTATTAAAAAGCATTTTCTTTTAAACTTATCTTTCGTGGTACTATCTCTTAGTCTAACAAGACATTTTAATAAAATTCTCTGACTTTGACATTGTAATCTTAGATCATGCCTAAATAAAGATGAGAGAAAAATTTTTTAAGGGAGAAATTATTAGATAAAGTTCCCTTTAACAAACCACTTTTTAGGGTTCGGCAGTTAAATAAAGAACGGGTCAATAAATCGTCTATTCTTTTTTTTTATTAATGATGGGTTTGCTGATTTGCTCTTGACCTCAATCCAGTCCTCAGGATGAGGATGGGGTCGAAGATGTAGCGAGCTTACCCAGAAGATGCCTATTCACTCGTAGGTACTTTAAAGGAATTCGGGTTGTAAGTGCTCGGAAATACTGACGCATTCCATCTGTACGAGTATGTCCCTCTCAAAAGAGAGCACCGTGACCTCCTTAACATTTTTTTTCACCTATTGAATAAAAGGACATGAAGGTAACTAATAACCCCAAAAAAAATCTACTGATGCAAGTGAAATATGAATATTCCGAAATTTCCGAATATCTATGATTTATTTCGAATATCTCTTACTATCATCGGTTTGAATGAAGATGTAGGTAGTTAGGGAATGCTTTGATCGTTTTGACATCTCGAAAGGATGAATGAATGTCAACCTGATGTCAACTTATACAAAAGTCCAAGCTCAAGGTTTTTCACAGAAGCAATGGAGCGTAATGGATCGTGTCAGAAACTCTACCTATACTGCGCTCCAAAACACGAATAGCCGGTGTTGGGTAAAAAACCACCAGATCAAAGTGGGATTGAGCCGGCCATGTCTGTCGAATGCACCAGGAAAGGTGGGCAAGAATTGGTTCCCAGAAAACGGTTGTCGACGTCCAGGTCATCCTAGGAAGAGGTGGCGGGACGATCTGTATTCTTTCGATGACGCGTGACCAGAGCATGCCCAAGACTGAGATGGTTGGAGGATTAAAGGGCCTTTGCCCAGTAGTGGGATGAAATAGGCCAGCAAAATTTTTTTATGCATAAGTATAGCTTATGTTCACGACTATAAAATCGATCAGCTGGCAGGTTTAAATATAGCTGTATAGATTTTATAACGTAATAAACATTGCAAAAGCCGTAAGAGAATACTGCAGTCTATAAAATATTCATATTATAAGATATAGTATACAAGGTAATGCAGCGTCTTAACGATATATCACATTCCCTAAGGAACAGTGTTCTAGATACTTGTGTACTAACTCTACCAGTAGCACCTAGTAGAGTGATTTTTACTGAAAGTGTAAAACAGAATGGAGAAAATTTTAATTTTATTATGACCCTCACACACTCACACATCCATAGTTATGGTAAGAAAAAAGCCATACCTAGATGCATACATGTGCTGACGTCATCTTGTCAATTTAAAATTTTAGTATGCAGTGTCCGGGCTGTGCCCATACGTCCAGTACGTCAGTTGCCTGCAAAGCCCCCCATACATTTGAGTCGGTTAGGTAAAGCAGTTTTGTATGGGACGGTGGTTCGTGATTCTGTTTCGCTGTTTTCTTTCGCGTTTCCTGAGGTAGACTCCATAGTGAAAGATGTTCAGATTTATGGTCTGAGTTCACCGTTTTAGTCTACGGTGGGCTGTCCCTAACACCCTGTAACTGCTTACCGACCACCATGCCGTGCAATCTCAATACTTCATTCGCTACTGAAGCCCATATCTGTGTGACACTTAGACAATTTATATAGGGACGAGTTACGCGTGTCATTCTAGTAAGAAACATTTCTGCCACTTTTTGCGGGTGGCGAGGTAACATGAAATCCGCAACTTTGGATTTTATTACCCATAACATTAGATTCTAATGTTGAATGTTAAATGGCTTTTATAGGCTGTCTCGTTTAGTGATAATGTATAAAATTGGGTGTAAATGCAGAAGATCAATTGTTCTTATACCGTGGCAGAGGGGAAATGCTACCGCAAGGCGAGTCCCTACTATATAAATTGTCTAAGGTGTGACACTAGAACGACCATTCATTCTGTAACCTTTTTAAACCTCGAAACCGCAGTTTATCACATTCAATTGCGTATTTCCAATATATTTCTACGTCGTTTTCTTATTAGGTGCTTGTCCCTATAAATTAAGGTCTAGGAACGGAGACTTACTGGCTGGCTGGACGAAATTCCCTAGTCAGCCACATGCTATAAATTACAATAACTATATTTCGCGACGGAAATTTTATGACCGGAAATTCCATTTGCGATTTTCCTAGCTAGGAATCATATGTTAGTAATAAGTCGTAGGTAAGAAGTAAGTTATACAGGGTCCAACTTAGTATGCTGACAGTTTTTGAAGACCATCAAACTGAACAACTATCTCAATGGGACCAAAATAAAAATAGCTACAAAAAAATTATCTGTTGTAAGAAATAGAGGGGCTGACATAACATCAGTGTTAAAAGCGCCAACAAAAAAAAAAGAATTAAATAAAAAAATTATAGAGAATTAAACACGGAAAACTATCTAAGGATCTGAATGCAACATTTAAAAGAATATAAAACCATCTACGCCACTGACCTTTTTTTTTAAAAGAAATCTCCTCATTAAGGCTACTCCTCCCATCTGCAAGGCTCTCTTTCTTACAAGCAAACTTTTGCAATTAGCCATCCCGCTTCAATTGCGCGGCTCCGGTCAGAATTTTCCGTTTTCTTTGAAAACCTGTATGATTTTATATGAATTTTCAAAAAATAAGAAAACCACATCATTTTATATTGTATTGTAAAGAATATCGTATATTTTCATATTCTTCTGATCAACAATATAAGAGTAAAACGGTTACAACTGGAAAAAAAAGAGGTGACTTTGGAGTCGTTTTTCTTCAGTTTTATTAATTAAAATAGATTTCGAGAAAAACCACATCACTTCTCATATCCTGTAGATTGTTCAGTTTTATTTTCTGCTTAAAAATTACCATATTTAATGTATAAAATGGTTACAAAGTTACTCAAAACCGGGCGGACGCCCCTTAACTGTCGTCTAAGGCTACTCCTCCCATCTGCAAGGCTCTCTTTCTTACAAGCAAACTTTTTCAATTAGCTATCCCGCTTCAATTGCGCGGCTCCGGTCAGAATTTTCCGTTTTCTTTGTAACATCAAGTCATCTTTTTAGTGGGCAGTCTATCTCCCGTGGTTTTTTCTTGGCCTCCACTCTTATTATTATTCTACTAGTCCATAGCATAGCATCAATACGTGCACATCCAGTCCATTTCCGACGATCTATCTCATCATCATCATCATCTCAGCCGATGGACGTCCACTGCTGGACATAGGCCTCCCCCAAGGATCGCCATAACGACCGGTCCTGCACTGCCCTCATCCAGCAGGTTCCCGCCGCCTTCACCAGGTCGTCGGTCCACCGTGTGAGGGGCCTGCCCACTCTGCGCTTTCCGGTACGCGGTCGCCACTCAAGAACTTTTCAGCCCCATCAGCCATCGGTTCTGCGAGCAATGTGCCCCGAGCACTGCCACTTAAGTTCGGTAATTCTTTGGGCTATGTCAGTTCAGACGTTCTATCTGTTTATTCCTTAGACAATTTAATAGGGACTCGCCTTGCGGTAGCATTTCCCCTCTGCCACGGTATTAGATCAATTTTATACCTTATCACTAAACAAGACAGCCTATAATAGCGAAACAATAATTTTGAACTTAGAATGTTTGGGGTTCACACGAGACTACTTTTCATGATTTTTAACATTCAAAATTAGAATCTAAACTTATAGGGAATAAAATCCAAAGTTGCGGATTTCATGTTACCTCGCCCCCCGCAAAAAGTGGCAGAAATGTTTCTTAGTAGAATGACACGCGTAACTCGTCCCTATTAAATTGTCTAAGGTTTATTCATAATAATTTGAAGTACAACCAGACACGGTTCTCCATCCAATTAAAAATAAAACAAAAACAACTTGTCGCAAATATATACCAAGTACAATTGCAAGGACCGAATTAAATGAAGTTAAACAATCTTTAACAATACGAAAATGGACTCTGTCCCGTTGAATTGAGAATCTCTATTGTATTGGAATCCCAACTATTGCAGTTGTAGAGAAAATTGCTGTCTTCCGCCGCTTGCAGGCGACAGATTGGCATATTGTTTGGATGCAGACGTAAAACACTGGATATGACAAGTGGTCAGGATGCTATAGAAAATTTATCTTAATTCAATGCTAAAGAATTTACTAACTTGGACAGTCTTTGTTAATGCTGATTAGCCCAGTCATTTTACGGTTTGAGCCGGAACTAATTAATTATTGATATTTTTTTTCGTTATAGTTTTTAAGAGCCTAGAAATGTACCAAAATTAAAAAAAATTACGTCAACAACAGCCCAAAATTTAAAATTTAACAGTTATCTCGGTCTAAAAAACCAGATGGAAATTGTTTTTGTGCACAGTTTTAAGGCTTTACCATTATACATACTTTAAACATGGTGTTAATATTTTTGTCTACTTAGAAGGCTTTGAAAAATACATTAGTGTTTTCTAATGAATACCTTATTTTTTAAATTTCAATGCCTATTGTTTGTTAAATCTAATTAAAATGAGTGCACTGGTAATAATATTAATTAGTTAAAAGCCTTCTGGGAGATACAATTTTGATTTCTATTCTAATTTTTTTAAAATATGTTTTCAGATCGTTTTTTTGTCACTAAATGGTGCCGGTTGCAGTTTAAAAGTCCCATTAATAATTACTCCCCACCCCTCCTAACAAAACTCCGTAAAATGACTGGGCTAAATTGCGTAAGCGTAATTTAGGTCCTACAAGGTTATTTATCCGTGTTGTCCTGGACAAATACCCGGGGCATATTCACCGACAGGACCTTAGGTATGATGCTGACATGGAGATGCGCAAAGCGCTGTTGTTGTTGTTGCTCCCACAAGCTGCGTAGGTTTGCTCGTTGTTCAAAATTCCATAAAAATTACACAATATCTTTTTTATTTATAATTAATGGACTCTTGCTTGTGCTTTAGCACTGCATTTCCGCAAGTAGTTTATGGGAGAATCTATCCCAATCTCAGGGATTGTTTTTGGTCAAGAACAAGAAGAGATTGGGTATTGCGGAGCCTTGTGGCAGGTAAAAACGCGACGCGCGAAAACCACGTGAGACAAGTGCTCGGGTCAGAACCTGCAACGTGACTCAACACAATATCTTTTTACACGACCAGGCTATGTAACAGATATACTCAAAAATCGTAAAGTGTTCTGCAAGTGCAATAAATCAATGGATTCAGGCTGCTATTGGGGCTACCCCGATTTTGTGGAGCTTCAGAGATGTGACACAGGTGAACTAAAAATTTCCATCATCATCATCTCAGCCGATTGCCGTCCACTGCTGGACCTAGGCCTCCCCCAAGGATCACCACAACGAGCGGTCCTGCACTGCCCTCATCCAACGGGTTCTGACTGCTTCACCAGGTCGTCGGTTCACCTTGTGGGGCCTACCCACGTTGCGCTTTCCGGTATGCGGTCGCCACTTGAGAACTCTTCGGCCCCATTGACCATCGGTTCTGCGAGCAATGTGCCCCGCACACTGCCACTTAAGTTTAGCAATACTTTGGGCTATGTCAGCTACTCTAGTTCTTCTGCGGATCTCTTCATTTCTGATTCGATCTCGCAGGGAAAATTCGAGCTTACGAGTAGCCTCCATTGTCCCTTGGAAGGTTTCCACACAAATCTTAAATTTTTTCTAGCATTAAAACTTTATATATTTTTACAGAAATCTGACAAAGTACAGGCACAGAAATTACTATCTAGATTGGGTTTAAAATTTATTAGTATTGAAAATACCCTCGCTTGTATGCAGCGAGCTCAGGCATGCTGCAAGGAATATTCTCCCACTGCGTTAGATGACTATGAAAGTCAAGTCTAATAGATAAGCCAACTTTTACCATGTCTGTAACGAACAGTTCTGCAATCAATGTATGAAGCCTTACGTATAAATCCATAGCCTGTTCCTTTGTGTTATTGAACAATAGACGTGTGGGATGCGACGCGAGCTGCATTTAATTGATTCTCGTATAGAAAACAGAGTAATTAGTTCGACTTTTACTATATTAAATACTCATACTTAAATATTTTTCTAGGTATATCATTTCATATCAAACGAACATTGTAATTACTTCTTTAGGTACAGTACTCGTACATAGGGATTTGTGATTGCGAGTCATGTCGGCTTGTCACTTAATAATACCAATGCACTGATTTTAATTACATTAAATAACAATATTTAAATGAGTTTCGAGAAGGTTTTGAGCAATAAAATTGCCAAACATTGGGACTTTTAAATTCAGTATTGTTTTTTTAGGCCCGCTTGCACCAGACAGTGTTATCGTCATTAACTCAAAACTAGACGCTACTTTGGAATTAAATTATAATTATGTCTTGCACCATCCTGTTTTAGGGGGCTAAACTTGTATTATATTTAAATTTTAAACCGCCGATGTGGTAGGTTTAAGTCACTAAACGTATATTAAACTGTAGTCTTTGCACTAAACTACGTGCTAAATATGGCTAAATGTCAAAATTGAGGCAACAGCTGTTTTTGTTGACATGATTGAAAACTGAATGATTTTAAAACGAAAACGAAATGTCATTGCTAAAATAAAACAAATGAGACAGATAAATACAAAGAGATGCAGTGTGAAAGAGACGTGCATATAATGTTCATTCATCATTCACTTTTCATATTTTGTCGGATTACATAAACTCTATGGTCATTTAGGATGTTGCCAGCGAAAAATAGAGAACTGTCAGGTTAGTAAACTACGAACTAGTTTTCATTGGCGCAAGACAATCTTCGATAACACTTTAGGTCGGTGCTACTAAACACGGGGTTACGCAATTTAACACAGCATTTGGCGCAAGTGGGCCTAGTGGACAAAAATATTAACTCCGTATTTGAAGTGTGTAATAATCAGGCTCAAAAGTGTGCTCAGAACGAGACAAATACAATTTTGTAGTCTTGCTCCCGTGATTTTGAATTAATTTTGGTCTATTTCTTGGCTCAAATCGGCTCTAAAATAATATAGGTACGGAAAAAAAAATTATTACTTAGTTTCGGGTCAAACCGTAAACTTGGCTAAAAATAATACCGTTTAAATATCGATTGTAGGCAAGTTAAACTACTGATATATTTTGGGAACTGTCACGGATGGGACATAAAATGTTGGATGCGATAAAATAAAGCGATTAATTCGATTCACCGCAGTCATTCTACTGTTCAATTACTTTAATTAGCGAACGTGACTTTTCACAAATAAATCTGTTTTTATTTAAATACGTAATAAATTCCATCAAACTGTTCTGGGCACACATGGTTGAGTAATGTATGACTCTGTGTTTGGACTTATCTCCAACAAATCGAAGGGCTCAAATGGAGGTGCGTGTTTACCCTAAAGCTTAAGGTTAAGGGTCAATTCACATTATAAGAGAAAAGGTGGAAGATTACCGCTGCGCCCGCCTCGCTGCTCTTCTAAGTGTGAATCGATCCTAAGTGGCTAAGTGCGATTCGAAGTACAACCGATTGGTTAGTTTGATACAAAGAAACATAAAAAGCTCACGCAGAAATGTACTGCACTGAGCCACACGGCGAAAATCATCAGCCCCGTGTTTATCTCATTTCAGATACTGCTATGCCAAGCCAACTGCCAACCCATGGGTTTAAAAGTATTTAGACACAAAAAAAACATAATAAATCTAACTTAATCCCTTTGTACAGAATTTTTATGTTGCACGTGTACTTTGTCCATAAATCTCATTCTTTTATTAACAAAAACAAAATTAAATGCGTTAAAAAAGGGATGTAAGGAGAAATAACCTTTAAACCACATACCTACAGTACCTATCAAACTGAACAACTTTTACTACAAATTAGCAAATCTGTCATAACAAAAACAAATCTGCTCTTTCATACATTTGAGTTGAGTAGGCATTGCAGTTTAGTATGATAAAACAGCAGATTTTTTTGCGCTGACTGGTTTGCTCCCGTAGTTAAAGTTGCTTAGTTTGATGGTAGAGTATGTGGTTTAAGAATTAATTATACTTTTACCTTTAAACCACACCCGGTATATTATGTTTTTTCAAATACGGCTTCTTGTAAACAGCCATAAATTTCAAGTTAGGTGAATTAAGGCTCAGCTTTGGCAGATCAAATTTTTTTCATTTCGTGGTTTGTTTAGTCTTTCGTCCTCAAAAATCCTGCATAAGAAACTATTATCCCTATATCGACTCGTGCGATATAGGTACAGGGTCTTTCTTAATATGCTGACACTTTTTAAGTGGATGATCAGACCATCAAACTGAACAACTTTCTCTATGTGACCAACATTGAAATCGCGAAAAAAAAGACTACTGTCTCATGAATTTGTCTCAAGTAGAGTTGCAGTTTTATATGGAACAGCTGATGCTTTTTCCCGATTTCGATGTTAGTGCCATAGAGAAAGTTGTTCAGTTTGACGGTCTGATCATTCCCTTAAAAATTATTAAGAAAGACCCTTTATAGACCAGAAACACAGAGAAAAGATGTACAAGTAGTCTTTAAACTCCCTACTTCACTCTTTGAACTAATTTGTCTAGTATTTGTCTATGCCTGTCGCTGTTGTTCCTGGTTCACATGAGTTACAGTCGGGATAAGAGTGAGCCTATGCCTAATAAAAAAATACTCTAAATAAAACCGGTCAAGTGCGAGTCGTGCTACTCGCGCACCTAGGGTTCCCTACCACACTACCACAGAACACAACATTATTAACTTAGAAAACAAACTTTGTTGTCCGGGACCTTTAGCGCGAGACCGACTCACTCTTCGCCAGTTTTTAGTATTTGTTATTATTCTGTAGAGTTTGCTCTATAATTACACTAAGTTTGACGCTTGTATGTATTACCGTTTTTACGATAGAGCGTGAAGAAAAAACGTTGATAAAAACTAGTTTCATGTTGACTACCCCCTTAATTTCTAACTTTTTGAAATTTTTATTATTTGTTAACAAATCCGCCGTAATAACGCATAATCTGAGAAAATTTCAACTGTCTAGCTATTACGGTTCAAAAGTTACAGCCCTAAATAGGTAGGACAGACGGACGGACGGACGGACAGACGGACAGACGGACGGATGGACGGACGGACGGACGGACGGACGGACAACGTAGGCTTAGTAATAGGGTCCCGTTTCACCCTTTGGGTACGGAACCCTAAAAACGTTCAAAAAGCCATAAAAAGGACGCTATTATAATTATTACGCCATTTATTTGCGAAGGTCAATTTAATAACACGAACAGTAATGAAAAGTTCTTTGTAAACGTGTTCACAAAAGCTTTAGGTAAGGTTTCATTTGAAGCATTGTATATCTAATAGTAGTTTAGAACTAGGCATAAATAAAATGGCACTAGATATACAGACAGGGTGTAAGTGACAGCCTAGCAAATACTGAAACGGTGAACTCAGACTATCAAACTGAACAACTTTCACTATGGAGTCTACCTCAGGAAACGCGAAAAAAAATCTGCTGTCCCATACATTTTAGTCGGGTAGGTACGGCAATTTTGTAATGTTTGTATTTTGTATGTAATTTTTTTTCGCGTTTCCTGAGGTAGGCTCCATAGTGAAAGTCCAATTTGATGGTCTGCGTTTACCGTTATTTGCTAGGCTGTCACTTACACTCTTTATATCGAACATAGGGTGCTTCAAACCATCAAACTGAACAACTTTTACTGGGGTGGTCTTAAGAACCATACTTGTATTTTTTGCTCTTCTTAAATATCTTAATTGAATAATAATTAAGTATATGAAATAATTGAATCGCTAAAAAGCTCGCAAACATATTTTCCCAAAATACCTGAAAGCTTTCTAATAGAACCCATCTTATTTGCGATCTTTTGAGAAAGGTGAAAAGGTTTTATTAAATAGATTGGTGTAATCTTAAAAAAAAAATGTTTTCATGAAAATTATTAATGAACTGCTGGAATGGAAAATCTTTTCATTAAGGAGTGAGTAAGGCTTTCATTTAAAGTGCCGGCGATTGAGAAAACATTATTTTTTTGAACCTTAGTTATGTTATACTTGATGTAGGTATATTATACAGGGTCTTTCTTAACATGCTGACACATTTTTAAGAGGATGATCAGATCACTGATCATACCGTCAAAACTGCAAACCTACTCGAGCCAAATGTATGTGACATTAGGTCGCAGTTTTGTATAAATACATAATCTCACTAATATTATAAATGTGAAAGTTTGTGAGGTTGTAAGGTTGTATGTTTGTGGCGCAATCACGCATGAACGGCTGAACGGATTTGGATGAAATTTGGCACGCAGATAGAATGCGTTCTGGATTAACATATAGGATACTTTTTATCCCAGTAATGGGTTCCTGTGGGATAAGTGGGGATAATTTACAATGATTTACTACGCTGAATTGTGCTGACATATGTATTTGGATAGATTGTAGTGGTAAATAGAAGTTGCTTTTTTCATCGCTTCGCATAGAAGCCGCGTAGCGCATTTGGAAAATAGTTAGATTTTCATACAATAGGTGAGTGAGGTGAAGGTTCGATTCTTGGTCTAGATGTTTCTTTTTCATTTACATTTTTCATTTACGTTTTTTAAATAAAATAACCTACAGCTTTATTCATTTTCTTTTAGCTTTTTTCTTTTTTAATGCAACAATAGGTAGTCAAACAAGATATTATACAAAAAAAAAGGTAAATATTAAAAACGTACAAATAGGAAACCAATCTTAGTGATCGGTAAACAACTATAGATAGATAGGTAGCAGAACCCTATCAAAGGTCAATAGCTGTAATCTGGACGGATGCCCAGGATGCTTAATACTCTTCGGATGGTGACGCGTTTTCGCTGACTGAGGTATGCGCCAGCCTTCTGGTCACCTGTAGCGTCGACTATCCTAGAAACTATTTTCTTTAATAACTAGCTTCCATCTTCCGGGCGTCTGGACCCTAGACCTCTACACCAAAAGGCTCTGCCTAAGACCGGTATATAACCTACCTACCTTTTGAGGAGAAGTTTCCCGTTCTGACCAGTACATGTACAGTACACGTATGTAAATTTACGTTTGTAATTACTTTCGGGGTGGTCAGGAACATTGCTAAAAGTACCAAAGCATAATTTCTAAAGCTTCAGCGAAAGGTAATACGTAGCAATAATAGTTTATTTCCTGATACCTACTTGACTTAAGTAGTAGTCGCCATAGTTGAATCGGCTCTCCCAAACTATAAATTTCTCTTTAAAAAAAGATATAATACATTACCTACATTAGGTACTCAAACAAGATATTATACATAAAAATAAGTAAACTATTAAAAGCTAAAAAATATGAAACCAATCTTATTGATCGGTGAACCAACTACGCATATAGATAGCATAACCATATCAAAGATCGATGGCTGAGGGGAGGGATGCCCAGAATGCTTTACCTACTCTTTGGATGGCAATGCCTTTTTGCTGACCGAGGTACGCGCTAGCCTTTTGGTCACTTCTAGCGTCGACTAACTTAGAAACTATTTCATTAATAAACAGATTCCAACTTCCGGGTATCTGGACGCCACAGGCCCATGGTCTCTACACCAAAAGGTGCACGTACGTAGCTTTTGTATAAGACCTGCATATGATCTAGCTTACTTTTGAGGAGCGGTTTCCCGTTCTGAGCAGGAATGTAGGTACCTACATGCTAAGTACATGCACACGTATGTAAAACAATTGTAATTCCTTTCGGGGTGGTCAGGATCATTGGCACCTAAAGGTACCAATTACCTTTTTAAGCCTGCACCTGCAGTAAAACTTACTTTTAGTATAATGCTGAGGTTTTAGCGAAAGTTAATAAAATAGTGTATTACCCATAAAGTTACTATAGAGTGACTAACAGCTCAGAGAGCAAGATATACCTAGCGGCACCATTGTGTAATAGAAAGAAGTACGTGATGCGAGGCAATAGAACCGTTTTTGGAGATCTTATCGCAGGGTAAAAATTCGGTTTCTGTGAATAATTGCGAACCTAAAGTTAAATCGTAGATAATTTTGTGAAATTCACTAGCACAATTTTATTAAATTATCCACGATTTCACGTTTGATTGAGAATTATACACAGAAATATAATTTTTACCCAGCCGATAATCTCCTGAAAACCTCCAAAAACGGTTTAATTTGACAATTCAAGTCAGTTATTCTACTACTGTAAGGTTTAATAACTTTAATGATACAGCTACTGTACTGTAGTCGCTATAGTTGAATCGACTCTCCCAAAATATACTTTTCTCTATAAATTAATGAAAAACTTCTACATCTGTTCATCTGATCTGCTTTTTACGCGTTGACGCTCAGGTCAAGATTCAGACACGTTTATTGAATTTATCGTTTCCTTATCTCAAAATTCATCCATTTTCAACGATACTTGGACTTATGTCAAGACTTCTCTGAAATTTGGTCTTACGGTTGTGTAAGGTGAATTGGAAAAATACAAAAAAATCCTCTGTCTTTTAACCTTTTCTATCGTTCTTCTTTTTAGCGTTCTTTAATTTAATTGTAGTATCGTTTTCATCTTAATAGATGGCGTTAGGCGGTATTTTAAAGCAAATGTGCAACAATTATTAATTCCAATACCACCGACTTTTTTTGTCTTCGCTGAAAAATCTTGAAAGCATGAAAGCTTAAAAACTTAGTTGATTATCGCGGCATTGTCGTTGAAATTTAGATTTAGCTAAAGTTTATTCATGACATTCTTATTATCTTATCCCATTATGGGGGCTGGCATGCCAGCAACTGACCCACTGATATCTTTTGTGTTTACCCCCTACATATTTATTTTCTTCACCCTTAAAAAATGTGGAAAATGAGGGAGACAAATAGCATTCAGGGGAAAAAACCTATAATCTCCCAGTTTTGAATAACCATCTCTCAGGAGACACATACGTTTAGCCGCGAAAACATCGCAGTCACACAGTATTATGTATGTTCCATGGTTTCCTCCTCATCTCCGCACGCTCGGCAAATGGGATCTAGGGTGAGCTTTATCGTGCCTGTGGCGTACTGCCCGGTGAGGGCTCCGACGATGGCACGAGCTTTGCTCCTGCTGTTGTTCAGTATGACCTGTGAGATTCGTGGTGTATATATTGCTGATAAATTTCCTGCAGTGTTGCAGACCCAATAGGCTAGACCATTCTAGCCGTGTCTTTTATCAGCCCATTTCTTAATGGCCATTCTAATGTTACATGCCGGGATTCCTAAACTTGGTTCTGACCATGATCTTAGACGAGACATGAAACAAAATCACTTGTCCACGCTGACGAAGTTGCGGGCAACAGCTAGTAAATAAATAAATATCTTGGGCATTGTCACACAAATTATTTAGTCACATTTAATGTGCCAGAATAAAGCCTGGACTTGTAATTATAGATACAAACATCCATGACTCGGTTGCAAATATTCATATTATCCATCATACAAATATTTGTCCCATACGGGATTCGAAGCCGCGACCTTCGGCACAGCAGCACGGAATAATAACAGCAGGCAGATTCACTACCGACTGAGCTACCGGGCCATCATTTGTTGATGTTGGTGCCATAGAGAAAGTTTTTCAGTCTGATGGTCTCATGTGGTCTTATCATCCCTTAAAAAAGTGTCAGCATTAAGAATTGTATAACTGTCAATTTTAACAAAAAATTTGGATTTCTTTGTTATAAAATAAAAACGTTTTCCCACTTTATACTGCTACAGTTTATCACAGAATTCCATGCAGGTATTTTTCAAAAGTAGGGGAATCCAAGTTCTTGAATTTAGACTACAAACTGGCTGGACCGGCGACCTGAGACAGGTAGCAGGGAGGGACTGGATGAGGAAGGCCAAGGATAGAGTAGAGTTATACAAGTGACAGCCTAGCAAATACTGAACAACTTTCACTATGGAGCCTACCTCAGGATACGCGAAAAAAAATCAGCTATTTCATACATTTGAGTCGAGTAGGTACAGCAGGTTTGTATGGGACAGCTACTTTTTTAACTCAGACCGAGTTCACAGTTTCAGTATTTTCTAGACTGTCATTTACACCCTGTATGTGGCGCGTCTTGGGAGAGATGTGGAGACTTGATGTCACTACGTATTTCAAGTGGACTTACATAGACGGGTCGGACCTCCAGTGTGAATGTGGTCTTGCTTCTCAGACTATGGTCCATCTTGTATCCGTCCCTTCCTGCCCAGATACCTGCACGTAGTGCTATCCGTGTGACAAATCATCATCATCATCATCTCAGCCGATGGACGTCCACTGCTGGACATAGGCCTCCCCCAAGGATCGCCACAACGACCGGTCCTGCGCTGCCCTCATCCAACGGGTTCCCACCGCCTTCACCAGGTCGTCGGTCCACCATGTGAGGGCCTGCCCACTCTGCGCTTTCCGGTACGCGGTCGCCACTCGAGAACTTTTCGGCCCCATCGGCCATCGGTTCTGCGAGCAATGTGCCCCGCCCACTGCCACTTAAGTTTGGCAATTCTTTGGGCTATATACTCTGGTTCTTCTGCGGATCTCTTCATTTCTGATTCGATCTCGCAGTGAAACTCCGAGCATAGCCTTCTCTATTGCCCTTTGGGTGACGTTCAGCCTTTTTAAGAGGCCTTGAGGCGAAATACTGGGCTGGAAAAGAATGACTTGCCTTGACTCGAAGAAAGCTAGCAACTCAATCACGAGGCGGCGGTTCGATTCCTGGCCTGTACCAAGTTCTAAGAATTTTATGTACGGTTGTATTTGCCATTATCTAAGCTCCGGTGAACGAAAATATGAGAATGAAAAGAAAATACCGTAAGTTCGGAGCTTGGAACGAACACAATAGACCAGTAATGGTCGTAGTGTTATAGAACTTTGCTTGCAATAGCCCAGTCAACAATAATAACCATCGACTCGAAGGAAAAAGAGTATTCAATTCTGTAGTTCTTTGCTATAATTCTGGGTACCCTTCTTAACACTGTAATAGGGTCAAATATATTTAACTTCAGTATAACTTGACCGTAAAAAGTACGTAAAGTAAAAGCCTCTCATGTCTAAGTGCACAGTAAAACTGGAGCAATAACTAATTTTATCGTCTATTTGCTTCTTATTATAAGTTTTAGTGGACACAAAAATAAAAACGCGCTAAGTGCAAGTCAAACTTTCGCAATTAGTTAAAGATAAACCCACACCGACAGCAAAATAACGTTTGTTTTTTATTTTTATATCAATGTAGTGTAAAAAACTAGAAGACGAGAAATACTGCCATATTTAGAGCCATAATTTGGTATAATAAGCATTATACACTTTGTTTATGGTGCTTTTTAATATGCTGACACTTTTTTAAGGGGATGATCAGACCGTCAAACTGAACAACTTGGCATCTACATCAAAATCGCGAAAAAACATCAGCTGTTCCATACAAAACTGCAAACCTTCTCGAGCCAAATGTATGTACAGCTGTTTTCTTTCGCTATTTCGATGTTGGTCCTATATAGAAAGTTGTGCAGGTTCATGGTCCGATCATCCTATTAAAAACTGTCACTATTATTAAATTGGACCCTGTATTATGCTGAAGAAGAAATTCTGAAAGTCTACCAATCCGCATTGGGCACTCTAGGTGGACCAACGCCAACACGAAGGATAAGCCTGTGCTCTGCAGGCTGATTTATGAAGGACGAGACTACCAATCAATTATCATAACACCTATTGATGGACCATTATAAAATTTGTAATCATATAAATCAAAATAATTCAATAGGATTGGGCCGGCCATGCCTGTCGATTGCACATAAAAAGATTTGCCTAAGTTCTAACACCATGGATCCCGTAGAATTGGATGTCGCCGAATGGGTCCACATCGCCTCGGTAACAATCTCTTCCGAGTCGACCCTGACGGCGACAGGATACCTTCAATGATGGGTGGATGGCTGGTTCAAGACAGGCATACATGGAGGATAAAAAGGAAAGCCTATGAGATAAAATAGGATATGAAAAAAAGAAGCAAAACACGTTTATTCAACAAGAAAATGAAAAACAAAATTAATGCCGTCGAGCCGCTTGCGCCATTTAGAAGTCAATAATATTCATCTACAGTAACACACGTATATTACCTACAAGGAAAAATGGTTTTATAATCAACAAGGCAAGCCTCAACATATGATTACCCTTTGATTTCTGACACCGTATAAATAAGAAAATTAAGACCTAGATTACATATACTTACCTACAATTCATTAGTTCATTACACATTCGACTGAAGGACACCTAGGGTTATCAACCACGAGTAAGTTACCATTGTTAGTTGTTACAATGTTCTAAAATTTTACACAACGGCTTTGTGTGTTAGGTTAACATCTTATAGGACTAGTGGTTACTTATAATTCAATGCAATCTTGCATTTTCTTCTTCTGATCTTCATTGAGTTTATCTTGTCATCGTGGTTAAGAAATTTTCCAACCAGTAATAAAGGCTTGCTCATTACCCAGCGCACAGTATAAGAAAGAGTATCTACGGGGTGAAATTATATCATTAGCATCTTTTTAAACTAAGAGTCTACCCATCAAACTGAACAACTTTTACTATGGCAGCAAGCCGATCAGAGCAAAAAAAAATCTGCTGTTGCATACATTTGAGTCGCGAACTCGCGCGTCGACATTGCAGTTTAGTATGGAACAGCTGATTTTTTATTTGCTCCGATCGGTTTGCTCCCATAGTAAAAGTTTTTCAGTTTGATGGGTAGACTCTTAGTTTAAAAGGATGCTGATTATATCAATTTCACCCTGTATAGATAGTATAAGAAAGAGTATCTATTACTAGATAGAGTACGGACACTCCCTGCCCCCTACCAACTTTTTACCTCACCCCCTCTATCGCCCTCCAGTTACCCGGCAGTTACCAAAGAACAAGACTTAAGGCACAGGTCCAGCACTTTCAAACAACGTTTTAGATTTGACATGATGACGTTCGCACATGCGCACTTTGCGAAAATTGTGCATGACATATGTGTAGGGTTGACTTAACAGGCATTGCATGAACGAAATTATACATTTCGTTACTTTTTATAGTTTATTCTGTTATTAAAAATTGTTTTTAAGCTAATGAATCACAGAAAATGTGAATTTAGCGTTATTTTCCAACGTTTATTTTTACTGTGAGGAGAAAAATAAAATATATTTTATGTAGTCAAATCCAACGGGTGCGCGAGCCTGACTGCATTCCCTTGCTCGGCATCCCTCAAGTTACCACAGAGAGTGTGAGGGGGGGTGGGGTATCTGAAGTCAGAGGGGGGCGGGGAGTGGCCGTTCTGTATGTAGAACTATATACCTATTACCTATTCTGTGCTTAAGGTTCAATTTCTTTGGTTTCGCATGTGCTGACGTCATCTTGTCAATGTCTGTTTTTTATTAGCAGTCTGGGGTATGCATAGGGTGCATCTGGCTTGTAGAGGTTGTATACGTCACGTTAGCGGGGGACATGAGTGTCGGTCATCATTATTTTGCCTTTATCCTACTATTTGGAGTCATCTTCTTCCATTATCTCTCGTAGCCGTTATTTCAGCACTCACTCCTTTCTTACACATAATATCATCCTTTACATAATTCATCCACCTTTTCATCGGCTTTCTTCTCTTAAAAACACGCTATCCACAATGGTAGGACAAAACACTTGGAGGCATCTTTTATTTTTCATGTTTCGACTAGATTTAGATCAAAGATTTTGATTTAGATTTATACAATTTACCGAAAACAAAGTCATACCTCAGTATTCTCGGATAGTTTATCTAGTGAAATCATCAATTGAATATATGATAGGAATTACTTCACTCGATAGAAAATCGTCACAAAGATGACGTATTTTGTGTTAGAAGAACTTAGTAAGTTTCAGATTTTTGGTATTTAAATTCACATATTCACCATTAGTTTATCTAGTGAAATCATAAAAAATTTTTATAAAAAGTACTTTTGTTAGCTCTTTTTAATCGAAAATACGATTGCCCAGCCCTCCGAAAATTGTTTCGGAGGGCTGGGCAATCGCGTTTCTCATAGAAAATATTCGTCTGAATCGATCGCCCCTTAACACTCGTCTTGTTAATATTATAAAACTGGTCTCTCCGTTTCACATGTCCATATCACGATAGAATATTTACCCGGAATTTTTTCATAGCTGTCACTTTCTAACTTCCTCTTTATACTTATTCACAATCCTGTCCATTCTAATTACTTCGCACATCCATTTCAATTCGCATCTCAGCTGCATGCGTAGTCGTTTCTCATCCATCCCTTTTGTTTTCACACTGTTAATTAATCTGTGGTAATAGTATTCTTTTGTGATTGAACCTATATCGTTAAAATTACAAGATTCATTCCAATGCAGTATTTTTTCTTTGTTACTGTAATCATTTTAAGTAAGGTACTGCGTTATTTTCGGGAGACTGAAACTCATTTGTTAATGTTCCAAATTTTTGATAAATTGTTTACACAACAACTTCTTTTGAAATCTTGTTACTGGGTAAATGTTTGTTGTTTTAATTCTTTTACTAATTAATCATCGTAATTGTTTTCTGTTGCTTTAAGTTTTACACTATGAAGTTGAGTTTTCAACTTTTCACAGAATGTATACCTTGATAAACTATTCTTGGAGTAAAGTTTTTCTTCACCAATTCCTATCGCAGAATAGTGTTGCCTACTTGGTTGTTGCGGGTTTTACAACCTTTTCTCACGGAAGGCTCTTAACCTCTTGTATGCCGGGCATTATAGACACAATAGAAATCAATTGTTTTCATCATGCGGATACCCGTTCCGGCATACCAAAGGTTAAAGCTCTTTTCCAGTCATGCGAATACGCTTGCAGGATACCAGCCTGATACCGGATGCCAGCGATATTTTCTTGTTTTACATTGCATGCTTCGTATAATGTTATCTTTTGATACGTCGAATGTAGCCAGCCACGTATGTGGATGCATATCGCCCGCAATTGGCGCATATAAAAAGCAAAAGCGCGTCTGACACTCCTATGAATCTATGGTAGGGTGCCATATAGCCATTGTATAGGGATGGTTTTAAAAATTGTTTGTTTTCCTACATGATTCCGATATTGCATCCGTTATAATCTATCTACAGAGTGTAAGTGACTGTCTATCAAATACTGAAACGGTGAACTCAGACCATCAAACTGAACAACTTTCACAAAGGAGCCTACCTCAGGAAACGTAAAAAATCTGCTGTCCCATACATTTTAGTCGGTGGGACAGCTGATTTTTTTTCGCGTTTCTTGAGGTAGGCTCCATAAGTGAAAGTTGTTCAGTTTGATGGTCTGAGTTCACCGTTTCGGTATTTTCTAGACTGTCTATGCTCTTCGTTGGTAAGCACATCTCTTGAGAATTGCTGGACCAATTTGGCTATTTTTTCTCTTTAAAAATATGTAGGTAGGTAGTCCGAATATGATTTTTAGATAGGACAACCGTTGGTCTGGTCAGCTAGTTTTTATTAAATCGCTAAGAGCAATTTTCTTGAGTATTCCGAGGGTAGTTTACTCTAAGCCGGGTTATACGGCAAGAGTTATGAATTGTAAATAAAGCAACCGACGCAAATAGACTGCAATCTTGAATGCAATGTATACAATATGCACTCGGCTGTGGCACAATGCAATGTCAAAGTTCAGAAATAGTCAGCTGCTGGTCTCGATTTAACTCTTAGAATATTTCAGGATTTGGGTCACTTTATTGTCGATTGCTCTAAAACGGTGAAGGAAAACACTGAACCTGTATATGCTGAAGAAGAAATTATCATGTCAAAACAGCCTCGGGCAATGCGCTCTTCGTATGTCTGCAGAATTAGGCCAGTCATTTTACGGAGTTTTGTTAGGCGGGGTTGGGAGTAATTATTAATTGGACTTTTAAACTGTAACTGGCACCATTTAGTGACAAAAATACTATCCTAAACCATAATAAAAAAAAATTTGCTACGCAACATAGAAATCAAAATTGTGTATCCCAGAAGGCTTTTAAATTAATAATATTAATACCAATGCACTCAGTTGAATTAGATTTAACAATATACATTATTTTTGATCAATAAAATAGGCAATAAAATTTAAAAAAAGTCGTATTTATTAGAAAATACGAATGTATTTTTCAAAACCTTCTAAGTAGGCAAAAATATTTACACCATGTTTGAAGTATGTATGATGGTAAAGCCTTAAGGCTTTACCATCATACATACATGTGAGCAAAAAAATAATTATCATCAGGTTTTTTAAAACGAGATAATATCTATATTTTAAAATTGGAACTGTTGCTGACGTATTTTTTTTTTAATTTTGGTACATTCCTAAGCTCAAATTGGCTCTTCAATATTATAGCGGAAAAAAAATGCAATTAGTAATTAGTCCCGGCTCAAACCGTAAAATGACTGGGCTAAATTGCAAACCACTGAAGGTATTCTACAGTAGGTATTTGTTTAGGTAATAATACATAATATTATACCAGGGGAAATGTCTTACTTACTTTAAGGATCCTAAAAAAATAGGGTTTCCATTCCGAATTAACCCTTAAACTAACCTTTAAACCTCATACTCACTCATCAATATGAACAACTTTTACAATGAGAGCAAACCGATAAGACCGCAGAAAAAAAATCTGCTGTTCGATACTAAACTGCAAGATTTTTTTTTGCTCTGATGGGTTTGCTCCTATAGTAAAAGTTGTTCAGTTTAATGGGTGGAGTATGTGGTATGGCGGATGCAAAAACGTTGTTCCTTTTTACTATTTTATTATGCAATTCAATCTTACTACAATAGAGGAGATTTCATAATTATGAAGGAATCATCAAAAATAGTTCAATCGTCTTCGAACAAAATAATGCGAATATCCTACGTTGTGTGCGACCATCAATAAGCAGGCATTCTTATTTTTTCATGCAGCTGATGCGATTGGCGATTATAAATTAGGGTTTATAAAATCAATCATCAGGAGTGCGATTTTTGAATCTCATTCACTGAGTTCAGCAGTTGAAAATTTCAAAACTGCATTGGAGATATATATTGCATCTTTCTTCTGCTGATTTGACTTTTAAAAATCATACTTCAGGAGTGCGATTTTTGAAAGTCAAATCAGCAGTCGAAAGATGCGTATCGCCACAATAATTTTGACATTTTCAACTGCTGAACTCAGCAAATGAGATTCAAAAATCGCACTCCAGGAACATAATTTTTGCATTCGACTTCCAGGGGGTTTTGAAAAGCTTTTGTGTAGCAAAGCAACCCTATGTTTTAGGACTCCTAGACGATAACATTTCCACTGTAATATGTATCATTGTCTAAACAGATAATAAAGAAAACTAGCAATGGGAACTTGGAGCTAAGTTATCACCCCGAAAATACATTACCTGTGTTATTCCAAAGTTTCTAATCACACCCGAGTGACTTTATGGTTTAAATTTATTCACATAAACAAGATCTCTAATACCAAGAAAACTTAAACATAATGAAAGTAAACTACTATATTATTATAATCCACATTAAACCCCGTCTACCAAATAATAATAACTATTATTACGGAGACGCAAACTGAAGCAGAATCTACATATAAATGGTGGCCACAAACCAACTGTGGTCCGCAGTTGACAGATAATGGGGTTCCATGCCCACGCTTATGTGGTTGTTATATGACTAATGACACAGTAGGGATATTCAACCAGTAATAGTACAGGGGGCCTAGACAAAGTGCACACGCTTCTTATTCTGCAAACGACAACGCCGCAGCGTTATCGACGATAGAAAATTGGCAGAATACTAGAAAATGTCACAAATTGTTGATGTTTATTAGAGAAAAAAACTAGGTAAATCTGCTCTATGGTTAGCGTTCAGTTCACTCAAAAAATTGATTTTGCTCTCAAATTCCCGCCGCCCACCATTTTCTAGCGTTATCTACAAGGTCTTCTCGATCGCCAGGAAGCGTTCAAAACGAAACGTTCACTGGTGAAGTATAACTTCAAAAATACAATTTGCCTTTAGGCCTTCATGGGTACATGAGAAATACGCTGGAAGCTGGAAATAGGTATTGTGTAATACGTTACTGCAGCGAATGGCACAAAAATGTTGTAAAAAGCTGGTTTTAGGTTTTGCGTATAGGCATTGCACTGTATTTAATTGTTACTGTGCTTATCCTTAACCGTAAAGTTGGCAGCAGAATCGGAACGTGTGGGTCCCATTAAATATAACTTCAGTTTTTGGAAGAGAAATTCTGGCGCTAACGTTTTTGTTAAACTGGAGTTTGGAAGAGTGTGAAAATGCGTGCCAAGTTGATAAGGGAAACATGATGGATTAGTGAAAGATGTTCCATCTATTATGCTTAGTGTTTTGGTGAACAATTTTATAAATAGATCCGACGAAAAAAGCGGTTAAGCAATGTGCTAGAATGATTTAATAAGTAACGAAATTTTGCAGTCTAGTTCGTAATCGTTTTTGAGATAAATAGGGTGGGTGGGAGGGTCACAGACACCAAAATGATTCGATAAGATATAGGGTTTCACGTTCATGAGAAAATTGAGGAAATTTGTCCTAAAAAAACACGTTATTGTCTTGCTATCGCTAACACAGACGCTAACGTACCTTTTGTGTCAGTTTGTAGGTACCCAATTTGAATTTAAAAATTTAAATAAAATTAAAAAAAAAAATTTTTGTCCGTAATATACAAATCAAAAATTCTGTTATGTGTGTGATACTTATGCAAATAAATTGTTTATCTATCTATCTAAGAACACTAATTAGAGAAGTTGGTACCCATATATTGTATGTAGCTTTGCGAGATTAAAAAAAAGGTCAATCTTTTCATAGAAATCGGGTCCCGTGTGTGTATAAAATATTGAGCATGGCTTACACTCACCCTTTCACCCTTATTCGTAGCTACAAAGTACATGAAACGAGGTTTTCATTAAAACGCCAAATGTAAGCAAACGAATCAAAAGGTTTTTTTATTAAAATTTAAATTAATACTGTATTAAAAGGATTTAACATTTAAGTTATTTTAATCATTTTGTAGAAGGGTTTTAACAAGAGCTGATTATAATTACATATAATCCCTTTACATTTTGTACCACGCAAGTTCTATTCTAGAACATTTTAATTAACTAACACCCTAGCTAGACAATATGGACGAGTTACACATGTAATTCTACTAACAAACTTTTCTGCCACTTTTGAGGGGGATAAGGTAGGTAGCATGAAATCCGCAACTTTGGATTTTATTCCATTAGGTACTTTAGATTCGAATTTTGATTGTTGAAAATTAGTCTCGTGTGTATCCCGAATGCGACTAGTTTGAAATTATTGTTCCGCAATTATAGGCTCGTTTAGTGGTTAGGTATAAATTTGGATGTATAATGCACATGATTAATTGGTCTTGGAACGTAGCAGAGGGGAAATGCTACCGCAAGGCTGGTCCCTAGTAATATGGTCTAAGACATACACACATAAACTCTAGAGCATGATCCGTTTTTGGTGGTCAGAAATAATGCTACCCAGCTGTCTTGCTTGAAGTTGTAACAAGGCTCGCTTTTTGCATATTTTCAAGATGAAAATGACGATTTTCCGAAGCATGGATGTACCAAACCACAACACCAGTTTGATACTCCACACACCTGATATAAAATACTAGTAAAACGGCCACCTCTCTAAAAACGTGCCATACAGTAAGAGCCAGGTTACACGTTCAGTATTTCATCAGTCTGGTCCATCAGTCTGGTCTGAATGACGGGAGAATGATGCCAGAATGATGGGAGAATGATGGACTGATGGAATGATGGTAAACCATCCATCCAGACTGTCATTCCGTTGTGAATGATGGTATACTGATGGTAAACTGATGGTCGTATCATTCTGGTGTCAGTCACCGTCGGGGTTGCCAGATTGGGGGTTTTTCACGGGATTTTGGGGAAAAATTTGGCCTTTGGGGAAAATTTGGAGAAGTGAAATCGTTGGGGAAATTTATGGGGAAAAAATTATCAAGGTGCGGAATATGGGGGCTTTAAATAAATAATTTTAACACCGAATTATGATTTATGTTACAAAATTAGGGCCTTATAATTAGAGATCGGATATTCGGATGCATAGGTTAGCTAAACTTAATTTTTAGCAATAAAATTATGGCGGCTTCTTAAAAATTTTTCTACCCTATGATGTGGGGTATCAATTGAAAGCTTATGAAAATACGAGTCTAAAAATATACTATTAAAATTTTTTATAAAAACGTTGTTAAACAAAATTTTCAATTCAATCCGAGAAATTGCTGTCCCCACCTCTATTTCAAAAAATATTGCCGTATAAGATCTGAAAAAAATCATAAACATCAAAAATAATGTGTGGATGGCGGGAAAATTATCAAGGTGGCTCTAATTTGGATAGTTTTTTTTATATACCCTAAAAACTAACACCAGAAAGTCCAGTCTAAAATGATCTTCAGTTACTATGTGACCACATACTAAGTAAGGGTCAATTTGCAGTGGTATATTCAATGACCCATGTTTAAACAACTCGTAGTACGGAACACTAATTGCCCGAGTCCCGACTCGTACTTGGCCGGTTTTTTCTCACAAAGAAGTCGTTGAAAGAATCAGCATAATTCATTCATTCAATAGTTCATACTGAAAAAGTTTTTATGGGATTACGATTGCTAGTTTTATAGGCTGTAAAAATATGATGTCTTATTATGTATGGGATGATTTGATCCAGATTTATGTCCTTGTACCATTGGCATGATGAGTTGCGCATTTTTACATTCGATTTCTTGAGTCTTATCTTACTTTTTTTCGTATTCATTTTTATGGGGACTTTTAACCCTGAGTTTACGTCAGCCCCATCATGCCTTAACCTTGAGACTACAAAACAATAAAAACCTAACACTTCCTTACAAAAAAATTAAGTACGCACTGCTACTATTTATACATAGTGTAACAAAACCCTCTAGTATAGTAATACTTAAGGGGGTGCTTCAGACTATCAAACTGAACAATTTTCAGTACACTAGCAATCTGTCAAAACGGCTCTAACGGCTGTCAAATGAATAGCGCAATACCGAATGTGATAAAAGTTGTGGCTCGCACGCGGTCCGATCATGATCGGAGCAATCGCGTCCCAACTGAACCATGGTTCAGTTGGGACGCGATTGCTCTCCTGAAAAACAATAATTTCGGTAGTTTCAGTATCGATACAATCAAATTGTTTTGGGCTATCGATAGAACTTCGATAGTATCGATAGTATTACACTCCGTCAGTAGTTAATCGATGCTATCGACAAAAAATCGATATAATATCGATTATTGCCACTCGATCGGTAACATCACAGAACAGAGACGGGTTAGAATTGAAAAGTAGCTCTTTTGCTTCGGAGATGACTGTCGCCATTTGTCTTCCCGCTCACGCTGCTACAACTACTTTTGCCCACTCGCTCACACCACACCGCGCGCCTTACGGTGTTATGCAAACCATTGAATAACCTTGTGGAACGCGTTCCACGCCTACTTTGCACTTCTAACCCCTCTTATAATATTCTGTGGGCAACACTACTTCGAGCTTTTTGCGATCTCCACAAAGAAAATCACTAAACAAGCAATTCTGGCAAAAGATTGTAAGAATTTTATTTCCTCTCAAATTTATTGTCCAAAAATACAGCCGACCATCAAAAAGTAGAGCATTACTCTAGCACGAAATGGCGTGGTAACCGTTAAGTCGCATTTATTGCCGAAATATAGACTGAAACGAACGAATCTTTGTCGATTACAATGCTATTTGAATGCGAGATTTGTTATTTTTTGGCTTAACTTGTTTAGAGGTCAAAATTTATCTTTATTTGCTTTTTCCGCCATTTGTACTTTTTTGTTTGCTTTAATATTGTTATTTTATGTTTTTGGTGTGCAAATAAAAATTATTGTATTTTGAAGCAATAAAGTAAACTTATCGTTGAAGAAGAATACGAGCTGACATAATCTCAGGGTTAAAAGCTCCAATTAAAAAAAAAGAATACCTGAGTCACGTTGCAGGAACTGACCCTAGCACTCGTCTCGCGTGGTTTCGCGCGTCGCGTTTTTGCAATCTCTTCTTGATCTTGCTCGTCCAAAAACAATCCCTGAGATTGGGATAGATTCTCCCAATAAACTACTTGACACTGGCGGAAATGCAGTGCTAACGCAAAAGCAAGAGTCGATTAATTTATAAATAAAAAAAAAGAAGAATACCTAGTCGAAAAGGGGAAGCAAAAAATCATGCTCTCCGGTTAAGCCTCGCATGCTACCCCCGAAAAAACGACAAAAATCGAGATTTGCCTCCATTTTTATTATTTTACGTATACCAGAAAGAGCGCACATGGCGTCTCGTGGGTGGCATGCTAGCAGTGCTGGGCTAGCAATTAACTCCGAATAAGATAGCTCTCTCAGTTGTTTTATATAGAAATGGACTTCCACTGCTGGATATATTAGGCCTCCCCCAAGGACCACCATAACGACCGGTCCTGCGCTGCCTTCATCCAATGGGTTCCTGCCGCCTTCACCAGGTCGTCGATCCACCTTGTGCCTACCCACGTTGCGCCGGTACGCGGTCGCCATTCGAGAACTCTTCAGCTCCATCGGCCATCGGTTCTGTGAGCAATGTGCCCCGCCCACTGCCACTTTAGCTTAGTAATTCTTTGGGCTATGTCAGCTACTCTGGTTCTTCTGCGGATCTCTACATTTCTGATTCGCTCTCGTAGGGAATCTCCGAGCATAGCCCTCTCCATTTCGCTTTGGGTGACTTCAGATGTTTCAACGACGAATTCAAGGTTGTGACGATTTTTGCGCTTAGAGAATTGCATTGCTGTTCCAATTATGTCATCACTGGCAATACACAATGGTTGAAGACTTTCGTTTTAAGAGGGCTATTCGAGTCCAGTGGCGCCCTCGTCACAATAATAAAGATTTATCAATAAAGAAATCCTAAATTTAAAAAAAATCCCACTTGACAAACTACAAAAGCCTTCAAGATATTTTCATAGAATACTTTTATAGGTACAAAACATACAAAGGACAACCGCCACTCTCCCTTGAAAAAATACCTTAAAATGTGTAGAAGTTTTGACTGAAGTCAAATGTGTAATAAATTATAGGGTTTTTTAAATCGACTCAGATAGTATCATTTATTTTTATTTAACGAGTTATTTAGTCATTTATTATTAATAAATTATAAAAAAGCAGCAACCCCAAAATGGCTGTCAATGTTGTTTAGTAGGAAGTGATGCAAGCACAATGTTTTTTTTTATATAAAAATAATAAAAACTAATAAATCATCATTATAAAATAAACTGATGCCTGCAGTTAGTTTCTAGTATTCCATAGTCCATAACAAAAATAGAAGTACGGTTATACATTTTTTGGTATTACGTGCCGGATGTCCTTTTGAAAAAAGAAAAAAATAACGGCCGCTTTTGTTTTTATTCGAAAGTGTGTAAAAGTGGAAGGTTTAGAACCTATTGTATACCAATGGCCTGAAGGCTTTTGTAGTTTGTAAAGTGGGCACTATTTTAATTTAGGCTTTCTTTATTGAGAAATCTTTATTATTGTGACGAGGGCGCCACTGGACTCCGATAGCCCTCTTAAGACACTGCGGTATTTGGGACGTGAAGATACTACGTAGCTCTGGTACATAAAGGTACTAGTATAAAATATGAATCATAGTTGTCACACTACAATCTACACTAATATTATAAAGAGGAAAGATTTGTACCTATTTTTGTATGTTTGTAATGAATAGGCTCAAAAAGTACTGGGCCGATTTAAAAAATTCTTTCACCATTAGAAAGCTGCATTCACCCTGAGTAACATAGGCTATATTTATTGCTAGAAAAAATTAGACGTCCACCCGTGCGAAGCCGGGACGAGCCGCTATAATTCATATTTTACTGACCGTATTTGTTGGCATTCTAGGTTTACAGGTAAGCTTGAGACGCATATCTCGAAAACTGAAGTGATCCGTTCAAAAATCTTAGGGTTCAATATTTTATTCAAATAAGGGTTACCTTAACAAGGGTCTGTATTCATCTGAAGTCTGAAACAAGGCCGGATAATCCGGATAACATCAATGTCTGTCACTTGGACCGACGTGATTCCGATAGCTCTATCAGTCAGTGATCTGATTGATGTTCTGGAGCATTGTTCTTTTACCTTTTTAGTATTGTCTCCTCAATATATCTGTGAGGTTTCCTTTTTAGGGTTCCGTATCCAAAGGGTGAAAACAAAAGAAAAGTGAAAGAAAAAAAAAATTTTTTTTTTCAGTACCTAGTCTACTTCGAAATAGATTTACAAGCTGAAGTTTATATTCAATAAGGTTAGACCCAAAAGTTTTTGTTTTTGCCGAAGTTCATTTTAAAAGTAACTACGAGTAACTGTACGGTTTATTTAAGAGAACCCTTTGAACTGTTAACTTCAATACTAGCTTTTCTTTAAAAAAAGTTATAACGGTAAAAGAAAGTAAGAAACTATCCCGCCACGATTGGTTTCAGAAGTGCGATTTTTGAAAATCATACGAGGGACTTGGCAGTAGAAAATGTCAAAATTACTATGGAGATTATGCATCTTTCTACTGCCAAGTCGCTCGTATGATTTTCAAAAATCGCACTTCTGGTCCAAACGAGCCCATCTGGCAGCGTTGCTGCGTTGTATTGCCAATGCTATGCGTTGGACCAGAAACGAACCGGAGCCGTCGGCTGAATTCCTTGACAAAGTCTTTCTTTTTTTTTCTATCTATACGTTTGAGTTCAGTACCCATTTTTTTTATTATCGAAGGGTTTGCCATTTGTAGGTATTGTTGTTTTTAGGGTTCCATTAATGACATTCCATACATGCGTTTTAGGCTGCCTGTCCACTGATGCGAGCTGGCTGGGCGAGCTGTGTAGCTGTGTAAATATTAACCAATGAGGAGATCGGCCGAGCTCCTGATTGGTTAATATTTACACAGCTACACAGCTCGCCCAGCCAGCTCGCATCAGTGGACAGGCAGCCTTAGGTAGTTATGCAGCAATGGCATCGTGCATTTTAGTACTTCGCTCAAAAGGGCATGGACTCACCCCGCCATAGAATCAGAATATTTTGAGTCGAGTAGGCATTGCGGTTTAGTATGGATCAGCAGTTTTTGCAATTTTCAGCTTTGCTCCCATGGTAAAAGTTGTTCAGCTTCATGGTCTAAACCAAGTTTCGGAACGGTAAAAGAATTGAAAACCTCATTCTTTCGTTTACTTCGAGATAAAAAAGAGAAAATTATGCGCCTATTTCTTAAGCGAACGAAATGTGATTCTAGTGAGTGTTTACACAGGGTTTAATTCAATGCCGCCAAGTTGCGTAGAAAAATCTTGCCGCAAGTATCTTTTCCATTATGATTTGTTGTATAACTTTTCCCACCTGTCTGTTTGGGAAGTAAATGAAGTGCCATCGGAAGAAGACTGATCTAAAGTACTCTAAAAACTAGGGTTGCCACCTCTCAATCTGCCGCAACTATAGGGTTGCCAGGATCAAAGAACTCATTTTTGAATCTGGTAACCCTAGAGACCTCAAGATCTCGATCTAGTAGAAGTGTCCTAGTAAACAAACAACATTTCTAGTTTTCAGGCAAATGAAATCTGCCTTTTTTTATTTAGTAAAGTTTTACTCAAAGCAAATGGTTACAAAATTAAGGGACAGTCGTAACTCCCAAAAGACGTAAACCTGGCCAGAACTGGGACAGCGGAGTTAAAGTTTATTTCTATTTTGTTTGTAAATAGAGCCTAATGGACGACCCTGGCTACGCCCCTGGCGCCTACGACGAAGGACTTAGTAAAAAGGCAGGAAATTTACCGCACCTTTGTCATTTTGTATTGACCACTATTTATTATTTGGGGGACAGGCTATTTGCAAGCCGTAACTTGTAACATCTTTGCATAGGGTAAAATTTAAGTAGGTATGAAGATGCGTTGCCCGCGCTTCAAAATGACAATAAAAAAGCAAGGTAATTGCCCGGCTTTTACATAGTCACGCACCGCCGTCTAGTGTACGGGCAACCACTGTATTGCGCCGTTAATGTTGGCGTATGACGCGTCTATTTGTAAAAGGTCATAAGAAGTAGGTAGTTTTTATTGGGCATAGGCTCGCGGTCGTTGGTTGCTGAAAGTCGCCCAAAGGGTAAATGGAGAGAGCTATGCTCCGAGATTTCTTGCGAGATCGAATCAGAAACGAAAAGATTAGCAGAAGAACGACAGAGTTGTTCATGTTGTTCGAGTTGACCGTGTTGTTCATGTTGACCGTGTTGTTCATTTTGACAGAGTTATTCATGTTGACAGAGTTGACCGTGATGTTCAAGTACCTAGTTACAGTCTGTGGTGTGATGGTTAAGAATACGATTTCCTATCCGTCACACTAGTGTGATGGTTAGTAACAAAATTTCTTGACTGTCACACCGTCCCTCCAACGGTGTGACAGCCAAGAAAAAAAATTACTGCCTATCACACTGGTGTGACAGAGCAGTGTGACAGGCAGTAAGTCGCGAACAAGTGTAGCTGACATAGCAAAAAGAATTGTTAAACTAAAGTGGCACTGCTGGACATAGGCCTCCCCCGAGGATCACCATAACGACCGGTCCTGCACTGCCCTCATCCAACGGGTTCCCGCCGCCTTCACCAGATCGTCGGTCCGCCGTGTGGGTACCATTTCAAATAGTAGACCATAATAGGAAAAGCTTCGCTATTTATAGTTGGCATCCATTTAAACTAAGACTCCAAACATCCCACTTAATAACTTTTACTAAGGAACAAAGCAAACCTGAAATCAACACAAATTATTCAGCTGTTCCTACAAAAAATCAATACTCAACTCAAATCAAATGTACGAAATAGTATATTATTTATTTGGTGATTTCAAAGTTGGTTCCAAAGTAAAAGTTGCTCAATTTGTTGTGCAGAGTCTGGAAACAAGTTTAATATCACCTTGTTTACAGAGTGTAACTTCAACGTACTAGTACCTACCTAGGTATAGCATATTGTAAGGGGTGTTCCAGACGGTTAGGTGGCCACGAGGCTCCACCATTTTGTGGAAGCTCAAAGTGTGTGGTTTTGTACAACAACAATCGTTGAGAAAGCCAAAATATTAATAACCGTACAACGTCAAGTACTATTTGCTATCTATAAGTACTGGAGATTGTGCAAAATTAACTATATCGATACCAAAATTGAGCCGCAATTTGAAGATTAGAATAGAATCTATGATGCTTCATGGCCTTTTTTGATCACAGTGATATGAGGTGGCTGGTGATTTTGAGAGCTTCGTTGATGTGCTCTTATTCATATTAATTTACTTATTTCATTTACATGTCAAATGCACTACTTAGATGGGTAACGAAGACTATTTCGACTTTAAAAGTGCGTCCGCTCTAGACACATAATCAATTTCTCATTAAGATAGTTGTTCTTTATACAGGGTGCAATTGATATCATTAGCATCCTTTTAAACTAAGAATCTACCCATCAAACTGAACAACTTTTGCTACGGGAGCAAACCGATCGGAGCAAAAGAAATCAGCTGTTGCATACGTTCGAGTAGGCATTGCAGTTTAGTTTGGACCATCAGATTTTTGCAGAAGTTTGTTCCCATACTTAGTAAAAGTTTTGCAGTTGGATGGGTAAACTCTTAGTTCAGAAGAATGCTAATATGATATCAATTTCACTCTGTAGAAATATACAGGTGTTAGGGTAAACAGTTACATTAAGGGGTGATAAGTGATTGCACCCTCGATAGTCTCGATACCCATCAACATTCCCTAAAAACATATAGGAAGTAAAAAGTATAATTGATTGATAGGAAATTCGAATAAAAAATTGGACTTTTCAAACTAAATGAAATCAGCTGATCGAATGTTTGTATGAGAAGTCGACAATTTTTTTTTGCGAATTTCCTATAAGTTTCTTAGGGAAAGTTGTTCAGTATCATGGGTAAAATCACTCCTTAAAGTAATGCAACTGCAACTGTTTACCCTAGCACCCTGTATTATGTGTTTCACCCTAAATACTCTATGAAACATATTCTAAGTCATAAGTGATAGTGCAGACGCCCCGGAAGGAAGCTCCACAGCTTGGCAGTGTTACTGGTTCTAAAGCACAGGAAATCCTGCTCCGTGGTGAATGTTTGTTGTGTGGAAATAGCTTACTAAGCATCTTGTGTGTATGGTGTGGTATGAACATTGTTTGAACAAGATACTAGACGAGGTGCAATAGTTTGTTGTTTAATCTTACCTGACTATGGTTAGCAGCACACCGTCACCGTTTAAAGAAGAACGACCACTTCACATACGTTCGTTTACCTGTCAAACTATTTTTTATTTAGTTGAAGTCATATAATACTCAAAGGTTGAAGTATACAGTTAATATTGATATAGGAAAAGTATAGGTCGCTTCTTAGCGATAAGACCGCCTTATTTTGTGCCTCTTGTATTTTTTTCTCTGTATTTTACTGTTTATGTTTTGGTGTAAAATAAAGTATATTTGATTGATTGATTGATAGGTTGATTCCATTTACATCGGTAATAATTTATTTTAATTGGATAATGAGGAATAAAAGTTATACACGTTAATAGTTGTTAAATTATTTGACAGGTAAAAAGTGGGCATCCTTCTTTCGTTATACGTTATATACTCTTACCCGAAATTGTACTTTGCAAACTATTATGTAATATGTATAGGTATATATACAAAATAGACGACAAATACAAAACAGCTGGTATTTTTTGTGATTTAACAAAAGCTTTTGATGTTATTGAAAACAGTCTACTGTTAGCTAAATTAAATAAATATGGCATCAACAATAATTTTCACCAACTGTTAAAATCTTTTTTGTCAAATAGAAAACAAACAGTTGAAGTTAAAATAGGTGGGCACAAAGTTAAGTCTGAGACTGGTGATGTAACTGTGGGTATTCCTCAAGGATCCTCCCTGGGAAACACCCTTTTTTTGGCTTTTATAAATGACCTGCCACGCTTTGTAACTGACGGACTAATTGTACTATTCGCCGATGACACAACTATCATAGTATGTAGCCACACCTATGAGCAATTAAATGAAAAAATTAACATTGTCTGTGATCAGCTTCAGGAGTGGTTTGCGTCAAATGGGTTAATTCTTAATATGACTAAGTCCAACGTCATGCTCTTCTCGGGCAGGCCAATACCGACACCTCTGTGTATAAATAGTCCTATTCCTGTATCGGAGAAGTGCAAGTTCCTAGGTTTTACACTAGATCCAAACATGAACTGGAAACATCATGTCAATTCCCTCTGCGACAGACTCAGTGGAGCTGCATACGCATTGAGAAAACTTCGCGCTGTGGTCTCCGATCGCATACTAAAACAAACCTACTTCGCACACTTCCACTCCTTGATGTCCTATGGTGCTATCCTCTGGGGTAACTCCACTGAGTGCAATAGTGTATTTGTTTTACAAAAACGTGCCATACGGATACTCGCAGGTATTAAACCAACGACATCGTGCAGAACGCGCTTCGTACAATATGGAATAATGACACTCTGTTCTTTGTACCTATTTGAAGTCATGACTTACGTAAGGCGTAACCTGTCCGAGTTCGGACGCCGTACTGGAGGTCCTACCCGCCAGCTACGGAACACTGGGCGACTGAAATCCGTGCCGCGGCGTACCTCACTATACTAGCTGAGAGCAACCCGCGCGTCATCGGTCCCACGTACTACGAACACCTACCCACTGACCTACGAAATGAAACCAACGACGAAACATTTAATCGCCGATTGAAAAACTTTTTATTGGATAACGAATTCTTGACAAAAAGTTTTTAAGTATCTACTTATAATTAGTGTTTTATACTTATTTTTATTTTTGGTTCGATGATGTTGTTGACATTTTTATAGACTATATTTAACTTCAATGTTATACTGTTTTATTATCATTATTTTTTATTTTGACATTACTAATTTTATTTTTATTATTCAATTTGACGATCATGTTATGAATGGACATTTTATGTAAAATATTTATGTATGAATGTGACATGTTATAATATGAAATAAATAAATCTAATCTAATCTATGAATAGCATATTAATGCTAATGCTAGAAGTAAGTCTTGCTACAACTGCATGCTTCAAAAGATGATTGGTGGTTGTAACAAGGGTTCTGATCAACCCGCTAGGGATTATGGTCGTGACTTTATGTATTATGTAGTTAGTAATTAGTTCCACGGAAAAAAATGTGGGAGGTAAAACATTTTCGATAATGTGGCTCTTTCTTTTTCATCACCCTGTTTATTTAGGATGAGATACACAATTTATTTTATAAAATTTTTCGATTTGCTAGTTCAGCAAAATTATCCAATTACTTTTTATCATTATATAAATGAAAAACATCTATCAGATTTATTATTTTCCAAAACATACAACGTAATTGTTTTGATAGGACAACCAATTTTTCTTTATAATTTAAAGGTAAGTACATTCTTTATAATGGTAGAGATGTGTTTGGTGTAATTATTATATCTGTTATTTTTAAGTTTTTTTGTTGATAACAATGTTATTATTTGATTTAGTATTAGATTTACGATTTTGATAGTACTAAGATTTTTAAGATTTTTAGTTTTTTAAACAATGTTAGCAAAGATTTTTAAAACAAAAAAAAAAAACAAAATGATAGAGATTTTATTAACATTCCAATTGACGGCAAAGGGCGACTTCCCTTATTAGTTTATTACGGACATAAGTTAGAAAAACTCACTGATACATGGCATGTCGTTAGTGTAATTCTGCTGCTGCCTCCGTGGTCTAATGGTTAAGAGCATTGGACTCTCGACACGGAGGTCGTGGGTTCGATTCCCACGGGGGACACCTAGTGATATGTCACTTTGTGCGTTTTTCCCCAGTTGGTTAGGACATTGCAGTTTGAATCACCTGATTGTCTGAAAAGAAAATGATTCCGTGCTTCGGATGGTACGTTAAGTCGTTGGGCCCGGCTACTATCTCTGGTGGTAGTATTCGTTACATAAAAACCACGTCAGAGGCCGGCGGTCTGAAAAAACTCTGACACCAGGGCTCTGCCCACACGATAAGAAAGGGAGTGCGGATTCGAACTATACACTCGATGATTATTTGAATGACCAAAATGTCGGTTCTTGACAATGTTACACTATGTAAGTAATGCAATATTGTATTTTAATAGTACTTTGTACATTTTGTTTTGTTTAAAAGATGTGTGTTGTAGAGTTTCTGGCCGCATCTTCACTCAACGGAACACCTTCCGACGCGGTGGTAGAGTCAAAAAATGACGTCAAAAATGACGTTTTGAATTGAATTTTATTGGCTATGTGCACGACACTAGCGCCACACTAGCGCGGGCTTTTTCGGGCAGCCGCCGTGAATTATTTACACTATTATAGTACTGTAAAAGTCTGTGTTTGTTCGAGGATTCTGCCAAAACTACTGGACCGAATTTGATAAAACTTCTTATATTTAAAAGCTTATTATTAGTCTTAAAAGCTAGCTTATATTTTATTCCGGTACGATGACGGGAGCGGATGCGGTCGAAGCCACGGACAAAATCTAATTTGTATCGGAATTCCCATACAAACTTTTACCTCAGTTTTAACACCTTTGGGGGGTTAAAATGCGACAAGCCCTTTTTTAAGTGAGCATCTAGATGCCATTTCATGCCAAATTTTAAGTTTGTAGTATTGAAAGTTTTGGAGATTTCGTGTTAAGTTAGTGTGCTGATTTTCATAGATTCAAGCAAATCTGACACAGCTTCGCCGTCAGTAGTAAAAATTTCTGCCACGGCGTGCGCTGCGATCGACTTGACAGTTTCCAACACCCACTTCGCACATAGCCGCAATACCTCTCCGTAACGTGACACCGATGCTCTACCTATTTCTTATTCTTTTCTTATTTTGATCGATGCTTATAAAGTAAATAAACGGATTAAGCTGTATTTTCCTTTAACGCATGAATCAAAACATGTTTTCCATGAAACTTGATACGCCATTTCGGACTAATGGACGAAAATGATGGATCACATCCATGTAGCCGACAGGTTCTCACTTGAAAATGTTATTTAAAATGGTTTTCAGAGATTATGGATGTGCACATCAGTGCTCAGAACATTTTATAAATTTTGAATTCGTTTTCAGATTTTGCGTGTCAAAGACCCCCGTTGGATCTAAACTATAAAAAAACCGCTTTCAAAAAACTAAAAAAGTAAAATAAAAAAATAATGTTGCAGCCAATGACTTTTTGGTTCGCAACTATAAAACATAAATTTTGTTTTATCGAAGTCGCTAAGCCGGTACGATTCGCGACACGGCTTGCGTTAGTTTTGTGGCTTTTAGCCCGCGGGATAAATTAAAAATATTATTTTCAAGAACATTGTATATACTAGGGATGCAACGATTACGAAGCGGTGCATCGTTTTGCATCTGTAATCGTAATAATCACGATTAATAACGATGCAATGCACCGTAGTAAGAATCGTACGATTATTAAATCGAATTGAAAATGTCAATCGGATTGCACTTGTTGACAAATACACGATCTGAATACTAGATTCCAAAGCCGAAAAACAACTTTAAAAAAATCTGATCTCTTGCTGCCATTTTAGATCATTTTGAGCTAAATCGGACTTTTTTTTGGTCAGATTTTACTCTTTTTTTTATTCTACTGAGATCTATCATTAGATTTTCCGTTTGAAGAATTACATACACTCACGTTCTCGCGATATCTCATCCACATTTTAAAATATTAGTCTCCCACGTAAATCGGACGAGATTATACAGAATCATGTTCCATATTATGTTTTTCAAATAAATTTGGCCTAAACGCATCCAAAAATCATAATCCAAGTGAACCTTTGACTTCGATCTGAAATTAGTAGAAAAAGTTACAAAATCTTGGAATTATATAAAGATTTTTTTTTATGATTTAACTTTCATTGTAATGCAAAGAAACACTATGAGAACTCATTCTGAGGATAATCTCAACTAAATTTGTTTAAATAATCGTAATGCATCGGTTATCGTAATCAAGAACGATTAATATCGTAATCGTAATCGTAATCGTAATGGCCGAATCGTTGCATCCCTAGTATATACCTTTGATTCTTTTAAATTATAAAAACATTTAATAATTAAAGATTTCTTTCTTTCAAAAACCAGGCCTTTTCTTTGTTTATAATTATACTTTTAATAAATAATATACCTATTAAATCATTTTCCAAAAACGAAGAAAGAAGAAGTGAAGTTTTGAAGATTATTTTGAATTTTCAGACCTTTGAATTTTTTTTATAATAAGTATGTGTTTCAAAATATTTTTCAAAAGATTAGTGATTATAAATATGTTACAGCCATGTTGTGCTATTTCAAATCAAATCAAAGATTGAAAAATTATGTCTCAGGTGGGACTTGAACCCGCAAGGAACCCCCAAACCGAGGAACTCCCGCCTGAGACATTATTTTTCAATCTTTAATTTGCACTTACATACTTATCTGATAAGTATGTAAGTTGTATGTATTTTGCTTGACTTATCAGGGTTATACTATAACGAGCATTTACCCACGACTTCATCCGCATAAATTATATACCAGATTTTAAGTCAGATCATAAGCTATCAAACAATTTTTCATCAAAATCGGTTCAGTAGTTTTTGCGTGATGCTCGAACAAACAAACACACAAACAAACAGACAGACAAAAAATCCAAAAATTGGTGATTTGGACAGGGACATCTAAAAACCATATCGTAATCTTTTTTTTTTGGTAATATCTTCAATGTACAGACACACTTCTGTTACAGTTTTATAATAGTTTAGATATGATATGTATACCCATATCGCAGTAAAAAACTCTACGTAGCTGCTTCCATAGCAACACTTTATTTATAATTTCTTTTAAAACCTCAGGACACCGACAACGACACGACAGAAAAAAATAATTATATTTCATAAAAAACATTGTTTGAGATAAAGGTCATACTAAACTTGATAATGCGAATTGCATTCACGTTTTACGCGTCTTATCGCCAATGCACAGCGCAGGTAGGTATAGAGCACGTATGCGTTACCGATTGCATTAAAATTGTAATAGGTAATTTTATTGAATCGCTATAATTATTTTTTAAATAAAAACCATTTAATAAGAGGGTATACTGAGTCTGTTGTGCCATCAATCGTATTTTTTTTATTTCTAAACAGTTAATAAAAAAAAAACGAGAATGTCACATTGTAGTCCTGATTGACTTTCAATTTATCGAAACATTACGGATTATTATAAATAACGCTCACAGGCACATACATTGTAATGATCCCAAGTTAAGCAGGTTTGTTTAATATGGAAACCATATAACAACGGCACGAACATAACATCCATGATCGAACCGGGATTCGAACCCAGGACCCACTAAATGTTATGTTATTATGTTTTATTCTTATAGTTGTTATCTTTAAAATCGCCACTAGTGGCCACTTTTGGCGGTTTTAAAGATAATAATTACTAAACATTATAAAAACAAATCCGCAGTGACCCGCAAAATTTAAAATCAGCAATGACTACAATGTGACATTCTTGTTTTTTTGGAAATATAGTTTAATTGTTAAGAATTAAAAAAAATACGATTGGGGGCCGTCGTCGTACAATAGGAAGAAAGAACAAGCTTCAAATCTGCCACACGCTTCGTCAAAATGGCAACAATATGACCCTATCTTCATCAAAAGTAAAACAAAAAATTAATAGTATAGGATAGGTACAGTCAAGAGCACGTCAAGATGGACACTTTGGACTTTGTACCGTTCTTATTTAGTGTGCCATAAGCGTTACAATCGAACTGCAAGTGTAAAGCTTGATATGCTCTTGACTGTACCAATCAGCAACAAGCTTCGTTTCGAAATCTGCTCCACGCTTCATCAGCATAAAGACTAACGCACACTCAAAGGCAACCCCGGCTTTATGGTCCACATGACACTAGCGGCATTTCCCCTTTGGATGGTCAAATTAGACTACCTCTGCACCAAATAAGCACTAGAGCGTGGGTTGCCACCTTTAGCTCTCAACCACCGACCGAACATTATTTTAGAACCAAAGATAGCTGTGGTGGTCTACTAACTAGAAACCAACATCTGAAAAAATGTTTTGTTACATATAACCAAACTTTAGTGACTTGCAAACTATTATGTAGCACATAATCAAAGTTTGGTTATACAGTTTGCACTAAAGTTTGGTTATAATTATAACATAAGGATTAAGTACCTTTAATATGCTGACGGTTTTTGAAAGACATAATTATACCATCAAACTGAAGAATTTTCTTTTTGGAATCAACGTCGAAATCGTGAAAAAAATCTGCTGTTCCATACAAAACTGCAGTCCTACTGGACCCATAAATGTATGGGACAGCTGTTTCTCGATTTAGATGTTGGTCTCATATAGAATGTTGTTCAGTTTGATGGTCAGAAGCGCTATTCTTGAATCATGAGATTCAAAATCATGACCGAATGAATGACGAAATTAGGTTATTTTCTACTGCTGATTTCAACTTGCACGAGGCATGGTTCGATCCCCGTCTATGCCGAGTCGTATCGATGTGTTTTTTGGAATCTATTTACCTACAATTTGTAATACCACTAGCTTTACGGGGACGGAAAAAAAGATTCTCGAATTTTTAGAATATCACTAACTGTCCCTGTATAAAGTACCTATACCGTATGTACTGTACAGTATGAATTATTTAATTGAATATACATAACTTTAGCTTAAGAATTTAATATTTTAATAGTTATGTTGTAGAGTTTCTGGCCGCATCTTTTCTACAGCGACAACGCGTTCCGACGCGGTGGTAGCTTCAAAAAACCGACCAAGTGCGGGTCAGGCCATGCGCAGTGTAGGATTCCGTAGTTGCACATCACAATATACACACACACTGAACACTCTACTCTATCAAAAATTTACAATTTAAATCTTAATATTTCGCTAACGGATCCCTTAATCGAAAAATGAATTTTAAAAACCCACAATATTTTTTAAAGACCTATCCAACGATATCCTACACCATGGGATGGATGAGAAAAAAATATGTCATCCCAACTTCCGGTGTAGGGGACGAATCTTAAAAAAAAATCCATGATACTTATTATTTTACCAATTTGTCAGCGTGATTAACATGCCAAATTACAATTTTCTAGTACTAAGCGTCTCTGAGCTAAGCCGCGGACGGACATTGCGAAACTATAAAGGTTCCTTGTTGACTTCGTAACCCTAAAAAGATTGGCAAATCTGGGCTTCAATTGAATAAATTATTTAGACTTTGACTTTTGAATAATATTATGGTCGAGAACATTTTTATTATGCTATTATTTGCGTGTTATCAGCCCACAACACGTTGGTCGGACGAGTCTGTAAGGGTTATATGCGGGTTAGAAATGTATCTGGGGTTCTATTGTGTAACATACCCACCCGATTCGATCAGTATCAAATAGACATGGTATTTGACAGTTCTTTGCGATTCTGCTTTTTAAAAGGATTGTGAATGGCAATCTAGCGTCTATATAAAAAGGAGTCAATTTATTTTAGGCCCGCAAACGGTAACCTTTATTGATGGAACACTCTAAAAACATAATTTAATTTATTACAGTAATATCGGACGAAAGATTAGGTAAAAATGCAAACGGTTTTTTTTTTTTTAAACCTGTTTCGTCCCATTGTTGGGCAAAAAGGTCTCCCCCAACGGAATTATGAAATAAATATTTAAAAAACGCACCGTTTTGACTTTTTTTGCTAAGATTCTTTTTTCCTGTTAAAACGGCACATGTAAAGCAATGCGTGTGTAGGAACGTCTTAGATGTGCATACGAAAATGAAAATAAAAAACCAACTTATCTTAGCAAGACAAGATTTGCGCCAACTGCGATAGCCACTATAATCTAGAGATTATGAGGAACAAATCGACATAGTTCCATAACTATACGCCAACTATTACGCAAAAAAATTTTTGTTAGCCTACCTATTTCCCATACTAAGAAAAAGGATCTTCTTTGTATTATTTTTAATACCTATGTTATTGGAATGGTTTTTATGTAGTTTATTTCAAAAAATACAAATAGAGTGACTAAAACTTAACAAACCTACCCAAGGAACACGCAAGCTATATAGCAGCTGTACAGTAGCCGCATAAAGGAAATATCCTTTATGCAGCTACTGTGCAGCTGCTATATACCTTGCGTGTTCCTGGGGCTAGGATGTGGTGTAGGTTTGGTCCTTGTGGTACCCGTTGCGGTACTTATCCATTGACCTAGGAGCGAGTTAATATGTTATTGTAGTAGGTATAATTTTTTTTTATTATGGCTTTATTTATAACAAATGGGATAAAATAGAGACAGTAAAACAATAATAGTATATTATTGTAGTATAAATGACAAATATCGCAACCTAACAAATCAAACTGTAACTTAATAGATTTCTGAAAGGTTTTAATAGGGTTAAAAAGCTTTCGCTTTTCGTATGGAGACTGTTATCATTATAATCGTCTTAAATAGTCGTCTTAGATTTTTATGAATTAAAATTCCTAGTAGAGTCATAGTTACCTACATTATCGATCTTGTATCAATATAATCGGAAACTTACACAATACTGATTAGCACAGGACCTGTTCAAAATATTTTAAAGGTTTTTTTCTTCCCTCTTTCATAATACTCTAGAAACTGAAAAACCAAAAAACCTGCACTGATTTTGATTAAAAAAAAATTAAATTAGCAGTTACTTAATTGTACTAATAGCAGAATGATTAATTACGTAGGACCTATTAGGAACTACAATCAATTTAACAAGGTACAGCTAATGTAAAACTCTCGTATAACTAAAAAAAATATGAAAAAGAAAATTTTCTTATTCGTACATAATAAATAAAAATGCATAGGTACCCTACCTTAATTACTTAACACACTATAAAATAATTTTAAATAAACATTGTTACTAATTAACCTACTTAATTCTCTAAAAACTTTTATTTTTAACATGTCAGTAAATTATTATTCAATCTTATGGTGATAATGAATACATATTCGTACATAAATTAATTTAATTTATAAGTTAATAGTAAAACTTTTATTTGACTGACGAAAACCAATAACTAAGTAAAACAATTAATTTTCTACTTACATTTTCAAACAGTTTTGGCGCCGGTTCAACAATTTCTTAATGAACTGTAAAATTTGTTTCCAAGTTATTCTTACACTCACTAATAGTATTGTTTACCCTTCGAATTAAAAACACAATTTATTAAATAACACGACAATACTTCAAAATAAAATAAAACAAGCGCAGAGAAAAACACAAAGTAATTTAAAAGAACACAAAAAAAAATTGTTTACAGTTGCATAAAAATCACTGGCCAAAAACACTTATTAGAAATGACATTAGAATATTCTTTGAAAACTTTTTCGAATTTCGAACGTTGTTTGGGCGCGAAGCCGCCGCTTGGCACGCGCGTCGACGGTTCCAGTAGAACTGAATTTCCCGCGTTCGACGCCAGACCAAGCGGAAAAAAGTCGTTGCATTGGCGGCACGTTTTTTTATCTCGAAAATTATGGGGAAAACTGATTTTGTTCCTTGATAGGAAATAAATTACATAGTACCTACTTACTCTAGTATTTTTAAAGCTGACTCATTCGTTTTAAGTAAGGAACCGATGTCGAATAAAAACGCAATGAGTTTAAAAATATTTACCGTTAAGATGGTCCGTCTCAGTTCATACACAGACCGATATTAAATTTATAAAATTGTGTGCTATTTTTTGTGAGAGCAAAAAAAATATCAGCGCTTCCATACTAAACTGCAATACCTATTACTCAACTCAACGTCAAAACCACGTACTCTAGCCATCAAACTGAACAAATTTTACTAGAGAAGTCAGAACAAAAAAAAATCTGCTGTCATCAGATTTTTTTTTGTTCTGACTTCTCTAGTAAAATTTGTTCAGTTTGATGGCTAGAGTACGTGGTTGAAAGGTTAATGATATTTTTCCTTACAACCTGTATAGTATTATTATATTATAATAATTTATTGATTGATAAGATAAATATGCGTTATTTTGTCAAAAATAAATTTCGTATTTTTTTCCCTTTTCTCTTTTTTTTCATTTATTTTCTTATTTGATTTTAGTAAACAAAAATTGATTAATAAACCCCTGTTTACCATTATCATATTTTAGGCAAATCATGGTCAAATCTTGTAAAGGAAAATACTTAATTCGTCAATATTGAACATGTAGATAGAAACCTGAATATAACCTGATACTAACCTGATATTAACCTGAAGATAATTTTCATGAAAATAATATAAGGGCCATTGTCTCTCACACAGTTTGAATAATGACGGTAATCTTGAAGACATTTTATCAATATCTTTTGACCTTTTACAAAGTTCCTTCAAAAATTGAATTAAAAGTTAAAATTCACTGAACACTGGATTCATATCGTTTAAAGGAAACTTTAACTTTGTAATTCAGTTGAAAGGTTTCGTTCAAGAATTTTTTAACGATTCAATAAAATAGAATAGAAAGGGTACGTTCAAGAATTTTACTATTTGTAATAGGAAAGACTAGCTCAGACAATGTTTGTTTAATCGGTTCGAATTCATTCTGACCGTATCTCTTTCACGGTAGTTAGGAACTTTGCCACAACTGTCAGCTAACTCATAGTCTAATTGAGCGTTTTTCTTTTAATTTTTTAAATTTAGTTCCTAAAAAACTCGACAGATGACATGCTTATCGCTCCATAGAGACGTAGACGAGATCCTGTCAAAATCATGTTAAGACTGTGCCTGACTTTTTTTTTAAAGCCAAGGGATCGAGCCCGTACAACCATGTCAGACGTAAACAGTTTCATATTTTTGATTAAAATGATTCGTAAATAATGAAATATCCAATCAAAAGATGCGTTGGCATCTTTTTGATCATCTTTTCCCTCTTTATTATTTTAAATAAACACTTATTTTTCGACCTTTATTAGCACAGACCGTAACGCCATCTATCGATCCCCTAGAAAACCAAAAGAAAAACGCTCAATATCAAAAACTTTGTTAGCTTTGACGTAATTTTTTTGACTTTTCCACCGCGTCGGAAGGTGTTCTGTTGTAGAGAAGATGCGGCCAGCCAGAAACTCTACAACACATATTTATTAAAGAAAACACAACTGCAAATACAATATTAAATTAGGCCTAGCAAAATTGGCTGAAACTATTTTAAGGGGATGATTAGACCATCAAACTGAACAACTTTCTCTATTGGACCAATATCGAAATCGCGAAAAAAAAATCTGCTGTCCTATTATATACAAAACTGCAAACATAACTCAAATTAATGTATGAGACAGCTGTTTTTTTTTCGCGATTTCGATATTGGTCCCATAGAGAAAGTTGTTCAGTTTGATGGTCTGATCATTCCCTTAAAATAGTTTTAGCTAATTTTGTTAGACCTTATATGTATAACTACGTGCCCGTAGTCGGTCGATCAAACGAAGACAGTCGCGTAATGCGTTGGGTCTCTTTCTACATTTTGGTGCTCTTTTGGTTCGGACACTTTTGAGCACGGACCCGATGTCACAGCCAGGACCTGAATACAGAAAATTTAAATTGACCGAAACCAAAGAAATTGAACCTAGTCCTCTTGTCCTAAGTCTTCTTGGGTAACTGCCGGATAACCAGAGGGCGATAGAGGGGTGAGGTAAAAACTTGGCGGGAGGAAGGGAGTGTCCGTACTGTATCTAGTAATAGATACTCTTTTTTATACTGTGCCGATGTCCAGTAGTTGGTAAGTCAATGCCCATGACAAATGAAAATCTTGATTAAATCTTGTCTACAAAATGAGCTCATCGACCGAAGTCACGAAGAATCGTCGACGTTGGTAACTTTGCAAGTTTAAAATTGACCAGTATTTTCTCATCTTTTGTTTGACCGATTTATAGTTTTCAAGCTGTTTTGTCTTAAATTAAAGCTTGCTAAATGGTAGCTAATATTAAAAGTAAAAAATTGCGCAATCGCGTCTCATGGAATTTTGTATACTTGTGACCAGAATGCGTTTAGTGTTCCGTACCAAAATTGCCAGAACGCAGCGTCGGTCTAGCCTCAAGGAATACCGGGACTTTTCCTGGTGGGCCGGTACCCCCGCGGGCCCGGCACAGGCCGGCCCGGGCCGATACAGATATAATCAACATTACCTATATATTTATATTTTTACGAGCTTTTACCCGCGACTTCGTCCGCATAAATTATATACCAGATTTTAAGTCAGATGATAAGCTATCAAACAAAAAAAGTTTCATCAAAATCGGTTCAGTGGTTTTTGCGTGATACTCGAACAAACAAACACCCGAACAAACAAACAAACAAACAAACAAACGAACAAACAAACAAACAAACAAACAAACAAACAGACAGACAAAAAATCCAAAAATTGGTGATTTGGAATCAGGGACATCTAAAAACCATATCGTAATCTTTTTTTTGTAAATATCTTCAATGTACAGACACACTTCTGTTACAGTTTTATAATAGTTTAGATTTTGAGGGAAACTCAGAACTCAGACGCATTGCAATAAAATTGTGAGCTCACTTCGCTTGCTCCGGGATAGATCTTATTGCAGATTTGCAATGGCCATAATATCGCAGTAAAATCTCGAGCTCGCTTCGCTCGCTCTTGGTTTTTAGTTATAGAATCACGTGGGTGTCAGTCTGTCCATCCATCTGTCGCATTAAATTTTTATTGTAACGTCCTCCACCTCCTCACTCCAGGTTTTAGATAGTATTGCGTTGACCTGTTCACATTGTAGTCAAATCTCAAAATCTCGAGCTTGCCTTGCTCGCTCCAGGCTATATTATATAGATTGTGATGCATTAGAATAAATTATTGTAGCAATCATTTATTCTTACGGCCCAGGGGGATGGTCCAGTTCAAGGTCAGGTGGCCCATGTACTTCATTTTATCTTTGCCGTAGTCGGATAAAAAAAAAGTCGCTGGGCCGCTTGATTGAAATTTTTCCCGGTAGTTTTTTGAGTCCCAGACCGACGCTGGCAGAACGGTACAATAATAATAATCTAAAACGACAACGAGGTTATCGTCTGCCTGTCACCCTTACCTGCCATGTCTTTTTTTTTTACTTACTTTTTAGAGTCATATTATTATTATTGTTCCTAATAAATGTTATAAAAAGTAAAAATGCCTCGATTAGGAAAAAACATAATGTAATAGTACATTAATTATATTATACAAGTGAGCAAAGTTGGTCATTACAGCCGAGGCGGAATTGCATACGGAACTGAATACTAGCCACGGCTCTAATGACCAACGCCAATGCTCACGCGTTTCATACGAAACGTAATAAAATTTCGTAAAATATACAACAATTTTAGACAAGTATTTGTGGAAAATGGCGCTGGGCTTTTTTTTTTCTTTGCTTTCCCGTGCCTTTGGTTGAGATGGCTATGCGCGCGCAGGTCGACGAAGAGGCAATGACTTTAGCAGACATTCAACCAACGACATTTTTTTGCAAACAATCTAATATTAAAAACTTTATAAATAAACTTACTATTTATTTATTGATAACTAAAAGCGGTGCAATAAGAGCCACTTTACGAGCAAGTATGTTGAAAAAAAAATTTTCATTTGAGTGTGATGTGTCCGCTGATATGACATGAGAATTTTCATATTTTTCTGCTTATTAAAAAACTATTTTTATGGGTTTTGGTTTTGGATGGAGCTTGCACCCTGAAACAGTAAGATTTGAATCCCTACACCTGTCGTACTGGTATAAAAATTCAATGCAAAAGATGTCGCGGGTAACAGTGAAATAGTTCCTACTTTTGACATTTTGACTTGTCCCTAGAAGCTCATTGACCTTAAATATTCAAATTTTAATTTGGAGATTGTGGCTCCATCGGTTTGTTCGTCAAAGTTGAGAGATACATATAATAGGTATTAAAAACCCCAAAACGTTTGACATCTTAAAATTCAAATCACGCCAAAAACAAAAGCTACAAACAAAACGGTTTACTATGTAGGCAGTTATCATGAAAATCCTTTTATGGGCCCCCAGCTTTATGGGGCCCCTAATAAACAAGCGTATCACATAAAATACGGAAGTGGTGAGAAATTTTGGAAAATTCCCGCTTTCGGCATACAAATGATGGTAATGGATGGCAGGGACACTTGGTAGATAAAAAAGGTGGCGAATACGTATTTACTATGTCGTACCAAAGTATCGTGATGCCAGTAAATGGTAGAAAAAATTTGACGAATAGGTATTTAACTATTTACTATTCGTATGTCATTTGTGGTCGTACCTAAATGGTAGAAAAAATGTGACAAATAGATATTTACTATGTCATACCCAATGTCAGTAAATGGTTAAAAAAATGTGACACTTGGTAGAAAAAAAAGTGGCGAACAGGTATATTTACTATTTCGTACCTAATGCCAGAAAACGGTAAAAAAATGTGACGAATAGATATTTACTATGTTGTGTGGTCGTACCTAATGTCAATAAATGGTAGAAAAAATGTGACGAATAGGTATTTATTGTATTCGTCACATATGTTTATATCTTTTACGGTAGAAACAAAATGGTAGAAACAAAATTTTAAATGGTAGAAACAAAATATGACGAGAAAAAATTCTTAGTCTATGGACGAAAGGTAAGTAGGTATTATTTACTATTCATACATTTTTCTTCCATTTAGCTACATTATTATTTATTATTTTATTTAATTGATACATGATAATACAATGTTTAGCAAATCAACAAATATCGACGCACTATAAACCATAACTGGTTTGTTCGTACGCCGGTAGGGACTCATCCTTATTTATTACATTATGACTCCAAGAGTCTTATGTATGTGACAGCACGTTGCACGACATACGGCTATATCCATCTATATCACGTCTTTTATCTCGTTCGTTCGCGCGCAAATAGAAACAGAGCGAAAGCGTGATAGCGCTATATCAAGCTATCGCGGGTTGGCGTACTAGCCCCGCAGATTAAATAATAGCAAAACGAATTATGACTGCAAATAAATCACATAAAAACGTAATAAATACGTCCGTAAGAGAGAGACCAAGAATACAAATAGTGAATCTAGTGAATAATAAAACACTTAAAACATTTTATTACCACAGCTCTGAAATATTTCACGAATAACCCCTTTCTTCGTCACGAATCAAAGAGTTATATAGTAGGTACAGCAGTAAATGAACGACCGTTGAAATAAATGAACCTCTCGAGTGACATATTGAAGTCTCGTGCCAGGGAAATATACGTCTAGTATAAGAGATAACTTTTTGCAACCATCAGCAGCAAGGCTGATTCAGTGTTTATGGGGTGTAGAGTATTTCTGTGATGGGGATGGACCAGGTCTGCCTGCATAACTCCAGTCGGTTTAGGAGTTACTGATAATTAAAGGTCTGTAAAAAATTAACGATCATCTGCACGGCTGATCGTATGATATTGTTGTAGTATGCACTGTAGCTATGTAAACAGTACAAAAACTGTCAAGTTCTGAGGAGATACAGCTAGTCAAAGTTCCGACCTGTGAACGGCTGTATCTCCTAAACCGACTGATGAACCATGTCAGTTTTTGTACTGTTCACATAGCTACAGTGCATACTACAACAATAACATACGATCAGCCGTGCAGCTAATCGTTAATTTTTTACAGACCTTTAATCATCAGTAACTATTAAACCAACTGCAGTTATACAGGCAGACCTGGTCTATCCCCATCACAGAAAAGCTCTACACCCCATAAACACTGAATCAGCCTTGCTGCTAATGGTTGCAAAAAGTACACTTATCTCTCGGAATATTCCGTCCTTATCATAAGCATCGCAATCTACATTTTTGGACATATCGAGTTATGGGTATATTTGGAATCAGCGTAAAAAGATCTACAGGTATAACTGATCCAATTTTTTATTTTTATTGTGTTTTTTGATAAGCAAAGTCGCACTTGCACACTTTTCATAGGTATTCTAAACAAATGCCATAAAGGATAAGAAAAGATGGTGGGAGCTGATGGCCACCACGCTTTGGTTTGCTTGAGGCACAGATAATATAATACTATACTTGTACTTGAGGTGAGTTGGAAGAAGGTCTTGCTACCATACATACATCGTCCGGAGGGCGCTTGTTGCAGCCAATGTACCTTAACGCTAGAGTCACCGGTTTGTGCCGCACTGACAGGAAAAGACCTGATGGCATAGAATAAGTATTCATTATTCTTATGCTGATGGTCTTACCCTAGTACCGTGGCAAAGGGGCTGCAGCCTTTTGTGGGATGCCACTTGTGTAAGCACATTTGCGGCATCCCACATTTAGAGGCACTATGCGTGCGGCTGGGTCGGCGGCGGAATGGGCGGCTTCGCAGAAGCATGTGAGTTACGCGATACTGAAGTCCAAGTACATTTTTGTGCCGCTGGCAGTGGAGACGTCTGGAACATGGGGTGTGGAAGGTAAGTCTTGGGTCTGAGTGACACTAACTTATAGTACTGTATAGTATCAATTATTTTATTAAATAGACTATGTATTATTGTATACATAACCTTAGCATAAGAATTTATATTGTTTAGTTATTAAGTCGTGTTATGTTGTAGAGTTTCTGGCCGCATCTTCTCTACAGCGACAACACGTTCCGACGCGGCTTCAAAAAAAGATTTGACGTTTAATAAGTGTGCTTCAAGCTCCTATATTGAATAAATTATTTTTTGAAGGCGTTTGTGGGAGATCTGGGCAGGAGGTTGGTTAAAAGTGGCAGTGATGTCCGCTTGGGGTCGTATTTGGTGCAGAAAATTTCGTTAGCTATCCAGCGTGGGAACGCAGCTAGTGTGATGGGATCCTTTGTACCGAGTACGATTTATGACGATTCCGTTTAGTGTCGGTTTATTTATTATTTTGCTGACGAAACCTGTTGTGGATATTTATTTGTATTCTCTTGTGACGAAGTTTGTTGTGGATTACGTCTTTTTGGACGAGGCATGTTGCCAATTTTAAAATTTAGTTTTTATGTACTTACTTAATCGTTTTATAATACATTTATTTTTGTTGTAATTTAATTTCCAATTAAAAAGATGAGAGAGGTTGATGTGTAGAAAAGGACGTGACCCAGAAATGACGGCTAAAAGATGAATGGAAGCTTCAATATTTTTATTTCCGTAGCCTAGGTGTCTACCACTTAAAGTAACATGATCCAACAATACACCTACATAAAATAAAGTCTATTAAAACAAACATCACGTAACATTATGAACTCTATCACAATTGAACAAGGACCACAATGTTCCCTGAAAAATCCTTGGTGCTAAAAATAAGCGAGCCCTCTGAGTCCTATGTAAAACACTTCACAGCTAAAATTACACTGAGGTAGGTAGCACTTTTACACTTGCGTTCAAAACTTGTAAGCGTTTTTAAACTCCGTATGAAAGGCAACGTTTATTGGTTATTTAACCAAAAGACATCATCCATTTTGGTTCAAAATGTGAAAGTGCCGGCCACAAAATCATCGTCAGCCTGTCATCGTCCACTGCTGAACATAGGCCTCTCCCAAGGCGCGCCACAAAACTCTGTCCTCGGTATTCCTCATCCATTTGCTCCCCGCTACTTTTTTTAGGTCGTTTGTCCAGCGGGCAGCAGGGCGTCCCACACTACTAGCACACTACGCCTACCAGTTCGCGGTCTCCACTCTAGAACTCTGACACCCCATCGGTTGTCAGTTCTTCGGCAGATATGACCAGCCCATTGCCACTTGGCCAATGGACAAAAAAGAATTATTTCAAGCCTATTAATGATTTTAAACTTGTTACAGCCATGTTGTGCTATTTCGAATCAAATTAATGATTCAAAAATTACCTAAGTCCCGCCCGACCGCTCGAGACTTAATTTCAATCTTTAATTTGATTGAGAAAATAATAAATGCTACATTCTGTTATAATTTGTCAATCTAAGCATTTGGGCCTTGGTTTTTTTTGGGTTTGACAAAAATTTTAATCAAACTTATAGCTAAACTTTCATGCCATTATAATAATTGTTTAGACGGAAAAGTTCCACCAGAATTTTCGTTTTTGTTGGCCGGCACTTTTAAATTTGTTCCCACGATAGGGATATGAAACGTGGATGATATATTTTCTTAGGTATAGGCGTTGACGTAGTATACTATAGACCCTGGGTCTAGTAAAAAATTCTCGAAAAGAGTGTTCGACTGAACTACACAAACCTAAGTCAAAATCAAAAATCTTTTTTTTTTATTCCAAATAATATCACGTACGTATTTTTTCACGTAATTTTTTGACTCTACCACCGCGTCGGAAGATGTTCCGTTGAGAGAAGATGCGGCCAGAAACTCTACAAGTACGTGTAAACCAATTAAAAACATTGATAATCCTGAAATTCTTTTCCATCCCACTCCCGCATCCGAGGCACGGTGCGCGCGCCGCGCGCCCGCGCGTTCCGCATATTCGGCCGATCAAACGAAGACTGTCGCGTAGTTAGTTCTCTATTTACGTGTTGGTGCTCTTTTGGTTCGGACACTTTTGAGCACGGACCCTACGTCCAGTAGTTGGTAAGTCAATGCAATGGGTATAGGTCAAAATTTCAACATTATGAAGTTTATTATCTCCGATTATACAGCGAATTCTCGCTTGCTGTGAAAATAGTTTGCTGTAAAATGATTCTAAAGTGAATGATGGTACCAACTTTCTTATACTATGGTACCAACTAACGTTTATTTTCACTCGTGTATAAGTTTAATACACGCCTACTCACATTGACATTAAGCAACAATAGAAAATGCCCTAAGGAATGTTCAATTTATTTTCAAAACAATGCAATATAATCCCCATGGAACGTGTGAAAAAGGAATCCGAATTATTGCGACATTTTATCCGTAATAGAGTTTATGGTTTTGGCATTATTTTGTATTCAGACAATGTTACCTATAAATATACAGACGGGCAGTGGCGGCTGCTGGCTCAGAGAATTGGTGGTGCACTTTATAATCCCCGCAAGTTGATATTGCGATGGAACCTTGTCACAATAACCGCTGAGTGACGTCATCAAGCACGGGCTAACCTTGCGAACGGTACTGATGTTGCACAGTCGACTACGTCAAAATTACGTCACCAAGATGGCCGCCAGTCGCAATATCAACTTGCGGGGATTATACTAGCTTATCGAGTGTTATAATCATGATTTAAGTTGCAATAGATTTTCTTATTATTTTACACATATTCTGAGTCACAGATAGTGATAATTACGTTTAATATACAAACAAATAGACGCGAACAAAAAGGACCCCCTGCTGTCGTGTCGGGTCGCCCCGCGCTGCGGGCTTGCACCAAGCGCATTCGTCAACTCTCGTTTATCTTCGGTGCCGTGCGGCGCACGAATCTAGCCGAATTTCTTCACAGTCTGTACTAATCATCTTCCGTCTCACGTACCAGGCGATTTTTGGCGTGTTTCATAGAAGTTGTATGAGCGCGCTGCGTGTGCTCTGCCAGAGCGCACAGAACATTTTTGTTTGAACTAAAATAAGCTTTAATTTCAGTTGGTTCCTTGTAACTTAACGTAAGTATAAATTCTGTATGTTATTGAGGTATTGGATATTTTGTGATTCTTTTTAAAGGGTTTAGATCTGGTAGTGCAGAGTACAGCCGCTTCTACAGACAGGGTGTAGAATTAAATGCGTTACATATTAAAGGGGGTACGTCAGACAATCAAACTGCCATACCCTACAAACAGGGTTCATAATGATCTGTTAGCTTTCGATTGTAACACCTTTGTAACATTATGATGTGCAATAAATAAATTGAAAATGAAACTGAACAATTATAGAGCCAACTTTGAACACGCGAAAAAAAAAAACTGCAGTTTCATACGGTATATTTGGGTCAAGTCACCATTGACGTTTTCTATGGAACAGTGAAAGTTGTTCAGTTTGATGGTCTTTAAGCTTCCCTTTTCTTATGTATCGGTACTTAAGATCATCAAACTGAACAAATCCGACATAAAAAATTATATAATAATTATTTAAAAAAAACCGTGGTGGTCCAGTGGCAAGTAACCTTGCCTGCCGTGCAGTAGGCGATGGTTCGATCCTCGTCCAGGCCGACTCGTACCAATGAGTTTTTCGGAATTATGTACGATTTGTAACACCACTGGCTTTTCGGTGAAGGAAAACATCGTGAGGAAACCTGTACCTAACTGTCCATTACAAGTGGCGACGGACTCACTCCCCGTCACACTGGACGGAGTTTCGGTGAAACGGTGGACTACTAGTGAAACGTGGATGTTCTGAAGTTTTAGAATATCTCTGACTGGGTAGTCAGAGATATCCTCTGGAAATATAGTCGTGAGCATATGCAGATGCAGATCCATAATATATATATTTTTTTTTCATTTCGCCACCTCAACCGTCACACCCCCGATAGACCCAGTACTTTAAGAGTAATTGCCATGTAGCACGATTTCTAGACAATGAACGACTACAGATACCGCATGATGAAAATTTTGTCTACACGCCCGAAGTCACAATTTTTGGCGGTAGGTGCGGCTAGAGGGGTACGAAACGATGCAACGTGATTGGCCATTTCAAGGTCACACTCAAAGAGATTATACATACCTAAAGGCTAGAGGGAGCCGTACCATTGCAAGAATGTCCAAAAGACCAAAAGAACAAAAGATGACCCAGTGACATTTGCCCTTATGTTTACGGTCACTTTTCACACACACTACCACGAAAAAGAAGTGCGCAGCCGCATAAACAAACATTTATAGTTCCGTCTCCCTCTACTATTAAAAGATCGTCATAAGATAAAAGAGATTAACTACAATCGTAAATTGATGCGGTCTCTATGCTTTAGAATAAAGAGATCCTTCCTCTGAGGTCGCACTACTTCGAGCTTGCTCACTCGCGTTGCTTATATCAGTGCAAAATCATAGATGTGTGGCGCGCGTCGGCGGCCTTGTATGCGGTAGGTACCTATTGGGTTGGGAATAATCTGTGCCCCCTACCCTACCTGCAGCGACCGAAAAAACATTTTCAATGTTAAAAACCATCTTCCCCACACCTAATTCGATTTATTACATATTTTAAAAAACTGGTCAAGTGTGAGTCGGGCTACTCGCGCACTGAGGGTTCCGTGCCACACCACCACAGAACACAACATTATTAACTTTGAACTAAATACTTTTTTTTGGTCCGGGACCTTTAGCGCAAGACCGACTCACACGTGGCTGGTTTTTAGTATTTTTTGTTATTCTGTAGAGTTTGCTCTATAGTCACACTAAGTTTGACGCTTGTATGTATTACCATTTTACGATAGAGCTTGAAGAAAAAAACGTTGATTAAAACTAGTTTCTTGTTGAGAACCCAACTAAATTTTTACTTTTTGACATTTTTATTATTTGTTAAAAAAATCCGCCTTAATAACGCATAATCTGAGAAAATTTCAACTATCTAGCTGTTAGGCTGTTACGGTTCAAAAGTTACAGCCCTAAATAGGTAGGACAGACGGACGGACGTACGGACGGACAGACGGACAGACTGACGGACGGACGGACAACGTAGGCTTAGTAATAGGGTCCCGTTTTCACCCTTTGGGCACGGAACCCTAAAAACCGTCTTCCCCATTTCTAATTCGATTTATTACATATTTTAAAAAGTAACCTCTAAATCTAGCGGGAATCCAAAGTACCTTTTAAGGAATTCACAAGGTTGGTTACATGTAAATCAAATTATGTCATGACATTGTTCCTTCTAAGGGAATGTAACTTGGTTTAAGCGTCACTCAAGTTACCTTTTAACTTAAGTACAAGGTATGCGTCACTTACCGTCTGTTATATTTTGAGGTAAAAATGTTGGTAGGTAACTATTTCTTTGTTAAAATTTATGTTTAGTCATGGAATACTTATATAAGAGTTTAGTTATGATTTTTTCAGTCGAGGTCGAGCCGTAAAAGGTTTTGGCGGGGTGAGTTGGATGCATAGTAAAGGGTGTAAAATTAAATTGGACACTTACTTAAAGGGGTGCTTTAGACCGTCAAACTGAACAACTTGTAGTATGGGAAAAACAAATCCGCTGTCCCATTCAAAACTGCAAACATACTTCGACTGAAATATATGGGACAGCAGATTTTTTTTAGGCGATATCGCTATAGGTCCCATAGAGAAAATTATTCAGTTTGATGGTCTGTAGCACCCCTTTAAGTAAGTGTCCCATTTAATTTTACACCCTGTATATCTACTGGGTCCAACTTAATATGCTGACGGTTTTTTAAGTGAATTATGAACACTTTATAAGAAACCTTTTATCCCTTAGTCGTCTCCTACGAAACCCAGCAGAGAAATGTTATGTTCATATTCTACCCCGAATCCACACAGCAAGTAAAAGAAAAAGATTACAGGATTTTCGAAACTAGTTAAAAATTAAATCACTTCATCAAAATACTAAATACATTTTATTTTCATACATTGAAAAAAAAAACACGCTCTTTTTTATAAAATTTAAAAATAAATTACCAAAAAGATGTATGTTCTAAAGGACTATGAAATAATCTGGAATGTAAGGGTGCCGTCCAAATTGCAGACTTTACAAACGGAGTTGCATGAGCTGTAGATATCAGGTCAAGTCTTGACTGGTGAGATAATCCAGGCGCTATGATTGGGGTATGCAAAATTCTGACTGGGGCAGGAACATAAGCGATAGGACTGTGCCCATATGCAATATGATCCAGAGCCAGCGATCGCTTCTTAAGAAAATGCCCAAGATCACCGTGACTGTATGGAACAGTAGAGTGAGAAATTAAAGGAGCAGCAATAACTGAATGTGACACTATAGAAGGGCTACTGTGAATATCCCAACGAGATTGATGAGATACCGCAGGAGCTATTGCGATTTCATGAGCGACTGCAAAAGGGGCATGAGCGACTGCTATAGGAGCTCGAGTTACTGCAAAAGGGGCTTCGTGGTAAGAAATCGGAGCGTGAGCGTAGACTCCATGCGCCAGAGCCAAAGAACGCTTCTTCAATAAGTGTCCGTGGGCTGGTCCATATCCATAAGCAGGTACAACAACGTCATGAGCTGGAGTGACGACGTGTGAAACCACAGCAGGGCTTGTATGGACGTCTACACGACTTTGATGAGACACGGCGGGAGGTATGGCGACGTGAGTGACTTTGATGGGGGTGTGAGCAACTGGAATAGGAGCTTGTACAGTAATCGGCGCGTAATGTTCCGTCGTTTTAGTCAGAAGCAGGGTTTCTTCGTTGATTAGCTCTGTTCCCAGTTCTTGTGGATTCAGGAATTCATGGTAAGCCGGCTGTGGTATGTATGATGCGTAAGAGACTGCTGCCAGAGTGAAGAATACTAGTAAAGATTTCATTGTCGTTTTGTTAATCCTGGAGATCACTTCAAACCTTTTGGTCGACTGATACGGTTAAGATAACGTTCAGATCTTTTTATACTTTAAACTTTTATGCAAAAATGTGTTATAAGGAAATGAGAATACAGTTGTGAAAGTAAATAACCTCAAGGTTTTGTTTTGGTTGCTTCCGATGCATTTGTTTTTAAGGTAGGCTCTGTTGATGTCAATGGCATTGACCTTGAAGCATCGTGATCGTTTAGAGTATTTGTATTACTGTTTTAATTAAATATTGTGAATTCTTATCTCATTAAAATTATAAGTTCAATAATAAAATCTTTAATAGTGGAATTGATTATTTCCGCAGAGTAGTGTTTTTGTATATTTGTTAGTATCACTACCTACCAATGGCTGTGCATTGTGTGGATTAGCTGTGTGTATGTTGATCGTAATCTTGTGGAAGTATGAATAGGGGATTATTTATTATTTACTGGTATTTCCTGTATTTATCCATTAAATTCCAGATTATTAATCACCTGAAGTGCATTTTTAATGCCATTTTCTTCATACTCAACAGATTAATTTTTATTTGACTGTTATTCCTAACAGTCCAATCCAGTTTATTTCCATCAATTATTTTACACTATTTTTGCTAAAGTCAAATATATTATGTGTATTTGTAGAAGGATACAAGAACAAATGAATAACACTTAATCAAAATTAATATTTCAAAATGATAATTAACAGCACAGCAGCATTTTAACGAGAGAGCGTGTTATCTCATTAACGTAAGTACATGGTTCATAATTTACAGACCTCTCCACGAGTAAGTAACTTATGTATTTATGCCCCTATTACCCAGTGTAATGGGTACAATTTGTTTTTACTCGACTGCGCCAAAAGGAGGGTAATGTTTTGTCTTCAGAACTTGACAGCTTTATTTTTAAACAATGACTATTATGAGTCTCAACAAAAGAAATATCTTAGTAGAGCTGTGTGATTAGTGGCTAAGTATTATGGACCCTAGGCCGCATGGAATTCACCCGTCCACTTACTTCCCCATCGTCTCCATCATCACAGTGCCTGTACCGTACCGTATCAGTACAAATCAGTACCGTATTAAAGATAGAAAAAGTCGGGCGGCGAGCGAGATTCGAACCCACGACCTGCCTATCCAGGGCATGCTCCTCTCCAACAGAGCTGAAGGCGCCCCGCAGGCCACGACGAACTTCCAACTAAGCTTTCCAATTAACCTAACATGGTATACATGTAAAATCAATAAGTTCGACCAGTACCGTATTTATCTGCACTTCCAATGCCAATGCTAATTACAATGCCGTAGAAGGCAAATACGAGGTTCATTTGTAGTGTTTTTGGGGAGGCAAAAAGCTAGCCACCTCCCTGTCGCGCCTTTCCAGCCCGAAGGGGGCTAGACTCCAGCACAAAACATATCAACCCAATCGGATCTTTGTTGCTAGTTACCCCTTTGCATTGTCTTGGTAACAAATGTATCTCTCATTAGGCTAGTTTTTCACCAGAAATGTGTGGCAAAGCCCGTCTGTAAACGAGGAGAAAATCCCAATATTTAAATAGCTTGATCGATTCTATAATAGCTTCAATTTCAAGAACCGATCAAGCGAGCTAGTTGGGATTGCCAAGATTGATTGATTGATTGGAAGATTTTTTCCTTACCAAAAACCTGGCTACTTTGCACTACTCTGGTCTAAAGTACTAGTAGATCCCAGTAGACGAAGTCAAGCCTGCCTGCCTGCCTGCCTGCCTGCTGTTTTGCCTGCTTCAAGGACTCTTGTTTAAACCGACCAGTTTGCAAGTTCAAATCGTTGAAATCATCCGCTCAATATAAGTATTTTTATATCTGTGTGTGTGTGGCGTATGTACAATTAAACTTCCGAAACCCCATCTCAATGATATTTGGCAGAGAATTCGCCTGGAATTTGAGAAGGGTCACAAGGACACAATACTACTTTTTATTACGAAAACAAAATTGATTCGGGCGAAATCGTAGACAAACAAAATCAATGCCATTTAATGTGATTTATACTTCTTCGTTGTAGTCGTTACATAAAAACCACGTCAGAAGCCGTAAGGCGGTCTGAAAAAACTCTGACACCAGCACTGGTAGCATGCACACCCGCGATAGCCGTGATATGGCTTTATCACGTCTTTTATCTCGTTCTTTCGCGCGTAAAAGAAAGTAAATATATATATTTTGTGTAGAAAAACAGAAAAACAACTTTGGTCAATTCCGCAACTTTGCCAGGTTGTGTGTTCCAGCATTATTATGTCCATTAGTATGTCAACGATGAAACGAAAAAACGAGAAACTACAACGAGGTATTCCACCAGTCCAGGTGCTCTTTGTAGAAAAGCTTAACTGCTCAAAACTCAACATACCGAAATCATATTAGTCACAAAAACAAAGGCATTCAGCTCCTATTGTTTCCTAGTTTTGTTAAATGGAACACACAATATTGCAGCCCACGTAGACTTTCGCAGAATGCCACAGGCTGCTATGTTTGGATTAAAACTGGCATTCCGCCAAAAGATAAGTATTCTGGCTAACTCTTATTGAAAATATATTTTTTGTGGCATATTTAAGAGAGATTTTGGCAAAGGGCTCGCTACTTATTATCACAAAGTGTTTAAAATTAAATAGTATAAGTATACAACGTGTTAATGAATTAACGCAAAACTAGAAAGTGGTTTGAATCGAGATCAGAGTCGAATTATCATGGTTTCAAAATAGGTTTTTTTTTTTTTTCAAAATATTAAATAATTTATTTGCAAAATTTAAAATTTCCTGAACCCGACGTCAACCCACCGCACGGGCACACTCATCCTACTAACTACCAAAACAAGATTATAAAAATGTATCCATGAGTACGTTAGCGCTTTCATTCAGTGCTGAAATGATAAAAAATCATTTTTGCCTCCAAACTTAAAATGCGAATAACTTTAAATTTTAACTATCAAAATAATTAAATTATTGTTTCAATCTAATTATTTTCATATACATCAGTTGGGTGGGGTGTATGAGGTTTTGCACTAATTCATTAAATTGTATATTATCTTAGGGGGTGCTTCAGACTAAACAACTTTCACAACAGGGCTAATGGCAAAATCCAAAAAAAAAACGGCTGTTCCATATATTTGGGTCAAATAGCCGTTGACCTTTTTTATATGGTACAGAAAAATATAGTTGTTGTAACCAAGCATCTGACCACCTCAGTAAGGATTATGGTCTTAAGGTCATACGTAATACCTACTTACACTTCGGTGCGAGCTAAGAATAGAAATTTTACACTGATAAAAACCCCTTTCTGATTTCAAAGCGGTATTTCGGCGAAACGATAAATTGATTGCGGATTCCGTGGCATTCGATTTTAATCCTTTATAGGAGTTCGATAGGTTTTTAATTCGATTGCCGGGAATTTGATTGATAGCTCGGGCTACTTTTGACAATTTTTGAGACGTAAAGCTCGAAAAATTTTTGTGATACCGATTTTGAAGAGAAGAGAGTTGCGCAGTGTTTTGGCCGTGGAGTTTTTGGAATGGCGAAGCTTTAAAGGAAGTTAAATAGCCTGTAGGATCCCACTGCAGGGCAAAGGCCTCCTCTCACGAATAATGGTGACAGGAAGTGGGCCATACTCCACCACTCAACATGAAGACAGAGAATTAAAAAAATATATATACTGGGAGTGTCCGTACTGTCACAGAACCAGGCCCACAGAACATTATAAGGTTATGCAATGATTTGCATAGCACCATAAGGCGCGAGACGTGGTGCGAGCGAGAGGGCATGAGTAATTGTAGCAGCGTGAGCGGGAAGACAAGTGGCGACAGTCGTCTCCAAAGTAAAAGCGCTACTTTGCATTTCTAACCCCTCTTATAATGTTCTGTGGTCAGATCTCTGGTGGACGTAGGTATCGAGATAAGTACCTACACTTTGGCGCATCGTTAACGATATGTTTGCTTGATTTCTGCCACTCGGTCAGACGGCAACGTCGCATACGTCGTGCGCTGTACGAAGTAATAACGAGTGGCAAGCTTCACTGGGTACATTTTTTGAGAATTTTCGAAGTAAGTGATGTACCTACACACGCGCTACACTGCAAGCTAGTATACAAAACCAAAATAAGTTGGTCGTGTGACGTTATATTATAATACAGGGTGGAAGGGACAGCCCTACGCAGAATAAAACAATGAACTCAGACCATTAAACTGAACAACTTTCACTACATAGCCTACCTCAGTTAACGCGAAAAAAAAATCCCTTTATAATATTTATGTTATTCACCATACGCGCGGCCAGCTTGTTGCTTATGTATAGCTTGATGTTTCGCCCTGTGTATCTATTTGTTACGAAGTAACTAGCAACCTGAGGTACTGTATGTAGTCATATACTGTGACAATTTTCAACGAGCACTTCTTAAATCAAACTTAAACTTACGTAATCCTTGTACGTTATAAAAATAGGTCACTTTGACGACCATACGATATGTTTCTATCTATATCCCCACTCAAATAAACCGTTTATTACTAATAATGTTATTTTATGTCGGCGCATTCGCGAAGACGTTAATACGATCGTAAAATCTCTCGCTGAATATTTTCGGTTTTGAGTGTCACTCAACTGATGGGATTGGTGATCAGTTTTGGTTTATTAGGTTAAGTGTTTTTCAAGGTTAAGAAGTTTATTCCATAAAGCTGATTTCAGAGTCACGTTTACGCTCAGAGCGGGCTGTCAGCGTTCGGTTCGCACTATGAAATTGTCTGTCGCGGGTCAGTTTTCACTGTGAAACGATACAAGACATCAACACTATCAGCTTGGGATGAAATTTTTTTTTGTTCTGATACGTATCGTGTGGGATATCAAATGAAAGGGCTCCATGAGCCGGTTCTAAAAATATACCACTAAAAAATAAAAAGATGGTTACAAAGTCGGATAGCAACGAAACGGGCGCGAAAACAATTAGCCAATAGTAACAAGGGATTGAAGGTGACACATCCTGATTGGTCAATATAATTTCGGGTAAGTGAAGAACATGACTTTTATTTGTACCATCGAATTTTCCTCACCAATAACTCCAGTAAGCCTTTTCAAAAGCCCTTGGAAACTTTCATGTCTGAAATATTAGCGTATCGGGTTTCATCATAAATATCGAATTATGGTAGGCATTGAGGTTTGGCTTTCGACAGTGATATGGGTAGATTTATTGGCTTACTTATATCTCAATACACTAAACAAGCAGTAGCTACCATCGAAAAATCAAAACGTCATTCAAAAGAAGTTTGGAGGAAGGTCATATAATGTCAGACCCAGACATTTATAGGTCCCATACATGAATGAAACTTTGTAATACGTGTAGAGTGAAACAAAACTAACAAAAAAGGAAATTGGTTGTAATCTGTAGAAGTTGGGGGAAAGGTATTTCTCCTTATGGTACCTTTTGTATCAAGTGTGTGAAACTCATAATCTTTCTTATTAGATAGCCCACTCAATCTTCTACGCATTCATTGTGTTTGTTTTAATGAAAATGCAAGATAACCCTATAATAATATGATAATGGAATCAAACGAAATCACACGCACTATCAGTTCAATAAAGCCAAATACGTTCCGTAACGTCCAAAAACTACCTCAGTGATAGATGAAAATAGCTGTCATGGTTGCGTTTTGCTACTGCTTTTTGGATGATTAGTTTATTTTTCAAAATTTAAGAGTCAACTGCGCAAAATATATTTTAATTTTATCATTTCAGTAAAAACAACGTTAATTTATTTATTTTTTCTAATTAATTGCCTTTTTGGACATACATTGGTAATAATTTAGTACTAATCATAAATAAACTTAACGATTATTTTATGAATGACCAAAATGCCTGGAATGCTATTTTTGAAAGTTACACAGTTGAAAATGTCAAAATTACGGTGGAGATTATGCATCATAGATTTTGAATCTCGCCGATTCAAAAATAGCAATTCAGTTCTTGACAATGTTACGTTATGTAAATCAATGTAATATTTTGTAGTTGTACTTTATATAGGGTGAAATTGATATCATTAGCAGCATAGCATATGCTCACGACTATATTCCCCGAGGGGGTAGTCAGAGATATTCTGAAACTTCAGAACATCCACGTTTCACTAGTACCGAAACTCTGTCCAGTGTGACGGGGAGTGAGCCCGTCGCCACTGATATCATTAGCATCCTTTTAAACTAAGAGTGTACTATCAATCAAATCAAACTGAACAACTTTTACTATGGGAGCAAAAATAATCAGATGTTCTTCTTCTTATCGTGTGGGCAGAGCCTTGGTGTCAGAGTTTTTTCAGACCGCCTTACGACCTCTGACGTGGTTTTATGTAACGACTACTACCACCAGTGATAGCAGCCGGGACCAACGGCTTAACGTGTCATTCGAAGCACGGAATCATTTTTCTTTTCAGCCTGCAATGTCCTACCCAACTGGGGAAAAACGCACAAAGTGACGTATCACTAGGTGTCCCCGTGGGAATCGAACCCACGACCTCCGTGTCGAGAGCCCAATGCTCTTAACCATTAGACCACGGAGGCAGGCAGATGTTGCATACATTTGAGTCAAGTAGGCATTCCAATTTAGTATGCAAAAGCTGATTTTTTATTTGCTCCGATCGGTTTGCTCCCATTGTAAAAGTTGTTCAGTTTGATGGGTAGACTCTTAGCTTAAAAGGATGCTAAATAATGATATCAATTTCACCCTGCATAACTATTTTATTTTGTTCAAATTTCTGGCCGCGTCTTCTCCATAATAGAACACCTTCTGGCACGGTGGTAGAGTCAAAAAACTAACAATGTGACGTTATACATTTTATTTTTATTTTAATAATTACGGGTTTTATAATATCAATTAGGTACTTTTTAAGAGCCAGTTTTCAATGATATTTTGAATATTTAGTGACGAGACACGCCCATCTTAACACAATAATTGACACTTGACATTGTTCGAGAGCTAACTTCAAGATGTATTCAAGTTACCTTAACTTAGATTGTTTTGGTCAATTGATGTCAACTCAACGATTCGATAGGTATTTGATTAGTTTTCAAAAGTCTATAGAATCCATTGATGTCTTAATAAGAGGTCAATGATTGAATCCCACACTTTTGAGTACAATTAACTGTCCACTAGTTATCGCCTACGGGTTATACTGATTGAAATAAAAATGCTTTGATATGAAAGGGATCAATGTATCAAAAACATATTTTCTATTTTCTTCTTTTTTTAAGGGTCACTATATAACTTTTTTTAAAGTATTTTAACTTGCTCATTACGAAAATTAAAGTAAAATTCAATTCAAATTCAATCCTGCAAGTCAATTCATCAACAACAACAAAAAATATTAGGATTTTCTTAAGGAGAAATATGAAAATATAAATATTATAAAATACAATGACTAGTACCTAACTAATTAAAATGTGTAAAATACTTAACCTGATGTAAATAATAATTGGTATAATCCTACAACAACAACAAAAAACAGGGTTAAAGTAAATCGACCATTTAATCTTGGGAGTTGTCCCCCGTCGCGTCGGGAATGTGCCCATTATTGAGGCTGCGTTTCCTCGTTGTATGGCCAAAGATATTCTTTGTACCAGAAACGAGCCGGTACGAGGGTCGCAGCCTTTTTCTTTTAGACGTCGCCCTTGGTCCCCGATGAAGTCTTTCGCCTCAGAACCCCACGGCCCAGCCGTCTCAACACCGACCGGTATAAAGTAGTACGTTGGTTCCAGGTTAGAGTACCTGTCATGCTTCAGCCTGGCTGCATTCTCGGCCGCTGAGCCGGCAGCACGTATGGTCTGGTTCAAGTGAGAGGGTGCGAATGTGCTGACGCACGGGACATCCCACACCAGGCTACGGCCAAAATACATGTTTATACTAATATCTACCACGCCATTTTTTTCACATCCTTTAAAAATATCTAGCAGTTTAATCAGTTTAAAGTTTGTTCAACACTTCTTATTATTTCCATTACTTGAAATCTCAAGACTTTCCAATTGAAATAGAATATACCCACAAACAAAGTGCCTTCTAGAGACAGGTGTAACATTATTACGCTTATAACATAACACCAGACTATCATAAAGGCAAGTTATAGGCATAAAGTACAAGAACTTAGCTATGGCACAGAATAAATGCCATAGTTTCTACTAGGGTTGACACAAGATGCGATACATCGGATGTAAATAATGATATGGAATAAATATTTATGTATTATACGAAGAGATATGTACACAATAGCGGCTTTATATAAACGAAAGAATCATAGTAGAGGCGTTTAGGCACAAGTGAGTAAAATTTTGATAAAAGCAAACCACTTGGCATGGGTGTTCCTTAGGTCAATAGATGCCGATTAAGATCGGTAGGCCGCGGGAGTCCCCCCTCTGGTCCGGTAGGGGGGGGTTCAAAGATGCGCTCCGACCGGCCACATTCCACTACTAATAACAGAATTAGTTTCGATAGTAGGTCAAGTTTGGTATCGTTTTCGGATAAATTGAGGGTGTACAATTCATTTCTGATATAAAAAATGGTAGTATGTAGAATGGTTTTTGAGATATTTAAAAAAATATCGAAATCGCAAGTAAAAATTTATTCTTCAAGTCATCATAACTATTAATGGGGCTTCATTTTCAGAACACAAAAAATATGCCATAATAGCCCGGTTAATACAGATTATGAAAAATATAACTTATTAGCATCTCTTCATACAACAAATTGTAGAAAAAAATTTTGAAGGTCGCGCGCCGTTTAATTTTTTGTCACTCGCTATGTTATGACGAGCACCCGACGTTCCTACTGTGAACGTAAATTAAGCTAAAAATTGGTTAGAATAGTGGGTTTGGATCGGTTGAGCAAAATAAGCCTTGATTTTTACCCCCTAGGGATTCAATTTGGGGAAATACCTTCTCCGTAAGCCTGCAAAATCGTGACATACTCGGTAATTTTACAGCCTGCCAGTTTAGCTAATAGGACAAGTTTGATATTCTTTTTGAGTAATTTTTGGATAAAGAATTCATTTTTTATATCAAAAGTAGTGATTGGTGATGGTGAAGAAGTTTGAGTTACATCTACACTAATATTATAAAGAGGAAAGATTTGTACCTATTTTTGTATGTTTGTATGTTTGTAATGAATAGGCTCAAAAAGTACTGGGCCGATTTAAAAAATTCTTTCACCATTAGAAAGCTGCATTCACCCTGAGTAACATAGGCTATATTTATTGCTAGAAAAGATTAGACGTCCACCCGTGCGAAGCCGGGACGGGCCGCTAGTTTATAATAAAAAAAAATCTAGATTTCTGTCTTTTGAGTCTTCGTAATTTTTACAAAAGTCGAAATTGTACATAGCTAAAAAAAAATACTTGAAGAATGCTTGTTTAACACAGATTTAATAAAAATATAACTTTTTAGAACCATTTCTATCGAGATAAGTATTGCAGAAAAATAAATGTTAACACCGCGCAAGTTAGTATTTTCACCCCTTTCATTTCAACCGACGCCGACGATCCACACTTCAACTGGACATTACATTATGAATTTAAAATCTGCTTAAATTTATCATAATAGGAGGAAGCCTTTTCTCTTTATAAACCTAATTTTTGCGCTTTAGTGGTTTATTTTGTAGAAGTAGCCGACGAACTAAGTAATACGACCAAATGTTTTCTTTTTCTTAGTTAAACTTCTTCAAGACATACAAACTTGTGTTTAAATAGCTTGTTTTTGTATTTCCGATTTATTCGAGCTAGTAAATATTATGGTATCTAAGCTTATTACTATGAAATTATGAAAGCTACATACATACATACATAAGCTCACGCCATTGTCCCAAGAGGGTAGGCAGAGACCACGGACCGCCACACGCTACGACTCTGACATACCTCTTTAGCCTCATTGACATTCATACATCTTCTTATGCACTTCCGTCGATTGAGGGTGCTACGCACTTGTCCTTTTCGGAAAAGATCATGGAATGTTTTCCTCGCACGGCCTCTCCCAACACTTCTGCTCACCTGTGCTCGATAAATTTCATTCGTAAGTCTTTTTTCATTCATTCTGAATGAATTATGAAAGCTAGTTAGATTAAAATCTGAATTCAGATTGTAATGTAAAATAAAAATATTGTAAGTATTTCCAAAAAACACATACAAACATTCATCATTAACCAAACCTAAACTCGATAAATGGTAACATCTAATATAAACCCATGCCACACCCCGGACACTGCCTACAAAAAACTGGAGACATCCGAACTGAGAATAATAAAATATTCGGCCGTAGCGTAGGTACCAATGTACTCCTAACTTAAGGATAAAAACGAGTGTAATAAACTGAAATAGCTTCCTCCGAGTCTACTATTATTATGATTTTAAATAGATTTTACATTCATATAATGACAAGTTGAAGTATGGATGGTGATTAAATGGGGTGAAAAATAATAACTTGCGCGGTGTTAACATAAATTTTATTGCAATATCTTGATAAAAATAGTTCTAAAAAGTTATATTTTTAATATATCTGTGTTAAACAAGCATTCCTCAAGTATTTTTATAGCTAGATACCTATGTACAATTTCGGCATCTTTAACAATTACGAAGAAAGGAAAAAACTAGAAATTTTTATATTATTTTAAAAATAACTCCAAAACTGCTTCACCGATCACTACTTTTTACATCAAAAATACATTCTTTAGCCTAAAATTACTCAAAAAGGATATCAAACTTGACCTATTAGCACAGAATAGGTAATAGTATTATAGTTCTAAACTGGCAGGCTGTAAAATAACCGAGTATGATACGATTTTGCAGGCTTACGGAGAAGGTATGTCCCCAAATTGAACCCCTAGGGAGTAAAAATCAAAACTCATTTTGCATAGCCGATCCTAATCCACTATTCTAATAAATTTTATCTGAATTTATGTTCTCAGTAGCAACAACGTGTGCTCGTCATAACATAGCGAGTGACTCAAATGTAAGCGGCGCGCGACCTTCAAAAAATTTTTTCTACAAGTTTTTGTATGAAGAGATGCTAATAAGTTATATTTTTCATAATCTGTATTAAACAGGCTATTATGGCATATTTTTTGTGTTCCAAAAATGAAGCCCCTTTAAAAATTACGATGGCTTGAAGAATAAATTTTTACTTGCAATTTCGATTTTTTTTTAAATATCTCAAAAACTATTCTACATACTACCATTTTTTATATCAGAAACGAATTGTACACCCTCAATTTATCCGAAAACGATACCAAACTTGACCTACTATCGAAACTAATTCTGTTACTAGTAGTGGAATGTGGCCGGTCGGAGCGCATCTTTGAACCCCCCCTACCGGACCAGAGGGGGGACTCCCGCGGCCTACCGATCTTAATCGGCTTCTATTGACCTAAGGAACACCCATGCCAAGTTGTTTGCTTTTATCAAAAATTGCAAACTTGAGCTGTTTTTCGATCTAAACAACCCAACTATCAGGCGCACGGCGCACATAAAGACGTGCACGTTCGGTGATCTCGCAAGTCAGTCGAACTCCATTCCAGCACAAGCATGACACTGCCTGTACGTGAATGAGCGTGGTCCGGTGACCTTAGGCCAGTGGAAGTATGCGATAGGGTCGATACCCTACCGAAAATGAAAAATAATTATGTACGTACCTCCTAGGTGCGAGGAAATAATAAAAGCTAAGATTGATTCTCATTGTAGTGTCCAATTCCACACCATGCTCAATCCCCATTGCAAGGTAGGTAGCAATAAATCAGTACCTATGTCGTGTTTTTATAAAAATCAAGGTAGATACTGGTTCCTAAACTGAAACCTACTCAGGTTTAAGCTTAGGCAGAACCAACTTAACCAGTATCTACTTAATAACAGGAAGAGGAGGAGGTAATAACGAGAAGAATTAGGGAATGTGATCAGATCAATCATCAAAATTAAAATAGGTACCTATTGAATTAACTTTTTTAAAGGAAGTACAGTATGATTGGGCAGGTAGGAAATACAACAATAAATACAACACGACATAGTATGTGACGTATAAAGTCGCGTTTCCCACCGAGTCAAGCGAGCGAGAGCAGCCTAGGAATTCATCAGTCAATGACTGCGCTTCCCACCCGCTGGGGTCCCGCGCAGCACCCCGCGTCCGCCCCGACACGCACACATAGCCGCCATCGCTTTTACGAGCACACATGCTTGATGGCTTCTTTTCTAATTTTCTTTGACTCCAGTACTATTATCTATTCATTTTGTGTACGTACGTGCGCGTCGATGTGTGCACCTGATTCGCTCGTTGCGTGAAGCCGCCTTTTTTATAAATTGGTGACGTACTAGGATACAAATATTTATTTATGCATCATATTATTTGCCCTTTGCGAGATTCGAACCCGTAACCCCCTCAGATAGGCAAGCTGATTCAATACCAAACCAACTGTAGATTATCGTTTTCAGTCTATGTATTTATGACTTCAGCTAGGCTTATTGATTTTTGTCTTCCGCATTTGACAACCCTAGCTCATTCTTAACGAAGTCACACGAACCACGCCATTTTCATTCTTAAGATGTTGGTAGAAAGCACCAAGTATACTTGAGTGGAATTAACACAAAGTTTCATCTTATCACCGCATTTCGCTAACTAGGGTAAAGTTTTAAATATGCCATGTATACCTGATATACCTACGCATGAATGCTGGGTATGGGGCATGGAGGTAGTATTATGAGGCCGGTTCTCATAAAGATACGTTTTTTACGGATGGCGTACTATCCGAAAAAAAAGTTGTCAGATTTTTGCAGTGTTTAGATTTTTTTGTCTATTAGGGAAACATACTTAATTCATTAAGTTATGATTAATTACAATATTGATGTTCATTTATATAGGTACAAAGAAAAATAATTGTCGGTTGTCATCATCATCATCATCATCATCATCATCATCATCATCAGCCTATCATCGTCCACTGCTGAACATAGGCCTCTCCTAAGGCGCGCCATAAAACTCTGTCCTCGGCCTTCCACATCCAGTCGCTCCCCGCTACTTTTTTTAGGTCGTCTGTCCAGCGGGCAGCAGGGCGTCCCACACTACGCCTACCAGTTCGCGGTCTCCACTCTAGAACTCTGACACCCCACCGGTTGTCAGTTCTTCGACAGCAGCCCATTGCCACTTCAGCTTGCTTCGGGGTTTTCGGTGGTATTGCATGATAATTGTTTTTTTATTTATGAACTCTTGCTTGTGCGTTAGCACTTCATTTCCGCCAGTGTCAAGAAGTTTGTATTTTACTCAATCTCAAGGACAGTTTTTAGCAAAAAATTAATTGAGAAGAGATTACGAGGCCTTATGTTGCTAGCAAAAACCAAAACCACGCGAACGACAGAACCGTTCACGGCAAAACTTACTGCCCATAGATTGTCCACTGGCTGAGCTGACAAAAATTTCAACCTACCTACATACCATACGTTTCGAACCTTCCTTCCACCTACATACCATTGCAAATATCCTTCATCAATGTAAACGATCGTAAAATATTTTTTCTCCATAATAATTTTGCTCGAACGTATGTCACGTTTACAAGACCGTAAACATGTCGTAACACGTAATACGTCATCTTACCGCCATGTGTTTACGTTCTTCAGATATATCTCATGATATACGCACAGAGTACGTATGTATATGTATACGTGTAAAGGTATGTCGGAGTCATATTCAGGCTTTTGGGAATAAACCTAGCGTACGATGAAAAACAAAAATCAATCAATCATTTAAAACTTTATTTTAGTACAAATACAGGATGTAACAAAACACCAATTCATAGATAAAAAAGTTATAGAGGGAGGTTACACGTTCAGTATTTCGTCATTCTGGTTCATCAGTCTGGTCATGTTTATTTGATTTGAAGGGAAACTGATATACTGAAGCACCATGTTAGTCGGGTCAATCTCGAGTCAGTTTCCCTTCAAATCAAATATACATGACCAGACTGATGGACCAGACTGATGAAATACTGACCGTGTAACCTCCCTCATAGAGTGCGCGCATCTGTCACCGCCTTGCCTGTGACACGCAGCGTAAGCTAATTTTGCATAATCTAAGGCGGTTAGACCATAAAACTGAACAACTTTCACTATGGAGCCATCGCCGGAAAAAATGTTACTGTCCCAAACATTTTAGTCTAGGTACTAGACTTGAATTGGTCCAATTCTAGTTTACTAGAGCCTCTAGTAGTTCAGTAAATCTGTTTGGAAAATGATACCCTACCTTACAAAAGGTCGGGTATCCGGGATTTTTTGATATGTTATACAGGTAGAGGTCCTTAATAAAAATGCAAGTTTTCGACCTTGGGGTCCTGCCGCGGGCTGTGGTGTGACCATAAAACAATGAAAATTTTGAGACTTTCTCAGTAAAACTTAAACTTTGGGTTTTATAGCAAACTTGTTTATTAAAGGTTTAAACAAGACCAAATGCGCTACAATTTGATAGTTGAATCATCTTTATATACTGAATGGTTACCAAGATACAACACCTCAAAGTATGGAGAGGTATGACTAATTCCTTAAAATTTCGTTTTTTTAATTTTATTAAATATGTTATCAACTTTAGGTTTCACTGTGAAAGTGTTTAAAATAAGTATAAATAATGCGATACGATATGTTTTTTGAATCATAAGATGCGACACTTGTATATTTTCAGCAAATGTTGAATAACGGTCAATTGGTAAAAACAAATAGGTACTTAGATTTCGAATAGATTTTTTTTTTTTACAAAATAAAATGTAGCCTATAGTAATCAGGGATAGTGTAGCTTTCTATCAGTGAAAGAATTTTAAGAATCGGTTTGGTACTTCCAGAGATTACCTACATACAAAAAACAAATATCTTGTAACCAAGTACAGATTTGTATGTAGGGGCAGTTAGGAATTAGCCCTAATTGCCCTTATTTTGAAGTGTCGTATCTCGGTAACTATACAGTATAAAAAGATGATTCAAAAACCAAACTGTAGCGCATTTAGTGTTGTTAATTCCTCTAAAACATAATTTTACTCTAAAACCTAAACTTTAGATTTTAATTAATGAAAACTGAAAAAGCTTCGAAATTTTCGTTCTTTTATGGACATGGCAGAGCCCGCGGCAGCAGCTCAAGGTCGAAAACTTGGATTTTTAATAAGGACCTGTACCCGTATCACATATAAAAAAATCGTGGATACCGGACCTTTTGTAAAATGTTTACATTTACTAGGCTATAGTAGGTATTACAGTTTTTCGCAATTTCGAAGCTGTCTCCTCATTAAAAGTTGTTCAGTTTGATGGTCTAACTAAACCACCACTTTAAATATTGCTAGGGTGTTTTGTTACACCCGGTATAGTATGTAAATGGGTTTTTGATAAAAAGCCTGACTTTAACATTAGCTTGCGACATAATAAATATACTCTAATTTTATATCTTTGACACCGTGCTTTGACATAACATAACATAACATAACTTAACGTTGAATTCTATAGTCTAATTATAATAGTCAACTCATGTAAGAACTATTTTTGAAAGTGAGTTATTGACATTCATAGATACACGTTTTTCAGGTAAAGTTTGCAAGACATTGTAAGGGGTTCTTAACGCGGTTGTAAAATTAGATGAATACTATTAAAGGAATGCTATCCAGGGTGTAAAATTAAAACTTCAGACCATTAAACTGAACAACTTTCTCTATGGGACCAGCATCGAAATCTGCTGTCCCATACATCACAGTCGAGTTATGTTTGCAGTTTTGTATGGGACAGTGGTTTTTTTTTCCGCGTTTTCAGTGGTGGTCCTATAGTAAAAGTTATTCAGTTTGATGGTCTGAAGCGCCCCTTTAAGTTGAGGCAACTGACTCCCATATTTAGTATTCAGTTCTACAGGGTATAAAATTAAATGGGACGGATCAGGTCAGTTACGTCCTTTTCCCCGAATGTCCACTATGGACCCGAACGTCCACTTCCCGTTTCTCTTTCATTCACATAAAGAAGAGAATGCTTATACAGGGCGTAACAGAATACCCTTATAATAATTTCAAAGTGCTATGTTAGACAAAATGAACGATACGACTTATAAGGTATATTATAAAGCGATATAATTTCAAAATACGGACCTTTCCCTTAACATTGGAAAATTAAACCCCATAAAAAGGAAAATAACGGTTTATTACCCGCCCGCGCGATGATTAAAATCATTCACTTAAAATAAACTTAAACTGAACACAAAATCAATCAATGTCTACATTTTCTATTTTAGATAATTCCAACCAAAGCTTCTGTTAAGATAAGTTTACTTTTTAATCTTGGAAGGGAAATTGGAAATTCTAAAATTACATTTTAAGAGGGCTATCGCAGTCCAGTGGCGCCCTCATCACATTAAAAAAGATTTCTCAATAAAGGAAGCCTAAATTAAAAAAGTGCTCAACAGATAAACTACAAAAGCCTTCAAGCCATTGTTATACAATACTTTTATAGGTTCTAAACATTCCAATGCTAGACAATTTCGAATAAAAACAAAAGCGGCCGTTTTTTTTTTCTTTTTTCAAAATTTGTATGTTTAGACCTTTAAAAAACCTATAAAAGTATTCTATGAAAATAGCTTGAAGGCTTTTGTAGTTTATGTGTTGAGCACTATTTTAATTTAGGCTTTCTTTATGGAGAAATCTTTTTTAATGTAATGAGGGCGCCACTGGACAGCGGTAGCCCTCTTAATCTAAAGATCAAAATACATTCAAATAGGTTACAGTTGAAAATTAAGATTATTTAACACACACACAAAACACACAAATTTGTCTGTCCCTGACTCCAAAGCACAGATTTTTTTATGATGATGATGGTGATGATTTGTTGTTTGTCTGTTTCTCTGTAGATTTTTTTTTTGCAATAATGTTTGTTGTTGGCGTGCAAATAATAGTAGATTGTTAACCAAGGGATGAAAGTCACTCATTTCACACGAGATGTTTGGCGCCCCGAACGAACGTGAGGGGCGCCCATAGTTCGAGTGTGAAATGGGTATTTTCACCCGAGTTAAACACTCTGCTTTTCATCACGATTACGAGGAAATTAACCAAAAACCAGATAATGCAAAATCAATTTCTGAATCGCTATTCACTTGATGAATTCATTTTAGTCTACGTTTCAAAACGTTTGAAAATCACTCGGGTGCCAAACGAAATAGAAAAAAAAACATACGAAGATTGTGGATGCTAGAATGAGACACATATATTTCCCCAGTGATTTTTACACGTTTTGAAATGGATCCAAAAAAAAGCAACATGTCGCTTTCCCTCCCTTTTTTCTTTTTCCTGCAACTTAATTTTTTTTTTAAACCAGCCTGTTGTTTTAACTCGCTTTTATATCTAAGTATGTACATTTTTTCATCACGTAAAAAACAAAATGGATATAATTCATACAAAAGTCTCGAAATGTTACTAATTATTGTTATTATTAATTAGTAATTACTAAATTCAAACATTTTTGTTCATAATAATTATAAAAATTAAGAATTTTAATATAATGTTATCGAAGTGTGGCTGTATAGGTTTCTGCCTTTGCTCAGTAATTCAGTATAAACATAGTTTTTTTTTTTTTAAATTACTTTCCGCCCTAGGTAAGAAATGTATCACTTTCAACCCGCTTCTTAGATAAACAATAACCCACTTTCAGAGTATGAGTGATGAAAAGAATATTTATGATTATGTTTGCTTGTTCGAGTACCTATCACAAAAAACTACTGGACCGATTTTGATGAACCTTTTGATGTTGTGTTTAAAAGGTTGAAATGAAATGAATATTATTAGCTTTTATGATTAGCCTTAAAAACTGGTATTAATATAACTATTATTTTTATCTTGCTACGTGAAAATGAAGAGGCATATACCCAGCAGTGGGGTTTACCAGGCTGAATAATGGCGGAGCCGCACAATGTACACAAAGTTTTAACAATATTTTTTTAGAATCACCAAAGCTGGTGGTAAAAAAACGGTATCTTTGCCTACCTCTCTTTTTTTTTTTTTTGTACCGCCGCAGTGGTAAAATGTGGTAACTGTAATTTGTGACTTTCGTCATGGACTGTAACTTTACAAAGATACAATTTTGTTTACGATACAAAGTAAACATAAGTTTTAATTGCTCAGGTAGGCACTTTGGCATCTCGGCCGGATTAATTTAAGAGACTGAATTTATACCCCGGAAAGTTTTACTACTAGATCCCACTGCAAGATTTCTACACCATTTGTTTAGGATTTAGGCAGTGCTGCGTCACTGACGTTTGACGGCTGTCGCGCATTGACATACATACATTCCTAAAGCGCAAAGTAAGAAATTAAAAAAAGCGCACGAAATCGGGAGAGTGCGGTATCTGTTACGGTAGTAACTATTTAATAATCAGTGCTTTAGGCAATGATACTTCATCTTGAAAAGTAATCGTTTAAGAATCCGAAATAATTGGACTGCCACCCGAAAACCTGGTGCAATCTTCTGACAGCCGGAAATGTTAAAAATGTTATACCTACCTGTTAATTTTCTACTTATATCATCATATTGTTTCATAAAAATCAATGTTGCCTGCATAATGATGGTTGCAACAATACTATTTTAACATATACTACTTTATTTTCGGTCGAATGGGGAAGATTTACTCGAAAACTATTGGACTGATTTTGATGATTTTTTTACATAATTATGAAATCTGCTCTGTTCTGTGAAGGTTTCATTACATAATAAAATATCACTATAGAAACAATATTTCTGCAATAGGTTATAAAAGGGTTGCAACAGGCTTCAGAGAGGTAGCCCTATATTCTTAGGATCCTTAAAGTACGACATAAACAGGCGGATATAGAAAGCTTGCAGCGGGATCTTAGTCTATAAATGTATACCTCGGCAAGTTTCGTAAAGCAAACGATTTATTGGTTACTTTATTATTTAAAAAGGTTGATTCCGAAAGGGATACTTTTGGAATTAGTGTTTACGTTTGCGATTGACTTGGCTTGGAAATTATTTTAGGAAACGATATAAATGGAAGTTAAACAAATAGACTGGATCGTAACCAAATTGAAAATAAAAACGGCCAAGGGCGAGTCGGACTAGCGCACCTAGGGCTCCATACCACCACACAATATCATATAATAGTCGCTGGCGTAGAGGTTTCAAAAAAAACTATAGTGAAAAAACCTACTTATATTCTTGTAAAAATTAAGGAAACCCCATTTAACTTTTTACTTGTATTTTTTTATTATTTAGTTTTGTTGGCAAAAATCATCTTTGTGACCAAACACGTATTTTGTGAAAAATTTACCAGCTACTTAATTACGCGTTTCAGAAGAGGCACGGAAGGACGGATTTTAGTTTAAGAGTCCTATTATTTGACTACGGAACCCTAAACATTTGTAAACTATTTACCATTTTAAACATGTAATCCTTAAAAGTACCTCGAAATAAAACAAAAGTCATAAAGCTTAATACACACTTAAAACTGGACCTTTTATAGCTCCAGCAATAAATGGAGCTTTGATTACTATTTCATTATTGTGGCCTCAGCATGCTCGTAAAGAGCCACCTGGTGAGCTGTAGAGGTACTAATCGATATCGCATATCAAAGGCTCAATTTTGACAGAAAAAAAATTGACTTGCCTACAAACGTTTCTAGCACTGAACATAATAAGCGGGGTTAGAAGTGCAAAGTGAGCGTGGAATGAATCCAATAATCAGATTGTAGACAGTCTCACAAAAAATATTTGAAAATAAAATTCCAATGTCCTTTTCAGTACGGATTACACAATTCATGAAATCATGACCTCTCGAGACCAGCGTAGCGTCTGAAAACCTTTCAGGACGAATAGGGGATGATTCCTGAAATAAATGTTATGTTTTAAAGGGGTATTCCATTTAAATTTTCTTTGTAAAAATAATAAAATAAAAAACCTTTTAGGACAAAAACTAGAAAATAATTCAGAAACAAATCTGGGTCTTTTTGGGCTTTTATCAAACTAAAATTAAGACGTGGGAAACATTGAAGTGTTTTTTTATTTTTTATTTTATTTACAATAGCCTGTTTTGTGTCCCACTGCTCTTCTCTTCTCTTCTCCTCCAATCCTCCCTATGCAATGCAATCTCTGGCCAGTGGGCCAATCCTTCAGGACGGTATTCAAGTCATACTGGGCTTCCCACGACGTCGGCAACCATCTTGTGGAACCCTGTGAAGTGTTTTAAGGATGTAAAATGCGACTAAAAACAGAATAAGTACGTTAATTACTTTCTAAAAAAGAAATAACTAGGTACTACCTATACAAGATGTAAATGACAGCCTAGCTAATACTGAAACGGTTAATTCCGACTTCAACCTGAACAACTTTCACTATGGAGCCACCCTCAGGAAACGTGGAAAAAATCAACTGTTTCATACATTTTAGCCGAGTAGGTACAGATGTTTTGTATGGAGCAGCTAATTTTTTTCGCGTTTCCTAAGGGTGTGTAGAGTTTCTGGCCGCATCTTCTCTACAAGGGAATACCTTTCGACGCGGTGGTAGAGTCAAAAATGACGTCAGATAGTTATCCATTTGATATTATTTTGAATAAAACATTAGGGGTTTTTTTTGTTTGCCAGAACATCCCGTATTTTATCCGGAAAGCTTGTAGGATTTATATGTCTAGATCTCAAGGAGCCATTGGTTGAAAGGATCGGTACCTATTAAATAAACATTGTACTGAAAAGGTACAATGTTCGGATACTTATTGAAATAAATGGGTGAATAGATTTGTGTAGCAGAATTTTTCGGTAGATCGGATTTTAATAAAGTATTATCTCAGAATATTTATGAGAGTACAAGTATTTTATTTATTTAACTTTTTATCAATGCTAATGCCTCTCCGCGGAATGGTTTTTCGGTAAACAGTTCAATCGAATTTATTGACTAATTTCGTTTTCTTCCGGAATAAAATGTCGGTCATTAAATACGATTACATTTCTGTTTTAATATTATGCTTAAATAAGAGCGTAATTGAGATTACGCTCTTATTGATTGATTGAGCATACAGACAGATAGACCGACAGACAGTGACAGACAGACAGTATTTCCTTGTTTAACTAAATTACGAAATAATTCGAAGTCACGTCCAAAAACGTATTTTTAACAATGTCTGTTAAAAAACTCAAAGGAATTCTCTTCAAAAGAAAATAAAAATCGGTCATGTGCAATTCGGGCTACTCGCGGGCTATTCGGGTTCCGTTCCGTACCACATTAAGGTTCCGTACACAACATAATAAAATAAACTTATATATTTTTTTTATTATTTGTTGTTATACTGTAGTTTGCTCTATAATCACACAATTAGTTTGACGGTTGTATGTATTACCGTTTTTACGATAGAGCGAGAAGAAAAAATATTTAAATAAATAAATAAATAACGCTCACAGGCACATACATTGTAATGATCCCAAGAAAGCACTATTTATAGGCTGTTTATTATGGAAACCATACAACAACGGCACAAACATTGATTAAAACTAGTTCTTTATTGTATGAGGAACCCTCTTAATTTTTAAATTTTTGAAATGTTAATTATTTGTTAGCAAATCCGCCGTAATAACGTACATTCTGTAAAAATTTCAACTATCTAGCTCTTACGGTTCAAAATTTACAGCACTAAATAGGTAGGACGGACGGACGGATATGGACACCGTTTTCATCCTTTGGGTACGGAACAAAAAAAAACAGCTGTTTCATAGAAAATGTAAATGACGACTCAACCCAAATTGTACGACCCTATATTTGATGATTGAAAATATTTCTTGTTGTATAGTTTCTGATTGAATCTTTTCTACAGCGATAACAACTACCGAAAGACATTCAATATACTACTAGTTTTATATTAAATCTCTTTGGTATTAACCAATAAAAACTAATTCATATTAGCATTCCCTGTTTAATGCAACCTTTTCTTTGTCTTCTATTTGTTAAAAAGGATAGAAAAAAATTAATCTGGCCTTTGTACCCTCAAAATTGAATTTAGTGGAAAGCAGGTAAATTCTGCGGTTTAATTTGCTCGGATTAGAAGCTTTTTGTTGGTGGAATTTACGCAGGGAGGCTGCCGCTTACACCAAATCAGGCTGCAGTATGAAGTGAACTGATTTGAACTGAACTCTATTACTTTGTGACTGTGTATAAATAGCTCGTAAACCAACACTAAGTACTACAATACAACACTGCTACAATATAATACAACGGATAAACAAGATTATTACACAATTATACTCGTAAATAAACTAAATTATTAGGTATCTAAACTAAATCTTAACATTAGCATAGACATTAGTTACGTTACAAGGTGTTACAAAAATACAAATAAACATTTAAGGGGGTAGTTTAGACCATCAAACTGAATAAATTTCACAATGGGACCAATATCGAAATCGCGAAAAAAATACAGATGTTCCATACTAAACTACTCGAGCTAAATGTATGGGACAGCAGATTTTTTTTTCGCGATTTCGATGTTGGTCCTTCAGAGATAGTTGTTCAGTTTGATGGTCTGCTCATCTCCTTAAAAAGTGATAGCATGTTAAGAAGGACCCTGTATAAGTAATTTATATTTGAAGTTACAAGACGGTGTAACAGAAAGAGTTACGGGCCATGAATTTCACTTTACAAAGGCAATTTGTCTTTTTCTCACATGCTCGTATGTGTAATTGTTATTTGTTCGGCTTTAGTTGTAATCCACAAACAATATTAAATACTTAACTAATTAATGAGCGTTTTTATTTATTTTCTGTTCACTTCTCTAATATCTCAACAGGATGGCATGTCATTCAATCCATAGAATGATTCTCCTTCTGGGGCAGTAAAAATATAATTGGAGTGAATTCGGATCGATTAAGAGGGCTATCGGAGTCCAGTGGCGCCCTCGTCAAAGCCAAAAGCCAAAGTCAAAGCCTTCAAGCCATTGTTATACAATACTTTTATAGGTTCTAAACATTCCACTTTTAGATAATTTCGAATAAAAACAATAGCGGCCGTTTTTTTTCTTTTTTCAAAATTTGTATGTTTAGACCTTTAAAAAAACCTATAAAAGTTATCATCATCATTTTCAGCCCGTATCCACCCACTGCAGGGCATAAGCCTCCTCCCTATTTTGCCATTGTTCTCGGTCCTGTGCCAGTCGCATCCAGGTCTATGAAAATAGCTTGAAGGCTTTTGTAGTTTATCTGTTGAGCACTTTTTTAATTTAGGCATTCTTTATTCAGAAATCTTTATTATTGTGATGAGGGCGCCACTGGACTCCGATAGCCCTCTTAATGTCAAACCAGACTACAGGCACACCCTAACCCCTACAGCACATGCGAAACGGAGTCTAGGGCTACAATGAAACGCAAATGTTTCGAAAACATAAATTCTAGCGTGTCAAATGTGGTGTCAATTTATGCTATTAGTAGAGGTAATCAGAGGGCAATAGAGGGGGTGAGGTAAAAAGTTGGTGGGAGGCAGGGAGTATCCGTACTGTATCTAGTAATATAATTTTTAATCAAAATAATCTTTCTAAATTTATAGGCAAAGGAGGCCAGATGGAACTAATTGCTAATTCAAGACAACATTGTCTCAAAAACTTATCCTATATTTCAAACAAGATTGGATGCCTTCCCCTTTCCCTAGTTATAGAGTTAATACCGTAAGATTTAGGGAGAAACGAGGTGCTCCTTTAGAATCGGGAAGATCAGGAAGACTGGTAATGTTGAGGATCTGCGGTCTAGCAGTTGTGAAGCAATGAAAAAAATTCCTAGCTCAATACAAAAAGCGAACATATTGGATTTTTGGTTTTGATATTATTTTAAAGTATTTTTTTAGCCCGATTTCCCTAGAAGGATTGAGTCTTGCCGATCGACAGGCGAAAATCGATACCTACTAATTATATCGATTTTCTATGAAACAGCAGGCCGATGACAAGACTAAGGTAGGGTTTATACAGAAGAGACGCGTGGCGGTGGCGGGTAGTCAAAGTAACACCAATATAAACCATATATTACGTAGCATAACGTCGTTTTTTGACGTAAAGAAAAATCGCGCCCCCGCCACCAGACGACGTTGCCTGGAGGCGCAGGCGTAATTCTCCAAACGACTCTATGCTACGTACTATAAGGTTTATATTGCCGCACCCCGCCCGCAAAATGTCTGCGCTACGTCACTTCTGTTTAAACAGCCTCTATCGATCGGCCGATTGTACATTTTTTTGCACAGTCAAAATGCTGAATGAGTGAATTCTCACATTCACATTTCGAAGATACAAGCAACCAAAGTTTTAATCATAAACTTATTATACTGTTAAAAAAAATAGCAGTTTCTAAAATTTTGCCTCATTACCTTTCTTGCTTGTATTGACGTTAGCTATGATGCCTGTAAGAATCATCAGGAGTGGAATATGCCCTGCCTGCGTCAGTATTTCCGAGCGCTTCCAACCCGAATTCCTTTAAAGATCGAGTGAATAGGGTTTTTCTGGGTAAGCTCGCTACATCTTCGACCCCATCTTTGTATTGAGGACTGGATTGAGGTCAAGAGCAAACCAATAAGTAATAAAAAAAATTAAAACCGCCTTCAAAAAAACTAAAAAGTTAAAAAATAATATTGCAGCCGATGACTTTTTCGTTCGCATCATAAGAACATTAATTTATTTTATCGAAGTCGCTGTCAAGCCGATTCCCGACGGGGCTTGCATTAGTTTTTTGGCTTGGCTTGACACCGACTTCTATAAAACAAATTAATGTTCTTATGATGCGAACGAAAAAGTCATCGGCTGCAATATTATTTTTTAACTTTTTAGTTTTTTTGAAGGCGGTTTTAATTTTTTGTTAAAATTTTGTTTATTTCACAATTTTCAGTGGTGAATTCATTAGTTTGATTTAACAGTAGTGCTTCAAATTAACAAACGCACTAGTCGGCACTACGATTTTCGAAGGGTCCCCTCGATTTCTCTGGGATCCATCATCAGATCCTGGTTTCCTTATCATGGGACCACCCTTGGGATATCTCCTTTCCAACAAAAAAAGAATCATCAAAATCGGTTCGTAAACGACGAAGTTATCCGCGAACACACATTAAAAAAAAAAAAAAAAATATATACGGTCGAACTGAGAACCTACTCCTTTTTTTAAAGTCGGTTAAAAAAAAATCCGAACACGCTAATTTTGAAAAATCGTGAACGGAAGCTAAAGCCACTCTTCGGACCCTTTTCTTCCGGCTACTATTTGGCTTAGTAATATCTAGTAATTATAGTACTCTGTGGTAATATGGTCCCGTTGGCACCTGTTTAGTAAGTAGATCGCAAAACCCACCAAGTAGGCGCAACCAAAACTTTGAGAACCACTGGCCAGATTAATATACTTACGTTTTCGTAATGGAGCCTTATCGTAAATCTTTATTATCGGTATACAAGCCTTTTTATATGTCTACATTACTTTGCAATATTTGATGAAATAGATTATTATAGCCTTTGCCCGCGATACGATATTTTTGGTAGGAGTAGAAAAAAAATCTGCTATTTATTGCATACAAATCTGCAATCCTATTCGACGCAAATGTATGTTACAGATTTTCTCACGATTTCCATGTTGGTCCCGGGGAGAAAGATAATTATAATATATTTATTTTTCCAAAATTATTTTTCGTTTTGCGACCCATATTCCTTACCGAGAGTTGTTTAATTTCACTGTCTGAATGCACCCTTAAAGTTATGTTAGTAATTTAAAACTAGCTGTGTAGCTCGTTACAAGGGTTCCAAAAATAATATGTATATTGTGTGACTCAACTTTAAATGCACCCTTAAAGTTATGTTAGTAATTTAAAACTAGCTGTGTAGCACGTTACAAGGGTTCCAAAAATATGTATGTGTGATTTTTCCGAAAAAATACATACTATCAGTTTAAAATAACAATGTGCATGACCTCGCCTGCAAATGTGACGTCACTCAATCGCACGAACTTCACTCGAGTCATTCAAATGACTATTTCCTTTACATAGAGTCTATATTCCTTTACAACCGAGTGAAGTTATCGAACGGCCCGTCAAGGTCATGCACATTTTAAACTGATAGTACTGCCGTTTTGATAAGACTGAAAGCGCGTGGAAAAAAATTGAAATTGAAATTGAAAAAGTTTTATTGTGCAAACAGAATGTACAGCAATTGTTATAATAATTACAATAATTATACTTTTAGAGTCTGCTTGCGACAAAAGGGATCAGCTCAGGTTTGTGCCGGCCGTCATTCTGATCAGAGATCACAGCGAGCGCAGCCCTGATTTGCCCTGATGGAATCGATACCACCACAGAAGTGTAATTCCCGGATAGCTAGTTACATTACCCACATTTTCGCAATCAGGTTAAAAATGGTAGATGTTTAGGTATGTGCTTCTGAACAGTATAAACAACTTTAGTAATTTTTGAATGACATTTAGACGAATAATATTTTTTTTACAAATATTTTTAGATTTCAAAGATGTCCTATATATTCGTCGTAAACTATTCATATTTCACCATGGTCAAACGATACTGTTGCAGTTAACTTTATCTTTAAACTAACCACAATTTAAATCAAAGTAAAAACTTAGACTTAACCAAGATTAATGACCTTAACAAAGTTTATGTAAAGGTATTTCACCCAAAACTTAGTCGAAGACAGGTTTGGTTTAGGAAGCTTAGTTTAATATTATACTAAACTATCTGGTATTAAGGCTAGGTATCCCTACTGCAAGCGTCTTTTTCTAACAAGCAAACTTTTGCAATTAGCCATCCCGCTTCAATTGTAAGCAAGATCGCAAAAAAACGTATTTTTTCAGCAATATCTTTTCTCTTGGGTGTTTGGGGTAAAATCTATCGGTTAGAATCACTGCTATAATTAATTACCTTTCAAGTGATGGTATATTCAGAAGAAATGGTGTATGGTGATTCTTGTAAAACTGGTTATAAATATGAAATCGAACTTACTTTGGTCCTCTTTTCTATCTAAAAAATTTAGTAGAATCGTGTTCTCAACGGTTAGATTCACTGCATAAAGAACGTATCTACACTGTTATTTGAACTATCTAAACTATTATAAAACTCTAACAAAAGTGTGTCTGTACATTGAAGATATTTACAAAAAAAAATTACGACATGGTTTTTACCTGTCCCTGATTCCAAATCACCAATTTTTGGATTTTTTGTCTGTCTGTTTGTTTGTTTGTTTGTTTATTTGTTTGTTTGTTTGGGTGTTTGTTTGTTCGAGTATCACGCAAAAACTACTGAACCGATTTTGATGAAACTTTTTTTGTTTGATAGCTTATCATCTGACTTAAAATCTGGTATATAATTTATGCGGACGAAGTCGCGGGTAAAAGCTCGTATATATTAAATTTAATAATTCGGTTATCAAAAACCGGTTCGAAAACAGACAAAATAGCAGCAAAATAGGTATGACCCTCCCTTAAGAGAAGCTTATTCCAAAGTCTCCCGAGCACGCCGCAATCAAACGAACTTCTGTCCTATTTTTTCAATATCAACCAATTGAATTCAATAAAAAAATTAAACGCTATCTAGAAACTAATATCTACTCGTATTTTGTGCTTTACATTTGTCAGATTTTCGGGCTCACGGAGGTCGTGGGTTTGATTCCCACGGGGACACCTAGTGATTATGTCACTTTGTGCGGTTTTCCCCAGTTGGTTAGGACATTGCAAGTTTAATCACCTGATGGTCTGAAAATAAAAATGATTCCGTGCTTCGGATGGTCCCGGCTGCCATCTCTAGTGGTAGTAGTCGATAAAAACCACGTCAGAGGCCGTAAGGCGGTCTGAAATAACTCTGACACCAGGGCTCTGCCCACACGATAAGAAGAAGAAAATTTCCGTTAGAATATAATACCTTATAATACATAGTTTCAATTTTCAGTTTGTTTGGAAAACTTTGAGCTATGATAACTTTAGAACTAAGTATTTAAAAGGAAATCGACTAGTGCAAATCACAGATATTTTGTGTTCATAGCAACAAAATTATTTTTTCATACAGCCGAGCGCCCTTTGCACGATCCCGACTCACACTTGACAGGATTCTATTATTTATTGTTTGACAATCGAGTTTTCAATATAATCAAACCATGTTTGATGCATGAATGTATAGTTTTTTACGATAATGCATAGTTTCGTAGCCAAGTCTGCTACGAAGTGCTACGACGTAGACAGCGTAGGCACTACCCACAGATTACCCCCAATAGATACCACATAATGAACATTTAGTTTACGCCCGAAGTCACCATTTTTGGCGGTAGGTGCGGGTAGCGGGGTACGAAACGGTGCAACGTGATTGGCCAGTTCAAGGTCGCACTACTTCCAACTCGTTCACTCGCGTTGCTTATATCAGTGAAAAACCATATATATGTGGCGAGCGTCGGCGGCCCTGTATGCGGTATCTATTGGGGGTAATCTGTGGCACTACCTCTAATATAATATTGATATTATTTTAACAATCTTTTTGCGTCAGGGATTTAAAATTGATTCTGATAATCTTTTTGTAAGCATGTCCAAGACAAGGTACCTGTCCACCTCTCAACTAGTTATATTTGAAATAAGAAGACATTATTTCATAAAATAAAATATAGGTACGGCGTGCAACGTTTTCAGTGAGTTGAAGACAAATGGCTGCAGGGCCCTTACAACATCATTTCGTCGAGAACTCTGGTACAAATGACATACTATAGCGGAGCAAAATTATTGACCAAGTTCATGGACATATGATCAGGCAGAAGCACAGAATAAGAAAGAATATCTATAGGGTGAAATTAAAATGAGACGACTAATTTTTAGAGGTGTTTTTTTTGTAATTTCAGGTTTGCTACCAAAATAAAAGTTGTTCACTTTAAGGTCAGAATTGTGATTTTGTATAGTATTTAAAATTCTGGAAAGGGAAAGTCCATACGAAATCGTAATCCTGATTCGGAATTCCGTATGTGTGTGCCAGATGTAATGTTCTGAACCACCCCTAAAAATTTGTCAACTCATTTCTATGTCACCCTGTAGTACTACATGCCTTTAATCTCTTTGGCTTATATTTGTATGAAATGACAGCTAAGTGTCTAATGAGTGGCAGATGTGTAGACTTGGTAATCTACGTACCAAGCCGTGTGTGCCAAGCCGAAAGTTTGCAAAATCAGCCATGCAGTGTTGAGAGTAGGTATGCTACCCATATTTAGATTTTACCACCGCTCCGCGCTCGCCTTTGTACCATATTGGTATAAAGAAAAGGGTCTGAATGAAAAATAGTGAGCAATACACAACGATAAACAACGCTATTATGTCAAATATCAACGTAACTGTTCAAGTAATGACGCTAAAATGTTCCCCAACTTTATACTGCAAACTTTACCAAACGTAAATTTAATTTTCTCAAACATGCTTGGAAATGTGAGCATTATTTTGACAACCTTCTTCGAGATAAATCGAAATTGCTGTACTGGCCAAATACATGCGCGCAGCGGCCGGCAATGTTTGTATGAAAATCCATATCTGTCGTGTTTAGTGACCAAATAAATTACATAGTAAACTCATATCTGTCGTGTAATTTAAAAATGGAACGATCTTTTTCTCCGAAACATGGCGACCAAGGAGGTAACTCATCAAAGGTTTTATTTAAATTACGAACTGGCTTGCAAATAGAAAGCTGTTTATTGAAAAAAAAAAATTGTTGTTCGTTGTTCGTCATTGATTTTGAAAAGAGTTTTAATTTTTGCGAATTATTTGAGAAAATTTACTGTTTTAATTTCCGCGCATTATTTGAGAAAAGTACTATACAAGCCTTGGCCACAACTAGGCATTGATGGACTTACGTATGTGTGCCTCGGCTTCGCCTCGGCTCACATTTACACGTTCGTCTATCAATGCCTCTGTTGCTGGCCGCTGCAGTAATGTACTATTATTCAACTAGTGTTCTTACAGGATGTTCGGAAAAACTATACAAAATTATTATTATACCTAGTGTGTTCATTAATCCCTAATGCATGGGAAATGCCCTAAATGCATTCTCAATAGGTATATAGGTATAAGGTCTAAAAAAATTAGCTGAAACTATTTTTAGGGGATGATCAGACCGTAAAACGTATACTATAGTTAAGTTAATTTTTTATATTTGACGCCTTATTAAATCACTATGTCAAGTCACGTAGCTGGCTCATGCCACTAGGCGTTTTAGAATCAGATTTTTTGTGACCTAAGCGAATTTAGATTTAGGCTTATCATTCTATAGAACTATAAATTTTCACGATTTTGCTTACATTTAAAATAAAAAATCTTTCGTTGTATTAGAGAATGATATTAGTTTGTAATATGTATTATGAGAAGTTTTTAGTGTTCCGGACTAAAAATTGCAAAACGGAACATTTATAGAATCACGTCGGCGTCTCTCCGTCCGTCCGTCTGTCAGGGATTTTTTCAGAGTTCATTAGACATGAGAATCTGAAATTTGGCATACATAGCAATAAATATTTAATAACCATAAATACATAAATGAAGTCAAAACAGCTTTTTTTTTGGGTCAGAAAGGTTTAAAATTAAAAAGTAAATTACTACTGTATTTTGTGGAGATTGAAAGCTTATGAAAATGCGAGTTAATAAATATTTATTTGATTTTTTTTTGAAAACATTAATATTTTTTTCCAAAGATTCCAGTATAATTTCTGTCTACACCTGTATTTCAAAAACTATCGCACATTCACCTAAATAAAATTATTAGTATTGAAGTATGGATTTAATGCAGATGTAACAATTTAATTTGTGGTTCAATTCACGTACCAAACAACTAACTGTAATAGAAATAAAATAGAAAATATTCAAGCATAACTCTTACCAACTACTGGACGTAGGGTCCGCGCTCAAAAGTTTCCGAAACAAAAGACCAGCAAAACGTAAAAAGAGAACCAATTACGCGACAGTCTTCGTTTGATCGACGCGGCGCCGTAACTCGATTGGGAAGTGGGGTGGAAAAGAATTTCAGCATTTTCAATGTTTTTTCTTGGTTTATAATTACTACACGTACTTAGATTTGTTTAGTTTAGTTTATTCTCGGACACTTTTAGAGAATTTTGTACTAGACCCGGCGTCCATAGTTTTCTACGTCAATGTATTCAAGCCAATAAACAGCACCAAAAGTAGGTACTATCTCAAATGTTTCAGCACCACATCAAAGTGGCGTTAAACAATCAATTTAAGTTAGAAATTCCGTCTAAACTCCCCGACGTAATTTGCGGGATTTTAGTTCAACAAGTGCTTAAATTAATTTAAGTTATTTATCATGAAGCCATTGACGTGTGAAAATAAGAAAACTTTTTAATCATTATCAGCGTCGCAACCTCTCAGACTTCTTCTATAGACAACTATGGATTCGAAATAATTTATTAGAAAATAATGCTAGTCTCAATCTATTTGATTTCGGTCTTAGACAAATAGAGAAAGTGTTTAGTTTGATAGCCTGTTCATCCATTCAGATTTCAGAATTGGATGAAAATCAGCGCTACGCGTATTTTCCATCGATCGTGCCAGCACAAGCTGAATCTCGACCTTTTGTCATAGGTTCTACGCTATAGAAATGTAAATCAAGCTCAAAAAATGGCACCAAAAAAAGTACACAGTGTTCTAAATTTTGTTCTTTAAAAACTCTAACTTGCCGCCAAAACTCATACAACATGTCATTTTTCAAGAGGTGCCAAAAATTATGTTGATTTTGTTTAGAGTTATTCTTCCATTATTCTTATTCATAGATTCTACGTGTCAACGTCTATAGATTGTAAAAAAATCTGGCGTATGAATTACAGAGACAATAAATGGTTTTTTATGTTATGTTTATCAATTTCTTTTGTGATGTTTATTAGAATTGTATCAACTATACATAAATTAATGAATTAAATCTACTGCATTAATTTTAAAATAGAAAAAATAAAACAGGATAACAAAAAACGTATTTTTGTACAATTCAGACAAGCTTATGGCAAAAAAAAGGCTATTTTGTTCTTTGTATCGAGGCAGTAGTGTGATTTAACCCCAAGGCAAAAAGAGATTGTGTCCTGAAGATGTCATAAGTTTTTCTGGGTTAAAGGCCAGCCTAAGGCCTTTCATTTCATTTGGAACCACATACTTATGCTTAAATGATAATCTCGGTTAAACAATGTAAAATGTACAATGATAGTTGAAGCAAAATGTCTGTCTATCTTGAAACGGATTTATCACCATAATTATTATAAAACATTTACACTCAGTTGCAGAAACGCTCAAAAAGTTAATCCTCCATTTAATCTCTTGCTGTCACTTTTTGTCTTGTTGACGTAGTAAAAACAAGCAAGAGATTTAATGGAGGATTAACTCTAATGAGTGTTTCTGCAACTGAGTGTTAGTAAAGCTAATAAAAATTGATTTCCAAAATAAATAAAACTAGTCAAACAAACCGCCCCGCATCATTTCCCGCCAAAAGGTGCCCATTAAGCTGGCTGAGTTGTATTGCTGGACGATACATTCTTTGGACGAAATATTACCCAGAACGGTCCAGACCTTTTTGACGAACCTTAGTCGTCGACTAATCTAGCTAGCCGCTAATAAAACATAACGAAAGTCGTAAAACAAATGAAAAACTAATTAAGACAAACATTTTCCCTAACATTGGAGTCCGGAGACAATTCCAAAGTGTAATTACAAATTCTAGAATGTCAGTTGTTGGATGTATCCTAGGCTACTAATACTATCCAACTATGTACACTGATAAACTAGTATTATAAATGCGAAATTATTTCTGTTTGTCTGTTACGTTTTCACGGCTAAACCTCTGAACTGAGTTTGAAGAGCGGGGTGTGAGGATGTATTGTATATTAATCTGTCATTGGTGTCGAACTGTGCCACGACTTAACTTAACTAAATTTATTGCTGTCACTTTCTAAAATAAGATTAAGAAAAGAGACAGCAAACCAACAATTGACTTTAGTGCTGTCAAAGTGATTAAGTGACGTACACGCCCAAAATATGGTGCCATCATAATGTACGCCATCTTTATGTCTATGTCTATGTCTTATTTAAGGTGTTTTTGGGCGTGCAACGTCACTTTGACAGCACTAAAGTCAGTTGTTGGTTTTCTGTCTCTTTTCTTAATCTTATTTTAGAAAGTGACAGGAATAAATTTAGTTAAGTTAAGTCGTGGCACAGTTCGAATCGACACCACTATTATACGAATCCTAGTAAATGTATATAATTAAGGATTTCCTGTAACCTTCCTAAGCTTACTGCAGGTAATCGTGGCGCACTAGGTTAAAAGGAATTTTTTTGTAGAGTACCTTGAAATGCCCTTTTAGTAATTTTTAATTATATTTTCTAGTACCGTTTAGGAATTTTATCAAATGTCTAGTTAACATACATTTCCTAGGAAATGCACTATGTTATATCTTGAGAATATAGTGTTGTGCCAACAACATGATGTTTTGCGAATATTACGATATTATCGACGCAGGCCAATGGACGCTGTTAAACATTTGATTTTACGTGTTTCCTAAATTGACTCAGCATTGTTTTAATTTCCTAGGAATTCTATACAATTCCTAGGTTTAACACAATTTCCGTGTATGTATTAAAACAACTTAACCATAAATCGTGCAGAACAGAATCATAAGAATAAAAGCTTCACTAATTTCTATCTCCACTACAATCTAAGCTATTACCACAGAGTACTAGGTATAATTACTACCTATTAAGATCAAAATTGTCAATTCTGCAAGCACAAACACTGTTAATGCCGAAACATCGCTACGCTGCGGTTAAATAGGAAATCTTTGTCGTAGCCAAAGGTTGTTAACTCCGAAATTGAGTTCCATTAAATCAAATTATGGCTCGATTATGATCAAGGAGTTCGGAAATGTGGACCTTCTTTATTTTCCTGAGATTTATAGAATAGAATAGAATAGAATTATTTATTTCATATTATCAAATTCATAATTACATGTTACATAAAAATAAAAATGTCAAAGGATAATATGATCGTCAAGAATAAAAAAATAAAAAAATAAAATAGAACAATAAAATGTCAACATCACTAATATAGAGAGTAACAATGTCAAATAAATAATGTAATACATAAGAAAATACAATTCAATTTAAATAAAATGTCGCTACAATTACTTATTGTAGTCTACTTAAAGTCAAACAAAAGAAATTCGTTTACAGAATAAAATTCACCATCCAGCAAAAGACTTTTTAGTTGGCGATAAAATGATTCGTCATTGGTTACATTCCTCAGATGTTCAGGAAGTCGCTCATAATAAGTCGGACCTATTATTCGTGGGTTTTTAGAAGCCATTTCTGTACGACGGGACACGCTAGCCAGTCTTCCCGCGTTGCGTAGTGAATGGCCTCCACCTACACGACGATTGAAATGGGTAATATTCCGACGGACATATGAAATAATTTCAAATAAATATAGACTGGGCATAGTCAAGATATGCTTTTCTGCAAAGTGAGTCCTACAAGTTTGACGGGGCTTAATACTTTCCATTATACGTAGTGCCCGTTTTTGTAATATAAATATTCTATTTGAGTCCGTTGAATCCCCCCATAATAGGATGCCATAGGTCATAAGCGAGTGGAAATGCGCAATTCAACTCAACGCCAGGTTTTAATTAGCACAGCTGTTTAGTGAAGTGCGTGCTATCTACACTCTATAATTAATTTCATGCAGACAAATTAAAGAATTTGCCAAATAACATAAATGCTAGCCGTTTTGTATTACGGCGGATCATCGTTTAGCCGGATTGTCATTGCTATACGTTCCGCATTGTAATCATATTGTTGTATGGTAAGATGACCATGCTAATGAAATAAAAACATGATTTGACACGTTTTCACTTTTTTTCTTATGTTATTAAAAATAAATAAATAAATAAATAACGCTCACAGGCACATACATTGTAATGATCCCAAGAAAGCACTATTTATAGGCTGTTTATTATGGAAACCATACAACAACGGCACAAACATATAAACATCCATGACCGAACCGGGATTCGAACCCAGGACCCTGGTTTGGCCGTCCGGCGTGGTAACCATTACACCAACCGGGTCGTCAATGTACTATTATGGTGGTATTAGATATAGCCGATAGCCAATTGGTTTCTTTTGACAAGCCAATGTCGCAGTGTCATTAATCATTAAATTTCGAAGAACTGTAGAGGATGTTCGACGTATTGGACGCACGGGAAATTGAACGTTTAAGGAAATACACACCGGGGGAAATGGACATTTGGTGAATGGACCTAGTGGACCGAATGCACAGTCCGTAGTCTTATTAATATCACCTAACGAGCTAGAGGAGATTTTACCGTATCCTTCGAATCGCTTTGTTCGCTGACAAGCTGGAAAAGCCGTGGGGTATTCGTTAAATGAGTTTTCATGTCAATTATTTTTAAAAGGTCAAATCTTTGGGCTAATTCTTTCCTTGGTTCTTGAGCGTTCCTGAATTGTATTAGCCTTTGAGAGTGCGCTGACTGAATTGACACTGATAGAATACTGGTCCTTTCCATAAACATACCTACAGAAGAGGCGTGAGGCAAAGACGCGGGACAGACGCGGCGCAGATATCCGTGCTGCGCCGCTTGAGTATAATTCACGCTATAATTCACATTTCGTATGAAAATGTTTCGGAACGGCGCGCGCGGCGCAGACATCGAAGCGGCATGCCTGTTCCGTATAATTTACGACGCGTCGCTTGCATACATTTCGTATGAAAAAGTTTTGAAAGAGTTTTCGATCACGTGAAGCGTGCTACGCCTGTTCGTACGATCTCTAACGCATGCTATGTTTGAGTGCACCGATTAGCGGTCGCTTGTATGAAGCTTTTGATCTATAGGGATGTTTAATCATGTGACGTAGGTACCACCATGAAATTCTTCTCCAATTAACTCTACTTAAATCATTCAGCAGTGTTGCCAAATCCAATTTTCAGAAATCCGTAGGCCAAGGTTGAAAATTCCGTAGATTGCCTCTTGAAAAATCCGTAGATCTACAGACTTTTTTAAATGCTTTATAATGACTATTTTGGAGTGAACTGATTCAAAAAATCGCTCGAAATTGAAGAAGAAATCAAATTTACCCTTTCTTTTCTGTTCTAACTTTCTGTTTCATTATTTTCATTATTACAGTCTGTGTTAGTACACTGTCGTAAATGTTACAGTTGAATATTTCTGTACTGGACTGAAAGTAGAAGGAAGTATCTCCTTCCTTCTACTTTCAGTCCAGTACTGGATGGAAATGAGTTGGGACGAGCTATATTTTAGGAAACACAGTCATGAAAAAAGTGAACTTGAATGTTTTTATTTGCAAAGGGTATCATTTTATTCAGCAAATTGATATTTTAGGCTGGAATTCAGAAGATTTCTAGAAATCCGTAGATTTGCCATTGAAATCCGTAGATCCGTAGGCCAGGCCAAAAATCCGTAGATCTACGGATAAATCCGTAGGTCTGGCAATACTGATAGATAGTAAGGCCTACAATGACAATACATAGTCACGAGAAAAGGTCTCTCAGAAGATGCTGCTTGAATTGTTTACAATCAAAGAGATTTAACGTAATACTACTTATATAGAGAGGACATTGGAAACTTTTTCATACAAAAACCTTCATCCCGAGCGTCAGTGGCGTCATATAGAATTGAATAGCGAAACCACTAACTAAACGAAATAAAAACTCATTTCAGCTATTTAGGCCATAGGTGCCCAAGTAGCACACAAGTTGCTTAAATGACTTCTGTACAACCTGAATGTTGTATAATAGCTGTTCAAGGGATTTTTTCTTTGGGTCGCTATGACCAGTCTATAGCTAGTAATATATTGAAAGTCTTTGTTTACAATAGTCAAAAAGGCTGATACTTCCTGAGTAGGAAGCAAGCAAGGGCCTGGGTAGTTTGTGCAAGCTTTAGTAATCTGTGGTACAAGTGCTTAGCATCGTTCTGCCTGATAGCACTAATACTAAGTAAGAGCTGTCAATTAGCGTATAGCGCTAAGAAGCTTAACTTGTAATAAGCTAACTATTGGAAAAAGGATTTGGTATTGGCAAGAGCTCACTGTAAACTTACTCACTCTAGCTTTTAAATGAAAACAGATTTTGAGAACGGCGGAAAGACTACATAGATGTCTTCTTGGAGAGTTGACCAGTTATCATCATCATCATCATCAGCCTATCATCGTCCACTGCTGAACATAGGCCTCTCTCAAGGCGCGCCACAATACTCTGTCCTCGGCCTTCCTCATCCAGTCGCTTCCCGCTACTTTTTTTTAGGTCGTCTCTCCAGCGGGCAGCAGGGCGTCCCACACTACGCCTACCAGTCCGCGGTCTCCACCCTAGAACTCTGACACCCCATCGGTAGTCAGTCTTCACTCTTCAGCAGATATGACCAGCTCATTGCCACTTCAGCTTGCTGATTTTCTGAGCTATGTCAACCACTTTAGTTCTCTGACGTATCACATTGAAGTTGCAGTATAGAGTTGGCCAGTAGTTGCACATAATAGAGAGAATTGGAGAGTAAAGGGGGAGGCCTTTGCCCAGCAGTGGGACACTGAACAGGCTAGGTAAAAAAAACTACCCACAGATACAAAAAAATATATATTTTGGACATTGGCCATCAAATAAACAAACACAACACACAGTCGATTTGCGAAATAGACGTTCTGCTTTACCGACCATCTGAGAGTTTGACTATTTGCTACATGGACCTTTTCCTATTTAGACTTACTTCTCATTAGGCGTTTCGTGCTGTTGGACTTTTTGCTACTCAGACCTTATGATCGTGAGGCCTTTTTTGCATGCGATAATGTCGATGAGGAACCAACCATGTTTACTGTAAACAAATGTTCTATTCTCATCTAAGAATAGTACTAAGAAAGTATTCTTTCCAAAAATACGTCCTGTAAAATCATTAACCTCCTTCTGGCGCAGTTGGGTAATAAACAAAGTGTCAGGTAAGACGAATGACGAACAAACAATAGATGTTCTTTCATGTCAAGACAATTAGTAATTCAAGAGGAGTTTTCGTAAATTGAGCCTATTTTGTTTGTAGACGTTGCTTCGTCCAGGGGTGTACTTGAGAGTTTTTGTAACTGATAGCCACTGATGAGTGATAATTTGATACTACTATCTATTCTGTTGTATTCTTCGATCAAGTAAAACCCCGGGCAAGTACGAGTCGGAGTCGCGCCCGGAGGGTTCTGTTTGTTATAATATTACCAAAAAAAATTGCTTTCTCCGAGATCCATAGCGCGAGCCCGATACATAGTCTGCCGGTTTTTATTATTTGTTGTTTTACTTTAGAGTATGCACTATATTCACACTAAGTTTAAAACAGTAATCCTTCATGGTGCCAAGCGCGGCGTATGCCTCGTAGCACGCACACACTGACAATATCTCCTCGTAGCCCCGTCTGGCGCATTCGTGGCACGCCGAGATATTGTCAGTGTGTGCGTGCTACGAGGCGTACGTACTGTCAAGCACACATACAAGCCGCGTTTGGTACCATTGTATGAAGATGGATTACTGTCTTATACTGTGGTTTGACGTTGATATGAATTGCTGATCATGACATCTTTTACGGTAGAGCAAAAAAAACTTGAAAAAACAGGTTTTTTGTTTTTAAACCCCCTGAATTTTTTACTTTTTGTGTTTTTTAGTATCTGTTAGCAAATACATCGATACGTTAATGAACTCACGACCATAATCCCTTTCGGGGTAGTCAGAAACATTACTACAACTACCAACTGTATTGCATGCAGTTGTAGCAAGGCTCACGTTGACTACATTGAAGGTTTCAAGACGGAACGATAAATGTAAAAAAAAAATCGCGATGATAACGCATATCCTGTGAAAATTTTAACATTCAACCTAACTCAACCCTACTCAACCAACTTTTTGTTTTTATTTTATTAATCGTTTGCAAATTCATAATAAGAACGCATATTCTGCAAAAAGCTAGGTCAACCGTGTAGCTTTTGCGGTTGAAAAGATGGACATACGGATGGACGGACAGAGTAGGCTTTTTCATGCGAGGCGGCGTGCGTGCTGGCGGGATCCCTGCCTTGGGAACTTGACGCAAAAACACTCGCGTCGGTATATCGTTGGCGCTCTGGAGCGCTGACTCGGGAGTACTTGCCAGCACCACGGGAGGTGCAATACCGGAGGACCAGGCTGCGTAATCGCGAGCTAGATGGGTGGGTGTCCCGGTTGGAACCGGGCTTGGGGAAGTCCGGCGTCCAATTTCTAGGGCTCGAGATGGCGCGCGCGTGTTTCCACGCGCCACTCACACCGTGTTTCCCGTGTACCCGGCGTACAGGCGTAGAGGTGGAACACGGTGGGGTTTTAGCCGGTAGGAGTCCGGCATAACCCGTCGTCGTCCCCAAGACGGCGGGTATTCATGAGGATTTCCCCACCTAAAAAAAAAAAGGTTAGGTTAGGTTAGATCGTTCCAAATTCAGGATTTAGAGCCGAAAAACGAAATTATGAGGGGAAATTTGCACATAGGATTGAAGAATTTGAAGGATCAGAGAATTGGAAAGAGAGAGAAGATAATTGCTGGGCTTTATACGACCAACAAGATACAAGCTTCTTTTATTCTTAGTACATCATCATCATCATCTCAGTCGATGGTCGTCCTCTGCTGGACATAGGCCTCCCCCAAGGATCGCCATAACGACCGGTCTGCGCTGCCCTCAACCAACGGGTTCCCGCTGCCATCACCAGGTCGTCGGTCGCCACTCGATAACTTTTCGGCCCCATCGGCCATCGGTTCTACAAGCAATGTGCCCCGCCCACTGAAACTTTAGTTTAGCAATTCTTTGGGCTATGTGAGCTACTCTTGTTCTTCTGCGATCTCTTCATTTCTGATTCGATCTCGCAGGGAAACTCCAAGCATAGCCCTCTAAATTGCCCTTTGGGTGACTTTCAGCCTTTTTATAAGGCCTTAGACTTAGTACATCCCTGTTAAAAGGCGTTCACATTTTCCCTAGAGGTGTTTCTGATGTGTTTTCGTCACGTGAACTAAAAATAAAAGGAGAGTGAAGAGGCGCATCGTATTTTCGTTGTGTTTCCATAAGGCTTTGCGTAGGTGACCTATACGCGACGACAACCTTTTCGTAAAAAATACAAATGACACATACAATTATACACTCATCCCACCACACACACAAATTGATATTACAGTTTCTTATGTATGACAAAGCAAATGATGCAGAAATGGGTTTAGTTGGCAATTGCACAAAGCAGATTTGATTGATTGATTGAAACCGAGTTAAAATTTTTTTTAATTCAATGTCGGAATTTCGACCGAATGTTGGCCGAGTTGACACCTACCAAAAACCGAAATAAAATCTGTCAAAAATAAAAAGTAACATTCGTATAGCTGTTCGTATATTTATAAGGGTGTGTGTATCAAAGTCAAAAATAATTTATTCAATATAGGAGCTTGAAGCAAAATTATTAAACGTCATATCTTTTTTAGGGTTCCGTACCCAAAGGGTGAAAACGGGACCCTATTACTAAGCCTACGTTGTCCGTCCGTCCGTCCGTCCGTCTGTCCTACCTATTTAGGGCTGTAACTTTTGAACCGTAATAGCTAGATAGTTGAAACTTTCTCAGATTATGCGTTATTACGGCGGATTTGTTAACAAATAATAAAAATTTCAAAAAGTTAATAATTAAGGGGGGTTCTCAACAAGAAACTAGTTTTTATCAACGTTTTTTCTTCACGCCCTATGGTAAAAACGGTAATACATACAAGCGTCAAACTTTGTGTGATTATAGAGCAACTTCCACAGAATAACAACAAATACTAAAAACCGGCCAAGTGTGAGTCGGTCTCGCGCTAAAGGTCCTGGACAAAAAAAGTTTTTTTTCTAAGTTAATAATGCTGTCTTCTCTGGTGGTGTGGTACGGAACCCTCGGTGCGCGAGTAGCCCGACTCGCACTTGACCGGTTTTATTTGAAGCTACCACAGCGTCGGAACGTGTTGTCGCTGTAGAGAAGATGCGCCAGAAACTCTACAACATAACACGACTTAATAACTAAACAATATAAATTCTTATGCTAAGGTTATGTATACATAGTCTATTTAATATGTTTTTGTATATTTGTATTTAGTATGTTTTGAAAATAAGGTGTACTGTATTTTTTCACTTAACCTGAACGACTGTTACCTAAAATTTAAAATAACCGTTGGCGCGCTCCATACAAACTAAGTTTAATATTTTTAATACTAACTAATTAAAATCAATGAAATTTTTCAGAAAAAATCTAGAAAATAATCTCTATGCTTGTATTCAGTCAGATTTTCTATAAAATGTATAGTTTTAAAGTTACAGTGCCTCAAAGATTTCCATACAAATCTTAATTTAATTCTAGCATTGAAACTGTATAATTTTAACGAAAATTTGACTGAATACGAGCATAGACATTAGTTTTTAGATTTTTTCTAAAAAATTTCATTGATTTTAATTGGTTAGTATTGACAATATAACCAAACTTCGTTTGTATGGTATGGAGCGCATTCGCTACTAAGCTCAAAATTTAATAATTATGCTAACAGCGCGGCATGCGATACAATACAATCCGGGTAATCGGGACTCAACAGGTGGGTAATGTGCGTTGCTGAAACGATTATTTTATTTTATTTTATTTATTGATTTCTTAACGATAAGATAAGATAAATGTTTATTTTTAACTTTTGCTTATAACTATACCTTTAATCGATTGTTACATTGTTCAAAGTAGGTTACATACTGTTCAAGTTAAAGCTAAATGCACAACCACTTATAAAAAAAATACAGCATGCAATAATATTTAGCCTAATCAGTAGCAAGTAGAGCAACTTTAGAGCTGTACATTTTAAGATACTTATTTTTCCTGATTTTTTTCGGAGCTGTTTCTGAATAGTGCCGAAGATTTAAATTTACTTACTAACTAACATTTTAGAACACCTAACATTAAGCTTGTGATAGAGTTGACGAATTTAATTAGGATGGAAATTATGAAATAAGGATATTTTTGCGAAGCTTCCCCATGGAATCATGAAAGATGTCGGTGGAATCACTTTGAGTATTGTACAGTTTACACAAACGAGCTACTGCAGAACTTGAACCCAAAACCGTTCTCCTTAGTGGAGGTACCATATCGGTGTTATGATGTTTCTGGGATACCTAGCTGGGACGCGAAATCTGAACTTGCTCAGTAATTGGGGACAATCAATGACGCCACGAAGGATTTTGTACAAGTTGTTATTTTCGGACCATTTACTAATTTACTAATGCAGTAAACGTGGTACTGGGTCAAGTTAACAAAATTATCCCTTAGTCGCATTTATGGGTCATCTAGGAGAGTTTTTACCATCTTGAAGTTTATAGAAAGGATCCAATCCATCTTGAACTTCCACGTCTGTTACACTCTGTATACCGATAAGAATAAAGTACGTAAGATAAACAAATAAAATTATATGAAAACAACACACCAAAAACTAAATTTCCCATTTTCAACAAAATATAAAATTTACACCGTTTTCACTCTTTATTGCCACTATAAAAGAGAAAAGAATTTCGAAACTAATATTTTCTTCCTAACAACCGCTTTCGAGCTAAAATATAGGGTTGAAAAATGTAATAATGTTTTTAAATGGGGCTAAAAAGAGTACACTAGAAAAATAAGGCTTTGAAGGAAACGCTATTGAATTCACTCTTTAGTAAGTTAAAGTTTTTAGGATTCTAAAAATAAAAATTTTCACTCTAATAATCGTTGAAGGAAGTAGAATAAAACCGGTCAAGTGCGAGTCGGGCTACTCGCGCACCGAAGGTTACATATCAATTTTTCCTTTTTCAAAATTTGTATGTTTAGACCTTTAAAAAACCTATAAAAGTATTCTATGAAAATAGCTTGAAGGCTTTTGTAGTTTTGATGTTGAACACTTTTTTAATTTAGGCTTTCTTTATTGAGAAATCTTTTTTAATGTGATGAGGGCGCTACTGGACTGTGATAGCCCTCTTAAATTCAACGTCTAGAGTCTAGTCGAGTCTTAGTTTAGAGGCTAAGCACTCGAACGTAATTAAAACATTCCCCTTGATCTCCAAATCAGTAATAATAACACTATTTTAACTTGTATATCGAAAATATGGATCTCGAAAATATTGGCTTTGAGGATGAAATTACTAATATCCTTCGAAGAATTTCATCGTGTAACAAAATCGATACAGTGTTCATTAAAGTTTCTTTTAGAAACTCTTAGAAAAACTAATAATGTGACGTTTTCTGAGAAAAATCACCTTCGTCGCTTTAGACGTAATATAATTAACTAGCTTTTTCATGTTATGTAGGTACTTTCCAGAGTTTTTCTTGCTTACATAGGTACGTACCATAGAGATCTAGAGAGATGCCAACCAACGCGTAGAGTACGAAACCTATATTGTGGCACTACCACCAGTACTACGCGATAGAAAATATTTTGTTAGCTTGAATGTGCCCATTATTCATTGCGGTATCAGAAATCAACGTTCGAATAATCTTTAGTACTACGCAAGCATTGTAAACTATTTACACATAATATCTCGACTGGCTTTCAGCCTCATAATATATTGAACCATTACAGTCGCGAGCAATGTGTTCCGTTTTTGCGCATATTGCTGCGACACTGGCCCCACCCCCTTTTCACATCTCCCTTTAGTTTTTGTTGTGGTATGTACCTAATATCGACTGATCTCAAACGGTAAAGGAAAGCATAGTGAGGAAACCTGCATTCGCCGAAGAAAAAATTCCGATGCGTATGTGGAGTCTACCAATCCGCATAGGGCAAGCATGTGGACTAACGCCCATACACCTCCTTGAGAGTAGATCTGTGCCTTGCAGTGGGACGTATGAGGGTCCTTATTAATATGCTGACACTTTTTCAAGGGGATTAGTCAGGCCGTCAAACTGAACAACTTTCTCTATGGCACTGACATCGAAATCGCGAAAAAAAAATCAGCTGTCCCATACATTTGGCTGGAGTAGGTTTGCGGTTTTGTACGAGGCAGCATTTTTTTTCGCGATTTCGATGTTGGTCCCATAGAGAAAGTTGTTCAGTTTGACGGTCTGATTATCCCCTTAAAAAGTGTTAGCATATTAAGAAGGACCCTGTCTACAGAGTGAAATTGATATCATTAGCATACTTTTAAACTAAGAGTCTACCCATCAAACTGAACAACTGTTACTATGGGAGCAAACCTATCGGAGTAACTAAAAAATCAGCTGTCCCATTCTAAAGTGCAATGCGTACTCGACTCAAATGTATGCAACAGCTGATTTTTTTGTTGCTCCGATCGGTTTGCTCCCATAGTAAAAGTGGTTCAGTTTGATGGGTAGACTCTTAGTTTAAAAGGATCCTAATGATACCAATTTCACCCTGTATATGATGATTATGATGATAAATACAAGTAAACATAACATCCATGGCTTGGGTACAAAAAATATTAATAATCATAGAAATATTTGCCAACATTTTCATATTGTTCCTTGCTACTACATAAATTTACAGTATTGCGTTTTCGCTTTACTGCATTTCTTAAAGCAATTTATTGTGATTTTATAAAAATCCAATAACTTTTATCCATACAATTTCACCATTAATTGAATGAATTCCCTTTCAGCATTTACTTTTATAGCGCAATTCAATTTCATGTTATAAAAAGAAGTACAAACTGGATTATTGTTCGCTGGAGAGCGAAATACTTTGACCAGCGGTTCTCAAAGTATTTGGGGTATAAGTGTAGACCTACTTAAAAGGGAGATAGTATGACAATGACCAACTTTACTAAAAATATTGGACTTTTTATACTAAATGCAATCAGTTGATCGAACGTTTTGTGTATGAAAATTTGAAATTGTTGTTGTGAATTTCCCGTAGGTTCCTTGGGGAAAATTTTTATTGAGCTCGCTTCGGTCGCTCCAGGATTAATTTTTGGGCCGCAAATTTGCAACCACTTGGAACACACAAAAAGTATTGAATACTAGACAGGGTATAAGGAAAAGTATCATTAACTTTTAAACCATGCATACTCTACCCATAAAAAGTTCAAAATGAACAACTTTTACTATGGGAGCAAACCTGTCAGAGCAAAAAAAAATCTGCTGTCCCATACTAAACTGCAATACCTACTCGATTAAAATGTATGGGAGAGCAGATTTTTTTTTGTTGGACTGGTTAACTGTCATAGTAATTTTTTTTTTTCAGTTTGATGGGTAGAGCATGTGGTGTAAAGGTTAATAATACTTCTCCTTACACCCTGTATATTTTAATTTAATCTCACTATATTGCTGTAAAAAGTCGAGCTTGTTTCGCTGGCTCCCGGCTATGATTGTATTACAAGCACCTAGACGTATTGCAGTAAAAACTCAAGCTAGCGACCCGCCCCGGCTTCGCACGGGTGCAATGATAATACTATGTATATATTAGATACATATAAACCTTCCTCTTGCATCACTCTATCTATTAAAAAAAATCGCATCAAAATCCGTTGCGTAGTTTTAAAGATCTAAGCATACTAGGGACAGACAGTCAGACAGTGGGAAGCGACTTTGTTTTATACTATGTAGTGATTTTATTATTCTTAGGAAGGTTTACAGCATTGATTAGATTTTATTGCAACAACATAAACTGGCTGGAATCTGAAAATAGGTACTTAATATTTTGTTGGACGTCGAAAAAAAGTTTGAGAACATTTGCTCTAAGCACAGCCAAGAACAAAAGTGTGTAAGCATTTTATTCGATTTTTATTACAATATTGGAAGTGAAAAGAATGAAATTGAGTACAAAACTTTTGTTTCAGATACAAACGGCGTTTTTACTAAAAGCTTGTAATGTGTTAATCAATTTATATAACCAACCTTTTATTTACTTTTACTTCTTCCTTTTAAAATAATTATTTTTAATTTTGTGTAGAAAATTTATTAGATTTTTTTATTATTATTTGTTTTAGTTGTAATAATTTGTTCAACGTTATATTGATTCAACGAATGATAGACATCGTCGTGGATATATTTATCCCATCTCGTTGAACGTCTAATGCATTCAAAAATCTCAATTTACGCAACTCTTTTATAGGGACCCGGACGACGTGTGATCCGCGGACCACTGGTTGGGAACCACTGGTGTACGCGAACAAGATACGTGGATCCATCGTGGATCACTCTTTGCAGTAAGATTTGTAATCTACGCCCTTGTTAAGTATAGTTGTATGCAAAATGACATGTGTTTGTAATATGCATGTTACAAGTTGCTATCAAACTACTTACAAAGCCTTCCAAAGCTGTACGTGCAATGGAGATCGGAGAAGTGATTAGAAGTGACACACAGGCAGTGGCGTAGCGTGGGTTTCTGCCGCCCGGGGCAAAAACTGATTTTGCCGCCCCCTCATCTTTTTGCGAAGATTTACACAAAACATAAAGGAGCGAGCGCAGCGAGCTCGAAATTTTTTTGCACATTTATCCGGGTTGTGGGTTGTGATTAGACATCTTTTGGTTTACCCACGCAAAAATAGAAACTTAGAGCAAGCGAAGCGAACTCGATTTTTTCTCCTCAATACGAATCGGATGGAGACAGAGCTTTTTACGTATCTACAAAACTTGTGCAAAGTAACCTAAGTAAAAGCTATTGATTGAGCGAAGCAAGCTCGAAATTTTTAATTTTTAATTAGATGTGGTCAGAAGAACTCTTAAAGATTATGGTAATAAAACTGCTCAGTAATATAAATAAGAAACTTAGAGCGAGCGAAGCGAGCTCGACTTTTCTCTACACTAAGAATTGGTTATAGACAGAGCTCGATCGAAATTTTTCCCGAATTTGCCGCCCCTGTTAAAGTGCCGCCCGGGGCATTTTAAACGTAATTAAACATTGCTGTAGTACCGTTACTCACCACGGTCGCTGCACTTGCGCGAGTTGGCAACTAAGAAGGTCACTTTCTTCGTATGGGCATTGACCCTCTGTTGTGTATAATTTATTTACTCTATGGTATTACGTACATAAGGTTAGAAAAACTCATTGGAACATGTCGTGCGGATTCGAGCCCGGATCCTCAGACTATGCTTGTAAATAGAACCTTTCTAGGAGTTGTTAAATCTACAAGAGGAAAGTAATTTAAATTTCGCAAAGCAAACTGAAGTGGTGAAAACCACAACTTTAAGTTAAGCTACATTGCCTCCCGCGTGTGCCGTGACAAAGTTAAAATGCATACATAATTTGTAAGGAGATTTAATAGTCTACTTCTGGTTGGCTAGGGCTTTGTTTTGAGAAGGGAAACGGGTCATATTGTCCGAGCAAAATGTGAAGGTATATACAGGGTGTACAATAAAATGGGACAGCTACTTAAAGGGGTGCTTCAGACCATCAAACTGAACAACTTTCTCTATGGGACCAATATCGAAATCGCGAAAAAAAAATCCGCTCTCCCATACAAAACTGCAAACATAACTCGACTGAAATGTATGGGACAGCAGATTTTTTTTTCGCGATTTCGATATTGGTCCCATAGAGAAAGTTGTTCAGTTTGATGGTCTGAAGCACCCCTTTAAGTAGCTGTCCCATTTTATTGTACACCCTGTATAAGCTACAGTGACCAAATTAGTGACGTGCTCTTAAAAAAGTCAGCTCGAAATCGATGAGCATGCATAAAGGGGACGCTTCGTAGCTTCGCTACGCGGAGCTCGGCCTTCGTCCTTGTGATCGGCTCAGTCAAAAATTACTCAAGGATAGGGAGATGGGGGTATCGGAGGTGTCCTGGAGAGCAATCGCGCTAAATAAATCGCAACTGAACCATTCTTGGACTGTGTGCGAACCACAACTTTTAACACATTCGTTATTGCGCTATTCATTTAGCCGTTTTGACAGATCGCTCAGACGTTGAAGGCTGTCAGTCACATAGAGTTTAGCGAGATGCGGAATTTAGCACAGTTGAATAGTAATTGGATTGCCATGTGATTAAAACTAAAATTGGATTAGGATTGAACATGGATGTTTTAAAAAATTTGCTCCCTCCAGGCAGTATAAGCGTTGGACGCTGCGGCTCATGCACCTACACGGAGCTCGGCCTACTGTCCCCCCTTTCTTCGCTTAGCTCGGCCTTCAGCCTGCGGCTTCGCGATTAATTAGTAGGGGATAGGGAACATGACGGCAATGTCGATGGACGTTTTGGCTCGGCTTTCGGCCTCGCAGAGCACTAGCGCAGGTCTGGGTTATCGTTTACATCTCTGATGCCCTCATCGTGTGGCGTCCGGTTATAGCCACTGAATCTGATCCCTCCTCTGATAATAATCGGTCCCCGTTCAGTCAAATTCAGGACGGTAAGGATCAGAGAGTACTGCTGTGTTTGGTGCACACATCATGCATTTAAAAGTATCCTGCGTACCTTATTATTATTTATAGTTGGGCTATTGCAAGCAAGGCCAAGGTCGTTATTGTAACCATCGCTGGTCTTTTGTGTTCGCCCCAAACTCACCGAAATTTTACGCATACCTCCGAACTTATGGTATTTTCTTTTCATTCTCGGAAATGCAGGTTTCCTCATGATGTTTTCCTTCACCGCCGAGCTAGTAAATGATAAATACAACCATACATAAATTCCGGAGAACTTAGTGGTACAGGCCAGGAATTGAAGTGCTGCCTCATGATTGAGACGCTAGCTCTCTTCCGTATGTATATATCATCACTCTTACCTGCGTACATTACTGTTTTTCTACAAAAAACAGTTACTGGGAATTCATTCATTCACTGGACCAGTTTAGCAAGAAGGTATATTCTCTCTTTTCTTATAGACACCTTTTTTCTAAGAGTTTTCTTTTTATTTTCGCGCCAGCTATCGCAACATGGACGCTCATATAATATTCCATAACAAAAATGCACCAATCTAGGTGCGACCTTTGCATGCATCCACTTGGGGAACTTAGAACTCGAAGAACTTGCACAAACTAAACAAAAGAGAAGCAAATATTTCCGGAGCATGCGACTAGGTTTGCTCATGACTCGTTTACACCAGAGTATAAAAATGCAGGAGGAGCAAGTAACCTGAGTATAAAGAAAATAATGAGGAATCATATCAGCTAAGAAATTCAATTCAATTCAATTCAATTATTACTTTATTTCACACCAAAACATACATTAGAATGAAATCACGTGCGTTATTAAATGAGACTTATGACTTATGATTATGAGGCAATTTGCCGAATAATAATTATAATATGGGTTTTCATAAAATTTACCGGAATAACCAAGAAGCGTATAAGAGGAAATACGCAAAAAAAAAAATTGGACTTTCCATACTAAATGCAATCAGCTGATCGAACGTTTGTTTGAAAAGTCGACACTTTTTGTGCGAATTTCCTATATTATGTTTCTTTGAAAAAGTTGTTCAGTATCAAGGTTACAATCACCCCTTAAAGTAGTGCAACTGTTTGTTACCATAATACCCTGTATAGTAGACGCTTTGGCCAGAAAATCAACAACCAAGTAGCTGACTCTTTCAAGTAGTACGATAACTTTCTCAATGTAAACAGTACTTGGAAATGCATGCTGAACTTTAATCTATGTTCTACGGAAGACCATATCAAAACCTTTATGCCGATGTATTAGAGATGAAAATAGCTTGATTCAAGGAACTGCATTTTCTTGGACAGACTTAAATACTTAATGTAAGGAATGCAGCTTTTGAGACTTGTTTTGCAACGTTGCATACTTAGTAACCATTTTTTTTGTTGTCCTTAGCCATTGACTTACCAACTATTGGACGTAGGGTCCGCGCTCAAAAGTGTACGAACTAAAAGAGCACCAAAACACAAAAAGAGAACCAACTACGCGACAGTCTTCGTTTGATCGGCCGACTACGCGCACGTGCGGACAGGAGTGCAATTCTCTAAGCGTCACATCTCTGTCAAAAAATTCGATGAGTGTTAAAAGTTGTGGTTCGCACGCGGGTGATACTTAGTTCAGTTGCGATTTATTTAGCGCGATTGTTATAGTGTAGTACCATATTCACCGTCAGTCACGTTTGACAGTTGCAATAAGTACCTACCAAAGATAAAATATAAGGCTGCCTGTCCACTGATGCGAGCTGCCTGGGCGAGCCGTGTAGCTGCGTAAATATTAACCAATCAGGAGCCCGGCCGATCTCGGCCGAGCTAGACAGCTCGCCCAGCCAGCTCGCATCAGTGGACAGGCCGCCTAAGGGTAGATAATGAATATAAAGCAGACATAAAAACGCTACTGTCTTGACATCCCTTCACACTTATGACAATCGTCTCGTTCAGTATCTGTTACACTAGTACCTTACTACCTAACTATTAAATAATCTGTTGCAATCGTTCCTCTATGCCGCGACCGTCTTACCGAAGCGAAGCTAAGTAACAATTTATCAATTTACGAGGAAGTAAACAGTTGTTGTGCCGCCGCTCACGTCTGCTTCTTTATTGACATTGTGCTCGCGGTACTTGTACTATCTATGCTCTTTATTGTACGTTCCGATACGTTCTCCGGTACAATTAACATTTTTAACGATGATTTTTTCGTATCCCGTTGATTTTTCTGAGACGTGACCTTTTAACTTAAAGTGGCACAACGCCTGCAGTGGGTCATAAGATGATAATAATGCTGCTCCATAATTATAAGAAAAACAAAAATACTATAAACATTTCTCTAAAATATAAGTGATGGATGGATAAGAGTAAAATACATTTTTCTGGTACCTACTTACATAGGTACTTACTGATGATGATTTTACTTCTCTCTATGAAAGTTCATGACCTTATTCCATGGACGAGACATAAAAAAAATTATATTGTCCACGGAGACGAAGTTGCGGGCAACACGGCAACAGCCTGCTAGTGTCTAATATATTTATTTATTCAAAGTTCCAAACTTCTTTCCATTATAGTTCATTCTCTATTTTATGAACCTTACATCAATGGAATGTCCCAAAGCTATTATAATGGATTATGGAAACAAAAGACTCAAGGGTAGAATGGACCCCGTTGGAAATCTGATCACTAATACAGTGAGTTAGGTTACGGGTATCAATTATTTATCTCAATTATAAACTGTTATATGATGATTTATAATTGATAAGTTAACAATGAAAATTTAATAATATACAGGATTTGTTAAAACGACACTTGCCACTCCTTGTTTTCAATTACTTTGCTCTGCGAAGTTTTTTTTCGTTCATTAGTCACGTTAAAAATTAAGTACCGATTTTTCGTAACATAATTATTAACTTAATTGATATTTTTCATACCTAACTTAATTTCAGTTATTATGATAGATAGTAATATTCAGTCTCAAACTATGTCAAATTTTATTTATTTATTTATGACGAATTTTTAAGAATTTTCTGTTTAAATCTATCATGTGTGCCTGATTGCTTTCAATTAAGTGGTGGATTATTGATAATCAATCTCTTTATTCTCTGATGGTTTGAATGTTAAAAATAAAATGGATAGTTGCAAGCTCTACGTCTACGTCTTAGCTGTGGCCAAAACTCTTAAGGATTACGTGTAGTGTAGACACAATAACCAAAACAGAAAGTTAGAGCGAGCGAAGCGAGCTGCTCTACGAATCGGTTATAGACAGAGCTCAATCAATTATAGTATAGCATAGCATATGCTCACGACTATATTCCCCGTGGGGGTAGTCAGAGATATTCTGAAACCACAGAACATTCACGAACATCAATCAATTATTTTTCCCGAATTTGCCGCCCCTAGTAAAGTGCCGCCCGGGGCATTTGCGCTCCCCTCTCGCTACGCTACTGATGTTCAGGATAACGCGAAGTGGAAGAAAGAGAGAAAGAAAGCAAACCCCGCTACCCAGTGGGACAGCAGCTAGGAAAATGATGATGATTGATACTCAAAATTCCCTAATCCGATGAATTACTTACTTAATTTAATACAATATTTATAAACATTAAATACAATACTCACAGGACACAGGCATTATTTGGGTAAATTATTCACTTTAGATCCACAAAGCTAATAGCCTAATCGGCTGCTAAAAATTATCAAACCTATTAAATTGTCATTCTAAAACTTGACAGCTGTACAAATTGACCCTTCTCAAAATGTTAATGACACGTCTCGGTGGCATCAAACACATGTATAATTAGGAAAAGTTAGGAAGATTAGCTTCATTATTTGTTAATTATGGATAAACACTTATTTTTAAATTAAACTAATTTGAATTCAACGACCATAACTATCTTCTTAATTGCTCACATCTTTAATGATGTGATGTTTTCCAACTATTATGTATTAGTACTCTAGGGAAACCTATAATTGGCTTATGTTATAGTTAGTTAATTTTAAGTACTATGTTTAAATATATATTATGGCTGTTGGTTTTCTCAATAAACGAAAATAAAAAATAATCGATAACGACCGGTCCTGCCCTGCCTTCATCCAACGGGTTCCTGCCGCCTTATGGCGATCCTTGTGGGAGGCCTATGTCCAGCAGTGGACATCCATCGGCTGAGATAATGATGATGATGATGACCATAACGGTCAGAAATATTGCTACAATCAACAATCACAGAGCACTATAATTACCAACGTTCTGTTTCAGAATGTAGTGGTTTCGATTCCCACGGGGAGCACCTAGTGAAATGTTCCTTTGTGCGTTTTTCCCCATTTGGTTAGGACATTGAAGGCTGAATCACCTGATTGTCTGAAAACAAAGATGATTCAGTGCTGCGGATGTCACGATAAGCCGTAGGTCTCGGCTACTATCTCTGGTGGTAGTAATCGTTACGTAAAAACCACGTCGGATTGCCATAAAGCTGTTTGAACTATCTGACATCTTTATTATGATAAGAAGAAGAAAGTTTCAGGATGGAATGACGTTTCAAGTGGTGACAGGTGGCTAACTTTTCGCCCACATAAACACTGCATAAGAAACCTTTATAAGTCAATGACATCGCTTGATTAAGGGGCTATGTGAAAAAAATTGGATTCTTCAAAGCTTCATATATCATGAAGTACTAACAGTAAGAGTATGATTTTTAGATATGTGTAAATTGAACATATAATTGAAGTTTTGATTACAGCTAAAACACGATTAAGACACATTTTCTCGATAGAAAAACAAGCCAAAGTAGCCTCTGTTTTTATCTATAAACGCTTGGAACTTTTAAACGGTGAATAATAGAAACACAAGACTTGATTTAAAAAAAAGAGATTGATATTTTCTAAACTTCGATTAGAGCAGAATTGAAATTACATAAATAGTACAATCACAATTAAATAAAGTATGATTTGGCGCTCGATTCGTTTCAGGCGCGCGCGCCACTCCATCTCTTTCTCTCGCATCAGGCCGTAATATTATAAGCTATCCCACGCCTGTTTCGCTTAAATTATTTTTCGACATAGGCCCTTAAAGCAAATTATTAATGAATGAATGAAGATTTTGAAGGCATTAAATATTTCGGGATCTCTGGAGCGCGTAGTGTCTTTGTAGTGATTAAGGCAGATAAGCGAAAGCCTTTTAGTAGGTACCCACCTATTACACCAAATTTTTGTCAATATTTTTTTATTAAGTACTTGATTCTTTTAAGGGTGTATTCCGATAATGAAACGTAACCACTTTCTCTAAGGAAGATGCGTCGAAAAACGAAAAAATAGAAAGCATAGAAAATCTTAAGGTCCAAAAAATTTCTCGCTGCGGTACCTATACTGGTTGCTCGGTTGCGCGGAAACAGCGCAACAGCAATTTTAACTGCTAAAAAACCTATTCTTCAATTACAGGACTATGAGGAATGGCGCGACAAAAAGGAGGACAGCAGTGGTTTGATGTGTGCTGATTTGGCTGATTGATTGATGGTTTAGGAGCTTAAAAACATTATCGATTTTTGTATATTACTTCATCATCATCATCCTATCATCGTCCACTGCTGACCATTAGGCCTCTCGCAAGGCGCTCCACAAAACTCAGTCACTCGCCGCTACTTTTTTTAGGTCGTCTGTCTAGCGGGCAGCAGGGCGTCCCACACTACGTCTACCAGTCCGCGGTCTCTACTCTAGAACTCTGACACCCCACCAGTAGTCAGTTCCTCGGCAGATATGACCTGCTCATCGCCACTTCAGCTTGCTAATTTTCTGAGCTATGACAACCACTTTAGTTCTCTGACGTATCACTTCATTTCTGATTTGATCTCTCAGAGAAACACCGAGCATAGCTCCAGCATATAACTTCATAATCTCCTTAAAATACTCTCCCGTCGGTACTGTATAACATTTCCGAACGCTACAACATCGTAGTCATACAGCATGGCTATAAAAATTTGTTTACAAGAACAGTATTACTATCTTTCTACTGTTTTATTTTTTAATCCGCGACTAAATTTACTTAACTAATATTGAAATTTGTTCGGTTTTACACAATTAGTTATCTTATCGAGTGTTTAATAGAGTGTATTTTAGTTTCATTGCTAAAAGATGACTAATGGAAAACGAGGTATAAAACCGTGGTTGTAGTTTAGTACATTTCCCGCCGTTTTAGTGTTAACTGTGGTGTCTAAGTTGTTTTTAAAATGGTGTTTAGTATAAGTAAAAATGTTGATATTTCGAATTGTGAGAGGGGGAAAGTTTGGAAGCAGTTATTTATGTCGTTTTTTGGTAAGTAATTTTATTATTAGGTATATTTTTATTTTTGGCAAAGCTTGTTGCAGATACAGACATTTTGCCTTTTTGACGAAGCGTGTCGCAGATCTGAAGTTTGTTCGATCTTAATGCATTTAATACATAAATACTTAATTTTATTATTTATTTAATATTAAACATAAATAATTTTGTACCGCGTCCGTGTTTCTGGAATGTTTAGGCCTTTTGTTGCGACAATGTAACAGAATTCCAAACACCGTGCGGGTACATTTACGTTGTCTTAGGTATTCATTGACCGCGGGGGTCATTCAAATATCTCTTAAACGCTGATTTCCTCCTGTTCTTCTGTTTAGATCAATAGAAATAAAAAAGAAAAAATCAAATAATAAAAAATCTATGGGGAGGCCTTTGCCCAGCAGTGGGGTGAAATAGGCTAGGAATAAAAAAAAAAATTGTGATATTTTTAATATGGAAATTCTGAACACTAACAGTAAATTTTCTCGTTTGTTCCGGTGTCTAGAATCCGTTTGCCCGTTTGTGTTGGTCTTGATTTATTTTTATTCCCGTTAGATCCGGACTTTACCGATTCATTAAAATAATTTACAAATGAATTTTATTTTGAATCAAAATAAAGATTGAAAAATTCAGTCTCGGGCGGGACTTGAACCCACACCCTTCCAAACCGGAGAACGTGTAGTACCCTGTTCCGGAGATATGCATCTTTCTACTTATGATTTGACTTTCAAAAACATACTACAGGAGTGCGATTTTTGAAAGTCAAATCAGCAGTAGAAAGATGCGTATTTATCTCCATACATTTTCAACTGCTGAGTTCAACGTATGAGATTAAAAAATCACACTCCGGATCTAATGGGAATGCTTACAACCTACAGAGTCTCTTGGAAACTTTAAAATCCATCGCATCTTGGCGCCGGAGTGGCATAAACGGGAACTACCTTCTCGAGAATTTCTCTCTGCTAACCTAGAATATTATGTTAGTCTTAGGTACCGTCTAGTATGTCGCCGTAAATTTTCATATTTTTCTCGCTTCGACCGTCTCTGTCGACTTGCCGTTATAATTAATTCATTATCAACATCAGCGGGTCATTGTCCACTGTAATGTATGGATAAAGCCAAATCTATTTGCGTCAACAATCTCTTTGTTTTGATTATTTCGCGAGTACATTGACTTTATTTAATCAACCTGAACAAATAAAAAAATTTGAAGTAATATTTAAAAAAGCAGCTGATGTGCAAATAGAAAACGCACTCTAAGCTGCGTACCTTTTAAATCTCTAACAAATCTCAATTTTTCACTGAGTATACGACGTGTTACGGTAAATAATTGAATTATAAGGGGTGATTGTACCCATATGATACTGAACAACTTTCCCTATAAAATCTGTAGGAAATTAGAAAAAAACGTTTGACTTTCCAAAGGTAGGTTGCTGGGTAAATTCAATCAGAAAGTTGACTTTTATAATTTTTGGTTTTTTATTTCTTTCATTTTTATAGTTCATTGGAGTACCTACTACTCTAATAAACTACAAAAGTCACTTACACATACTTACACACTTACACTATACTTACACGGTACACTTTTATAGGTTTTTGTAGGCCTAAACAATACAAATTTGAAAAAAAACCAGCCGCATTTGCATTATTTCGATATTCTTTCCAGAATATAATAAAGGTATTCTTACAGGGTGAAATTGATATCATGGCATCTTTTTAAACTACCATCAAACTGAACAACTTTTACTATGGGAGCAAACCGATCGAAGCAAAAAAGAAATCAGCTGTTGCATAAATTTGAGTCGAGTAGGCATTAGGTATTGCAGTTTAGTATGGGATAGCTGATTTTTTAGTTGCTCCGATCGGTTTGCTCCCATAGTAAAAGTTGTTCAGTTTGATGGGTAGACCCTTAGTTTAAAAGGATGCTAATGATATCAATTTCACCCTCTATAGCAGCAGCACAGTAGCTGCATAAAGGAAATTTCCTTTATGCGGCTACTGTACAGCTGCTTTATAGCTTACGTGTTCCTTGGGATGATATCAATTTCACCCTGTCTGTAGTTTATTGGAATAAATCTTTTTTAATGAAGGCTTTCTTTTTTGAGAAATCTTTGATACCTATTGTAATGAGGGCGCAACTAGATTATAAAAAGGAGCCTTAAAGCCTAAATTTTCTCTTCCAGCCAGTCTCCCATTCTTCACGCACGGCATCCAAACAGCATCCCTCTCAGCATCAGCTCACTCCGGACACTTCATCATGACGTCAGACGAGGTTCCTTGGAGTACAACTGCGCTGATCGTGTCGGCTGGAGTATCTGCTCCTATCTATTGTTATGTTGTTGACAAGATGGGGAGAAAATGCGGGATTTATGTCGTTAGTTTAGTACAGGGTGTGAGTATAATGGTCTTATTTTTATATGGGGCGTCACAAAACACCCTATAAATATTTAAAGGAGCGGTTTAGAGTATAAACTGAACAACTTTTACTATGGATGGGGACAAAAAAGAAAAAAACATTTATTCTGCAGTCCCATTTGGGACGAGTTGGTACTGCAGTTTAGAATAGCTGATTTTTTTCGCGGTTTCGTAGTTGGCTCCATAGTGAAAGTTGTTCAGTTTGATATGTTGAACCACAGAAATCTATTTATAAGTCTATACTGACTTTTCAAGATTTTTTTTTCTGCATTTTGTCCATAGTGAAAGTTGTTCAGTTTGTTTGATGGTGGTTAAATCACGCCTTTAAATAGTACAAGGGTGTTTTGTTACTATTCTATTCTTTATCTTTCACTCCCATGTGAAACAGATTGCCACATTTCAATGAGCATTTAAAAAGAAAATACCTTGTTGTAATGTTACGTCTTTTGCAATTTTCTAATTGTTTATCAGTCCCTGATGACCTTGGCGTACAGTACCGTTTCTTTAATCTAAGTTATCGTTATTTTGTATGAACGTTGTCGCACTTGTTAGCGATGTCTATACATACACACATAAACTCACGACAATTTTTTATTATTATATGCCAGAAGGTATTTCAAGACCTTTGGAAGGCTTGCGTGGGGACACAGGTCCAACAAGTAGAGGCCTCTTTGAGACACTTTTATCTAATTGCGATAAGATGCACCGACCGTGGTGTATCTTTGAATGCATTATGCGAATGCACCAGAAACCAGTAAATCCTAGTTTTACCCCTTGGAGACAAGTTGCTGGGAATTATTTAATCGCAACAGGGAAAGTCCAATTAAAATTTCATGTTTCTTGATTAGGCTATAACCGTTGATGAGTTTCTCGTTCCTGATACTTTATAAATATTCATAAATTAAACAAAGTTTACGGTGTCCACGAAAGCTGAGATGAGATGGGCGGAGACGAAGCTTAGCGGTTAGGGTGTATCCACCGAAACTAAGCGGAGTAGTGTTGCCTAACAATAGTGAAACTATCGATAATCTATCGACCTTTTATTTTATTTTATTTATGGTCATAGCACAGAATAGGTAACAGTATAGCATTATAGATCTACATACAGAACGGCCACTCCCCGCCCCCCTCTGACTTCAGATACCCCACCTCACCTCACACTTTCTGGGGACACTTTAGGGGAGCCGAGGAAAGGAATGCACTCAGGCGCACGCACCTGTTGTGACTACATAAAATTGTGTCTTCTCAGTGCATAAAAAACGTTTAAAAATAACGCCATATTCTCATTTTTTGTAATTCTTTAGCTCAAATACTATTTTTAATAACAGAACGAACAACAAAAGTATCGAAATTTAGATGACGTTAAATGCAAAGCGCGGCTTTCAACCCCACACGCAATGCCATGGACAGTTTGCACAATAATGTGCAGATGCATGTGCAGACGCCATTCGTAATTAAAAAATGTTCTATAGAGTGCCGGATTTGTGCCGATAGTGTAATCGATTGCACTGATATTTTGATATTATCAATAATTGTTTTAAAGTAATACTTTCGATTGTCGATACTGTCGATATTGTTACTATTTTTCATAAAACTATCGATACTCAAACTATCGATAGTTAGGCAACACTGGAGCAGAGATGTGTGCTGTCAAGTGGGCCGAGCTGGCTAAGTTGCGTGCAACGGGCACAGATATGGTTGACTACCATAGAGAAATCCTACTCCATAGAGATGGACTGGTCATATCTGCCGAACGAAGAACTGACAACCGATGGGGTGTTAGAGTTCTAGAGTGGAGACCGCGAACTGGCAGGCGTAGTGTGGGACGCCCTGCTGCCAGCTTGACAGATGACCTAAAAAAGGTAGCGGGGAGCGACTGTATGAGGAAGGCTGAAGGATAGAGTCTTATGGCGCGCCTTGGGAGAGACCTATGTTCAGCAGTGGACTATGATAGGCTGATGATGATGATGATGACTCCATAGAGAACTTACATGCTCCCTAGATGTTTAACACAATATCTCCTCTCCTCTCATTGATGATATTATTTTAAACCGAAATTGTCGGCTCTATTTCTTCAATATCGATTAGACAAATTGGGGCATGGTTTTATCATTTCTGGGTAAGTTCCTAATCTATCTTCTATCTGACAGATCGTTAAACCTATTTCGTATAATGAAAGATACGTCAAACGATCTGTCAAATAAGCTATCGAGAACTTATCCAGAAGTAGTGAAACAGGCCCTTAAACTTTAAGGAATTTTCTATTTGGGTGCAACAAAATGTTCAATTCTATACTGTCTCTACAATTAATATCTACTATTTTATTGTAAAAGGCCTAACACAAGTTTGTTCAGACCTAAAATGTGAATATGTTTATCCCGTGATCGTAAAAACAATGTAACTAACCTAAAATTCCCAAGACTCCATTCCATTTCCTTTGCGAGGAATGTGATAAACGGAAATTTGCAAAGGGGTCTCATTGGGACCCTTTGAGCAAGGAACCCATAAACTGAAACATAATAAAACAGATTACAGCGTGCATTTTCTATCGTAATGTGGTGGAGGTATAATCTGCCATCTACTTGGATGTCATGGGTAGAAAGAGGTACAACCGAGAAAATAATTCGGCTCGTCAATCTTAGTTTGCGCAGAGCAGGAAGATAAGCTCGAACTTTAGATTTTCGACTTATCGAGTAGAAATAAATACACAAAACACACGTCTATATCCCACTGGAGTAGGCAGAGAAAATATGTTTATTACATGCTATGATTCTGACACACATCTCTCCCCTCTTCAACATCCATAAGTCTCTTAGAGTTTATCTCGCATATCGAGTAGAGCCCCTGAACTTTTATGATTGAAAGAATCCACTCGTCCAAAACGCGTCACAGTACGACCAGGTACATAATTACCCTCGTCAGTCTTCTTTTGTGCAGAGTCCCCCGACAAAACCCAAAGTCATTTAGTAATGAAAGGGTGCATAGTCGGAAAAGGGTGCAATTAGCCAGTAGCCAATCCTGGCAAGGGATTGAACGTGGCACATCCTGATTGATCAATATAATTTCGCACTATTAAAGTTTGACAATCGCGCTGGTACATTGGGGGAACTTATAAATGTGGTACTGATACTACTGTACCAAGTTTCTGACTTATATCTACTTCAATGTTTTTTCCAGGCCTCATTCGTACCGCTATTCCTGGTACAAAACGAAGTAAACAACCTCATCCTGCATACATTATCAGGAATATCATCTGGAGGATTATTCACTATTCTGCCAATTTACGTTCGAGAAATAAGTGCGGATTCTATACGTGGATTAACATTATCCCTTATGATGATAATGACAACGGCCGGTTACTTGATGAGACTGGTGATAAGTGGTGAAGAGATGATGTATCTGATGGTAGCATTGGTTGCTGTTCAGTTTATAGCTATATTGGTCATTGTGGAATCGCCGAGCTATTTGGTTATGGTTGGGAAAATTCAGGTGAGTTCGTTTTGGATATTATCAGATTGTAACTGTATCCTTACGTCACACTGCAGGGCACAGGCCTACCTTTAAGCATACTTTATTATACACCATAGTGCATACACTATGGTGTATAATAAAGTAAAGGTTAAGCCCATAGGCTTCAATCCACCACGCGTGCCCAATGCGGAATGGTGACTTCACATACCTACGAATCAGAATTTCTTCTTTTGCGTTCAGCGCATGGAACAGCTGATTGTTTTTTTGGGGCATTTTTGATTTTGGCTCCTTAGTGAAAGTTGTTCGTATGTTGTATCGCATTTAATATTACATAATGATAATATACAGGATATCGTTTTCTAGTTATCAGACCTCCTAGCATGATTTCTCTACTTGCGCGCGACTCGGCTTTTTTCCATACTACAAGTCGCGGCAAGCGCGACTTTCGCTCTCCGAAAAGCGCGGGAACAGGCCCTGTACCCGCACTTTCGATGTTCGCTATATCGCCACTGTTTCGATCCGCACTTCATTGGAATAGAGTTGACATTGGAACGAAAATATTCACGCATTTGCGAAGTTCGAATGTGCGGGTAGAGGCCCAGGTTATTTTGTATGCAGCGAAGGCGCGTCGCGCGCGTGTAGTGAAATCATAATAGACATGCAGGTCATCACAATACAAGTTCGGGCTAGATTTTGGTATTTTCAGTGGGACTAAATAATCTGTGTGACAATTTCTACGATATATTTTATATATCTAATTGATTATTTTGAACTTTTTCATTTGTGTAATTTGTTAGGCCACTTTCTTTTTGAGAGCAATAAAATTACCTATAGTCCTACGGAGATAATAAGAGTATATCGACTCTCTCTCAATATTAAATATAATGTCAGCCTAAGTCATGTCAATAGTAACAAAGCAAGCCTGTTTTGTTGCAGTAGCGTAGTTAAGTTCGTGGGTAGTAAAATATTTTATTACTACTAGTAAAATCTAAAGCAGGCTTACACTCTCGTCAAGAACAAACGAGAAAGAACAAGAAGGAAATTGATTTTCCTTGGGGAAAGTAGTTCAGTATTAATGGGTACAATCACCCCTTAAAGTAATGCAACTGTTTACCTTAATCATAGAGTAAATAAATTATACACAACAGAGGGTCAATGCCCATACTAAGAAAGTTGCCACCTTCTTAGTTGAAAACTCGCGCAAGTACAGCGCCGGTGGTGAATAACGGTACTACAGCAATTTTTAATTACGTTGAAATACGTGTTAAACACATTTTTTTATTAAAATTTTTAAGAAAATTAATCTATATAATTTATTTCCGTGGAACAAAACTCATATAATAGTGATCTAATAACGTTTAAGTAAGATTTATCTCTCGTTCAGGCCAGTAGCGTCATCTGTTTGCGCCAAGACTATACTAAATCTAAAATGTATCGATGAATTACGAGCAGTTGGTACAATTTCTCAGTTTGTAAAGTTCCGATGACCACATCTTTGTGTGAAAGATGTGGTCCTAAAATATGCTGATGGTTTTTAGGGGGATGATCAGACCATAAAACTATCCATTCCGATATCAGTCGCATTGACATTCCGCAAAGACATTCCGTTTGATGATCTGAATCATCCCCTTTAATAAAACCATCAGCATACTATGAAAGATCCTGTATTTAAAATCGCGCATAAATCAGCTGTGTCATACTTCCATACAGCTACAAAACTACAAGGATACATGACTCAAAAATGTATGGAATAGCTGAGCTTTGCTACGACTGTAAAGTGTTCAGTTCGCCGACGGTCTAAACCATCCTTTCACGCCATCCTGGGTAAGAGAGGCTTCATATCCAGCAGTGGGCATCTTGTGGCTGAAGATGATGATGAGGAAGATAACTAGGTGTTACTGAGCATGCATTGTATGAAGCTTTATAATTAAGGCGGTTGCAGAGGGGTCAATTTTATACAAAACTTTGACGCACAATACGCGTAGACGGTATTAATAGAAATAACTTTGAATATATGGAAAAATAATTTAGAAAATCAAGATGTCGCGTATCAAATAACAGTTGCAATTTATAATATAATTATGAAGATATAAAGTAGTTCAGTTAAGTTAGTATCTTCGTAATTATATTATAAATTGCAAATGTTATATGATACGCGACATCTAGATTTTCTAAACTATTTTTCCATATATAAAATATTACTCTTATTAATTCCGTCTACGCGTATTGTGTGTCAAACGTTTGTATGGACTGAAACCACCTTAATACTTTTGTAATAATTTCAGCAAGCCAGAATCGTTATGGGGAACCTTATTTGTCTGTCAGAAAGCAGTGCTACTGTGGAAAAAGAGTTAGCGATTTTGGTGAATGAAAGTGATCGAGCAAAATCGAATGGTAGACTGACAATATCACGCATTTGTAAGTATATTCATAGATAAAAGCGGTCAAGTGCGAGTCGGGCTACTCGCGCACCGAGGGTTCCGTACCACACCACTACAGAACACAACATTATTAACTTAGAAAAAAAAATTTTTTCGTCCGGGACCTTTAGCGCGAGACCGACTCACACTTGGCCGGTTTTTAGTATTTGTTGTTATTCTGTAGAGTATGCTCTATAAACACAACGTTTGGCGCTTGTATGTATTACTGTTTTTACGATAGAGCATGAAGAAAAAACGTGGATAAAAACTAGTTTCTTGTTGAGAACACCCCTTAATTTTTATCTTTTTGACATTTTATTATTTGTTAACAAATCCGCCGCAATAACGCATAATCTGATAAAATGTCAACTATCTAGCTAATTTCGATTCAAAAGTTACAGCCCTAAATAGGTACGACAGACGGACGGACGGACAACGTAGGCTTAGTAAAAGGGTCCCGTTTTCACCCTTTAGGTACGGAACCCTAAAAAACAATGAAAAAGGAAGCGCTTTAATCACTTTTCGTTACTAATATTCGGATTTCAGGGTATTCAATTCGGGTTTAATTTTTGCAGTTAGAAACAAAATTTACCTCGACGCAACCAAAATTGGATTGGTTCTCTACACGTTCACAGTTCTGTGCGGAAGCGTAGTGTTCTTGGATCAGGACAAAGCGCTGATGCAATTGAGGATGAAGAGTTTCGACTCAGAGAAGAGCCTGGTGCTTGGCTGTTTGTGTGCTGGCAGTCTGGCCTGTGTTATGCTCATACAATTTGTTGATCGGCAGGTAAGTCAAGATTTATACTCCGAGACTTACAAGGGAAGTTTCTGAATCCAAACAGACCAAGGTCAATGATAGTTTTTTGGTTGGATAGAACCATAGAGAAAATAACGCGCTCTCCTGGGGTAGAGATGTTGTATCGAACTGTGCACAGATACTCAACTGGGCCTGACGTCATATCATACACATCTAGCGGGAAGTAGCGTATTTAAATGTTAACCCTCCCCTCACCCGTTTTTCACCCCCTTTGTTGGCGACAACATTTTCTATAGAAACAAGCCGATATGCCATCTCTTCGTACTCTATGGATAGAACTGATTACATCGCGAAAAAAAAAACAATATCATATAAAACTGAACATGACTCTCGAGTCTCGACCTCCTCTCCCATTTTATTGATTACTAGCGGCCCGTCCCGGCTTCGCACGGGTGGACGTCTAATCTTTTCTAGCAATAAATATAGCCTATGTTACTCAGGGTGAATGCAGCTTTCTAATGGTGAAAGAATTTTTTAAATCGGCCCAGTACTTTTTGAGCCTATTCATTACAAACATACAAACATACAAAAATAGGTACAAATCTTTCCTCTTTATAATATTAGTATAGATATAGATTTGTGGTTGGGCTATTCCAAGCAAGGGTCGTTGTAACACAGAGACAAGCGCTGGTCCTTTGTGTTCGCCCCAAGCTCACCCATACTTACGCATACCTCCGAAATTATGGTATTTTCTTTTCATTCTCGGGAATGCAGGTTTCCTCACGATGTTTTCCTTCACCGCCGTGCTAGTAAATAATAAATACAACCGTACATAAATTCCGAAGAACTAAGTGGTACAGGCCAGGAATCGAACCGCGGCCTCAGGATTGAGGCGCTAGCTCTCTTCCGTATGGGCTATCATCGCTCTCCTCTCCCATACCTCCCGACCGAAATGTATTAGAAAGCTAATTTATTTTTCTCAAACATGCTTGGAAATGTGAGCATTATTTTGACAACCTTCTTCAAGATAAATCGAAACTGCTGTACTGGCCAAATACATGCGCGCAGCGGCCGGCAATGTTGTATGAAAATCCATATCTGTCGTGTTTAGCGGCCAAATAAATTACATACTAAACTCATAATATCTGTCGTGTAATTTAAAAATGGAACGATCTTTTACTCCGAAACATGGCGACCAAGGAGGTAACTCATCAAAGGTTTTATTTAAATTTCGAACTGGCTTGCTGCGAAAGCTGTTTATTGAAAAAAAAACAAATTGTTGTTCGTTGTTCGTCATTGATTTTGAAAAGAGTTTTAATCATGGTACAATAATATACTGCGCCTGGTATTCTCTTCCGACCACGTGACTGACACAAGCCTACGTCATCATTCCCTTTTACCATGTTTAGCGGCCTTTTTTTGTGACGTAGGCTTGTGTCACTCTGGGAATAGAAGACCCTGTTTTTTAGACTATGGTTTTAAGGGCCTATGTCGAAAAATAATTTAAGCGATATAGGGCGTGTGATAGCTTATATTACTGCCAGATGCGAGAGAAAGAGATGGGGCGGCGCGCGCGCCTGGAACGAATCAAGCGAAAAAACAAATTTTATTTAATTGTGATTGTACTATTTATGTTAGTTCAATTCTGCTCTAATCAAAACTTAGATAATAGCAGTCTCTTTTTTTAAATCAAGTCTCATGTTTCTATTATTCACAGTTTAGCAGTTACAAGCGTTTATAGACAAAAACGGAGGCTACTTTGGCTTGTTTTTCTATCGAGAAAATTTGTCTTAATCGTGTTTTGGCTCTAATCAAAACTTCAATTATATGTTCAATTTACACATATCCGCAAATCATACTTCTACCGTTAGTACTTCATGATATATGGAGCTTTGAAGAATCCTATTTTTTTTTACATAGCCCCTTAATTTCCGCGAATTATTTGAGATATTGTTTTCATTTCCACGCATTATTTGAGAAAAGTACTATACAAGCCTTGGCCACAACTAGGCATTGATGGACTTACGTATGTGTGCCTCGGCTTCGCCTCGGCCCACATTTACACGTTCGTCCATCAATGCCTCTGTTGCTGGCCGCTGCAGTAATGTACTATTTCGCGTTTTCGACGATGGTCCAGAAAGAAGATAATTTCTCCAGCTATGGGAAAACGGCCCCCAAAAATGTTGGCGTATAGTTTGGCGTATAGTAAAGTTATGGAACTCATGTCGATTTGTTTCTCATAATCCGAGATTATAGCACGGAATATATTATAAGAGTACAAATTGTAGTGGGAATATTAATTACACCTCATCTAAACGGAGTATCGCGTAATCGCAGTTAGTTTTAAGATTGTTAGTTTTAAAATAATGTAAATAATTGTATAGTAGATTGTTAACCAAGGGATGAAAGTGACCCATTTCACACGAGATGTTTGGCGCCCCGAACGAACGTGAGGGGCGCCCATAGTTCGAGTGTGAAATGGGTACTTTCACCCGAGTTAAACACTCTGCTTTTCATCACGATTACGAGGAAATTAACCAAAACCAGATAATGCAAAATCAATTTCTGAATTGATATTCGCTCGATGAATTCATTTTAGGCTACGTTTCAAAACGTTTGAAAATCACTCGGGGACCAATAGGAAGTAGAAAAAAAACATACGAAGATTGTGGATGCTAGAGTGACACAGATATACTTCCCTAGTGATTTTTACACGTTTTGAAAAAGATCCGCAAAATTTGCAACATGTGGCTTTCCCTCCGTTTTTTTTTTCAAGTTTTTTTCTTTTTCGCGCAAGGCTGCATTCCGAACCTACGCCCCAGGTGCACCCCGACCGCAAATTTTCGCACCAACGCCGTTCAGGAGTGCGATTTTTGAACATTATACGAGCGACTCGGCAGTCGAAAATGTCATAATTACTACGAGATTATGCATCTTTCTACTGCCGATTCGCTCATATGATGTTCAAAAATCGCACTTCAGAGCCTCAGTGAAAAACGTTCTACCATAGTGCGAGTTGAAAAAACAACCGCACCCAAAGGTCCTGAACGCAGTCTTGCGAAAAAAAGAAAAACCTTTTTTTTTAAACTAGCCTGTTTTTTAAATTAGGTACTTTTTCTTCACCTGTTTCTTCACGCAGAAAACAAAATGCATATAACTTATACAAAAGTATCGAAATGTTACAAATTATTGTTATTATTACTAAATTCAAATGTTTCTGTTTATAATAATTATAAAAATTAATAATTTTAATATAATGTTATCGAAGTGTGGCTGTATAGGTTTCTGCCTTTGCTCAGTATAGACGTAGATTTTTATAAATTACTTTTCCGCCCTAGGGAAGAAATGTATCACTTTCAACCCGCTTCTTAGATAAACAATAACCTACTTTCAGAGTATGAGTGATGAAAAATAAAATTAAAATTTAATTTAAATAACAATATTGGTATCTTATTGTCATCTCATTATTAATTTTCTTCCAGAATCTATTAACAACCGCCTCCGCCATCATGGTTTTATCAATGGGAGTGTTAGCAGTCTACACCCAGTCAGACTTGACCGTGACCACATTCAGATCGGTCCCAATCGTGTGTCTAGGTATACTGGTCTTCGGGTACGGCGTGGCTTGGGCCTTACCTAATATTATTATGACCGAAGTTTACAATTTTGAGGTAAGCCATACTTTTGTGATAGTTTTTTTAAATTTCTTTACCCAAAGGGTTGCCAACGGGAACCTATTACTAAGCCAACGCCGCCGTCCGTCTGTCCGTCCGTCCGTCCTAAGAATAAAAAACTGTATTTTTTGAACCGCATTAGGTAGCCAGTTGACATTTTCACATAATAATGTGTGTTATTATGACGGATTTGTTATCAAATAACAATTTTAATAAAACCGGTCAAGTGCGAGTCGGGCTACTCGCGCACCGAGGGTTCCGTACCACACCACCACAGAACATAACATTATTAACTTAGAAAAAATTTTTTTTTCGTCCGGGACCGACTCACACTTGGCCGGTTTTTAGTATTTGTTGTTATTCTGTAAAGTTTGCTCTATAATCACACTAAGTTTGACGCTTGTATGTATTACCGTTTTAAAAACTAGTTTCTTGTTGAGAACCCCCCTTAATTTTTAACTTTTTGACATTTTGTATTATTTGCTAACAAATCCGCCGTAATAACGCATAATCTGAGAAAATTTCAATAATCTAGCTATTACGGTTCAAAAGTTACAGCCCTAAATAGGTAGGACAGACGGACGGACGGACGGACGGACGGACAGACGGACAGACGGACGGACGGACGGACGGACGGACGGACGGACGGACGGACAACGTAGGCTTAGTAATAGGGTCCCGTTTTCACCCATTGGGTACGGAACCCTAAAAATAAAGTACAGGGGTCTGGGGACTTAATTCAACGTTTTCTGTTTTTGCTCTATAGCACTACGTATCGCTCTTGGCCGGTTTTTAAGAAGATTCCAGATACGATGTTGTCCTGGACTAGAATAGAATACGCCACCCTTTTACCGCCCGCCCGCGTATATAGGATGAAGGGTGTAAGGAAAAGAATCATTAAACTTGAAACCACATACTCTACCTGAACAACTTTTACTATGGGAGCCATAGATATATTATACCTACAGAACAAGATACACAATCAGCGGTCCAAAAATGGCAGACCCAAATGAGGTACTTTACGAATAAAAGTACCTCCGTAGTTATATTCCTTGGTACCTCCTCTTGCCTCAGTACCGCGCTGCCTCTCTGACTGTAAACATACATAATACGACTAAGTTTAATAGTCAAATATCTGGTACTAGTATCAACCTACAGCACTCATACTTATTTTGTGTGGCTTATAATTTGTCTATGTTCTGGAGCGCGATTTTTGAAAGTCAGACGTTCAAATCAGCATTCGAAAGAAAGATGATCGAAAGATCTCCATAATAATTTTATCATTTTCTACTGCTTATTTGAACGTGTGACTTTCAAAAATACCACTCCTGTCATCGTCTGATAGATGACATCTTGTTCCTTTTTCAAAATGCTGTTTTAAAAAAACATATTTTTTTAAAGACATGCAAGAAGTATTTACAACTTTATACCTGGAAAATAAGGTATATGTTCCATTGATACATAGACGAAGAATTTTTAAGTTTAGTGATTTCAATCTCTTTGCAAAAGTTTAAAAAGTATTGTGTCAATTTGGACAAAAAATTGCTATGATTTTATATGAGATTGTGCATCTTGTTCTTTTATAATATATCTATGATGGGAGTAAACCGGTTAGAACAAAAAAAAATCTGCTGACCCATACGTTTGAATCGATAGAGAGATTGCAGATTAGTATGGGACAGCAGATTTCTTTTTGTTTTGACAGGTTTGCTCCCATAGTAAAAGTTGTTCAGTTTGATGGGTAGAGTATGTAGTTTAAAGGTTAATGATACTTTTCCTTACCCTTGTATACCCATTGCGGATTGGTAGACTTCATATACGCAACAGAATTGATTCTTCAACAGTAGGTATGCAGGTTTTCTCACAATATTTTCCTTCAGTGTTTAAGAGTAATTATAGCAACAGCAGTACCTATATTATGATTTATGAATGAAAAATGTTTATTTAATCTTTACAGATACGAGCAACATTAATAGGAGTACTATACACATATTTCCAAATAATAAAACTAGCCCACATACACACCTTCAAATACATAGAAGATTACATGGGACTACATGCGCTGTTGTACATATTTGCCGGTATAAACCTTTTTGGGGCGGTGTACACTTTGTTTCACGTGCCAGAAATAAAAGGTAAATCAGTGAGGCAGATTGAAAGGCAGTTGAAAAGAATACCGTTAATAAAGTTATGAAAGAAAAAATCTTTTTATTTTGGATTCTTTTTAAAAAGTCTTGATTGAGAAGACAAGGTTAAAAATAGAAAACCGGATTTGAAAGTTACAATATTTCTATTTTTAAAAGGATAGGCTCTCGAATAAATTTGTAGAATAGGGTCACTTTTCCAACTGTATACGCATTTGTCCGATCTGCCCCTCCCACACACTAGAGTGCAAAAGAGACAACTGCAGCTCGGACTGATTTTATCGACATAAAATGGACGAAATCAGTATTTCGTATTACCCAGTTTCCACCTCCAAAACTAAACCGATTTTAATAATTCTTTCAAATCAAATCAAATATACTTTATTTCACACCAAATCATACACAGTAAAATACAGAGAAGAAAATACAAGAGGCACAAAATAAGGCTAAGAAGCGATTTCTTCCAGACAACCTTAGGGTAGAGGAAACGGTGTACGAAGAAAGGTAGGCGGCGTTTCCAGATAAATGGTCAGAAATATCAGAATAATATGAGGAAGACTAGCTAAGTATGTCTTTATGTTTTGATTTTTTGTTTATATTCAACTAATTTGTTTACTGGATGTCTGAAAACGGGCGGTAAAATTGGTAATTTTCAAAGGTCCCTACTTCTTACAGTAATTAATTCATGCAAAAAAGCAAAACATAGGGACATGGCAGAGGTAACATAGATTATTATGGTAAAAAAGTTTTTGCTCTAGTGGCATTATCCAGGGAGGAAACAGGGGAATACGTTTGTTGGGACAAAACGGTACTTTGTCTATCCACTTAACTTTTTCGGCTTAATTTTGTCTGTCCTAGTTTCACGGTACATCAACATTTATCTTGGACTTATACACCGAATATTTAGACCCATTTAAAGTAACAGCATTTTAATCTCAGACTATAAGGTCTAACAAAATTAGCTGAAACCATTGGCGTAAGGAACAAAATACAGGTTTAAGAGATAAGTGTACTTTTTGCAACCATCAGCAGCAAGGCTGATTCAGTGTTTATGGGGTGTAGAGCATCTCTGTGATGGGGATGGACCAGGTCTGCCTGCATAACTCCAGTCGGTTTAGGAGGTACTGATGATTAAAGGTCCGTAAAAAAATAACGATCAGCTGCACGGCTGATCGTATGATATTATTGTAGTATGCACTGTAGCTATGTGAACAGCACAAAAACTGTCAAGTTCTGTCAGTCGGTTTAGGAGATACAGCCAGTCAAAGTTCTCACCTTTGAACGGCTGTATCTCCTAAACCGACTGATGAACCATGTCAGTTTTTGTACTGTTCACATAACTACAGTGCATACTACAACAATGACATACGATCAGCCTTGCAGCTGATCGTTAATTTTTTACAGACCTTTAATCATCAGTAACTCATAAACCGACTGGAGTTATGCAGGCAGACCTGGTCCATCCCCGTCACAGAGAAGCTCTACACCCCATAAACACTGAATCAGCCTTGCTGCTGATGGTTGCAAAAAGTACACTTATCTCTCGGAATATATCGCGATATTTTTTTCTGAACGGTTAGGTATATCGCACAATACAGAAAATTCGATCGAACGGACATCAAACGTTACGCTAACATAACTTATCTTCCGAAATAACGTAACGTATTAGGACTTACAAAAAAAGAAAAAATATTACTTTTCCATTTGGTAGGTCCAAGTTATACAGGGTGTAACAAAACACCCTAGTAATACTCAAAGGGGTGCTTCAGACCATCAAACTGAACAACTTTCACTATGGAGCCAACAGCGAGAAAAAATAAAAAAATTTGCTGTCACATACATTTGAGTCGAGACGGTACTGCAGTTTTGTATGAAAGAGCGGATTTTTTTTTCGCGATTTCGATGTTGGCTCCATAGTGAAAGTTGTTCAGTTTGATGGTCTAAAGCACCCCCTTAAGTATTGCTAGGGTGTTTTGCTACACCCTGTATAAGGTCTAACAAAGATAACTGAAACCATTTTAAGGATCCCCTTAAAATCATCCGATCATACCATTAAACTGAACAACTTTCTCTCCAATATCGAAATCGTGAAAAAAGAAACAGCTGTCCCATACAAAACTGCAAACATAACTCGACTCAAATGTATGAGGCAGCTGATTTTATTTTCGCGATTTCGATATTGGTCCCATAGAAAAAGTTGTTCAGTTTGATGATCTCATCATCCCCATATGTACCATGTTTACACCCTCTACATGTTTGTAGGTACAGTGTAGTATACTTAGATTCGACCCTAAAATTATGCATCTATTTGGTTGGTGAACGAAATGTGATTTAAGTGAAAGTTTACACAGGACAACGCCACCGGGTTCCCTAGCAAAATCTTGCAGCAAGTAGGTGCCTTCACCATTATGATTTTTAGTATTTTTTTCCAACAATTGCTCTTATCTGTTTGCCATTCTAAAGAACTGGAAAAACTACGGTGGTACGGAACCAGTGCGCGGTAACCAGAGGGCGATAGAGGGGGTGAGGTTAAAAGTTGGTGGGAGGAAGGGAGTGTCCGTACTGCATCTAGTAATAGATACTCTTTCTTATACTGTGGCCTTACGGCCACCTCTTAAACTGCCGCAACTCTAGGGTTAAAAATGACTTCTTTGAACCTGGCAACCCTAGAGTTGCAGCTGACTGAGAAGTGGCAATCCTAGTTTTTCTAGTTCTAAAGAACTCATCTCATTTAGTTCCCAAACAGACAGGTGGACATTTTTTTACCAAAATTCATTGGTAAAGGTACTTTCGGCAAGATTTTTCTAGGCAACCCGGCTTGACCCGGCGGCGTTGTATGAACCACAGAACATTATAAGAGGGGTTAGAAGTGCAACGTAGGCGTGGAACGTGTCGCCTCAGGTTATGCAATGATTTGCATAAAACCATAAGGCGCGCGGCGTGGTGTTACCGAGAGGGCATGAGTAGTTGTAGCAGCGTGAGTGGGAAGACAAGCGGCGACAGCCGTCTCCGAAGCAAAAGTGCTGCTTTGCATTTCTAACCACTCTTATAATGTCTTGTGGTATGACCCGCTTGCAGTTAAACACACAATCACATTAATTATTAATTTGTTAGTCACATTTCGTTCACCAAACCACTATGTACTATTACGTACTTAATTTTGCGGTCAGATCTGAATTAACCATGAATTAACACAAAACCTCATACACCCCAACTGATTTATAACAAAATAATTAAATTGAAACAATAATTTCATTATTTAGATTTATTCGTATTTTAAGTTTTGAAGCAAAAAATTTTTGTTATCATTTCAGCAATGAATGAAAGCGCTAACGTACTCATAGGTACATTTTAATAATCTTGTTTTGGTAGTAAGTAGGGTGAGTATACCCGTGCGGTTGACATCGGGTTCAGTAAATGTTAAATTTTTCAAACAAATTATTTAATATATATTTTGAAAAAAAAAAAAATCCTGTGTTGAAACCATGTTAATTCGACTCTGCTCTCGATTCTAAACAAACTTCTTTCTAGTTTTGTGTTAATTCATTAACACGTTGTATACTTTGAAAAAACAACGGATCTAAGAAGTATTTAATTATTTGAAACTTTCGTTCCTATTTGAACTGAATCAAGGTAGAACGATAGAGGAACTAAAAACTAAAACTTGTACCTTCTAGTAGTAGCTAGAGGTGTACCAACTGGTTGCAGATAGTCACTGAAACTAAATAGTGAGTCACTCTGTTGGCAATATAATAGGCTATAAAATTAAATGACATTTATTCGTAAACATAGGAGCTACGATTTAAATATACAGTACTTTTAAACTAAGGTTCTACCCATCAAACTGAACAACTTTTACAATGGGAGCAAAAATAAATCAGCTTTTCCGTACTAAACTGCAATGCCTACCAAACTAAGTAATCAACTAGAATAAACAAATGAGTCAGCTAAACTAAACCAATTATTTGGCTAGAACAAACCAAGTAGTTGGCTAGAATAAACAAATTCGTCAGGTAGACTATTATTGGCTGGAATAAAAGAATTGGTCAGCTTGATTATCCAATAAAACAATTAGTCAGCTAAGCCGATTATTTAGTAGATAATAATCGGCTTAGTCATACCAAGTAGTCAGCAAAAATAAACAAATAAAATTAGCCAGCTAGACTAAACTAATTATTCGAACTTAACTTGGAGGTCGTGGGTTCGATTCCCACGGGGGACACCCAGTGATATGTGCTTCGGATGGCACGTTAAGCCGTTGGTCCCGGCTACTATCTCTGGTGGTAGTAGTCGTTACATAAAAACCACGTCAGAGGCCGTAAGGCGGTCTGGAAAAACTCTTACACCAGGGCTCTGCCCACACGATAAGAAGAAGAATTTATTAGTCAGCAAGAATAAACCGATTAGTCGGCTAGTAAAACACAAGTCGTCGCATCTCTAGAGGAGACATAACAGGCTAAGTTCGAATGACAGTTGAACCGTTAAGACTTCCACATCCAAGTTCTTTCTAAGTTTGCTCCAGCTATGTCCCAGGTGAAACTTTACCAAGTAAAGTCTTACAAGTGGAAATCAATTTAGGAAATTTTATCTTGGTTTCGGAATCGGTACTCGATAGCAATTGAGAACGGTTGAAACAATTAGGTAAAGTGAATAGATTACATCAAGTTCTATACAATAGTTTTCAATATTTTTCTGTCTGATGTATCTGTTTATTGTTTTTGGTACCTATTCTGTATTTTTGTGTGGCAATAAAGTGCATTTAATTTATTTATTTATTGTATTATTGTTACCGAATGCGAAAAAAATTATTATAAATAATTAAAAAAACAGTAATGCAACTTTCTACACTATTACATTCTGTATATTAAATAAAAAACAATTAATGCTGAATTATTGCATCTAAATATTTAAAAAAAATCCTCAAGATTAGAAATAAACAAAATCTCTTTTCTTGTAATCGGGTGGAAACATTTTTTTATCCTGGCGGGTCCTAATATGTTCCCAAGTCAGCAATCCAAAACAATTGTATACTTATCCATTTGGTCTGTAAAGCTCGGCTAGCATGCCACCCACGTCAAAGCGACAAAACGAGAAAAACTTTTTGTCATATTAGTACACAAAGTAACAAAGACAAGCATTATCTCGATTTTTGTCGCTTTCTCGTGGGTGTACAGAGTCATCATCATCATCATCATCACATACGATGAACTTCCACTGCTGGACATAATTATGCCTCCCCAAGGATCGCCATAACGACCGGTCCTGCGCTGCTCTCATCCAACGCGTTCCCGCCGCCTTCACCAGGTCGTCGGTCCCCCTTGTACCGGCCTAAACCCACGCTACGCTTTCCGGTACGCGGTCGCTACTCGAGAACTCTTCGGCCCCATCGACCATCGGTTCCGCGAGCAATATGCCCCGCCCACTGCCACTTTAGTTTATCAATTCTTTGGGCAATGGCAGCTACTCGTGATTCTTCTGCGGATCTCTTCATTTCTGATTCGATCTTGGAGAGCAAATTCGAACATAGAACTCTCCATCGGGTGAGCAGAGTACCTACTATAATAATTACAAATACAAATAATTCATTAGGTTCATAATAAGATTGCCCAAAGAATTGCTAAACTAAAGTGGCAGTGGACGGGGCACATTGCTCGCAGAACCGATGGCCGATGAGGCCGAAAAGTTCTCTAGTGGTGACTGCGTACCGGAAAGAGGAGCGTGGGTACAAGGTGGACCGACGACCTGGTGAAGGCGGCGGGAACCCGTTGGATGAGGGCAGCGCAGGACCGGTCGTCATGGCGATCCTTGGGAAGGCCTATGTCCAGCAGTGGACGTCCATTGGCTGAGATGATTATGATGATGATGATAATAACATTAGGCATATTTAGGTGCATATATTATTTTGAGCTTTACTGTGTATGGTTGGCGCACTGGTATATCTATACAGACAGTGTCTTTATTACGATTACCAATGCCCTCCTCCAGGCAGTGGTACCAAAAAATAGCCTATTTTATAAGTTACCTGGTTACCTGGAACTATACAATTTTATAGTAAGGAAAGCCCTAAAATAGCATGGTGTTGTACGATACGAAATTGGGTCACAAAATGCAGGCTGATACGATTTGAGCATCCAATAAAGTTGCGGCCGGACGGTAAATGAAACGCGTGGCTACGGTTTTAGCCGCATCTGTGACGGAGTGTCATAAAAATATCTAATATTTTGTACCGAATTTATTTTACTAATAAAGCTACCTCTATCTAGATTGAAACATTTTAGTTTTGGGGATCCCAACGTAGACCGATGACTGGGAGTATGATTTTCGATGAATAACCTAAACAGAAACGCTATTTTTGAATCGTGAGACTCAAAATCTCCATAGTTATTTTGATATTCTCTACTTCTGATAAAGTTTAAAGTTTGTGTGATTTCGAATCTCACGATTCTAAAATAGCACTTCTGGTGGAGGCGGCGGGAACACGTTGGATGAGGGTAGCGCAGGACCGGTCGTTATGTGCGATCCTTGGGGGATGCCTTTGTCCAGCAGTGGACGTCCATCGGCTGAGATGATGATGATGACATAGCTCAACTATACCTATGTATTGTGTGGTGGTATTATGGGACCATGGTTGGTTAGGACATTGCAGGTCGAATCACCTGATTGTATGAAAAGAAAAATTATTTCGTGCTTCGGATGGCACGTTAAGCCGTTGGTCCCGGCTACTATCTCTGGTGGTAGAGGCGTTACATAAAAACCACGTCAGAGGCTGTAAAGCGGTCTGAAAATACTCAGACGCCAGTGCTCTGCCCACACGATATGAAAAAGAAGATGGAACCATCGGTGCGCGAATCCAACTCGCACTTGGCCAGTTTTTTTTTTTTATTTTTTTTTTTATTTTGTATGTTGTTTTATAGATGCTTCACGCGAAAACTGCTGACCCAATTCTGTACGTCACCATCAAGTGCCATTACTTTGATGCATTCTACAGAGTTCGTGCCAAAACCAATTCGATGTTTTCTAATACAGGATTCGCGTGATTTTCCCCTCTTTATTACAAAAGAGGAAATGTTCACTATCATTAGTGATTTTATTTGTGTACTTATCACTAAACTGCCTTTTTCAATTTTCCTAAGATTAGTAACTCTTTCTTACCTACTGTGGTTTGTGGCGGCATTGGGTGTATTCAGGTCTACCCAATATCAAACTGTACAAAAACATGTTTAGTCATTCCTTGCAGTTGCACACGGATTGCCATAAGAGTGACAGAGCTAGATTAGACGTAAATCTGTTACGTCTGTTAAACAAATGTCACCACTTTTTAAGCAAATTCAAGCAAAATTCGTTCTTAACGTAAGGAAATAGCTGAATCTTCCAGCTGGAGGTCTGGTGACAAAATGGTTCAAGATGATAGGTATCTGTTACTATTGACATTTCACTTATTCTAATGGGCGGTTGTCATAAGTGTGAACGGATGTCAAGTAGCGTTTCTATGTCTTGCTTTATATTATTTATCTACCCCTATATCTTATCCTTGGGTGTATTCATTACAAAACAAAACTGAAAGTTTACCGTTTTTAGGGTTCCGTACCCAAAGGGTGAAAACGGGAACCTATTACTAAGCCTGCGCTGTCCGTCCGTCTGTCCGTCCGTCTGTCCTACCTATTTAGGGCTGTAACTTTTGAACCGTAATAGGTGGATAGTTGAAATTTTCTCCGATTATGCGTTATTGCGGCGGATTTGTTAACAAATAATAAAAATTTCAAAAAGTTAAAAATTAAGGGGGGTTCTCAACAAGAAACTATTTTTTATCAAAGTTTTTTCTTCACGCTCTATCGTAAAAACGGCAATACATACAAGCGTCAAACTTAGTGTGATTATAGAGCATACTTTACAAAATAACAACAAATATCCCATTAGCAATCCCTTTACTCTAAGTCTTTTATTTAAAAAAAAAAAAAAAAAACCGACGAAGTGTGAGTCGGTCTTGAACTTAAGGTCCCGGACAAAAAAATGTTTTTTTCAAAATTAATCATGTTTTGTTCTGTAGTGGTGTGGTACGGAACCCTCGGTGCGCGAGCAGCCCGACTCGCACTTGACCGCTTTTATTTAGGATTCCGGCGTACCCGATGAATGCTTACGTTACGGGACCTAATTACTAAGGCCGCGTTCAGACGACCCGCACCCGGCCCGCGCCCGCCACGCACTCAACCCGCGCTCTCCCCGCGCTCACCCCGCGTCCTAAAATGCATTGCTTGCAATTTGAGTATTATCACACGATAAAAATTCGTATTGTATTTTTGGGAGCACCCGCGCCCGCCCCGCGCCTGCCCCGAATCCGGCCCGCACCCGCCCCGCACCCGCCCCGCACTCGCCCCGCGACCGTTCGTCAAAATACAATACGAGATTTATTATCGTATCAAAAGACTCAAATTGCAAAAAGCAAAGCTCATTTTAGGACGCGGGGTGAGCGCGGGGAGTGCGCGGGTTGAGTACGTGGCGGGCGCGGGGCGGGTGCAGGTCGTCTGAACGCGGCCTAATACTATGGCGTCCGATCGGTTTGCTCCAACAGTAAAAGTTGTTCAGTTTGATGAGTAGACTCTCAGTTTAAAAGGATGCTCTAATGACATCAAGTTCACCCTGCATATTAGAAGCGTCTAACTTAGCAAGATTATAGTGCAAACTCTATAAGTCTATAGTACGATGATGATGACAACAAATAATAAGAAATGGCCAAATGTGAGTCGGGCTCGCGCTAAAAGTTCCGGAGAAATAAAAAAAAATTGGTGACCATATTGCGTGGTGGTACGGAACTCTCGGTGCGCGAGTATGACTCTGACTTGGCTGGTTTTTTTCTATCCCAATATTTTGGAATTCTTCGGAAGATAATGTAAATAATCTAACCACCAATCGGAATCCCTGTCGGCCATCTCTCGCCTTTCAAATTCCTGGAATTCTCAAAACTGGATTCCAACGCAATGTGAAATCCCTCTTCCATTAAACCTTCATATTACTTATGTTTTGGAAAACATCAGCAAATAACATTAATATCATTAAAAAGTTTGCATAAACTTTGAAGACGGAGCGTAGAAGTTCAAACAAATAAATCTAAATTCGCTTGATAAATCGGGAGAGAGTTTCTAAGCTAAATTGTATGAAGACTTTGCGTAATAAATATACCTGAATGCTGTCTGGCAATGGTGACTGCACCATTGCCAGACAGCATTCAGGTATATTAAAAATACCTAAATTTGAATCTAAAATATGTGGCACTGGCCACATATTTTAGATTCAAATTTTAAGTCGGGAACTAGGTATCTAATACTAAAAGTCATTTAAAAAGTACAGATTTTCCTTCAACTTCTTCATCGTAGCGATAAGGAATATTTTATTTTATTTTCTTTGGAAGACCAAAACTGTGGATGGCTAACAGAAAGCTACTTAATAGGTCTCCGCTAATAGAAACAGAATTTACAAAAAACAACGCAGATCTAACACTAATAAAAACAAACATTTAAAAAGTAAGAAATAATTCGGTAACATTTTTAATTTAATGTTATGTCATAATTTTTTAAATAACTAAAAAACTACTGAACCGATTTTAATGAAACAAAGCTAAGAACACTTCCGCAAACATTAACTTTCTATTAAAAAAAACCGCATTGAAATCGGTCCATCCGTTTGGCTGATACGATGCCACAGACAGACCGACATAGGCGTCAAACTTATAACACCCCTCTTTTGCGTCGGGGGTTAAAAATACAAAGTTGATAGCGAAAAGATAACGAACTTAATAATTATCCAGTTTTTAAGTTAAATCACCAAAAAGTATCACAAGTAGGTAGTTTGAGCGTGACGCTCAAACAAACAAACATACAATAATAAAAAATATGCTATTTGGGGTCATAACTCATAAGCTCATAACACATTTAGTTTTACTCCCTGTACCTACTTCGCAATTTTCAAATCGAACTCTTTTGTCATATCCTGTTCATCATTTGACAAAAAACCTGACTTAGGTATAATTCTGTACCTTTGGTGAAAAGAGAGCTAAGTCAGAAAATCGTATTTCGAGAAAAAAGGACTTGTTTTTTTTTTAACTTCAGACCCTCATAACTTTTTTGTTATTTATTATATTTTTAACCGAGTTAATGCTACTGCTTAATAATTTTGGTAGCAAAACTATGGTGTATCAATAATAGCGATAAAATAAATAAATAATGATCAATAAACAAAAACAGCAAATTATATCATTTGCCACTTTAGAGTGAGGATGTGTAAAGTGATTTATTAACAATCATATCATTTTACATAACCACTGGTACCTTGACAGCCATTGGTGAATAATGGTATAACTATAACTTTAAATGAATGTAAATGTTGTCTATTGTAAATAAAATAATCTTGTGAAATAAAACTTTCATATTTTATGAATACCTTTTCTCTGAATTAGTTAAAATAAACAAAAGGGCAAAAATAAGACAAATGTATTAAAATACACCTCAACCATGTTCAGTTTTTTTTGTGTATAATGATATTTTTTAATTTGTATTATTACAGATTTTTGTTTATGTTTGTGTCAAATGGTGTAACTCTCTATGGTAGTTGGTGGTAGTTCAACTCTGAAAGGTAGGGCGGTAAATTTTGATGATCAAAAATAGTTAATGAACGCAATAAAATGGAAGGTTATTTAGCAAATAATAAATCATGTAAAATCAGTACTTACTTTTTATTAAAAATCTCAAAATAAATAGCAGTTTCACTGCTGAAAAAGTAAATCAAAATGCTTATGCTACTCGACTAACTAAGGCACTTTAACAATCAACAGTCTTTAAGTTACATCTTAGGAATGTATCAGGAGATCTTTAATTTATTACCACATGAAGTTTTATATTTCACCCACAAATATTGGTTCTTTTTAAAATAAGATAACATAAAGAGATTAATTTACAGTTGGATTAGGTCTATCATTTTTGAATAATCCCATCAAATCAAATAGAAATATTAATTATTTTTATGTAGCTCAAAATCAAAATTCAAAACACAAGTGAGTTTCTATGCGATATAACGACATCAGTGGATTCTTTACAACTAAGTAATAAACTATATTTTTTTCTTAAAAAGTTATAACGATTCACAGAATGCAATCAATTATGGCACGTTTTATCTTACGAATATAAATAAATCATGAAATTTCAAGATAATAGTGAGGTAACGAAGTAATTCAGTAGATACTTAATAGTTAACATTTTTAGTAAATGTTAATATTCCTAATCATGACAGCCTAATATAATAAAATAATTATAGTAATAACAAATAAAAATATTTTAAAATATCTTTCATCAAATCAGTGGACCTATTGCCGTTCTCAAACTACTCATGATAACATCAATTTTGACTTAAGAACGATATCCATTGCGCGATCTGGCACTAACTAGAAAAGTAACCTGCCAAAATCAAGCAATGGAAGTCTTTAATTTATGATATTATCAATGGTTTTTAGCATGGTACAATAATATACTGCGCCTGGTATTCTCTTCCGATCACGTGACTGACACAAGCCTACGTCATCATACCCTTTTGCCATGTTTAGTGGCCATTTTTTTGTGACGTAGGCTTGTGTCATTCTGGGAATAGAAGACCTTGTTTTTTTAGACTATGGTTTTTAGCAGAGTTTCAAGTGAAACGTGGATGTTCTGAGGTTTCAGAATATCTCTGACTACCCCCTCGGGGAATATAGTCGTGAGAATATGCATGCATGCATCAATGATTTTAAGAACCGTAATAGTCCCCCAGGATCTAAATTGGTGGATTAATAAATCAATTAAACGCTCAATCAAACAAACATAGTAATATAAAGTAACTTAAAAGCCTCGATACTTCAACGCCAGCAAATACAATAAAGGAAACAAAACATTTTTTAACGAGATCCGTGGATAATTAAAAAAGTCTTCTAAAAATTATCAGTATAAAAATCAACCTCCTGATTCAAATCAGGATCTACATTAGGAGATTTATCAGCAGTCGAGGGCAAATTTAGATAAAACTCATGGACGCTCAGGTCAATATACTCCAGAAGAGAGATGAGATCTGCTTTTTTTTCTGCTGCTATAGGCACTTGTTCATTGTTACACTTGTTAACATTTTCTGTCAGAATGTGATCATACCTTTTGTTTCTTTTCGCGTATGACATCGAAATATAATCGTCATCCGCGTAGTTCTCTTTATATCCAAATGTAGGAAATCGATCCTTGGTATATTTTTGTGTTTGACCATACAATTTTTTGGCCACTGAAGTTTGCTTTTTTTACTTGCAGTTGTTTTTTAGAAAAATCAGCAAAATAATAGAAGTCCTCATAAGTCATTTCTATTACAAAAATTCCCCCCTAATACAGAAAGTCCCCTTCCCCCGCGAACATGCACCCATCTCGTTCTACCTTGTCTAACGCTCACTTTTTAGAGAAGGATAGAGACTTGTATCACTTTACGCTACAAATTTTAATTAAACCGGATAAAAAACAGGTAATTTTCTTGATATAACTGAATTGTATCATTATACACAAATCCATTGTATGGAGCAGGGTTTCGTGAAAAATAATAAATTTCTATCTATATTAGTATACACAGAAATTTTTTGATTTATATCTACGTTTTTAATGATTATTATAGAATTGTATCGTCATACACATACGAGTTAATGAGAAATGGTGTTGTGAAAGCTAATATTATTTTAGTTGTATTATTAGTAACAAAGGTATACGATCATATCATTGTGTTAAATAATTTTATTTGAGTTATATTCCTTTACACTTCCTGTTTAAATAAGATTTGCTAAATTTAATCAGTGTTTATCAAATTGTATCACATTACACGCGATTTTAAACTCCATTTGATGAAAATAATCAACTTATAACATTATACACGAAAAATATCTCCGAATCTAGAAGAGCTACAGCTACGTAGATAGGACAGAAAGATAGATCATTTGACACACATGAAGAATGTCTTAAAAACTTGATTTTGATACAACTCGACTTAGCGCGTTTTTCACCAAGGGTACAGAATTAACCAGCCCCGGGCTTCGGAATTATGCCAATGAATAAAATTAGCTTCGACGCCGATTCACCGAAAGGGTAAGTAAACAAAAAAGCCGTTGATCATGAAAGACTTTTTGAAAAGGGTAGACTTCTATGCTGGCGTTCCATTGAAGCGAGCTATACAGGATAATGGGACGCACAGAGCATCGGTATCAGTATAAAATTTATATTATTATCACCATCTTCTCAGTCTTTAGACGTCCACTGCTGGACATAGGCCTCCCCCAAGGATCGCCACAACGACCGGTCCTGCGCTGCGCTCTCCGGAAGGTCGCCACTTGAAAATTCATCGACTCCATTGACCATCTGTTCTGCGAGCAATGTACCCAGCCCTTTGCCACTTTAGGCAAACCATACTAAGAAAAATACAAGAGGCATCCTTTCTTACCTATTGCAGTCACTCCTTTTCACCAATGTCTTTGAAGACGTAATGAAGATTCTAAACTGGAGTAAATAGAGGGGTCAACATCAATGGCATCCGTTTGTCGCACCTGAGGTTCGCTGATGATTTGATCATCGTAGCTCAAGATGTAGACAGCCTTCAGTGTATGCTCACAGAGTTGCTTGAAGCATCCATGACTGTGGGTCTGAAGATGAACATGTCCAAGATCAAAATCATGTCTCAAAACACCATAGACGCTAGCAGAATTAATGTTGCGAACTGTCCCATCGAGTTGGTCGACAAGAATATTTATCTTGGACATTGTTTATCTTTCAAGTAGAGAGAATGAATGAAAGAAGACTTACGAATGAAATTTATCGAACACAGGTGAGCGGAAGTGTTGGGAGAGGCCGTCCGAGGAAAACATACCACGATCAAATCAATGATCTTTTCCGAAAAGGACAATGCGTAGCACCCTCAATCGACGGAAGTGCATGAAAAGGTGTATGGATGTCAATGAGGCTAAAGAAGTATGTCAGAGTCGTAGCGTGTGGCGGTCTGTGGTCTCTGCCTACCCCCTTGGGACAATGGCGTGAGCTTATGTATGTATGTATTGTTTATCTTTCGGCCCACAAGGTCAGGAAAAGGAGATCGCTCGTCGCATTCAGCTTGGGTGTGCTGAAATCCAAAATCAAACCAAGTTGTTATTTTAGACAAGGATCGCTGGTCATCAAAAGCATCCCGCCACCTCTTCCTAACTGCTCGATATCGAGATTCCAGCTTTTTATCCGCTATACTATTCTTTCAGTGGCTTACCACCTCTATGCCTTTGATCGGGATTTCAATTTAGTTTTACCGCTTTTTTACAGTCGGCTACTAGCCGATGTACCCCTTCTCTAAGTCCCATTTCACACGTATTCAGACATGAGAGATCAATTGAATTGGTTACATCGGTTTATATCAAAGAGACCAGTTTATTGTGAGCCCAGGGTCAGATGGACTTTTGTTGCTATCTGGTTAGGTTGGGGTCTATTTACAATGGAAATTCTCTTTATATTGATGTATAGACAAATATAATAAGAGCTATGTTGGGTCGCTGATACGATGGTGTTAGGGATGTTCCAATTTTAAATGCATTTGTTTACTTTATATTTTTTTATTTATCAGTTTCTAGTTGTCAGGATTTATGATTTATTCAATACCTTTAATGGTCTAAACCGCACCTTTAAATATTACTAGGGTGTTTTTTTACAACCTATAGATACAGAATGGTGCTAACTTATAAATAAATATGCGCTCAATATGAACTTTACAGGGTGTAAGTGACAGCCTAACAAATACTGAAACGATGAACATAGACCATCAAATTGAACAACTTTCACTATGGAGCCTACCTCAGGAAACGCGAAAAAAAAATCAGCTGTCCCATACAATACTGCTATACCTACCTACCAGACTAAAATGTATAGGACAGCTGATTTTTTTTTCGCTTTTCCTGAGGTAGGCTTCATAGTGAAAGTTGTTCAATTTGATGGTCTGTGTTCACCGTTTCAGTATTTGCTAGGCTGTCACTTACTCCCTGTATAGAACATAGCAACTTACAAGGGATGATACAAAATAACTAATTATTTTACAATCAACATTCTAACAACCCTGAACAAAAAGGATAGGTACGTGTCGACCGACACCCCTATCAATGTCCAAGGCGTAAAGTTGTGATTTGTAGGGCGAGGAGCCAGGACCTTAAAATAAAGGCAGATTTTATAGCTAGTCTGTTTTTAACATTGAAAATGTTTTTTTTTGTCGCTTCGGTATTGACCAGATTTTCAGCGAAAGTGCGACATCGCCTTGTCGCACTTTCACTGAAAATATTTTAAGGCTCCGTGGCCAGTAGGTACGTGGCTGATTGGGGTGTCAAAAGGCGCGACTTGACGAGAGCTTTAAAACGAAAAAGAAAATTTTTAAAGCTTAGAAACATTTTTACTTTGTTGATTTCGGTCTAAAAAAAAGCATATCTCAAAAACGAAATGATATGTCGAAAAATAACAAAAAAAAAACCTAAACATATGACTTTGAGCTATATTTAAAAAAATATCGGAGGTGCGTAACACTGATGGGTTATTCAGAAGTTATACCTTTGCGACGTGGAGAAAAAATTTTATTCAGTTCATTTGGCAGATTCATTTTCAATAATATACCCGAAGGTCGTGGAAGACACGAGATCTCTGAATTTTTTATTACATTTGGCATATTGTTGACGTGTAAAATGTATCACAGGGGCCACACCAAACGTCAATTTCTTTGGATCACTGATAAAATTGGTTATTTGACTAAATACAATATATTTTATTTTTATCTCCCCAATAATAAAAAGGTTAGAAAATAACGCTAAACTCCAATTTTCATTGAGTTTTTAGCTCGAATACTATTTTTAATAACAAGATAAACTTTAACAGGTTGAACGCCGGCGGGTCACAATAACAATAGATTTTCCATTGTTTGTCGGTCATTTGGCAATCAAAGCCTTAAAAAGTAATGAAACGTTGATGACGTCACTATTATTACTTAGTACCATGGTACAATAATATACTGCGCCTGGTATTCTCTTCCGATCACGTGACTGACCACGTGACTGACACAAGCCTACGTCATCATACCCTTTTACCATGTTTAGCGACCATTTTTTTGTGACGTAGGCTTGTGTCACTCTGGGAATAGAAGACCTTGTTTTTTAGACCATGCTTAGTACAAATTTTCATACAAACGCATGTTTTGACGTCCGATAAAGAGAAGCAGATTTGACTAGTTGTCAAGTAGCCTATTATTAACTTTAACAACAAAGGTATTCTGTTAATGAGATAGTCTTTAAAACAGTTCAATAATCTGCCGAGTATCCCAGCATCCTGCATGGAGTTCAGAAGGGTAACGATGGTCGAGGGTATAAAAGCATTCCGAAAATCTATCCCCTTGTCGTATACAGCTAAATTTTATATCAAAGGCAAACGAGATTCCCAAGCGATTGAAACCAAACTTGCTCTGGAAATATTCACTAGCTTTGTATAATCAAATAAAGGTTTGTTAACAACTTTGAACCAACCGTAAACTATAATAGGTACAGGTACAGTTTACAGGGTGTCAAATTTAATGAGTTACATATCAAAGGGGGTGCTTCAGACTATCAAACTGAACAAATTTCACATCGAAATTAGTGAAATAATAATCTTGTATCCATAGAAGTCATCAATGGCTACTCGATGGAACAGCGGATTTGCTTTTTGCGATTTCGCATTTAGCACTTTTGTGGATGTTGTTTAGTTTGATTGTCTGAAGCACCCTAAATTTATATTCCCCTTACTTCGATGTCTATTGAGCCTAATGTGCTACAGTACGAATCATAAAGTAAGCGAATAATTTATCTGTGGTACAGATATAGCCAAACGACACCTAAAGACCTATGTGGATTACATTTTTTTTTTTATTACGGATCGGTTTGCTCTTGACCTCAATCCAGTCCTCAGGACGAAGATGGGGTCGAAGATGTAGCGAGCTTACACAGAAGAAGCCAACTCACTCGTACTTTAAAAGAATCTTGACATAAGTGTTCTCTGGAAATGAACTATAAAAACAAACATTTTAAAGACCATTATGGAACCATTAATTCACAACAGCTTGCAATTTAAATTTAACGAAAAATGTTATACAACACCCATTTATTTCACAGAATCTTCTGAACAAAAACTTGAACTTTATCCGCCTCAATTCTAGCCGAAATAAATTATACAAAGGTACCTAAAGTTTCAGCACAGTATTCATTTGCATAAAGTCTCCTGCGTTGAGCTATTTACGACTTTACAACTTCGGCATAAAAATGTTAATGAAGGACGTCTAACGTCAAAAGAAATATTGGTATATCAATGTACGGAACCCTCCATCATTCGTAATCCCCCTGTGAGCTGCAAAGCCTTCAGGGATCCGAAGAAATGATATAAAACGGAATATTTGCGGCTAACGTTGCGATGAGTCCGGGATAAGGAAAGGCAATATATGGTCACCGGAGTAATTGCTACAATAGAATGTTTTAGTGTTGGATACGCCCTTTTCACCAATCTTTTCACACGTTCCGGTTGCCGGATAGCCGGTGTGCCGGGTATCCGGCGGCGAAGTGTATGTTGCCGGAGGGAAATAGAGGGGGTGAGGTAAAAAGTTGGTGGGAGGAAGGGAGTGTCCGTACTGGTAGTAATATACTCTTTCTTATAAGTACTGTGATATGGCCATGTAGGTACGTTAGCTTTCACACGTACCGGCAGAGTTTATATACCCGCTCGGCCCATACATTGGTTGCCGGGTACCCGGCGCCGGCTATCCGGCAACCGGTACGTATGAAAAGGGACTAAGTAAGTTTACCCCACGCATTTAGCCAGAACAAAATGATATTCTTATAGAAGCTAACGTAAAATTAATCGGCTGCAATATTTATATTATATTATTATTATATTTTTTACTTTTTGAGTTTTGAAGTCGGTTTTCATAATTATTTCAAAATTTTCAGTGTTGGTGTTATATTGGGTTAACATATTTTATCTTTGGGGTTAACATATCCGTTGTACATGTAAAGGAAACATGAACACGAATCATTTATTTCAATCGTCGATGATCTTTGAGGAGTTCTATTGTCTATCTCCGAAGCCCTTTACCAGATCTTCACCAAATTAAAATGGGACCACCTCTGAAGTACGACCTACAAAATAAAAATAAAATATCAAAATCTGACTTCTCTCTATAGTAAGAAGTTATCGAATCATTTATTTCAATCGTTGATGATATGCTATAGAATTTATCTTTGAGGAGTTGTATTGTCTATCTCCGAAGCCTTTTACTAGATCTTCACCAAATTAAAATGGGACCACCTCTGATGTATGACCTACTAAACAAAAAAAAATATCAAAATCGGACTACTCTGTAAAAAGTTATGCGTGTTCATACATAAAAAAATATATATACATATACGGGTCGACTTGAAAACCTCCTCCGTTTTTTGTTTTTTTCGTCGGTTAAAAAAAAGAAAGACTTCGATGTTGTTTTTAAAGGGAATGTTTACATAAAATATTAAGTAGGTATCGTATTTTATGTAAACATTCCCTTTTAATTAAATTATCTCGTTTGCCTGGAATTAAGGCATCGGGTAGCTGATCTGTTATCGATACACGATTAATAAAACTCGATTGATGATTGGCGCATTAATTAAACGGGCATTTTGTATTCGCGTTACTGTTTCCGAGATTTAATCTTTGAATTAATCAATAAAATCTTGCTCATCACGCTTTATACCTACTTATTAATCCTCGATGATGACGACGACGGCTTTGGGCCTAGTCTGCGCCTGTCTGGTTTTGCGCATAATGGAGAGAAGTGAAAAAAAGGAAGTCCTTTGCAAAGCAGTGGGACTGAATACTGCACGGCTAGTATGCCACCCACGACAAAGCGTTTTTTAAACGAGAAAAACGTCATGCGCGCTCATTCTGGCATACGTAAAATAATAAGGATGGTGGAACATCTCGATTTTTATCATTTTCTCGGGGTTGGCATGCGAGGCCTACAGAACATAAAACTGTAACAAAAGATATTAACAAAAAAAAAGTTACGATATGGTTTTTAGTTGTCCCTCCCTGATTCCAAATAACAAATTTTTGGATTTTTTGTTTGTCTGTTTTTTGTTTGTGTGTTTGTTTCTTTATTTATTTGGTTCGAGCATCACACAATAAACTACTGAACTACTATGATGAAACTTTTTTGTTTGATTGCTTATGATCTGATTTAAAATCTGATATAAGTACTCTATATTGTTGTCTATTTTGTTAATTATTTATGGTTAATTATAGGTAATTAATTTTAATAAAAAGTTGCGTTTCCCTTTTCTTTCTTTTCTATAAATATAATCTTTTGTCCATAACGCGAATACCGAAAACATAATTTTCCAGTCAATAGAACTATCCATCTAATTAGATCAAAATAACGTAAATTGATAACAAAGATCAGATTTTAGATTCACTTGGGATAAACGACGCACAATATTTTGATCCACACCACACACACACATGACACAACTACTCCTTACTTGGGAGGTTCCTCCATTGATAAGGTAAGATCTTCCGCTGGGCTAAATGTGAAGCCTGGGGCCAACAGTTCTTAGTTGAATCTTGTACACAAGGTGTGACAAAAGTAAAAATAAACATTTAAAATTTTAAGGGAGTTGTTTGAGGAGACCATCAAACTAAACAAACTTTCACTATGGGACCAACATCGAAATTGCTACAAAGAATCAGCTGTCCCATACATTTATATTTGTAGTTTAGTATGGAACCTAAATAAAAAATGAAGCGTGGCGGAAAATGTTGGCAATGGCATAGGCAATGGCATATTCCTGTCTCGCTCGCGCTCATTGTGTATCGCTCATGCATGCCTCTTCTTGAAATTTTATCCCATTTGTATGAAAAGTCGTTACATAAAAACAATGTCAGAGGCTGTAGGGCGGTCTGAAAAAACTCTGACACCAGGGCTCAGCCAACTCGATACGAAGCAAGAAGGTTGTAAACTTAATAATTTCATACTTTATTGGGTGATTTCTTGGGTGATTGGGCTTTATTGGTTTCCATACATTTGAGTAGAGTCGCCATTGAAAATTTCTATGGAACAGTAAAGTTGATAATTTTTTTTTTTTTATTGATACATGACAATACAATGTTTACAATTCATCTTGGTCAAAGTCAAAATGCTCGGCCGTTTCACGCAAAGGACACTGGGCAAAAATGTATGGCCACTGGTCCAAGAGCTGTAGCCGAGATTTCCCAAACGTATATGGCATCCAAGGGGCATCTAAATATTTTCGAGGAAAAAAAAGATACAGGGTGTTTTATTTTGACGAAGTCGTTTATAGTAGAGGATTCTCTTCATACATTTTGGCTATAATTGTGCGCTTCGGGTTAAAAGCATCAAATTTCTACCATGGATAGGGTGTTCCTCGGTGATCATTTTCAGATGTGGAGGGAAGTCTGATTCGTCCCCTGTGCGCGGGGGGAGGGGGGTGAAGTACGTATCCAGATCATTGTTTTCATTATTCTTTTACGGATCAGTTAATGCTACTAGGGCTTATGTGGTATCGTTTTCGAGTAAAACAGATACGAGGAATTTATTTTTATTGCATATAGACATGTTTCCATACAATAAAATAATGTTTTTTACGAAAAAGTAAAAACCATTACCTTGATTTTTTTTAAAACATCTATATCTTTGGAAATCTTGATAAATATAAGTAAACTAAATTAACCAAATAAAGGTTATTTAGTTTAGTTTATAAAAACATATACTTGTTGGACACTTATCATACAACAACTACAAGAAAAAAAATCATTTACGCGTCGAGGGAAATCAGCATAATTCCTTTACTGCGGCTTGCAAATCTTGATAAATATAAGTTAACTAAATTAACCTAATAAAGGTTATTTAGTTTAGTTTATAAAAACATATACTTGTTGGACACTTATCATACAACAACTACAAGAAAAAAATCATTTACGCGTCGAGGGAAATCCAGCATAATTCCTTTACTGCGGCTTACGAGTGATGGTTTGGAGGTAAACATAGTATGTAACTTTATAATTTCGATAGCAAACAATTATTTGTTAAATTAAATAGAATAACAAATTAGGCATAGTTTTAATGGATATAATAAGGAGCAGCAACAATTTTTAAGGGATATAATTCGGAGCGCGCTCCATACAAACGAAGTCTGGTTATATTTCCAATATTATCCAATTAAAATCAATGAAATTTTACAGAAACTGTCTACAAACTATGCTCGCTCTTGAAATACATACATACATAAATTCACGACCATAATCCCTTACGGGGTGGAAACTTTGCTACAACGACCAACAACAATGTTAAGGCTACTCCTCCCATCTGCAAGGCTCTCTTTCTTACAAGCAAACTTTTGCAATTAGCCATCCCGCTTCAATTGCGCGGCTCCGGTTAGAATTTTCCGTTTTCTTTGAAAACCTGTATGATTTTTTATGAATTTTCAAAAAATAAGAAAACCACATCATTTTATATTGTATTGTGAAGAATATTGTAAATTTTCATATTCTTCTGATCAACAATGTAAGAGTAAAACGGTTACAACTGGAAAAAAAGAGGTGACTTTGGAGTCGTTTTTCTTCAGTTTTAATAATTAAAATAGATTTCGAGAAAAACCACATCACTTCTCATATCCTCTAGATTGTTCAGTTTTGTTTTCTGCTTAAAAAGTGCCATAGTTAATGTATAAAATGGTTACAAAGTTACTCAAAACCGGGCGGACGCCCCTTAAGCGTGCAGTGCGTCGTAGCAAGGCTCACTTTGACCATATTGAACGTTTGACGTTGAAGGTTTCACGATGAAATGACGTGTCACAAAACACTGCCAAAAACTTTATCACTTAGTCGCCTCGTACGACACCCACGTCCACGTGAAGAAATTGGGTAGTCCATCCTAAGCCGGCAGTTTCATAGACAGTCAAAGCTTTAACTAATGCGGTCATACATCAACACTAGAAATCTTTCTATTAGGAATTGAGTCCTCACTTATTTCGTTTGAGTTCTTCAACGGCCCTATTTACTTCAGGCTTAGGTAAAGATTTCCAAGTGTCTAAAGCCGTTCTTTTCCCCTTGCCTGAAAAGAACCACATACCGTATCACACCGGTACCGATACTTAGTTTTGCAGGCCAGTGTATTGGCCGATACCTGCATTGTTTCAAATTCATTGACACCACCATTCGTGAATACCCTACCTTGTTCTTTATCGGAAGCTTGAACCAAAACCGAAAGCAAACCCATAACTCAGAGAGAGCAAATTAACTGAAAAAACCCACAACTAGTAGGTTACTAGTACGATACATCAGTGTCTACGGTTGCATATGATCACTCTTCTACGTCCTTTTTGCACTGAATCTTCCAAGTGTAAAAATTTACTAGTGTCATGTCAGCCTCCTCGGGCGAACATGGGGCCAAATGACTCAAATCTGAGGCAGCTTCTGTTGCCTCTAGACTGGAAGAACTGGTTGTTGTGACAAGAATGGGAACAATTCGGTTCTATTTTCATATACTCGAAGAAATAAAATTTCTCTCTTTCTTTCCCTATACACTTTTTTTGGGCATTGCATCCGTAGGAGGTACAAGGAAAAGTGCGGCATCTATCTGCTCTCTCATGGAAATTTTGACGCGACAAATCGGAATAAAGTTGTTTGTTCTGCCTCTGCCTCAGATTTGTGTCATTTTGCCCAATGATCACCCGAGGAGGCTGACACTCGTATATTCTACTACTACTATACATTTTAATAGATGTTGCGTGAAAAGGGGCTTAGAAGAATGATTAGCACCTCAGTGAAAAAGCCACTTGCTGGCTTTGCGTGGCTTTTTTCAGTAAATTAGCTCTCTCTAATTGGCTTTTGGTTATAGTTAAAGCTTCCGCTAAATAGTTAGGTATTCATTTCATTTCTTTAGGGATGGACTGGACGAAGGATACAGTCGAATCGCACTCAATTTAGATTAGACTACTCTTCCCGAGGCAGAAACTACATCTGCAGTGTTAATAATATCGTGCTACTTTACAAAAGATGTTGGTAGGTACTGGACGGTGCATTTACACCGCAGCTGCACTCCAAATGCTCAGCGCTATGATTTTAAGCCGGCAATAAAAAAATTGCCGATTTTCCTATATTCTTAACAATTATTAAATGTTTTTTTTTGAGGAGCCTAAGCTCCTCACGCGCTCCGAATTATATCCTCTTAAGAGGATAGATATAGGAGAGGGAGCGCGCTTCATAAAAACGAAGTCTGGTTATATATTCAATACTAAACAATTAAAGTTAGTGAAATTTTTCAAAAACAATTTAGAAACTAATCTCTATGCTTGTATTGTGCCCGATTTTCTTTAAAATATATAGTTTCAATGCTAGGGTTAATTTAAGATTTGTATGGAAATCTTTGAGGCACTGTAACTTCGAAACTATACATTTTTACGAAAATCTGACACAATGCGATGCGAGCATAGATATTAGTTTGTAGACTGTTTCTGTAAAATTTCATTGAATTTAATTGGATAATATTGGAAATATAACCAGACATCGTTTGTATGGAGCGCGCTCCAAATTATAGCCCTTTAAAATTGTTGCCGCTCTTTACTATATCCATTAAAACTATGCCTAATTTGTTTTTCTATTTAATTTTCAACAAATAAACGTTTGCTATCGAAATTATAAAGTTACATACTATGTTCACCTCCAAACCATCACTCGTAAGCCGCAGTAAAGGAATTATGCTGCTTTACCTCGACGCGTAAATGAATTTTTTTCTTGTAGTTGTTGTATGATAAGTGTCCAACAAGTATATGTTTTTATAAACTAGACTAAATAACCTTTATTTGGTTAATTTTGTTTACTTATATTTATAAAGATTTCCAAAGAAATAGATGTTTAAAAAAAAAATCAAGGCAAAGGCTTTTACTTTTTCGTAAAAAACATTATTTTATTGTATGGAAACATGCCTATTATGCAATAAAAATGAATTCCTCATATCTGTTTTACTTGAAAATGATACCACACAAGCCCTAGTAGCATTAACTGATCCGTAAAAGAATAATGAAAACAATGATCTGGATACGTACTTCACCCCCCTCCCCCCGCGCACAGGGGACGAATCAGACTTCCCTCCACATCTGAAAATGATCACCGAGGAACACCCTATCCATGGTAGAAATTTGATGCTTTTAACCCGAAGCGCACAATTATCGCGGGAAATAGCTCTACTATTAAGGGGGTAGTCGTTTTGATATTATGGCCCCGAAAGGTGTAATGTCTTTCGGGGTGATCAGACACTTAGCTAAAACTACTAAAAGTTATTATTAAGCGTGCAAAAGTAATAAAAAGTAAAAAGACCCACGTTAATATACCGGCAATTTCAAGATGGAATAATTATTTTTTCGTTTTGAGTGTTGCGTGTTTTGAGGGCTAAAGATCCTTTTGCATTAATAATAATGAAAAACAATAATACTATCCACGTGACACAAGGAATTCAAGCAACATATGGTAATAGCGGCTAAATGCTAACATTAGTATGAAAAACCGCTAAACAAAACACCCCGTATTTTTTTTCTCTCATAAAGATATTGGTACCGCATATAAAAAAATACTGTATATTAAACCCCCTTTCATATGAAGTATGCCACTTAGGTAGCGACTTATGCAATACCTTTTTTACCATACTATAAAAAATAATTTTCTTCGTTTTAACAAAAAGCATATTTTATTATTAACACAAAGCTGCGAGAGCTTTTAAATCATAATGTTTATTTATAATAGTTAATTTTTAAACGCGTTCTCCAGTTAAGTATCTGACAAGCTTTTAGCGGATGCACTTTAAAAATGCATTCGACTACTAATGCATTGCTTTGAAGTGCATCTAAGTATTGTGATTTTTAATTCAACTTTCAATTTAAATACAGAATAATAAACATTAAGTAGGTACAGTCGACTTCAGCTTTAAGTATTACATGGATTATTATCATCATCATCATCAGCCTATATACGTCCCATTGCAGGGTATAGGCCTACCGGATGGCACGCTAAGCCGTTGGTCCCGGCTACTATCTCTGGTGGTAGTAGACGTTACATAAAAACCACGTCAGAGGCCGTTAGGCGGTCTGAAAAAACTCTGACACCAGGGCTCTGCCCACACGATAAGAAGAAGAAGAAGGCCTACCCTCACGGAGGGTGTAGGGCATTAGTCCACCACGCGTGCCCAATGCGGATTGGTAGTTTTCACATACGCATCGGAATTTCTTCTTCAGCGTATACAGGTTTCCTCACGATGTTTTTCTTCACCGTTTGAAAACAATCGGTATTACGTACATAAGTTAGTTAAGTGGTACATGGCATGTCATGTTTGCAAATTCGAACCCGGACCCACATGATTGACTGTCCATACCTAGCCGCAACACTGAAAAAAATTATTTGCAAAATTTTACCAAATTAAAGTGACTACCAAAATACTTACATTATGTAATACCTAACCAAACTTTGTTTATAAACAGTAAAACTGTTTTAATAATAATGTATAACCAGATTTTGGTTTGGTAGGTATTCTATTTACAATATATTTTATTCAAAATTTTATTGTACCTACATACAAGATATTAGAAAATAGAGTACATTGAAGATATTAGCAAAATTATTAATTGGGGGCGCGAAACGTAATGGAATGCGTTGAGACCATTTTTATTTAATGTCTGCTTTTCTGTATGTCTGTTTGTTTGTGCACGTTTCTCTTAAAAACTACTTAACCGATTTAGATGGGGTTTTCAGAAAAGCATAGGGCTTAGTTTAGATTAACGTGCGTTGGGTTAGTCCATCTTTCATCGCAATCAGTTTACCTATGCAATCAAAATCTATGAGTATTTAAAGTAAGTTGTGGGCGCTATTTCTTTCAGTGAACGCGCCACCGACTCGACGATGTAAATCTAAAAAGGTATAACTGCAGTATTTTGAAAATATAAACATGTTATCTTTATTTTGGCTCGCTTAACATACCTACTTGCTTCAAGCTCACCGAAAGCCATATTTTATCCCGATAACGTAGAACATCCCGCGGGATGAGGAAACTTTACTGGATCGAGAAATGCATATAACATACTACGAAAACTTATTATCACTTAAAAACACAGTATACAGGGTGTAACAAAACAGGCTAGTAATATTTAAAGGGGTTGTTTAGACTAACAAACTTTCACTGTGGAGCCAAAATCTAAAACAGTTGTTTCAAACAAAACTGCAGTACCATACCTACTCGACTCAAATTGTTCGATCTTATCTTGAGTTCTATAGTAGGTACCTTTCCAAAAGTGGTTCAGTTGGTGGTTGGCTTGGTCTAAAGTTTAGACCAACGACAAAGTTTAGACTCTAAACTTAGAGCTTTACTATCATCTATTCTGTGGCATTACTTAAGTGTTTTGTTACAATCCTGTATAAGGTCCAACAAAATAAGCTAAAAGTATTTTAAGGGGATAATCTACTACGACTATCAAACGTAACAACTTTCTTTACCTACTCGGAACAGCCGATTCGTCATAGGTCCTAGAAAGGAGAACGCCCAATCCCGTTTCGCCAACAAAACTGTTTTTGAATTTTATGCTGTTGTAGAGTTTCTGGCCGCATCTTCTCTACAGCGACAACACGTTCCGAAACAGTGGGAGCTTCAAAAAAATCAGGCTCCTATATTGAATAAATTATGTTTACTTTGACTTTGATAAGAAATACCACGATAGAAAAGGATAATTTTCATTTCCAAAGGACAATTAATATTCCTGCTATCCTGTACCTATCCTATGTATAATTTCAGCTATCATACGATTTGTATTGTGTTCTTTCATACACATTCGCCAGCTGAGAAACGACCCGAAACGAATATAAAAAAATAAATACTTCGTCACGTAGGCACTTAAAATCATTTCAGCTAATTTTGATAGACCTTTTATACCGTTTAAAATAATCTACATACCTATATTATTGGTAAGGTTGAAGAATTCATTCGTCATAAATAAAAATATCTACATTTTGTTTTGTTTAAAAAGATGTGTGTTGTAGAGTTTCTGGCCGCATCTTCTCTCAACTGAACACCTTCCGACGCCGTGGTAGAGTCAAAAAATGACATCAAAAAGCTATCTATGTTATATTATTTTGAATAAAAACTTTTGAATGTCTGTTTGTCTGAAAAGAAAGATTAATTTCGTTCCTTCGGATGGCACGTTAAGCCGTTGGTCCCGGCTACTATCTCTGGTAGTTAGTAGTCGTTACATAAAAACCACGTCAGAGGCGGTAAGAAGGTGTAAGGCGGTCTGAAAAAACTCTGAAGAAGAAGAAGAATCATCATCATTAGTATACATAAACAGAACACATTTTAGTATGTTTATTAGGGGTCTAGATTATAGCCAGGATATTTAGTATCCTTATATCTACGGAACTATAGGAACTGCGGAAATTGAATGAGTGTAGCGTGATCCGATCAGGGAACTAGCTGTGTAGGGTAGAAAATATCAGTATGTTTACTACAAAAATTAGTTTTACGCTGTTACCAAGCAACACGCTCCCGTTACCCTGAGGTTACCTTCAAAATTATACACATAAAAAAAAATGAGTCGTCCAAGTTTTATTACGGCCAAGTTTCATTCCGTCCAAGTTTCATTTCATCCAAGTAACATTTTGGGAATTGGACATTTTGAAAATTCAACATTTCAAGAAGCCAACGTTGTGCAACATTGTGAGAATTTAACATTTTGAAAATTCACCATTAAAGGAAGTACACAATATATGTTCCTAAAGGAGAATAATTTTGTCCATGTTTCTTTTCGTTCATGTTTCATCTCTAACAAGCTTTATTTCCACCAAATTTCATTTTGTCCATAATGCCATCTCGTTCATGATTCATTTCATCGAACTTTCATTTTGTCCAAGTTTCATCTTTACCTGTTTCCATCTTTACCAAGTTTATTTTCAATAAACTTCCATCTTATCCAAATTTCATTTCGACCAAGTTTCATTTCGTCAACGTTTTATTCCTCCCAATTTCCATCTCGTCAAGTTTCATTTCATCCAAGTTGCATTTAATCCTAGTTTCATTTCATCCAAGTTTCGTTTCGTCCAAGTTCTATCCCGTCCAAGTTTCATTTCTTCACAAAATTATCAACTCGTTCTTCTTCCAATGGTGTGGGTAGCAAGCCCTTGTGTCAGAGTTTTTTAACTCGTTAGCTTACTGGTAGTAGGTACCACTGTATTACCTACTCTGTGTATTTACGGTGTACGCCTCACCAGCGGCCTCCAACTCAATTTTCTTCATATAACGTCATTACCGTGATATCTGAGATGCGATCGTTAACGTACTTCCTTTCACTAGATTATAGACCGTTTTTTGTATCGACGAAGTGTTGATATACATCTAGCATTTTATGGTTCATTCTGAATGGAAAAAGAAGCACGAAAGAAAGGCCTATTGGTCGAATGCAAATAAGGCGTTTTTATCACTAAGTCGTGTTTTTTTTTCCACACAACACATTAGGTTCAACCTTACCACACAAAATATCATAGACGAGCGGCTTCATACAAACGATCAAAAAGGCGCGCGCACGCAGATCCTGCACCAAGAAGTCGAATAAGTCCCCTTACAAGAAACGTGTTTTTTTAAGGTTTTTGTTTTTGCTCTATCGTAAAACCGGCAAGGGTCAAACTTGGTGCGATTAATTGTTTACCTATACAGGGTGTCAGGAAAAGTATCATTAACCTTTAAACCACATACTCTACCCATCAAACTGAAAATCTTTTAATATGGGAGCAAATCAATCGGAGCAAAAAAAATTGCTGTTCCATACTAAACTGCAATGCCAAGTTACCAACTCGATTGAAATGTATGAGACAGCTGATTTTGTTTTTTGCTCCGGTCGGTTTGCACCCCTAGTAAAAGTTGTTCAGTTTGATGAGTAGAGTATGTGGTTTAAAGGTTAATGATACTTTTCCTTTCACCCTGTAGAGCATTCTTTGTTAAGAATTCAGACAAACAATTTTGTTGTTCTTAATATGATGGTAAGAAACTTTCGGTGCGCCGCCAGTCCGACTTGCACTTGGGAGTAACTATTAAATAATCTGTGACTTGGGTGGTTTTTTCAAAACAACAATACTTGACATTGACACACAGTCCGTGAGCACTTAGAGGTGTTGGGTAAAATCGGTGATATCCGTACAATTGATAAGATCGCGGCCAATCACAATCTTTTTGAACTAAAATTTTTTGAAACTTAGCGAGTTTCAAAAAATTTGTCTATAACAAAATTACCTGTTAGCACTTACGAAATACTGGTTTTCCATAAACCTATAAATAATTACAAGATTTTTGCTATTTTAATAAAATGTAGGCTATATTTATTCGAATAAATCATACAATACTCAATGCTTTATTGCGTTTCACAATGGTATATACAACAGGTGGTGTCATCGTACAACATTGTGAACCCTGTTAGGAGGGCACAGCAAACATCAAGCCTATTTAAAAAATAGAAAATATTACTTCAATTTCATCACGGATACTTTTTTTTTAATAATGGCTCTATACGAATATTAACTGATTTTACTCGACAGCCGAATCCTAATCTAAGGGCTCAGGAACTGTACCTTATTAGTCTTATTACCTATCCATACCTCAGAGAGTCCAAGCTCACCGGTACCTATTTAAAACAAAACTTAAAAGCATTTAAACTAGATTACATTATATGATACGATAGTTTTGCCACATACGTAACCCTACCTTACCTAAACCGTAAGCATGTTTCAACTTTGTAACCCTAAAGGCATCTGCATACCGTGGGGATCGTCAAAGCTTCTACCGAATTGAGTTGCAAATTCAGGACACCCTGTATGACGTAGTTACGATAAATTTACATACTTTACTGTGTGTTAACCACTAGAGTTTTTAGGACACATTTCGGTTCAGTAGCTGGACTAAGAACGAGGATATGATGCTTTACAGGGTGTAATAAACACTCTAGTAATACTGGGGGGTGCTTCAGACCATTAAACTGAACAACTTTCACTATGGAGCTGAGAAAAAATAAAAAAATCTGCTGCCCCATACATTTGAGTCGAGCTGGTACTGCAGTTTTGTATGGGACAGCTGATGTTTTTTATTTTTTCTCGACGTTGGCTCCATAGTGAAAGTTTTTCAGATTGATGGTCTGAAGCACCTCCTTAAGTATAACTAGGGTGTTTTGTTACACCCTGTACAATTTGCGTGTTATTTAGGATTTGTATAGGTGTACCTTTGAAACTAAACATTTTAATTTGAACCAAAATCTCATAGTAAAAGTAGTTCAGTTTCATCTGAACGAAGTAGGTATCAACAGAATATTAATTTAAAAAATTTAGTTTGAAATAGACACATTTGAATGCTATGAGAATCGAAAATAAGCTTATTATAATAACAGATGTTGCTATTAAGGAATTGCTTCCTAAATAGCCACAACGGACGAAATGTTACGAATATAAAAGACGTATCGTTTTATTTTCATGTGGTATATTATGTTACAAGCGGTAGCCAGAAGCGGCAGCGAGTAAAGAAACTTATACACTATAATTAAAGTTCGCAATGTTTTTAAAAAACAATTATTATTAAAAAAAAATCACAGATGTGCCTCACACGACTACGGAATTCGAAAAAAATATTGCCTCAAAAAGGTTAGGCTACAGGCTAGCTACAGGGCAAACGCCTTTGTTTTAGGCTCAAATTGTAGCTGACTAAATTGTCCAGAGGAATTTTTCTCAAATTTTTGATATCATTCTTCGTTTCCAAAATATCGAGCGCCAAAATCAAAAATTCGTGATTTTTTTCGCTACTTCGGCCATAACTTTTTTCGTTTTTGATTTTCTCGAATACTTCTTTTTGCACCTTACAGTTCTTGTAAATACGCGTCTTTTAAGTCTTTTTTTAATATCATATCTTCACAACTCTCTGAGATATAAGGGGATCGCACTTTTTCGTAAAATCGGAGCCTATACTGGAGCAAATGAAAAGACATTTCCAATGTCAAAATTTAAATTGAGCTATACCTGACCATACAGAAACCGAAAAAGGATATCATGGTCCATAGTTTTTAACGGAATAGCTATTACTGGCCCATTGTCACAGACGTGCTCATTTTCAGGGCGTTCTTCATGAATACGGATGTTGAGTCAGATCAGTCAGTGATACAGATCTTGGACACAGACATTATAATTATAGCCCCATTGAAAGTACAGAATCTAGCCTGGATTGTATTATAAATGATGACTAGAATACTATAATAAAAATTTTATATGACTGTATGAGTCGGGTACAAATATTAAAATGAATCATAAAAATATTCCCTTTGCGGAATTCATCCCCGCTACTCTGATCAGCAGACAGATTCACTATCAACTAAGCTATCGAGCACAGAACCTTATAAGAGAGGTTGGAAATGCAAAGTAGCTTTTACTACGGAGTAGAGTTGTAAATCTACCGTAGTCTACCAAATCGTGAGGTAGACTACCGGTAGGCTACATAAGCTACGGTAGCAAATGTAGATTATTCAGTAGTAGAAATTTTGGCTAGTTCACAATATTTTAGGCGGCTGCCATTTATTACGACGGCGACGGGCTCACTCCCCGTCACACTGGACAGAGTTTCGGTACTACTAGTGAAACGTGGATGTTCTGAAGTTTCAGAATATCTCTGACTACCCCCTCGGGGAATATAGTCGTGAGCATATGCCATTTATTATTTGTGATAAATAAGCTAAGAGAGCTTCAGCAATAATTTTAGAGAAAGTAAAAATCAATCAAGAACGCGAAAAAAGGACATTGACAAACACCATTTTATAAAAGGTTGTTTAAAATGTGATATTATGCACTAAGCCATGATAGCCTAGCTCCTAGGGGTATGGGTTCGATCCCCAGGGCACGTACGTACTACTGAAATGTGGTTTTTATAATTTATATTTCATGTCGGTGCGGATGGTTTTAAACAATTATCGTTGGCTTTTTGGTGTAGGAAAACATCGTGAGGAAACCTTTATGTCCGAAAAGAGGGGCAATTTATAGGCTAATGACAATTTAAAATCTTTAAAGTTTAAAATCGTCTTTTGTTGACATTTTAAAATATTTACATAATGTTAATTAATTTGTATTGATTAATACTTTCTCATATTACATATTACATAAACAAAAAACAACAATTTTTTATTTGAAATCTACATAATCTACGGTATGAATCGGTAGTCTACCGTAGTCTACCATAGTCTACCGGTAGACTACCGTAGGCAGTGGTAGGCTACGTAGCATTTACAACTCTACTACGGAGAGGACTGACGCCACTTGTCTTACTCACGCTGTTACTCCTTATGCCCTCTCGCTCGCACCACGCCGCGCGCTTTAGGCAGCGTTCAGACGAACCGCGCCCGCCCCGCGCCCACCATGCACTCAACACGCGCTCTCCCCGCGCTCACCCCGCGTCATGCATTGCTTGCAATTTGAGTCTCAGGACACGATAGTAAATCTCGTATTGTATTTTAGGGGAGCAACCGCGCCCGCTCCGTACCCACCCCACACCCGCCCTGCACCCGCCCCGCACCTGGCCCGCACCCGCCACGCGCTCGCCCCGCAACCGCTTTTCGAAATACAATACAAGATTTATTATGGTGACATAAGACTCAAATTGCAAGCAATGCATTGTAGGCTGTGGGGCAAGCGCGGGGTGAGCGCGATGCGGGTGTCGGCCGGATGCGGGCAGGAGCGGGTCGTCTGAACGCGGCCTTACGGTGCTATGCAAATCATTGCATAATCGTGTGGCAAGCGTACGTAAGCTCTAATTTTCTGTCCTATCGAGCCTTTGAGTCGCCTGTCGCTTGGACCATACGTTATTAGCAAGCATGACATTGACAAATTGTATCTCAGAAATAACTACAATACACGTTCGCGTCATTGTAGCGAATAAACTACAAATGTAATACAACTATTATTGCCTGTGACATTTTGTGAGTATCGTGGAGTGGAGTGGAGACCACTACTCACAAAAATAAATAGTGTGCATGACTTTTAATCTACCTCTACCATATACCAGGTCACAACACATTACTTGATTGTTTTGTTACACCCTGTATAATTTAGGATGTAAGTTTAGGCAGTTGCATTACTTAACTAATTACCTAGGTACCTATAGGTAGGTTCACAAGTATAATCACCCTAATTTATTATAGGTAATTTCCTATAGGAAATTACAAAAATATGTTAAATAATTACAAAAACCTAAAAAATCTCGCTTTTGTCAGTAACGCACTAAAAAGTAGGTACAAAAGACTCGTCAAAACGAACCAAATCAGCCCAAACTCGATGAGTTTATTAGTAGCTATTGAAGAGTTACACTTTCTACCTCCTAGCTACATCTTTGAATAAGCGCGATATTGTCATCAAAATTACATTATGCTTGCAAAGTTTCAAATCGATACGACGAATAGAAGTGAGGTAAAATCCACTTCCTAGATTTTCATACGAAAGATGAGATAAGATAAATATTATTTTTTTGAACACCAAAATACACAAAAAACATGAACACGCTTAATTGGTTTGTTAGGTTAGATACCTACAGGTGAAGCTAATATTATACAACGTGTTAATGAATTAACGCAAAACTAAAAAGTTTTTTGTTTAGAATCGAGAGCAGAGTGGCAGAATCGAATTTATAATCATGGTTTAAACATAGGATTTTTTTTGAAATTATGAAATAATTTGATTGTAAAATTTTAAATTTACTGAACCCGATGTCAACCCACCGCACGGGCACACTCACTTACTTTACTACCAACGCAAGATTATTAAAATGTATCCATGTACCGTTAGCGCTTTCATTCATTGCTGAAATGAAAACAAATCTTTTTTGACTCAAAACTTAAAATGCGAATAACAACTTTAAATAAGTATCAAAAAACTGAAATTATTGTTTCAATTTAATTATTTTATTATAAATCAGTTGGGGTGTAGGTATGAGGTTTTGCGTTTATTCATTAACACGTTGTATAAGCGTGTTAAAAATAATGTTATTTGACAATTTAGTATCTGAAAAGACGTTATTTTTGTTACTTAATATCTCAGATTCTTTTGTGAAAGTTGTTCAGTATCATGAGTACAATCACCCTTTAAAGTAATGCATCTGTTTACACTAACACCCTGTACAGTGTGATAGAAAGATCAAAATTTATGCACACGATGTAAATTAGAATGAGGTACGACCAAGATCGTACCAAAATATTGTTTTAAATTCCTTTTGAACGTACCCTAAAAATACCAAACAAATATTTTCCCCTTTTAAAAAACGTCCACAAATTTAAAGACAGGAAAATAGAAAATAACAAGGAAATAAGAGGTAAAATGAAGAAATAAAACGCAACAACCTGTACGAGGAAAGATAAGTTCTTATTAACGCGAGTTCTAGCACCGGTGGTCGTTGCGGCGATAACTCTTTGTGTGAAACACCTTATGTTATAAGAGATACGTGTACTTTTTGCAACCATCAGCAGCAAGGCTGATTCAGTGTTTATGGGGTGTAGAGCATCTCTGTGATAGGGATGAACCAGGTCTGCCTGCATAACTTCAGTCGGTTTAGGAGTTACAGGCGTTTAAAGGTCAGTAAAAAATTAACGATCAGCTGCAAAGCTGATCGTGTGATATTATTGTTGTATGCATTGTAGCTATGTGAAAAGTACAAAAATTTACATTGTTCATCAATTGGTTTAGGAGATAACAGCCGTTCAAAGTTCCGACACTTTGAATGGCTGTATCTCCTAAACCGACTGACAGAACATGACAGTTTTTGTACTGTTTACAGAGTATTTACGGAGTTTATTGTACCCACTGTCCATTACAAGTGGCGAAGGGCTTACTCCCCGTCACACTGGTCAGAGTTTCGGTACTAGTGAAATGAGGATGTTCTGAGGTTTCGGAATATCTCTGACTCCCCACTCAGGGAATATAGTCGTAGTAGTGAGCATATGCTTTGCTATGCACGCAAAGAACATACTACAAATACAGAATAATGTGAACATAAGAAAAGTATGAATTGAAATTATTTCCATTCCTTCCTTCTTTTGTCAATATAAATCACATAATTTTACAATGACATAGTAATATTTTCAAGATGGAAAGAAAAAAAATCATCATGATGTAACATCATCGTCAAAATATTTATTTTCATTCTTCTCAATCCACTGTGTTCAATTTACAGACATAAGCATGGCTAGCATGGCAGCGTGATATAGCGCTATCACGCCTTCGCTCTTTTTCTATTTGCACGTGAACGAATGAGATAAAAGGTGTGGTTATTTCCATTCCTTCCTTCTTTCATCAATATAAATCAAATAATTTTACAATGACTATTTTCAAGATGGAAAGAAAAAAAATCATCATGATGTAACATCATCGTCAAACTTGAATGTAGGTAATTCGCTCATCACTTAAACCAAACGGATAGTAATTTTACTTTTAACGTCTACAATCTTTTATCTCCACCTTTCTGTATTACATTTTAGAAGTTCCAGTGTTGGTAGTTATATAAAAGATTTTTTATTTCTTTAGTTCTTTATATCACTACTACTGGAGATTTGAAAGATATACGACTTGGATAAAACAAAGCAAACCTCTTATAAAAATGTTACTGCAAATATAAGTATAACACTAGGCGATTGTTAAAACACTTTCCTAATTTTCAGGGGTGGTTCAGACTCTTCAATGCTTTAGACCAGGACTTCCCAACCAGTGGGGCGCGCCCCCGTTGGGGGGCGTAGTGACATCGTAGGGGGGGCGCAATGCGTTTAAATTTTGAAAAGAAAAATCCAGTTAACGACGTAAATTCCACTCATTCATTAATTTTATTACTTAACTAATTCATTCAGTTACTAATTCACCCATCCATGTTCAGACATTCAGACATTCATGACATGTTCAGGCTCAGCAGGTCTCAGATAGCAACTTTCCAGCCGCGCTTGTTGTTGAAATTTCGATAGGGGGGGCATGCAAATATTACTTATTATACCAGGGGAGGCGTGACGCAAAAAAGGTTGGGAAACCCTGCTTTAGACCATCAAATTGAATCTCTTTCATACAAATGAGTCGAGTTACGCTGTAACGCATAAGTGTAGGCATTGCAGTTTAGTATGGAACAGCGTTAATTTTTTTCGATTTCAATTTTTCTCCCATGGTAAAAGTTGTTGAGTTTGATGGTTTGAACAACCTATGAGATTACAAAATCACCTAGTATACAGGGTGTAACCTTAAATACGTTACATACTTAAAGGGGTGCTTCAAACCATCAAACTGAACATTTTTCATAATGAAACCAACGACAAATCGCGAAAAAAAATTGCTGTTCCATAGAAAACATCAATGGCGACTGGACCCAAATGTGTTGGAGCAGGTGATCTTTTTTCGCCATACAGGGTGTCAGGATAAACAGTTGCATTACTTTAAGGGGTGATTGTACCCATGATACTGATCAACTTTCCCTAAGAAACCCAAAACAAACCAACCCAAACGTTTGTATGAAAAGTCAAAATTTTTTTTTTTGCGAATTTCCAGTAGGTTTCATATAGAAAGTTGTACAGTATATGCAACTGTTTATACCCTAACACCCTGTACGCCCTGTAGGTATATCATTGTTGGTCCCGCATTGAAAGTTGTTCAGTTCACATTAAGTATTGTAACGCATTTATGTTTAAACTCTGTATACTATTCTGTGATACTGTTACACATATAAAGTTATTATTATAGTACTTACCTACCTCTATCTCATCAAAAAGTGCACTTTTCCCGGTATTTCTGTTACGAGAGCCGAAGCGCCACTGCACCACTTTACGAGTAATAAAAATAAATATTTCAATTTCAAGAGTATCTTCGCTTTTCTAGTCTAGCGGAATGGAATTCAGTTGTATGATTCGTTCTTTGACGGTATTCCAATTCATTCAACCGTTTTCCCACACTTTACTCGCCATGAAAGAAAACGTTGTAACCCTTAGAAAAGAGAAATATAGGCAGAATATTTAGGCAGTGCCGGGCCATATCTTGCTGGTTTTTATTAGAAGCTATCTTCTCGTTATTTTGAAATACATACAAATTAATAAAAAAATATAGTACAGACAGACGTTCCACTGGAGTGTGATTATTAAGTACTAAGTAGTATTTAGTGCTTTTGCTAATAAAGCTAATCTTTGCATTTGAATAAAGACATTTACAATAAATTGAACTGTATGTTGTAAGTATAGTTTAGTCACAGATCAAATAATACTAGGTTTAGTATACCTACAGGGTGTCAGTGGAAATATTGGCATTGCTTTGTGGATGCCCTTTTAATACTGAATAACTTTCCCCAGGGACTTTATAGGAAATTAGCAAAAAAAAGTGAACTTACCATAGCAATTAGCTGATCGAACGTTTGTATAAAAGTAATTTGCGAATTTCCCTCGTAAACTTATACCTTAATTTCCATCTAGTGGAGCTAAGAGAAAGATAAGTAAGCAACAATGCCGACCGCGATGAGACGATGATTGTCATATATTGGAGCATACGACGCTGTAGGTCAGCCAATTAGATGAATAGACCAAAACAACAAATCTAACTATTAGGAGTCGAAGGGAGATTGCGTAATGCGAGATCCAATAAACCGCTATGCTATTCTGTAAATCACTAACTCGAAACTCAAACGCAAACTCGAAAGTGAGATGTCAAAAGAGAACGCCCAATCCCGTTTCGCCTACAAAACTGGTAAATTTGAATTTCAATTTTATAAAAAATATGCCACGACAGAAAAGAATAATTTCTATTTCCTTGGGAAGCACGATATTCCTCCTATCCTGTGTATAATTTCAGCTATCATACGATTTGTATGAGTTCTTTGATCATACACATTCGCTAGCGGCGAAATGACCCGAAATTGGTCCCATAGACAAAGTTTAGTTTGACGGTCCGAACTGCCCCTGAAAAGTGTAAAACGTAGTGATTACTTGCTCAGTGGAAAAGTGTTTACAAAATAGCATAGTAGGTATACGATTGGTATTTTTGTGCAATTACTAACTTACTACACTTCAGCGCATCGCCGAACTATTCAATTGTAATAAATCTATTCTTTGTATCGTATTCAATTCGTTCATTCGATCGTCGCTCCTTTTCATTTGATCTAGTGCGGTTTCGAATTGCCTACAGATTTCAATCGTTTTTCTGACTATTGGAAAACGAAGGTGCTATTTGTTACACAGGATAACGGAAATAGGATCTTATGTACATCCGTGTTCTCAGTAACTTAAACTTTTCCTCGACCCAACCTCAGTCAAAAAAAGCAAACAAAATGCAGTCAATTATATTACCAAAAACTATGGTTCTGCGACGTTTACTTTTCTGAGTGTGGAGAATTCTTACGAGACGGAGGAAATTTCTCGAATCGAAAACGTTTTTGACAACCTAGAATTTGTTTGAATGGACGTAAACTCTAGTGGAGGAAATCGCGAGGAAGCAAATAAGAATACGGGTGTGTGGGTTGGGTACGGGTTCGTTTGTCGCCGTCCCCTCTCAGTACAGTCACAGAATAGGTAATAGTATATAGTTCTACATAGTACAGTGCTATCTTAAAACCGTATATTTGGACATGACCCTCATCTCTTCGCATCAAAATATCCATACTACGATCAACGATATTCAGCATATCTAGTAGGAAAGTTTTCTAAGGAAAAAATAAAACCCAAAAAAATACTCAGTCTTCAATATAATTGTCTTCATAATCTTCAGGAACTACGCTCTGGGTGCCATTCCATTTAATACCTCTTACAGTTGCGTGTATCCATGAGAAAATGTCTTTTGCAGCTACCAGGGTAACAAAGGAAGGACCTGGTTCAACATCACACTCGTCGGATTTCCATGAGGATGTTATGCCCCACAGTATGCTGTTGAGGACCACTGGTGCTCCAATATCTCTCTGAGGATATTAAAAGATTAAATGGATTGATTGGAGATGTTCATTTGAATCCACCATTATACAGCTTGGCAAAGAAATTCTTCTTAACAACAAAACAGATGAAACTAAGAAATTATTTTATAGTTGCCTTGCTAGATAGCGCTTTTATTTTTTAGTTTGCAAATTTGTTGCATTTGTTGCAAAGCTTTTGGCTAGCTTTACGGCCAGAGATTTGGAGCAGACTTCATCGTGGGTTGCTCGACCATCGGCCATAACCTTCCTCCACTCATTGCAAGGCGTTCCCACTTCGAGTTATCGATAAAATGACACTTACCGAACAAGGTTGGCTTCCTGGTGTCTGATCAAGACACATAATTGATTCTGTATTATTAACTTCCAGACCTTCGAGTTCATTGACACAAGATTCAGTGTCTGTCGGGTGCAGATGTGACACAGTCAACATACGTTGACGTTTGATTATCTCCATGGATTTCATTTTGTGCTGGACTGAATCCCCCTTTTCTGCATTCTGAAAGATTTCACGATACCCACTAAGTATAATTGCTTTTTATTCATCAGTTTTAACATACTTTAAGGAGTGCTTCAGACCATTAAACTGAATAACTTTAACTTTTTGTTGTTTTAGTGTAGTTTTAGTATCCAGATAAAGAATATATTTTTTTATCATGTATCAAACCAAACACCATCAAACTGAAAAATATTAACAATGGGACCAATATAGAGATAAGGGGGAAAAAAACAGGTATATGGTCTGAAGCACTGTTTTTTTTTAAACTCCGTAGGGAGGGAGCCCGTCGCCACTTTAAAATTGGTTGCCGAAACAATGTACGCCTAAAAACTGAAGCATGTACGTATCTTCACTATTTATTCCTTTACCAGCTATTGATGTACCAGCTTTATCATTATAATCATCAACCTAATCATTATCCACTGCTGAACATAGGCCTCTTAGAAGAGGCGCCACAAAAAAATATCCTCAGTCTTCCTTATCCAGTCGCTCCCCGTCGCCTTTTTTAGTTCGTCGGTCACAGAGCGTCCCACACTACGCCTTCCAGTTCGTGGTCTCCACTTAAGAACTCTGACTCTTCATCGGTTGTCAGTTCTTCAGCAGATATGACCAGCCCATTGCCACTTTAGCTTACAAATTTTCTGAGCTAATGTACCAGCATGCGTCCTTGAAAAGTACATCATATTCACCTTAGTGGAACATCTTTCTCTACCCAATAATAAACGACCGTCAATCACCGAACTTCTCTTAAAATAACTCTTGAAGTTTTACCCTAGATACCAACCATTGACGAAGGCCATGATGTCACAATGAAATGAGTAGCAGTCACCTCCCTTAGTCTCTGTTGAATTCTAATAGGGTTCAAACTCGGCGTAAGCCTAACTGGATTAGCAAGCTTGATCAGTGCCACATCGAATTCTGGCTTAGTATCGTGGAAAAAAGGATGTATTTCGATGTATTTGATAGCGACAACGACACCGCCTTTTCTGTTGTTAATGCTTCCTAATCTCACTCGAAGCATTCTGACTGCTTCTCTAAATCTGAAAGATTTAATGGCTTGATCAAGTTTTTGCAGCACGTCTAGCATGTCCGCGGACACTCGTTTGTCGATGGGTTTCCCACTAAGCTCCGCAAACGGTGTGAGGGTAAGTGCCTGTACCAATAGCTTCCAGAACATGGTTTTAAGTAGATACTGTGACAGTGGCTTCATTAAGTAATGGATCAGCTTCCAGTACAATACAAGTTGCCCGACACATCATTCCGCCACCGATTAAGTCAATTTGGGATTCAGTTGTGAATCGCAAATTGACTGCATTCCAAATTAACAGAATTCCGAATTGATTGAATTTTAGCGACTGATCGCTTAAATCCGGTCGATTTGGAATTCAGTCAATTACAGATGGAGTCTGAGGGCATCTAGTATCCTAGCCCATTCATAGGAAGAATATAAATAGGCATTGTCTAGGCAAGCTCGCTATACATCATCGACTTCCTAAATGTGAACTAGAGCAAAGTGCATGTTTTAGAATACAGGATTCCTCTGCAAAGGCAAAGGCATATTTTCACAAATAAGGGTAGAGTGATCGTGCAGATTAGTAGAGAGGCTAGTTATTTAATGATGGTGGACAATATTAGATAATATTTAACATTATAATAAATATATCTTACGTCATCGTTTACTTTTGACTATGTTCTAATTTACTGTAACGATGAAAACCCATATTACTCTCTAAATCAGCCTTATGTTTGCAACTTCTCGCAGACTTTTTTTCAAGGCCGCCAATCTACTGCGATTGATTTAGCCTATAATAATGGCAGACAATCAGATACAAGCAAAGCCCAGTTCTGTTCCATTCCACCCGCTTTGGTGATTTGGTTTTGATCGTAAGACCCTATCCAGACGCGCGTATTACCCGCGTTTAGAAGACAATTTCTTGATCGCAGCACCGCGATAATTGCAGCAATGTATATAGGTATACTTATTTTAAACCGCGTTGAGATTCGCGCGTAAAAAGTCATCTAGACCAACTCTAAACCTGCGAGAAGATGCAAATATAAAAGGTCTTTAAGCCAATCTCATTCAATAAAATAAAGTCCTACTTACAAATACAAAGAATCCGCTGCAGTCAAGACCCAATTTTCATCGATCAAGGCACCGGCACTGAAATACTTCGTTTTTTTCAAAATGGCCACCACATACGGAAAAACATTACTATCTGTAACTATTGTATGATCGCCCAATTCATCGTACAAAAAGGGTTTTGTACTTAATTTACTTATTTTAGAGTTCAATTTATCTATTCCATTTTCGTAAGGATCAAAATTTGCTAAAGAAAGATTTATAAGGAGAAACGTAAAATATAATATTATGTTACTATTCATTGCTAAAGCGATTTCAGTATTGAAGGGGAAAATTCTGTTAGGTCATGTTAGTAATTTATATTTTTAGGGTCTGGACAGAGTTAGACTGAATGCGATTAGTCGATTGCGTATTACCGGTGCGTTTTTAATTTTTTCTGAGATGAGTAGGTATGACTTTGGTAGGATGATATTTGTTATTATGGAACAAAAGTATCGGAATTAACACTCGTGATACTTATCAATCAATTTTCTCTTTATAAATGATACTACTTCTACTTACTTTCCTTTTATACCCAATGCTTTCACAAGCTTTTAAATTAATGTTCTCACACAATTACGTTTTTTCGCTTCCTATTACATCTCCAAAATCAAAATTAAAGTATGTATTTAAAACTTTACGTTTATCATTGGGCCAGCGTTGCCTTTGTTTTCATCATCATCATCATCATCATCAGCCTGTTATTGTTCACTGCGGATCATAGGCGTCTCCTAAGGAGCACTAATTCGATCATCGGTCTTCTTTATCTAGTTGCTTTGTGCTACCCTTCACAGGTAATCGGTCCAGTAGACCTTGACTTAATCGATCTTCAACTTAGTTTTTTTTGTGCTTAACGATTTTTTTCTTCAAGCAAAACGCAAGCAGCCAAAACGCAACAAAATTAAACGTACCATTATTCAGAACCTAAGTTTCTAAACATGCCAATGTCAGCATACTTTGTTAACAATAGCTCTATTGTTTAACAGTAGCTGTGTAAAGTTTTCAAACTTATGTTGCTAACTTATGTAACTTTGAAGAAATACTTTGAATGTTTGTTGATGATATAAATTGCAAAAAAGTGTTTTGTTATGGTGGCACTTTACATGGTATTTTGTGTTCGTATAGCGGTGATCGATGCGATCATCTATAATTATTATCACACTATTATAATATCACAAACATTCTATCCAGTAGGTACTGGAACAGCAAATAGGTTGGTAATCCTATTTGAATCCTTTGAAGATAATCGCGAAGCAAGTGGCAACACATTTTTGATATTGGCTGAATTTTTCTGAAACTTACCCTGGAATTTTTTAATGAGGTGGAACTTACTATCTTTTTTTTTATTTCTCGAGCAGAGGCAATGAGAGCTAAAAATGTGCAACTTTTTGTGACGATCAACAATGCAATTCACTAAGCGCAAACATCGTCGCATCCTAAAGGATGGTCGGAAGGTCGATCTAAAGATCGTCGGAGATTTCATATTAAGTTTGACACAACGCATACTGTATTGACAGCTCGCCGATGTTACAACCGATGTTTGCGCTTAGAGAATTGCACTCCAGCTCGACTTTACATCTTCTTCTTCTGTCGAGTCGATGGCAAGTCATTTTAAGTTTTTCCAGCCCAGTTTTTCGCCACACGGATAGCACTGCCGGCAGCGTCCATAAGCTCCGTTCGCGTGCAGGTGTCAGGGCAGGAAGGGTAGGATATGAGATGGGCCATAGTCTGTGGGGCAACACCGCACTCACAGTGGAGGTTAGACCCGTCTATGTAGCCCCACTTGAACATGTTATCTTTACTCCGACCGACCTGAGTTCGGAGTCTATTTAAGCACCTCCAAATTGGCCTGGGCAGCTCATGTCCTGGACGGAGGCTCTCCATAAGAGGGACAAACGGGTCAGGGAGAGTGGTGTTTTCCCGCCAGAGAAAACGCCGCGTCTAGCTTGAGGAGCCTCACTTTGAATTGGGTCGACACACTTCAAGAAGTTCTTACGGCTCTTGAGCCTTTGGGGCATTGTAGGATATTTGTATATCGGGTGCCGTGTGTCGACTTCCATTTTGGCTCTCTCTATTGAGCTTGCAACGGCCCTGCGAACGTTTGGTGGCGCAATTCCAGCCAGTGGGTACAGCATCTGCGCTGGTGTCGGCTTGATACAGCCAGTGATAATCCGACATTTTACGTCTTTATTAGGTACCTTCATCAATGCAGGTAGGTACTAACAAATAGGTTACCTAGTCCATGGTACCTCTACCTGGTAAAAGGGATGTAAGTGCCTTAGTGAATTTTGGATGATTACACCTTGATTACACCACTCTCAGTGTCTCTCATCTGAATATAACAATAATTACTTATCTTAACAAATAATTCTTGTGAAGATTTCAAATCTGCAACGAGTATTTTTCTTGACGTAAAGAGAAAAATCTAGAATATTGTGACATGTATCGACATATCGATAGACAAGCCTTTTGAGCTTCATTGAGTAAACATGCAAACTCACTCTGACTACAATATTAAATGCGAGGCAATACCAGTTTGATACAATTCTTTTTCAAATAAACTTAAGAAAGATGGATCAAAATCTCAATGATTATGTTGTAAAAATAATCAATATTGTTATCATCTTCGACAGCGAATGGTTCGTTATTATACAAAATTAAACTCAATCCATTACAAAATAACTGTTAAAAAAATGTAAAATGCAATGCTGTTGCGAATTACTGTTTTTAAGGGCATAATATCAGACCATGAAACTGAAAAACTTTCTCTATGGAACCAATCATGAAATAGGGGAAAAAAATCTGTTTTTACAAACAAAACTGCAATACTACTCGACCAACATTTACACATTTATGGGACAGCTAATTTTTCTTTTCGCGATTTCGTTGTTGCTTCCATAGAGAAAGTTGTTCAGTTTGATGGTCTAATCATTCTTTGAAATAAAAACGGGCCAAGAGCGTCTCGGATTCACCTATGATAGGGTTCCGTAGTAATCCGTAGCCAATGCATACGTAGAATAATAAAAAGTTACTAAAATAGATTATCTTACCTAAAAGATAATTTTGAAACCTAACGATAGCGCGATTTAATTTCCTGCAACGTTATAGTTGAAAAAATTCGAATTAGAAAATTTATTTATGTTACAGGTTTTTTCAGAAACTGGTTGGGTTACAGCATGCGTTATAATTTTAATTGAAAGTACTTACAAAAATGTGGATTGTAAAAAGTTTTCAGATTTTTTACTCTAGTATTTCAGAAGTTAGTTTTTGAATTTGAGCGCAGATATCTCGAGACAGAAGCATTATAACTATTTATTTTCTATGGGAGTTTGATCATTTGATATTGAAAAAGAGTTGGGTAGAAAAAAATAGTTTCTTCATAATTACAACATTTCTGTTTTTGGGTTACTGTTATCTGTCTTCATAGGTGCAAAAATGAGCGAGTTATTGAGGTGGGGCATACAGACAGACAGACAGAATGGATGAAAGTAAAAGGGTTCCTGTTTGACTACGGAACCCTAAAAACCGTTAGCATATTAGGTTGGATCTATGCCGGTCGTCGGTTTATACCTACTGGCTAAAACAGAATAAACATGAAATGCTATTACAAATAATGAGATTATTATAAGTTGGACCTAGTAATGCCAAAATGAACCAATTCAAATCGTAGCGATTTTGAGCTGTTTGAGTTTTAAGGGTAATATTAAGAGTGATCACTACTGATCACTATACAATTTGGTTTAGTATATTTATCTACAAAATTAAAAACCTTAACAGAAGAGTGTCTGTACACACGGCGACACATCAACCTATACAAAACCAACATAAGCTGGCCGCGCGTAGGTCGAGTAACGTATAAAGTCGCGCGGCCAGCTTATGTTAGTTTTATATAGCTGGATGTGTCGCCGTGTGTACATTGAATAGAATAGAATAGTTTATTTGCTATGAAGACATTTATTTACTCTTAAAAGCTAAGCTAGCTTCTATGTCTTCGTCAATATAACAGACTAGCTGTTGCCCGCGACTTCGTCTACGTTACCCGGATAAAAAGTACCTTATGTGTTAATCTAGGTCATGGTTTATCTGTACGCCAAATTTCATCAAAATCCGTTCAGCGGTTTTTGCGTGAAAGCGGAACAAACATCCATACTTTCAAACTTTCGCGTTTATAATATTAGTAGGATATCATTTTGAGTTTTTGTAACCGCGTTTTTGAGTTTTTCGTCAGCGTATAAGCTTGGCGATTCAAAGGGGGAATGCTGCCAGCGTTCTAAGGACCGTCCCGCAGGGAGAGGCTATGGAGGAGGTTTATAGATTGTAGGTATAGAAATTGACGAAGCTTGTTGCAGATATAATATGGGATGTATTTATTGACGAAGCCTGTTGTGGATGTGAGTGGTGTACCTTTTGCCTTTGACGAAGCCTGTCGTGGATACGCACTTTGTACTTTTCGTTTTAATAAATATTTAAATGGTTTTTGAAACATGAAAAATTTTATCAAAAAATTAAAACCGACTTCAAAACTAAAAAAGTACAAAATAATATTCAGTCGATGACTTTTACGTTCGCATCTATAAGAATATTAATTTGTTTTGTCGGAGTCGGTGCCAAGCCTGTACGATTCGCAACTGGGCTTGCACAAATTTTTTGGCTTGGCTTGACACCGACTCCAACAAATCAAATTAATATTCTTATAGATGCGAACGTAAAAGTCATCGACTGAATATTATTTTGTACTTTTTTAGTTTTGAAGTCGGTTTTAATTTTTTGATAAAAATTTTTTATTTTAAAATTTTCAGTGGTGTGGTGAAATCCTAGGGTAAAATACTTTAGTTCGACTGTAGCGTAGGCATAAATTTATATATTACTAGCGTAAGGATAGGCCCGTCAGAATATTTTACAAAAACCTTCTTCATAGAAATAAAAATTTGCGCCATGTGTCATAACTCGTATACGAACTTTGACAGCCCGGTAGCACAGTCGGTAGTGAACCTGCCTGCTGTGCCGAGGGTCGCGGGTTCGAATCCCGTAAGGGACAAATATTTATATGATGAATATGAATATTTGTACCCGAGTCATGGATGTTTGTATTTATATATGTATTCTATATCGTTGTCTAGTCATCATAATACAAGTCCAGGCTAGATTCTGGTACTTTAAATGTGACTAGATAATTTGTGTGACATTGTCCAAGATATTTAACTATATCGTGTCATATATTTGTAGTGCTCTAAATTGACATTTTTCCTTGCATTTTAGAGCCAACGAACTGGGGACAATAGTCAAGCTCATAGGCCATGTCCTTACGCTAGTAATATATATGTCTTTGAGCGTAGGTATCTACCATCTATTATGCTGATGCTTACCATCCACTTACCATCATCATTTTAATCATCGATACTTACTATCACAACTCGTTTATAGCGTTTTATATCACTGAGCAAGTAATCACTAGTTTTATATTATACTTACATCTTCCAGTTTCATCGTATTTTATTTATCGATTTTATAATCTAATATTTATTATTATTTACATACTTGACATTGACATCTCCCATCCAACCTACTGCAACCTCTTTGATCAGTGTCTTTGACTGCAGCTTTTGATTTGAAAATCGGCCATGGAAAAGATGGTATATATTTCTGTCACTAAAAAATCCTGGCCGTTATAGTATTTATTTTTCTAAATGTTGAAATTGAAATTCTGTGAGGAAACGACTGTCACTTTAGAAATGGTGGAGAAAGTTTTCCTACAACTTTATTTTATTATTATCGTGATATTCTATTCTTAATTGATTTCGATAAAATTTATGTGGGACCACCTCTGTAGTATGATCTACCAAACTGAAAAAGAACACACCACACAACATTAATTCATAATTGACGAGTTATCATGTCACAAACATACAAAAAAAAAAAAAAAAAACATACGAGTCGAATTGTGAACCTCCTCCTTTTGTTGAAGTCGGTTAAAAATAGGGCATATTTTACTATGATTAGCATTAAAGTAAAAACCAAACTGTAGAGTGGCTCTTTTTGGCATAACTTCGTCCAGTTTAGGAGCTTTGGCTAAAATTGCGTTCCCTCTTTAAGGCGATTAAAGTCGCTTGTTTACTTTAAAACGGGGTTTACATTTTAGTGAAATGAAAACGTATTTTCACATTTAGGGACAAAATTAAGAAGAGTCGTTAGCGTTGCGGAGAGGTGAGGAGTTGAGGACTCTCAATCATGGTTTCCCGGGTTCGAATCCGCACGGAAAACATGACATGTAATGTAAATGAGTTTTTTTAACTTATGCTACGTAATACCGACTGCTTTTAAACGGTAAAGGAAAACGTCATGAGGAAACCTACATACGCTCAAGATGAAATTCTGATGCGTATGTGAGTACAAGGTGAAATTGATATCATTGGCATCCTTTTAAACTAAGAGTCTACCCATCAAACTGAACAACTTTTACTATGGGAGCAAACCGATCGGAGCAAAAAAAAAATCTGCTGTTGCATACATTAATTTGAGTCGAGTAGGCTTTGCAGTTTAGTATGGGACAGTTGATTTTTTAGTTGCTCCGATCGGTTTGCTCCCATAGTAAAAGTTGTTCAGTTTGATGGGTAGACTCTTAGTTTAAAAGGATGCTAATGATATCAATTTCACCCTGTATATGACCGTGTGGTGTCGGCTAAGAATGACCACCTCATTTCCTCCCGTGGGTAGACACCCATCTTCCGGTAGACACCGGAGGATGGGCAGCAGCATCCTCTGATTACACACATTCAATCCAACAGCGATCGCCCGCCTGCCAAGCGTGACGATTATGGCAAATCCCCCCATTTCGGGGGTGGCCTATGTCCAGTAGAGGACGTCTATCGGCTGATATGATGATGATGTGAAGTCTACCAATCCGCATTGGGCATGCGTGGTGGACTTGATGCCCATATAAACTCCCTGGGGGTAGGTCTGTGCCCTGCAGTGGGACGTATATAGGCTGATGATGATGACGATGATGAAGGAAAATAAATTCTTGTCTATTCTCAGTAGTTCGGTATTTAATTAGGTAACGAACTACATGATGCAAACAAACATACAGAAATGTATTACAACATACAGACACAAAGCTTACCGTTTTATTCGTTGTATAGATTATTATATTTAGCTTTTTCTTTTGGCTTCATATTTGAATTTTATTTTTGTATCTCCAACATTTTATCAATAAATTGTTTATCCTATTTCATTCAAAGATATTTTATCTTCATTTGAACGTAAGTATAATAAATTTGTTTCTCCCTTTTTCGGGTTCCGTACCCAAAGGGTGAAAACGGGACCCTATTACTAAGCCTACGTTGTCCGTCCGTCCGTCCGTCCGTCCGTCCGTCTGTCCGTCCGTCCGTCCGTCTGTCCGACCTATTTAGGGCTGTAACTTTTGAACCGTAATAGCTAGATAGTTGAAATTTTCTCAGATTATGCGTTATTACGGCGGATTTGTTAACATATAATAAAAATGGCAGAAACTTAAAAATTAAGGGGGGTGAGAAAGAAGCAAGCAAGAAACTAGTTTTTATCAACCTTTTTTCTTCACGCTCTATAGTAAAAACGGTAATACATACAAGCGTCAAACTTAGTGTGGTTATAGAACAAACTCTACAAAATAATAACAAATACTAAAAACCGGCCAAGTGTGAGTTGGTCTCGCGCTAAAGGTCCCGGACAAAAAAAGTTTTTTTTCTAAATTAATAATGTTGTGTTCTGTGGTGGTGTGGTATGGAACGCTCGGTGCGCGAGTAGTCCGACTCGCACTTGACCGGTTTTATTTTATAAATTTATTTTACTTTCGGTTGGAATGTAAATTGAACAGTAAAAATATCTGTTTGCTTTTTCTGATCCAAATAACATTTTTTCTCTTGTCAAAGATGTCTTTTGGATCAGATATAGGTACAGGTGTAGATTTAAATGTGTTACCTACTCAAACCATCAAACTAAACATCTTTTACTATTGGTTCAATATTTAAATCGCGACAAAAATTCATCTGTCTCATAAAGGGTTGAGAAGCCATTGAAATTTTCGTTCCATAGTAAAAGTTGTTCACTTTGATGGTCTAAATGAAGAATTCGGAAAATTGCAAATTTTAAAATCCTAAAATTTTAGTCTGTTGTAAATTACAGGGTGTAAGAAAACACCCCAGTAATACTTAAGGAAGTGCTTCAGACCATCAAACTAAACAACTTTCACTTATGGAGCCAACTTCGAAATTGAGAAATTGTTTGTTTGTGACCAACAAAACTCTACCTCTGCTACCTTCGCAATTCTCGCTTTTCCACTCAAAATAATAACGCAACGCAATATTCTACTGTCGTATCAAGGTACTTTTTCAGTTGACACATTTTAATTATTTAGATAAAGATTTAATTTCGACGAAATGAGAAAAAAGATTCCGAGGAAAAGCCACTCGTATGGAAAAATGATTCCCGTTTTTGTGAACACAATATTAAACCGATGTTGTTTCGCGAATCAATTTTTTTTGTCATTTCTGAACATAAATAGTAGATGGACATGATTACAAAACGTAGTATTAAATTATTTATTTATTTATAATTATAGACCAAAGGATATGGCCTATGAGCTTGACTATTGTCCCCAGTTCGTTGGCTCTAAAATGCAAGGAAAAATGCATAGAGAATTCACCGGAAAAATGTCAGTTTAGAGCACTACAACGATCAAAGAAAATATATGACACGATATAGTTCGTATACGAGTTATGACAGATGGCGCAAATTTTTATTTCTATGAAGAAGGTTTTTGTAAAATATTCTGACGGGCCTATCCTTACGCTTACGCTAGTAATATATAAATCTATGTTATAGACTTAATTATTTGTTTTTATAAGTCTAGTAACTCATCGCTAAAGATTAAAATATTTTAGGACCTATCGTAGCTTATTTGGATGGCACAGCCAGGGATTGGTAAGTTGCCGGTTCAAGTCCCGTCCGATACTAAATTTTACAACCTTTTAAATGAATTTGAATACTTTTGACTAACTTCTTTTCCACATTTTTTGAATCTTTTGTATTCACATAAAAAAATCCGATCCGCTCCTTGAATAACAAGCTTTTACAACAGATTTTAAACTTTTATTGAACCATTAAAACCAAAGCCAGACCAATTTAAAACAAATCTATGTAGTGGAATGTGTCTACAGTAAAACCTGCACGGTTTTAGATAAAGAATAGCTTACTTAGGTAAACAAGGTAGGTACAAACCTTGGAACAAAGAGAACTATGGAAACACTCGACTTCAAATTTTTTAGAAAGAAAATTCGTAAACATCAGGGTTTTGTTTATAAACTGGATAGTTATTTAGAGTTCCGTACCCAAAAGGTAACAATGGTACTAATGGATATTTTCTTTGCTAATGGGTATTTCGATGTAGTACTAGATCACAGATTCCGTCCGTCCGGTCCGTGTGGTGTCGGCTAAGAATAGCACCATCCCATTTCCTCCCGTTGGTGTCGTAAAAGGCGACTAAGGGATCTACCGGAGGATGGGCAGCAGCATCCTCTGAGTACACACGTACAATCCAACTGCGATCGCCAACCCGCCTGCCAAGCGTGGCGATTATGGCAAATCCCCCCATTTTTGGGGGAGGCTTATGTCCAGCAGTGGACGTCAATCGGTTGATATGATGATGACTAGATCACAGATTACCCAATAGTTACTCACCCACAGCTTATCTAGTAAATCTAAATATACTCTTTCTTATACTGTAGCATTACTAAGCCTACGCTGTCCGTCCGTCTGTCTGTCTGTACTACCTTTAAATGGCTGTATCTTGTGAACCATAATAGGTAGCTGATTGAAACTTTTACAGAATATGTGTTATGATGGCGAATTTCCTAAAAAATCTCTTTTACGTTTTAGTGCTCTTTTGGTTCGGACACTTTTGAGCGCGGACCCTCTACGTCCAGTAGTTGGTAAGTCAATGAATGAAATATTAAAAAAAAATTGCACTATAGATTTCTTTTCTCCTCATAAGAGTCCTATATTCTCGACAAATAATAATAATATTCCAGATCGAATGGGATCACTATCCAGTCATTATACCATAGTCTGGTAGTCAGCGGTATGGTTGAGTTCTGCATTCGATGCGAGTTAGGTCGACACACGGTACGACATGTCAGATCAGTCGGTTGAAGCTTGCTTTCATCACAATTTACTTTAGCAAGCTTAAGTAGTGAGAAAGGGCTGGAGATGGAGTGCTATTTATGAAATTAAAATTAGCAGTAGTAAACAGTAAGAAGTATTCATTAGACCATGATTTCGATTCTCACGCATGTATGTCTATGTTATTTATTCGGTAGAAGACTCTCGCTCTAGACTACAAACTGGCAGACATAGTGTGTGTGGGAGACGCCATGTGCCATTGCGAAAAAAACGAGTGGAATCACGGTTACTTTTGAAATCATGTTGTGATGATTAAAATCGACATATTTTGTTTTTATTGATATTCATGTGATTAAGAAGATTTAAGCTTTCGAAATAGACGTAATAACTTCTCAAATATAAAATCCGGTATTCGATAATACGTGTATGTTACCTATTATCGAATTGAGGATAAGGTGGGAGAAGTTTAAGAGGAGGCGATTTTGGAGAAAAAATTACATGAAGGTTTTTTGGTGTCACTGTCTTCTCATAAAGAAATAGTTGAATTATCTATTCATTATCAAATCAATGTAAAATTATTTTCTCTTAAAATTTTATATCTTCTTCTATTCAAAATATTCTAAACTAAAGCATGCTATATTTTATTTACTTATTAGGCACTTTTATTAACCACTTTTATCATAAAATGCAGGATCCCATTATACTGAGATCCCGCACCATGTCAAATTTTTGATCTCGTTTATAACGAGATCTCGCAAGGGTATGCGAGATTGGAAGCTCTAGTAATGGTAGCTCTTCATTGAGAATTTTTTTCATGGATACGCATTAAAACTGATTTACACAATTTATCACCCAGTTTTTATTTATCATCTTTTTTTTTGTCCCATTCGATTCTGCATTTATCACCCAGTTCAGACATTTATTTTTGTCAAAGCTTTAGTACAGTTTTTGAGTTATCCTTGGTTTTAGCGGCATGGTCAAGATTTTTCCACCATTTTCCCGATTTCAAGCGCCGTTTTTCCGATTTTGCGCGAAAGTGGACGTTTGGGAGGGGTGCGGGCGCGCGGGCCGGACGTGTCGTGGACGGACGGTTTTATTCAGACATTAGGAGACACGCGGGTCCGAACTGGATGCAGAGGGCGAAGGACAGAACGTCATCGAGAAATATGGAGTAGGCCTATGTCCGAAGACGGACTGATTAAGGGCTGTGATGGATGAATATGTGTATTAGGGTTTTATTATCATCAATAACTACCACACCCGACAAGTCAAACGGTCAGACGGACAGTGTGTAGAGCGTGAGAGTTCAGTCAGCCGGAACTTCTTGCGTGAAACTGGATGCCCGAGGAAACGTTGTAATGACGTTCAAAAGCAGATTTTTACCAATAGCGCCTAAGAGCAATAACTTTTTTAATTATTTTTTTTATTACGTATGGGTTTGCTCTTGACCTCAATCCAGTCCTCAGGACGAAGATGGGGTCGAAGATGTAGCGAGCTTACACAGAAGAAGCCTATTCACTCGTACTTTAAAGGAATTCGGGTTGTAGGTGCTCGGAAATACTGACGCAGGTAAGGCATTCCACTACTTGGCTGTGGGCATTATAAAAGATTCAGAAAGGGGCTTGGTGCGGTGTGGTTCCGGATAAGTGGTATGTCAACCAAGAAAGAGTGATATCCCGCGGTGCGTCTGGAAGTCCGATAGTAGAAAGGAGAAGGCGGGATGAGCTCGTGTAGCTCTTGAGCACACTCACCGAAGTACAATCTGTAGAAGACCGACAAGCAGGCTACTCTGCGGCGGTGGGCTAGGCTATGGAGCTTGGTCTCCACCACCACTTAATTATTTACGCATCGATAATATGTAATTACAAAAATATTTATTCATCAGTAAGGCTGTTTTTCCACTAGAAATGTGAGCGAGGAAATGATCCGCAAATAGCGCGATCGCTTGATCACGTCATTGGGAAATTGAAGCACTCTCATACGGGCCGATTTTTTGAACTTATCTGCTTGTCGATGAAACGAATGAATAAACCCCCCTAACCTTTACCCTACCCGTCCCTACCCCCGTCTACTCTATATTGACAAATTGACATTATTTCATGCTGAATTCAGCATACCCAAGTTTAATTTAAAATCTTAAAGTGATTCGTCAAAATCGGCTTTACAGTTTTAGAAAAAAAATTGAGCATACAATAAATTTTGTTTTACCTCAAAAGCCTGTTTTTGAAAGATGAAAATGGTTTTAAACTTGTTACTGAGTCAAAATCATCAACGTCCATCTTGTCGATAAATTTTAGCCCGCATACAAAAACATCTCCACAGTCCATCCATACCATACACAATACGACGACCATTGAACCTTAAAAGCGCAACATCTATGCTTTTAGTTATTCCTCTATTATATTTACCAACAAAATGCTGTATTTGTGATTTTTCAACCTCCGATTTTATGAAAACCATTTCTGATAAAAGTATTACAGTTTTGTGACATATTTGTTCTGATATTTGAACTTTTGATGTCGGAAAATTTTATTGAATCGAATATTTTGAGTATTGTCATCATTTTATTATTTTCTGCATTTCGTAAAATTCACAATTGCTACCAATAATAAAAGATAAATGGTAAAATTTTTGACAACCTCTAACTTTTCTACGGTCTTAACAATTGGGTATTTGAATACATCAAATAAATGTTATTATTATCTTCTCAATAAAAAAATGGTTAGGAAATAACGCTTAACTTAAATCCTATTTTCATTGAGGTGGAAATGCAGTGCTAACGCACAAGCAAGAGTCCATTAATTTATAAATAAAATGTAACAAGATAATTATGATTATAATTTATTTCATCATTTTCAATTCTACTGTGCTAAAGTGGTCTCCATTTAAATAACTTTTTCTAGAACAAAAAACTCAATTAGGGTCTTTCATAAAACTTGAAATATTATTTTTATTTCAAAAGTAAAGTCTCCAAGGTACCGTCTTATTCTCGTCATAAAAAAATTTAACTCGGTCCCAGAAAAATTATGGAATCAACGTTTTTTTAGTAATCCCCAGTGATTTTGTTAAAGTGATCGAATCTTTAAAATCTACGTATCGAATGTAAATGCGAAAAGAAAATGGAGTACCTCTTTTTGTTAGTGAAACGATCATATTATGCTCACGACTATGTTCCCGAGGGGGTAATCAGAGATGTTCTGGAACCACAGAATATCCACGTTTCACTAACCGAAACAAAAATCTATCCAGTGTGGAGGAGGAGTGAGCCCGTCGCCACTAATCATCGATGTAAAAACTATTAAGGTCACTTGTGGTAATTGTTTCTTGGGACAATTGAACCTCTACCCATCAAACTGAACAACTTTTACTATGGGAGCAAACCAAACGGAGCAACTAAAAAATCAGCTGTCCCATACTAAACTGCAATGCCTACTCGACTCAAATGTATGCAACAGCTGATTTTTTTTTGCTTCGATCGGTTTGCTCCAATAGTAAAAGTTGTTCAGTTTGATGGGTAGACTCTTAGTTTAAAAGGATGCCAATGATATCAATTTCACCCTGTATAAGGTCTAACAAAATTACAACTTTCTCTATGGAACCAATATCGAAAAAGCGAAAAAAAAAATCTGCTGTCCCATACATTTCGGTAGAGTTACGTTTGCAGTTTTGTATGAGACAGCTGTTTTTATTAATTCGCGATTTCGATATTGGTTCAATAGAGAAAATGGTTCAGTTTGATGGTCTGACTATCCCCTTAAATAGTTTCAGCTAATTTTGTTAGTCTGAAGCTATTTAAAAAAATTAAAAGAACTTAATATTTATTATTCATATTTAATCAATAATCATGTATAAAAAAATAACCTTTTAAGATAAGATAAGATAAGATAACGTTTATTTTTAACTTTTGCTTAAAACTATAACATTAAACGGTAGACCAAAAACGAGGCAAGCCTGATACGCGAGGTCTACGATTGGGTTTTGAAATAAAACAACAAAACATAGGTATTTAAAAAATATACAGGGTGTAAGTGACAGCCTAGCAAATACTGAAATGTTGAACTTAGACCAACAAACTGAACAACTTTCACTATGGAGCCTACCTCAGGAAACGCGAAACAAAAACAGCTTTTAATCCACTTAACAAAGCAGGTGTAGAGTGCGTGAGCTGGATCGTAAGAAATTTCTTCAGAAATGTGTTCAGGATGCCTAGAGGGTAAACATACTAAAAGTCCTCGCGTCTAGGGAGGGCGCCGGGTGGGGGGAGGGGGTTAAAGTTCCCACTTTTGAGTTTTTCGCTAATATCTTTAAAACGGTGCGTCGTAGAGAAAAATTTTCTTCTACGTAATGAAAGTTTATAAAATTTCCTACAACTTTTGTCTTACACACTTTTTAGAATTCCTAACTATTTTTGAAGTACACGTTGTGGAAAAGTGAAATTTTCGAAAAAAACCGACTTATCAAACGTTACCTCTTGCCTGCTACTTCAATCGTGTTATTTCGGGATGAAAAATAGCCGGCATGTTAATCCAGGACCTAATTTACCTACATACCAAATTTCATACAAATCTGTTCAGCCATACAGTCATCGAAACATTTATCATTTTTAATTTAAATTTTATTTTTTAATCCGTTTAGGTCGTGAAGGCGCTGACAAGAGTCCTTCTTCCAAAGCACCCTCATCTTCAGTGGATGGTTCTTTCTGGAGGAACTCTTCACAATCTTCACCATTGTCTTCATCTTGACCATCGTCTTCGCCAAGAGACACGCCGTTAAGACATTTCCCTTGGCAGTGGAGGCATGCCGCAGAACATTTGAGCATTGCTTTACGACATCCACATTTGCCACTACCACAACCCTTAGCGCAGCGGCAAAATATTGTTTTTAATAGGACCTCCGGTGCGGGCAAATCATTAGTTGTTATTGGCACCAGGCTGCCTCCTTCATGTTTCCATCCCCACTCTTGAGGAGGCAGCTCATTCCCAAGCCACAGTTGCACTTGGTGGTAGGTGCGCTGTGAATGCTGTTTAGCTGCGTTCTCAGTTGGTGGGAGGGAGCTGAAGTCAGGCTTAATCTTTGCCAATGATCTCATGAACAACTGAAAGCGATACTGGTTGAGGGAAGTCAGTCTTGTTGGCGCTCCATACCATTGAAGAAAGCACATTTTCCCAGCGTCATCAACTTCACTGTGCGTGGAGGCGGGGTTATAAAAGGTCGCTGCTGCTTCTTTGATGACATCTGACTTCAAGTACAGTTTTGAGAAACCCACTTTGCTTCTTCTGAAAGTTGCAGATGTTGTATCGCACCCGGTAAATGAATGTAAGAACAGGATATGTTCATATCCGTGTTGCTGCATCTCTTGGGTGGATAGCACGATGGTTTTAGTTTTCCCTCGGCCAGGTTTCAGCAGAAGGATGTCTTGGGTGGGAGGAGTGGAAGCTATCAAAAGCACAGCAAGGTCGACATCCTCACCAACGACAATTACAGAGCTATCAGTCGATTTTTCCACAGCGGTTTTCACGATAAGGACATCAGCATCATCGGTGGCCTGGAGACTTTGTATCCCTTTTTCCTGAAGCTTTGTCTGCAGTAAGGAAATGAGCTGACTTTTATTGTAAGGGTTAGACGAGAAATCTTCTTGTTTCATTGTTATTGATGTGCTCCAAGACAAATTGATATCAGCCGATCTCTTCAGTTTGTATCGTCGCTTCTGTTCTTGTGACTTCGTGCTTTCTTCAATGGTATGGAGCGCCAACAAGACTGACTTCCCTCAACCAGTATCGCTTTCAGTTGTTCATGAGATCATTGGCAAAGATTAAGCCTGACTTCAGCTCCCTCCCACCAACTGAGAACGCAGCTAAACAGCATTCACAGCGCACCTACCACCAAGTGCAACTGTTGCTTGGGAATGAGCTGCCTCCTCAAGAGTGGGGATGGAAACATGAAGGAGGCAGCCTGGTGCCAATAACAACTAATGATTTGCCCGCACCGGAGGTCCTATTAAAAACAATATTTTGCCGCTGCGCTAAGGGTTGTGGTAGTGGCAAATGTGGATGTCGTAAAGCAATGCTCAAATGTTCTGCGGCATGCCTCCACTGCCAAGGGAAATGTCTTAACGGCGTGTCTCTTGGCGAAGACGATGGTCAAGATGAAGACAATGGTGAAGATTGTGAAGAGTTCCTCCAGAAAGAACCATCCACTGAAGATGAGGGTGCTTTGGAAGAAGGACTCTTGTCAGCGCCTTCACGACCTAAACGGATTAAAAAATAAAATTTAAATTAAAAATGATAAATGTTTCGATGACTGTATGGCTGAACAGATTTGTATGAAATTTGGTATGTAGGTAAATTAGGTCCTGGATTAACATGCCGGCTATTTTTTATCCCGAAATAACACGATTGAAGTAGCAGGCAAGAGGTAACGTTTGATAAGTCGGTTTTTTTTCGAAAATTTCACTTTTCCACAACGTGTACTTCAAAAATAGTTAGGAATTCTAAACAGTGTGTAAGACAAAAGTTGTAGGAAATTTTATAAACTTTCATTACGTAGAAGAAAATTTTTCTCTACGACGCACCGTTTTAAAGATATTAGCGAAAAACTCAAAAGTGGGAACTTTAACCCCCTCCCCCCCACCCGGCGCCCCCCCTAGACGCGAGGACTTTTAGTATGTTTACCCTCTAGGCATCTTGAACACATTTCTGAAGAAATTTCTTACGATCCAGCTCACGCACTCTACACCTGCTTTTGGATTATTCTTTGAGCGAACTATTTCCAATATATTCGAGTCGGGTAGGTACAGTAGTTTTGTTTGGGACAGCTGATTTTTTTTCGCGGTTCCTGATTTTCAGTTTGATGGTCTGAGTTTACCGTTTAAGTATTTGCTAGGCTGTCACTTGCACCCTGTATGTATTAGGTAAGTACCTATATACCTACCGAAGTAAGTAAATATACGAGTAGAACAAGATATAGAATATTATTGTCCGAAATTGATAGGACTGGTATATTTACCCAAAGAAACATGAAAATGACCAAACCAGAATCAAACATGACGGAAACAGAACTTGATCTAAACTTTAGGGTGCTTTAAGTTCCGGCCCCAAAGCCGACAACGGGACCCTATTTATAAGCCGACAATATCCGTCCTTCAACTACAAACATCAAACAAGCTTCAAACTTAGTGTGATTATAGAGCATAGGTACTTTAAAGTAAAACAGCATGCATCAGCATATGCTCACGACTATATTCCCCGAGGGGGTAGTCAGAGATATTCTGAAACCTCAGAACATCCACGTTTCACTAGTACCGTAATTCTGTCCAGTGTGACGGGGAGTGAGCCCGTCGCGACTTGTAATGGACAGTGGGTACAATACATGCCTCGAAATTGAAGCATACAGGTTTCCTCACGATGTTTTTCCTTCACCGAAAAGCCAGTGGTGTTAGAAATCGTACATAAATTCCGAAAAAAAAAAACTCATTGGTACGAGTCGGCCTGGACGGGGATCGAACCATCGCCTCCTGCACGGCAGGCACGGTTACTCGCCACTGGACCACCACGGCTTGCTTGGCTAAAGTAAAATAACAACAAATAACAAAAACCGGCCAGCTATAAATCCCGGAGAAACATTTGTTGGTACGGAACCCTGGGTGCGCGAGACCGACTCGCACTTGAACTGTTTTTATTAACTACCTAACTTTAGGCAAAAATATTTTTTTAATTCATTCATACAAGAGTGTAAGTGACAGCCTACCAAGTACTGAAACGGTGAACTCAGACCATCAAATTGAACAACTTTCACTATAGAGCCTACCTCAGGAAACGCGAAACAAAATCAGATGTCCCATTATAGTCGGGTAGGTACAGTAGTTTTGTATGGGACAGCTGATTTTTTTTCGCGTTTCCTGAAGTAGGCTCCATAGTGAAAGTTGCTCAGATTCATTGTCTGAGTTTACCGTTTTAGTATTTGCTAGGCCTAACTTACACCCTGTATAATGCGATATATAAAATACCTACTCAAAACAACAAGACTGCTGTATAATATACCTACTACAAATCAAATAATTAAAATCTAAAGAACTATGTATACAATGTGTTAATGTATTAGCGCAAAACCTCATACACCCCAACTGATTTATAACAAAATAATTAGATTGAAACAATAATTTAATTATTTTGATACTTAAAATTAAAAGTTATTCGCATGATTTGTTATCATTTCAGCACTGAAAAAAAGCGTTAACGTACTCATTGATACATTTTAATAATCTTGTTTTGGTAGTAAGTAGGGTGAGTGTGCCCGTGCGGTGGGTTCACATCGGGTGGGTTCGGGTTCAGTAAATTTTAAATTTAACAAAAAAATTATTAAAAATTTTGAAAAAATTATCTATTTTGAAACCATGATAATTCGATTCTGCTCTCGATTCTAAATAAACTACTTTCTGGTTTTGCGTTAATTCATTAACACTTTGTATACTATTACCTATTCTTTGCCTACAATTTAATCGTTCAGCTTTCATCATCCAGATTCCTATTTCAACCGTTAATTAATTTAGCCTAAATACATACCCTTACCTATTCATTCGAGCATGCTTGGCTAAATACAAAAGCCTGTTGATTTGACGCTGGACCTTTCGATTTATCTCTTGTGGTCAGCGTACAAATTGGACCTTTGACTATTGTATCCTGTAGACCGGGGAAGTGTAGGATGTGAAACAAAGTGGACTTTGTACCTAGCATGTTACGTAGGTATATTTTTAGCGTCTGTTGCGGATGCATCGCATTGCAACATTTAACTAATATACCTACGGTCTAACAAAATTAGCTGAAACTATTTTAAGGGGATGATCAGACCATCAAACTGAACAACTTTCTCTATGGGATCAATATCGAAATCGCGAAAAAAATCTACTGTCCCATACAAAATTGCAAACATAACTCTACTGAAATGTATGGCTGATGCCATACGTTTGGTGTAAACAATAACAAATAACAGCAAAAGAATGACTCGAAAATTGTAAAGCGAGGCCAGTAGCGATGCATCTCAGTTACCGTTGCAGGTGTCCCTAAGCTTTAGAATTTTCAAGTCATTCTTTTGCTGTTATTTGTTATTGTTTGTTACACCAACGTCCATCCAGCCAGGTGTCAAGTCAGTTTTGTATGAAACTAATGCAATGATTTTTTTTTTGGTTCAAAATAGTGAGACAGTAAGATAATATTATACAACGTGTTAATGAATTAGCGCAAAACCTCATACACCCCAACTGATTTATAACAAAATAATTACATTGAAACAATAATTTCATTATTTTGATAGTTAAAATTTTAAGTTATTCGCATTTAAAGTTTTGAGGCAAAAATGATTTGTTATCATTTCAGCACTGAAAGAAAGCGCTAACATATTAATATACATACATATACATTTTAATAATCTTGTTTTGGTAGTAAGTAGGGTGTGTGTTACCGTGCGGTGGATTGACATCGGGTTCGAAAAATTTAAAATTTTACAAACAAATTATTTAACATTTTGAAAAAATATACCTTTGTTGAAACCATGATAATTCGATTCTGCTCTCGATTCTAAACAAACTACTTTGTAATTTTGCGTTAATTCATTAACACGTTGTATAGGTACAGTAGATAAGATAATAGAGAAAATAACGCGCTCCCCTGGGGTAGAGATGTTGTATCGAACTGTGCACAGATACTCAACTGGGCCTGACGTCATATCATACACATCTAGCGGGAAGTAGCGTATTTAAATTTAAACCCTCCCCTCACCCGATTTTCACCCCCTTTGTTGGCGACAACATTTTCTATAGAAACAAGCCGATATGCCATCTCTTCGTACTCTATGGATAAGATACACTGCAGCGCCATCTGTAAAAGGACGATTGTAGCTAGCGATGTGACATGAAGGTTTTCAGGGTTAGATTGAACGCTACTGAAAGTGTTTGACCTCTGAGCTGATGCTGATACATAAAGCTTCTTAACTAGGTTTCTAGATGGCGCTACTAGGTGTACCTTATTCCTTCGATCAAAGTCAAATGAATGGATGAATGAACCCTGAAGTGCGATTTTTGAAAATCATACGAGCGACTTGGCAGTAGAAAGTGTCAAAATTACTATGGAGATTATGCATCTTTCTACTGCCAAGTCGCTCGTATGATTTTCAAAAATCGCACATCTGTAAGAGGGGGTTACTGGGTTAATACACGCTCAGTATTTCGTCATTCTGGTCCATCAGTCTGGTCAATCGTTGAATGACGCCAGAATGATGTGGTTATACCTTATACGATCAGTTTCCTATCAGTATTTCATCATTCAAAATGGAATGACGGAAATGATTATATTTAATTTTCCTCAGTCTGGACCATCATTCCGTCAGTCCGTGGGTTACACGATCATTCTCCCATTATTCTGACCAGACTGACGGACCAGAATGACGAAATACTCAGCGTGTAACCTCCCTCTAAGGTAACACCCAAGCGTAACCTAACCCCTTGCACGTATAACCCCTACGCGTATATGGAAACCCTTCCAGTACTCAGAGCCCCCGGTCCGGGATGGTTTCAACTATTATTTCAAAGAATGGTTCCAGTAAACCATTCCACTATTCAGATCTGAGCGTGATCTGAGTTCGGGTATTAATTTCGGAACACTTTTAAAGAAAAATCTAGTAAAAAGCTTCCACTATTCAGAATCTTACTATAAGGTACTAACGAGTTGGATCTGAGCCGCGGGAGAAATTTATGTGCGATGTTCCCGGACTTCAGATCGCGTGCCGAAAAGAGTGAGCTACCTATAATTATCGCGTATTCGTTTCGTTGTTTGTTTATTTTCTTTTGATTTCAATTAGTTCTGTTATAATGAATGAATAAAGCGTATTTACAAGTCAGTAGGTAGGTACTCAGCGGCAGGCATTGCCGCTCCCGAATCGGCTTATATAGCCACGAACGTCGGTGTCTTAAGGACGCGTATGCAGAATTCGAAAAAATGACACGTTTTCCGGTACATTTTCACAAGAAACCGCATCATTTTATGAATAGTTATTGATACTTACTGATACATGATACCTTTATCTATAAATCTGTGGGAAAACAATTTATAATATTGTTATTTTTAATACTAAAATATCAAATTTCCGTACCCTCCTACCTTGAAATCTGCGAAAATGGGGCGTCTTTCGGTACATTTATCTCCAAAACTACATTATTTTTATGAGTAAAAAAAATACTGTGATATTAAAGATATAGTCAGCTCAAAACGTTGGGAACAAAAAATAATGAATTAATGCTTAAAACTCTCGGAAAAAAAGAAAATACTTTTTAAAGAAACTTGCACTATTTTTGTAAATTTTGCTAATTCACGTAAACCTTGACGTACTGCAATAAGGTTTAATTTTCTTTGGCAATCACACCGGATTTTTGTTTATATTCACAAGCTTTTAAATGAAGAAATCAGTCGGCGTTCATGCGCTCTACAGCAGCTCCTGGCAGTAAAATACATCGCTGTACGGACACACAATTGTATTTGACCATTTCTCTTGATCCTTGATTTGACTATACAAAATAAAAGAATGCCACGGTTACAAGATCTCTCGAGTTTAGGCTCGTTAGATTTGTCTTGGTTATAGCATGAAAATAGTCAATTAAAATAATAATGTGGAAGATATATTAAAAATTTTTTGCTTTAACATACGTTAATAAATAATAATAGTCACTTAGGAGTTATTCTTGTTATTTATTACCTATTTTTATTTCATGGTGGAATTCCTTTTATCTTTATTTAGATCTAATAGGTAGGTAGTAGATACGGTACCTTCAGACGGTGAGGCAAGAAGGGACGCAATGCGGCGCGGCGGACCGGGGTGCGCCGGCGTCATTATTGGCTCTTTTGTTCAATTTTTGAAGTGTCGTAATAATTATGTTATGTGGTAATGTTTCTCGTGCGTATATCTAATACTTTGAAATGCCCTACAGTCTAAACGGCTTGATGGATTTTGACAAATGGGGTGTCGTTAGATTCGTTTTAACTATGTGAATGTGAATGATGTATGTTCTGTTTTGGTGTGCAATAATTCAATAAAGTACCTATAATTGAATTGAATTGAGCACATATAACATTTTAATATGGCGACGACTCAAAAACGAGAGGAGGAATAAAACAATATTTTTTATTAGAGCAATACGGGTATCAACATGGAAAGTTAGTAAACATCAGATTCCATATAAACCCCTAGTTTTTAATTACTAACCAAAATATGGTGTATTCAGATAATGAAACTTATTGAAATTGAAATTCACTGGTCGAAAATGATAAAATTACAACCTCCAAAAATCCTTCCATCCTCCATCCTTTTCCTCCTCCTCAATTATGGACCTCCGATACAAAATCGATCGGTTGACCAACATTTTAGTATAGGAAGTCCAATTTTTATCCCTTTTTGTCCCATGTTCCTTAGGGAAAGTTGTTTAATTTCATTGTCTGAATACACCCTATAATTTTTTTTAGTAATTTAATCTAGTGGTGTATATGAATATTGGGGGAGAACGGTCAGTGTGCAGAACAGCAGCCAGGTGGTCGGATGACATTATGTAGAGAAGCCAACAAATAGTGGACGAGACTATCGAAGGCTGTTCTGGTTGTCGCGAAAATGAAGAGGCTTATTCCCAGCAGTGGGGTTTCCCGGGCTGACGATGAATATGACATAAATTTTATAGTACTACTACGATTAACTAAAAACTAAAAAGTCTTAAATAAATCCAAATTTTTACGAAAATATAAAACTCGACGGCGTGAAAAAATTATTACTTAACTGAAAAGAGAAAAACAAACTCCAAAAGTATTATTTTAAATATTACTCGAATTTTTAGGCCCCGGATAAACCAATAACAAATAGTAGGTACCTGATTAAAAATAAGCAAATTATAATAAAAGTATTCAATTTACATCGCTGCGCGCCGGTGCAGGTATATGGGTGGGTAGTGTAATTTCAAAGTACAACAACAATACATTTAGAGTCACAATGCTATTTACGATATGCACGTGTTGCCAAGCTACAACTGGGATCACATTTTTTGGTGTTTATCACTTGCGAGTCACTTTGCTACTTAGATAGCTTTGTTCGTACGTTTGGTTTGGAGTGTTCTTTCTTGTGATCCCTAACAACTTAGCTTCTGTTTTATGATTATACTTTTTTGTAAATTGGCCGGTGTTTTCCTTTGGACTGACAATTTACAGCTACGACTCAAAGACAGTAAACCATTGCCATTGCTATTCACATTTGAAGCGCATAGTTCCTACCTGCCTACCTGTCCAGTAAGAGATAATTTTGACTTTGCTCTATTTACGTTTCATACCGTGTAGGTGTAGTTTACATTTTGCTTCTACAATTAGATACCTACGGCTGTAGGAATAATATAAGTACTCTTTTTTTAACTAGTTTTTGCCGCAGTGCAAGTCTGGTCTATAGTCCTTTTTAATATGCTGACACTTTTTAAAGGCGATGATCAGACCATCAAACTGATCAACTTTCTCTATGGGACCAACATCGAAATCACAAAAAAAAACAGCTGTCCCATACAAAACTGCAAACCTACTCGAGCCAAATGTATGGGACAGCTGTTTTTTTTTCGCGATTTCGATGTTGGTCCCATAGAAAAAGCTCTTAGGTTACAAAACTGTCAGCATATTAAGAAGGAGTTTTCGACACAAAAAGTTCATTAAAGGTGATTTGGAGTCACGAACACCTAAAAACCAACAGATCACCTCCATACCTAATTCAAAGATTTATAAGATTAATTTAATTTAAAACAATAAAAAAATATTTTTGCCAAAATACAACGAAAAATATTACAAGTATCAAGTGGTTTCAGTTAACTCATACTTTTAGTTATCTCTGTGTGCGTGAGCCTTGCGCATGTAGTAGTACGAGCAAAAGCCTAAAATTGGGATGCGGAAATCGTATACGCGTCCTTAAGCAAACAGACGCTGTTTGAAACATCTATTTAGATGAAACAAGGCCCATGATGATGTAGGGGCTTTCCGTGGTTCACGTAGGCCTCGTAGTTGAGTTGTAGGGATGTTGCAGAAGATGTAGTTAAAGACACCGTAACTAGTTGACGTAGTTTATTGTCAAAAGTAAGTTAGTTCGGTTGCCTGAGCCGCTTAGTTGAATGTTGTAAAACGACTGACTTTACTAGGTCACGAGTGTATTATTTAAGCGCCTCATTATGAATATCATTACTCATCAATGTAGACTAAATGTATGGAATTTGTTCCGTACATGCTCCCGAGGGAAAGCAAAAGATCAGGCAACCCAACTGTTGATATGAAATACAATACATTACATTAGTTAGTTTTGAATAGTTTAGATTGAAGTAAAGTAAGTAATAAAATTATAGTAAGTAAATGTAAACAGTAGGTAAGTAATGTAAGTTACTTATAGTAAACAGTTAGGTAAGTAAATAAAGTATTAAACATAAGGTAAGTTAATTAAGAAAGTAGGTAAGCTAGTTAAGTAACATTAATATCTTATAAATTTCATTAAAATAGTAAAGTAAAAAGTAAGCTAGTTAAATAACATGGATATTTTATAAATATCATTATATTAATCTAATTATCAAAATCGAATCTTCCTGTTGGCCGTGACGACCTGGCTGCCGGACTCGATGCAACCGGTTGCTTGACTGCCATTTCTTGCAGTTCAATTTCTTCTAGTTCTCGTCTCACCCGTGGGCGGCCAGCAGCAGTTGGATGGATCCTCTTCCTAAGACGCCAGCAAGTGGCGATGATGATGACTGCTATGACTAATACCGTGGTTATGGAGTAGTGGTATATGTCATGTATTGATAACTGCTCTGGAAGTCTTTCATTTGCCTTTTGTTTAGCAATTTGTTTATCTAATTTCAGATGATCTTCGGTTAGATTGAGACCGATCACGTTGAGATCCATATTCTGGGTAGCGAGGTTTAGTATGTTGGCAGATGACTCTATTCTAGGAATTTGTAACTGTGTTGCTTTTTCTACTCTGCTTCCAAATGTGTTAAAAGAGTAAATCGCAGAATCTCTTCTCTGTAGTACACACCCTTGACCTAGGGCAATTAGTTCTGTTTTGTTTATTGTTATCAAAGTAACTTGATCCTCGCAGACGACGCGCGCCGGGCACGCGCCGCAACACCTGTACAGCCATACGTTTGTTTTATGTAACTTGACTCCACTGTCGGTGCATTCCTGTTCTATCCAGTTACATTTTATTTCTGATTGCTGGCTCAGCAGTTTTGCTTCGCAAGGTGCATTATTGCTATACAGGTTGTGTATTGTTTTCTCTGCGTGACACATATAAATATTTTCTATAGTTGGCGTACATTTTTGGAGATCCTTGTCTTCCATCTGGATGTAAGTGTTTTTGACAAAGTTAACAGCGAGATATTTTGATGAAGTTTGTATGATTTTGTATTCATTGCCGTTATCAACAGGAATCGGTATTGTCTGGTAAATAGTGTACTCGTCGTCACTTATCAACGGGATGTGAAGTTCAAATAATAGGTATCTTTCAGTGATTCTCGCCTTCACATAGATAAGTTTGTATATTTCTCTGATATCACCCTGTATATCTTTTATTGGTAGATATAATCTTTTCGACATGGATCCAGAGATGAAGTTTAGTTGTTCGATTAGTTGAGAAGGAGTAAAGAGGTACATGTCTAGATGACCCCTGTATATGTCGGTCAGCGCGTCCAGTAGCGTTTGTTGATTTCTTTTTAGGTTTGAAATTAGTAAGCTTGCCGTTATTGCGTTCGCGTTGATTTCATTCATGTTGAATAATATTGCGACTCTGTTAACAAGCATGGATAGATCAGCATTTGCTTTTCGCATATAATTGTTTATTGTTTCTAACTGACCCTTTATGAACCTTTCGTTTTTCTTCATTACATTGTTTTCCAGTTAATTTTAGAAATCGCTCTTTCTAAAGCGTTGAAGTTAAAGTGCTGATGACGTAATAAGGACATAGTTTTTGAATCCTGTTCCTCGTTTGCTTGTACTTCCGTAGGTGTTTCTAACTGGAACGGTGTTTTGATTCGAGGAGGATCTGACGATCCCGGCCTGGGAGAGGGCTTCTGTTCGCTCTGCAAAGTTTGTATGTTTTTTCTTGTTTCTTCATAGAGAGTTCGTGTCCTGTTAAACACGTCTTGAGCAAAGTAATAGTTTTCTTTGTCTTCCCAAGTGTTCAAAATTTCATTTGTAGTTTGAAATTCCTGCCAGTGTGTGTCTAGAGCCCTGATACGTTTGTCCAGGTACTCCAAAGTTTTTCTAGCTGCAGCATCCTTTTTGTAGTTAGTGCAGATAGTCTTAATATTTTCGAAGCTCCTTTCTTGTTTAAGGATAAGTTCTTCGAAATTAACAGCCATAGTTGTAGCTTGTTAAGTAGTAGTTTGTAGTTAAAAATGTAGTTTCTGTGCTTACAGAGTTGTAGTTTACCGCTGGGCCTCCTTGTCAGTTTTGAAGATCACCAGTCGGTTAGTTTGCTTAGTTACTTCGATGTGAAGTTGGTAGTTTCCCTCACTGTTGTTCGAAGATCCGCTTCCCGTCCCTGAATGTAGATTTCTTCAGATAGGTAGGCTTTCAGTAAATCTTCAATGTGGATGAGCCAGTTTGGCACTCAGTGCGTGTAAGCTCTCTACGAAAAGTACGACTTCTCAATGCTGTTGGTGAGACCCGCTGGTGGGAGGCCAACTACACCGATTCGCTTCCGTAAAGAGATCCACACCACTAATCAAGTAGTGAATCCACCCAGATGAGGTTCGGCGAACTGCAGAGTTTCCGCAGGTCTTGGTTCTTGAAGACTGAGAAGTTTTCCAAGTCTCCTGATGCTCGAAGGACCAAAAGAGATGTAGGGGCTTTCCGTGGTTCACGTAGGCCTCGTAGTTGAGTTGTAGGGATGTTGCAGAAGATGTAGTTAAAGACACCGTAACTAGTTGACGTAGTTTATTGTCAAAAGTAAGTTAGTTCGGTTGCCTGAGCCGCTTAGTTGAATGTTGTAAAACGACTGACTTTACTAGGTCACGAGTGTATTATTTAAGCGCCTCATTATGAATATCATTACTCATCAATGTAGACTAAATGTATGGAATTTGTTCCGTACAGGTAGGTACTGCAGTTTTGTATGAAACATCCCTAGTGAACCACCCCTTTAAATATTACTAGGGTGTCTTGTTAAGAAAAAGGTTCCAAATGCTCGATAATTAGTTTATAGACTTTTATAGATACCTTATGTACCTATCAAGTTATTCACAATAATTTTAACAAAATTGTATGAATGTTTTGTAAAATGTTGTCAGTGTAATTAAAAACTAGTGGTGTATTTACGATATACCTAGGTACGATATTTATTTAGTACCATAATAACCTATTGGTAATATGTAATACCTAACCGATTTAAAAACAAAGAAAAATGTCCCTAATGCCTGTTGATTCGTTTATATTACTATGTTTAAGTATTGTACAGATATACATAAAATAGCATAATAATTATTATGACTTCACAAAATGTCACGAATTTTATGTTTTTGTTACCTACCAAAAGAACTAATTATTATAATAATTACATTACTCAGTTGTTCTTTTATTCCTTCCCGTCTCACATATTTTTATGAGGAGTCACGGTAGGGATTCATATTTAAAATGCTTTTAAGTGCATTGTAAATCCTCCCCCGGCTCAGATCTTAATTCCGGGTAGCATTTAAACATCTAAATAGTGAAATTGGCCATTGTAAACACTCCCGGACCCCAGCACTATGGGAGTTCTGAGTACTGGAAGGGTTTCCATATACGCAACCCCTACGGAGGTCGCATGTGGGTGTAAGGGAGGTCCAAAAAAGAAAATGACTCTTATATTAAGGGTCCGTGTTTTCTTTTTGATTGATAGGGAAATTCTGGATTTGGGTTCATTTTAAACCCTGTCTGTATGTAGGTACAGGGTGTTAGGGTAAACAGTTGCATTGCTTTATGGAGTGATTGTACCCATGATACTGAACAACTTTCCCTAAGAAACCTATAGGAAATTCGCAAAAATTGTTGTGGACTTTCCATGCTAAATATGCTGATCGAATGTTTGTATGTAAGTCAATAATTTTTTTGCTAATTTCCTATAGGTTTTTTAGAGAAAGTGGTTTAGTATCATGGGTTTTTTATTCTGTTGTATCATGGGTACAATCACCCCTTAAAGTAATGCAACTGTTTACCCTAACAACCTGTAATAAGCAGTTCATAAGCAAATGAGTAGGTACGAAATAATACTTTATGTAATTATTTAATACAAATAAACACATATATTATATAAAACACACGTCTATAATAGATAACATCACAACAATAAAAAATTATGTACAGTAATTTTTTTTTTTTCAATCATTAACATTTAACATTTTAACGCTAATAATCTTACATTGGGTGTTTCTGTTGTTCCACCTACAAGAGCCTATGAATACTAGTGAAGCTCAGCGGTCCCTGCAGGTCTATACTCATACGGTGTGCGGGGACGGCGAGGGACAGGCGTACCCTAATTGAATTCGCTTTATGGGTACGCGCGCAGACAATGGTGGCTGACCCCCGAACACCGCGCTTGATTGAGCTTTCGCGATTGCTGCGCATCACTAAGTATTAATTTTTATTAAACTATGGCCAGGGTTTTCAATGAGATGATAATAATAATTTCTGAAATGCCACTTCTTACTTGTCTCTAATTTAATTTGATCTGATACCTATAGTTACCTACTAACAGTGTATGTACAGTAATTTACAACTTTATGCTTCCAACCTTTGATTAAATTTAAATAGCAAGATAGTAGAGTAGCCTAATATAGCGCATGGACCGCATAAATTGAGCCCCCGTCGCTTATTCGTCGTTTACTTAGTCGCAATCGGCATTGCATGATTCAGAAACTTATTTTATTTTAGGCGGAATAAAGGTACGACAATGCCTTCGTGTGCTTTTACTCGTTGTACAAATCATTCAAAAAGAAAAAAAAAACTACACGGCATTACTTTTCACTCGTAAGTACACACGGCGACAGATCAACCTACCCACCATAGTTGACCTCTATGTTCATGGACACAAGGTCGAACTATGGGTAGGTTGATCTGTCGCCGTGCGTACGCACGGCGACTCATCAAGATATACAAAACCAAAATAATAAGCTGGCCGCGCGTAGGCGCAGGGGCCAGCGGGGATAAAATACGCTCGCAGAGGGAGGCCATGGTTGAGCGAACAAACTTGACTTTAAGTCTTGTCTCCCAGTGGGGTGACAATAATTTAGTCAACTTCAACGCCACCAAAACACAGGCTTGTCTGTTCACCGCAAAAAGGAGTCCATTTAATCTGACTCCTACTTTCCGGGGTACATCTGTCCCTGTTTCCGACAGTCTTGGGCTTCTGGGTATAAGCTTGACCACGAAACTCAACTTCGGCGCTGACATCGAGTCTAAGGCTCAAACTGCGGCCAAAAAGCTGGGCATCTTAAACAAGGTGAAGCGGTACTTCACTCCTGGACAGCTCTTAGTATTGTATAAAGCTCAGGTCCGATCATGTATGGAGTACTGCTGCCACCTGTGGGATGGCTCAGCCAAGTATCAACTTGCCACACTCGACTCGGTTGAACGCAGAGCCAGGAGGCTCAATGGCGATAGTAAGCTGGTGGAGGCCAAGCTTCATAGCCTAGCCCACCGCCGCAGAGTGGCCTGCTTGTCGGTCTTCTACAGATTGTACTTCGGTGAGTGTGCCCAAGAGCTACATGAGCTCATCCCACCTTCCCCTTTCTACTATCGGACTTCCAGACGCACCGCGGGATATCACCCCTTCTTGGTTGACATCCCACATATCCGCACCAAGCGCCTTTCTGAATCTTTTATAATGCGCACAGCCAAGGAGTGGAATGCCTTACCTGCGTCAGTATTTCCGAGTACTTACAACCCGGATTCCTTTAAAGTACGAGTGAATAGGCATCTTCTGGGTAAGTTCGCTACATCTACGACCCCATCTTCGTCCTGAGGACTGGATTGAGGTCAAGAGCAAACCCATAGTTAATAAAAAAAAAAAAAAAAAAAGGTCGAGTAACATATAACGTCGTGCAGCCAGCTTATCTTGGATTTGTATAGCTTGATGTGTGTATATGAAAATCAGATCCATTGTTCGAATACGTAATGCAAGAACATCACCTATCTTCCGCTATATTAATTTAATCAAAGCTTCAAACTAAGTCAAAGACCCGTTTTTACCGCCGTTCTCTATAAAGGTACTTCCGTTCTTGTAATGTACTTGCAGTTCACTCTGTTTCCTCTTGGACGTGATACGGGTGAGAGTCGTGAGGGGTTCTAGGTTTGGCACCGCTGGACAACAGAAATATCGACGGAATTCGTTACGGAATGTTCCTGAAAACGAGACGACATTTTTTGTTAATCTTTTTTGTAAAAAAGTGAAGATAGATTTACTTATAACTACAGGGTGAAATTGATATCATTAGCATCCTTTTAAACTAATAGTCTAACCATCAAACTGAACAACTTTTACTATGGGGGCAAACCGATCGGAGCAAAAAAAAAATCTGCTGTTTGCAACATTTGAGTCGAGCAGGCGGTGCAGTTTAGTATGGGACAGCTGATTTTTTTTTAGCTCCGATCGGTTTGGTCCCATAGTAAAAGTTGGTTAGTTTGATGGGTAGACGCCAATGATATCAATTTCACCATGCATATTAAAATAATAATTGTCTACCATTATGTAAAATATGAACTCATACGCAAAATTGTGATTTTCAGCTCGGCCATTGTTCAATAGGAGTTGGTATGGTCATACAACTATCTGTGTGATATTAGGTATTTTAAATACCTAGGTAAAACATTTTTAAAATTGAAAAAAATAAAATTTCGCTTCGGTATAGCCCGATTTTCTTCGAAAGTGCGACATCGCCCTGCTGTCATGGGTTTTGGGACTATGTGGCTGATTGGGGTGTCAAAACACGCGTCTTGAAGAGGGCAACAAAAAGCAAAATTTCGTTGAAAAACGAAAAAAAATTAAAAATGCGGTCGTTTTTCGCCAAGTTTCGGTCAAAAAAAATGTATACCTACTTAAAGGGTTCTTCTAAAAAATATGCTGACACTTTTTTAAGGGGATGATCAGACCGTCAAACTGAACATCTTTCTCTATGGGACCAGTATCAAAATCGCGAGAAAAAAAATCAGCTGTCCCACACATTTGGCTCGAGTAGGTTTGCAGTTTTGTATGGACGAGCTGATTTCGATGTTGGTGCAATAGAGAAAGTTGTTCAGTTCGATGGTCTGATCAAGCCCTTAAAAAAGTGTCAGCATATTATTAAGAAGGACCCTGTCTGTATATCTCGAAAGCCAAAAGAGATAAATTATCGAAAAAATATTTAAAAAACCCTAGAGTGGTGGTGCGTAAGCGTATCACTGATGGGTTATTCCGAAATTGTACCTTTGTGACGCGGAGAAAAAAAATTATTCAGTTCATTTGGCAGATTCATATTTCATATTTCATATTTCATTTATTCGCATTCATGTACAGCATAGGTGTTACTTAGTAGCTAAAGCGGGTACATGAGCCCTGAAAGGGCACAGCAATATTAGCAGGTAATTATAAAAATAAGAAAGTGGTTATTACAATGTCAATCGTTAGATAATTAAATTACAGAAAATGGAAAAATAGAAATTAAGTACAATGTCAGTTTGTTAATGGATCATTTAAATATAAATTTCTTATAAAACATCAGTGTTAGTAAAGGCACACAATTATATAATATGATGCAAAGTAATAAAGGTAACAGTAATAGAAATCAATTATACAATAGAATGACGTTTTAATGCAATAGCATTTCGACAACGAATTAACAGATCTGAGATGGCGTTATTACTAATGAGGTAGGTGTAGGTATTATTGGAAGGTTACAGAATAATTATTTCATTATTATTTGCATGTGAAAGTGAAGCGAGTCAGGATGTCAGGATTTTGATATAATTATACATATGCTCACGCCATCGTCCCACCGGGGTAGGCAGAGTCAGAGAGTATAGACCGCCACATGCTGCGATTCTAACTCATCTACTCGGTCAATTTATTGGAACCGTAAATATCTAGGCTATTACTATTTCTATATGTATGTATATAATGAATGATTGACTATTTATAAAAGTTTGTCAGACAAGAACTCATCAATTGAATAATAGCATTTTTCGATCAGTAATAGTTTTAATTTTTTGATGAATATTTGGTCTTTTATTTCTGATTTTAAACTTTCTGGAATTTTGTTAAATATTTTGATAGCGAAAAAGTATGGACTTTTACGATACATTTCCATAGTACTCGTTGGCAGAGCGAGTTGATTTTTAGTTCTGAGATTATGACTAAGGTAGGTATTTTTTTGTATAAATAAATCTTTGTGTTTTCGCGCGAACGTGGCTATTTCTAAAATATAAATGGATGGCATCGAGAGGATACCGTTCCGGATGAAGTGTGGCTTACAACTGTGGCGCTGTGGAATGTTTGCAATGATGCGTATACATTTTTTTTGCATTACAAATAAATCGTGTGCCTGCGTGCAATTACCCCAGAGTATTATTCCATAACGTAACCATGCTTCGGCATGGGCGAAGTAGGCTGTTACCTTAGACTAATTATATCGGGACGCGTAACCACGTGTCATTCTACTAACAAATTTTCTGCCACTTTTTGCGGGGGGCGAGGTAACATGTTATCCGCAACTTTGGATTTTATTCCCTATGACTTTAGATTCTAATTTTGAATGTTCAAAATCATGAAAAGTAGTCTCGTGTGAACCCCAAACGTTCTAAGTTCAAAATTATTGTTTCGCTATTATAGGCTGTCTCGTTTAGTGATAAGGTATAAAATTGGGTGTAAATGCGCTAGATTAATTGATCTAATACCGTGGCAGAGGGGAAATGCTACCGCAAGGCCGGTCCGGATATAATTAGTCTAAGGCTGTTACGCTTGTTTTAAGGTCGGTGTTTATTTTAAGTATACGCAGTGCGTAGACGAATCTACTGAGTTTTGTTTTAGTGCTTGTGATGTGTTCCTTCCAATTAAGATTACAATCTATAGTTAAACCTAAGAGTGTGCAGTGTTGGATTTCTTCTACTGGGATATCTTTTATTTGTATTTGTAAGGTGAGTGGCTGACGCTGGTGGGGGTAAAATTGAATTGATTTTGTTTTATTTATATTCATACTAAGATTGTGTGCTTCTAACCAGGATTCATTTTCAAAGTACCCGAAGGTCGTGGAAGAAACGAGATCTGTGAATGTTTTTCTAATTTTAAAGAAATACGTATAAACAGTATAATATTTATTGTTATTGACTTCATTATAAAATTAATTTGATTTTCCTCAACCCTATTTATTATTGAAAGCCGAGGGAGACTCAAATTTTGACACAAAGGAAATTGGGATGAAGGAAATTGACTTCAAAATTTTGCAAGGATAATGAATTATCAATATTTATATCCAAGAGCGTCGGCGGATTATTTTGCGGAGGTCTCGTCTCGACACAATCGTGTTAAAAAAATTTTTTACTTTACTATACAGTGTACACACGGCGACACATCAAGCAAACATAAAGCTGGCCGCGCGACGTTATTCTTTTTGGAGTTCCGTACCCAAAGGGTGAAAACGGGACCCAGTTACTAAGAGCCAGGTTACACGTTCAGTATTTCATCAGTCTGGTCCATCAGTCTGGTCTGAATGACGGGAGAATGATGCCAGAATGATGGGAGAATGATGGACTGATGGAATGATGGTAAACCATCCATCCAGACTGTCATTCCGTTGTGAATGATGGTATACTGATGGTAAACTGATGGTCGTATCATTCTGGTGTCAGTCACCGTCGGGATTGCCAGATTGGGGGATTTTCACGGGATTTTGGGGAAAAATTTGGCCTTTGGGGAAAATTTGGAGAAGTGAAATCGTTGGGGAAATTTATGGGGAAAAAATTATCAAGGTGGGGAATATGGGGGCTTTAAATAAATAATTTTAACACCGCATTATGATTTATGTTACAAAATTAGGGCCTAATAATTAGAGATCGGATATTCGGATTCATAGTTACCGAAACTTCATTTTTAGCAATAAAATTATGGAAGCGGCTTCTTAAAATTATTATTTTTAATATTTATCGGGATGCCATGGCAATTGTTAGTTTTATATCGAGGTGTACTGGCAACATTAAAAAAATAAACTCACTCGTTCGTTCCACAAACTCTCGTTTTATTAGGTTATGTGCCCAGCGTGATTTAATTAAAGTATTTCGTTTAAATCTAGTAATTGAAAGTTCAAGCATAGGATAAAAATAACTTCGTAGCAAACGTTCCAAAGTTAAAAGGAAAGGAAAACTACGATGATTGGGCTTTTGCCGCCGAAAATTTGCTCGTGTTGGAAGGCATGGCGGATTTCATCAAGAAAGAAACTACCGTGGGCACCGAGGCCGGCACTGCAGAAACGATATCCGATGCAAAAGCCAAGGCGAAACTCATCTTAACGATAGATACATCGTTATATGTGCACATTAAGAAAGCAAAAACTACGAAGGAATTGTGGATGAAATTAAAAACTTTATTCGACGATTCAGGATTTTCGAGAAGAATTACATTGCTTCGTTATTTGATTTCAATTAGATTGGAAAACTGTGAGAGCATGACCAGCTATGTGACGCAGATTGTGGATACTTCACAACGGTTAAGCAGCACAGGTTTTGTGATAAACGACGAGTGGACCGGGTCCCTGTTACTGGCCGGTTTACCAGAACGTTTTGCGCCTATGATTATGGCCATTGAACACTCAGGCATACCAATAACGGCTGACACAATCAAGACAAAATTACTTGATATGGGTGCAGCCGAGGGGAGTGAGGCAGATTATAATTCGGCGTTAGCTGCGAAAATTTATCAGAAGAATAAAGGAGGCAGCTCTAGAAATCAAGGAGGTTCAGAAAAAATCATAACATGTTACAGATGCAAACAAACAGGCCATTATCGTAATCAATGTCCTCTTGTGAATGAGAATCCAGACAAGAAGAAACAGACTAACGCTTTTAATGCTGTTTTCCTCAGCGGAAATTTCTGTAAGAGTGACTGGTATATTGATTCAGGTGCCAGTATGCATATGACTGTCAATAGAAGTTGGATAAACAACGCTTCATGTTCGTCGAGCTTGCCAGAGATTATCGTCGCAAATAAGACAAAAGTTCCTGTTTCATGTGTTGGTGAGGTCGAAATCACCACAAGTTACGACTTTGAGGTTACAGTGAAAAATGTATTATGCGTGCCAAACCTCACAACTAACCTGCTATCGGTTAGTGAACTCATCAAGAATGGAAACAAGGTAATATTTAAAAAAAATCGTTGTCTGATACAAAATGAAACCGGAGATCTGGTTGCTGACGCCGAGCTTAAAGATGGTGTTTACAAACTGAACTTGAAGGAGAAAGACTGTTTATTTGTTTCATCAAATGTTGATGGTGAATTGTGGCACAGGCGACTTGGGCATATTAACAGCACTGATATGAACAAAATGAAAAATGGATTAGTAACGGGATTGGACTATCCAGATAGCTTTACTACAAACAAAGCTGATTGTGAGATCTGCTGTGAAGGAAAGCAGACACGTTTACCCTTTTAAAAGGAACTCGAGCTACAGAAACACTGGAGATTATTCATTCTGACATTTGTGGTCCTATGGAGTCAAAATCTATTGGTGAAGCAAGGTATTTTTTATTGTTCATTGACGATTACAGCCGAATGACCTTTATCTACTTTTTAAAGGATAAAGGCTCAGCTTTAAGTTATTTCAAAGAATTTAAGTCACTGGTAGAAAATGAGCAGAGTAAGAAAATTAAAATCCTTCGAACTGATAATGGCGGTGAGTACTGCAGTAATGACTTTAATTTGTTTTTAAAAAGCAATGGAATTGTACACCAAAAGACTAACCCCTATACTCCCGAGCAGAATGGTCTAGCTGAAAGATCTAACCGAACAATCGTGGAAAGGGCAAGATGTCTATTATTTGAAGCAGACTTGGATAAGAAGTTTTGGGCAGAAGCTGCTAACACAGCTGTCTATTTAAAAAACAGATCTGCTGCTTCAGGCATCGAGAAGACTCCGTACGAGCTTTGGTCAGGGAAGAGACCCGATTTGGGGCATATTAGAATCTTTGGCAGTTCTGTCATGGTATATGTACCGAAAGAAAAAAGGAGCAAATGGGACAAGAAAGCAACAAAACATATTCTTGTGGGTTTTTCTGAAAATGTTAAGGGCTACAGAATATATGAAGTGTGTAAAAATGTTGTATTCACAAGTAGAGATGTCGTTATTACAGAAATGCCGAGTAAGAAGAAAGAGACGCTCGGAGTAATACTTGAAAATACAGATTCAGTAGGGGAGTCCTCTGATGTAGATGAAGAGTTACTAGACACATCAAGTTCGAGTGAATATGATTATGCTGATGGTGATACTGTAGAAGAGATAAAAAAAGAAGAAATAGTACAAGAAAATATAGATCAAGAGGATCAGACGAAAAGACAGAGAAGGAAACCAGAAAGATATGGGTATGTTAACTTATGTGCTGCTCCAACTATGGTAGATGATGGGCTGACATATGCAGAGGCTATGAGTAGCTCAGACCGAGTAAAGTGGATACAGGCAATGGCCGAAGAGATGCAGTCATTTGAAGATAATCAAGTGTGGGAGGTTGTTGATGTTCCAAACAACGCAAGTGTAGTGCAGTGTAAATGGGTGCTTAAAAAAAAGGTTGACAGTGACAATAATGTGAGATTTCGTGCCCGATTAGTTGCAAAGGGTTTTACCCAGAAAACCGGAGTGGATTATGAAGAAACTTTTTCCCCGGTCATCAGACATTCAACTCTAAGGTTACTTTTTGCACTAAGCGTTCAGTTAAATATGGATGTCACTCATTTGGATGTCGCTACAGCTTTTCTTAATGGTGATTTAAAAGAAAGCATTTTTATGTGCTTACCCGAAGGTTTCTTTGTTAAAAACTCGGATAAAAAGGTCTTGAAATTAAGAAAAGCTGTATACGGCTTGAAACAATCTTCACTCGCTTGGTATCAGAAAGTAAATGATACCTTGTGTGATCTTGGATACTGTAAAAGTAAACTAGAGCCCTGTGTGTACATTAAGAATCATAGTAATGGTAAAAAAACTATTATTGGAATTTATGTCGATGATTTTTTAATTTTCTCTAATAATGATTCAGAAACACAATTTGTTAAAAAGGCTTTGAGTTCTAAATTTAAAATAAAAGATTTAGGTCAAGTGAAACAGTATTTGGGAATGAGAATAAACATTGATAAAAAGCAAAATGCTATCTCGATCGATCAGCAGCATTATATTGAACAGTTGGTTCAAAGGTTTGATTTGTCCGACTGTAACGGAGTAGGCACACCAATAGAATGTAAATTGAACCTACAGAAGTCGGAAGGTTGTGAAAATGAACTACCTTATCAAAGACTACTGGGTAGTTTAATGTACCTTGCAGTATTGACTAGACCAGACATAGCATACTCGGTCAGTTACCTGAGTCAATTTAATAATGCTTATTCTCATGTTCATTGGAATTATGCTAAACGTGTTCTAAAATATCTAATGAAAACCAAAGATTATTGTTTAAAATATACCAAAGAAAAGACAGAACTAGAAGGGTATGTAGATGCTGATTGGGGCAGTGATGCCATTGATAGAAGGTCCTATACAGGATTTTGTTTTCTAAAATCTGGTTCTGTCATTTCTTGGGAGAGCAGAAAGCAACGTACTGTGGCTTTGAGTACTTGTGAAGCGGAATACATGGCCTTGTCCGAGGCATGTCGTGAAGCTATTTATTTAAGAAACTTAGAATCAGAATTCACTGGTTCTTTAAGTAAACTTTCTTTATTTAATGATAGTCAGAGTGCACTGAAGTTGGCAAATAATCATCAGTCGCACAAACGATCTAAACACATTGATGTAAGATACAATTTTATTCGCGAAGTCATAGCTAATGGTGTTATTAACACAAAGTATTTGCCCACTTCTGAAATGCCCGCTGACATATTGACTAAGGGTCTATCCGAGGTAAAACATCATAAATTTATGAAAGTGCTTGGTCTTGTTAAAAAATAAAAGAAGGTTATGTTAGTTAATTAACTTTAATTTTGTTGTAAACTTTGTTAAGTTTGTGTTTTTGGCTATTTTAAGGGCACTTCGATATAGAGGGGATGTTAGTTTTATATCGAGGTGTACTGGCAACATTAAAAAAATAATATCACTCGTTCGTTCCACAAACTCTCGTTTTATTAGCAATGCGGGAATGCATAACTAATCGGATGCATAGTAAACGCATGCATAGCAAAAATCAACTTTTCAAAATTATTTAATTTAAAAGATAATTTTTTAATTTAAAAGAGAAATAAATCCCGGGATGTCAGTACCTCGTACGTCTGGCAACCCTGCAGTCTTCCATCATTCTGGCGTCATTCAACGTTTGACCAGACTGATGGACCAGAATGATGAAATACTGATGGGAAACTGATCGTGTAACCCACTCACCATTCTGGCATCATTCTGGCGTCATTCTGGCGTCATTCAGAATGATGGACCAGACTGATGAAATACTGACCGTGTAACCTGGCTCTAAGCCTACGTTGTCCGTCCGTTCTTCCGTCCGTCCGTCCGTCTGTCCATCTGTCCATCTGTCCGTCTGTCCGTCTGTTCGTCTGTCCGTCTGTTCGTCTGTCCGTCTGTCCGTCTGTCCGTCTGTCCGTCTGTCCGTCTGTCCGTCTGTCCGTCCGTCCGTCCGTCTATCCTGCCTATTTAGGGCTGTAACTTTTGAACCGTAATAGCTACATAGTTGAAATTTTCTCAGATTATGCTTTATTGCGGCGGATTTGTTAACAAATAATAAAAATTTCAAAAAGTTAAATATTAAGGGGGGTTTTCAACAAGAAACTAGTTTTTATCAACGTTTTTTCTTCACGCTCTATCGTAAAAACGGTAATACATACAAGCGTCAAACTTAGTGTGATTATAGAACATACTCTACAAAATACCAACAAATACTAAAAATCGGCCAAGTGTGAGTTGGTCTCGCGCTAATGGTCCCGGACAAAAAAGTTTTTTTTTCTAAGTTTATAATGTTGTGTTCTAAGGTGTGGTACGGAACCCTCGGTGCGCGAGTAGCCCGACTCGCACTTGACCGCTTTTATTTAGTAATATTGGCAATAAACCAATTTTCTTTCTTTCTTTCTTTCTTTCGTTATACATTACTCTACCTACGCGCGGCCAGCTTATTTTGGTTTTGCGTAGCTTGATGTGACGCCGTGTAACCGTGTGTACACACGGCGACAGATCAACCTACCCATAGTTGAACTCTATGTTCATGGACATAAGGTCGAAATATGGGTAGGTTGATCTGTCGCCGTGTGTACATATTTAAATACTTATTTGACGAAGTGCTTGCTTGACGAAATACGTATGGACGAACTGCGTATTGGACGAAAGCCCCGCCCGGTTACGGTCAGAAAAAAATCATAAGGTCCGCCACAGATTTGTACTGGATTTGACAGCGGCGCAATTCCGAACGCAATTGTGGAGTGGGAAAATCCATACGAAATCGTAATCCTGATTCAGGATGATCCGGAATGCAATTCCGTATGTGTGTGCCGGACCTTAGTCAAAAATGAAATTAGATATCCAAAAAATAAAAAACTCCAAGAGATATGACTTTGAGCTATTTAAAAAAATATATATTTGCGATTACTGTTTAATTATTCAGAACTTGTATTTATCACAAAGGTTGTGACACGGAGAAAAAAATGCAGTAATTTGGCAGACGGGTTCATTATGAAGTCGTGGAAGACACGATATCTGTGAATTTTTAAATAAATCCAACGCAATCAAGGCAATCCAGTTTATTGTATTTATACTAAAAATACGCATTATGAAAAATTTCACGTGAGATTTTAGGGGAGGGGGTCGAGCCAAATCTCACGACATCCACCAAGTGGGGGGCGGGTCGATGAAATAGCCCAAATCGCTTCACGTAATTAATGGACGCCTCCTGATTGAACCTTTGCTTTGTGCAGTGAGCCGAACAATCAGTATCGGCTACGACTTCGGCAAAGACTGTCCTTCGGTCTCTACGTTTAATATACTTTTTATACTAACCACTCATAAAATTGTAGATCAACGGGTTGATGGCAGAGTTAGCGTAGCACATCACATGCGACACTAGAGCGAGACAGGTAATCACGTCGCTCTGCTTCATGTCCAGTGTGTATCTAGAAATGGGAAGTAATAACATCTTCATAATCATAATCAAAGGTTGAATACGGGACCCTATCACTAAGCCTACGTTGTCCGTCCGTTCGTTCGTCCGTACTACCTTTTTAGGGCTGTAACTTTTGAACCGTAAATTATAGATAGTTGACATTTTCACAGAACTATTTTCGGGAATTTGTTAAAAAATGTTTAAAAAAAATTCAAAAAGTAAAAAATTTGGTTGTCCTCATACGAGAAACTAGCTTTTATCAAAGTTTTTTCTTCTCGCTCTATCGTAAAAAGGTACAATCCGGGCGAATTAACTTGGCACCTGGCTCGCACGTGGCTCGGAATTTGACACCCCTCCTACCCCCCGCGGGACCCCGCCGTCACCGTGCGAGGCCGTAGCATAGAATTTCAGTTACCGTTGCGCGTGTGCCTGCGTTTTAGCGTTTTCGAGTTATTTTTCAGAGTTTTCCGAGTTTCTTATTCCGAGCCACGTGCGAGCCAGGTGCCAAGTTAATTCGCCTATTTTGTAATACATACAAGCGTCAAACTTGGTACTGTGATAATAGAGCAAACTCTACAGTAAAACAAAAAATAATAAAAACCGGCCAAGAGTGAGTCGGTCTCGTGCTAAAGGTACCGGAGAAAAAAAAATTGTTCAGTGGTGTGGTACGGAACCCTCGGTGCGCGAGTAGCCCTACTCGCACTTGATCGATTTTATTATTATTACATTCGCAATCATAATCATAACCGCAATATTATGATTGTGATTGCTGAGAAAAGTGTTCTGTCCTGTCAGAGATAGTATCGGATCCAGATGAATTATTCCGTCTATGTCGAGTCGATTAGGGTTGAACCTCATCTGGCAGCACGGTATCGTATTTTTTCACGCTCCATCTTTTTCTGTCGCTTAGGATCAAATTATCAATATAATTATATTGAGCTTTATATATAATATAAAGCTCAATATTTTGCCACACGGATAGCATTGCATCCATAAGCTCTAAGTGTAGGTCTCCACCTACAAACTCTTGTACTCCTATCTAATCTAAACTATTATAAAACTGTAACAGAAGTGTGTCTGTACATAGAAGATATTTACAAAAAAAAGATTACGATATGGTTTTGAGATGTCCCTGATTCCAAATCACTTGTTTGTTTGTTTATTTGTTTGTTTGTTTGTGTGTTTGTTTGTGTGTTTGTTTGTTCGAGCATCACGCAAAAACTACTGAACCGATTGTGATGAAACTTTTTTTGTTTGATAGCTTATGATCTGACTTAAAATCTGGTATATAATTTATGCGGACGAAGTCGCGGGTAAAAGCTCGTAATTTAATATTTTAATTGTTTTTTTATTTATTTTTATTTAAAGGTAATGGACTCTTGCTTGTGCGTTAGCTTAGCAGTGCATTTCCGCCAGTATCAAGTAGTTTATGGGAGAATCTATCCCAATCTCAGGGATTGTTTTTGGTCAAGAACAAGAAAGAAGATTACCTAATTTCCATAAATTTTACATTGTTAAATATCTTCATATTATCATCATCATCTTATTTTACTTTTTCTTTTTTTTTTTATTTAAACTCTTAAAAAAGATAAACTCACCCTATGTAGGTACATGTTTTCTCAACTTCATTGAGTCTATGTGCACAATAAAATGTTAAAATAAATAAAGTACAATTCGTTTCTACTCAACTCAAATATTTCTGTTCCAACTAGTTCCAATACATATCTCCAAGGTTTCTATTGTATTTTTAGGCGATGGATTACGTACATTACGTTTTGTATACCTACCTAATGCGTATGCTAACATACTATTGACAATTTTCTGAAAGGTAATGTTGTTTTTCTACTTAAGAGTTCTGGAGGAATAAACCTCTAGAGACGCCTGAAGTGAAAGGCTAAAAGAATATAGTTTTGCTGAATAAGAGGAAGAGAAGTGCCAGACTTGGTATTTTGGGTGTGGGGCCCAAAGGCGATAATGTTGAAACGATCTTTATTCTTCAAATGCGAGCGAATATAATCTGTGTTGTCGAGATTATTTTGGGATGTTTAAGGTTGTCTGGAAGAAATTGCTTCTTAGCGACAAGACCGCCTTATTTTGTGCCTCTTGTATTTTTATCTCTGTATTTTACTGTGTATGTTTTGGTGTGTATATTGATTGATTGATTATTTACGAAAAAATTACACATACGTACCAGTATTTCGACTTTCTACAGTCAAATTATTCAGCTATCTTTCCCAAAAATAGTGATTATCAAATTTTCGGCTCAGTAAACAATAATTAATCAACCAATGGGTAACCAATCCGCATTGGACTCGCGTGGTGGACTATCGCCCATACACCCTCCCTGAGGGTAGGCCTGTGCAATGCAGTGGGACGTTTATAGGCTGATGATGATGATGGAACATTTGTCACCTTGCATGGGGCATTGAATACGCCGTTAGGCCTGATAAGATACCGAAGGATATTCTGAACTTGTCTGGAATCTAGTTTATTTATAAGTTGTTAGTGTTGTCATTTGTTTTGGTTAGTGTTGTCATTTGTTTTGCCAAGACGAGCCAAGCGAGGCACAAGGGGCACTACAAGTTCTCAAAGGGCTACGTCGTTTTTTTGAACCATCATAACTTGGGTTTGGTCTAGTATATTATAAGTTGTTAGTGTTGTCATTTGTTTTGAGTTAGTGTTGTCATTTGTTTTGCCAAGACGAGCCAAACAAGGCGCAAGGGCTCTACCTACCTATTCTCGAAGTCCTTTGTCGTTTTTTTAACCCTAATAACTTGGGTTTGGTCAGTTTTTTATAAGTTGTTAGTGTTGTCATTTTTTGTTTCGATTAATATGAATGGCCAAAAACGCCTGTTCGAAGCAATTTTATTTAATGTGGAACTCAACATTATTTATACCACAGAGTAGGTACTATAATTTACTACCGTTTTATACTTTGCTTCGTTTTGTTTTGTTTTGTTTTGATTGTGGTAAATGTTGTGGAGTTTTTGGCCGCATCTTCAGTACATCTTATCGAAAACTAAATTCAAACTGGTTTTTGTATTTTTTCATTAATTTCTTTATTGTAGGTTGTATTGAAATTTTGATTTTTTTTTCTGAATGACAGAGTCATTTTACCATAATACTTACGTATAATTTATTAGATATTGTCGAAACAATAACGAATCCAAAGCTTGAACTTCACGCATAGTTTATCACTTCTAAAAGCAAAAGAATTCTCAGTAGGTACATTCTAAAAATAATACGCAAACAGTTGCTTGTGAATGTTTTACTAGCTACTGTGTACACAATGATGTGTGAACATAAATTAGCACAGTCATTTCTTTACGGTTTGACCCGGGACTAATTTTATTAAGAAAGCATTTACCCGCGACTTCGTCCGCTAAAATTATATACCAGATTTTAAGTCAGATCACATGCTATCAAACAAAAAAGTTTCATCAAAATCGGTTCAGTAGTTTTTGCGTGATGCTCGAACAAACAAACACCCAAACAAACAAACAAACAAACAGACAGACAAAAAATCCAAAAATTGGTGATTTGGAATCAGGGACATCTAAAAACCATATTGTAATCTTTTTTTTGTAAATATCTTCAATGTACGCACGGCGACAAATCAACCTACCCATAGTTCAACCTTATGTCCATGAACATAGAGTTCAACTATGTGTAGTACAGGCACACTTTTGTTACAGTTTAATAATAGTTTAGATTTATTTCTTTGGTATTTCATTTAAGAGCGAAATTTGAGGCTAGAATAATAACAAAATTTATAAAATCACGTCAGAAAAAGCCCCTATAATTTTGTATTTAACTCTCTCTCTCTCTCTCTCTCTCTCTCTTTTTAAAAACCTGACGATTTACGATTATGTACACTTTAAATACGGAGTAAATATTTTTGGAAAAGTTATTTTCTAAGGAATAACCCTAAGCGCGTAATTTCTCTATGGAAATAACGTTATTTTATTCTTATTTCGATGACAATTTTTTTGCTCAAAAGTCATTTATATTGCACAATCTAATTAAAATCAGTGCATTGGTCATTTTATTTAGTTAAAATCCTTCTGGGGGATACAATTTTGATTTCTATGATGCGTAATGATTTTTTTTATATCTTTTCTACTGTCTTTTTGTTACGAAATGGTGCCGGTTACAGTTTAAAAGTTCCATTCATAATTACTTCCCACCCCTCCTTACAAAACTTCGTAAAATGACTGGGCTATATTTTTATCTTTGAGCTAACGATTACGAAATTGGATTGTCTTGTCGAAAATGACATGGCTGTGTAAGAAAGGAGTGGTCACTAATGACGGCTCAAAGTGATATCGATGGAAGATTCCAATATTGAGTCTGCCTACTGTACACTTAGATCAAATAATAGGGTATAAGGCTGCCTGTCCATTGACGCGAGCTGGCTGTGCGAGCTGTGTAGCTGTGTAAATATTAACCAATCAGAGATTCGACCGAAATCGGCCGAGCTCCTGATTGGTTAATATTTACACAGATACACAGCTCGCACAGCCAGCTCGCGTCAATGGACAGACAGCCTTAGACAGGTTTTTAAAAATTGTTCTATGTTAATCACTGACGTAAGGACTTTGTAGAAAATGTATATTTTACGTTCCATTACATAAATAGTGCAAGAAAAAACGAAAAAAAAAATATTTAAATATCCCGCGAAAACACTTTTCCTGACAATATACGTAGCGCTGGCGACAAGCAGTAAGAAAATATTGTTTTTGTCTACTTTAGTCACGTGATCGTAAACGATTGTGATTGGCCGAATGGTTGATGACGTCAACTACTTGTAAACAGTTGCGTGTAGAGTGTGAGAGTCGTACAAAGTTTACAAGCAGACGACATCACGATGACGTCACCTGCTTGGCGCGACGTGGTTTAAAGGTTAATGATACTTTTTCCTAACACCCTCTATATTTTTTAATTATTCATCTACACTAATATTATAAAGAGGAAAGATTTGTACCTATTTTTGTATGTTTGTAATGAATAGGCTCAAAAAGTACTGGGCCGATTTAAAAAATTCTTTCACCATTAGAAAGCTGCATTCACCCTAAGTAACATAGGCTATATTTATTGCTAGAAAAGATTAGACGTCCACCCGTGCGAAGCCGGGACGGGCCGCTAGTTTTTTATATAATAAAACTCACCGTAACACAGAAAGCAGGTGCACTGGGAAGTAGCACACGGCGAACATTATAACGACAGCCACCAACATCTTGGCAGCCTTCCTCCGCGACCGCAGCCGTGCTGGAAATGAAAACAAACCTTCATCATCATCAGCCTTTGAGATTTCATGTCTCACTGTCTTTCATGGGTCACTTCTTCTTCTTCTTATCGTGTTGGCAGAGCCCTGGTGTCAGAGCCCTGGCGTCAGATTTTTTTCTGACCGCCTTACGGCCTCTGACTCGGTTTTTATGTAACGGCTACTACCACCAGAGATAGTAGCCGGGACCAACAGCTTAACGTGCCATCCGAAGCACGGAATCATATTTCTATTCAGACAATCAGGTGATTCAGCCTGCAATGTCCTAACCAACTGGGGAAAAACGCACAAAGTGACATCATTGTCACTAGGTGTCCCCGTGGGAATCGAACCTACGACCTCCGTGTCGAGAGCCAATGCAAGAGCAATGGTTAAGAAACCATTAGACCACGGAGGCAGACCACGGAGGCATGGGTCACTGGTCACTGTATACGTTGTTATAATAAAATCCCCGAGACCATTTTGAATCTAAGGCTAATAATAAAGGCTAGGATAGGTAATCACATATTCGCTTATTTGTTTCCACTGAAAACAACCATGATTAATTTTCAGATTACAACTATGGCCGTTTTTCACACATAATTATAAGCATCGTAAATGTGTTTTATTGGTTCGATTAAATGAGCGAGAATCTAGTTGTTTTGTAAAATTATAAAAAACGAGCTTTTACCCGCGACTTCGTCCGCATAAATTATATACCAGATTTTAAGTCAGATGATAAGCTATCAAACAAAAAAAGTTTCATCAAAATCGGTTCAGTAGTTTTTGCGTGATACTCGAACAAACAAACACCCAAACAAACAAACAAACAAACAAACAAACAAACATACAAACAAACAAACAAACAAACAGACAGACAAAAAATCCAAAAATTGGTGATTTGGAATCAGGGACACGTAAAAACCATGTCGTAATTTTTTTTTTGTAAATATCTTCAATGTACAGACACATTTCTGTTATAGTTTTATAATAGTTTAGATTAGATACTAGCCATGTTTCACAAAAAATAAAAAATGTTTAAATCGCCACTAAACAATTTTTTTTTTCTGTTTGTTTAAAGGTAGTCCGATATTTTTTTTCTACTGGAAACAACCAGGATTATTTTATCAGATTACAACTGTGGACGATTTTCGCTCATAAAAGCAAAGTAATTTTTTTTGTTTATTGGTGTGATTAAAAGAGCGAGGATCTAGTTGTTTTGTAAATTATACTGGCCGTGTGCCACAGAAAAAAATGTTAAAATTGCCGTTAAACAAAAAGAAGAAATTATAAAAAAGCTAAGTACTAAATGTAACTAAATGGCATCTTCTTGAGTTTTACGTCGAAAATGATCAGTTTTTCTAATTAGCGACGCGAATCGCGCGTGAACACTTCTTGGCTCCATATTCGCAGTTTTATCACTCTGAAGTGCGATTTTTGAATCACACGTTGAAATCAGCAGTAGAAAATGTCAAAATTACTATAGACATTATGCCTCTTTCTACTGCCGAATGGAATGTGTGATGTTCAAAAATCGCACTCTTGTTGTGTTCGCGCATTCGCATTTAATGTGGGCCAAAAACCGACAAAAAGTTACAAGGCGCGAACCGACGAATAATATGCGAATCGGCTCCACATTCACGCTTTCACTCGTTCACGCATGGTTTTCACGCGTTCACGCATGGTTTTCACGCGTTCGCGCATGGTTTTCGCGCGTCCGCGCACGGTTTTCGCGCGTTCGCGCGCGAATGTGTAGCGGCCTTAAAACTAAGCTACATAAGCGAAAGGTACAGCTAGCAAAACTATCAACGCAAAAAAAATCTGCTGTTCCATACTAAACTGCAGCCCAGGAGGGGTTCTTGACTTAAATATATGAAGACAGCCGATTTTTTTTTGTTCTGACTGGTTTAGTCCCATAGTAAAAGTTGTTCAGTTTGATGGGTAGAGTACGTAGTTTGAAGGCTAATGATACTTTTCCTTACAACCTGTATAAATTGTGGGGACGAAACGGTAACGGGTTAACTCTAGTGTCTAAATAAATTCGTTGAAGCTGAAGAGCAAGCTGAAGAGCAAGTAAGTACTTCTGGGAAAATATGGAATTCACGCAATAAAGGTTTCTGAAAAGATTTTATATATTCGCATCACTGAACTAGAAAGAAAGAAGCCGAGATGTGGGCGAAAAATGAAAAAGAAATCAACTGCCTCCGTGGTCTTGTGTCACATCCAGTACTACAGGGTGATTTTTAATAGGTCTGTATGGCTTAAAGGGGAAAGAGTACAGCCCATTAGAAGTCTAAAACTGTATGGAACCCCTGGTCAAAAACCTGAAAAATAACTTTAAAATTTGAAAAAATAGGTAGATGACACGATTGTATCAAGACACTATCAAGACCTCCGCCTCTAAATACCTAGTAGACAAAGTTGTATTACGTAATAAAATACAACCTGCTTACCAAATAATTTCTACTCAAGAAAGTAGAAAGAAGAAGAAAGAGAGAAATAGTGAGTAGAAATTATTTGGTAAGCAGGTTGTATTTTATTACATAATACAACTTTGTCTACTAGGTATTTAGAGGCGGAGGTCTTGATACAATCGTGTCATCTACCTATTAGTCATGGATTTCCGCAAAGTAACGCCTGATTCAATTAATTTTAAAATTTGAAGTAACTTATGAGATTTTTTGTTTTTAGTTTATGAATAATTTATCCAGTAAACAGAAAACGTAAAAAAAAAATGCATGCAATAAGTATTTATTTTTATTTTTATGCTTTTACCCACGGACCTGAAAAAAAGACGGACGGAATCTCGTCTAATCAAAAGTGAAGCACCCATTTATACGAGTGTGCGTGCTGTCGCCCTGTTGCGCGGGACAAAATGGCGGCGGGTTGTCGCACCGGCGCCTAGAACTGGTGCGTCTGTGTGAGTGTAGGAGCTTTGTAGAACAAACGAAATCTGTAGCACCTTGCTGCTTCACCTCTTTTTAATGTGACATTACGTCCGTCTTTTTTTTAGGTCCGTGCTTTTACCTTAAATTTTGGTAATTTTTGAAAAAAAGTTAGTGTCCATTATTTCCGTAACCAGTGATTTTCGACCAGGGGTTCCATACAGTTTTAGACTTCTAATGGGCTGTACTCTTTCCCCTTTAAGCCATACAGACCTATTAGAAATCACCCTATATATTGAACTAAGTCTGTGTATTTTTCTACGCATCTTTTATTTTATGAAAGTTATGATGATGTTCCTTGTATTAGTTACCCGCATTTGTAGTGTTACTTAAACTTTAAAATACTCGTAGTTTTTAATTCGCTCATATTTTAAACTACATTGTAAATAGTTTTTAAGATTTTCTCATGTAAATGACAATGTCGAAAATGAGAAACAAATAAAGATTCTTTAAACAGAAGAGCATGAGGCTCTTGACACGGAGGTCGTGGGTTCTATTCCCACGGGGGACACCAAGTGATATTTGTCACTTTTTGAATTTTTCCCCAGTTGGTTAGGACATTGCAGTCTGAATCACCTGATTGTCTGAAAAGAAAGATGATTCCGTGCTTCAGATGGCACGTTAAGCCTTTGGTCCCGGCTTCAATCTCTGGTGGCAGTAGTCATTACATAAAAACCACGTCAGAGGCCGTAAGGTGGTCTGAAAAGCTCTGACACCAGGTCTCTGCCCACACGATAAAGATGAAGATCACCTATTTTATTGAATAAATTAAAAATAAGATTGAAAATAAACTTCTTCTTGGTCGTAACCTCGTGGGTTGCTTGTGCCCCCACAGCTCTCCAGGCCGCTCGATCTTGGGCCCGGTGTATGCTGGCCTGAAGTGTGGTTTTGGTAATTTATTTTACCAAATCGGTCAATCTCGTAGGCATGCGTCCTTTACCTCTCTTTCCCTCCATATTGCCGGTGATCATGGGTTTTTCCAAACTATCTGGAGTGTGATTTTTGAATCTCATTCGCTGAGTTCAGCAGTTGAAAATGTCAAAATTACTGTGGAGATATGCATCTTTCTACTGCTGATTTGACTTTCAAAAATCATACTTCAGGAGTGCGATTTTTGAAAGTCAAATCAGCCGTAGAAAGATGCGCGATCTCCATAGTAATTTTGACATTTTCAACAGCTGAACTCACCGAATGAGATTCAAAAATCGCACTCCTGATCACCTGACCGTATCCCCAAAGAATTTAAGGACTGGTTGCATACAGATGGTGGAGAGCCTCGTCTTGATGTTCAACTCATCGAGAATGGACTCATTTGTGCGGCGTTCAGTCCTGGATATTCGGAGCATTCTGCGCCAGCACCACATTTCAATTTCAAATGCGTCAATCCTGTGACGCTTTGAGTGCGAGCTTTCAACGTCCAGGCTTCGGATGCATATAGGAATATGCAGAAAATAAGTGTCCGCATGAACCAGGAGTGCGATTTTTGAATCTCATTCGCTGAGTTCAGCAGTTGAAAATGTCAAAATTACTGTGGAGATATGCATCTTTCTACTGCTGATTTGACTTTCAAAAATCATATTCAGGAGTGTGATTTTTGAAAGTCAAATCAGCAGTAGAAATATATTGCGTATCTCCATAGTAATTTTGACATTTTCAACTACGGAACTCAGCGAATGAGATTCAAAAATCGCACTCCCGTTCTTTGTTTAAATTACGACCCGGTTGGTGTAATGGTTACCACGTCGGACTGCCAAACCAGGGTCCTGGGTTCGAATCCCGGTTCGGTCATGGATGTTATATGGTCGTGCCGTTGTTGTATGGTTTCCATATTAAAAAGCCTGTAGTGCTTAACTTGGGATCATTACAATGTATGTGCCTGTGAGCGTTATATTTTTTTTTTAAATTAAGCTATACTTACGTATTTTTTTCGATTTAACTTTTATTCATTATTTCTATTTTATATGAAACTTGATTTCAAAGAAATATAAAGAAATGTCAAATAATGATTAAATTCAAGTTAAATTCAGACTCAAAAGAAATACAACCTATTCCGCCAAGCTTTTTCAAATACCTAACACTATTTGAAAAATACTACTATTATTCCAGTACCTATTTATTTCAAATAATTCGAGAAATAATGGATAGAAAAATAAAAAATCTGATAATTTTTATATCAGCTTTGCATCACATAATCTCCAAATCGTTTTCGAATTTTGGTACCTTTCATGAAAATGCAAATGTTGTCCATTTAGAACCTCCTTTTTTGAAGTCGGTTGATTGTAACCTACCTACTGATTTGATTACGCGAAACTGTGTTGTATTAGCTAACCACAGCGGTTATTTGATTACATTACATAATCAACATTGATTTTGTTGTCAAAGCAAATCTCAATTGGCCTATATTAGGTTAGTGACGTGATACTGATAAACAGGAAGAAAATGTGCGAAAATATTGTTCACATTGTAAGTAGATAAATACTTCAATCGCAAGGTTACACATGTTTACCAGAAAATGTTTCCATCCCAGGAAGCTTCTATACCTTGGAGGGCACACTGCCTAACAAGCCGTGAAACATGATAATACTCTTTGGTGGTCGGTAATGATCGTTCTTATTTTGTAAATTCCCGTCTATGTTTTCGACGTTACTTTGTCCTGACACTTTTTTAAGGAGATGATCAGACCCAAGAACATTGTATATAGTATAGGACCAAACTCTTTCAATGTTGCTGTAGGCTGACAACCAAGCAAATGTTTCACCTCGGAACACCAGTGTGTCTCTTTCTAACGTGTTGCCAACACCCTAGTTAGAAAGGGACACACAATTAGTGTTCTGGGAATCTTACTGGTCTCGTTGCCAGCACTGTGTAGTGCACAATCTTGTTACTGTATAACATTTTTGATCAGACCATCAAACTGAACATCTCTCTCTATGGCACCAACATCGAAATCGAGAAAAACAATCTGTTCGTCCATACAAAACGGCAAACCTACTCGAGCCAAATGTATGGGACAGCAGATTTTTTTTTCGCGATTTCGATGTTGGTCCCATAGAGAAAGTTGTTCAGTTTCATGGTCTGATAATCCCCTTAAAAAAGTAAAAATATAAAGAAGGACCCTGTATAACATCAAAACCGTAGGTACCAACAAAAACCGATGCCGTATTTTATTAAGTACCTAAGGAAATAAATTAAAATGATATATGTATATTATTTCTGAAGCAACCTTTAAATATGACAAGAAAGTTTCTGAAACGCCCGAGATCGAATTTGTAGTGGTACTTACTACATCGCTGTTCAGCTGAAGCCAGTTTGAGGGTCTCTGCCTGACCAGGTATCTTGTCTGGTCTCCACAGCACCCTCACGATCTGGTGGTAGGCCACCGTCATCAGCATCAAGGGGATCCTGTAATAATTATACATTTTACTTACACTTTTAGTGGACAGTGGGCATATTAAAACGCCTTAAAATTGCAGCATGTAGGTTTTCTTCAAAATTTTTCTTTATTTAGAGGTCATCGACCCAACACATTTCCATCACTGTAACTATAGTACCTATAAGAGATCATCATCATCAGCCTGTAAACGTCCCACTGCAGGGCACAGGCCTACCCTCAGAGAGGATGTATGGGCATTAGTCAACCACGCGTGCCCAATGCGGATTGGTAGACTTCACATTTCACACATCAGAATTTCTTCTTCAGCGTATGCAGGTTTCCTCACGATGTTTTCCTTCACCGTTTGAGAGCAGTAGAAATAACGTACATAAGTTAGAAAAACTCATTGGTACATGGCATGTTGTCCGTGCGGATTCGAACCCGGACCCCCATAATTGGGTGTCCGTCCATACCTCTCCGCAACGCGCCACCGACGCTGTATAAGAGACGATATACAACGTGTTAATGAATTAACGCAAAACTAGAAAGTAGTTTGTTTAGAATCGAGAGCAGAATCGAATTATCATGGTTTCAACATGGGTAATTTTTTTCAAAATATTAAATAATTTGTTTGCAAAATTTTAAATTTTCTGAACCGGATGTCAACCCACCGCACGGGCACACTCATCCTACTTACTACCAAAACAAGATTATAAAAATGTATCATGAGTACTTTAGCGCTTTTTTTTCGTGCTGAAATGATAACAAATCATTTTAGCCTCAAAACTTAAAATGCAAATAACTTTAAATTTTAACTATCAAAATAATGAAATTATTGTTTCAATCTAATTATTTTATTATAAATCAGTTGGGGTGTATGAGGTTTTGCGCTAATTCATTAAGGGTTAGTCCATCTAGTTATACTATTAGTTATACTAACACGTTGTAGTTATAGATGACGTTTTTTTCGTTATCATTAGCTGCAAGGCTTATTCAGTATTCATAGGTTGTAGAGCATCTCCATGATGGGGATGGACCAGGTCTGCCTGCATAACTCCAGTCCGCACCTCCGGTTTAGGAGTTACAGCCGTTTAAAGGTCAGTTATGGTTGCAAAAAATGAATATGCATGAATATGCAGGTATTATTGTAACAAGAAAGACACACTGCACTGCACGATGAAATGTAGCTATGCGAACAGTACAAAAACTGACATGTTCTGTCAGTGAGTTTAGGAGATACAGCCGTTCAAAGGACCGACCATGGTTTGAAGCACACCTTTAAGTATTACTAGGGTGTTTTGTTACACACTGTACTTATACGTATGATCGATGCTAGTATCAAAGCGTATGTATGAAATATGAGGTTACAAGCCACAAAAAACCGTTTCTAATGTAAGGATCTGAGGTAATAAATCATTTTAATAAAACCGGTCAAGTGCGAGTCGGGCTACTCGCGCACCGAGGGTTCCGTACCACACCACCACAGAACACAATATTATTAACTTAGAAAAAAAACTTTTTTTGTCCGGGACCTTTAGCGCGAGACCAACTCACACTTGGCCAGTTTTTAGTATTTGTTGTTATTCTGTAGAGTTTGCTCTATAATCACACTAAGTTTGACGCTTGTATGTATTACCGTTTTTACGATAGAGCGAGAAGAAAAAACGTTGATAAAAACTAGTTTCTTGTCCCCCTTAAGAGCCTATGTCGAAAAATAATTTTAGCGAAACGGACGTGTGATAGCTTATATTACTGCCAGATGCGAGAGAAAGAGATGGGGCGGCGCGCGCGCCTGGAACGAATCAAGCGACAATACAAACTTTATTTAATTGTGATTGTACTGTATGTATGTCTGTGTGTTGTGTTTGTCTTGTATGTTAGTTCAATTCTGCTCTAATCAAAACTTAGATAATAGCAATCTCTTTTTTTTAAATCAAGTCTGATGTTTCTATTATTCACCGTTTAGCAGTTACAAGCGTTTATAGACAAAAACGGAGGCTACTTTGGCTTGTTTTTCTATCGAGAAAATTTGTCTTAATCGTGTTTTGGCTCTAATCAAAACTTTAATTATATGTTCAATTTACACATATCCGCAAATCATACTCCTACTGTTAGTACTTCATGATATATGGAGCTTTGAAGAATCCTATTTTTTTTACATAGCCCCTTAATTTTTAACTTTCTGCCATTTTTATTATTTGTTAACAAATCCGCCGCAATAACGCATAATCTGAGAAAATTTCAACTATCTAGCTATTACGGTTCAAAAGTTACAGCCCTAAATAGGTAGGACAGACGGACGGACGGACGGACAGACGGACGGACGGACGGACAGACGGACAGACGGATGGACGGACGGACGGACGGACAACGTAGGCTTAGTAATAGGGTCCCGTTTTCACCCTTTGGGTACGGAATCCTAAAAAACGTTAGAGAAATTGAAAGGTATTAAGACGATTGAGATGGAGATGAATGTAAAACCGTTTTATTGTGTTTTGATGGAAAATGATTGAAAGCTTAGCGCTTTAAAAGCAACAATGGGGCTATTGTTACCGCTTCACACATTTGAAGAAGGAGCGTTGTCGAAATAACAAATAGAAAACGTTCTTTTGTTACTTTCTGTGTCCTGTACACAGAAATTAACAATTTGGGAAACAAACACGTTCCGGAGATGTAAGGACACGCAATCACGGGGGCCAGATTTGAATCCGCACGAACGAAATGCCACGTACCAATGAGTTTTTCTAACTTATGTACGTGATACCGACTGCTCTCGAATGCTGAAGAAAAATATCGTGAGGAAACCAACACGATAAAGAAGAAATTCTGTTGCGTATACAACGTGTTAATGAAATAGCGCAAAACCTCGTACACCCCAACTGATTTATAACAAAATAATTAGATTGCAACAATAATTTAATTATTTTGATAATTAAAATTTAAAGTTATTCGCATTTTAAGTTTTGAGGCAAAAATGATTTGTTATCATTTCAGCACTGAAAGAAAGCGCTAACTTACTCATGGATACATTTTTATAATCTTGTATTGGTAGTAAGTAGGGTGAGTATGCCCGTGCAGTTGGTTGACATCGTGTTCAGAAAATTTAAAATTTTTCAAACAAATTATTTAACTTTTTGAAAAAAAATTACCTATGTTGAAACCATGATATTTCGACTCTGCTCTCGATTCTAAACAAACTACTTTCTAGTTTTGCGTTAATTCATTAACACGTTGTATATGTGTAGTCCACCAATCCGCATTGGGCACGCGTGGTGGACTGATGCCTATACACCCTGAGTGTAGGTATGTGCCCTGCAGTGGGACGTAAAAAGGCTGATGATGATCATCAGCATCAATAAATCGGCTGATAGACGTCCACTGCTGGACATAGGCCTCCCCCAAGGACCGCCAGACGACCGACAACCGAACGACCAGTCCTGCGCTGTTGCCCTCATCCTACGGGTTCCCGCCGCCTTCACCAGGTCGTCGGTCCACCTTGTTGGGGCCTACCCATGCTGCGCTTTCCGGTAGGTGCGCGGTCGCCACTCGAGAACTCTTCGGCCATAAATCATACTTAACAAAGTGAAATAATCCTGTCGCTCGTCATGAACATTATTATTTTGGCTTCCTCACGACAAAATAACTAACATTTATGTCGTGTGTGAGGATTCGAACCCGGATTCTCACGATTGGAAATCATCGCCTCTCCACAACGTGCCATCATGTTGCACTTTCCCGTACGCGGTCGTCACTTGAGAATGATGATGATGATGAATTAAAAATAAAGTATAATGCTGGATAGATCAACCTGGATATATAAAAAAAAACTTACGTATAAATGAACACCACTTTGATGATGTGCCAGATGAGATCACTCTGCGGAGACCACGTCGCCATACATTGCACCAGGTATGGAAGGTTGAAGCGAAGTGGGTCTGTCGTCACTGTGGTCAGGACTACCAGCTCGGGTACATCTGCGGAATTTTAACTTAGTTTAGTAATAGAATGGCTTGGAAAAAAAAATGTTGAAAGAAAAAAAAAATTAATTATAAATCCTCATTATTTTGAATCATATCGGAAAAGGTTCTTGCGGCAAGGTTTTTCTAGGCAAATTGGCGGCGTTGAATTAACCCCTGTGTAAACATAGACTAGAATCAAATTGCGTTTACAAAAGAAATAAGTCCATAATTTTACGGTCGGATCTCGGTCTATTTTGACGAGGACTCGGGTCTACTCTGCGCAAACTAATACCTATTGACGAGCGAAATTATTATTCCTGTAGGCCTCGCATGCCACCCCCGAGAAAACGATAAAAATCAAGATGTGCCTCCGTCTTTATTATTTTACGTATACCAGCCTGCGTAACATGACATAGGTGAGAGCGACACAGGTCACTTCTAAAAGTCAAATTTGAGTGAGATACTATAGAGATAACGGCCAATTTGACGTTTTAGAAGTGACCTGTGTCGCCAGTGTTGCCAGATATACAGATTTTACTGTATCCATACCTACAGATTTTCAACATGTCATACCGATAAAAAATTTATACAGATTTTCAACATTTAATTTTTTTTCATACTGAATTACCTCAAATGGTAGTTTTCAGACCATATTGGCAGCAATGACCACAATATTTCAATAGAATATAACAAAGAAATCGTTTAGAAACAAAAACTATAGGGGGGTTGCTGCATTATAAGCAATTACTCAACAACGAGCCTTGCTATGACATAGATATTGATCATAACTTCATCTAAATCATCTAAAATTAATAAAGACATTTATAAAATTATGCATAACTTTTATTTATTCAGCTCTAAATGTAACAATTAAAGCACCTAGGTAGTTAACTACAGATAAAATTATACAGAATACCAATGCTAAATACAGATTTCGTACAGATTTTCTTAAATTTACTTTATATACAGATTTCATACAGATTTTTAAAATCTTCGGTCCAGCTACTGCTTTTAAAAATCTGGCAACACTGTGTGTCGCTGTCACCTCTGTCGTGTTACGCAGGTTCGCATGACGTTTTTCTCGTTTAAACGCTTTGTTGTGTGTGGCATGCTAGCCGTTTTGGTCGTGCTGTATGCCTCCCCTAATGCATATTGTATAATATGCCTCTCTACAACGGCAACGGTCGAGGTGATGCAGCTCGAATTCATCGGCTTCCCTTGAACTTTGCCAAGTCAGACGTAAATCGTACGCTCGTAAACTCTTGATTTTCAAGTCAATGGTTTTATCGCCTCTAAAACCTTTCATTGTGAAAACATCAGCCTTAATAATCCGAGATCCGACCGTAAAATTATGCACCTACTTCTTAGGCGAACGAAATGTGATTCTAGTGTATGTTTACACAGGGGTTCATTTAACGCCGCAAAGTTGCCTAGAAAAATTTGCCGCAAGTACCTTTTCCATTATGATTTTTGCTATAACTTTTTCCACCTATCTGTTTGGGAAATAAATGAGGTTCCATCGGAAGGAGACTGATCTAAATTACTGGAAAAACTAGGGTTTCCACCTCTCAGTCTGCTGCAACACTAAGGTTACCAGGTTAAAAAATTCGTTCAAAAAATAGGTGCATAATTTTACGGTTGGATCTCGGTCTATAATGAATAATTGATTACCTACCACCAGTAGGTATCATATTTCAGATGAATCGTCGCCGCCAAAAGTTTCCAAAATTGATCCGCTTCTATAAATTATTTTCGCTTCAGTAATCTTATCTGCGTAGCTTAGTTAGATTATGAAAAGTTTATCGTTCAAGAGCTTTTAATGGGTGACATTATGGCGCGTTGTGGAGAGGCGAGGATTCCCAATCGTGAGAATCTGGGTTCGAATCCTCACGCACGACATAGATAAGTTATTTTAAGCCAAAACAATAATGTTCATCTGTCGCTGGCTTATTTCATTTTGTTAAGTATGATTTATGGCCGAAGAGTTCTCGAGTGGCGACCACGTACCGGAAAGCGCAGCGTTAGTAGGCCCCCCACAAGGTGGACCGACGACCTGGTAAAGGCAACGGGAGCCTGTTGGATGAGGGCAGCGCAGGATCGGTCGTTGTGGCGATCCTTGGGGGAGGCCTATGTCCAGCAGTTGACGTCTATCGGCTGAGATGATGATGATGATGAAGTATGATGTACATAAACAATTATTTGTTAGACCGTTTGGTAAGAAATGAATTATCTAAATCAGTATTTTTGATGCGCCAAAAACCTTTCAATGTCATGCAGATTCGCATTTTCTAATTTTTATGTCATCGTTATGATTTAAAATGTGAGGACTATGGGATCAACATCGAAATCGCGGAAAAAATCTACTATCTCATACATTTTGGCCGAGTATGATTGCAGTTTTAGTACATGGAAAAGCAGATGTCTTTTTCGCGATTTCATCTTTGCTCCCTTAGAGAAAGTTGTTCAATTTGATAGTCTGATCCTCCTCTTAAAAAAGCGTCATCATATTAAGAAAGACCCTATACAGGGTGTAAGGGACAGCCCCCCGCAGACTGAAACGGTGAATTATGGAGAAAACGTGAAAAAAATCTGCTGTTTCGTACAAAACTGCTGTACCTACCCGTTTTTCACGTTTCCTGAGGGTAGCTCTATAGTGAAAGTTGTGTGAGGGTCTGAGTTCACCGTTTCAGTTTGTGTAAGGCTGTCCCTTACACCATGTAGGTACTTACTGAACAGAAGCGACACCACCCAAATGACTAGGATAGCGGTCTTGACTCGGCCCCCAGTAGACTTCCAGGTCCATTTCAGCGGGAAACAGATCGCGTACCAGCGGTTCACTGATATGAATGTCAGCGTCAACACTGACACCGTCACTGACACCGACTGGAACAATAAAAAGGCTTTGGAGCATAACTTACCCGTGGCACAGCAGCGTTCCACAGTAATGTCATGAGGAACTGACATTCCCTTCAGCACTACTAGTTGTGACAACGGGTAAATTTTCATCCCAATGACACAACCAGCTACCAGTAGTATCATGGTGAACTACTGATCCCTTCAGCACTACTAGTGGTGCCGAAGGGATCATTACTACATAATTAATTACAAAATTGGCAATATGACTCGTCCAAAAGGATGTACAGTCAAAAATCCACGACAAGCTTCATCAAAGGGTAAGTTTCATCCCAATGACACAACCAGGCTCTACCATTAGTGTCATGAGAACTACTGGACTCTTCAGCACTTTACGAGTTGTGCCAAAAGGTCAAGCTTCATCCCAAAGGGACAAGTTTCGTCCTATTGATACAACCAGGCTCTACCGGCAGTGTCATGGGGAACTACTGGTCGTTTCAGATCTACTAGTTGTGCCAAAGGGACAAATTTCATCCCAATGACACCACCAGGCACTACTAGTAGTGTAATGGGGAAATACTAGTCCTTTCATCAGTACTGGTTGTGCTTATGGTATGTTGAACTATACTATTATCTATTCTGTGCCTAAGGGACAATTTTCATCCCAATGACATAACCAGGCACTACCAGTAGTGTCATGGGGAACTACTGGTCGTTTAATCACTACTAGTTGTGCCTAAGGTACCTATGTAGAACTATACTATTATCTAATCCGTGCCTAACTTAGACAATGTGCCTAAGGGACAATTTTCATCCCAATGCTGACAAAACTAAGCACTACCAGTAGGAAACTACTGGTCCCTTCAGCATTATACTAGTTGTGCCAAAGGGACAGAGTTTCATCCCAAAGGCACTACGCGCACCAGACCACAACCAAGTTGGGGGTAAAATCTAATAGAATATAAAAGAAGAATTACAAAGAAAAACATGTTTCACTCACCTGAAAATAAAGTATTATTTTGCACAAGGCGTTTCCAAGGAACCAAGTCTCAGTCACATCCCACACTACAGTTGGTGGCAAACAAAAAAGTATCACCATAAAATCTGCAACCGCCAGATTTACTATGAAATAATTCGTAACAGTTCTCATAGTATGATTCCTGTATACAGCAACGCAGACTAAACCGTTGCCTACTAGTCCTATAATAAATACAATTGTATGTACACATATTAGAACCCATTCGTAAACCTGTGGGTGAATATATTCAAGCAACATTTGCCTGTATTCATCTTCGGGCATATTGCAGTATTCGACTGCTCCTACGCATGTTTCATTGGTTGTGTTTTGTTCTTTGATCTCTCTTCTTTTTTTGAGATCAATTGAGCTGTTTTGGATACCGAATTTGGAATCTTGTAAAGCATTTGTGTTGTTCTGGTTAAAATCAAATTTGAGATCTTGTAAAGCGTTTGATTTTGTTTCAGAATCTTCTTTTAAATTACTTTTTGCGTGTGCTATAGTGGAAAGTAGAAAAGCGTTAATAACTAGAATTTTTAGATTATTTATTTTAGTATACATGGTGATTGTTGTGTGAAATCTTTGGCGGGTTCTTCAGTTCTTAGGACATTTTGAGATCTGTAACGAAAAAAATTGTGTTAGAAATTATACTGGTTTCCATAATAATGGAAGTTGTGTCAATGTAGAGATGAGAAAAAAATATAGGTGACAATTATACTGCCTATCCCAAGAGTTGGTCAGATTTTGCGTTATGAAAGGGAAGAGGGCAAACTGTAAGACATAAAAAAGGCAAAAAAAAATTTATCGGACTCCAATTCATCATTTATATGCCAAATGTTACTTTGTCATATACAGAGTGAAATTGATATCATTAGCATCCTTTACTAAGAGTCTACCCATCAAACTGAACAAATTTTACTATGGGAGCAAACCGATCGGAGCAAAAAAAAACAGCTGTTGCACGCAAACTCGCGCGGCGACATTGCAGTCTAAGTATGGAACAGCAGAGTTTTTATTTGCTCCGATCTGTTTGCTCCCATAGTAAACGTTTTTACGTTTTTACGTTTTGGTGGTTAGTTTAAAAGGATGCCAATGATATCACGTTCACCCTGTAGAAGAGGTTCGATTATACATTCTGTGATCTAGGGATACGCCTCAAAAACATAGGTTGTTTTACAAGTAGGTATAAAATCCATAAAATCTCTTAAAAAAACAGACACGTGATTTCATGATAAACATGTTTTCAATCAAATTTCTTATTAATAAGTTCACCAAAGCATAACAGTTTACACTTGAGGCCAAACGTCTCGACCTATGTCTATTAATGGCTGTTAACACAAACAAAGCGTTTTTACGTTCATTTCTGTAAACAAACAAATCATCGTGCACACGAACTCGTAAATTCTTTATTTCACACAAATGTTTTCATTTGAGAGTATTTTATTTCGAAAGCTTCCGAGCGCGCTGCATCCAAACGAAGTTCCGTCCTATGTACTATATACCGGGCAGTCATATTACCAGCTCTTCTCTATGGGTCCGAAACGTGGTGCCCATACAGAAAGCATATCCGTACTCTGGACAAATACCACATGAAATGTCTTCGTGACATCCTGAACATCCGATGGTCGGACAGAGTACGCAATACAGAGGTTCTGCGTCGCTGCGACATTGGGGGAATTGAGGCCTACTTGATGAGACGCCAACTACGATGGCTGGGTCATGTGTCTCGAATGCCAAACGAGAGGATGGCTAAGCGTGCGCTATACTCGGAACTCCAAAATGGGAAGCGCAAGCAGGGTGGCCAGCTTCTCCGCTTCAAAGATGTGCAGAAGAGGCACATGAAGAACTGTAGCATTGAGGACTCCGATTGGGAACGACGTGCTGGAAACAGAGACGAATGGAGGCAACTGGTGCAGAATAGCGTGTTTGACTTCGAGGAGCGCAGACGTAACGAGCTGGACAGAAAGCGTGACGAGCTAAAGGCCCGCCCACCTGTGGCCTATCATTATAATTATGTGGATGGAGTGCTGACGTGTGCTCTGTGCAGAAGAACATTCAAGGCAAAAATTGGATACGCTAGCCACATGAGAGCACATGTGCGGCGTGAAAGAGCCCAGCGGTCGCCATAACCGAAATCGGTTGGACTACTATATACAACGTGTTAATGAATTAACGCAAAACTAGAAAGTAGTTTGTTTAGAATCGAGAGCAGAGTCGAATTATCATGGTTTCAACATAGGTAATTTTTTTCAAAATATTAAATAATCTTTTTGCAAAATTTTAAATTTTCTGAACCCGATGTCAACCCACAGCACGGTCACACTCACCCTACTTACTACCAAAACAAGATTATAAAAATGTATCCATGAGTACGTTAGCGCTTTCTTTCAGTGCTGAAATGATAACAAATCATTTTTGCCTCAAAACTTAAAATGCAAATAACTTTAAATTTTAACTATCAAAATAATTAAATTATTGCTTCAATCTAATTATTTTGTTATAAATCAGTTGGGGTGTATGAGGTTTTGCGCTAATTCATTAACACGTTGTATATTAACCAATTAAATTCAATGAATTTTTTAAACACGATCTAGAAAGCAAAGCACTTGTATTTGTCAGATTAGCTTTTAAGCATAGTTTCAATGCTAGGATTAATTTAAGTATATGGAAAACTTTGAGCAACGATAACTTTAGAACAAAATATTTAAAACGAAATGTGACAAATGCAAAGCACAGATACCTATTGGTTTCTAGATTTTGTTAAAACTTTTGTACTTTAATTACTAAAAGAGCGCCGTATTTCTTTTTAACGTTTAAATTGTCCGCAAGTGTACGTTAATTTTATTCTATAAAATAGCTTGAGTTAGAAATAGAGGCTAAAAAGAGAGTATATATACAAATTTACAATCTTAATAGTACGTAAGTATAATATATATACAGATTTACAGGGAGCCGCCGCACAGTCGAATGCATCTTGCATATCTTGATGTTTGAATTTGATTCATTTTAAGATTGTGATCGTTGTGATTAAAATATTTGTTAGCGAATGATTAATCACAAAAAGCATTCCAGAACAGGCACTGCCCAGGCCTAATTATAGAGTCCAAACTCAGGTCGGCCAACGAAGATAGACTTGTTCAAATGGGGTTACATAGACGGATTGGAGTCAGAGAACTAAAGTGGTTGACATAGCTCAGAAAATTAGTAAGCTGCAGTGGCAATGGGCTGGTCATATCTGCCGAAGAACTGACAACCGGTGGGGTGTCAGAGTTCTAGAGTGGAGACCGCGAACTGGTAGGCGTAGTGTGGGACGCTCTGCTGCCCGCTGGAGAGACGACCTAAAAAAGGTAGCGGCGAGCGACTGGATGAGGAAGGCCGAGGACAGAGTTTTGTGGCGCGCCTTGGGAGAGGCCTATGTTCAGCAGTGGACGATGATAGGCTGATGATGATGATGATGAGACGGATTGGACTTTAGATGTGAATGCGGTGTTACTCCTTAGACTATGGCCCATCTTGTATCCTGCCCTTCCTGCCCGGGCACACGAACGGAGCATCATCATCATCAGCCTATAAACATACCGCTGCAGGGCACAGGCATATAGGGAGGATGTATGGGCATTAGTCCACCACGTGTGCCCAATGTGGATTGGTAGACTTCACATAGACATCATAATTTCTTCTTTAGTGTATGCAGGTTTCCTCACGATGTTCTCTTTCACTGTTTGAGAGCAGTCGGTATTACGTACATAAGTTATAGAAAAACTCATTAGAATTAGGTACATGGCATGTTGTCCGTGCGGATTCGAACTCTGACCCCTATAATTGTAATAAGTGCCCATACCTCTCCGCAACGCGCCACCGAAGCTCTCGATGAACGGAGCATGGACGTGGCAAAATACGGGGCTGGAAAAACTTTGAATGACATGCCGTCGACTCGATAGACTTACAGAAAAACGGGGAATTGCTTTAGCATACCACACGGTATGGGCATCAGCTATGCAGACAATGTCTTTGGGGTGATAAAAAAATTTGTTTACTTCAACCAACATCATGAATCCATATGAGCCTGTCAACATCATGACTTCTCCGACTAAAAGAACTTTGTTAAACGAATTCGGCTTATTGTTACAACTAACCATCTTTTGTTTTTAGTAAACAATAATAACGTCATTTCAATTATTTTGGTGCTAATTAAGAGTCTTAGTAGGCTCGCATTTTTTTCAGTGTAGAATTCATAGAAGGATGAAAACAGATGCATCTGGGATGAAGTCATTAGGCCTTTTTTTGGTCATAAAATTATGGCTTTGTCCATCGAGGATTCAGCTTTCTTGTTAGGAAGATTTAAAATTGGCATTGCATACAAAAAGAGAAAGCCTTGTTTTAGACTCTTTGAAACAAAAAACAAAAGGGCGAAACTTCAAAAGGAAATTTCATTTTCTCTCTAATAACATTAATTAAATTAGCAGCACGAGATTAAAGGAAACGAAATCGCAACGGAAGTTGTAATTTATTTTCATCGTAAAATAGTCGTAAAATTTGATTTATAGGCTTTTCCGAAGTGAATAATTCAATTAAAATACCTACACATAGACAATCTTACGTAGTAAAACAGTAAATCTATTTTTATTTTATAAGGTAACCTATCCTTGGTAGTGTTTCGTTGAATGACCGAATATATAAGAGATTTCGCAAAAGAAAGTCGCTTAATTGCTTCCTCGAGAGTTCCTCGACTCATTCAAATTGTATGTCAAAAACGTCCTCGACACGAGTTTCCTGCATCAAGTCGAATAAGCGTGAACGAAAGAAATGTGAAACTTTAGGTAGCTCGCGATCTACCTAAAAGTCTCCTTGAGATACGGAAACGTCGCCAAAGCTAAGTTTTTCGCTAAATACCACCAGAGAAGTACTTCAAATTCCATATTACTAATTCACACTGGGACGGCCACTGCTGGACGTAGGCCTCCCTAAAGGATCACAACGATCGGTCTTGTGCTGCATGTGTGCTGCCTTTCACAAGGTCGTCGGTCCACCAAGTAGGGGACCTACCCACGCTGCGCCTTCCAGTATGCCGACGCCACTCCAGAACACTTCGGCCCGACCATAAATTAATAATTGTAGGTATATTGGTTGCCCAACAGCCATATCGGTTCAACGAGCAATGTCGCCGCAGCAAGCAGCTTATTACCACTTGAGTTTATCTATTCTTCGGGCTATGTCAGCTACCTTCGTTTCTCATTCGATGTTGCAGGGAAACTCTGGGCATAGCCCTCTCCAGTGCCCTTTGAGTGACTTGTAGCTTTTTGTCTGTTCTGTATGTCATCACTGGAAGTACACATTGGTCGAAGACATTACGGGTACGTCTTGACTTGAGACACTGCGGTGTTTGGGACTAGAGCCCATTTTCCATATACCTACCCAAAGGACCCCAAAGTCAAAAGTCAAAGTCAACATAATTCATTCAGTAGAAGAGCTTGAAGCACACTTTTTAATATATTTTTTTTAACTATGGTCTGAACAACCAATTTCTGGAAATCCGAGTGGGACACAATTTCAATATTAATTAAATAAATGAAAATACGAAATAGCGGTAATGTCACTTGTAAACAACACGGAGCTCTTACAGACGAGCGACACACTTTGCTGTCGCCGTGGGTCGCAGAGGGGTCGCGCTCATAGATTTTACGGTCGCGCGACCCTCCGCGACACACGGCGACCGCATAGTGTCGTTCGTCTGAAAGATAACAATAATGACATTTTATGACCATAACAGTCATGCCAAATTTTAGTTTCACTTCGCCATAAAGCTTCCATTAAGTTTTACTACGCCGTTTTGGGGCCATTAAAATAGCGTTGAGTGTACGTCACTGCAAGAGGCCGTTATAGATTTTGTGAATTTAGGCCACAACCACACAATAATTTAATTTAATTTAATAGAACATAAAAAGTAAGTTCTTTCCTACTGGTTTTTCTTATGACAGGTGAGAGGGAGTGACCAATACTTCGAGCATGCGAGACCAGTAAAGCCGGCAGTAGATAATACTGCCAGCAGCCAAGATTTTAAACAACGGCTGCCAGCACCAGCAACAAAAATGGCAACTAACTCGGCGAAGACTCAAAAATAGTTTTTCAAACTTGTTGGTATCTGCTTGACCCCTACTTTTAATGTACGTATTGTGTAAAATTTGTCCATTAAAACGCTTTCGGTCATCTGCAGATTCGGCGTGCGACGTAACGTAGGCCGTAACGTAAGTTGGTACTTAAAACTAAATTAATTCACACGTCACCCAGTCCAGCCAGACCCAGTCACAGTACGTGGATTAGGTATATAGTAGCAATTCAGTTTTGGAACTTGCCGCTAGCTTAATTTACGCTATGCCACGAACTCTCACACTAATTTTTGAGTTTTTTTTTTACAAATTAGTAATTTTAAGGGCCTTTCATTTGGTGGTCTCTGCCTACCCCCATAGTACAATGGCGTGGTCTCATGTATGTGTATGTGTGTATAATTCATATTTTAGCCCAAAGTGGAAGGAGTTCCAGCCTTCCGTGTTGTTTAATACACTACCTATACAAATCAATATACTTTTAAAAAGCGTCGGTGGTCTCGCAGTGTTACGCACACCATACCTATTTAATGAGGAAGCTCTTTAACAACTTAACGACTTCACGAACTATAAAATGTGTTAATGTTTTGTAGTAAATAAATAAAGCAATTCGTTCAGGCTTTGTGGGCTTTGCGTTTCTAGAATTCAGTTTCATGGAATTTTACTATATTCTGCTTACCCGTGTTTCTTTCCGCTGAAAAAAGTTTACATCCTGTATAGGTTTATACAAGGTACAAAATTTCTTTAAAAATGCATTATTATAATTTATAATAGCACTGCATTTCTGCCAATGTCAAGTAGTTTGTGGGAGTAGGTATCTATCTATACCAATCTCAAGGTTTGTTTTTTGAGTAAAAAACGCAGTTAAGAAAAGTGGTCAAGCCTCGTGGCAAGTTCAAAAATGAACCGCGCGAAAAACACAACCGTTCGTGGCCAAACTTGCAACGTGACTTGGGTGGTATGAGGATTCACACATCATAAGACGTTTTTTTTACGTAGCCTGTTCAATGTCCCACTGCTGGATAAAGACCTCCCCTTTTACTCTCCAATCCACTTCTGGAGAGCGATTTTTGAAACTCATTCGCTCAGCTCAGCAGTTGAAAATGCCAAAATTATTATGGAGACGTGCATCTTTCTACTGTACTGCTGATTTAACATTAAAAAACCATACTCCAGAAGTGCGATTTTTGAAAGTCAAATCAGCAGTAGTAAGATGCGTATCTCCATACATTTTCAACTGCTGAGTTCAACGTGTGAGATTCAAAAATCGCTATCCTGGACAACTCTCCAAGAAGGTATGAGACGTTAACATCATTTTTTTTTTTCAGTTTTATCCTTTTAAACTCACTGATAATAAAATGAACATAAGTCTACAAGAACTTTTTATGAGCAAAAGTCATTGCCATTTTTAAACAAGACTTTTACATTAAAAAAAAGTTTTCTTCAGTTTTATCTTTTTTTTTTCACTGAATAAAATGAACGTAAGTATACAAGAACTTTTAATAAGCTTTTAAGAATTTTAACGTCATTTTCAGTTCAGTGCCAATAAGTCCTTTTCAAAATTGAAGTTGGTAAAACATTGCGTAAAATTGCTACAAAGACACTTTCATTTTTAGGGTTCCGTACCCAAAGGGTGAAAACGGGACCCTATTACTAAGCCTACACGTTGTCCGTCCGTCCGTCCGTCTGTCCTACCTATTTAGGGCTGTAACTTTTGAACCGTAAGAGCTAGATAGTTGAAATTCTCAGATTATGCGTTATTACGGCGGATTTGTTAACAAATAATAAAAATGTCAAAAAATTAAAAATTAAGGGGGGTTCTCAACAAGAAACTAGTTTTTATCGACGTTTTTTCTTCACGCTCTATCGTCAAAACGGTAATACATACAAGCGTCAAACTTAGTGTGATTATAGAGCAAACTCTACAAAATAACAACAAATACTAAAAACCGGCCAAGTGTGAGTCGGTCTCGCGCTAAAGATCCCGGACAAAAAAAGTTTTTTTTCTAAGTTAATAATGTTGTGTGTGTTCTGTGGTGGTGTGGAACGGAACCCTCGGTGCGCGAATAGCCCGACTCGCACTTGACCGATTTTGATTAAATCTCAAAAAGGTTCGTTCATACCCAGCGGTCACAGAAAGTTACATACTAAAATAAATAGAACCTTTGAGGAGGGCTAGGGTCCGATTTACATATTCTCGACCCCTCCTACATAACTGTGCGTCCTATTTTCGGCGTTATTGTTTTTGTCCCTGTTTTGATTTTCCTTCGGGAACCCTTTAGTATCATCTACACATTGAAATCCTTCGTAGAACGTATACATAATAGGCTACTTGACAACTTGTCAAATCAGCTACTCTTTATCGGACGTCAAAACGTGCGCTTTGTATGAAGATTTGTACTAAATGATGAGTTGTGACGTCATCAACATTTCATTACTTTTTAAAGTTTATCTTGGTATTAAAAATAGTACTTAAGCTTTTACCCGCGACTTCGTCCGCATAAATTATATACCAGATTTTAAGTCAGATGATAAGCTATCAAACAAAAAAAGTTTCATCAAAATCAGTTCAGTAGTTATTGCGTGATACTCGAACAAACAAACACCCAAACAAACAAACAAACAAACAAACGAACAAACAAACAAACAAACAAACAGACAGACAAAAAATCCAAAAATTGGTGATTTGGAATCAGGGACAGGTAAAAACATAGTCGTAATTTTTTTTTTGTAGATATCTTCAATGTACAGACACATTTTCTCTTACAGTTTTATAATAGTTTAGATTCAAGCTAAAAACTCAACGAAAATGGGAGTTAAGCGTTATTTTCTAACCCTTTTTTTTCTGAGAAGATAAAAATAAAATATATTGTATGTAATCAAATACCCAATAATATGCTGACACTTTTTTAATGAAATGATCAGGAGTGCGATTTTTTAATCTCATACGTACAACTCAACTCAGCAGTTGAAAATGTATGGAGATACGCATTCTACTGCTGATTTTACTTTTAAAAATCGCACCCCTGGAGTATGATTTTTGAATGTCAAATCAGTAGTAGAAAGATGCGTATCTCCATAGTAATTTTGACATTATGTACAACTGCTGAGTTCAACGAATGAGTTTCAAAAATCACACTCCTGACCATCAAACTGAACAACTTTTCGTGAAAAAAAATCTGCTGTCCCATACATTTGGCTCGAGTAGATTTGCAGTTTTATTAAAGAGCAGTTTTTTTTTCGCCATTTCTACAGGGTGAAATTGATATCATTAGCATCCTTTTAAACTAATAGTCTACCCATCAAACTGAACAACATTTACTACGGGAGCAAACCGATCGGAGCAAAAAAATAATCAGCTGTTCCATACTAAACTGCAATGCCTACTCGACTCAAATGTATGCAACAGCTGATAATTTTTTTGCTCCGATCGGTTTGCTCCCATAGTAAAATTGTTCAGTTTGATGGGTAGACTCTTAGTTTAAAACGATGCTAATGATATCAATTTCACCCTGTATATTGGTGCCATAGATGTTCAGTTTGACAGTCTCTCCTGTTGTCCTGTCCAGTGTGATGGATAGTGAGCTCTTCGCACTCATAGTCATTACAATTGCGAACTAGTTGTCAACAGTAAAATGACAACATATTGTGAGGCGTTGTACCGGTACTGCTGGATTCAGTGTATTTTGGCCTTTATTTTAGGACAGTACCTAACAAAGTTTTCAATTTAGTTTCACAGGGAATTGCTCGACCCGAAATAATTGGCTTTATTAAATAGCCCATGTCTTACAGATTGTCCAAAGAAAGTTGTGGGTATTTTGATTATTCCGTAAATTCAATATTTCATGGAAGCTAACATCATCATCAGTTTATAAGACATCCCACTGTAGGGCACGGGCACACTTTGGACACAGTACGAGAAAGAGTATCTAGTACCTACTATATACCTTGAACAGTAGGGTTGAACCTCATCTGGCAGCACGGAATCGCATTTTTGACGCTCATCCTTTTCTGTTGCTAAGGAAAGTCATTTGCTAGAGCGAGAAAGACAGCGGGAATGCGACAGCACGCGGCCGCAATTTATAGTGCTGCGACCTTCCTCACTCTGGCCAATGAAATTCCTGAGCGACAGAAAAGGATAGCACACAAACATAAAGCTCGAAATCATATTTGAACGCTAATGTGTGGTTACTACCAGGTTAGGTGAAACATGCAAAACAGGAGAGACGGCTGAACACCTTCCACATGCGCTGCCTTCGGAGTATCTTGGGCATACGTTGGCAGGATAAGGTGACAAACGAGAGGGTACTTCAGGTTGCACAGCTGCCTAGTATCACCGCTCTTCTCAAGGAGAGGCGGCTTAGGTGGTTGGGGCACGTACATCGTATGGATGACTCTCGTTTGCCAAGGCGCATCCTTCTTGGTGAGGTCGCAGATAAGAAGAGGCCAGTCGGAAGACCCATGCTGCGATTTGGGGACTGCGTCAAGAGAGACCTGACCGCTTTCGGAATCAGCCCCACAAATTGGGAAGAGCTCGCGGAAAATAGAGGAGGCTGGAGAGGGAAAACAAGAGAGGGTCGGACTACTCATGACGAAGCCTGGTTCGCACACCTGGCAGAGAAACGTGACAAAAGGCATAATGCTGCCACAATCCCTTCGTCATCCACCGGCGTACAGTTCTATTGTAGAGGCTGTGGACGTGTATGCGGCTCTCGTATAGGACTGTACAGCCATGAGAAAAAGTGCTTCTCCAAAAACACTGATTAAATCATCTGCAACAGATGTAAAGGCCTATGATGATGATGATGATGAGGTGAAACATAACACACAGATATACATTCCACAAAATATTCTAAACGCGAATTCACATTTCCGAAAATGCCGTACCGGGATCTGGTTTTGAATGTCAGCAAATCCTGAGATTTCCCTATTATTTTCGATTCCGAGACGAGAGCATACCCTAATAACGACCCTTCTCTCAAACAATTTCCTGTACTTACAAAGGAAATTCAATCTGTCAGCCGTTCGAACTGTCAACACAGTTACGTAATTTGATACTAAAACTTAATGCAGCCATTAGCGTTCCATGATAAAGATTGGTTATCTTTATGATATTACTAGCGGCCCGTCCCGGCTTCGCACGGGTGGACGTCTAATCTTTTCTAGCAATAAATATAGCCTATGTTACTCAGGGTGAATGCAGCTTTCTAATGGTAAAAGAATTTTTTAAATCGGCCCAGTACTTTTTGAGCCTATTCATTACAAACATACAAACATACAAAAATAGGTACAAATCTTTCCTCTTTATAATATTAGTGTAGATATTCATTCAATGGCACAAGTTCCTATATGAGCCTATATTCATGTCGTTAACGGTTGTCCATCAAATTGTAGCGCCCAGCTTAAGCACTACTAGGAAAATGTGGTCTTCAGGGGTCACGGACTCAGTGTAGAACCCACCTTGAATTTAGACAAGTCACTAGAAGTACCATCGAATCTCGCTAGATTATGTGAAATCAGGATATAAAAAATTCTTTAGAATTCCCTAGGACCCTAGATCCTATTCAGTCTTGATTACTCATCATGATTCTATTAAAATCGTTATTCTTGGCAGTTTTTGATTAAGTGGTCATAAACATGAAATAAAAACACAAAGAACGTTAATGTTTCATTTATTTTTTTATAATTTTTAGCATAAACAAATTATAATTATAGTTCTTAGAGAAGTTTTACTTTGATTTTTTTTTATAAAATGGTTAAAAATCCACAGAATCATTAATAATTATGAAAAACTCCTCATCAATCACGTCCAGCCCGTCTACCCGTCCACATCTTTGGCTACTCATTAATTTAAGAGCATTAAAAACCGGTATTTTTCGGAAATTATGCCGTCTTGAGAAAGTCGCTAGAAATCACCAAATCTGTATCTAGTGACTTAGCAAATGCAAAAATCGTTGAGCTACTGCAGAATTCCCTAAATCTAGCGACAAATTCCCCAAGGTGGCAACACTGCACGGACTTTCGGTCTTCAATACGGACGGTCGGTGTTGCCGTGTTGTTTCAGGCTTCTAATCTAGACGAGTGTGAAGAGGCTACTAATTCCATCTAGTGATGTGAACCGATAAAAAATTTCAGCACCGGTATTTTTCAATTACTTACTTTTGAGAAAAAAACCTGTTTTTACCGATTACTTTTAGGTTTTTTATCTTAATATGAAACAATGATTATAAACTAAAATAAGCCTAAAAGAAGTGAGTATAGACCGTAAATTGCCGCATTTGTCCAGTAGTGGACGTTTATCGACTGAGATTATTATGATTTACTTAACACTAAAATATATATGATGACTAAACTCAGGGTACACAACAATATTAAGATTCATGTAACGAAATATTTAACTGACATAAGTCCCACCAAAAAGGAGCATTTGGCTGTCTATTTTAATAAAGTGGCTCTTTTAAAATAATTATAATGAATGCAATCTGTTTTTTTAAATAAAAACCGGTGTTTTTCGATTTTTGACAAAACCGGTTTTTAAGGTATTCTTGAAACCGGTTCACATCGACAAAACCTCTGATGCCCTCGCCGTGAAGCTGCCGGTTACAGCCACTGCATCACCTCAGCTCTGTTTCAGCACAGCTATGTATTGGATAACGTTGTAGGTCGTAGTTACATAATATAGTATCATCAATAAATACCGCCAAGAGAACAGCTAACCTACTAAATCGACGGTCAGTACACACCCTTATCCAAACAAAAAAATACCATTGAGTGTACCTATTTATAAATTCCATTGCTTGCTCAGTGGGTATTAAATCAGACTCAATTGGCATGTTTATGTGTTTTTACCGAACTATTTGTTTTCTATAGCAAGAGCTATCTATCAATGCTTTGTTAACCAAACTAGATTTTTTTTAAATATTATATAGGAACATTAATATATAAATAAAGTCACGACGATAATCCCTTTCAGTTACCATCTTTAAAGTTTCAACCATCCCATTGTTAACCAAATGACGTCTATTTAATAATGATTTACAGCCACAAAGTAACAGTGTAGATACGTTCTTTCTGCAGTGAATCTAACCGTTGAAAACACGATTCTATTAAATTTTCTCGATAGAAAAGAGGAACGAAGTAATTTCGATTTCAGATTTATAACCAGTTTTACAAGAATCACCATACACCATTTCTTCTGAATTTACCATCATTTGAAAGATAATTAATTATAGTAGTGATTCTACCCGATAGATTTTTCCCCAAAAAACGTATTTTTCATCAATATCTTTATTCTTGAGGTAAAGATATTGATGAAAAATACGTTTTTTTGCGATCTTATTTTCAATTGAAGCGGTATGGCTAAAATTGCAAAAGTTTGCTTGTAATAACGAGATGCTTGCACTAGTTTAATATTCCGGCATTTTGACGGCCCGGTAGCACAGTCGGTAGTGAACCTGCCTGCTGAGCCGAGGGTCGCGGGTTCGAATCCCGTAAGGGACAAATATTTGTATGATGAATATGAATATTTGTACCCGAGTCATGGATGTTTGTATTTATATATGTATTCTATATCGTTGTCTAGTCATCATAATACAAGTCCAGGCTAGATTCTGGTACTTTAAATGTGACTAGATAATTTGTGTGACATTGTCCAAGATATTTATTTTTTTTATTTATTATTCCATGGAGGATATGTATATCCTCCACCCTGTAGGGTGTACTATAAAATGGGACAGCTACTCAAAGGGGTGCTTCAGACCATCAAACTGAACAACTTTCTCTATGGGACCAATATCGAAATCGCGAAAAAAAAATCCGCTCTCCCATACAAAACTGCAAACATAACTCGACTGAAATGTATGGGACAGCTGATTTTTTTTTCGCGATTTCGATATTGGTCCCATAGAGAAAGTTGTTCAGTTTGATGGTCTGAAGCACCCCTTTAAGTAGCTGTCCCATTTTAATGTACACCCTGTAGAAGAGAGAGAAGAAACGGATCCGTTAAAAATCTTTCAATTCATTAGTGCACTTAAGGAGCCGGTACCAGCATATATGAATAGATAATAATTAGTGTACTATTATTACCTATTCATATGCCGGTACCATAACGCACCGTGTTTTTTTCGCGATTTCGATATTGGTCCCATAGAAAAAGTTGTCCAGTTTGATGGTCTGATCATCCCCTTACAAAAGTGTCAGCATATTAAGAAGGACCCTGTATATTTTATTAATATGTACGCACGGCGACACATCAAGCTATACAAAACCAACATAAACTGGCCGCGCGACGTTATACGCTACTTGAACTACGCGCGGCCAGCTTAAGTTGGTTTTGTATAGCTTGATGTGTCGCCGTGTGTACTTATAACTAACAAAAAATCTAGTAAAGTCTGGTAGGTACTAAGTATATTTTTCTCCGTATACTTAAAGGTTTTCTTCTGAAAAGATTGAACTAATTGGATACATGATCAAATTAATTATCGTCATTAGTAGGTATTACAAGAAAGTGCCTATTTTTCCATCAAACGACCTCTCACGACCCTTTTCAATCACATCATGTGCCATTTACTGATTTATGAACATTTAAAATTTTCGCGTAGTACCTAGTTAATAACTGTAACTTATTATTAATTTTAATTAATAATTAAAATAATTAATATTAATTGAGAATTTTTTCCTCGTAGACATTGACAAAACCCCTGACAAATTTTCACAACTTGATAAATTACGAAACACTACGGTCTGTTTAGATTGACAGATTAAATTGGTTATTTATCAGTACCGAAAACCTCATTATCTGAGATGGATATTTTTCCAATTAAGTTAACTCGTGTAGTACCTTATCGATTTGGTTTTTTTAATTAGGTATCCCTTAATTAAATAATATGGATAACATACATACGAATATCGATCGAGTAAGTAATAGTATAGCTTTTATTTTTGCTATTTATATTCACCAGTTAGGTAGGTCCAACTTCGACAAAGAGATCAATCGTCGAATCTAACTCGGCTGGGCAGCGTTCGGGAACCTACGTAGTATGTTCATGTCCCAAATACCGCAGTGTCTCAAAACGAAAGTCTTTGACCAGTGTGTGTTGCCAGCTTGCCAGTGATGGCATATGGAACAGAGACGTGGTCGCTCACTCAAGGCCTTATAAAAAGGTTGAAAGTCACCTAAAAGGCAATGGAGAGGGCTATGCTCGGAGTTTCCCTGCGAGATCAAAAAATTGAAAAACTAAAGTGATAGGGCCCCGCCCGATGAAGAAGGCCGAGGGTTGAGTATCGTGGTGCGCCTTGGGAGAGGCCTATATACTGCAATGGATGATGATAGGCTGATGATGAAATTCCAATCTATTCAAGACAAGGACATCGTGAGGAAACCTGCAAGTTTCAATTTCGAGGCATATATTGTACCCACTGAACATTACAAGTGGCGACGGGCTCACTCCCCGTCACTCTGGACTATGAGTTTCGGTACTAGTAAAACGTGGATGTTCTGAGGTTTCAGAATATCTCTGACTCGGGGAATATAGTCGTGAGCATATGCTATGCTTATGCTATGTAATAGAGAGGCTGTGAAGAGTTATCGAATGGCGATCGCGTACCGGAAGGCGTGGCGATCCTTGGGCCTATGTCCAGCAGGGGATGTCTATCAGCTGAGATGATGATGAATGGAGATGTCTACGTTAATTATGGGTATTGTTGTAGAAGAAATATTAGGGATAGGATACGGGACGTCTTCGAAGAAAAAAATTATGTTATAATCAGAATTTAAATCTAAAACTTATTTTTTTTGTTTATTATAATATTCTACAAGGTGTAACAAAACACTCTAGTAATATTTGAAGAGGTCGTTTAGAACATCAAACTGGGTGTTTTGTATTTATAGGGTATCCACAAATGCAGTACCTATACTCGACTCAAATGTATGGGAGGGCTGATTCTTTTCTAACGACTTTGTATCGTGAATGTTGTTCGGTTTGATGATCTAAACTGAACCACCCCATTAAATATTACTAGGGTTATTTGTTATCCTGTATATTTTTGCGGTTATTAAATATAATAAAATATTTTATTTTACTTGTTATTCTCCATAAAATATTGGAGCACTATATTTCGATCAATCTTAAAAATAAGGGTAAATTTCATCAAAAGCCTAATTCTTTTCTAGGTCATTTATATTAAGCTAGACAGACAATTTATCTCGCTGTCTGGGATCTTATAAGATCCATGATAGTTTGTGGTTAGACGTATATAAGATAAGTAGAAAATAGAAATGTCTTTCTATTTTTTTTGGTTGTCGTGTCGCGTCGTCAGCCTAAATGGAAAACATTTCATTTTTATATAACCACTTGTGTTTATTAAAAAATTGGTTAGAAAATGAGAGATCCTACTTACCATTGATATTTACGTATTTTTCCGATAAATTTTTGATTAATATGTCTATTTTAATTTAATAATTATTATATTTTTAAATGACCTACGTACCTTTAATGGCTGTGAATATTAATTATAAATTAATAGTAAAAAATCATTTTAAAACAAAAGTTTTTATATTATATGCTATTAAAAGAAGAAATTAAACTTTAAATTAAATCAAACTCATCATTTTATTACATTACACAATTTATTAATATCACTACATCACTACCATCACTACATAAGTATTTAAAACAAAGTCGCTTCCCACCGTCTGTCTGTCCCTATGTATGCTTAGATCTTTATAACTACGCAACGGATTTTGATGCGGTTTTTTTAATAGATAGAGTGATTCAAGAGGAAGGTTTATATCAGCATTGCACCCGAGGCGGGTTGCTTGTATCATATAAAAGGTTGTCGCGAGATTTATAATATAATTATTGTAAGTGAAATAACGTCTTGTACCGAGTAGGCATTGGCTTCCTCAAATCTGTGTTTTTCAAAGTATAGGCCTCGACCCCCAGGGGTTATTCTATTACCATTATTTAGAGTATAAATAATGGTAGGTAATAAAATAATACCGGTAGGTGATATACAGACAAAGTAATAACCGATCTTGTCATAACATAGCTAGTTCGTTACTAAGTTTAAACAACAATATGGCTTTTGCAAGTGAGCTCCTAGTCCTACTGGCAGAAATGAAAGACGTTACACTTCAAAAAATCCTATTGAACTTTGGACCCTATCGTCAAAGAAAGATTGGGAACCTTTGACATAGAACCTTTGACAGTAGAGCTCTTGCAATTTTGGTTGCCACAAACATGCAAAATTCAACGGATGATTTTCAGCAAAGACATTCTCTACTAAATCTGAAATTATTACCTATTAATTAATATTAAGCCAAGTTGTTCATTGTCGAACAAAAAATAATTTAAAATTTTAACTTGGTATTTTTTACATCGCTAACAAAATAAACATAAATATTTATCTTTTCTTTTCACTTAGAGCATTCTTTTATGTCACTCCTACACATTTTCACCAACGCATTAGAACGATGAATTGTTGTTTATTTTAGCCAAAGATTTCTTAAAGAAATTTTTTATTTTTATTTTTGGTCAAGAAGCTGGGAGGAGTAGGAAAAATAAATAAACCACTTCCCTCCATTAAAACGGGAGACAGCAATTTTGATTGTTCTTAACGAGAAGAAAGGAACGGGCTTTGTTTCTTTATTAATTTACTAAATTAGTTTTTCGCTTTTTTTAGATTAATTTACTGATTAATAGAGAACATTATAGTAAAAGTGAGAAATAAAGAAAGGCGCTACAGTGCCTTCCCGTTTGATTCGTATTGATATAACTCTCTTGAACATTGGAAGTGTTAACTCGCATTTCAAAACGAAAAACGACTAAAGACAACGGCTGTAAGGGCCAGATCTCATTGGCTTTCCGAAAGGAAGAACTAACCTCTCAACTGTCATGAAGCCCATTGCGGGCTTCCATCAAAAACCCCGATACTGTCGCGAAACCCTCTTAGGGCCGCTGCATTTATGCTTACGTTTTAAAGACATAACAGTGACTAATGTCGTTGTCTCGCTCTAACTTAAGCAGCGGCTTCTAGATAATAGAGATAGCCAGAAAAAAATTCGTTGTGGCGTCGGCAATTGAATGTATATATTTACATAGGTAAACATGTTATTTAAGCTTTTATTGAAAATTTTTAGAAATAAGTCCGATAGAACGAAAGAAATCGTGATTTTAGAAAACCATGGCATTCCACGATTCACATACTGTCGCAAGACCCGCAGAGGGCATGACAGTATAGGGAAATGTTGCCATTTTTATGTGACAGCTGAGAGGTTATAACTTGTTGTTTACAACAACAAAAATCTACAATCGGATTATAATCTCTTATAATATACAAGTATGGAGTCACGTTGCAGGAACTGACCCGAGTACACGTCTCGCGTGGTTTCGCGCGTCGCGTTTGTGCCTGCCTCGAGGCTCCACATTCCTCAATCTCTTCTTGTTCTTGTCCAAAAACAATCCCTGAGATTGGGATAGATTCTCCCAATAAACTACACTTGACACTGGCGGAAATGCAGTGCTAACGCACAAGCAAGAGTCCATTTAATTATAAATAAAAAAAAAATTATACAAGTATAGTGTTCTTTGCTATAATCTTTCATGGAAATATATTATACTGCTATATTTTGAAACCTCAGAACATCCACGTTTCACTAGTAGTTTTGCCGAAACTTTATCCAGTGTGACGAGGAGTGAGACCGTCGCCACTTGTAATGGACAGAATGTACAAATACATGCCTCGAAAATGAAACATGCTGCAGGTTTCATTAAAAAATAAATATCCGAAATGATTATTAAGAAATCGGACAATTAGTTAAATTAGCAACTTTTAATCGAAGTCGGCCCCTTTTTTATAAGGTAAAAGCGTGAGGCTCAATCTAGAAATATACTTTATCTAAGCATAATAAACTACTTAATAGGTTAAAAATAGGTAGGTATTAACAAACTAGGCAAAATTATAGCCCACATCCTTCGCGTGGTGATTTACGTACCGTAAGTACAGGGTGTCCGGTGGCAGAATTAGGATTTAAAATATAAATAACAAAAAAACTACGTGAAATATACATTTATATTTTTAATCATTATAAAGAAGACAAATGCGGGTTTTATTTCTTAAAAATTATGTCGTCTAAATGTTGACCGTCACGTCGGATACATTCATGGAATCTGGCTTCAGTATTTCTTGCCACTCGCTGGAGAAGTGCCGCCGAGATGCCATGAACTTCGCGAACGATATTTTCTTTTAATGATGAGATAGTCGCCGGGTTTGTTTCGTAGACTTTATTTTTGAGATATCCCCACAGAAAAAAGTCCATGGGTGTAAGATCCGGTGACCTGGGTGGCCAGGGGATGTCACCGAAACGACTTATCAGTTGGTTGGGGAAGAAATCACGCAGTAGCGCCATGGTCTCCCTAGCAGTGTGCGGGGTGGCGCCATCTTGCTGAAACCATGTCCGTGAAGTGTAGGAAGGATGGTCTCTCAATGTTGGAAAAAAAAAATCATTGAGCATAAGCAACACCAGTCACAGAAATTGCGTGCCCTTGACCATTTTCAAAAAAATAGGGTCCAATTATTCCCCTGCTTGATAATGCACACCAAACCGTCACTTTGGGACTGTGAAGTGGCTTTTGGTGTTTTAAGTGGGGGTTTTGTCCTTTAGGAGACCAATAACGACAATTCTGCTTGTTTACACTGCCATTTAAGTGAAAGTGGGCACTTCTCCAGCGAGTGGCAAGAAATACTGAAGCCAGATTCCATGAATGTATCCGACGTGACGGTCAACATTTAGACGACATAATTTTTAAGAAATAAAACCCGCATTTGTCTTCTTTATAATGATTAAAAATATAAATGTATATTTCACGTAGTTTTTTTGTTATTTATATTTTAAATCCTAATTCTGCCACCGGACACCCTGTACCTAACTAATAATAGTTATTATTGTTTACTAAATGTATGGAATCACATAAACCTTCACGCGACGCTGAAAATGCTGCGCGTGGGAAATAGGCTCTAAAAATAAGTACAATTTCCTAAAAGGCCGATCTTCTAATTTGTGAACTTTCGATAGGTATCAAGTTTTAGCTCGTTATTATTTTGTTTTAGTTTTACCTGAAATGTGAAACTTACGATTGTATATTTTCTATAATAAGGTATCATTAATAAACAGTAATTACTACCATTAAAAACCTGGAGTGCGATTTTTGAATCTCAAATGTAATACAAATCCTAGATTGTTATACCTCGTTAGATAGCTGATGAAACGTAGATATTTTAAAATACATCTGCCGAACAACTGTCGTAATATTTTTTTTAGATATCCCTTAGAGAAAAATAAACTTTCAATTTTTTTTTTTAATTTCTTAACTTTCCCTTACCTACTACGGCCTATTCAATTAGCTTATGCTCTATTTTAATGATTGACGTCATAAAGCATCTTATTCTACATCTAAAAATAAAATAATAATAGTAGTAAGACAAACAAAATTAAAAAAAAAAATTTATAGCAAAAAAGACGGCAATTTAAAAAAAAATCAATTTCGAATATCTCGGTCACGGTTAAGTTTGGGGTAGGGTGTTTCATAGTGAAATAGGTCAGAAATGATGGGTACTACACGCCCTTAAGTACTAACTAAGTAAGTAAGTAAGTAACTAAGTCGGTTAAAAATTATATTTTCAATCTATGATTTACAATACAAACCAATTATTGACTTGAATTGGTTTCTATTGAAAATATACCCGGACTTCGTTTGTATGAAGCGCGCTTCGAATTATATCCCATTAAATCAATTAGTAGTCATAAATACAAATATTTCACCAATAATAAAAATACGAAACCTAAATTGTTATCTCAACATAATATAAAAAAATGAATTACTCTATTACTTACCTACTTAGTTAAAACCTAACCAGACAAATAAAAAACCTGCTTTGGGGGAACTACGATCAATCAAAAACCTTTTTATTATAATTTTTCAAGTACAAAAATGAGTTCTAATCTTGGTTCCAATGATTAACCGCAACATGACGAATGTTTTATTTTTCGGGTCAGGCTTTTAATTAAAAACTTGTAAAATACTTACAAATATTTTTTATTCCAAAACACGGACAACTGCTAATACTAAAAACTCATTTATTCCAGTCTCCTTACTAAATTGTATCGTCACTCAACTAAATTAAAACACAAATATTCCTAATTTGAATATCCCGCTCATTTTTCTTTTTAATTTTCGAGGTAACCAAGAGGCGCGAGGCGAGAGGGCTGCCAGAAGTGCGTTACTGCCAGCCTCTCACTTTCGACTGCCGAATTTCCCATATTGGGAATTCATTTTCGTAGGGTGTTCCAGCGAGAATCGAAATTTTAATCAGAAAAACTTTTTAAATAAAACTTTTTTGTTTACCTACTTATCAAATATCTGATTCGCAATTTCAAATAATCTAAGGCGATTATCACACTAGCGACGCGTCCCGCCGCGGTGCGCGGAGCGGCATAGTCGCCTTCCCGCGCATTGACGCGTCGGCAGTGTGTTGTCCTAGGCGTGTTTTCTATATAAATTGTAATACTTGCATACAATGTTAAAATCTGCGGCCCCGCGCTACGCGACGGGGCGCGGTGCAGTGGGATAATCGCCTAAGTATAATAAAATTATAATAAAACTGTAGTAAAAGTGCTTGTACCTACATTAAAAATATTTACAAAATAATTGAAAGAGAAAAACAAGCTCTTATATTCACTAACTAGGTACTATAAGTGGCGACGGGCTCACTCCCCGTCACACTGGACAGAGTTACGGTAGTAGTAAAAAAACTTTCGCTCTTTCTATTTGCGCGCGAACGAACGAGATAAAAGACGTGATATAGCCGTATCACGTGCAACGTGCTAGCTAGGGTCGAAAAACGAGAATTTTTTTTTGGACCTCCGCTCAGACAACAACAGGAGTGCGATTTTTGAATCTCATTCGCTGAGTTCAGCATTTGAAAGTATCAAAATTACTATGGAGATAAGCATCTTTGACTTTCAAAAATCATACTTCAGGAGTGCGATTTTTGAAAGTCAAATCAGCAGTAGAAAGATGCGTATTTCCCTTAGACAATTTATATAGGGACGAGTTACGCGTGTCATTCTACTAACAAACATTTCTGCCACTTTTTGCGGGGGGCGAGGTAACATGAAATCCGCAACTTTGGATTTTAATCCCCATAAGCTTAGATTCTAATTTTGAATGTAAAAATCATGAATAGTAGTAATTGTTCTTATACCGTGGCAGAGGGGAAATGATACCGCAAGGCGAGTCCCTATATAAATTGTCGAAGGTATCTCCATAGTAATTTTGACATTTTCAACTGCTGAACTCAGCTAATGAGATTCAAAAATCGCACTCCTGACCTCTAAAAACACTCGACTCGCAGTAGTTTCTGAAGTGCGGCAAACCCATCTTGCACAAACCTTGGAGAGGTTGAGATGGTTAATGATTATGAAGGATAGTGTTAATGGTAGGTACCTGTGGATAGTTTGGTTATCTCTGCTATTAATTAAATTTTTAATTGGGCATCTTTGAGTACCAGTTTCTCAACATTTTCACGTTTTCTTCAACAGTGGCACTAGGGTTGTCTTCAATGCTTTCTCTACTCCCTTTAAATTAACTTTACCCCTTTTGAAGAATAGAAAATTACGAGGCATATTCATGGAAATGGCCCCCATCTCTTGATAAATTATTTTTGAGCGTTTTCTTGTTTCGATGGTAACTTTATCACAGCGCGGTGCACGATTTTCGTCAACATTATCGCGTCAGTCATTCCGAACGTCTTTCAGTAAAGATAACTACAGAATTAATGATAATGTTACGAGCTACGTTTTACGGTCACTTGAGTTTCAAGTCCAATTTTGCAGAGTTTATTTGGGGTACACTTACAAACGGTCCACCTCGCAGAGGTTCCCCTAAACGGTTCACTTCACCGGGTCCTCCTCGCAGGGATTCCCCGTGCACCACTTACTGTCACTGTTCACAGTCCACTACGTCACTACTGTGACGACACGACACGCGTCACGGCTATGACGTCACGACGTACGACACTATGACGTCAAGACGTACGACACTATGACGTCACGCACTACACTGACACTATGACGTCACGTACTACACCGACACTATGACGTCACGCACTACACTGACACTAGTCTACTCACTGTTCCACTCTTAGCACTTTTCTCTTCACTAGTACTTTTCCACTTTTACTTTTCTTCCTTTTGTTTCGCACTGTTCACTGTTTAACCAAGGACTGCCGCCAGTCGAAATTCGCCGCCTTTTTATATCCCGCAGAACATTCCGGAATACCCTTTTTTCGATCTTCTTTTCTTTACTCGATTGTTTTCCTCCAGATAGTTCTAACCCCGCGTTCCTTTTTCGAAACCGATCGAAGACACGCCCACTTTTCTGGTTCTTTTCAAATATTCGTAATTTCGCCTCCTTTCTCGAAGTTCCTAGACACGTTCACCTTTTTGTCCCTTTTTAAATATTCCTTCTCTCTCTTCCTTCTAGAACATTTCTAAAAACACTAAAATCTAGAAATATTTTTGGCGCGGATCGGATTCGAACCGTCACCCCCCAGCATGGGAGGCGGACCCTTAGGCGGTGTCCTATTGCCATCGCACGCGCGATGGTGCGATGCGATGTGATCGTACTGATGGGAATTCTCCGAAATTTTTCGAATTTTCAAATTTTTCTATGGAAAAATTTCAACGATTTGTAAGATTTCGGAGAATTACCCATCAGTACGATCACATCGCATCGCACCATCGCGCGTGCGATGGCAATAGGACACCGCCTTAGACCGTAAGACCACGGCGATTGTTAATACACCCTCCGAATTTTTGAATGCCTTCTTACGTCTAACGTTTGACAGCGTTCGTGACAATAAGAATTAAATAAAATTTTGTATTTCTAGCCTCAGATAGTGCCTTTAGCTAAGTAAATAATTAAATCATCCCGATACCGAGAATACATTGAAAGTATTGAAAGTTACTAAGGAACCTTAATATTTGTTATTAGGTAAGTTTATGCTGCCACCCCGAGAGAAATCAAATTAAATTCCTCCTCTTTGTAAAAGTTTTAGGTTTGCCAAATAGTTTAGCAACAATATACATGTTTATAGCTGTTAGTAAATACAAAGCACGAATTGCCTGAGCAATTTCATTTTCGCTACAATTGCTATTGGAGACTTATCAGGCTTGCTCCCACTAGATATACGTTGGGCCGATCCGTATTTTGCTGGTTTTTAGAAGCCATCTTCTCGTTATTTGAAAGAGATACAAATTAATGAAAAATGTCGCAATGATCTTCAACATCTCGGCTTTATTTACTATGAAGGTAAAAAAAAATCTCGTTTTTGGATAGTTATTAAAAATGAATGCAGGAAATAGTGCAGAAAGCTGGAAATTATTGTCATTCTAAATCCATGATTCCGTGTCTCCGTTCACTATATGTACCCTTTTCTGACACAAATATTTCAATAGACTCATTTTGTGAATTCTGTCTCGGAAAATGCTCAGAAATGATTAATTTGTTTACCTACATGAATTATGTGACTTGACATCCCATCGTTAACGACCGCAGCTTTTATTTATATTTACCCAACTGAGAAGTTAGAAAATGAACAGTTCATTCTATACGGGTCGCGTTGTTTTGGATACCTAATTATTTTTCTTCTGATGTGGCATGTGGTGAACATGTAAGTAAGTAATTAACGTAACTTGTAAGTAATTAACCGAGTAAATACGAAGGGAGTACCTACAATAATATACAAAACATAATTATGAGCTTTCTTTATTAATTGGGTATACCTCAGTAGCGTAGCAGGGCCAATGCCCCGCCAGGCACTTTAGAAGGGGCGGCAAATTCGGGGAAAATATAAATTGATTGAACTCTGTCTGTAAACCAATTATTTTCGTAGCGCAGAGAAAAGTTTAAATTTTATTTAATTACTGTACCTACACATAACTAATCCTAAAGAGTTCTAAACACAGCTAAGACGTTGCTAAATTTCGAGCTTGCTTCGGTCAATCTATAGCATATATAGATTGATCGGTTAGGTTACGTTAGGTTACTTTACATAAATTATGGTTTGTACCTACGTAAAAAGCTCTGGCTCCAACCGTACTGTATTGAGGAGAAAATTCAAGCTCGCTTCGCTCGCTCTAAGTTTTTCGGTGAACCATAAAATGTCTGACCACAACCCAAATAGTTATGCTAAAAAATTTCGAGCTTGCTTCGCTAGCTCCGTAATTTTTTGTTTAGATCTTCTTATAAAGTTTAGGGAGCTTGCAAAATCGGTCTGTACCCCGGGCGACAGAACCCCACGCTATGCCGCACTGGTATACCTTTATACTTACTGAAACTAGTCACAGTCAATTTACGTATTATAGTAACAGGTGAGACCTTGCTCAGAGTATCCCTGCGAGATCAAATCAGATATGAAGAGATTCGCAGAAGAACCAGAGTAGCCGACATAGCCCAAAGAATTGATAAACTAAAGTGGCAGTGGGTGGGACACATTGCTCGCAGAACAGATGGCCGATGGGACCGAAGAGTTCTCGAGTGGCGACCGCGAACCGCAAAGCGCAGCGTGGGTAGCTAACTCCCCACAAGGTGGACCGATGAACTGGTGAAGGCGGCGGGAATCCGTTGAATGAGGGCAGCGCAGGAGCGTTCGTTGTGGTGATCTGCTGGAGAGGCTTGTCCAGCAGTGGACTTCTATCAGCTTATATGATTATGATTATGAGTAACATGAAAGCCCTTCTCTCATAAATAAGGGTGAGAGAGAGTGGGCCATAATACAAAATACATACATACACTACACTAGTTACATAAATACACTTATTTACACAATACAACGGTTTTCCTATATCCTGTTACTTTGTTTTGTAAATTAACTTTAGCTTAAACTTTTTTATAAATGTACTTCTTACTCCTGGCGCGGCGGGAGAAGACCTGGTGACTTGAAGTACAGGTATGTGTACGCAAGTACACATACTTACCAAGCACCAGTCTCCACCCACAAACTCTTGTACTTCATTTAATATTTTTATTGTTTTTATTAATTTTGTGTTTGTGGTGAGAGAAATAAAGAATTTTTTATTTTTTTTGTATTTTTTTGTATTATCCACTCACCAACCACTCACCTTCGTCAACGAAGGCACGTTTCTGTAGGTACCTATCTACATTGTCTTCTCCGATTTAGAACAGTCGGTATTACGCATAGAGAATTCACATGGTATTACGTAGTTCTTAAATTAAGTTAGAAAACCTCATTGGTATCATGAATGTCGTGCGCAGATTCCAATCAAACACCCTTAACCCTTAAGATTGCATTTTGTAAGGGATAAATCATTTTAAGCAAAAAGTTTTGTCATCCGGCATCCTTAATCCTTTTCGCGTCAATCTTGAGATGAATCTTCAGTCATGCGTAAAATCGTTCTAAACTTGCTTTTACTCGCTCGAGTTATTTTCGCCCGTCTTTTATCTCCACGTTTGTCAATACTGTATTATGTTTTCAACTTTGCTTGTCTACAAAAGACTGTGGGTCCTCCTATTGTTGCATGAATTACATATTCCTTCTTAATATGCGGACACATTTTTAAGGGTAAGTTCAGACCGTCAAACTGAACAACTCTCTCTTTGGTACCAAGATCGAAATCGCGAAAAAAAAGATGAATGACATACAAAACTGCAAACCTACTCGAACCAAATGTATGGGACAGCTGATTTCTTTTTCGCGATTTCGATATTGGTCCCACAGAGAAAGTTGTTCAGTTTGATGGCCTGGTCATCCCCTTAAAAATGTGTCAGCATAGAAGGACCCTGTATAAAACTGTGCCCGTGACTTCGTACGCACTAAAAATGCGAGCCAACTAAGAAGTATAATTTCTCTTAATTAGCACTAAAATAAATGAAAATGACGTTATTATTGTTTACTAAAAACAAAAGATGATAGTTGTAACAACAAGCCGAATTCGTTTAACAAAGTTCTCTTAGTCGGAGAAGTCATGATGTTGACAGGCTCATATGGATTCATGATGTTGGTTGAAGTAAACAATTTTTTTTTCAGACTTGGCTCCACTGAAAAACGTTCGTATTCTTTGCATGCATATGCTCACGACTATATTCCCCGAGGGGAATATTCGTATTCTTTAGTTTCGTATAATATTCAGATCGAGTAAGCCCTGTTTTTCTAATATGACATTTTTGTCGCGCACATGCGAGGGTTGATTGCAGTCTCTCACCTCAAGGCCACACGTCAAAGATGTGACGATGACCTGAAAAGATTAATTTTGCCTGTTGTATTCGCATTTTTCGACACCCCCTGAGTTGGTAATCCCTAATATTATAAATGTGAATGTAAGTTTGTTTGTTATGATTTCACGCGAAAACAACTTAACCGATCATCATGAAACTTTGTACACATATTCTTGGAGGTATTATAGAAGTAACATAGGATACTTTTTAAATGGCTTAAATGCGAGCGAAGCCGCGGGTAAAAGCTAGTATTCTATAAATCCTATTGAGAAGCAGAAAAATTTAAAATAGTTCCTATACTCATGGATTTACAATACCTTTTCCAGTTTCCTGATTTCACTGCAGAGTTGAATGTACTGAATTTTCTCACATTTCTTTAATCTAGAGACCATTGACACCCCTCTAATTGCGGGAAAACTCGGTTAACTTTATTAGGTAGAATAGGTATCATAGCAACTGGTGGAAAAATTTCTTGGAAAAATAGGCAATATCTTTTTTTCTAGTGGCAACGTCCGTCCTTAAAAAGCTTTCCTAGGGCGACGATATAAGAAATATATAAATAGCAAGAAAAAGTTTAACACGTAGGTAATATAATTTGGTATATTAATAAAAGATTAGGTGTACTAAATGGTTTTGGTTTCATTCTTAGGCTGCCTGTCCATTGACGCGAGCTGGCTGTGCGAGCTGTGTAGCTGTGTAAATATTAACCAATCAGGAGCTCGGCCGATCTCGGTCGGATCTCTGTAGTGCGATTTTTGAAACTAATTCGCTGAGTTCAGCAATTGAAAATGTCAAAATTACCATGGAGATGTGCATCTTTCTACTCCTGATTTGACATTAAAAAATCATACTCCAGGAGTGCGATTTTTTAAAGTCCAATCAGCGTATCTCCATAGTAATTTTGACATTTTCAACTGCTGAACTCAGCGAATGAGATTTAAAAATCGCACTCCAGACCTTTATTCATACCTGTGTATCATAAATAAATTATTTTGTATTTGTATTAAGAGAAATTTTCCCTAACCTTATAAACAACTCCGCAGTTAATAATAAAATCATGGATACAATGTTTCATAGACCTGCTTATAAAAGACTCTTTATTCATTTATCAGAATTAGACCCCCTGTCGTTATTTATCAGTTAGGTTAATAGCAAATCATTTATATCAATTATAATGACAATGTGTGCCTTGTTTTAAATCTAATGAAGATACTGCGAAGCCAATGGAAAACCACTGAGATTGATCATTTTCTCATTTATATTTGACTACAGCGAATTCTTATTGAGAAACAGGAGTGCGATTTTGGAATCTCATTCGCTGAGTTCAGCAGTTGAAAATGGCAAAATTACTATGGAGAATTGGAGATACGCATCTTTCTACAGCAGATTTGACTTTCAAAAATCGCACTCCTGGAGTATGATTTTTGAATATCAAATCGGCAGTAGAAAGATGCATATCTCCATAGTAATTTTGACATTTTCAACTGCTGAACTCAGCGAATGAGTTTCAAAAATAGCACTCCAGCAGGTTGGTATTGTAAAATGTATAAATAATAGGTACCTACACTATACTTACAGGGTGTAACAAAACACCCTAGCAATATTTAAATGGGTGGTGTAGACCATCACAATGAACAACTTTCAATATGGAGCCAACATCAACGAAATAAAAATCTACTATTTCCATAGATTTATATATTACTAGCGTAAGGATAGGCCCGTCAGAATATTTTACAAAAACTTTCTTCATAGAAACAAAAATTTGCGCCATCTGTCATAATCATAACTCGTATACGAACTATATCGTGTCATATATGTAGTGCTCTAAATTGACATTTTTCCTTGCATTTTAGAGCCAACGAACTGGGGACAATAGTCAAGCTCATAGGCCATGTCCTTACGCTAGTAATATATATGTCTTTGACTATTTCATACAAATCTGCTGTACCAAACCTACTCGACTTTAATATACAGGGTCCTTCTTAATATGCTGACACTTTTTTAAGGGGATGATCAGACCATCAAACTGAACAATTTTCTCTATGGGACCAACATCGAAATCACGAAATAAAAATCTGCTCGTCCATACAAAACTGCAAACCTACTCGAGACAAATCTATGGGACAGCAGATTTTTTTTTCGCGATTTCGATGTTGGTCCCATAGAGAAAGTTGTTCAGTTTCATGGTCTATTCATCCCCTTAAAAAAGTGTCAGCATATTAAGAAGGACCCTGTATATGGGACAGCAATTTATTGTTATTTTTTGTCGATCTTATCTCCACAGCGAAAATTGTCCAATCGTTGTCCAGTGTTTTTACACCTTGTAGAAGTGCATCCAATGGGAGTAGGTATAATATTATTATTAAATATTGCGCTAAAGTACGTACCTAAATACTTACAGTCATAATCTCATATAGACACGCTTGTAGGTTCATAAGTTTATCAAATTAATTACAGCAGGATGTTCTGTTAATTTATCAACAAACAGTCATTTCTAAGACGATGATCTCAAATTAACGTGATTTAACGGCACGCGTTGACATCTTAACCTTTATCATGCCGTATTGTTATTTTTGTGTATGACTTTATTTCCTCCGAATATGAGGTCCTTTTTTTTATTAAGGGGATGATCAGACCATCAAACTGAACAATTTTCCACAGAGGTGTAAAATTAAATGGGACACTTACTTAAACCATCTTCTGCTTCGGGCTTCAGACCATCAAACTGAACAACTTTTAGTATGGGACCAACATTGAAATCGGAAAAAAAATCCGCTGTCCCATACAAAACTGCAAACATAACTCGACTGAAATGTTTGTTTTTCGCGATACGTTGGTACCTCAGAGAAAGTTGTTGTCTGAAGCACCCCTTAAAGTATGTGTCCCATTAAATTGTACACCCTGTAATAATATTACTACCGAACTTTCTCTATGGGACCAACATTAAAATCGCGAAAAAAAACAGCTGTTCCATACAAAACTGCAAACCGACTCGAGCCAAATGTATGGGACAGCTGATTTTTATTTCGGGATTCGATGTTGGTCCCATTATAGAAAGTTGTTCAGTTTGATGGTCTGATCATCCCCTTAAAAAAGTGTCAGCATATTAAGAAGGACCCTGTCATAGCGTAAATATCCTTGATCCTGTATTCTTACGTCCAATGAGCGTTTTTCTTTTGGTTTTCTAGAGGATCGATAGATGGCGTTACGGTCTGTGCGAATAAAGGTCAAAATATCAAAAAGTGTTTCTTTAAAATAATAAAGAGGTAGAAGATGATCAAAAAGATGCCAACGCATCTTTTGATTGAATATTTCATTATTTACGAATCATTTTAATCGAAAATATGAAACTATTTACGTCTGAGTCGTCTGACATGTTTGTATGGGCTCGATCCCTTGGCCTTTAAAAAAAAGCCAGGCACAGTCTTGACATGATTTTGACAGGATCTCGCCTACGTCTCTATGGAGCAATAAGCCTGTCATCTGTCGAGTTTTTTAGGAACTGAAATTTAAAAATAAATGAAAAACGCTCATTGCAGGGTACAGCGTCTCCTTTCACGTGTACGCATAAAAGTACCCGGGCAATTGAGCTTTGCTCGGCGTCTCCCAAGTTAATCTAAATAGGTTTTGTCCCTGATAAAATATATTTTCTCACAATTAAATTTAAAAAAAACCGAAAAAATTAAACTTTTTCTGCGTTTATTTATAAAATTACAATATCTTAAAAGTAAATTACCTCTCCCAAGTTAGTAAGTTATCTTAACTGACCTTATAGATAACGGTTAATACCCCAATAGTTTTCCTCGAGGAAAATGAATTAAGCACCTTATGTTTGAACTGATCTAATACCACACCTGTACTGCATAATATAATATAATTGCATAAATATAGGCAAACGTACCTTACCGATTATTCACCTATACAGGGTGAAATTGATATCATTAGCATCCTTTTAAACTAAGAGTCTACCCATCAAACTGAACAACTTTTACTATGGGAGCAAACCGATCGGAGCAAAAAAATAATCAGCTGTTGCATACATTTGAGTCGAGTAGGCAGCCGGCGGGCGGCAGTTTAGTATGGAACAGCTGATTTTTTTTGCTCCGATCAGTTTGCTCCCATAGTAAAAGTTGTTCAGTTGGATGGGTAGACTCTTAGTTTAAAAGGATGCTAATGATATCAATTTCACCCTGTATGAACAATAATTACGACGTCTTCTTGAATCGATTGTAAACTATTATTAAGATAGCATAATCGTAAAGATGCAAATCTCCATTACAGTAAGTATTTAATTATGTGCATGGTGTAACTGAAGACCCTTGTTCTGTTTGATGATCTACACCACCCCATTAAGCGGGTACCGAGACTATTGTGCTGCCCTTAATCGTATTTTTTATTTATTCCTAAACAATTAAACCAAATTTCCAAAAAACAAGAATGTCACATTTTAGTCCTGCACTGGTAGCATACCAACCCTCGATAGCCGTGATACGGCTTTGTCACGTCTTTTATCTCGTTCGTTCGCGCGCAAAAGAACGAGATAAAAGACGTGATAAAGCCGTATCACGGCTATCGCGGGTGTGCATGCTACCAGTGCAGATGTACGAAAGAGATATATGTTGCTAATGTGAGTGGATGTGTCGGCAGAGGGCGCCCTCGTAGGACGTATGCTGATCAAATCAGTTGCGTCCTACAAAAAGGGGAGGTGCGGGGCGTACTCGAAACCGACGGGCATGTATGAAGAGATGTATGGATGTGCTTGAGGCAAAAGAGGCATGTAAGGATCGTAGTAAGTGGCGCGCCCTGGTCTCTGCCTACCCCACTGGGAAAGAGGCGTGACGTTATAGATCGATAGATAGATTGTGTTTTAAAAAATGTATTGTCATGTACATACAACCCGGTTGGCGTAATGGTTACCACGCCGGACTGCCAAACCCAGGGTCCTGGGTTCGAATCCCGGTTCGGTCATGGATGTTATATGTTTGTGCCGTTGTTGTATGATTCCCATAACAAATAGCCTGAGGTTTACTTGGGATCATTACAATGTATGTGCCCTGTGAGCGTTATTTATTACAATTTTTTTTAAATTGGCTAGTATTGAAAAAGTAATCAAACTTTGTTTGTATGGTGCGCGGTGCAAGGACTATCCTCTTAATTACCTGTGTATTGAGATGGCTTTCTGAAATAAATAATTTGAAAAATTAATAAATTTAGATCTTTTTAGATTATGTTGTTCTGGTTTGCTAAGAACCTTATGGGTAAATATATAGAACCGAAGGTAAACCTGCCTGCGTAACATGACAGAGGTGAGGGCGACACAGGTCACTTCTAAACGTCTATATATGTATATTTCCATAGCATCTCACTCAAATTTGACGTTAGAAGTGACCTGTGTCGCTCTCACCCCTGTCATGTTACGCAGGCTGGTATAAGTACAACCAGGGCGAATTAACTTGGCACCTGGCTCGCACGTGGCTCGGAATTTGACACCCCTCCTGCTACCCCCCGCGGGACCCCGCCGTCGCCGTGCGAGGCCGTAGCATAGCATTTCAGTTACCGTTGCACGTGTCTCTACGCTTTAGCATTTTCGAGTTATTCTTTCCGAGTTTTCCGAGTTTTTTATTCCGCGACACGTGCGAGTCAGGTGCCAAGTTAATTCGCCCGTGTTGTAAACTCAATATTATAATTGTGTGGTCTATACATACATCGTATAGCAATTGCTGTCTCGTGTCTTTTCACTTCGGTGTCAATGAGTGTTTGCATCTCAATCTCAGAAGACAAAGACTGAGAGATGTAACCTACTGTTGCGTGAGTGGAATCAATTGAGTTACTTACTCTTGAGTTTTTTGAAATTCATGTACGATTTGTAACACCACTGGCTTTTCGGTGAAGGAAAAACATAGTGAGGAAACCTGCATGCTTCAATTTCGAGGCATGTATTGTACCCACTATCCATTACAAGTGGCGACGGGCTCACTCCCCGTCACACTGGACAGAGTTTCGGTACTACTAGTGAAACGTAGATGTTCTAAAGTTTCAGAATATCTCTAACTACCCCCTCGGGGAATATAGTCGTGAGCATATGCTATTCTATGCTATGCTTACTTACTCTTTTTGAAGTGAGAACATCTTTTACCGAAACTGAACCGTCTTACTTGAATAGGCTATACTCGGCTCCAGTCATAACTTTTCTTTTCTATTTTAATGTAAGCACATAATTTTTTCAAACCCGAACAAATAGAATAAACAAACAAAAATTGCTGTCTCCCGTTTGCAATGGAGGGAAGTTGAATATTTATTTTTGCTACCATCTTTGATTAAATTCACTTCGGGTTCCAAGTTTAGAGTCATCCCCCGGACTCGCTGGACTTTACTGTCTGGTGTTGTGAGTAGTCGGTGCTGTTGACAGGAGTTGTGAGGGTTTTCAGGAGTTGCGGTGGTGGGAATGTGTGGTGCGTGTTTGTTCTTTTTCTTTCGGGCATAGGCCCAATTTTTTCAGATGTTCTGATATCCCGAGTATATTTCGAAGTGAAAACCTCTTTAAAGGCGCAACATTGAATTATGTTGTATTTATTTTGTTATTGTGCTTTGTAGATTTTATTCTGTTTAAAAGATGTGTGTTGTAAAGTTTCTGGCCTCATCTTTTTTAAAACGGAACGCCTCCCGAAGCGGTCGCGGAAATTAAGTATAATCTTTTTTAAGTCTGCTCATATTATGATATCCAAGGGTAGGCAAGGCCTATTCTAAACAAACACCACACTGACTATCCGTCAGCACCTGCTCATAGCGACTTGAATCAATGAGTCACAACTCAATTGACCCAATCACTTCTCCCTTCCCTAGTAACCGCAGACAATTGATATGGCCTATTAGGGTAATCAATACACATTTAACGACACGTGATGGCTCTTCACTTAATATAATGGTCCCTATTCTCATGGTTATAAGTGTCTTATGTAATTGATCTCTGTCGGAACCAAGATTTTTATTAAACATGCTATTTTACGGGTGAGAATTATGTTGGATGTTACAATAACTCGCTTGAGTACTAGTTTTCTAGTCTGCCATCGTAGAAAATGAGTCATTATCTAGGATGTTGGGTATTATAGTACTGAAACCTTTAATTTATACCTTTTACTTTTTTTGACGGTTCTACAGGGTGAAATTGATATCATTAGCATCCTTTTAAACTAATAGTCTACCCATCAAACTGAACAACTTTTACTATGGGAGCAAACCAATCGGAGCAAATAAAAAATCTGCTGTTGTATACATTTTAGTCGCGAATTCGCGCGTCGACATTGCAGTTTAGTATGGAACAGCAGATTTTTTACTTGCTCCGATCTGTTTGCTCCCATAGTAAAAGTTGTTCAGTTTGATGGGTACCTAGACTCTAAGTTTAAAAGGATACTAATGATATCAATTTCACCCTGTAAAGCGTCGTGGTGCCAATGCCGGCCGTTATATATTTTTATGCCTACAGTGCATAAGAGTAGATACCTATATGTATTAGTATAATGCTACAGAGCGAAGTTTAGAAGAGCGATAAGCGAAAAGTTTTATCTAAAAGGTGCGGAGTGAGCCAAGCCTTAGGGTTGTTAACCCTACTATACAACGTGTTAATGAATTAACGCAAAACAAGAAAGTAGTTTGTTTAGAATCGAGAGCAGAATCGAATTATCATGGTTTCAACATAGGCAATTTTTTTTTTAATATTAAATAATTTGTTTGCATAATTTAAAAATTTCTGAACCCGATGTCAACCCACCGCACGGTCACACTCACCCTACTTACTACCAAAACAAGATTCTTAAAATGTATCCATGAGTACGTTAGCGCTTTCATTCATTGCTGAAATGATAACAAATCATTTTAACCTCAAAACTTAAAATGCGTATAACTTTAAATTTTAACTATCAAAATAATGAAATTATTGTTTTAATCTAATTATTTTGTTATAAATCAGTTGGGGTGTATGAGGTTTTGCGCTAATTTATTAACACGTATATGTATAACTAGCGGCCCGTCCCGGCTTCGCACGGGTGGACGTCTAATCTTTTCTAGCAATAAATATAGCCTATGTTACTCAGGGTGAATGCAGCTTTCTAATGGTGAAAGAATTTTTTAAATCGGCCCAGTACTTTTTGAGCCTATTCATTACAAACATACAAACATACAAAAATAGGTACAAATCTTTCCTCTTTATAATATTAGTGTAGATTAGTAGCATACTACAATAATACCTACTAAAAATGAAACAAAGATAGTTGGCAAAGCAACTGTTCAAAAACTGTTCAACTGTTCAAAATGTTCGTCAATATTTTCTATACATAGATCCAGTAAAATACAGTTGATTTATTACCACAGCTTATTATACTTCCCACTGCAGGGCTCAGGCCTACACTCAGGGAGGGTGAACCTATTAAAATTTTTGATTAGGACATTACATTGAATGGAGTTTAACATGACGCCCTCTAAATAAACATTGTTAAACTTAATAATTAATTACTTTATTTTTATTAGACCTAAGTATTTGACTGGACCAATATAGAATTATTGATGAACATAATTATAATTATTTGCTCATTAAAATAATAGTTTCTTAGCCAACTATCTTTTTTGTAAAAGCAACAGAGTCAGTAAAATAGTTTTGCTGTGTAAAACTGTTATCGTAGAGTTATTATAATTTCGCAAAATAAATTTAGAGTGCAAAAATTGCTATGAGCTTGTGAAGCTTTCCTTAAGAATGAAAAGCAAATAATTATTCATTTATGAACAAAAAAAATAAATGAAAAACGAAAAATAATGTATTTTTTCGAAATACCCTATCTACTACTGTTTTAATTTTTTTGGCACTGGAGTTAAAAATTACTATACTTGACTCAAAAAGTTGGCAACCCTAGCCGTGCCTGGCGCGGGGGCGGGGGCGGCGGGGTCCAGTCCACTACTGCTCGATAAACAAAACAAAGTTTTGGAAATATCGGGAAGTCCCTCAACGTCATAAAATATTCGTTTCTCGGTATCTAATACAACGATTTACCTCCTACTGGTTTTTACTTGTAATGTTTATTTAATGTTACTTTACTTCATAGAATTCTGTTTTTATTTTACTGAATAGGTTTAAAACATTAACGAATGTGCCTAGCTAGCACCTTCCATCAAGAAAACCGGCCACGAGCGAGTCAGTCTCGCGCACGGAGGATTCCGTACCACCATACAATATTGCCGAAAAATTGTGTTTTCCGCTACTACAGGTTCCGAACTAACTACAGGGTGTAACAAAACACCCTAGTAATACTTAAGTTTATAGTTACTGCTTCAGACCATAAAACTGAACAACTTTCACTATGGAGCCAACATCGAAATCGCGAAAGAGAAATCCGCTCTTTCATACAAATCTGCAGTACCGTCTCGACTAAAATGTATGGGACGGCACATTTTTTTTAATTTTTTTTCGACTTTTGCTCAGTAGTGAGAGTTGTTCAGATTGATGGTCTGAAGCACCCCCTTAAGTATTACTAGGGTGTTTTGTTACACCCTGTATAATACCTGTGTGTGTGTATGCATTATGCATTATAGCCACATCAAAACGCTTGTATGTACTTCCTTATTATGGTTTTTACGATAGAGCAAAAATAAAAAAGTAGAATAAATACGTTTCTTGTACAGGGACCCCTCTTAATTTTTAAGTAAATCTATAATCTAATAAAATGTTTGTATTTGTAAATAAATCCGCCATAGTAACGCATATTCTGTAAAAATTTCAACTGTCTAGCTGTTAAAGTTCAAAAGACACAACCGTTTATAGGTTTCATCTAAGCTTTCCATAAGGTGAGCTGAAGCCAAGCGCAAACACAAACAAAAAGTAGGTCAGAAAGGCAACGAACGGACGGACAACGTACACTTATGAATAGGGTCCCGTTGGTACCCTTTGGGTACGGATCCCTAAGAAATTCAATAGGAGGATAAGCAAGGATAGAGATAAATAAACATTACCAAGGTCATCTATAATTTCTTCTATTAATAATGTCTGTGTGATTATCTCTTATTGTGATTATCTATCTGTGATGCAATACTAACTGCATTAGTTAAACAGTAAACTGCCTCTGTGGTCTAGTGGTTAAGAGCATTGGCTCTCGATACGGAGGTCGTGGGCTCGATTCCCACGGGGGACTCCTAGTGATATATCACTTTGTGCGTTTTTCCCCAGTTGGTTAGGACATTGCAGCCTGAATCACCTGACTGTCTGAAAAGAAAAAATTATTCCGTGCTTCGGATGACACACTAAACCGTTGGTCCCGGCTACTAGCTCTGGTGGTAGTAGTCGTTACATAAAAACCACGTCAGAGGCCGTAAGGCGGTCTGAAAAAACTCTGACACCGCAGGGCTCTGCCCACACGATAAGAAGTTAAACAGTTGTAGACCGACGTCCTGGAGCCCGATTGCGCTAATTTAAAACATCGAATTTACTTTTTAGAATTTCCTACTTGCCAGAAAAAACCATTGACAGATATGGACACAGCCATTTTTTACGAAAACTAAAAGCCATTCAGGACGGCGGTTATAATTATTATAAACAGAAAAAATTTAGGCATTTTTAAAAAAAACTTCCACATCTCCAGAAGTCCGGATTCAAAAGTAGAAATTACTAGTAAAATAGACAAATCGTCCAAAAAGCAGTAGCAAAACGGAACCACGACAGCTATTTTCATCTAATGTTATCACTGATGTATTTTTGGTCGTTACGGAATGTATTTGGCTTGGTTGAACTGATAGTGTGTGTGATTTCGTTTTTTCCATTATCATAATATGGTACGGTTATCGTAAACTTTCATTAAAATAAACACAATGAATGCATAGAAGATTGAGTGTACTATCTAATGAGAAAGATTATGAGTTTCACACACTTGATACAAAAGGTATCTTATGGAGAAATACCTTTCCCCTAACTTCTACAGATTACAACCGACGGCCCGGTAGCACAGTCGGTAGTGAACCTGCCTGCTGTGCCGAGGGTCGCGGGTCCGAATCCCGTAAGGGACAAATATTTGTATGATGAATATGAATATTTGTACCCGAGTCATGGATGTTTGTATTTATATATGTATTCTATATCGTTGTCTAGTCATCATAATACAAGTCCAGGCTAGATTCTGGTACTTTAAATGTGACTAGATAATTTGTGTGACATTGTCCAAGATATTTATTATAAAAACCAATTAATTTTTGTTAGTTTTGTTTCACTCTACACGTATTACTAAGTTTCATTCATGTATGGGACCTCTATGTCTGGGTCTCAAATTATATGGCCTTCCGCCAAACTTCCCTACGTCCTGAGATTATATTCTCTTTGTTTCGAAAATAGAAATTCTAGCGTGTCAATTGCGGTGTCACGTGTCAGTCTAGGCTACAGAGTAACTGCCGAGGTAACCAGAGGGCGATAGAGGGGGTGAGGTAAAAAGTTGGTGGGAGGCAGGGAGTGTCCATACTGTATGTAGTAATAGATAAACAAGTACTCTGTCACAGCCCGGACACTGCATACAAAAATTTGAAATTGACAAGATGACGTCAGCACATGCAAAACCAAAGAAATTGAACCTTAAGTCTTCTTCTTAGGTAACGAGTAACCAGTGCGAGGTAACCAGAGGGCAATAGAGGGGGTGAGGTAAAAGGTTGGTGGGAGGAAGGGAGTGTCCGTACTGTCTAGTAATAGATACTCTTTCTTATACTGTGACTCTGTCTTATACCGTGACTAGAGTCTCGATGAGGGTCAAGGTACTCTTTCTTATACTGTAACTCTGTCTTATACCATGACTAGAGTCTCGATGAGGGTCAAGGTACTCTTTCTTATACTGTGACTCTGTCTTATACCGTGACTAGAGTCTCGATGAGAGTCAAGGTACTCTTTCTTATACTGTGACTCTGTCTTATACCGTGACTAGAGTCTCGATGAGGGTCAAGGTACTCTTTCTTATACTGTGACTCTGTCTTATACCGTGACTAGAGTCTCGATGAGAGTCAAGGTACTCTTTCTTATACTGTGACTCTGTCTTATACCGTGACTAGAGTCTCGATGAGGGTCAAGGTACTCTTTCTTATACTGTGACTCTGTCTTATACCGTGACTAGAGTCTCGATGAGGGTCAAGGTACTCTTTCTTATACTGTGACTCTGTCTTATACCGTGACTAGAGTCTCGATGAGGGTCAAGGTACTCTTTCTTATACTGTGACTCTGTCTTATACCGTGACTAGAGTCTCGATGAGAGTCAAGGTACTCTTTCTTATACTGTGACTCTGTCTCATAACGTGACTAGAGTCTCGATGAGAGTCAAGGTACTCTTTCTTATACTGTGACTCTGTCTTATACCGTGACTAGAGTCTCGATGAGGGTCAAGGTACTCTTTCTTATACTGTGACTCTGTCTTATACCGTGACTAGAGTCTCGATGAGGATCAAACCACCCTCTCTGTACACAAAGTGAGGCTACTTACCACTAGACCACCGCGGTTTCATTCGAAGTCACGAAGTTTCAAATATTTATTTAACAAAATAAAAACGTTCTTTGTACTCAAAGACAATAATTTTTGAATGTTCATTGTATGCATCGTTTGGTAAAATTAGGTCATCCTTATTATAAACAGCATTATACGAAATTCAATGAATCAAACAAAAAAACAAATAACAATTGATTTTCACTGAAAATCTACAACATTCATTAATTCAGCAGATATTCATTTCATTCAATATTCAGTTCCTTTCATAATGACGACCCAGTTGGTGTAATGGTTGCCACGCCGGACGGCCAAACCAGGGTCCTGGTTTCGAATCCCGGTTCGGTCATGGATGTTGTATGTTTATGCCGTTGTTGTATGATTCCCATAACAAAAAGCCTATGGCTTACTTGGGATCATTACAATGTATGTGCCTGTGAGCGTTATTTATTTATTTATATTCACCGTGAAATATTTTAGTTTTTTTTTAACGTAGGTAAGCCACTAATAGGATCTTTAGTGTTGACCCCTACATATTTATTTTCTTCGCCCTTCAAAAATGTGGTTAATGCATAACATAGCATATGCTCACGACTATATTCCCCGAGGGTGTAGTCAGAGATATTCTGAAAACTCAGAAAATCCACGTTTCACTAGTACCGAAACTCTGTCCAGTGTGACGGGCTGTTATGATGGAGAGTGAGCCCGTCGCCACTTGTAATGGACAGTGGGTACAATACATGCCTCAAAATTGAAGCATGCAGTTTTCCTCACGATGTTTTCCTTCACCGAAAAGCCAGTGGTGTTACAAATCGTAGGATAAATTCTGAAAAACTCATTGGGTACGAGTCGGCATGGACGGGGATCGAACCATCGCCTCCTGCACGGCAGGCAAGGTTACTCGCCACTGGACCACCACTGCTACTGTGGTGTACCGTAGTATTACATGACGTGGTAAATGAATGAAGGCAAATACTGTTCATAGGAATAAGATACTGGATGTGGGATGGCTCAGCCAATTATCAACTTGCCGCACTCGACTCGGTTGAACGCAGAGCCAGAAGGCTCATTGGCGACAGTAAACTGGTGGAGACCAAGCTTCATAGCCTAGCCCACCGCCGCAGAGTAGCCTGCTTGTCGGTCTTCTAAAGATTGTACTTCGGTGAGTGTGCCCAAGAGCTACATGAGCTCTTCCCGCCTTCCCCTTTCTACTATCGGACTTCCAGACGCACCGCGGGATATCATCCCTTTCTGGTTGACATCCCACATATCCGCACCAAGCGCCATTCCGATTCTTTTATAATGCGCACAGCCAAGGAGTGGAATGCCCTGCCTGCGTCAGTGTTTCCGAGCGCTTACAACCCGAATTCCTTTAAAGTACGAGTAAATAGGCTTCTTCTGGGTAAGCTAGCTACATCTTCGACCCCATCTTCGTCCTGAGGACTAGATTGAGGTCAAGAGCAAACCCATCCTTAATAAAAAAAATAAAAACTTGTAATGCTTAACGCTAATGGCTTTGGATAACCATCTCCCAGGAGCTTATGCGTTTAGCTGCCAAGACAACGCAGTTACACAGGACATGTTCCATGGTTTCCTCCTCTCCGCACGCTCAGCATCTGGGATCCAGGCAAGGTGAGCTTCATCTTGTGCATCATCGTGCCAGTCCTGTGGCGTAGTTTGCTTACCGGCAAGTGATTCCCCGTCCAGTAAATATGAACTTAATTTGATTAAGTTATCAAAACTGATACACTTTTGACCACTGCTGAATTACAAACAGGGTGTTCACAGAAGCTAACTGTATACGTATTTGTAATATTTATTATGGGGCGTCCGCCCGGTTTTGAGTAACTTTGTAACCATTTTATACATTAACTATAGCACTTTTTAAGTAGGAAACAAAACTGAACAATCTACAGGATATGAGAAGTGATGTGGTTTTTCTCGAAATCTATTTTAATTAATAAAACTGAAGAAAAACGAACCCAAAGTCACCCCTTTTTTTCCAGTTGTAACGGTTTTACTCTTACATTGTTGATCAGAAGAATATGACAATTTACAATATTCTTCACAATACAATTAGAATGATGTGGTTTTCTTATTTTTTGAAAATTCATAAAAAATCATACAGATTTTCAAAGAAAACGGAAAATACTGACCGGCGCCACGCAATTGAAGCGGGATGGCTAATTGCAAAAGTTTGCTTGTAAGAAAGAGAGCCTTGCACTAGGGAGGGAGAGCCTTGTAGAGTTTCTGGCCGCATCTTCTCTACAGCAACAATACGTTCCGACGCGGTGGTAGAATCAAAAGTCCCTAGTCTAAAGTTCCTATTCAAATAAATATTTTGAGTTTTAGCTAGCATTCAATTCTAATACCATTGACGACATAAGTGTATGGAAGACTAGCCACCGAATACCACTTGTCTCTTGTATAAATGTTTCTTTATTTCAGGTACCTATTAAAGCCATGGGTCACTGTATAAGCTGTTATAATAAAATTCCCTGAGACAATTTTAAATCTTTCCTAAAACATGTTTAAAACTCAGAAAAAAAAATCTCTCTGTAAAAAAAAACATATTTTAAAATCTCTTAAATACCTACTACCATACTACTGAGATAATAATCACGAAATGGTTTTCGATTCCGGCCTCCAAGAAAAATTTGGGCCATACCGAATTCCTGGACATTTCTACGAACGAAATTAGAGTCCAAGCTCCAATACCAAACTATTAAGCGAACGGTATAAAATTATATATTATATTTTTCAAGAACCAGCAGGTGCAAAATTCAACATTCAACATTTTTCATTCAAAATAATATCACATAATAGATTTTCGACGTCATTTTTATAACTCTATCACCGGAAGGTGTTCCGTTGTTGAGAAGATGCGGCTCTAAAACATCTTTTAAACAAACAAGAAAACTAGGTAATTACATATTAAAAATACATTACAAAATACAACAAAAAATTATAATTTGGTAAGTATATTAAAAATACATTACAAATACAAAATTGAATTACATACCTAACGTAAAATTGTCAAGACCATCAGGTATTTTGGTCTTTCATAATAATCTAATCATGCAGTTTATGTTAAATCCACGGACCTGAAAAAAAGACGGACGGAATCTCGTCTAATCAAAAGTGAAGCACCCATTTATATGAGTGTGCGTGCTGTCGCCCTGTTGCGCGGGACAAAATGGCGACGGTTGTCGCACCTACGCCTAGAAATGGTGCGTCTGTGTGAGTGTAGGTGCTTTGTAGAACAAACGAAATTGTAGCAGCACCTTGCATGCTTCACCTCTTTTTAATGTGACATTACGTCCGTCTTTTTTTCAGGTCCGTGGTTAAACCTAAGTAAAGGAGTCAATTTTTTGTAGGCCCACCAAACGGTAACGTTTATTGATGGTATTACACTCTAAATACATAATTTAATTTATTATAGTAACCAGTCGATGATTTGGTAAAAATGCAAACGGAATTATGAAATAAATATAAAAAATGCACTGTTTTTACTTTTTTGCTATGATTCTTTTTTCCGGTTAAAACGGCACATGTAAAGCAATGCGTGTATAGGAACGTAGATGTTTATACGAAAATAAAAATAAAAAACCCAACATATTTTACCAAGACACGATGTGCGTCAACTGCGATTACGCGACACTCCGTTTAGATGAGGTATAGCTAATGTTACCACTATAATCTAGAGATTATGAGAAACAAATTGACATGAGTTCCATAACTATACGAGTACGTCAACTAATACGCGAACATTTTTTTGTTATTAGCCTTTTTCCCATACTAAGACTGAGGATGTTCTTTGAAACTACATTGAACGGAAATCTGTCAAACCACAGGCACATAGCTTTATATCTAGATACTTAGTGTTTTAAAATTTCATTGACGTTAATTGGTTAAATTGGTTTTGAAAATAGGATCTGACTTCGGTATGCACTTAATAATTAGTCTGTGCTTTTAAACTTTTGTCTTTTTGACATAGAAGAAAGGGAATACGTACTTTGATTCTGGTAATGTGTCGTTTTCATTGAAACCGCGGAAATTTTTCAGAATATGCGGATTTGTTAACAAATAATAAAAATGACAAAAAGTTAAAAATTAAGGGGGGTCTTCATACAAGAAACTAGTTTTTATCAACGTTTTTTTTGTCTAGCTCTATCGTAAAACACGATAATACATACAAGCGTCTTACTTAGTGTGATTATAGAGCAAACTCTACAGTTTAACAACAAATAATAAAAACTGGCCAAGTGTGAGTCGTTCTCGCACTGAAGGTCCCAGAGAAAACAAAAAAATTTTCCAAGTTAATATGCTGTGTAGTGGTGTGGTACGGAACCCTCGGGGCGCGAGTAGTCCGACTCGCACTTGACCGGTTTTATTTATTTTTAATCAACTCGGGTCATTGTTAAACTTAGTGACAGCGATAGGACTAGAGTAAAAAATGTATTGTGCTGAGATTTTTTATAAAAAAAAATTGTATTAAATAGGTAACATAATCTTTGAAAAATAAAAACGGCTTTACCTACACCATGTAGTAATAGTAAACAGGGTGGAAATTACCGACACAATGTTTACTTGTATACTGATTATGTTCGGTTCTTTACCTAAGTAATAATAAGTTCTTGGTCTTACTTTGATAGATCAAAGTTAGGTCAAAGTAGAGTGTAAACCATAAAGGTAATTATTCTACGGAATAGAGGCCATCCATTCCATTGCCATTGCCAGCTGAGAGAGCGAGATGTAGCTAGCGGCATCACTGTAGGTATAATAGAAAGAGATACGTGACGCGAGGCAATAGAACTGTTTTTGGGGATTTAGAGTCCTGGTAAAAATTCAGTTTCTGAGAATAATCGTGAACCTAAAGTGAAATCGTAGATAATTTTGTGAAATATACTAACACTATTTCATTAAATTATCCACGATTTCACGTTAGATTGAGAATTATACACAGAAATCGAATTTTTACCCTGCCGAGGACTCCTGAAAACGTCCAAAAAAACGGTTTCATTTGACAACTCATGTCACTTCCTCTATTCCGTAAGGTATAACATCTTTATGGCGTAAACTCTAATATAACACTGCACTTACCACACTTTTAAAAATGTATTTTCGAAACAAAAACAATAAGAATTTTTCATCAACAAGAATCAAAATAGGGTCCTAATCTGCTGTTCCATACAAAACTGCAATCCTACTAGACCCTTTATAAAACAGCAGATTTTATTTCAGGATTTCGATGCTGGTTCCATAGAGAAAGATAAAAACCGGCCAAGTGCCAAATAGAGGTGGGGACAGCAATTTCTCTTGCTACACCAAGTTTTAATAAAAAATTTAAAAAGTATATTTTTAGACTTGTATTTTCATAAGCTTTCAATTGATACCCCACACCATAGGGTAGAAATTTTTAATTTTTTCCTTTACCTACCCTTTCTACCTCCCCAAATTGGACCCCAATATAAAAATAAAGCTCTTTTTACTTCATTTATGATATTGGACCAGATGGACAGACGGACGGACGGACATACACCGACCTGATTTCATAAGTGTTCCGTTTTGCCAATTTTGGTACGGAACACTAAAAACGATCTAGATTCGTCGTACCTACTTACGATTTGAATGAAACAAACAAGGCCTACTTTTTTAAATCATTGATGTAAAAGACGACCTAATTTTTTTATTTAACCAATTAAGAATAATAAATCCAGATCGTCAGCTAAATAATTTGTAAGAAAATTACTTAAGTAAGTAAATAAGAGATGTAGGCCGATGTTTTATTGAAAAATTAATTTATGAGAAAATTGGTTAAATAAGAGATTTAGGTCAATCTTTTTTGCTTGTATGGAACCATTGACGTAGAATACTAAGGACGCCGGGTCTAGTACAAAATTCTCGAAAAAAGTGTCCGAGACTAAATTATTGTGTAATGTACGTGTAAGTAATATAAACCAACTAAAAACATTGAAAATGCTGAAAGTCTTTTCCATCCCACTCCCCCATCGAGTAGAATTGGTTCTCTTGTTAAGTTTTAGTGCTCTTTTGGTTCGGACACTATGGAGCGCGGACACTACGTCCAGGGTTGCAATCGCGGTAAATATTCGGTGATTGAACCGTTATTGGACTACGTACGAACCATAACTTTTGACACATTTGGTATTGCGCTAATCGCGGTACTGCTCGTGACAGCCGTTAGAGCCGTTTTGACAGATCACTCAGACGTTCTGGCTGTCAGTTACATAGAGTTTAGCGCGATGCGGAATTCAGCCAATTGAATAGCTATTGGATTGCAATGTGATTAGAACTGAAATTGGATAAGAATAGAACTTCGATGCTTTAACTTAGCGCAATCGGGCTCCAGTAATTGGTAAGTCAATGTATGGAACAAACAAATTTAAATTTAAATGCTGAATATTATTTGCGTCTTGGAGAGTCCTATTACCTAGTCACAGTATCGATGTATAAGAAAGAGTATCTTGTACTAAGTACAATACAGTACGGACAGTCCCTCCCACCCACCAATTTTAACCTCACCCCCTCTGGTAGGAAGTGTGGCGGAAAATGAATTCAATGGCGTATTCCTAACTCTTTCCATGGGACCGACATTGAAATCAAGAAAAAAATCAGCTGTCTTACATTTGGGTCGATTAGGATTGCACCTTTGATCTTTGCATGGAACAGTCAATGACATTAGGGAACAGCAGATTTTTTCGCGATTTCGGCATTGATCCACTAGAGAAACTTTTTCAGTTAGATGGTCTAATCAAAACTAAGTATAAAAAATTATCAATAAATTACAAAGGATGATACTTGATTTTGTAAAAATTTTAAAAATTTTCAGGGATGGTCCAGACCATCATACTGGACAACTTTTACTATACCTATGAGGGCAAACGTTGTAGTACTTATAAGTTGTTCAGTTTGATGATTTGAACCGCACCCCTGAAAATTATGCAACCCGTGCAATATAATTTGCTAGCTGATGATAATTTTAATTCACCTTTACACCTAAGTTTAATTCATTATATCAGCCGATAACGGTCCACTGCTGGACATAAGCCATACGATGATTAAAAAGTAACTTAACTTTTAAATTATTTTGAACGATTTGTCATTCGATTAGAAAATTGTTTGTACCATCCCTAGATTTTATTTGTTGGCAATATAAGAGCGGAAAAGTGATACGATAGCGCCAGATCATAACTCGGAACGCATGCGCGAACTTGATATAACGCGGACACTCGAATCCCGCGCACAATCGCGTCGCGCTAAAATCTCTTTCTTCATAAACTAAATTAAAAATATAACGTGTTTTTTTTTTTATCTTTGATAAGTAATTAAAAAGATTTTTTTTGTTTTAAATTCGTGGCCGCTCGTAAATATTTAAATAGAAAACAAAGTCTTATTTTTATAAAGTTTGTAGTGAAAACAGTTTTTAAAAATGGTGAACAAAATGTATAAAGTTAATCAGGATTCAGAAAAAGCTCTCGGAAGCAAACATAATCAAGTTTTAATGTCTATAGTTGGTAAGTTCTGTTTTGTTTTATATTTATTAGAAATAATTTATTTTTATTTATTTATTAAATTTATACTCTTTATTAAGGGATGATCAGACCAATCAAACTGAACATCATGGGACCAACATCGAAAAAGCGAAACATAATCAGCTGTCCATTTGTGTACATTTGCATTGATAGTAGGTTTTACTTATTTATTCGGGGATTGAACCATCACCTGATGTATATGAAAGGCAAGGCTACTTATACTAGATCATCATGTCTTTTTTTAGGTATTTGAAAATTTTTAGAATTATTACACTGATACCTTCAGGGTGTTAATAATCAATAAAGTTATGGAGATTAAATTAATCTAAGAAATTAGAGTAAAGAAGTATAATGCTTTCGGAATGTATGTACGATTGGTAACACCACTGGCTTTTCGGTACAGGAAAACATCGTCTGGACTGAGTTTCGGTACTCGTGAAAAGTTGATGTAGGTTTCAGAATATCTCTGACTAACGCATCGGGGAATATATTCGTGAGCATAAGCTATAAGCTTATGCTTATAAGATTCCACGAAAAACAGTAGTAAAGATAATGCTCTTCGTCGAATAGCTTAGGTGCTTAAACCCAGATGCTATTCGAAATCTGTGCTCTTCGTGGAATAGCCTAGGTGCTCAAATCCAGATGTTATTCAAAATTTGTGCTCTTCGTGAAATAGCTTAGGTGCTCAAACCGAGATCCTATTCAAAATCTGTTCTCTTCGTGGAATAGCTTAGGTGCTCAAAATTAGAGTGCTATTCAAAATTCTGTCCTCTTCGTGGAATAGCTTAGATGCTCAAACTCAGGTGCTATTGAAAATTGTTGCTATTCGTAGAATAGCTTATCTTTCAATGACCGTTTTTTCTATTCTTTCTACCTTAAGCCATGTGTGGTTCTCGATTAGAATAGAGCAGCAATTTCTTCCTGAGGGTGTCGTATCGCTAATAAGGGATAAGATCTCTTATGCAGTATTTTTGTGGGCGAAAGGCTAGCTACCTTTCAGCAATTAATTGATACGCAATTTCTCCAAATGCTAAGTGATACCGACTGCTCTGAAACAGTGAAGGAAAACATCGTGAGGAAACCTACATGCGCTGAAGAAGAAATTCTGATGCGTATGTGAAGTCTACTAATTCTTATTGGGCACGCGTGGTGAACTGACGCTCGGAGGAAAACAGAATGTATCTCTCTATCTCTATCTAACAATTTAGTGGGCTAATCTTAACTGAATACTGGATTATTTACAAACACTTGACATTTTCAGGGGTGGTTCACACAATCATAATGAACAACTTTTATTACGGGAGCATGCATGAAATAGCAAAATAAAAATCTGCTGTTCCTACTAAACTACTCGTACAATGCAGTTTTTAAAATCCTACCGAGCTGGTTCTTTTGAAAGCTGGCAACTCTAACTCAAATGTATGTAACAGCTGATTTATATTTTGTGCTCCCATACTAAAAGTTGTTCATTTTGGTGGTCTGAAGCTACAGCGTAGGCTGTAAGTGACAGCCTAGCAAATACTGAAACGTAACTCAGACCACCAAATTGAACAACTTTCACTATGGAGCCTACCTCAGGAAACGCGAAAAAAATCAGCTGTCCCATAAAAAACTGCTGTACCTACTCTACTCAAATGTATGGGACAGCTGATTTTTTTTAGCGTTTCCTGAGGTAGGCTCCATAGTGAAAGTTGTTCAATTTGATGGTCTGAGTTCACCGTTTCAGTATTTACTAGGCTGTCACTTACACCCTGTACCTAAGCAGGGTGTAAAATTACACACGTTACATATCTTAGGGGGTGCTTCAGATCATCAAATTGAAAAGGTATCTTTTAAATACTAAGTTGCCAACATCGACATCAAAATCAACAAAAAAATCTGCTCTTCCATACATTTAGGTCGACGACTTAAACAAGCAAGCAATATTAACGTTTCCTAAGGAATAGCAATTTTTTTTGCTATTTGTCCTTGCTTTGTCCAATAGAGAAAATTGTGCAGTTTGATTGATGGCCTGATCATCCTCTAGAACCCTCAATCAGTCATAAAGTTTACACTAAAGTAAAATTTCATTCAAATACTCGAGAAATGGACCTCCTCCTTTTTTTTTAAGTCGGTTTAAAAGGGGAAACTCAATGTACATACCTACTGATTTGATTTCGCGAAACTTTTCAGGGGTGGTTCAGACCATCAAAATGAACAACTTTTAGTATGGGAGCAAACCTTAAATGGCAACATAAAAATCCGCTGTTACATACATTTGAGTTATGCTGGACATAGGCTTCCCCCCACGACCGGTCCTGCGCTGCCCTCATCCCATTAAGGGGCTATGTAAAAAAAATAGGATTTTTCAAAGCTCCATATATCATGAAGTACTAACAGTAGGAGTATGATTTGCGGATATGTGTAAATTGAACATATAATTGAAGTTTTGATTAGAGCCAAAACACGATTAAAACAAATTTTCTCGATAGAAAAACAAGCCAAAGTAGCCTCCGTTTTTGTCTATAAACGCTTGTAACTGCTAAACTGTGAATAATAGAAACATGAGACTTGATTTAAAAAAAAAGAGATTGCTATTATCTAAGTTTTGATTAGAGCAGAATTGAACTTACATAAATAGTACAATCACAATTAAATAAAGTTTGTTTTTTCGCTTGATTCGTTCCAGGCGCGCGCGCCGCCCCATCTCTTTCTCTCGCATCTGGCAGTAATATAAGCTATCACACGCCCGTTTCGCTTAAATTATTTTTCGACATAGGCCCTTAAGTTAACCAGCCCGGTAGGATTTTAACAACTGCATTGTAGTATTTGTAGTTTAGTAGGAACAGCAGATTTTTATTTTGCTATTTCATGCATGCTCCCGTAAGAAAAGGTGTTGTAGTTTGATTGTGTGAACCACACCTGAAAATGTCAAAGTGTTTTAGAAAATAATCCAGTATTCAGTTAAGATTAGCACACTAAAGTGTTAGATAGAGATAGATAGAGAGATACGTCAGATACATTCTGTTTTCCTCCTCATAAAAATAGAAGTGAAAATTAATTGATGATCTTATCACACTCTATTGTTAATGTGTATAAATATGCAGATAATTAAAAGCTATGAAACGTAACGATATTTGGATGTGGCAATGTTAAAATGTATTTAAGTGGTGCCCTCGTCACAATAATAAAGATTTCTGAATAAAGAAAGCCTAAATTAAAAAAGTGCCCAACAGATAAACTACAAAAGCCTTCAAGCCATTGTTATACAATACTTTCATAGGTTCTAAACATTCCACTTTTAGATAATTTCGAATAAAAACCAAAGCGGCCGTTTTTTTTCCTTTTTTCAAAATTTTTATGTTTAGACCTTTATAAAAGTATTATATGAAAATAATTTGAAGGCTTTTGTAGTTTATCTGTTGGGCACTTTTTTAATTTACGCTTTCTTTATTGAGAAATCTTTATTATTGTGACGAGGGCGCCACTGAGCTCGAAGACTTATAAAGCATTACGCTCACGAATATATTTCCCGAGGGGGTATTCAGAGATATTCTGAAAACTCAGAAACGAGGGAGGATACAAGGGGATTTTCTCGGGGATACCTAATTAGAATTTTAGAATATTTATTGTTGTTATAATCCAAAAATTGTTACGGAATTGGTCTTCTTCTATCATGTCGATGGGATATATGTCATTGATAGTGACTTTTTATTGTTGAGTTACGTTGCAGGAACTGACCCGAGCACTTGTACCGCGCGGTTTCGCGCGTCGCGTTTTTGCGTGCCACGAGGCTCCGAAATCCTCAATCTCTTCTTGTTCTTGAATTTATGTTGAGTTACGTTGCAGGAACTGACCCGAGCACTTGTCCCGCGTGGTTTCGCGCGTCGCGTTTTTGCCTGCCACGAGGCTCCGCAATCCTCAATCTCTTCTTGTTCTTGACCAAAAACAATCCCTGAGATTGGGATAGATTCTCCCATAAACTACTTGACACTGGCGGAAATGCAGTGCTAACGCACAAGCCAGAGTTCATTAATTATAAATAAAATAAATATATTTATGTTGCTTATCCAAAAATTGGTAAGGTGGATTGGTGGAGGCAAGCCATTTTCAAACCACCTTAACAGAACTAACTTGCCTCCACCAATCTGCACTGAGCTTCCTGGTGGAGTATGGCCCACTCCCTCTCACCTTTATTCGTGAGAAGAGGCCTTTGCCCTGCAGTGGGATTCTACAGGTTATAGGTGGCTAGCCTTTCGCCTACACAACCTGGAACAACCTGGAATCCTAACCTGCTAAGCTACTAAAGCCACCAACAACTGCGTATTACAACACAACATTATGATACTCGCGCACCGAGGGTTTCGTACCACCACCACACACAGTATTGACTTACAAAAAAGTTTTGTTTTCTCCGGGATCTTTAGCGCGAGACTGACTCTCACTTGGCCAGTTTTTCTTATTTGTTGTTATTTTGTAGAGTCTGCTCTATAATTTAATCACACCAAGTTTGACACTCCAGGCGTCTCAAATCAAGTAGGTAGGTATAATGGTATATATAGGTATAATGGTATACTTCTCTAAGCAACTAATAAATAAATTCTATTGTAATAGTGTTTTGGAAGAAAATGAATGTTTATTTATTTATTTACTATGTACCAACTAATGCACCTATAAGTTCGTACATCCACGACTCATACCAAGACATATCTTCGTGCCAATTATAATGCTAAAATTGGACACGTGTAGTACCTATATGCTACAGTCTATTAGTAGTTGTCATTCATGTGATAATAAGTAGGTAGGTACCTATTAATACATTGACCCATCTATTATTGTACTTATATGCCTACATCACGCTTCTATCCCACGGGGTAGGCAGAGAGTACGGCTCGTCACACGCTACAATTTTGTCTATCTTTCGCCTCATCTACCTTTGTAATTCTTTTTAGTAGTTTTTGTTTTTTTTTTCTATTTTTTTTTTCCATACAATCGAAGCGAACTTGGATTATACAGGGTGTAAGGAAAAGTATCATTAACCTTTAAACCACATACTCTACCCATCAAATTAAACAACCTATACTAAGGGAGCAAACCTGTCAGCGCAAAAAAAAATCTGCTGTCTCATACATTTGAGTCGAGTAGGCGATGCAGTTTAGTATGGAACAGGTTTGGTCCTATAGTAAAAGTTGTTCAGTTTGATGGGTAAAGTAGGTAAAACTATGTAGTTTAAAGGTTAATGATACTTTTACGTACACCCTGTATTTTGGATATTAATCAATAAATTTTTTAGACTATCTAGAAACCAATATCTGTGCTTTACATTTGTCAGATTTCCGTTAAAATATAAAGTTCCAAAGTTATCGTGGTTTTCCATACAAATCTTTAAATTAATAATACTTAGCATTGAAACTATCTCATCGAAATTGGTCCACCCGTTTGGTAGCTACGATGCCACAGACAGACAGACCGACATAGGCGTAAAACTTATAAAACCCCTCTTTTTGCGTCGTTGGGGGTTAAAAACGGCAATACCTATATATTTTTTTTTTATTTAATTTTAATCTATTTATTAGGGTTACCAACAGATGAATCACATTACAAACTCAAGAGACTACATAAAATTAGACAAACATTGTGTTCATCTACTTACAGGCTACCACAGCTAGTAGTACCTAAATGAGTACCTACTCTACCCAAATGTGTGAAACATCCCTCTCTAAACTCATTTTCTTTTGTTCCAGTATGCTTGCCAATCCTGGCTTATGGGACAGCAATGGGCTGGGTGTCCCCCAACAAAGCCCTCCTAATGGGGGAGTCATCCCCCTCCGACTCCCCCCTATCGGAGGAGGAAGTGTCATGGATGGCGTCCATTATGTTCATATTTGCGCCAATAGCCGTGTTTATATATGGAGTGGCGGCGGATAAGTTTGGAAGAAAGAATGCACTTCTATGCGCATCGATACCTATTGCTGTAAGTACGTAAAGAAAAAGAAAGGGAACCGGCCAAGTGCGAGTCTGACTTGCGCATGGAAGGTTAAATTATGTGTTCATCATCATTATCAGCCTATAAACGTCCAACTGCAGGGCACAGGCCTACCCTCAGGAAGGGTGTATGGGCATTAGTCCACCTCGCGTGCCCAATACGGATTGGTAGACTTCACATACACATCAAAATTTCTTCTTCAGTGTTTGCAGGTTTCCTCACGATGTTTTCCTTCACCGTTTGAGAGCAGTCGGTATTAAGTGCATAAGTTAGAAAAACTCATTGATACATGGCATGTTGTCCGTGCGGATTCGAACCCGAATCCCCATAATTGGGTGTCCATACTTCTCCACAACGCGCCACCGACGACGCTCTTATGTATTACCATACGATAATTACGATAGTATCTACCAAACACAATTGTTTTCTACAGGACTCTTTGCACGAGCCCGACTCACACTTGGCAGGTTTTTATTATTTGTGGTTTTACTGTAGAGTTTGTACTATAAGCACACCAATTTTGTAGTTTTGTATATTTTACGGTATTTACGATAGAGCAAAAACGTAAAACGTTGGAAAACTCTAGTTTATTGTATGGAGTACCCTTTTTCCGTAGCTCCCATTTGCTATAGAAAAACTTGTTCAGTTTGATGGTCTGGACCACCACGGAAAATTCAGGAAGTGATTAAAAATTATCCAGCATTAAAAATTAAGTTTGTGTACAGGTTACATACTTACCTTCAGGTAGCGTTTCCAGGCGTACGTGTAAAGCCGGACATAGGCTTTTTGGATGTGTGTCCGGCCAAATTAGACGGCGTCCGGCCTGTCCGGCTTTTGTTAGGCTTTCACATTTTCTTTTGAAGGAAATTGAGCTTTTAAAGCAGGTATCTGGTAGAAATACATATCATATTCATTTTTGTTTCAATTACTTAGCTATACTTTAAAGTTAATCTAATTAATTAGTGAAGAAGTTCTGTTTTGTTTAATTTTTTTTCCATTGCAACTTGCAATATTAGTAAGTAAGTAATATAAAATAAATAAATAATAAGAAAGAAAACTGATTCAATTTCATTAGAATTTAAGAAGATTTTATGGTTTAAACGATAAAAAAAAACCTTTTTTTGCATAAAAATGTTGTTGTCTTATTAATAGTAAGACAAAAAATCCTCAATAATTAAGAGCCGGCCTCTTTACTCAAATGTCCGGCTAAACTGGCTGGTCTGTCCGGCTATTCAGTTCTAAGACCTGGCAACCCTAACTTCAGGGGTTGCTTCGGACCATCAAACTGAATAATATTTATTACACGGGACCAATAACACAATCGCAAAAAGACATTTTTTTTAATAGAAAATGTCAATTCGACCCCAATGTTATGGAATAAATATAGTTTTTTTGCAATTTTTTTTTATATTTTAGTTATAATTAATACTTATTTTCTTACCCCCAGCTCGGTTGGGCAGTAAAGCTGCTCTGCGCCCATCCGATAGCCCTCATAGGTGCCCGGGCACTGATCGGCTTCGGGTCTGGTGGGGGGTTCGTGGTGTGCCCCCTCTATGTGAAGGAGATCAGCGAGGACAGCATACGTGGCATGACTGGCACCTTCGTTATATTCTCACAGGTAAGATTAATTACCTACTGTGTAAGTGTAGACATTTGTATGTACTCGTGAACTTTCTCCTAAAAACCTATATCAAATAACAAAAAGAAATTTACTTGCCTGTATCAAAAATGGATTCATTTTTTACGAGTTTAACTTAGGTTTCTTGGGGAAATTGGTATCATGAGTACAATATCCATTTAAAGTAATGCCATTGGCCTCGATTCGGACTGTGCCACGACTTAACTAAATTTATTCTTGTCACTTTCTAAAATAAGTTTAAGAAAAGAGACAGAAAACCAATAGCTGACTTTAGTGCTGTCAAAGTGACGTTAAACGCCCAAAAACGCTTTAAATAAGATGGCGTACATTATGATGGCATCTTATTTTGGGCGTGTAACGTCACTTTGACAGCACTAAAGTCAGCTGTTGGTTTTCTGTCTCTTTTCTTAATCTTATTTTAGAAAGTGACAGGAATAAATTTAGTTAAGTTAGGTCGTGGCACAGTCCGAATCGGAACCATTGTCTACCTACTGGAAATTGAAGTCATTAGCATACGTTTTTAAGCTAAGACTCTACCCAGCAAACTAATCATCTTTGAACATTATTAATAAGCTGTTTCATACTAAATCTGATACAATACCAAATATGTTTGAGTAAATTTTTTTTTGCGATGTCTCGTTTGCTTCCATCCAAAGTAAAAGTTGTTCAGTTTGATGGGATCATCATTATCATCAGCCTATCATCGTCCACTGCTGAACATAGGCCTCTCCCAAGGCGCGCCACAAAACTCTGTCCTCGGCCTTCCTCATCCAGTCGCTCGCCGCTACGTTTGATGGGATGTCTTTGTTTAAAGGGATTTCAATTTAATCCTGCATATACTAATCGAATATACATATAGTAATATATCGAATATACAGGGTGTACAATAAAATGGGACAGCTGCTCAAAGTGGTGCTTCAGACCATCAAACTGAACAACTTTCTCTATGGGACCAATATCGAAATCGCGAAAAAAAAATCAGCTCTCCCATACAAAACTGCAAACATAACTCGACTGAAATGTATGGGACAGCAGATTTTTTTTTCGCGATGTCGATATTGGTACCATAGAGAAAGTTGTTCAGTTTGATGGTCTGAAGCACCCCTTTAAGTAGCTGTCCTATTTTATTGTACATCCTGTATAGTAATCGAAGGTGTAGTCTTTTTTTAAATTGTGTATTTTAGTTTAGTTTTACCGTATAGGTAATTATAATTACCAGTGTTTTTGTTGTGCATGCAAATAAAAATATTTTCTTTCTTTCTTTCTTTCTTTCTTAGTCTGTTTATTTATTTGATCATCACGCAAAAACTACTGGACTTATTTTGATGAAACTTTTTGTGTTTAAAACCGTATGATTAGACTTATCACTTTACTCTTTCAAGTTACGCCATCTCGCTACGTCACGGGCAAAATCTAGCACATTATAATGTGCCTAACTACGAATTCGAACCCAGAGCCTAATGGTTAAAAGCCTCGTCACACTATCCCATAAAGAGCGATGATAGCCCATACGGAAGAGAGCTAGCGCCTCAATCATGAGGCCACAGTTTGATTCCTGGCCTGTACCACTAAGTTCTTTGGAATTTATGTACGGTTGTATTTATCATTTACTAGCTCGGCAGTGAAGGAAAACATCGTGAAGAAACCTGCATTCCCGAGAATAAAAAGAAAATACCATAAGTTCGGAGGTATGCGTAAAATAATGGGTGAGCTTGGGGCGAACACAAAGGACCAGCGCTGGTCTCAGTGTTACAACGACCCTTGAAGGCAGTAGCCCAACCACAAATAATCAATAACCCATAAACTTCAAAGTCATTCCAAGATCAAGTTCAAAAGGTTTAAAACCTATTCAATCGAAGACCACTAAAGCCTTCTATCATGTAAACTAGAGTGTTATTATTTATATAATTACGTTGTCACGACAAGCATTGTTTGTGTCCATTCATCTCATAGGAAAATGGCAATTATTACGCAGCATTGTGGTTTTGTATAGCTGTTTTAGCATTAGAAATGTCACACTATACTAGGATTCTTTTAAATAGTAGAGTAGGCAATCATCGAACGTAATAGTGTAGAGTATTATTAACACCCTGCTAGATGAATTATTAATAGGTACCTAATTAAGATAATTAGCATTCCTTTTTGCGTATTTTTGAAAGGTTTTAGTACGAGAATACTGTCACTTTAGCTACTTATTAAGATTATTTTAAAGCATGGGACAGCGGGCAATTAACGCTCACTTAACTTTAAATCAAATTAGTATTTAAATGGCTATTATTAGCATTACTTAAATAAAGAATGCATGAGGGAAAATGTAATGCTAGTTAAGTATTGAAAAATACTAATTTTGAAGTGCTATAATTTATAAGTTATTCATACATTTTTAAGTAAGACCCAAGGATTTTAGAATCATAGAATTGCCACTCTTCCTTACAAGCACGGAAACAATAAAATTGACCATGGCGGTCAGTAATGTTCGAACTTCTTTCGTACGTTTCCGTCGTCGATATTTCCAACTTTTTTGTGTCCCTTTCTATCAGATCAAAGATTAAATAAAGACTTTTTTTTCTATTTTTGTCGTTGGATTAGAAAGAGACTACCTCACTTAACCGTTACGTAGTAAATTAATATTTCTATGACCTAACGTCGCAAACAACGACAGGAATTTACGAAAGAAGAACGATCATTACCGACCACCAAGGAGTACTTATTATCATGTTTCACCGCTTGTTAGGCAGTCTGTACTCCAAGGTGACAATACCTATGCCAGCTTCCTGGTAAGACCTCTGAATTTGGAAAGTGTTTACACAATCATTATAAGTATAAAAAGGATAGTTACAGATTTTTTCATTTGGGTTCAACTTGAAATACTTAAGTAGATGTAGGTAACTGTCCAACATCCATCATTATAATAAACAACAGATCTTGAGTCACGTCTAGATTTTATTATTAAAATATTCCTATTCACAGACAACACTAGCTATTACAAACCTTTTTCCTTTTAGTTAAACGATTTGATCGATTGCCGATGCTTGCTAGTATATTATTAACCAAAAAATTCTTAAGGAAAACACGTGCACTGATTATTAGAATTTCTTATTGCCGATGCCGATTTGCACCTTGTTATCGGAAACTCCCTGAACAATACTTTATATTAATTATTCAATGATTACATGAGCAATTTTTTCCTGGTTCTTTTAATGATCAAGATTGTTAGAAAAATTAAAATCATAATCTTTTATACCGAACTCGAGATTATTATCTACACAACACATGTGTATAAGATAGGTATTTCTTAATTATGCTAAGGATTTTTAAGGATATGATCAGACCATCAAACTAAACAACTGTCTCAATGGAACTAACATTGAAATCGCGAAAAATATCGTATCGAACCGTATCATCTACATTTTACACTAAACAAATATTATAAAGAGGAAAATTTTATTTTTGTTTTTTTGTATTGAATAGAGTGCTACATTATTCGTGATGTTCATCACGCTATGAAAAAAAGGACAAGTGTGTGCCGGGAAAAAAAATTGAAGAAAGGTAGACGAAGTAAGATGAATACAGACTGTTCCTAAAAGTCTGTGTTTGTTACACAAAAACTACTGAACCGATTTTGATAAAACTTTTTGCGTTTAAAAGCTTATATGTAAGATTAAGATTAGGCTTTAAAACTGGTATATATTTTATCATAATTACCTTGTAGAGCTGAAAATCTGCATATTTAATTATGATGTGTGAATTTACTAAACGAATGATGAAATAGTCTAGTACCTAGTTTAGTATTTGCATATCTTTGGGAGACTTTGTCAAGCTCTTCCATATAGTAGGCTATCACAGCTGAGGTGCTTACTTATAATAAAAACCCTGTAATATTATCCACAGACAGCAGGAAACCTTCTAGTCTTCATCCTGGGTGACCTGCTTCCCTTCCAAACGGTCCTGTGGATCCTGCTGGCGATACCACTAGTCCACTTCTGTGTTCTACTCCGACTGCCGGAGACGCCTTCTTACCTGATCAAGTGCGGGAGAAACGAGGTAAGATTTTAGACTAAGGCTGTTCTTGCCATCGTGGTGAGAGATTTCTTCTTCTTCTTGTGGTGCTATCTCCATCGGAGGCTGGCCTATCATTAAGGGCTATTCAGATTCTGGAAACTGCAGGCCCGAATAGTGAGGTGGTGTTTATATCGAACCATTCACTTACCTGTGTTCCTTCTTCTACCAGGCATTCGTCTCCCTAAATCTGCTGCAGTATAATCTGGAGATGTTGGTATTTTTCACTTCTCGTAATTTAACCGAAAAAAATCCACCAATAGGTATAATCTAATCACTCATTCTAGAGAGCCTCCTACTTCTTTTATCGATTCGATAGCATGACATTCTAAGCCTTTTTGCCAGCTCAGTATTTTGCCATACGGGTAGCCGCCGGGTTATCCGCAGCGTCCGTAAGCTCAGCTCGCGTTAGGTGTCTGGACAGGAAGGGCAGGATACAGGATGGGCCATAGTCTAAGGAGTAGCACCGCATTTACACCGATTCCGATTCATCTTTGTAGCCCCACTTGAACAGGCTATCTTTTCTCCGGCCAAGCTGAGATGGGAGTCCATTCTTGGAGGAAGGATGAAGAGATGCATTGAACCCCTGATATGTTTGACACAAGCTGGGCAATCAGCAACTCAAATGCTGGTTCGCTAATTTCGTTGTCTTTACCACACAACGATAAAATAAAAGAAGATTTGCGGCTTAGAGTTGACTATCCTTTTTTTTCCAGTGGGCACAAATTAGGTGCCTATGGCGTAGGTGTCTTACGAAAAGAGTTGGGGATGAAGTTCCCGTCGCATTGTTTTATGTATAAAGTTTAAAGGCACGATGAGGCTGACATAAACTCTGGGTTAAAAGCCCCCATATAAATAAACAAAGAACAAAAAAATAAGCTAACTGAATCATTTAGCTTACCTTCCTAAAGCTGCATGCTTAGAAAGATGGGTCAGTGGGTCATTTTCTGGGCGGCGGGGCATGTTAGTTGTAATAAACTTCTGACTGAACCGAGAGGGATTATGGTCGTGACTTTATTTTTATATATGTAATGTTTCACACAAACTAAAAAAACGACGCCAAGACGACAAGTCAAAACATTTTTTCAGCTTCCAGGTTTCCAGTTCAGTCACATTTCGCAAAATGTTATAATTTGCCAAAAACTGAAAAAATAATCCACTTTTTTTACAGGACACAGCAAAAGTGCTAGCCTGGCTTCGCTCGCTGCCCATAGACCATAAAGAAATAGTTGAAGAGGTTGATAGACTTATCATAGAGCAGACGACGTGTGAGCCCAAGTTCTCGCCTAGCCTGCTATGTAAGTGGTTCATATAAATTTTGTAAGATAGGAAGACAAGTGGCGAACAGCCGTATCCGAAGCAAAAGCGCTACTTTGCATTTGTAACCCCTCTTATAATGTTGTGTACCTAGCCATGAAAGCAACCAATAAATTAATAAATAAGATACCGCGCGTTGAAAACATATGAAACAGCCTTTATTGCTAAGCATAATTAATTTATTAGACTTGAATGACTGACTCAATGCACCGTACCGTACCAGGTTGATATGGGTACGCATCATTTACCTCAAGCCACTAGACACTTTTCCTGTTCGAAATTATCATTAAAACAATAAAACGATTAGGTAAAGTACCTATATACCTACACATACATGGTCCTTAGTAATATGCTAACGATTTTTTAAAAAGATCATCGGACTAAATACAAAGTCATCATCATCATCATCATAATCTCAGCCGATAAACGTCCGCTGCTGGACATAGGCCTCCCACACGGATCGCCATAACGACCGGTCCTGCGCTGCCCTCATCCAACGGGTTCCCACCGCCTTCACCAGGTCGCCGGTCTGTGGGGGGCCTGGTGTGGGCCTACCCACGCTGCGCTTTCCGATACGCGGTCGCCACTCGAGAACTTTTCGGCCCCATCGGCCATCGGCCAACTATACACAGTACTCTATGGGAATCACATCGAAATGGTGAAAAAAATCATCTGTCTCATACATATTGGGTCGAGTAGGTTCACACTTTTGTATGGAGGTTTTTTTTTGCGTTTTCATGTTTGCTCCCATAGCAAAAGTTGTTCAGTTTGATGCCACCCCTAAAAATTTGGGAAGTGATTTTAAAAGGTTCATTAGTTTTACTTTGACCGAAGAGGTTTTAAAGTTTCTTACTACAGCATTTCGTGAACTTCTTCATTTCAGCACTCTCACCATTCTCGTAGGATCTTTCACACGATTTTTCACTTTTCTTCAGCCTTCCTCTCCTACTAATTCGTTTCGTTATTCTTAATTATGACACTTCACTCCGCATCACATGTTACTTTTATGAATTATAAAAGTTATCAGAGACATTTCTCATGCATTCAGACATTCATCATCATAAATCTCAAAATAACAAGAAAATACGGACGTAATTTAATATTATTTACTTGCAGTCTTTTTTTTACATCCTGGAAACAGTTATTAGTTATTATTACCTACCTATTTAAGTCAATATTAGTGACTAATAACAACTAACTACTAAGCATTAATTATTTCTAATCTATGACCCAGACAGAATGGTAATAGTACATTACTGCAGCGGCCAGCAACAGAGGCATTGATGGACGAACGTGTAAATGTGGGCCGAGGCGAAGCCGAGGCACAAATACGTAAGTCCATCAATGCCTAGTTGTGGCCAAGGCTTGTATAGTACTTTTCTCAAATAATGCGCGGAAATTAAAACAGTAAATTTTCTCAAATAATTCGCAGAAATTAAAACTCTTTTCAAAATCAATGACGAACAACGAACAACAATTTGTTTTTTTTTTCAATAAACAGCTTTCTATTTGCAAGCCAGTTCGAAATTTTAATAAAACCTTTGATGAGTTACCTCCTTGGTCGCCATGTTTCGGAGAAAAAGATCGTTCCATTTTTAAATTACACGACAGATATGAGTTTATTATGTAATTTATTTGGTCGCTAAACACGACAGATATGGATTTTCATACAAACATTGCCGGCCGCTGCGCGCATGTATTTGGCCAGTACAGCAATTTCGATTTATCTCGAAGAAGGTTGTCAAAATAATGCTCACATTTCCAAGCATGTTTGAGAAAAATATCTATCTTACCTAAATAGGTACTTAAATTGTCTTATTATCATTATGAGTTATGCCTATACTTCTTGAATAAGTCTTCTTTTCTATTTCACATCCGTATGCGAATAATGAGTCATCTAAGTAAACATATCTGAATGTTACCAAGAGTAGCTATTATAATTAATGTTACTAAGCGAGCGGGTAGGTCCCTATCTATAAACATCTGAACCGATAGACGTCCACTGCTGGACAATAGGTAGGCCTAAGGGACGCCACAATGAACGAGCGCTGTCCTCATCCAACGGGTTCCCACCACCTTCACATGTGGTCCACCTTGTATAGGCCTAGCATATCCATGTGTAGCCACTTGAGATGCCATTGCCATTTTCAGCCCATCGGCCACCTATTCTACGAGTAATGTGCCCCGCCCATTGCCATTTGTGTTTAGCAGTTATTCGGGCTATTGGATAGGTACCTTGGTTCTTCTGCGATTCTCTTCACTATATTGATAGCACAGCTCGCACAGAGTGCAGATAAAAGAGCTTATACCGACACTTTTTAACAAGATCGGTGCCCAATCCAATACCCATGCAAGCTTCCTGATCGGTACCTATAGGCTTGATTGTGATTAAGTTTTCAAATTGGTTAATAACATAAAAAGATACAGACAGGTAGGTACAGAAGGGCGTACGTAGGTACGGAGGTACGGATAGCGTTGCCAGGCGTCCGGATAAAGCTTTTTGGATGTGTGTCCGGCCTAATTAGACGGTGTCCGGCCTGTCCGGCTTTTGTTACCTTTTGTTACCTGACCAGTCTACCCTATTTTGAAGGAAATCAGCTTTTTGGAGCTTTTAAAGCAGATATCTGACAAATCAAATTAAAGATTGAAAAATTCAGTCTCGGGCGGGACTTGAACCCGCACCCTTCCAAACCGGGGAAGTGCGTTATCCAATTTCGCTACCGAGCCCACTAGCCAGAGAACGAATTTTTCAATCTGTTGCGTCTTGAGGGGACGTGAGCGACATCTACTGGCAGCTATTACAAACTAGCCAACCCGCAAGTTCAGAATTACAACTGAAATTCATACGGTATAGATGACACACCCTGTTCCAATTTCAAATATTATTGATTTTGAACATGTTACAGCCATGTTGTGCTATTTCGAATCAAATTAAAGATTGAAAAATTCAGTCTCGGGCGGGACTTGAACCCGCACCCTTCCAAACCGGGGAAGTGCGTTATCCAATTTCGCTACCGAGCCCACTAGCCAGAGAACGAATTTTTCAATCTGTTGCGTCTTGAGGGGACGTGAGCGACATCTACTGGCAGCTATTACAAACTAGCCAACCCGCAAGTTCAGAATTACAACTGAAATTCATACGGTATAGATGACACACTCACGTCCCCTCAAGACGCAACAGATTGAAAAATTCGTTCTCTGGCTAGTGGGCTCGGTAGCGAAATTGGATAACGCACTTCCCCGGTTTGGAAGGGTGCGGGTTCAAGTCCCGCCCGAGACTGAATTTTTCAATCTTTAATTTGATTCGAAATAGCACAACATGGCTGTAACATGTTCAAAATCAATAATATTTGAAATTGGAACAGGGTGTGTCATCTATACCGTATGAATTTCAGTTGTAATTCTGAACTTGCGGGTTGGCTAGTTTGTAATAGCTGCCAGTAGATGTCGCTCACGTCCCCTCAAGACGCAACAGATTGAAAAATTCGTTCTCTGGCTAGTGGGCTCGGTAGCGAAATTGGATAACGCACTTCCCCGGTTTGGAAGGGTGCGGGTTCAAGTCCCGCCCGAGACTGAATTTTTCAATCTTTAATTTGATTCGAAATAGCACAACATGGCTGTAACATGTTCAAAATCAATAATATTTGAAATTGGAACAGGGTGTGTCATCTATACCGTATGAATTTCAGTTGTAATTCTGAACTTGCGGGTTGGCTAGTTTGTAATAGCTGCCAGTAGATGTCGCTCACGTCCCCTCAAGACGCAACAGATTGAAAAATTCGTTCTCTGGCTAGTGGGCTCGGTAGCGAAATTGGATAACGCACTTCGCCGGTTTGGAAGGGTGCGGGTTCAAGTCCCGCCCGAGACTGAATTTTTCAATCTTTAATTTGATTCGAAATAGCACAACATGGCTGTAACATGTTCAAAATCAATAATATTTGAGATATCTGACAACCAAAAATACTGTTTATTTTTGTTTCAATTACCTACTTCAAAGTTTATTAATTAAGTGAAGAAGTAGGTATTGTTTTGTTTAATTTTGTTTTTCATTGCATTGTTTCATTAGAATTTAAGAAGATTTTGTGGTAAATGGTCAAAAAAGCCTGGTTTCTCATAAATATTTTGTTGTCGTATCAATACTAAGGTGAAAAATCTTCAATAATTAAGGGTGTCCGGCCTTTTTACCCAAATGTCCGGCCAAACTAGTTGGTCTGTCCGGCTATTTGGTTTTAAGACCTGGCTACCCTAGGTACGGACACAAAATGAATACTTAGATAGAATAGTGCTGGCATTTGACCAATAAATCTCTACCGTTCGACCGAATAACTACATCCGAGATAGCTGAGCGTGTCAATGTGTTAATAAATATACTTATAAGCAAGCTACTCTAAGAATTAACATGATTCACAGGACTTTAATAGTATGTTTACAAAGAGTAGTGGCCCCATAATATCAAACTGAAACAAACAAAAAAGCCTTGCCAAGCAGATTTATAACGTCAATTGACTGTATTGACCTGTTTATAGGTACATCTCCGTCACAGCCTTGATATTTGAGCTCGGCCATCATTTTCAATTTGCTCCCGTAATAATTTGGTTGCCTGAATTATTTGTACGGTGTCAAATGGCGGAAGTCAATTGTACGGTCAATAAAATAGCGTCTACTTGAACTCTTTGTTTTGTTGTGTTCCTGGTATCATCATGACTTTGATTCGAATAGGTACACGTGCATGAGTATTCCCGTCTGTGATGATGCTTCATGGTCGTGTTCGACCACAGATTATGGATGTTGGTTTGAGAGCTTTATGTGCTGTTATATGGCTGGTATGCCTATCTTGGCTTTAAAAGTGCGTCCGCACTGGCTACATGTACATTTCCCATTAAGGGGCTATAGGTTCAGTCAGACGAATATTTTCTATGAGAAATGCGATTTGCTCAGCCCTCCGAAAAGTGCGTGCGCGTGCCGTATTTTCGATTAAAAAGAGTTAACAAAAGTACTTTTTATAGTTTTTTATGATTTCACTAGATAAACTAATAGTGAATATGTGAGTATAAATACCAAAAATCTGAAACTTCTCAGGTGAGAGAAAAATGGTTAAAAATATATGAAAATACGTCATCTTTGTGACGATTTTCTATCGAGCGAAGTAATTCCAATCGTGTATTCAATATAATATGATTTCACTAAATAAACTATCCAAGAATACTGAGGTATGATTTTGGTTTCGGTAAATTGTATAAATCTAGTCGGAACATGAAAAATAAAAGATGCCTCCAAGGCGTTTTGTCCTATCATAGCGTCTTAAGATAGATGTGGATGGGTTGCCGCGAGTAGTCTGACTTTAATTTCATCGCGCTTGGCATCAAGATCAGCCCAGCTTAGCCTCAAAGTCGAACAGTTTATTCTGTATTCAGAATACGTACTAAACCCCACCTCGAAACGCCTTAGCCAGCCCACCGTTCATACTTACTAAAAATATGCTTGTACCTACCTATGTTACCTTTGTACTTTATCATATTGAAATGTAGGTAATTAGGTATCTTTTTCAAGTTTCAAATCCCACGCACGATGTTTTCATTAGCTAATTTCCCTTTTTCTTTTCAGGGTCCAACAAGACAGCTCTAAAAGCCTTCTGGGTGGCTCTAATAGTGAATTTAACTAGGGAATTCTGTGGCTGCATTGCGGTCCTAGTATACGCCAGCCACATCTTCGCTGAAGCTGGGAAAGACGAAAACACCAGCATCGCATTGACGCCTAACAAACAATCGATTTTACTCGCTGTTGTGCAGATCATGGGGTCGTTTTTGGCTTGTCAGCTTGTCGATCGGGCGGGGAGAAAGGTAAGGTTATTTAAAATGTTCTAAAGTTACTAGTTTTTAATTACCTACTAACAACATTGTAAGGGTGGATAATGGTGTATTCAGACATTGAAACTGAAACAACTTTCCCTAAGAAACATGGGTCGAAAAATAAGATTTTTTTGGTGTTACACCTTGCATTAAAAAAATACAAATAAACATTTAAGGGGTGGTTACGGTGGTTTAGACCATCAAACTGAACAACTTTCACTATGGGACCAATATGGAAATCGCGAAAAAAATACAGATGTTCCATACTAAACTACAAATCTACTCGAGCTAAATGTATGGGACAGCAGATTTTTTTCACGATTTCGATGTTGGTCCGCTGAAAATTTTTCAGTTTGATGGTCTGTACTCTAAACCCCTGTAAAGTTTTAAAAAATTATTTCTACTTTTGTAACACCTTGAATTCATACAAAAGTATGGATCTGCCGATCGGTAAAATCAGTCCGAGCTGCAGTTGTCACTTTCGCACCGGTACTCGGTTGCTCGGGGTAACACTTTTTTTTCGCGCTTTCGACCTTGGTCCCATACTGTTTTTTCTTTAGTTTGATGTGGTCTGATCAACTCCGTGAGTGTACCGACAGCCGACACCGCTTGTATCTTCTTATCGTGTGGGCAGAGTCCTTCTGCCCGCGATAGCCGTGATACGGCTATTTGTATCACATCTTTTATCTCGCTCGTTCGCGCGCAAACGAATGAGATAAAAGACATGATAAAGCCGTATCACGGCTATCGCGGGTTGGCGTACTAGCTAGGCAGGTGTCAGAGTTTTTTCAGACCGCCTTACGGCCTTTGACGTGGTTTTTATGTAACGACTACTACCACCTGAGATAGTAGCCGGGACCATCGGCTTAACGTGCCATCCGAAGCACGAATCATTTTTCTTTACAGACAATCAGGTGATTCAGCCTGCAATGTCCTAACCAACTGGGGAAAAAGGCACATAACACTAGGTGGTAACACTCGTGGGAATCGAACCCACGACCTCCGTGTCGATAGCTCAATGCTCTTAACCATTAGACCACGGAGGCAGTTGAACAGCTTGTATGAAGCTTGGTTTCTGTAGGAACATCTATTCAGGTGCTATAGCACCTACCTGACTCATTTCATTATGTACCTACATACCAAGATACTTTGGTACCTTTTTAACAATTAATATTTTCCAATTCCAGCCCCTCCTTGCCGTCACCAGCGTGGTAGCAGGCTTCAGCATGTGCCTCCTCGGAGTCTGGTTCTATCTGCAAAGCATCGAAGTCTTCATGCCCGGCTGGGTGCCCATTGTTGCGCTGTGCGTATGCATATTTGCCGATGCGTCGGGCTTGCAGCCTCTACCGTTCGTCATTATGACTGAGATGTTCAATTTTCAGGTGAGGTTCTTATTTTTGAGATCAACTCGTTTCTTAGACAATTCTACAGAGAGCAACAACATACCATATGATCATCATCATCTTATTTAAGAGCTACGCTCTTGTCGGTGGAGTATTCGCCAATCCTGTCTCTTTCCCGCTAGTCTCTTGAGTTCTTAATACGAAACGACATCAACCTACGAATAAGAATAACATCAACCATTTCCTTCACTTGGGCTAGATACCTCTGCCTCTCTTCCCTTCCAGTATGGATTTAAAGAAACTTAAGGGGATGGTTTAGTTAGAGCATCAAACTGAACAACTTACACTATAGATACAAAACCGAAAAAAAAGAAAATAATCGGGTGTTCCATACATTTGACTCGAGTAGGTACATACCTAGGTAGGGCAGAAGTACCGTTTTTGGCTACCTTAGCACCGTTTTTGGCCAGTGGACATTTTAATTAATTTATAAAAAATCACAATGTTAAAACCATATCTTTATTGAATTTTCAAAGATTCATACTAAAATAAATCGAGTTTGTAACGCTTTATTAATATAAATTCATTTTTATCGTTTATTTAAACAATAAATGGCCAAAAACGGTACTGTGGCCACAAACGGTACTTCTGCCCTACTGCAGTTTTGTAAAAAACAGCAGATTTTTTTTGCTATTCGATGTTGGCACAGTTAGTGAAAGTTGTTCAGTTTGTGGGTCTAAATATAAACCACCCCTTTCAATATTACCTACTGGTACCAAGGGTGTTTTGTTAGGTAGTACATCACATACATCTACATCTTGTAGAATTGTTCTAGATTATATTGCGGGAAATACAATTAAGATACCTACCTATTCACTAGACTTGGAGGCAACAAAGAATGAAAAGATCCATGAAAGAGAAGACCTAGAGCTTTTAGGCTATTGTAGGTAGTTAAGTAAATTTAGGGTATTGTAGGTAGTTAGGTAATTTAAGGTATTGTAGGTAGTTAGGTAATTTAGGGTATTGTAGGTAGTTAGGTTATTAGAAAGAGAGGATCGGTTATGTTGTGTTCGATAGCGCTGTCTGTCTCACTAAGGTTGACACAATGTACTTAGAATCAATTTTTTTTACGATTTTAACTTTCAAAAGCCTACCCGCCCAAAATTTTATCCCTATTATGTTTCTTGCCGGACTGATTCGGATGGACACATGCTGATGTTTTCTTTCTTTTTCAGCTTCGTGGCACAGTAGCAACACTCATAATGGCGATCTCCCTCGGGACAGACTTCGCGTTGCTAAAACTCTTCGCACCTCTGAATACCTGGATAGGTTACCATTCAACCTTCTGGATTTTCAGTTTCATCTGCCTATCTAACGTATTTTACTTAATATTCTGCGTACCAGAAACTAAGATGAGAAATCTGGAAGATATTTACGCAGATTTGGAGGGAAAGAAGAAAGAAAAGAAGACGGAAGAGATAAGTGAAGCTTAAGGTAGTTAGAAAGAGAGGGTAGTTTATGTTCGGTATTGTATATCGCTGTCTCCCTTGCTCAAGAGAATGGCCAGTGTTGCTATTTTAGAGTCAATTAATAAAAAAAATATTACCAGATCTGTTCCTAAAAACAGCAGGAACTATTTTTGAGGTCAAAGGATAAATGTCCGTAAGTCTTATAAACGTGGTAATACGGTACAGTAACATCGAATAATACATGATAAAACCTACTTTTTGTTGATTGAGATTAGCAGTCATAGTAAATAAGTGTTACGTTTTGCCAATTTTGGTACGGAACACTAATTAGTTTATTTTAATTTACGTAACAAAATGTTATCTATAGATACCTACTATACCGGTTGATTTTTTTTACCGTTCTGATACTATCAGGGGTGGTTCAGACCACCATTACCACTTTGTTTATTAAGGAAACAAACCTGAATTCGTAAAAGAAAAATCGGCGGTCTCATACATTTGAGTCTAGTAGTAGCATAGAGAATTCACACGCTCTGGAGTAGTAGTAGGCATTGCAGTTTAGTATAGAACAGCAGATTTATTTCTTGCGACTTCAGCCTGCGTAACATGACAGAGGTGAGAGCGGCACAGGTCACTTCTGGAGATAACCGCCAATTTGACGTTTAGAAGTGACCTGTGTCGCTCTCACCTCTGTCATGCTACGCAGGCTGGTTTGGTCCCATAATACGGTAAAAAAAGTTCAGAACGGTAAAAAAAATCTACTTGTATTATACCCCTGTATTATCATTATACTGCGTAAACAGGGTGTAACAAGCATTAGGTACCTAAATACCCTAGTAATACTTAACTGCTTCAGACCATCAAACTGAACAACTTTCACTATGGAGCCAGCATCGAAACTGCAGTAGGTAAGGATCGACTCGACTCAAATGTAAGGAACAGCAGATTTTTTTCTCGCGATTTCAATAGAGGCCCCATAGAGAAAGTTGTTCAGTTTCATGGTCTGATCATCTCCTTAAAAAAGTGTCAGCATATTAAGTTGATCCCTGTATTGTACAGGGTGTAACAAAACACCCTAGTAATACTTAAGGGGGTGCTTCAGACCATCAAACTGAATAACTTTAACTATGGAGCCAACATTGAGAAAAAATAAAAAAAACTGCTGTCCCATACAAAACTGCAGTACTTACCGACTCGACTGAAATGGACGGCAAATTTTTTTATTTTTTCTCGATGTTGGCTCCATAGTGAAAGTTGTTCAGTTTGATGGTCTGAAGCACCTCCTATAATATTACTAGGGGGTTTTGTTACACCTTGTATACCAGGGTTCCATCAAAGTGGAGCGGAGCAAAGATGTGTAAAATCAACCATTGCACAATTTTTCGCTTCACAATGACATCTATTTTTTTATTTATTGGTGGATTTTACACATCTCCACTACGCTCCGTTCCTGGATTCCGTTCCGAGCGTTATAAGCCAGTACTTACCTACTTCAATCGTGTAAATAATTTTGTAGATAAGTGTACATATTCTAGTTTTAAGTTTTTGCAGCTACTACATTATTGTGATATAAGTAAATAAATATATTTTATACTTTATATTGATTTTTACTTTCAAACTGATGTTTGTACCAACTTTTTATGGCCAATTAACTTCTCTGTATCTACAGGTACATAAAATTTTATTAAATTGTAAACTTTGCATAGATGTACATTGAAGAAATTTTCAAAAATATCAATTGATTTAACAGGATACGTGTATGGAATGCATTTTTTTTATTTTTGTGTTTGTTTTTGCACGCATAACTTCAAAACTACAGAACCTATTTGGATGGGGTTTTCACAAAATTATAGGGCTTAGTTTGGACACAGCCCGGACACTGCATACAAAAAAAAATGAATTTGACAAGATGACGTCAGCACATGCGAAACCAAAGAAATTGAACCTTATGTCTTCTTCTTAGGTAACGAGTAACCAGTGCGAAGTAACCAGAGGGCGATAGAGGGGGTGAGGTAAAAAGTTGGTGGGAGGAAGGGAGTGTCCGTACTGTATCTAGTAATAGATACTCTTTCTTATACTGTGGTTTGGATTAACATGTAACTTAGTTTCATCGCAATACTTTCAAATACTTGATCTAAATCCTAAAGTTGTGATATGACTATTTAAAGCATAAAGTTATACCTTACAGTAGTAGAGGAACTGACTTGAATTGTCAAATGAAACCGTTTTCGAGCTGTTTTCAGGAGATTATTTGCAGGAAAAAACTCGAGCACTGTCTATAATTTTGAGAGTAACATGAAATCGTGGATAATTTAATGAAATAGTGTTAGTATATTCCACAAAATTATCTATGATTTCACTTTCGATTCGCATATATTCACAGAAACATAATTTTTACCCTGCGATAAGACCCCAAAAAACGGTTCTATTGCCTAGCGTCACGTATCTCTCTATTATACAGTGGTGCCGCTAGGTACATCCCGCTCTCTCATCTCTCAGTTCCTCTATTCCGTAAGTTATAATAACTTTGCGAATTTGGAGAATAGGTCACTTTTCCGACTGTATACGTACTTGTCCGATCCGCCCCGCCCACCGCCGACTAGAGAACTGCAGCTCGGACCGATTTTAGAGACAAAAAAATCGACGAAATCTGCATTTCGTATTCCCCTGTTTCCTCCTCCAAAACAAAACCGATTTTAATAATTATTTCAATAATAATATGAAAAGGACTTCGGCTATGTCTGTATGTCTTGCTTTTTTTGTTTATATTCGTCAAATTTGTTTACTGGATATCTGAAAACGGGCTGTAACATTGGTAATTTTCAAAGGTCCCTAGTTCTTGCAGTAATCAATAAATGCAAAAAAGTAAAATATAGGGACGTGGCAGAGGTGACATACATTGTATGGTAAAAAAAATATTTCCTCTAGTGTCATTATCCAGGGAGAAAACAGGGGAATACGTTTGTATGGACAAACCGTAGTGATCTATCCTCTTTTTTAAGGTTAGTGGTCTGCGCGTAAATCTACACTAATATTATAAAGAGGAAAGATTTGTACCTATTTTTGTATGTTTGTAATGAATAGGCTCAAAAAGTACTGGGCCGATTTAAAAAATTCTTTCACCATTAGAAAGCTGCATTCACCCTGAGTAACATAGGCTATATTTATTGCTAGAAAAGATTAGACGTCCACCCATGCGAAGCCGGGACGGGCCGCTAGTTTTAAATAAAACAAAAACATAGTTTTAAAAGATTTACTTATATTAATAAATAACCAGCATAGTTTTACAAAAGCGATTTTTTTTTATTTTTTTTTTACATTTTATTAAAAAATATTCCTTTAACTGAGAGTGATATAATTATTGCCAGTTTTCGAGTGAATTGTTTTTAACAATGATTTTATTTACTTATTAAAAATAATCCCTTACCTACTGGGTTGACTTCTCGATCTTAAAAATAAAATAGGACTAGTTGCAAACAACAAATACAAGGTTCTAATGTGTTCATACAAAAAATTACACAAAATCTGAATACTATTCGCACAAAATCTATAACTGAAGATAAACAAAAACTTGAGTTTTTCACAACATAAACCTCGGAAAACTTATTTGTATGAAAAGTGCGCATTTTTTCGAATTTCTAGGATCCCAAATCGAAAATTGTTCAGTTATAGATTTTGGAAAAACAGTTTTCAATTATTGGGTAAAATTGACACCTTGTATAAATAAATTATATGGGATGCCCCTCATCCTTTAAAGCCTGTGATATGGTGCCTTTAAGTATGCTAAATAATATCACTGAACTACTTTTTCCACAGAGGATACTCAAAACAAATTCATAATAATTAAAACGAAATTCTTGTTCAAATCATCAACATGATAGTCTATGTTATTCAGTTTTCCGGACACCATGTATAGAGTTTATGCATCAATATTATATAGGTGACTTTTGAATCACTGATCAAATTGTCAGTGTTGGTTCCTTTAGTTTATTCTTATTATTACAGAATGACTTTTGCATGACTTTTGAATCACTGATCTAATTATCAGAGTTGGTTCCTTTAGTTTATGCTTATTTATGCTTAGTATACAGATCAAATTCTCAATGTTGGTTCCTTTAGTTTATGCTTATTATACAGGATGAGTTTTAAATCACTGATCAAGTATTCAACTACGGCTACATTGAAATAACAAGAATAATACACTGTTCTATAGAAACATGTCTATTATCTTCACGACAGTTGTGACCTTGGAACAATTGATTTGTTTTAGCTAAGATTCAGAAATTTAGATGACGTAAATATTAATTGGAAAGTAAAACGCCCAATCCCGATTCGCCTCAAAACAGGTAAATTTGAATTTTATAAGAAATGCTACAATAGAAAAGGATAATTTCCATTTCCTTGGGAAGTATGATATTCCTCCTATTTTGTGGATAATTTTAGCGATCATACTATATGTAAGTATGTTTTTTTATAATGAGTATGTTTTGATCATACTCATTCTTTAGTTGTGAAACGAATACAATGGGCAATGTCTTTTTTTTTAAATGTTTTGTTCAGTTTGATTATTAGAATTACGCCTGAAAATTAGCCAGTGATATATAATGATCTAGTATTACCAGGCCTGTCTCACTCCTCAGTTTCCGTATATTAAACTGTAGTCTTTGCTCCTCAGCTCAGCTACGTTTGACAGCCGGACACCTCCGAGGTGTGCATTGTCGCTCATTGACATAAGGCGCATTTTATTTTTCGTTCCTGAAGTACGCGTTCGAAATTCGAAAAATCGGGTTGAGTGAACTATCTGTTACGGTAGTAACTATTAAATAATCTGTGGTATTACATAGGCTGCATATGGGTTACATATTGGAGGTCCTTAAGACCATTAGAAGTGTTTTTTCCATTAAAAACGTCAATGGCTAAGTAAGTACTCGATCCAATGTATGGAATAACAGATTTTTTTTTTGCGATTTCGATGTCCTCGTAGTGAAAGTTGTTCAGTTTTATGATTTTAAAAACCCACTAAAATATGTAATGATTTTTTTACACCCTGTACGTACATAATCTTAAATAAACATAACATGGGCACTTTTACAAATATGCGTCCAGTGGCGCCACCTGGTTAGGCTTAAAATGGTTGCCATTTTTGTATTCTCAGTTTTCTTGTGAAAGTGTATAAAGCAAATAATCATAATTTAAAATCTATAGATAGAATTGCTTATAGCTGAATTGAGTCTTATTCATTCAGAAAGAATATACATAATTTCATTAACTTATAATTCATTCTGTACTTAAACAATAATCGTATTCAAACAAAGATGAATGAAAAAATGATGGGCGATTTTCTGACAACTAATTACGAGAGTTGTACGAAATCACACAATCCTGCTGTACATAAGATACAAATAAAATAATACAAAACTAAAACAAACTGGAAATGAGAAAAGATACTTCGCCAGCAGAGGCGTCGAACTCAGTGACATGTTTATTTTTTAACTTTTTTATGCATATCACTACCTCCGGAGAAATGAAACGTCAACGCCATCTATCGAGGCATGTTAAACTACGGTTTTTACTTTTTAATCTTGCTGTCAGAAAATCCCCCATCGTTTTTGTTAAATCTAGTACAATAAGGCCCTCTTTCACCACTTTTTGAGAAGTTCTTGATAGCTTATTTGATATGTTTTTTTCATACAAAATATGTAACGAGTTGTCAGATAAACTTACAAGAATTTATTCAAAAGTGGCGAAAAAGACCCTATAAATTCTAGTACGATTTTTCTGTTTTCTGGTCAGGTTTTGAATGAGCCATGAAGTTTTAGGAGCACGCGCTTCATAAAAAAAGTGACTTGAATCTGGTAATTAGCAAAAGGAATTCTAGCGGTTTGGTATTTTGCGAAATGGAGTTCTGGCAATTTGCGTGTTTTGTATTTTACGAAATGGAACTCTGGCAATTTGCATGATGTGTCTTTTAAAAAATTTAGTTTGAGCAATTTGTTTCCGTGTCTGGTATTTTGCTAAATGGGAGTTCTAGCAATTTGCGTGTCTGGTATTTGGCGAAATGTGATATCTAGCAATTTACCTGTCTGGTATTTTGCGATATGGAGTTATGGAAATTAGATTAGCATGTCTAGTATTTTGCGAAATGGAGTTCTGGAAAGCGTAATGCTTCGAAGTATTCAAAATGTATTCGTAAGAAGATTTTGTTAATGATTTGCAAACAGGTGTTTGAATACCGTATTTCCATGATAGTAGATTTATAATTTAAGTCTACGTTGTAATATAAACGTCACTTGATTAATTGACAATTTACTTACACTATTTAATTTCATTATATTTAAAACGCAACTTGAAACAATACATTTTGACATAGATATGTATTAAAATGTATAATAAACTTACACAATTATTTTTTCCTTTTATTTGGCCAGAAAAATAAAATGTTCTGCTAAATAAAAGCGCGCACTCTTTACATGAAATTATTTTATTTTTACTATGGTCCTATACAAACTTTTTACTGTTTTCTCGTTTCATAGCAGCTGTTTTAAATATTCGTCGAGTATTTTTATCAGATAGGAATATACACATACTTACAGACATACGAAACTTGACGTATATTATAGTCTATGATTCAAGTGCTATGATTTGTTTTGATTTTAGAAGTTCTTAAGGGCCGGCGCACAACTGGCGAAGCTAAAAGCTTTTTTCACTGCCAAACCACTTTCGACTTTGCAATCGTTGAAATAACATCTAAAATCAATTAATATAACTACTAGCCCCCGATACCATCGAAGTGACTTGTGTTAACTGTGTTTTGCCAAGTGTGCGCCGGCTCTATGGGGATATAAAGATAATATTTACTTTATTATAAATTAAAAATGTCAGCGTTAAAAATACAAATCCCTATTTAAAAACAGGTTGACCAATAATCTTTTTTTAATACATTTTTTGTCAAGATTTTTTCAATTTTATACCCCATTCAGAACGATACACAGCCAATTAATTAAAAATGTCTAGATCTATTAAAACTGAGACGGTCATACATTAGCTATTATGTCGTTGCCTCGTTGGCATACTCACTGTCTCACTCACACTCGCGCGCCGTCAGTATGTGCTTCTTGCTCGGCACCCCTAAAGTTACCCTCGAAGTGCGAGGTGAGGTGAGGTATCTGAGGTTGGGGGGTAGACGGGAAGTGGCCATTCTGTCTGTAGTAACTACTACATACTGGTTTCTATTCAGGTGTAGTAAGTGGGGGTTCTATTTTCAAACTTATTTCACTGAAGAACTTAAAACTGCAAACAATATTGGTTGATTTGTTGATTTTTATTGATATTTATGGTTTGATCTTACTATTTCTTTCAACTTAAGTCTGTCTGGAAGACATGGCTTTTGTTGATAAGGTCACTAATTTTACCGTTCTTGTTTACCTTTTGACACATTGTCATGTTAAAATATAGGCAATTTATAGAATGTCACAGAACAACTGTTATATGACCTTATCATCCTCACCTCATTGTCATTTCATCTTGAATCCTTCAGTATGATAAAAGTGAACCTTGCTACATTAGTTGGCATTTGTAGCAATGTTGGCCACCCCGAAAGGATTTTGGTTATGAGCAGGGATGCAAAACTACGTAATCATACCGAAAAGGCCCGTAAAATACGGATAATTACGGTCACTTTCGTAAAATTACGGAAAAATTACCGGCGACCTTGGGCAGTATTTTTAGTATAGATTGCAAGTTTTCCAAATTGACAAATTGTTTTTAGAGACTTTCTATCACCCACCACACCGGATAAAACGCAAAATAACGTATTTTGCTGATAATTACATAAGCTATATGAATTTTACTGAAAATACGTAAAATATTAAATTTGACCGTATTTTACCGTGGTAATTTTACGGGTTTACATCCCTAGTTGTGAGTTTATGTATGTATTAACATTAACACATATTCCCCATCTACCGCATTCACACATCAAAGCCAAACAATTTTAAACCAAATGTGACCGTCCCTAGAAAGAAGAAACTACCTATATATTATATACTTCTGACACTCAAATCTAAGCCTAAGTCAGGCATCCGTAGGTATACTTTCCTGTGATTCTGGCTCCTGGGTATCTTTGACATCTTCTTTTTCTTCCTTCTCTTCTCTGCTTTCTGAAGGTTTAGAGTCGGTTGATATGGAGCTAGAGGTGAGGCTGTTGGGTTGTGAAGATTCTTTACTGGGTGGCTCTTGGGAATTTCGGTTTTCGGATTTCTCTTTCGAATCTGTAAAAGGGGGTGGATTTTATACTTTTATTATATAGTAAGACTATGGCAAGTTAACAATAATCTAGTGTACTTACTGCGATTGAGACTTTTTTGCCCCCTAACATTTATAATACAAGGACTTTCTTAATGTGCTGACATTTTTCTATTTGGATGATCAGACCGTCAAACTGGACAACTTTCTCTATGAGACCAACACCGAAATCGCAAAAAAAATCAGCCGCCCTATACATTTGGCTCAAGTAGGTTTGCTGTTTTGTATGGAACAGCTGTTTTTTCTTCGCAATTTCGATGTTCGGGTCAGAAAGTTGTTCAGTTTGATGGTCTGATCATCCCCTTAAAAAAGTGTCAGCATATTAGGAAGGACCCTGTATACAGGGTGTTAGGGTAGCATTACTTTAATGGGTGATTTTACTCATGATAGATACTGAACAACTTTCCCAAAGGAGAAATTCTCAAAACAAAACTTCTACTTTCCATACAAACGTTCGTTCAGCTGAATGCATTTAGTATGGAAAGTCAAAATTTGTGATGCTAATATCCTATAGGGAAAGTTGATCAGTATCATGGGTACAATAACCCCTTAAAGTAATGCAACTGTTTACCCTAATACACTGTATACGGTTCTTCTAAATATGCATGTACGGTTTTCAAAGACGATGATTTTCAAAGACGGTTTACGGTTACGGTTTTCAAAGACCATAGTACTGAACAACTTTTTCAATTAGACCAACGACGAAAACACGAAAAAAAAAATGCCCTGATTTTTCGCGGTTTAACTTTGGTACCATAGAAAAAGTTATTCAGTTTGATATCATCCTTTTAAAAAGCCGTCTGCTTATTTTTTGATGCTCCATCCTTTTCTGTCGCTAAGGAAAGTCATTTGCGAGAGAGAAAAAGATACCGGGAATGCGATAGCACGCGGCCGCACCGGCAGTGCCGCGACCTTCATCGCTTTAGCCAATGAAATTCCTGAGCGACAGAAAATATTCTTTTCACACTCTATTCGAGTGTGAAAAAATACGATTCCGTGCTGCTCAACCCTTAAAGGCATCACACAATATATTTTTGAACGTAGGCGTTGACAGAACGATATTTCTGGGGTCAATCAGTGTCGCGGCAGTGCAGTTGCAATATCGCTTATGGTCAAAAATAGCATGTGTGATAGATCTCTAAGATCCTATATTGTTCTCTATCGACTGGACGCGGCGGTGATCGTTTCCAATATTGAAGTCTAAACGAACGAGCGTCTCAAATGTTTATGTATAGTTTATACTAACAAATATTCTACTAAATCTGGTTACTTCGGATACCTAATAGAAAAAAACTAGATGCACAATCAACGCTCCAAAAATGACACTCAATAGTGCCCTCAAACTAATATCTGAGGCACTTTAGTGTAGCGACAGACCTGCCGGAATTGCCGCGACGAAAATTACTCTTGAAATACTTTTTGATTTACCCATGACATACCAGTCATCATCATCAGACCCTCATGATTGAGTGTATACTTCACACCTCGGTATGAAGTTATTTTATCAATTTATTTTATACATTTTATGGATAGTAGACAACGTTTAAAGAGACTAATTAAATTTTTAGGCGATTAATCGACTCCATGGACACAAAAAAATAAAAATAAACACCGGTCTTCTCTTTCTAACCATGCCGAAAAACTAATGTCAAATTTTTATTTTTTTATTTCCAAAAGGCTTTGAGAACTGGCCTTTTTTTCTGTGGTTGATTTTGTAGCTCGCGCGTTGCCGCCAAAATCAGTAAGTACCTGTGAACTCGAACCAAAACTTGTGTTCTGTTTTCGTATTTATTTGAGATTCCCGTTATGTTGGTCGATTTGGTACACAATCCGCACGAAAGTATGTCACAAATATAACTGAAACCAATTTTTCATGCATTTCAAATACAACTATGAACCGGTCACACCGGTCACAATAATGGCAGCAAGTAAACTCGGAAAAAACATCAAATTCTGATATTGACAGAGTTCACAAAGCACCAAGTGATGTTACACGGTCAAATGAAAAACGACATTATTTGATTTAAAATATCTGTAATACTTTCATTTTAAAATCTCAAACATAGGACTTGAGATAATTTTTTCGAAATGATTTTCTACTCGGTAGTCCAAAAAAAAATTACATACCGAATCAAGTCAAGAATTAAAAATTGTTTACATTGAAATGATTGTTTTTTAAGAATTTACAAAAAAAAACTTTTTTTTTTGTGCATCTAGATCTTTTATTTATGATCGATGACATACTACTTCTACACAACTAAACAAATTACTAACATAAAACAAAACGATCAAACTTAAACAAGGCTTCTCCTTAATCTTGAAATGAAACAAATTCTTCGATAACTTCAATATTGTAAGTAAATCTTCTAGGCGCTATTTATGTTCGAATGTGTCAAGCCACGCTTGAAACGAGATACTAGCCCACAGCAGATCTTTAGTAAGGGAAAGAGGAAAAATATTAGACCGGTTACAGCATATAGTATGGAGCTCAGAATACAAGAACAAACCAGAAAAGTGAACGTATTCCAAATTGAAGCCATTCGCACTTAGCGCAAGGCTATTTCGACAAATGATTTTTTTTTTCACCATAATGAGCTTTTTTCTTTTGGTTTTCTAGGGGATCGATAGATGGTGCTACGTTCTACGTGAATAAAGGTCAAAATTTCAAAGTGTTTGTTTAAAATACTAAAGAGGGGAAAAGATGATCAAAAATATGCCAACGCATCTTTTGAAGTATTTCAATATTTACGAATCATGTCAAACGAAAATTTGAAATTTTTTATGTCTGACATGGTTGTACGGGCTCGATCCGTTTGCCTTTAAAAAAAGGCAGGCACAGTCTTTGCATGATTTTGACAGGATCTCGTGAACGAGTTTTTTAGGACCTAAATTTATAAAAGAAAAGAGTAACGCTCATTAGGGTATGATATATTATAATGCAGTTAAATGCGTACTTCGTAAAACTCAACGAACTCAGGTCTGAGGGGGAGGGGGGGAGGGGGGGGGGGTACTGTGGGGACTTGCCACATAGTCAAAACGCACAACAGCGCAAGTTATGGCTGCCAAAAACCGTCGGACCATGGCCGGTCCCCAAGCTTCACACCCAGCTTCCTACACACTTTCAACGGCCTTATGCAATTTATGAGCCGAAAGGGTTAAATCTTGGAAGTGGGTTGGAAATTGACCGAGTTCTTGGACACAATGTGCAACAAATTACGCTTGTACATTCCTTCTAGTTTGATCTTTATTCTAAAGCATGGAGGGGGTGGGAAGAAATTAGGTAGGGGAATTTTAAACAGAAATCTTCACAATTTAGGGACGAAAACTCCATTTATTTTTAAAATTTCGCAAAGCAACATAGTAATAAAAATGTTATCGCCCTTAGGCTTGAGATTATCCCCTGTTTACGGCTTGACCTTGAGTTTCGGGACACCCTATTTTACAAGAACGTTAATTTTTGCCAGGATATGATACGTTGAAATCTTTTATATACTATTGAATGAGCAACCTTTTTTTGTATAATTATCTTTAATCACGATCTAGAAAACGACTCTAAAGGATTTCAATAATATTTTCAGAATAGGGATTTATTGGGGCTAAAAATCGATCTAAATAGGTCTCGGAATCATATGTGAGAGTGGGAAATCTATCTATACCTACTTATAAAACAGTTCCGTGACGGACTGACTGACTGACAGAAAACGCACAGCCTAAACCGCTGAAGATAGAAACATGCAATTTGGAATAGGTGTCCTGTACACCTATTCCAAATTGCATGTAACAAAACACCTTAGTAATACTTAAGGGGGTGCTTCAGCCCATCAAACTGAACAACTTTCACTATGGAACCAACGTCGAAATAGCGAAAAAAAATTGCTGTTCTATACAAAACTGCAGTACCGGCTCGACTAAAATTTTTGGGACAGCAGATTTTTTTTATTTTTTTTGGCTCCATAATGAAAGTTGTTCAATCTAGAATTAAACATTTTAACGGGTTCTTACTGCGTTTTGGTTTAAAAGTTGTTCAGTTTGATAGTCTGAAGCACCCCCTTAAGCATTACTGGGGTGTTTTGTAACACCGAGATTCTACGGAGGATGTAGAGGTGCACTAAGAAAGGATTTTTCAATATTGTAATTTCACGCGGATGAAGTCGCGGTCAAAAGCTAGTATCTATCTATACTTATAAAACTTCCGTGATAGACTGACGGACTGACAGACAACGCACAGCTAAAACTACTGAAGATAAAAACATGAAACTGAATACAAATCACTAGTTAGTAATTAAAAAATTACTAACAAATTGTTGATGGTGTATTCAGACAATGGCCTCGATTCGGAGTGTACCACGACTAAACTAAACTAAATGTATTCCTGTCACTTTCTAAAATAAGATTAAGAAAAGAGACAGAAAACCAACAGCTGACTTTAGAGCTGTCAAAGTGACCGTGACTGCTAGTAGTTTATAATACTAATGGTACTTACCAGCTCCATGTGTCGCCGGCCAGGGCTTCCTCACAAACATATTCTCTACTATACGGTCTATGTTGTCCTTTTCTGACGAATTAGCCGGCCTGCGAGATAGAAAGGGATATGATGAAGTAAATTAGTCCACAAGAGAGATATACTTATTATGCGGCTACATATACGAGGCAGAACTGCGAGTACGAGGCAGAACTGCGAGTACGAGGCAGAACTGTGTGTACGAGGCGGAACTGCGTGTACGAGGCAGAACTGTGTGTACGAGGCAGAACTGCGAGTACGAGGCAGAACTGCGGGTACGAGACAAAACTGTGTACGGGGCAGAACTGCGTACACGAGGCAGAACTGCATGTACGAAGCAGGACTGCGTGTACAAGGCAGAACTGCGTGTACGAGGCAGAACTGCGTGTACGAGGCAGAGCTGTGTGTATAAGGTAGAACTGCATAAATGATAACTATGTGTACGATGCATTGTATGAGGCAGAATTGTGTTCGCGGCAACGTCTCTTGTTCCGCACAGCTATAGTACGCCACTCCGCCTGTGTCTACACACACTCGTAACGAGATATAGCTCACCTGTCAGGCGCGATGGGCCTCACTATGGGTATGGCGGCGGTAGGGCGCCGCTGTGTTCGCGGTAACGTCTCTTGTTCCGCACAGCTGTAGTACGTCACTCCGCCGGCATGCGTCGCCTGTTGGCAATCATACTAATCTTATCACTATACCTACTGAACTTTTCGTCACCGCAAATTACTTAATAAGAATAAATAATAATTTATTTCGGACAAAATCCATAATTTAGTTAGTAGGTTGATTACTTACAATACAAGGTAGGTTGATTAATTACAACAGAGCAAACTATTTTTTACCACACAATCTATGTTACCTCTGCAATGTCCCTATGTTTGGCTTTTTTGCATAAATTAATTACTGTAAGAACTAGGGATCTTCAAAAATGCCCAATTTTACCGCCCGTTTTCAGATAACCAGCAAACTATTTTGACGAATATACACACAAAAAAACAAAACATACAAACAGCAAGTCTTTCTTTATAATTCTTGAAAAATTAATAAAAATTGGTTTAGCTTTGGAGGTAATAGGGTACCTATTCTTGTTCGTAGGGGAATACGAAATGCACTCTAATGGGCGGGGTGTGTGGGAAGGGCGGATTGGACAAATACGTAAACTGTCGGAAAAGTGACCTATTCTTCAAATTTCTTCGAGAGCTCGCATTGGCAATTCTCTTAACAAGAAAACTAGTCCCCGGGAGCATCGAAGCAACTTGAGGCCAAAGTTGTGTTAATTGGCCCTAAGCTTTTTGACACATAAGATTTAACTTACGTAGTTGTGGTGTGGGAACAGCTGTGGGTGCGGGTGAGGGTATGGGGCGGGGGGCTGCGCGTACATGGGCGCCGCCGCGAACACCGCCGCGCTCCCCGCCACCGTCTGCGGCTACAACATATCAATGTGCTTATTATTTGACCCGTTTTAACGCACACATCGTTTCTTACTGTTTCTTCTCCATCGTGGAGCACTAGCGAAACTGTTGTCAATGTGGAGTTAGTGGAAGAATTTTCTAGGGTGAAAGTAGTAAAAGAGTGTGATGACCTGATTGTCATTTGAGTGTTTCCCCTCGGCGTTTGAACGCTGTCATTATCCTCAACAAATATTTTGACCTTATTTATGTATAAGAAAAGGGATAATTTTTTACAAGGGTCTTTTACAAGGTGTTACAAAAATACAAATAAACATTTAAGGGGGTGTTTTAGACCATCAAACTGAATCTGGTGTTCCATACTAAACTACATAATCTACTCGAGCTAAATGTATGGGACAGCTGATTTTTTTTCACGATTTCAATGTTGGTTCCACAGTGAAAGTTGTTCAGTTTGATGGTCTAAAGTTTAGACCAAGGGGGTTGTTTAGAATCTAAACAACCCCTTAAAAGTTTTAAAATTTTATTTTTACTCTTGTAACACCCTGTATACCTATTATAACTGGGTTATACAACTCCAGCGGGCTTTATAAGGTTCAAAATAACATTAGGCATATTTAGGTATAGAAATTTTGAGCTTTTTATACTGTAGAGTCTGAAGTACTAATTACAGCGTTCAAACTCTAAGGAGAAACCCGTATATTTATAACGAGCTTTTACCCGCGACTTTGTCCGCTTGAATTATATACCAGAATTTAAGTCAGATGATAAGCTATCAAACAAAAAAAGTTTCATCAAAATCGGTTCAGTAGTTTTTGCGTGATACTCGAACAAACAAACACCCAAACAAACAAACAAACATACAAACAAACAATCAAACAAACAGACAGACAAAAAGTCCAAAAATTTGTGATTTGGAATCAGGGAAGCCTACAAACCATATCGCAATCTTTTTTTTGTAAATATCTTCAATGTACAGACACACTTCTGTTACAGTTTTATAATAGTTTAGATTAGACAACGATGATATAGACAGCTTACCTGCATGTATTGCGCAGGCATCATGGCGGGCGGCGCGTATCCCTGCGCCTGAGGTGGTAATTGACCTGAAACTGTTACAGATATTCTCCATCATCATCATCTTAGTCGGACGCTGCTACACTCCACTGCTGGGCACAGGCCTCCAAAGATCGCCACAACGAGCGGTCCTGCGCTGCCCTCATTCAACGGGCTCCGGCCGCCTTCACCAGGTCGTCGGTCCACATTGGGGGCCTACCCACGCTGCGGTTTGCTGTATATGGTCGCCACTCGAGTTACAGATATTTTCTATGCAGCGAAGGCGCGTCGCGCGCGTGTAGAGAAACCATGCTAGACGTGCAGCTGGGGGAAAACCGCACAAAGTGACATCACTAGGTGTCTCCCGTAGGAATCGAACTCACGACCTCCGAATCAAGAGCCCAATGCTCTTAACCATTAGACAACGGAGGTAGTTATTACCATTAGACCATAGTTATAATGATGACTTACCCATAGTGTGCGGCTGAGGCATATTATGTAGATGTGGGTGGGACACTAACTGCTGTTGATCCAATATTCCCAATCTCACCTGCAAATAAATCAGTGAGTTAAAATAAATGTAAGTAGCGATGTGACATAAAATAAAGCCTTAATAATAAGAATAACTAATATTGGCTATGTGCACGACACTAGCGCCACACTAGCGCGGCGTAGCGCATGGACTATGTCGGCCAGCCGTGAAATTATCTACACTATTATAGTACTGTAAAGGACTGTGTTTGTTCGAGGATTCTGCCAAAACTACTGGACCGATTTTGATAAAACTTTTTATATTTAAAAGCTTATTATTAGTGTTAAAAGCTAGCTTATATTTTATTCCGGTACGATGACTGGAGCGGATGCGGACGAAGCCCCGCACAAAATCTAATTTGTATCGGAATTCCCATACAAACTTTTACCTCAGTTTTAACACCTTTGGGGGTTTTAAATGCGACAAGCCTTTTTTAAGTGAGCATCTAGATGCCAATAGAAACTTCCATGCCAAATTTAAAGTTAGTAGTCTTGACACTTTTGGAGATTTCGTGTTAAGTTAGTGTGCGGATTTGCATAGATTCAAGCAAATCTGACACAGCTTCACCGTCAGTAGTTCAAATTTCTGCCACAGCGTGCGCTGCGATCGACTTGACAGTTCCCAACACCCACTTCGCACAGAGCCAATACTGCGTAGAAGTAAAACTCCAGCGCCAAATGCGTGCAAGTTCAAAATACGCCTGCAGTAAATCAAAAAAGCACATGCGACTGCCTTTGTTCTGTATATTTTTGTTTTCAATCGTTTCCCCGCTGTGCCCTCTGCTAATCAGAGGGAAGTTACCAGTAACTTCATCGGCATTTAGTTGAGCTACAATTTTAAAATTCGTAGTTACCTACTATCTAGTGTATATGAGTTATTCTTGTGCATAAATCAAGACGAGTGGTGACCAAAAAGCTCACGGTATATTCGATTCTAGCGCCCCCTAAAGAGGTTTTTTCTGGCCGTTTTAGTAGCAAAGCTTCTGACCACCCAATATGTTATGGTCGTGCGCTTATGTATTTATGTGTAAATATAAACCTAACCTGCTGATTATGCTGCTGTTGCTGCGGCAATTGTTGCTGCAACTGTTGTTGGGGAAGCTGTTGTTGCGGCAACTGTTGCTGCGCTATTTGTTGCTGGGGTAACTGTTGTTGCGGCAACTGTTGTTGGGGTAACTGTTGTTGCGGCAACTGTTGTTGGGGTAACTGTTTTTGTGGCAGCTGTTGTGGGGGAAGTTGTTGTGGCAGAGGCTGGTGGGGAGGCGATGGGCCATGCTGTTGGTTTGCGTTGCGGTGCATCTGGATAGAGACGTTAGTAATTAGTCAAATGATCGATATAAGTGTAATTCAATAATATTGAATTATTTCTAGACAATGTAAGAATTTTGTGAAATGATAAACATTGTTTTAATGTTCATTTTGTCAACAAATAAGAGCAAAACCTAAAAATCGTTTTGCAAAAAATTTATAGATTATAAACAACATTTGTGATTCATGAGAACTACAATAAAATACACCACAATTTTTATACTTATAGCAGATTTTTTTAGGGTATAATGAAACTAATCAACTTTCCCTTATTATTCCGAGCGATAAGTGTACTTTTTGCAACCATCAGCAGCAAGGCTGATTCAGTGTTTATGGGGTGTAGAGCTTCTCTGTGATGGGGATGGACCAGGTCTGCCTGCATAACTGCTGTCGGTTTAGAAGATACTGATGATTAAAAGTCTGTAAAAAAAGGCTGATCGATGATATAGCTGTAGTAGGCACTGTAGCTATGTGAACAGTACAAAAACTGTCAAGATCTGTCAGTCTGTTTAGGAGATACAGCCGTTCAAAGGTCGGAACTTTGACTGGCTGTATCTCCTAAACCGACTGACAGAACTTGACAGTTTTTGTACTGTTCACATAGCTACAGTGCATATTACAACAATATCATACGATCAGCCTTGCAGCTGATCGTTAATTTTTTACAGACCTTTAATCATCAGTAACTCCTAAACCGAGTGGTGTTATGCAGGCAGACCTGGTCCATCCCCATCCCAGAGAAACTCTACACCCCATAAACACTGAATCAGCCTTGCTGCTTATGGTTGCAAAAAGTACACTTATCTCTTATCTTATACTATATGAACTATAGGCGGTCAGTGAATAGAGCTCATAAAAATAATGAAGAGTACCAAATAGTTACAAATCTAACCTGCTGCATTAGTTGTTGTGGATGTATCTGTGGTGCGGGGCTGCCTTGATGTTGTGTCGACGGTGGAGCACCCCCTGGATAGTCTGATAGTAAAAGAACAAAAAAAAACAATTAACAACTTTACAAACTCGAACAAACAAGCAAACAAACAGACAAGACAAAAAATCCAAAAGTTGTTGATTTGGAGTCAGGGACACCTAAAACCATATCGTAATCTTTTTCTTGTAAATATCATCAATGTTGTCGTTTTTGAGGGGATGACTGTTGTTAAAAAGACTAAACTCACAGGTATATCTCTGTAGTAGATGCTGTTGGTTCTGAGGCCGGTAAATGTTTAGCAAACGTTGACGAAGAATGCTACAACATTCGCTGGCTCGAGGCTGATTCTGTTGTGATTTTTTGACTTTGTTGTTGTGGGGATGGTTGTTGTTACCGTTATATCACTGTTGCTGATGCTGTTGGTTTGGAGGCGCGTAAGTATCTAGCGGACGTTGACATAGACTAAGTCTGTTGTAATGGGGAACACAAAAGGGTCAAAATATTACTAAAAAATACACTTAAAATCTTAGCGTAGATCATGTACATTACATTAGTTTTTATTTCACTTCAATACATGCAGTATTTCCGAAGTTATGACGACGAGAAGTTTAAGCGCTTTTTAAAATTTCCGAGTTTACGCGCGCTCACGCTTTGACGTCACACCCCCGCTCAGCCCGCGACCGCGACACAGCGCGGCGCTCGGTCCGGTGCATTTTGTTTAGTTTGTTCGTCAAAAATTAGTTTAATTTCGTTTATACCTAATAGTGTGCTTGTATATCAAGGAAATAATACTTTTACATTAATTTTATAACCGATTACACTAAAGTAAACCGTGTGTAGAATGGATGAAGGTTTTCAAAAAGGTCAGTCGGACAATCTGCTAAGTGTGGATAGTTTGATGGTGGCACAATATTTTATGAAGTATTTTTTACGGCTGCCGAAATAATAATAATTAATAATAATTTCTTGGACAATGTCACACAAATTATCTAGTCACATTTAAAGTACCAGAATCTAGCCTGGACTTGTATTATGATGACTGGACAACGATATAGAATACATATACAGGAAGATTTTTTTATCACCATCCAAATTTTAATAAAATGTTTGTTTATGAAAAAAAATCGATACGTGTTTTTTCTTTTAGTATCGCTCAGTACTAAAATATTGAGATATGACTACGCAAAAATGTCTTAAGAAAAACAATTCGACTGGACACAGTACGCACCTACCTGTGCCACGATTTCGCGCGCTTTTTCGAATTTAGAACTTTGCTTTTCAAGAACGAAAACTAACGACCGAATCTCTGTGGTCAGTAATTTTCTTTGGGTCAGAGCCTTTTAATTTTTAGAAAAAGTTTATTATGTGTCATTGCAGTGTCATTGTGTCATTCAAAGAGTACTTTATTATAACCGTGTCATTGAACAAAAATAAACAAAATAAGGGACTAGTATAACATTTTAACAATGTTTTGAAAGTCTTGTGTGTTCCTGTTAAGTTTACAATGCGTGGGACTCTGAAGCTAGGGCTCCGCCACCCGGTCCTGCAGCACCCGATCGGTACGAATATGAAACTCGATGACCAAGCTTTATGGAAAATTCTGTAGGATAACATTTTTAAATGTGCAATTTTGACCTGCCCTTTTTTTTAATGAAATGGGTTCTATAAGTGATACCAAACATGTAGAAAAAATTTGGACGGTGATAAAAAAATCTTCCTGTATACAGGGTGAAATTGATATCATTGGCATCCTTTTAAACTAAGAGTCTACCCATCAAACTGAACAACTATCACTATGGGAGCAAACCAATCGGAGCAACTAAAAAATCTGCTGTCCCATACTAAACTGCAATGTTGTTTGGAGAGGTCTATGGAGAGGTGTATGGAGGTGTATGGAGAGGTGTATGGAGGTGTATGGAGAGGTGTATGGAGGTGTATGGAGGTGTATGGAAGTGTATGGAGGTGTATGGAGGTGTATGGAGGTGTATTGAGGCGTATGGAGGTGTATGGAGGTGTATGGAGAGGTGTATGGAGGTGTATGGAAGTGTATGGAGAGGTGTATGGAGGTGTATGGAGAGGTATGGAGAGGTGTATGGAGGTGTATGGAGAGGTGTATGGAGGTGTATGGAGAGGTGTATGGAGGTGTATGGAGGTGTATGGAGAGGTGTATGGAGGTGTATGGAGAGGTGTATGGAGCTATGGAGAGGTGTATAGAGGTGTATGGAGGTGTATGGAGAGGTGTATGGAGCTATGGAGAGGTGTATGGAGGTGTATGGAGAGGTGTATGGAGCTATGGAGAGGTGTATGGAGCTATGGAGAGGTGAATGGAGGTGCACGCACAATCGATCGTTTGGGTTTTGCTTTGGTAACGTCAACGATTTAACCGTTCAGAATAAAATAGCGCGATAGCATTTTTACATCAGCTAAACCAAATCTAAACCAAAACTAAACCAAAGTCATAAACGTTCCGTCCGAACGGTAAAACCGTATAAAACAGCGCAATCGAGGCCCTTGCTCGTACGAGGTTGTTGTTGTTGATGATTATTTGTGTTTTATTAGTTTAAAAACATCGAAATGGTCTTCACAGCAGTGCGCTTTAGTTTTAGGCCCTATTGCGACTACTCTTTTTATGGCCGTCATCCACTTCTTTCTCATTTTTGGGTCCTCAGGCACATAAAAAAAGAGTTTATCGGGTGTTTTCACAGTTGAATTGAAACACTGAGGCACAATACAATACTTTTTTCCATTTTCACTGAAGAGAACTCGATGTTTACTGCACAGCAGCGAGCGTACGAGAGCGCGACTGACGAATGACCGGGGGTGTGACGTCATCGGCTAGTGGGCGCCCGCCCGCGTTTTTAAAAACCTTCGTCCGGAAATACGCAATTTGATCGTTAATATCTCAGCCATTTTTGAAGATATAAAAAAAGTAAAAACACAGTTTTTTTCGTAATTTTTTGAAGATTTATTTGACATGTAAAGTGAAAAACGTTTGTCAGACCCATTGTTGTTTTTGAGCGGGTGATTATTGTCACAAAGATTAAACAAACTCACAGTTATATCTCTTTTGTTGATACTGTTGGTTCTGGCGCGTCTAGCAAACCTTGACTAATTCTCTTGTGATTGTTGTTTTTGAGAGGATGGGATGATTGTTGTTACAAACTAACCATTACATCTCAGTTGTTGATGCTGTTGTTGTTGGTTTGGAGGCGCGTAAGGGTCTAGTGGACGTTGCCGGAGACTACTGTAACGTTTGCTGCTTCCTGGCTCATTCTGTTGTGATTGTTGACTTTGTGTCGTTATGGGGATGATTGTTACAAACTCACCATTATATCTCTGTTGTTGATGCTATTGTTGTTGGTTTGGAGGCGCGTAAGTGTCTAGCGGACGTTGACGGAGACTACTGTAACGTTTGCTGCCTCGTGGCTCATTGTGTTGTGATTGTTGACTTTGTGTCGTTATGGGGATGATTGTTACAAACTCACCATTATATCTCTGTTGTTGATGCTGTTGTTGATGGTTTGGAGGCGCGTAAGTGTCTAGCGGACGTTGACGGAGACTGCTGTAACGTTTGCTGCCTCGTGGCTCATTCTGTTGTGATTGTTGACTTGGTTGTTGGGGCTTCTGTTGTGGGGGCGCTGATTGTTGCTGTTGAGGGGGCGATTTTGGTGCTGTGTTTTGGGGTTGAGGCTGGAAAATAAGTATACTATTATCATAGTGTAATTAAATAAACTAGTTCCTTTATACAGTGTACAGATTCTTTTTTAATTTTATTTTTCAACTTCAACGTTATAAGATCATGATGAAAAATACACAATTTTAATTTCACAAGAAGTTCTGGGATATCCATAGATGTTGCGTGACGTTAATCATCACAGAGCAATTATACCGCGATGAAATTTTGTAATCAATCTTAATTACAAAATTATTATTTCTATGGAGATCGCCAGCCAGCTTCAATCCTCTAACTTTATCAAGAAATTGAATATTTCAGACAATTTCCGAAACCATTGAACATGGAAATACTAAAAGTAGTAATTAAAACCTATGTGAGAACCTATTAACATGTCTGGACATCACAGATTACCCCACAGATTTTTTTTATTAACTATGGATTTGCTCTTGACCTCAATCCAGTCCTCAGGACGAAGATGGGGTCGTAGATGTAGCGAGCTTACCCATGTTCACGCCCGAAGTCACCATTTTTGGCGGTAGGTGCGGGTAGCGGGGCACGAAACGGTGCAACGTGATTGGCCATTTCAAGGTCGCACTACTTCTAGCTCGCTCACTCGCGTTGCTTATATCAGTGAAAAATCATAGATGAGTGGCAAGGGTCGGCGGCCCTGTATGCGGTATCTATTGGGGGTAATCTGTGCTGGACATGGACAGTTCCATACATTTTAGATTTAGTATATATAGTCAGGCGCAAACAGATGTCGCTACTGGCCTGAACGAGAGATAAATGTAAATTTTTGTTTGATTTGATTTTTTGATTTGATAAGATTCTTTGCGCGATTATTATTGTACCGTCGTCTGTATTGTACCGGAATGTAGTGAATTTTTTACTTTACTCTAAAAAGTCTTAGATTCCTTCATTGCTTGTTTAAATGCATGATTAGTTAGTTTGTATAAATTGCTACACCCACAGGGGTAAAATTACATTGTGACAATCTTTTTGTATTCTGCGTAACATCCTACAAAAACATGTAATTTATCACAATAAAGAAATTGAATTGAAAAAAATTGAATTCATTAAACGTTATTAGATTCACTATTATTTGAGTTTTGTCCCACGGAAATAAATTATATAAATTAATTTTCTTAAAATTTTTAATAACAAATGTGTTAAACACGTATTTTAACGTAATTAAACATTGCTGTAGTACCGTTACTCACCACCGTCTTTGTACTTGCGCGAGTTTTCATATAAGAAGGTGGCAAGTTTCTTAGTATGGGCATTGACCCTCTGTTGTGTATAATTTATTTACTCTATGCTATTAATATGAAACTAACCGGAGGTTGCGGTCTCTTCTGCTCCGTAGGTACTGGACGCTGCTGGGCGACCGCGTTCACTTTGCGTTGCGGCTGTCCTTGGCTGTGAGCACAATAAAATAATTTATAGAGGAAAGTTATGTTAAAGCTGGAAGTCTGACTTCATCAGAGCTGCGCGATATAGCGGCCTTTCAATAACTCAACTCAAAATGTAGCATAGCATAGCATATGCTCACGACTATATTCCCCGAGGGGGTAGTCAGAGATATTCTGAAACTTCAGACGACTTCAAACTTGAAACGTTTCACTCAAAATGTTATTCAAAATATCACATGGATAGCTTTCTGACGTCATTTTTGATTCTTCCTCAAATAAATAAATATATATTTATTATTCACCTTATAATAATTTAACTAACATGAGAAAAATAAAAAGCTTTTAATTATAAATAAATAAATAAATAACGCTCACAGGCACATACATTGTAATGATTCCAAGTTGAGCACTATAGGCTTTTTAATATGAAAACCATACAACAACGGCATAACTCAATTCATTTCATTATTACTAGGCAGTTTTGTTACACCTATCTATCCTCCTGTTATCTTCTTCTCTTCCTGTTACCCCTACGTGGGATATATGGCTCAGATAAAGCTCTCCACCGGTAGCGATCTTGGGCAGCAGCACAGCATTACACCTTGCATAATGAAGTAAAAATGAGACTCACCCATTATTAACCACGGAAGCAGTGATAGTGAGATTCTCGAGCGGCGGCATCTTCTCTCTGCTGTCCTTCAACTCCTTCTCCCTCTCCGTTCTTCCCTCCCTGCTCTCCCTCCTCGGCGTTATTTTACCAGCGCTCCTATTTGCTACGTTCTGACGTGGGGACGGTTTGTTCTTCATCGCCTTTTAACAAAACAAAATATTGTAGTCATTCCTGGTTGTACACTGGGAGCGTCGGTGACGCGTTGCGGAGAGGTATGAACACTCAATTGTGAGAGTCCGGGTTCGAATCCGCACGAACATGCATGTACCAAAAATAATTTGCAAATATCATTACCACGATGACAATTTTAACCTCAATTATTAAGGAGAGAGATAAATAAACGTGAGATGATCCTGGTTGTACATTCAGGGCAGGCTCGCGCAACTCTCTAACAAAAAAATGTTATATGAAACGTGCACCGCCGCCATTAAATTCCTACACGTTTCATACATTCTGGATAATCGGTCACGACCAGTTTTTAGTATGGATGTCCTGACTCTTATAACGTAGTGAGTTACATTCTCTTTGATTCAGGTGTAAGGAAAAGTATCAGTAACCTTTAAACCACATACTCTACCCATCAAACTGAACAACATTTACTATCGGAGCAAACCTGTCAGAGCAAAAATGTCCCATTTCCATACGTTTGAATCGAGTAGGTATTGCAGTTGAGTATGGGACAGCAGATTTTTTTTTTGTTCTGACAGATTTGCTCCCATACTAAAAGTTGTTCAGTTTGATGGGTAGAGTATGTGGTTAGAAGGTTAATGATACTTTTCCTAACATCCTGTGTTTTCTTTAAGGATATGACTAGACCATCAAACTGAACAGCTTTTTGATACGGACCAACATAGAAATCACAAAAAAAAACTGTTCCATACAAAACTGTAATCCTACTTAACACGAATGCATCTTTTCGCGATTTTGATGTTGGTCCCAAGTTGTTCAGTTTGATCATGCTCTTGAAAAACCGTCAGCGTTAAGTTGGACCCCGTACATAAATCTCACGACCAAAATCCATAAAGAAAATAATTATGGACTTCTCCATTCTAAGCCACAAAGCCAGCCGATGAAGGAATACTTTTTTTAGTTCCGTTTTTGTTTCCAGTTCTTCCTAGATGTATCAAAAGTTAGAAAAAAACTCGCTAGCTTGTTACTACATAGTATCAGTGATTGTATTTACCTTAATAGAAGAATTGCGACGTAGAGAACCGTTCTCGACAGACTCGTTCGACGACGGCTGAGATTTGGAGCGTGGACGGGGCGCGCGCTTTTTACTGAAAATTTACACCAACATTTAATAAATCCTTTGTATATCACATACGTGCTTATCAGATGAGGTGAAAATAAACAAAATATTTTTTTTTTATGAGAGAAAATTTACTAGAAGAGGTAAGCATGTGCGATACTGAGTGAGAGCGAGCGAGACAGTAATACGCCATTGCCTACTATTTCGTTCCACTTTGCGCAATCCTTAAAATTAAGTTGTGGTCTCCCGAAAGTCCTCTGGTACATACGAAACATTACTTAGAAGAATGCACGCAATTTGACAGCACGAAAAAATTGGCTGCTTTGCGTAATCTTTAAAATTAAATTGTGGTCTCCCGAAAGTTTTCTTGGCATGCGAAACGTGACCTAGAAGAACTAAATGATGGTACTTACACGTTTTTATTAGAGGCCTCGAGTTCGGGGAAATCCTGCGGGTTGGGAGGCTTGCGGACAGGTGGCGGCGCGGCGGCTTGCCTGCGATACGCTTCCTCGTCTTCCCACGTGCGAGTGTACTTATTCGGACCGCGACTGTTTGGACAAAATGACGGTATACTGGCTGTGATGGCGATGAAGAGTGAGACAACTGATAAGCTAAGGCGTAAGGCTTTGGAATAAGGGCTCTTACAGACGAGCGACACTTGGTTGTCGCGGTGGGTCGCAGAGCGTCGCACTCATACATTTTACGGTCGCACGACCCTCCGCGACACCCGGCGACCGCAAAGTGTCGCTCGTCTGTGAGAGCGCTTAGGATAAAGCTAAATAAAAAGAACAATATAATAAATGACATTCTATACACAAGAACTTCGCATCTGCACGCTGTTAACGGGACTGAAAAATTGTGCTTCATTGTTTTACATTACTGCTTAGTGACCGAGGACATTCAAATGGACCGGAATGTTAGCGGCAATATACAGGGTGAAATTGATATCATTAGCATCTTTTTAGGATTGAACCTCATCTGGCAGCACCGCATGAGGTTCAACCCTTAAACTAAGAGTCTACCCATCAAACTGAACAACTTTTACTATGGGAGCAAACCAATCGGAGCAAGAAAAAATCTGCTGTTGCATACATTTGTGTCGCGTAGGCATTGCAGTTTAGTATGGAACAGCAGATTTTTTTGTTGCTCCGATCGGTTTGCTCCCACAGTAAAAGTGGTTCAGTTGGATGGGTAGACTCTTAGTTTAAAAGGATGCTAATGATATCAATTTCACCCTGTATAGCAGAAGAGCACAACTGAAGCATACTAAGGTGATATAAACATGTGGCATTTTTGGGTTGTTTTGTATGATGTGGTGAGTTCATGTGTATAGAATATCATTGATTTTAGTCTACAAATATTTACATTTGCAACAAATTAACTTGAACTGTTTTGCTGTGTTGTTGACAATGACAACTGACAATAATAAGCGGTTAAGCAGTATTATCATGCAATAAATACATATTATGTAAATTAAATAAAGCTTTAGGCATACGAATAGATAAAAATAGTACACTATAGAAACGAAACTCCCGCGTTAAATGTCAAGATACGCCTACCAATCTCGTGTCAGTTTAACCATAGTTTTGGTTCTATAGTGTACTATTATTATGTATTCATTACAATGACATTAGTAAACAAGAATGGACAGGCCTTACGCGAACGTTTCAAACCAGAAAAATGAGGCAAAACAATTGACAGTTTTACTTCGAAAATGTACTGAGATGACAGACCAAGTACCCTAATTTGTATTGAAGTGCCCTAGTTTTGCATGCTTCAACTTAAAGCGCTTTGGGCCTATCCATTCATTTTACTTTGATCTAAGATTCATTATGCTTTAAGGTAATAATAGTTTTATTATAGTCAAACACGTCAGTGAGCTGCAATTGGCGGGCAAATTCAAAGACGTTGGCTGGCCAATAAGTGGCCCGCGCCGACCTGCGGTTCGCAGCCTTGGTTTAAATAAAACCCAGTGCATTCGGCTCGGCACTGTGAAATTATATAATCAATTTCGTTGATTAAGGACTTAACGCTACAAGATTTTCTTCCATTGGCACGATTGTCAGCAAAATAATATAAAAAACATATAAATCATGCATAAAGTCATCTCATAGACTAACCGCCAATGTCGGAGACTCCATTGTAAATAGCGAGCAATTAGAAAATATTAAATAAATTAAGTATTATTATAACTTGAAAACCTTGAAAACTATACATTTATTATTTGCATGTACCTTACAAAAGACCATCCCATTTCTTGTCATGTGTCAAAAATATACACAGTCATATTAAAGCCTGACCAGAAAAACAAAAAGCCTGCTTTAGGGACGCTACAATCGACTATAACCATTAACATCAAGTACAAAAATTAGTTCCAATTAATTCCGCAACATGGCGAGGTATTTTTTTTCTGGCCAGGCTTCTTTTTTCTAAAAAAGATCCTGTACATGAGTTATAAAGAAAACTCACCCATATCGTCTATTGCGCCGCGCGTGCGGTGGGGCATCCTCATTCCTGATATCATATCCGTAGATCATGACCAGCTCATCGCGGGATTTCGGCATCTACACAAATATAAATAACAATTAGTTTTGTATGTAAAATCGGATGACGGAAGCCGAATCTAGTGCGCAAACTACAATAGAAATAGTTCTACGACTAGTCCGGATCGTATTTTCACGGATTTGATCGGATTCGGATCGGACGTAGTGCAAAACAGCTCTTAGTGTGCCCAGATTTGGCAAATCAAAAGATACAGAAAGAGCACAGTATAAGAATGAGTACTTAAGAGCGTACCGAAGGCGAGAATCTCTCAAAAGGTGAAGGAAAACATCGTGAGGAAACCTGCATACGCTGAAGAAGAAATTCTGATGCATGTGTGAAGTTTACCAGTTAGCATTGGGCACGCGTGGTAGACTAAGGCTCATACCCCTGAGGGTAGGACTGCGCAATGCAGTGGGACCTAATTAGACTGATTATGATAATTTCTAACTTATGTACGGCGCAAACGATGAAAAAGAAACATGACGATGTTTGCGTATAAGCATTGCATACTCTGGAGAAGAAATTCTGATGCTTAAGAAATTGTCAAACCCTGGTAACACCATAGAAGAATCTCACTATGCTTAAAGTGCTGCTACAGAATGAAGGTGACGTCGGCACGCATGCCGTCCCGCTCAGACGCGCTTGTCTAGAGGAGAAGTAATCAGGGAACTGGACTGGCCGATGAGTTCTCGAGTGGCAACCGCGTATTGGAAAGCGCAGCGTAGTTAGGCGCCCCACAAGGTGGACTGACGACCTGGTGAAGGCGGCGGGAACACGTTGGATGAGAGCAGCGCAGGACCGGTCGCTGTGGCGATCCTTGGGGCAGGCTTATGTCCAGCAGTGGACGTCTATCAGCTGATATCATGAACTGACCTGTTCGTTTTCGTTATATTTATCGTGAGACCATTTGTTGATGGTCTCGGACTTGCGAGGCGGCCTGCGTCGCTCGGCCGGCGTCTCGCTTCCTTCCTTCTTCTCGGACGGCGTTTCAGAAGTCGTGTTGCTTGATTCTTCACCGCTGTAGGGTTTAATGAACGAATTATATATTACATTTACTAAACATTACCTTCGGCTTCGGACTGATGACCTAAGAAAGGTATATCATATGTATAAGGTCAGAGAACTACAGTAGTTGAAATAGAAACAAGCTAAATCGCGAATAGTCACATCTGCCGACAAACCCATAGCCAATGTTCGGTAAATATGCTGACAGTTTTTGAAGGGGATGATAAGACCACGACCAACTGACCAAATTTCTCTAAAAAATGTCTGTTGTTCCAAACTGCAAACCTACTCGATACAAAATGCATGGGACAACAGATTTTTTGTCGCTACTTCGGTTTTGGTCCCATAGAGAAACTTCTTACTTTGGTGGTCTGATAATTTCCTTGCAAACCGTCGGTAAGAAAGACCCTGTATTTTTTTTACATACCACAGGGTGTTAGGGTAAACAGTTGCATTACTTTAAGGGATGATTGTACCCATGATACTGAACAACTTTCTTTCCCAAAGAAACCTATAGGAAATTCGTAAAAAAAAATTTGGACTCGTATACTAAATGCAATCAGCTATTCGAACTTTTGTATGAAAATTTAAAGAAAAAATTGCGAATTTCCTATAGATTTCTTTTGGAAAGTTATTCAGTATCATGGTTACACTCACCCGTTAAATTAATGCAACTGTGTACCCTAACATCCTGTATAATATTAACAATAATTTATAACTTCCATCCTATGGAAAATTTTGTTTTTGTGATGATAACCTTTTTTAAGCTTTCGTGCTTATTTTGTTACATTTGTATTATACCATAGATTTAAATACGACATCTAAATCTATGATTATACTGAGTAATTATTGATCGACACATTCCATTAACAACATAGTTATCTTATCTTGTTGTGGGGGCTGGCAAGCCAGCAACACTTCGACTCAGTGGGATCTTTTGTGTTAGCACCAATACTTTTTGCTTTCTTCACCCTTCAAATGCATGGTCAATCATCATCATGTCGTAGGGCATTAAATACATGGTCAATGAAGGATCCATTGAGGGGAAGAAGCCTAAGATCTCTCGGTTTCGGATATCAATCAACACATTTTGGTTGTTGTATCTATGTTTCAGACAACCCCAATAGGAATTACGGTCGCAAACTTTACGCAGTGTTTTTTGTGTACAATAAGAGCGAGTACACATTAGGCGCTTTGAAGCGCGCGCTTTGGTAACGCGCGCTTTGAGATCCAGTATTTCTTACTAGGTGTACACATGCAAGCGCGCGTTTCGGATCAAGCGCTCGTCGAACGCGCGCTTTGATATTTTCGTTCAAACGCGCGTTGGCAGGGCGTCAGCCGCGCGCTTCGAGATACATGAGCCGCCATTTTGTTGTACATTTGAACGCGCGCTTTTGTGTAGAGTGGACGCATATTTCAAAAGTATGTTCGCCCTACTAACGCTCGTTGAACGCCGTGCTAAGCGCGGTGTGTGTACGCGACCGTCGCGCGCTCAACGCAACGCCGAGCGCCCAGTATGTACTCGCTCTAAAGAATCTAAGAATCTTATGTACTTTAGAGCGAGTACATACTGGGCGCTCGGCGTTGCGTTGAGCGCGCGACGGTCGCGTACACACACCGCGCTTAGCACGGCGTTCAACGAGCGTTAGTAGGGCGAACATACTTTTGAAATATGCGTCCACTCTACACAAAAGCGCGCGTTCAAATGTACAACAAAATGGCGGCTCATGTATCTCGAAGCGCGCGGCTGACGCCCTGCCAACGCGCGTTTGAACGAAAATATCAAAGCGCGCGTTCGACGAGCGCTTGATCCGAAACGCGCGCTTGCATGTGTACACCTAGTAAGAAATACTGGATCTCAAAGCGCGCGTTACCAAAGCGCGCGCTTCAAAGCGCCTAATGTGTACTCGCTCTTATTAATAACGTTCTATTTCATTAAAGTTATCGAAATTAACAGCAATAATGCATTTAATTTACGTCAATGACCAAACTGGGCAGTCAAGCGTCAAAATTATTCTGACTGCACAACCATTATGCAGTAGAAAGTTGCTGGTTAGTTGTTTGATGTACATTTGTTGGTTTTATTTGACTTGTGAGAATTGAAAAGGATTATTACGTCTGTAAATCGTAATTAGACGACCAATTTTGATGTAACTAGTGACTAGATTAGATTGCAAAGTGATGGTTTCACCAGCCAAAGTTGGTTGTCCAATTATGATACAGACCAAAGTTCTTGGATGCAGGAACGAACTTAACATGGCGCCACGTCCCTTAAGGGTGCACCGAGACAATTGTGCTGCCCCCAATCGTTTTTTTAAATTTCTTAACAATTAAACAATATTTACAAAAAACAGGAATGTCACATTGTAGTCATTGCTGATTTTCAATTTATCGGGTCACTGCGGATTTGGTTTGATAATGGTTGTAGTTATTATCTTTAAAACCGCCAAAAGTGGCCACTTTTGGTTTGTAATGTTTCGATAAATTGAAAGCCAATCAGGACTACAATGTGACATTCTTGTTTTTTGGAAATATTGTTTAATAGTTTAGAAATAAGACAAATACTATTGAGGGCAGCACAATAGGCTCGGTACCCTCTTAAGACGGAATAGGTTGAAGAGAGGCTTTTTAGCTTAATTGGACGTAAACTAATCCCTGGTTTGGATGTTTGTGGGTTCAAATCCTGTCCAAGACTTAATCTTTAATTAAACTTAAAGTATGCACAATTTGTTGGCATCCAAGTCATCGCTCCATCTTTTTTTGGGTATTCCCCAATGTCCAAAAAAAATACAAAGTAATTAAGCGTATCTCACCTAGCGGCAGTTCGGTCGTCATGTTCGTAGAACGTACCCCTCTTGGGGATATACTGAGGGTTGCTTCGGTCCTCATCGTCATCTACTCTGCGTTCAGTCTCCTGAAATATTTAGATTTTTTGTGACTTCTGGTTTAATTACCTGAATAAGAAAATCTGATGCATATGTAAAGTCTACCAATCCGTGGTGGAATAACTCTCATACACCCTCCCTGAGGGTAGGCCTCCAGTGGAACGTATATAGGCTGTGACGATGCTGGTATTGAAGGAAGGTGATCTTGTAGCTGAGGCATGATATATAAAATCAATAATTGTTGAAATCAATTTAATAGCAGATTACATGTGGTTAAAAATATTGTGCTGGCGACTAAAGGATAAGGTTTCTCTTATGCAGTGTTCAAAGTGAACAAAGGCTTCAGCATGTATTGTTTCAAGTTCTTGACTATTACTACTTGACACGATTCCATCCTGAAGCCTTTAATATGCTTGCTTATGTGAGCCATGCACACCAGCCTCTATGATTCAGTATAATTTCTCAGCCAGTATGATTACTCTACAGATTTCAGAAGATGATTGGTTGTTGTAGCAAGGTTTCTAACTACGATGCAAGGGATTATCGTCGTGAGTTTGTTTGTAAGAATATAAACAGAAATGAGGCAAAAAAAATTTGTTTAGGTTTTAGAGAACAACTGTCTATGGGACCAATGCAGAAATCAGGAAAAAAAAATATTATGATTAAAAGAAATTTATATTATTTTTCATCACTCATACTCTGAAAGTAGGTTATTGTTTATCTAAGAAGCGGGTTGAAAGTGATACATTTCTTCCCTAGGGCGGAAAAGTAATTAAAAAAAAATCTACGTCTATACTGAGCAAAGGCAGAAACCTATACAGCCACACTTCGATAACATTATATTAAAATTATTCATTTTTATAATTATTATGAACAAAAATATTCGAATTTAGTAACAATAACAATAATTAGTAACATTTCGATACTTTTGTATAAGTTATAAGTATGCATTTTGTTTTCTGCGTGAAGAACAGGTGAAGAAAAAGTACCTAATTTAAAAAACAGGCAAGTTTAAAAAAAAAGGTTTTTCTATTTCGCGCAAGGCTGCGTTCAGGACCTTTGGGTGCGGTTGTTTTTTCAACTCGCACTATGGTAGAACGTTTTTCACCGAGGCTCTGAAGTGCGCTTTTTGAACATCATATGAGCGAATCGGCAGTAGAAAGATGCATAATCTCGTAGTAATTATGACATTTTCGACTGCCGAGTCGCTCATATGATGTTCAAAAATCGCACTCCTGAACGGCGTTAGTGCGAAAAGTTGCGGTCGGGGTGCACCTGGGGCGTAGCTTCGGAACGCAGCCTTGCGCGAAAAAGAAAAAACGGAGGGAAAGCCACATGTTGCAAATTTTGCGGATCTTTTTCAAAACGTGTAAAAATCACTAGGGAAGTATATCTGTCTCACTCTAGCATCCACAATCTTCGTATGTTTTTTTTCTACTTCATATTGGTCCCCTTCGTATTTCAAACGTTTTGAAACGTAGCCTAAAATGAATTCATCGAGCTAATATCGATTCAGAAATTGATTTTGCATTATCTGGTTTTGGTTAATTTCCTCGTAATCGTGATGAAAAGCAGAGTGTTTAACTCGGGTGAAAGTACCCATTTCACACTCGAACTATGGGCGCCCCTCACGTTCGTTCGGGGCGCCAAACATCTCGAGTGAAATGGGTCACTTTCATCCCTTGGTTAACAATCTACTATTTAATAAATTAATAGAATAGTAGTAGTAGTAGTAGTTATAGTTTTGCTGACGAAACGTTTTGTGGATTTTTAGTTGTATGCTCTTGTGACGAAGCTTGTTGTGGATTTTTGACTGTACATTTTGGACAAGGCATGTTGCCAATTTTACTATCAATTTTTTATGTCAACTTTTATTATATTGCAATAAATTTCTATTCATTAAAAGGATAGAACCATAGAATATTTATTGACTAATTAACTATTATCTAGGCATCTATCTATCTATTCTGTCCGTATGAGGTGATGAGAAAGTTTTACAACAACTAAATGTGCTATTGTAGCAAGGTTCATGTTTAGTATTACCAAGGCATTACTACTTTCACTTGTTTACTGAAAGGAACGCTTGATACTCAAGATAAATTATCTAACAGAAGATGCAAATCACTCTTCATATAGTGTCATCTTTGAACTTTAGTATTATCTTATCATTTTGCTATTTACTTTCTCACCTAGAGTTTTCTTTAAAGAACTCTTATGGGCATGTCATATAGGAGAAAATGCATTGAGATATCAGACAGTTTAGTTCAGACTAAGGCTAGATGCATTTTGTAAATATTACAAAACTATTGAGGTTTATGTAATGCCTTTTAAAATGTTTGACTCAATTAGTGAGTGAGTAATTTTCACACCCGATTTTAACTATGACCACTTCTTAGCAAACGGAGTCAAGCACATGTTTTAAGTGATATACCCATTGACCTGAAATACTAGACTCACAGTCTCATAATTTTTGTCCCAATCTGACATAATATAACCCACACAAATTAAGCAATATGTTGCTTTTGATTCATAAACTTCAGTTATATTATAAGATATCAATGGATATCGAGCCTTTTTGGGAAGAACATTGTAAGCAACAATTAAGTTTTTTTACAGGACGAGGTTTTTTTCTATATATCTTATACATCGTCAATGGTATTTACTTGATATTTAAAAAAAAATGTTAAGTGTGATATTTTCCATTATTTAGAGGAATAGTTTGTAACTAACAGCCCCAAATTTTTAAACATCTGTTCTAGAGGTTACGTAAAAATGATGTTCTTCCCGAAAAGGCTCGATATATCTATATCTATTAATGGATATATAAATGAAATATAATTAATAATTATGTATGTTAGCTATGACAAATAAATTTAATTTAATTTAGGTACTACATTAATAGTAATTCAAGCATTTAATTCAAATCCATATAGCCATATTTGTGTAAGTTTCCGATTATAGTTTTTACAAGATCAATAACATAAATTATGACTGTACTAGCCAATTTTTAAGTCATCGTTTGTTTCTGTGATCATCATATCCATTGTAGTGACGTCAACCGGTTTCAAGAAAACCTTAAAAAACCGGTTTTGTCAAAAACCTAAAAACACCTGTTTTTATTTTAAAAAACCGATTATGTTCATTAATATTTTAAAAGTGTCATTTTATTAAAATTTTGTACAAATATTATTCAAAATCTTTAAAAATGAGAGACATTCAACAAAATATCCTAAAACTAACTATTTAAACGACCAAATAAAGCAGCTTTATAAAAATAGACAGCCAATATACCTCCTTTTGGCGGGACATAAGTCCCGCCAAAAAGTCAGTTGAATATTTCATTACATGAATCTCAATAATTGTTGTGTATCCTGAGTTCTAGTCATTCACTTAAGAATGTATTTTAGTGTTATGTCATCATCATCTCAGTCAATAAACGTCCACTGATGGACAAAGGCCGCAATTTACGGTCTATACATACTTATTGTAGGCTTATTTTAGTGTATAATAATTGTTTTTTAATAAGATTTAAAAAACCTAAAAGTAATCGGTAAAAACCGGTTTTTTCTCAAAAGTAATTGAAAAATACCGGTGCTGAAAATTGTAATCGGTTCACATCACTAATCCATTGTTTGAAATTAATGAACTAAATATTAAGAAGCACAATCACAATGAATTTTGTAGTCTGCTGGAAGAAATCTCTTAATAGATAAGCTGATCTTACTACATGACTATTCTATTGTTGGTATGAATGTGTCTAATTGTCTATATGTAAAATAGTGTTATAATCGGAGGTCGGACTCTGCCGGTCATTCCATCTCCGCATTTAAGTTATATGATTGGGGCCCTAGCTCTTTTTAATTTTCATTTATCAGCATTTTGTAAGAAGTTATAATAATTATGTATTTATAATAATGAATTCCTTGTTATTTTGAGATTCTAAACAAAGCCCAACCATAGTAGCCCTCACAACAGAATATAAAAAAGAGGGCCCCAATCATATCACTTAAATGCGGAGTGCGGACCTAAAATGACCGATTCCGACCTCTGGTTATAATATCGAGCCTTTTTGGGAAGAACATCGTAAGCGACAATTAAGTTTTTTTACAGGACGAGGTTTTTTCTATATTATCTTATACATCGTGAATGGTATTTACTTGATATTTTTAAAAAATGTTATGTGTGATATTTTCTATTATTTAGTTTTTAACTAACAGCTGCAAATTTTTAAACATCTGTTCTAGAGGTTACGTAAAAATCACATTTTGAAATTTTGGGCGCTTACGATGTTCTTCTTGAAATGGCTTGATATCTTAACTATTATAAAACTGTAACAGAAGTGTGTCTGTACATTGAAGATATTAACAAAAAAATGATTACGATATGATTTTTAGATGTCCCCGATTCCAAAACACCAATTTTTGGATTTTTTGTCTGTCTGTTTGTTTGTTTGTTTGTTCGTTTGTTTGTTTGGGTGTTTGTTTATTCGAGTATCACGCAAAAACTACTGAACCGATTTTGATGAAACTTTTTTTGTTTGATAGCTTATCATCTGACTTAAAATCTGGTATATAATTTATGCGGACGAAGTCGCGGGTAAAAGCTCGTAATAAATATTGTTCCTATGGCTACCTTCGATCAGCGAAAGAAACCAGTGAAAGTAAAAGTAAATAAACAAATAATATTACCTGACTTTCCGGATCCTGTTCAGACCTATCCGATTCGCTCCCCTGGGACTCATAGTCTGATTCCTGCTGCCCGGCATCCTGCAAGCAATCAGTCACTAACAGAAGCTGCATCTTCCACAAAAACTGACGTGGCCAAGTCTAAACACAGCGGTGGACTTTCAGTGAATGGAGCCTAATCTTGACCCCAATTTTACGAAAAGAAATGGGCATACCGACACGCGAGCGCGGGAGAAAGTACACCGCCGTAACACTTTAAACGAAAGTTCATTTGTTAATCGTATCTCGTTGGCGGTACAACAAACTTACATTCACCGAGTTTTCCTGCTCGATTTCTGGATGGGAGGCGTCGGAATAATCTCCTGAATCGTGGTCCTGTCTTCTCGCAACGGACGTCATATCGGCGTCCTCGCGCGTTACCTGTATGACTTCCAGATTGGCGGCGTAAATTTATTTGCTTGGAAAATAATGGTTGGCGGTTATCGCACTTGATTTACAGCGGATAATGAGAAAATCCCCTCTTTTCCACACAAAATGAAAGAACGTACGTCAAATAAACAAGGAATCTGCGGCCATCAAAATTTACGTTTCGTTCCAAGCAAGTTCCAAGTTTCAGTTTCAGTGGGATAATCAATTATGAATCTAATGAGAGCATTCATAATTTCTAGTATTGGTGAATTCTTTAACAATTTCTTTTATACTAATACAGTGAAAATCTAAACAGCATTTTTAAAAACTGGTTGGAATTTATTGTCTTGGTTGAATAAATAAAAATGTTGTCCTGAAAAAAAGTATTTATTTGTTTCTAGCAACATTATCAAACGTCAAAAGGGATGTAGTCATTCGCGAGGACCTATACTACGTTATTCTATTGAATCGATCGACTGATCTATCAATTGTTAATTTGTTATGAATCTTTTAGGCAAATGAAACAAAAACTAGCAAAGTTGTGTAACAATACCCATCGTTCTTGATCTCTTGAAACTCTTGATTTCTAACATTTTAAAATCCGAAATCAATTAACTTCCTGATGTGCGATTTTTGAATATCATACGAGCGACTCGGCGGTAGAAAATGTCAAATTTACTATGGAGATTATGCATCTTTCTACTGCCGAGTCGCTCGTATGATATTCAAAAATCACACTGCTGGAGTGCGTTTTGGATCATGATACGAGCGACTCGGCAGTAGAAAATTTCAAAATTACTATGGAGTTTATCGTAAAAAGAGAAGGTAGTAGAAGGAAGCACATGTCTTGTCATATTCACTCAATAAGAGATGCACATATCAAATTCGCTCTAGTTAAAAAAGGAGATCGCCACCTTATTGCTGTCCTTATCAGCGTAACCACTTTTTTGTACTACGGCCACCTGACTCAAAACTGTCACTTCATATAAATTGGTTTGGATTTCATGAGTAATCGCTATCTCATACCCGGTTACACCGATATTCCGTCTACCAGCGTAAGCGAAAAATTCTTCGTCAATGGAGATTATGCATCTTTCTACTGCCGATTCGCTCGTATCAAAGAAAATATACACTACGCGAAAAGAAGCGACACTCATCAACTCATGCATGTGTGCTCGTAAAAGCGCTCGCGGCTATGTGTGCGGGTCGGGGGCAAGCGCGGGTAGGAACGCGGGTTGCGAGCGGGTGGGACGTCATGTCAAAGACGGCCGAATCCCAAGGATGTTCTCGCTCGCTCGACTCAGTGGACGACGCGAGTAGGTACGCGACTTTATTGATACATGCGGAAACATGTCATGTCGAGTTTATTGCTGTGTTTCCTACCTGCCTATTCATACTTAACGTCCTTTAAAACAGTTAATTCAAAATGTATGTATTTTAATTTTGATGATTGATCACGCCCCCTAGGTACTTTTTTCCTGATAATACCCACCTACCACCTACAACCTCGATTTTAAAAAATACACGACCTAGGTACCTGATTTGGATTATAATAACTAATTGTTACATTTGCTACCTACCTACCTATATTATGGGTATCGAGCATGACGTGAAATTGACACTACAATACTAACTGAAATGATAATACATATAATTTACTTTACGTGCATAAAATATCACCTAGGTAGGTAGATACATATGTATTTTTTCGTTTTCGGAAGGTATCGACCCTATCGCATACTCGCGCCGGCCAAGGTCACCGGAGCGGGATCTTTCACACACACGCAGTGTCATGGCTTGCTCGTATGATGTTCAAAAATCGCACTTCTGGACTGTTGTTTCATTTTCATTTAATTTCATGAGTCAAACGATCTGTCAAATAAAGAAGAAGCTATAAAAATTTATCCAGAAGTGGTGCAATAGGCCCTAAATCGTTTATGCTTTTTGCAAGTAGTAAATGAATGAGATTTGCCACATACAACTGTATGTTTAAATCGGTCGATTACAAAGCAATCCTCGATTCTTGCTGCGTAAGACAACCCTATTGACGTTTGGGAACTGTATTGCCAGTAATGAAAAATTGGCTGACCTTGTATCTGCAGTGTGACCATTTCGTGGCAGATTTCTGTCATTTTGGCAGATTTGGCTTTGGCTACCTATCTGATTTTCACTTTCGCAGATTGCTGTTGACGAAATTATAAACGACAGATTTGGGAAGGGAAATTTCTTTTCGCAAAGGAAATGATTAAAAAGATCATAAAAGATGCAATCAAAATTGATATTTGGCGTGGAACTACAAAAAGGTTATAAGTAACTGAAGTTTTAAGGTAAGCCCTGCACAAAATCTTTAAAATCAGTGTTTGGAGTTTGGACGCACTAAAATTTACGGGTTCTCCTTCTGCATTTTTCTTTACTAGGTACCGTGTTTGGCAGATTTTTAGCTAGTGTGTGGCAGATTCTCTATTGTCCAGATGGTCACACTGAATATCTGTCAACAAAAATTGGCATTGGCAATTTGACAGATTTTGTAATAATAATATTCTTACTGATCTGTGATAATAATTGCTGTTTTCTATTTATTATTATTTTACTTCTGTTGTAAGCGAGAAATATTTACCGATAAAGTTTACTAGATGTAGCAAACCTACAACTCCTCAAAATGGAAAGGTAAAACTGAAAGAAGTTTTGTAAAATCATAATATGTTTACTGAAACTTCTCGAGAAGGTGACCCAAATATTTATCGAATTAGTTCCAGTTCTGCTCCACCTGAGAGCCCCGAGGAGATAAAGACCATCCAACACCTGGCTAAGGGTCTGCTGGAGCAATATGAACCACCGTTAACCACTATAAACACGCATTTGAAGGAATTAACGTAAGTTTGTACAGTAAATTATTGACAGCAACACCTGATTGTGATAATTAGAGTTCTGTACCCAAAGGGTAAAAACGGGATCCTATTACTAAGATTCCACTGTCCGTCTGTCACCAGGCTGTATCTCATGAACCGTGATAGCTAGACAGTTGAAATTTTCACAGAGGATGTATTTCTGTTGCGCCGCCCCTGTAGCAACAAATACTAAAAACAATAAAATAAATATTTAAATGGGGCTCCCATACAACAAAAATGATTTTTTTGCTGTTTTTTGCTCGATAATGGTAGGTAACCCTTTGTGCTCGAGTCTGACTCACACTTTGCCAGTTTTCTAATAGAAACATTGACTTACCAACTACTGCACGTAGGGTCCGCGTTCAAAATTGTCCGGACCAAAAGAGAAATAAAACACATTATAAAGAGAAAAGAAAGATAAGAAATATATTAATATTTGATTGATTGATTGATTGATAAAGAGAAACAATTATGCGCCTCTGTCTTCGTTTGATTAACGGATGCGTGCTGTGCTGCTGTGCTGCAAGAATTTGTTAAAACTATGCAAGCAAAGTAATAAGTATAAAAATTTTATCAGTTTCAGTATATTTAGTTGGATTATATTACTAACACATACTTTCGTTTATACTAGGTTAGTCTAGGACACTTTTTTCGAGAATTTTGTATTAGACCATAAGTTAGTAAGTCAATAAAGAGACACTATCTTAAATCCAAAGTTGTGTTGCAGGTCTGTTTTTGGTTGAATGCAGTTGATAACTCCCCGGCTTGCTTTAACTATCTGTTTCGTGCACAAAGCAAAACTTAAAGTCACGTAATATTTAGTACCGTTCAAAGTCAAGGACTTTTGCTATTTAAACTAGATATTGACAAAATCGTCCGTGTGGTGTCGGCTAAGAATAGCACCAACCCATTTCCGCCTGTGGGGGTCGTAAAAGGCGACTAAAGGATCTACCGGAGGATGGGCAGCAGCATCCTCTGAGTACACACATTCAATCCAACTGTGATCGCCAACCCGCCTGCCAAGCATGGTGATTATGGCAAATCCCCCCATTTTGCGGGAGGCCTATGTCCAGCAGCGAACGTCTATCATCAGATAAGATGATGATGATGATTGACAAATTCATAAACACTAAGATGGAGCCACAATTTTAAGATTTGAATCTCTTTACAATAGAATAATCTTAGATCAATGTTTAACATCTTTTTGTTTATTTACAGAGAAAGACAGGAAGCGGTGCACAGCATGTTGACATCAGAACGTCGCAAATTAGAAGACCTACAAAATGACGCTATGCTTGATGCTTTAGTACGTATTTCACTTATTTGCTTATCTTCCTTTACAATCTATTGTAAAAAAAATCACACTCTTATCGGAGTTACTATGTAAGTTTGCTCGCAAGCGGTTGTGTCGTTCAGGCAGTTTGTGTTTGTGCTTGCCACGAGGCTACAACATCTTTTCTTCTCAAATACGGTGTTTATCACCCTCACTACGCTCGGGCGCTGACTTCACGCTGTGCAATAATGGACTATTTAAGTCAATTGTATCGTAATGTATTTTTTTTTATTGTATATATTTTAAAGCCCATACACCCTCCTTGAGGGTATGCCTGTGCCCTGCAGGGGGATGTTTATAGGCCGATGATGATGATAGTGTACATATTTGTAAATGAATCATTTGAATTAAAAATACATAACAGACAACAGTTGAGCTTCCATCTATTTCAATAATTATTATTTTTCAGCTGGCAGATATCGCAACAAATAAAGAAAAATTAACCTCCATATCAAACGCCATGATGGGGCTTCACAAGAGAGTGCAATCGCTACAGGTACCTTACTACATACATACATACATACATAAACTCATGACCATAATCATTAGACAATATACTTAACTATGGAGTATGGACAAGTTACGAGTGTAATTCTACTAACAAACTTTTCTGACACTTTTTGCTGGGCATGAAAGTTAGCATGAAATACGCAACTTTTGATTTTATTCCATTGCTTTAGATTCTAATATTGTTTGTTAAAAAATAGTCTCGTGTGATGTGAACCCATTTCTTACCAAGAAACCTATAGGTAACTCGTAAATTTTTGTGGAATTCCCATACTAAATGCAATCAGCCTTAGAAAATTTAATAGCATGGACTCCTAACAAAATTTTCTGCCACTTTTTGCGGGGGGCGAGGTAACATGAAATTCGCAACTTTGGATTTTATTCCTCATAACTTTAGATTCTAATTTTGAATGTTAAAAATCATGAAAATTAGTCTTGTGTGAACCCCAAACTCAAGTTCAAAATTATTGTTTCGCAATTATAGGCCGTCTTTGTTTAGAGATAAGGTATAAAATTGAGTTTAAATGCACAGGATCAATTAGTCTTATACCGTGGCAGAGGGGAAATGCTACCACAAGGCCAGTCCTTACTACTAAATTGTCAAAGCAATCAGCTGATCGCAAATTTGTATGAAAAATGTAATTTTTTTTTTTAATTTCTTATAGGTTTCTTTGGGAAAGTTGTTCATTATCATGGCATAGCATAGGTAGTGTTCTTTTTCACAATTCTTTATTCTAAATCACGCTGTGACAACAACAACAAAAATGTATAATTAAGAAAATAATGTTTGAGAAAATTGTAAATTAAAATTTATTCTTTTCGTTACTTTTTGCAGACAAGGGCAGCTGCCGTAGAAAAAGCAGCTAAGAGTAAAGCAGCTAATCAGAAAAAAGCATCTACTAGTTAGTAAGGCATTTTGTCTGAGTGAGCGAGTGGAGTGAGTCACACTTCTTTTGTTTGTTGTTGAGTAATGAAGTATTATTTTCACATTCCTATATAAATTTCTATGTTCCAGCAAAATTTTTTAATTAACTACATTACATAACGGCTAGCCATTCAACAAAAGGGCTGTTTTGTGTTATGGCGGGTCTTTATTCAGCTGGAACGTATTACACATCTATAACACGGTGTACATTTAAATGTGTTTCATAATGAATGAATTCAGTATAGTTTATAAGATGACAATTAAAAAAATTACTTGTTTTCGTCTCATAATCAAATTGAGATCCATTCCATAATCTTTTATAATTCGAAAATGTTATAAATGTATGAAAAGCGTGTATTATCGTGAATATAACAAAAAATGACTATTTCTCTTACAAACTTTTGCATAGTAGGATTTTAAAGATGTACACACGGCGACACATCAGGTTACGCACCCTATACAGGGTCCTTCTTAATATGCTGACACTTTTTTAAGGCGATGACCAGACTATGAAACTGAACAACTTTCTCTATGGAATCAACATCGAAATCGCGAAAAAAAAAAACAGTTGTCCCATACGTTTGGGTCCGAGTAGGTTTGCAGTTTTGTATGGAAGTGATGATGTTTTTTTCGCGATTTCGATGTTGGTCCCATAGAGGAAGTTGTTTAGTTTGACGGTCTGATCATTCCCTTAAAAAAGTGTCAGCATATTAAGAAGGACCCTATATACCCATAACTACACTACGTATAAAATACAAAATAGTGCGGTAGAGAGCCTGCATCGACGCGGCTGCCGGCGCGGGCGCAGCGTGCTGTTAGACGAAACAACAACAATATACCGCACCCTCTCGCACGATTCGCAGCGTTCAACTTCTAATAGTTCAAAGTCCAAACAGGGTAACCTGACCTGTCGCCGTGTGTACCTAGGAACATTATTTAAATATTAGGAAAAATAATAGGGCAATAGCTATTTAATCATGGACGAATTAAGGATGAGTTACGCTACACCGTGCCGGGTCCGAGCCTAGTCCGAGCCGAGCGTTGGCCGTAGACAACCAACCAGGCTCAGCCCGGCCGCGGCCCTGGCTCGTTTGCCGCTCGGTGTAGCGTGAGTTTGTCCATACAAAATATTCAGTTGACTTGTACTTTGGGGAATGCTAACCCGACGCTGGTCCCTACTGAAATGGTCTATCTAAGGGCTAGAGAAATAAAATAAATAAATGAAAATAAACATTTTATTTAAAATTTTACCTTAATTACATTGTAAGTGGGTACTATTTTAATTAAAAAATAAATACGTACTTTCTACTATTTTTAAACTATTTTATTAGCAACAAACTGAATAAGTTTAAAAAATAATTTAGTAAGCATAGTATTGTTCCATCAAATTGAATAATCAGAGAGTAGATTTATATTATGAATAAGAATAAAGTACCGAATTTTTTACGGATTTTTACATCTCTTTTTCTTAATTACTAGAAACATTTGAAGGGTATATTCAGATAATGAAACTAAACAACTTTCCCTAAGGAACATGGGCTGGAAAACAAGAAAATTCCTTCCATACAAAAGTGCGGATCAAATGATAGGTCCAAAAATATTTCTCGTTTTTCAACCCATGTTCTTAGGGAAAGTCATTTAGTTCCATAATCTGAATATACCCTTCAAATGTTTCTAGTAATTAAGAAATAGAGATGTAAAAAGCCGTAAAATGTTTATGGTAGGTAATTAAAAAATAGGGTGTATGGGTATGTAAATAACTTAAAATTTTGTATGGCTTAAATATTTCTAGTTCCATATATTATTTAGTTCGTTGCTAATATTATATTTTATAATTCTATTCTTATGTTTCATAGACACAAATCTATATTAAGTTCTTTCATTGTTATTTTTTAAATATATTTATTGTCTATGTTTTAAGTTTTTTTTAATGAGATAATTATCTAAAATGTTACTTAATTCTAAATTAAGTTTTTTATCGAAGCTAAGACTAGTGTTAGGTTAGGAGTGTCTTATTTTTTATATGGAGTCTTATTTAAAATATTAAGTCACATTTTAAAGTAACTTTTAAGGATTTAAAAGCATTTGCAATAAAATAGTTTAAAAAAAATTTCTCGTGTATTTTGTTATAATATGTTCAAAATTATTTTATTACAGTAAAGAAATGTCTTACTTATCCATTAGTTTGTTAAGTATATTAATGACACTCCATTCCTGAACTAAAAATGGCAGTAAAGGTCCTCATCGTAAATCTCCATAATAACTTAATATCTAAACTAATTAAAAGTTCGCGAACCAACTTGGATCATTAATTATATCATGTGATACTTCGCTTTTATTCATCAATACACATCGTAAAGCGAACCCTAGACGTTCAATAATTATGGGATCCATAATATTAGGATCAAAAGTGGTATTATTAAACCGTGATATTCGAAATCATGACCGAATGAATACCCTTTATACAGTTTTCGTCATTTTCTACAGATTCTTTTAAACGTGTGACTTTCAAAAATCGTACTCCTGTCATGACGTTAGACCATAGAAATTGGCGTCTCGTGTTCGCCTTCCACTACTGATACTAGCATGAATTTTGAAGAAAGAAGACAAAAATAACCCTATTCATTATCCTGTACAGATTGTGGCTCTTTTAAAATTAGTTTAGATATCCAGTTACGAAATATTGAGATTTAAGATTCACTCTAATAACGCTGCAAAGAATACTGTACAAAAAACACATAATAAGCAGCTAGGTTATGGAAATATAAAGCGTATTTTTTTTAACTCTTACATAGATGCCTACTTAAGTTATACTTATGTAAATTAGAAATAGTACAGTTGTAATTACATAAAAATAACATAGTACTTTATGGTGCTGTAGTACAATGCCCAGATGCAAAGTCATGAAAATAAAATAATTTCAAACTTTATTGATGATTATATAGAAATAGATAGGGTTATAGATAGATCGGGAGTGCGATTTTTTAATCTCATACGTTGAACTCAGCAGTTGAAAATGTATGGAGATACGCATTTTTCTACTGCTGATTTGACTTTCAAAAATCTATCCCCTGGAGTATGTCTTTTGTATGTCAAATTAACGGTATAAAGATCTTCATAGTAATTTTGACATTTACAACTGCTGAGTTTAACGAATGTGTTTTAAAAATAGCACTCCAAGGCCTAAATTACACGACGTGGTGTCGTGGAAAAAACCAACTGAATAGGTACCTGCTTCGTCATCAATAAAGTTCGTAAATATTTGTAGATTTTTTAAATAAACACGTATTATTTCGAAAAACACATTTCTTTTACTTATAACAGTCTACATTAGAACAGAAAATCTTATGTAATATTTAAATTTTTTACACAACATTTTATACTCTTTTTAAACAATAATTCTAATTATTAGATACAATTTTGTTTTAAAACTATTCATAATCTTTATCACCTTACAACTATTTCGTCCAGAGATCGCGCTCTACATTAAAAAGAACCCCGAAACGATCAATTGTTATTGTCAATCCGATTGTTATTGAAAGGTCTTATCTCAAGCTCGTTAGAGTAATATAAATAATTCGACACTTTAACTTTTCTGTTTTTTAGCCTTTACTTTACTTTTTACACGGTGAAGCAAAAGCCCTTGATTTTTTATCTTTTCTGTTTTTTAACTACTACTTTTTAACCTTTTTATAACCCACGTGAAATATGGCCGACTTACTCATCCTTATTTATAAGACAAGGCTTTTTCAAATGGAAACCTACAGACATACCTTACCTACTTTACTTTTTTCACTGGAATATTACTTACTATCCTCTACCTGCGATAAATTGATAAAACACAAGACTTGTTTTAATTTAAGAATTAGGAGCACTATTTCGTCAAAAAAGGATTAAGTATACTGTATACTTAATCCTTTTTTGACGAAATAGTTCTGTATTTCTTAAACTAGGCATTTTATACCTAATATTATCGCCAACAAACAATGTACACCACAAAAATGCAATATGACCACTAATACTCAATCAAAAATTGACAAACCACAATTGACCATCTCGAAGGCTCTAAAAGCTACCAATTCCTTCAAAAGTTCCTCGTACTGTTTATTAAAACGATACCTTTTGGGGTCAGAATCGCTCTGGTGATGACACAGAGCGGCCTGACCAGTTCCGTTCTATGTTATTTCTTCTGATTAGCTTCGTTGACGTCACTGAGGACGGTGACGACGAATGATTCGATCCCAGATTCGTTTTTGCCCCTCGCGATGCGGAAAAATCCGTTTTCACCCCATTCCGTACCCCAGCTGTTGGCGACGATCTGTAGAAAGAAATTAATTTTTAATAAAAATAGATTAAGTTTAAAATCAGATGTTACAGACAGCTACTTATATTTAAGACTACTAAAACACAATGTAAAGGGAACTGACCAATGGAACTGACATTGTGCCACTGCAAAAATGAGAAATGCTGGCGGGGGAAGACACTTTTATGACTATTTTATTGATATTTTTAAAAGTTTTCAAGTGTCAGTGGAAGGAAAACCTCTTGTTCGTAGGACAGTACATACTAACGACAGTGCCATTGTTGATATTAGTTCGTATATCCGAACTCTCCCAGCACTTGTCTCAGCGCTAGGCAAGACAGTATATATTTTGAGCGACAACGCCACTGCTGATATTAGTTTCAATATCCGAACTCACCCCGTAAGTACTGGTCTTCAACGCTATGCAAGACAGATACTAACGATAGCGCCACTTCCGATATAAGTTCGAATATCCGAATACAACCAGTTCGTGTCTCAGCGGTATTAAAGACGGATACTAACTACAGCACCACTGCTGATTTTAGATCTAATATCCGAACTCGCCCAGTACTTGCCTCAGTGCTTGCACGTCCTACCTTTGCAGGACATTGCATACTAACGACAGCACTACTGATATTAATTCGAATATCCGAACTCACCTAGTACTAGACAGGACAGTTACATAATAACCACTACTGGTGATATTAGTTCGAATATCCGAACTCACCCAGTACATGAGTGAGTACAGACTATCGACTGCTCCACTGATGATATTATTCCCAATATCCGAACTTACCCAATACTTATCTCCTCGCTCTTCGCCCCATCCGACGATCCTGACACTGTGGAGTCCCTCCAGCCTGTTGTTGCCGTAGCGCGAACGCCGGTAGATGCCGTCCCGGTAGTGGAAGAAGTCTTGATGTACTGACATCACGGCTGTGAAAGACCAACATATATTTATTAATGTCATAATAGTACTTAATTTATATTTTGCAAGTCTTTTTCATCCCCAGTCCTTAGACGATAAATCTATGAAGATTTCTCCGAACACAGACATGGGATAGATAGACAATATGGAACATGGTGACTAGTAACAGAAGTTTGACAATAGTCCGCGGGCAGTTGCCCGCAGTTGCAGTTGATTATGAGGATGAGGCACACATTGGCCTAGTATCCATATAATATGGGCCGTATCCATCCATAGGGATATTTTATCATTCATTCTTTGTCCTGTTAACGAGCCTGGGGAATGGATTATTACCTAAGTACTTACATAGTTTAATAATTGTATTAATAAAGACATTTAAGTGCAGAAGTTAGTTTATACAGGTGTAAACTTAGTGAGCGTTAAATATTGAACAGGGTGCTTCAGACCATCAAACTGAACAACGTTTACTATGGAGCCAACATTGAATTTAAAAAAATCTGGTGTTTCATACATTTTGGTCGAATACTTAGCTATTAATTTTTTTATTAATTTCCATGGAACAGATGTTTTTTTCGCGATTTAGATTTTGGTAAGTTGTATAATATTTCAGTGCCTACCTACATTTAAAGACTGACAAATTGCAGTAGATCATCAACAGCTATCCATGCTATAAATAATAAATACCTACTAAGGTATAGGTAGATTATTAAGTACTTATGAGGCGGCAAAATGAATCTAAGCAACAGCGGTCTAATTTCTTTGTAGATATTTCATTTATCTTATCGCCGTGATTTCGGAATTACTTGTGTAGATATTTTATCACAAATAAATCCCAGAAGTAATTCTTTTCAAGTACTTCGATAACTATATCACAGTAAAAGAGCGGTGATAGCCTATACGGAAGAGAGTTTGTGGGACTACGAGGCCGCGGGTTAGGTAATTCATGGGCTGTACCACTAAGCACTAAGTTCTACGATATTAATCTACGACTGTAGAAATATTGTATTAGGTAGGTAGGTATTATAAATAGCTCGCTCATTTTGTATCTAAATGTTAATACTAATGTAGATCCTCACCAACCAGGCCCTGTGTCTATTGTGGGATCACAGCTTAAAACTTTTAATGTATGTATCTATCCAATGGGCTAGGTAGGGGAGAGCGGGGTTGATAGTTCCGATTTTCAAACAATCAAAAAAATGTGTATGAAAAATATGTCGTATGTATATGAGTCTTACATGAGTTCAAGCGGCATTTATCGCAGAATTTTAGTATCTCGATAATTTATCGTACGCTTTAATACTTTTTAGCACAGGATCGATTTTCTAAGGCAAGTCGGAAAGGAACAACGAACCCCAAAATGGGACTGGTTGTTCCCTTCTTGAGGCTGGTTGTTCCGTGTGTTTACTTGGTCTGTTTCCAGTTACTTAGTATGAAATAAGATACCTACTGGTTTTATTGAATTTTTATTAGTTATTGTAAGTTTTACTTATCCTAATCATATCAGATGCAGTCGAGTAGGCATTGCAATTTAGTATGGCCCAGCGGATTTTTTAGTTGCTCCGATCGGTTCGCTCCTATAGTAAACGTTGTTCAGTTTGATGGGTAGACTCTTAGTTTAAAAGGATGCAAATGATATGTTCATCCAGTGTTCCATATCCAAGCCACGCCTTGCGATAGCGTTTCCTCATATAATTTATAGATACTAAAATGTATTAGATTTATTGTATATTTGTAAATTATGCCAAGTCGTCAAGAAATGTAACCTTTATTTTCAAAAATCCTTGTCTCCAATTTATTAATCGGTCACGGACTTCGCTAACTGATAATTAACAAAGATTTCCATCAAACTGAATACAACAGACCCCCTTATGCTATGTTAGCTTAAAATGCTACATTAAAAAATCCCACGTCATAAATAACAAAGGTATCAACTGTATAAGACCTTCGATGACATACTGAATTCAACATAATTCTTATCAAATTGGGTCGTTAATGTATTCATTCTGGTTTACTATTTGCTTACTAACTATTTGCTCTTTCAAAGGAGTTTTTTGAGGACGGGTAAAAATTTACAAAGTTAAAGAGATAAGGTGTATTTTTGTATCTAAATAAGTTCAGGGTCGATAAACAGAACACTATAAGGGTACCTATCTGCATCGATACACTCACGACAGATTACTTACTTTAAAGAGAGGCTATGTATCTTATCTTCGCATTCGGGTATGGGTATGGGTACCGCAACCTCTTGGAGAGATGTGTAATAAATGCCTCTGAAGAAATAAGACACGAGTCCACAACATAACTTTCAAATAAAAATATGCAACTAACCTTGCACCGGCCCAGACACCATAATTTCAAACATGATATCCTTTTCCGCCCCCAGTTTGTACGGAGGTCCGACCTTGTACTTTGAAGTGCGGATTGGGTTCACTGGAAGGCAGCCAGCTTCCTTCAGAGTCGTTCTCTTGGTGAAGGGACAACGGGTCTTTGCAGCCTTGTAAGGGAAACAGTCGTTGTCTACCATTCTGTAAGAAAACAAATTATTGAAAAATTATATATTACGAATACTTATATCCGATTTCGCCCTGAAATATATTATTATGTTGGGCCGTGGTTGGGGTGAAATCGGATATCTCTAACATCACAGGAGTACCAAATTACTACCGTAATACTACTATTACGGTAGTAATTTGGTACTTTGTTATTTGTAATGCTTTCTGCACAAGCATGCGCGAGCCTAGGCAAGCCCGCTGTACATAACATAGACTCGTCTGTAAAAGTGATTGTTACTAGTTTACTTTATAAAAGCGTCAATTTACAGCAATCTTGCCTAAGCTCGCGCAAGCGTGTTGAGGAAGCATAGGTAATATATTTATGCCTACGAGCCATGACCCGATCCCCTCGATACATGATTTCTCGACTACAGCTACTGCCTATATTTAGAAAAGCAGTCGGTTACGCAGGATGATTTTAAAAGACACCATCTCTCGTCCTTACCAGAATATGATCGTTACGATGAGAAGTGGGTTTCGGATGCATAGGTGACATTGTCAACCGGCCTACCAAGAACTTCCAAGAAGATTGAGAAGTGAGATGCTGGGGTTAGCCAGAACGAACTTACCCAAACTGTCCAGCGAAGTTCCATCCCACATCAATGTGTCCACCATCGCAGCCTCGCTGCCCCCGTACGTTGCAGGAGAGTAGACCCTGGGCACTAAGCAGCATGTTTTCTGCACCGTTTGACTGGATCGCGAATCTGTGGAAACGAAAAGGTTAGAGATTTTTGGAATGTGTAGGTAGATTTAATGAAAATGGATTTATTGGTTTCGAATTGCCGATTTAATACAGCGATTGCTTATTTATAGAAAAGCGGTCAGGTATACAGGATATTTTGAAGTACATGAGTTTGTGCGCTAAATATCAACATGCTCTACCCTCCTGAATCAGATTGAATCAGGAATCGCTACGATCAGGAGGGCAATTGCGGTAAATAAATCGCAACTGAACCATGATTGGACCGAATGCGAAGTTTAGCTTTTTATACATTTGGTATTGCGCTAATCGCGGTACAGCTCATGACAGCCGTTAGAGCCGTTTTGAAAGATGGCTCAAACGCTACGTCGCACCTGTAGTGACCTGTACCACCGCGATGTAGTAACTGAAACGCCTTGTTTCACTGAGCGTTATCGCCACGATTTCACCCCAACACATCGGTACTACATAATATGGAATCCGGTACTCGTTGGTACCTAAGTACATAGCATTAGCATGTCATCCGTGCCGTGCGGATTCGAACCTGGGACCCTCATAATTGTGTGTCCATAAGTAGGTTTCACTAAAACGCGCTGTTGATGCTCTTGATTGGTCACAATACATACAAGCCTTGAAATCTGAGTGACAAAGTCCATTTCTGATCCGAAAATACAAACAAAAAGTTCATAACAGAAACAAGATAAAATATGAAACATGTACCTAAGTATATTTTATATTATACTTACGATGCATATACCTATCTATTTTTAGGGGTCCGTACCCAAAGGGTGCCAACGGGACCCTATTCATAATCATAAGCCTATGCTCGCTGTCCGTCCGTATAATTATAATATCCTACCTATTAAGGGGTTTCCCTGACCGAACGACCTTGACTCTTTCAGAGCCACCTCTACTAAACTACGTCATTTTAGTAGGTATACCTATTTTTGATTTTAGCTTGTCCTTCATTATGTCACAGTGGAACCTTCTAATCCAAGGAAATCACATTCTAAAATCATAAGAATTCGCCCCAAATTTTCACAATTATCTAATTAACTCATTAAATATTGGTGACACCAGGGCTCTGCCCACACGATAAGAAGAAGATTAAATATTGGTCTTAAAAAATAGCAATTTTAGATCTTAATATCGTCTACACAAAGGTGTGTGTCTCAAGTAAATGTGACTTCAACTTAAAAAGTAGATGCACATAATACAGATTTTTTCCAATATGAAGATGGCTTTCCTTTGAACACAGGTTTCATATGTATTTTATAGAAAAATAAAGAGATGTTGAAGAATATTGCTACACTTTTCAATTATTTGTATGTCTTTCAAATAAAGAGAAGATAGCTTTTAAAAACCAGTAAAATATGGCCCGAGCTAGTGATTGCCTATGGGCCTATGGGGAGCCTCTTAAGGGCTGTTCCTATCCTTTGAACCATAATTGCTAGAGACGGTTGAAATTTTCACAAAATATGCGTTATTTATTATGGCAGATTTGCTTCCAATAACTAAACAAAACAATAACGTTTTTTGTTTTTGATCTATCGCAAAAAAAACGGTAATACACACAAGCGTCAAACTTTGTTTGATTATAGAGCAAACTCTACAGTATAACAAAAAATAATAAAAACCGGTCAAGTGTGTGTCGGGCTTGCGGTAAGGATACTGGAGAAAATAGTTTTTTTTCTTTTAAGTATTATTGTATTGTGTTACGGAACCCTCCGTGCGCGAGTCCGACTCGCTCTTGACTGGTTTTTATAAGTCCCAACCTGTGTGCTTAAGCAAAACAAGCATAGAGTACTCGAGTCAGCTCAACGAGAGTTCTCGCTTATTTTTAGCTTCTCGGCTTTTTGTACAGTCGACAACATTTTCAAGCAGCTAGAACCGGCCGTGGATAAGTGCAAGCCTTGGCGCAGACACTGATTGGTGCTTATATTTTGCTTTCGGAAGCTTGATTGGTTCTTTTGTTGCTTTTATTTTATCTAGACGTATTTTGTAGTTCAGAACTTTTAACAGTTTTTACGGGGTATCTACAAATTCTTTGCCTCTTTGCCTGTATTGTGTTGGCAAAATGCTCGCCCATATTTTCTTAGAGCTATATAATAAATAATATCACACAAGAGATTTTTGAGCGTGATATTTGAGTAGGCGATTTCGCAACTGTCCTGCAACGACTGCAACTGAATCGCCGCGATTCCTCCGCGACACTGATTACCTACTCTCAGAAATATCGCTGCGATATAGGTATCGCCTACGCTCAAAAAAAGCTTGTGTGATATGGCTCTTCATAATGAGATGACCCATTGAAATCTAGGAGCCTTAGATTTTAAGATATGAAATAGGTAGATATATAGCCAAGTTTCACATGAGATCATTTTTGCACGTCTACGCTTAAAATACCTACGTATATTTTGAACTATGCTTCGGACGATATACCTCCCTAAATATATATGGATATTTTAAGAAGTCGACTGTACTTGTAAGTAATATTAATTCTCGTGTTACCCGTATAACAGGAGTACAGACGTTCTCGCGTTACAGCTCACAGAATAAAATATGTTCCCAGACATACAGGGCCGGATTATACCTACATCCATAGATAAAGTAGACCCCGCAACTCATATTATAGTTCCTTAGTTTGTCAGTGACACGAATCAGTTTTTGCTACTAGTGAAATGAGGATATTCTGCATACAAATACACATAAAATCACGACTATAATATATATCTTCAGAAGTGGCCAGAAATATTGAAAGTAGGTATAATATAATCTCTTTGAGCATTGTAGTTGTAGCATAGCTACTTTAATTTAAGGTTTTAGGGTGTGATGTGGTCATTTCGTCCATAAAAACACTAGATAATAATCCTTATCACTTACTCGCCTCGTACGAGACCCAAAGATAAAAAGGAGGGGACCATCCTAAGCCAGAATCACACAGCGTCCCATAAATAAGATCTGGTCCATTTTAAGTTGGAACCCTAGCGCAGTGTCACATGTACATTATAAATATTTTGAATATGCTTTATTTTGAATATCTCTGACTAGATAATCGTGAGCTTTTGGGTATGACGCTGCTGCATGCTGCTGTAAATGTATGGATATAAATAAATATAAATATATATCTTAGACATTGTCACACAAATTATCTAGTCACATTTAAAGTACCAGAATCTAGCCTGGACTTGTATTATGATGACTAGACAACGATATAGAATACATATATAGATACAAACATCCATGACTCGGGTACAAATATTCATATTCATCATACAAATATTTGTCCCTTTCGGGATTCGAACCCGCGACCCTCGGCACAGCAGGCAGGTTCACTACCGACTGTGCTACCGGGCCGTCTAGAGCGCTGTGTTTAACACTTTGTATTAATATAAATGTAATTTTGTCTGTATTTTACATAGGTATCTACATTCTAAAATAATAAACGCGGGGACCATTTATCGAAAGGCCCATAAGCGTCTCATGGTCTGTGAATCCGTGCCCTAACAAGTTCACTTCGAACACATGAATGAATTAGTGCTTCGAAATTCGAATGGTTGAATCTATCGAACTAGGTTGGTTTATAATTTTACATTAATTTAATAGGGATCAGGCCTTCATCCGGCCCTGTAGACATGTGTTGTAGCGAAATTGTGTTTGCAAATTAAATTGCCGGTTTAAAAAGTAGGCCTTAACAGATAGGTTAACAACTTGTTCTATATTGAAGATGCAAGCTGTTTGGTATTCAGGTTAGTTGCTTAATTACTTTGACAGATATTCAACAATCGTCACTATCGCTCTAGCATAGCTTAAAAATATAATAAAAATTCCGAAAATACTCTAATACCTAATGTTTCGTACGGTAATAAGTACCTATTTCAATAAATGACAATTAAATTTATTTAATTTCTTCCTATTTTTCTTTCTCTCTATTTGTTGTCTTATTCTTTGTTTTTAGTTTCTTTCTTTTATTAAACTAAATTAATTATCTAATTAGGTACTTATTTATTTCTTACTAAACACAGTACCTATATTACACAAGATGCATTTATTTTACGTAAAATTTGTTGTTTGGCACATGCCAAACACAAAGGAAATAATGTACCTACCAACAGCTAGACAGCTACTGACTTTTTGACATGGAATCAAATTCCTCTCGCTTTGTATGGAAGTGCATTTGTGAAAATCCCTAGTCAACGATGGGCAAAATGAAGCAAAAGCCATCAGTTTCTAGCGTTGGAGTAGGTTAGCTAAGTTATAATCTACCTAGATCCTAGATTTCAATAGGTACGTTTTTGAACCCTAGATTCATTAATTGGTAAATTAACAGAACTAACCCCAATATAAAACATACCTGTTCGAAGCTACCTCAGCTATAGATACGGCCCAGTCTGACCCACACCATCCCTGGTCGATGATGGGCGAAATCAAGCGAGGCCATCCGTCTGTTACGTACGATTTAATAGTCTATCTTCATACGTACTAGTATGTTTGAAACTATACCTATCTTATGTCTTCTGCTATAATAGGTAAACCGCAGACCAAAAAAAGACCCCACATTAATTATAGGGCAAGTTAACCGAACTAACCCCAGAATAAAACATACCTGTCCGAAGCTACCCCAGCTATAGATACGGCCCAGTCCGAGCCACACCATCCCTGGTCGATGATGGGCGAAATCAATCGAGGCTGTCCGTCTATTACGTTTGATTTAATAGTCTATCTCCCTCCATACGTATTTCTGTTTGAAACTTTACCTATCTCATGTATTCTGCTATAATACTTAGGTAAAGTTTAGACCAAAATATGACCCCACATTCATTATAGGGTAAGTTAACCGAACTAACCCCAGTATAAAACATACCTGTCCGAAGCTACCCCAGCTATAGATACGGCCCAGTCCGAGCCACACCATCCCTGGTCGATGATGGGAGAAATGAAACGGGGCCATTTGCTCCTGGCGTCGAAGTTTGTGGGATAATCATCGTGGTGGTCATATCTGATGGGGTTCATTCGCCGTGTTTCGATGCTTAGCGGGAGGGTTCCTGGAAAAAAAGGGATAGGGTTCTTATCTTAGCAATTTCATATAGAGGATTCCCAGTTTGTTTCTTGGGTAAAATAAGGTGCTGCATCACGGTACCAATGGGGTGAATATAATTTTCACATCTTCTTATAATTTTAAATCATAAATTGTAACTTCAGAACTGAATAAATTAATAAAAATTTAATTGTTTTCTGTTATAGGTAGTTAACAATTTCTGTTAAGGTGAAGCTTTACAGATTGTTTAAATAAAGTCATCGATTTCTGATTAGGATTCTCAGAGTTTCCCCAACTTTATTGTTTTCTTCAAGTAGGTAGTTGGGTTGGGTACCTTTTAAATTTTTAGAAATTCATCATCATCATCATCAGCCTATACAATTATATATACTTATATGTCCTACTGCAGGGCACAGGCCTACCCTCAGGGAGGATGTATGGGCGTCAGTCCACCACGCGTGCCCAATGCAATGCGGATTGTGGATTTGTAGACTTCAACTACTTACGCATCAGATTTTTTTCTTTTAGATTGGTTCTCATGATGTTCTTCCTTCAACATTTGAGAGCAGTCAGTATTACGTAGGCATAGTTAAGTTAGAAAATCTCTTTGGGACATGGCTATTTTCCGTGCGGATTCGGTTTTATGCAACTACTGTGAGTATAGTTTTACCAACAGTTTTTAACTGTTTAAGTAGGTATCTAATATTTTTATGGTTTTAAAATTGTATTCGTGACGTATCACATTAAAACCCAACAATAGTCTTATAACTAAACAAATGAGATCTTTTGTGCACCATTCTAATAAAAAATAGACTTTATTCGTAAGTAATATAAAGCTCATGGACAACAATGGAATGAAAGTATTGCTTTGTCCTTTTATTTAGTACTTTCACCAGGGTTTTGTTGTCTAGACCACTTTCCCTTCCCATTATCTGAGATGCACTAACCTGGCCTGCCTGGTATGTTTATTTTACACATCGTTCGAGAGGAAAGAACCTTTAAATGAAATGCTCTATTCTACAAGGTGCAACTTAAGTGCGTTTGGGGTGCTTCAGACCATCAAACTGAACAACTTTTACTATTGGAACAACATTGAAATCGCAAAAAAAATCACCTGTTTCATACATTTTAGTCGAGTATATACTTGGCTGGACGTTTTCTATTTCTATGAAACAGAAGATTTTGGTTTGCTATTTCAAAGTTGGTTCCGTAGTAAAAGTTGTTTAGTTTGATGGTCTGAAGCACCATATTCGATGTACTTACATTAAGTAGTTCCTATTTCCTTCCGGGGCATAAAAGACGATTATCGTCGGACTTTCTATGATTTTTTCATAATATCTAAGTAGATAGCATGTTTTTCTGAAATTTTTTACGGCTATTTACAGGTCGGTACTTAGACTTTAAGCACAGCCCGGACACTGCATACAAAAATTTGAAATTGACAAGATGACGTAAGCTCATGTGAAACCAAAGAAATTGAACCTTAAGTCTTCTTCGTAGCGTAGGTAACGAGTAACCAGTGCGCGGTAACCAGAGGGCGATAGAGGGGTTGAGGTAAAAAGTTGGTGGGAGGAAGGGAGTGTCCGTACTGTAACTAGCAAGTATCTAGTTATAGATACTCTTTCTTATACTGTGCTTTAGGTTTAGCTGGCTGGCTAGTTTGGTTTCAGAGCGTGTTTTGTTATATTGTATACTCATTGTTAAGTAGGAATTGAAAGTTAATTTAGTAGGTACCTACCTAGTTCTAGACGTTCTAGTTACCTACTTAAGGCTACTCCTCCCATCTGCAAGGCTCTCTTTCTTACAAGCAAACTTTTGCAATTAGCCATCCCGCTTCAATTGCGCGGCTCCGGTCAGAATTTTCCGATTTCTTTGAAAACCTGTATGATTTTATATGAATTTTCAAAAAATAAGAAAACCACATCATTTTATATTGTATTGTGAAGAATATTGTAAATTTTCATATTCTTCTGATCAACAATATAAGAGTAAAACGGTTACAACTGGAAAAAAAGAGGTGACTTTGGAGTCGTTTTTCTTCAGTTTTATTAATTAAAATAGATTTAGAGAAAAACCACATCACTTCTCATATCCTGTAGATTGTTCAGTTTTGTTTTCTGATTAAAAAGTAACATAGTTAATGTATAAAATGGTTACAAAGCTACTCAAAACCGGGCGGACGCCCCTTAAGTACCTAATTAGTTTTTTTATTTTATTTAAGGGTATATTCTCTAAAACGCATTTCTTTAGGAACATTGTTTTCAGTGATCTCCTATTGCATATCCAGTGTATTATATTTAATATGAAAGTCCTGCCTTTACTTAAAAATGTAATGAATCGGTTTTTAGTACGTTTCATATAATTTATTTTAGTAATCGCGTAAAATTTGGACACTGTTTGTCGAAATATAGCTAAAAATGGGGTTACTTTAGGAACATTTTTAGAAGGGTTACGTTACACGGTTGAAAATACAGCTTACGTAGAAATATAGTTTATATAAATGTTAAAAAAACAATGAATCGATTTTTTTAAATATGAGTCGGAATCGTACAGTTTTCTTAAAATAAAATTGTAAAAATCAAAAAATCTGTTTACCATACAAAATGGCGAACAAATGCAATCTCTTGACATCCTCTGACAACTGCATAACTAACCTTGTTTCTGATTTTTTCCATTGTACGGCGAACTGCCGTAATCAGCGCACGTCCGCGTTACATTTTTTGAAAATTATTTGCGACAATTTTATCCTCGATCTATCGGTTGATGACTAAAACACAAAGGAAATTTAACGGAATAATTCATTATTTGTGTTTTCCTAAAGCTAAAATGATGTTTTATTTCAAATTTTTGTACGTGATTTTGGATAATTTTCGACATATTGTTTAATCAAATTGAAATGACTTCGATTATGTCAGTAGCATATAGAAATCTATTACCATTCTCTTTGGTTGGCTTTTCAATATACAGTTACCAATACAGTCGCGCACAGATTCAAATAAAATCGAAGTAAGAAGATTAAATACCTACCTACATAATATAAAATTTTGGATACTAATAAGCAGTGAGCTTACAATATCATTGGTAATAAAATAAGTAAATCATAGCTTTTATTTACTTCTGAAATTAAATAACGGCAGATCAATGCAACCAAAAATTTACAACCAATTTCATATCTAAACTATTATAAAACTGTAACAGAAGTGTGTCTGTACATTGAAGATATTTACAAAAAAAAAGATTACGATATGATTTTTAGATGTCCCTGATTCCAAATCACCAATTTTTGGATTTTTTGTCTGTCTTTTTGTTTGTTTGTTTGTTTGTTCGTTTGTTTGTTTGTTTGTTTGGGTGTTTGTTTGTTCGAGTATCACGCAAAAACTACTGAACCGATTTTGATGAAACTTTTTTTGTTTGATAGCTTATCATCTGACTTTAAATCTGGTATATAATTTATGCGGACGAAGTCGCGGGTAAAAGCTCGTTACAGAATATTTGTATAGAAAAAAATGATTTACTTATTTTTAAATTTTTATCCTCGATTGCCTTGCATTCATAATGAGCGTTTTTCCAGCAATTTTCCGGGGATCCATAGTAGACTGGTAGATTTTTTTCAAGTTGTATTGGATTTTTAACGTCTAACGGCGTTTTGAGAAACTTTTGGGCACCGGATTTTTTTAGACTAATTAGACCCCGCTGAACACGATTCTGCCCGGTGCCACCCCGTCACCCGCTTCCTTAACCCCCCCACCCCCCAAAATGTGTCCCTAACTGCGTTTTTTTTAGTTTTATACAAAAACTATTAAAGATAAAAGAAAACCGTCAATGACAAAAATAATCTCCATTAAATTCTCTACAATATTTGTACAACAATTTTTTGATAGGAATAATAAGTTAGGAAATATGTGTGTCCGAACTGCGTGTAAATTTTTGGTTTTGCAAATTTTTGGTTTTGTTTTCAATTTATCCAAAAACGGCCGAAGCTGTGATATAATGACCAAGAAGCGAATTAATCTTGATACATTTACCTACAAAACGGGACCTTATTTATATTCGTACGAGTATTCGTTTACGATTTATAGCTCAGTGCAGACAGACTCCACCGCGAGTATCGAGTACTGTGCTACACTACTATGCTCGATGCATCAGAAAGATATGCAATAATAACTATTTTGTTTATATTAAAATTTTGTTGGTGATATTACAGACAGACAGAGGGTGTATGGGCGTTAGTCCACCACGCATGCCCAATGCGGATTGGTGAACTTCACAATAAGCATCGGAATTTCTTCTTCAATGTATGCGGGTTTCCCCGCGATGTTTTCCTTCATTTATCGAAAAATGGCCGAAGCTGTGTTAAAATAGTCAAGAAGTGAATTAATCTTGATACATTTACCTACAAAACAACACCTAGCTTATTGTTATACAAGTATTAGTTAAGGATGTATAGCCTGCAGTGGCTGCAGTACAGATGCCGCCGCGAGCTTTTTAACCACGGTTTAAGAACAAAATTAATAGTAAAAGGGGAATTATAACTTTTTTTTTTAATGTTTATGTGCACGTTTATTTACACAATTAAATCGTCCAAAAAGCTTCTTAAAATGTGCTAACACCTAGCCCCTTACCTTGCCCTGATAACTGCTTCCTTGCCGTCATGCTTAGACCTATAACAAATTTAATTACGAGTTGTTGAGGCATGTCGTACCATTCAGCAAAGACGGCATCCTGGAGGTCTTGAAGGGTGGCATATGGGTAGGACCATGGGCCCGAACTCGTTGGTTCAGCTCGTCCCAATGGTGTTCAATCAAATTCAGGTCTAGACTTCACGCCCCAGCCACTGCATAAAAGGGTCCCAATCTATATTGTAGACACACGATGCTTTGTGGGAACGAGCGTTGTATTGCATAAATGTGAACCCATACCCAACAAAACCTACATATGAGACCACATGTACATCCAGGGTCCAGGATCTCTGCAATGTACCGAGGAGCAACCAACGACCCTTGACCTGTCCTGGAAACGCATGCGAGTTCGGTTTTGCCTTCGATTGAGTAGCCGCCCCAGAACATGAACGATCCACCTCCGTAGTTCATTTTCTTCTGTATACAGGCTTTAGAAAAATGGTCTCCCTGACTCCTGTATACTCTTTCGAAGCTGTCGTTGCAGAAAAGGCACAACCTCTTATTATCCGAGAAGAACCTTACTTAGTTGATTTGGTCGCAGGCTGCTACCGGTCTCTGCGGTGTTGTGCAGTTAATTTGAGGCTTGTTGCAGCTCTGTGGGCCGCAATTTTCGTCTCTCGCAGCCTTCTAACCGTAGAGATGCTTACAGAATTTAAAGAAGAAGAAAATGCAAATAAAGATTATGATTTTGCGAGCTGTTGCTGTTGCAACTCAACAGCATAAATATAGCGGTTGTGCAAAGATATCAATCCAATGTATCAAAATATTAGTCTTTTATATTAGTCTTTCATTTCGTGTACGTAATACCGACTGCTCTCAAACGGTGAAGGGAAACATCGCGAGGAAACCTGCATACGCTGAAGAAGAAATTCCGATGCTTATTATGAAGGCCACCAATCCCCATTGGGCATGCGTGGTGGACTAACGCCCATACACCCTCCGTCTCTTTAATGTCACCAACAAAATGTTAATATAAATAAAATAGTTATTACAAATGCATAACTTTCTGATGCATCGAGCATAGAGTGTAGCACAGTACTCAGTACAGCAGAAACTCGCGGTAGAGTATGTCTGCACTGAGCTATAAATCGTAAACGAATACTCGTACGACAGTAAATAAGGTCTCGTTTTGTAGGTAAATGTATCGAGATTAATTCGCTTCTAGGCCATTCTATCACAGCTTCGGCCGTTTTTCGATAAATTGAAAGCAAATGCAAAAATTCTCAAAACCAAAAATTTACACGCAGTTCGGACACACATATTTCCTAACTTATTATTCCTATCAAAAAAATTGTTTTACAAATATTGTAGAGAATTTAATGGAGATTATTTTTGTCATTGACGGTTTTCATTTTTCTCTAATAGTTCTTGCATAAAACTAAAAAAACCGCGGGTCGGGTCACATTTCGGGGGGTGGGGGGTTAAGGAAGCGGGGGACGAGGTGGCACCGGGCAGAATCGTGTTCAGCGGGGTCGAATTAGTCTAAAAAAACCCGGTGCCAAAAAGTTTCACAAAACGCCGTTAGACGCTGAAAATGATAGCATAATCTACCAGTCTATAGCGTCATCTGGATGGCGCCACTAAGCTGTGCCATTTTGTATCATCAGCTAAACCAAAACCAAAAACGTTCCGTCCGAACGATAAAATTGAGTCCCTGGTTTCAAATGTCTATGTCAATGGAGTAACTTTTTTCTTTATTATTTTAGGTAAAGCACAGAGTTTTAAAATTATTCAGCCTCTGATATGACGTCATCACTAGAAAAAATTTGCATAAATTATAGAAAATTAACTATAGATTGGATATCGAAAATAATGAAATTGGTTGTTCAAAATAGCCGAATCTACGAGACTTAACTGTAAAAAAATACCATAAAAAAACTTTACATACCGAATTGCAAAAATTTAAAATGTATGGAGATACGCATCTTTCTACTGCTGATTTGACTTTCAAAAATCGCACTCATGGCCCTGGAGTGCGATTTTTGAACATCACACGTTTAAACGACCAGTAGAAAATGTCAAAATTACTATGGAGATTATGCATCTTTCTACTACTCGTTTGAATGTGTGATGTTCAAAAATCGCACTCCTGGTTGTTGTGTGACGTCCCTTAACTTCTCGCTTGAACGAAAAACGACCTTACTTTATTAAAAAAATATCCGTAATCCTTTCATTTTAAACTCTCTAACATAGAAAATATTGTTATTCAGACAATTAATTAGTTAGGTATTTCGAAATGGTTTTCGATTCAGCCCTCCAAAAAACTTGACACTTGACGAATTGAGGAAAATATCGGAAAACTGAAAAAAAAAATTTGAACACAGCCGACCATTATTGATTGATTATTTGTGGTTGGGCTATTGCTAGTAAGGGTCGTTGTAACACTGAGACCAGCGCTGGTCCTTTGTGTTCGCCCCAAGCTCACCCATATTTTACGCATACCTCCAAACTTATGGTATTTTCTTTTCATTCTCGGGAATGCAGGTTTCCGCACGATGTTTTCCTTCACCACCGGCGAGCTAGTAAATGATAAATACAACTGTACATAAATTCCAAAGAACTTAGTGGTACAGGCCAGGAATCGAACCGCGGCCCCTTGATTGAGGAATAGGTCCTGGTCTCTTCCGAATGGGCTATCATCGCTCTGACCATAGAATCGCCTCCTTTTTTGAAGTCGGTTAGTAAAAAATAACACGCAGAATTTCGAAACTATGAAAGAGTTGAAAAAGAAAACCGTATGAAATAAATTTGAATTAGTTATGTAGTCATATTACGTTACTCTACATGTGAAGGCATATTTTTTGTATCATTATCTCTTAGGTAATTTTCTTTGCCCACTGTGATGATCGTATTTAATTTGAAAAAAGTGGTATGCATGTAGGCTACACTATAAATTTACCGAAATTTCCTACTTTAAAATGTTTTTATTTATGTAATGAATTACAGATTGTGTAAAAAAAATTATTAGGTACTATCTTAAATCGTTCTAGTATTCTTTATTCAACAAAATATCAAACATACTTAACACTTTTCTTATCGATGGTGGAGCTCAAACAAAAGGTCGCGGAAAACCATAATATGTTTATGCGGAAAACTTACAACACATTATCCACATTTTTTATGGCAAATTGACAGCAAGTAATGACGTCACAAACGAAAATATACCCACTAAAGACTAAATTAATTTAATCTAGATCAAGGTTCGAGACGACCTACCTTAAAGGAATCAATCCATTTCAGTTTACTCTTAGAATGACCTTCAATGCTTTAACAACGATGCACCATATTCAGAAACCCATAAAAGACGCGTTGACATCATAAAATTCATAATCGAATCTGTCTTTTTACGATCTAACCTAGAGCACGGGAATAACAATGCCTAAATACCTACGCAAGCAGTCGCTCTACGCACTAAGAATTTTAGTCATTCCAATACGATGTCGTTGAAACATGTCATTTTTTTCATATTTTTTCTTACTTTAGCTCGACAAATAATAATAAAAAAATATCTCGGACATTGACAAACAAATAAAAATTATTTAGGTATATGAAAAAATTTAAAACCCGTCTGCGTAAAATGTTAACTTTAAATAAAAACTGAAAAGAAAAAAACAACTCCAGCAGGTAGTCTAGACTAGAATTATTTTGTTAAGTAATACCACAGGAAGCGACAGTTGGGACCCATTAAGTATTATTGGGAAAATTTGATCCAGTCTAGAATTTTTAATGGGTCCCAACTGTGTAATAATCGTAATAAAGGGTAAGAGAATGATTTTTACTACTAAACCTACCAACAAAATGCTGATCTACCCATTTAATGTTTTTTTAAATGTTTGGTCCTACTTGTCTCGAAAAAATTTAGCGGATCAATGAGCGAATAATTTACGCAGTGCGTTACTAGATCAAAGCTAGGCCATAAGTATTTATTTCCGTGTATGTATGTATGCATCATACATTTGCATACAAGTGTTTTATTATTTTGACCTTTATTGTTAAGTCGGCAGATATGGAATTGTGTATTTAGGTCATACATTGTAACAGATGTTTTTAATTATTATAGAATACCTACGTACAGACAGTGTCTTTTTAATCGCATCATCATCAGCTACAAGAAGTTCATTGCTAGACATAGCACTTCATAAAGAGAGGATTTGCCACAATCTTCACGCTCTAGGCTGGTTCGGTAAACTCTTAGCTGTCTGAGCTGAACGACCATCAGCATGGCTAGCATGCCACTGTGATAAAGCGCTATCACGCCTTCGCTCCCTTTCTATTTGCGCGCGAACGAACGAGATAAAAGGTGTTATATAGCCGTATCACGTGCAACATGCTACGCCTTCAGCATGGCTAGCATGGCAGCGTAATATATCGCTATCACGCCTTCGCTCTCTTTCAATTTGCGCGCGAACGAACGAGATAAAAGGTGTGATATAGTCGTATCACGTGCCCCAGTTGCATAAATTGGGTAGTGGGGATCGGTGAGAAGGTACTCTTTCATATCTCAAAGTATTATTGATTTTAAACATGTTACAGCCTTGTTGTGCTATATCGAATCAAATCAAAGATCCGGCGACCCGGTTGGTGTAATGGTTACCACGCCGGACTGCCAAACCAGGGTCCTGGGTTCGAATCCCGGTTCGGTCATGGATGTTTATATGTTTTTGCCGTTCTTGTATGGTTTCCATAATAAACAGCCTATAAATAGTGCTTTCTTGGGATCATTACAATGTATGTGCCTGTGAGCGTTAATTATTTATTTATTTATTTATTTATTTAAAGATTGAAAAATGAAAAAATGAAATGAAATTGAAATTGATTGTTTTTCTCTTTCAAATCATCATAACAGCCGATAGAAGTCCACTGCTGAACATAGGCCTCCCCCAAAATGGAGGGATTTGCCATAATCGCCACGCTTGGCTAGCGGGTTGGCGATCACAAATGGATTGAATGTGTGTACTCAGAGGATGCTGCTGCCCATCCTTCGGTAGATCCCTTAGTCGCCTTTTACGACAACCACGGGAGGTAATAGGGTGGTGCTATTCTTAGCCGACACCGCACGTACATCCTCTTTCATATACCGTGTAAATAACAATACTTCCTAAATAAAAGAAATGTCCTTACCAAGCCTGTACACCAGTCCCTCCTTAAGCTTCTTGGTGTAGAACTGGGAGTAGTTGGCAGCTCGCCAGGTGGACCTGCCGTGGTTGACTCCGTGGATGACGTCGTCGGATATCATGCACTCGTCCGCCTCGCAGCTCCAGTCCAGGAAGCCTGTTGTTTTGTCGCAGACGCTGTCGAAGAAAGAAGTTTTGAGTTATTTAATCTTTAAGACTAGAGCAGGAGAGACGAGGGATTTCGTTCGCATATAGGCAGGTACCTAATAAATACGTATCGCGGTTTGACTCGCTGTAGGCTGTTGGTAATATATTTTTGGAGTCCCAAGGATGTATAGTTGTGATGTTGCAAGCCAATTTTGTGCCCCTAAAAAATTTTGTCGTCATTTTTTTATTGAAAATTCTTAGTTATTTTTTCTAAAACTCGTCGTGTGGGGTACCTATACAGGGTCCTTCTTAATATGCTGACACTTTTTTAAGGGGAGTATCAGACCATCAAACTGAACAACTTTCTCTATGGGACCCACAACGAAATCGCGGAAAAAAATCAGGTGTCCCATACATTTGGCTCGAGTATAGGTTTGCGGTTTTGTATGGAGCAGTTGATTTTTCTTTCGCGATTTCGATGTTGGTGCTATAGAGAAAGTTGTTCAGTTTGACAGTCTGATCACCCTCTTAAAAAAGTGTCAGCATATTAAGAAGGACCCCATACGAACAAAATCAAATTAAAGATAGAAAAATTTTTCTCGGACGGGACTTGAACCCGAAACCTACGAAACCGGGGCCGCGTTTTTGCCCAAGCAACCGAGCAATTACGTCAGAGGTTCGCGGTAGTGTATATTTTCTTTGTCAGAGGTCCAAATAATTATACAAACAAGTTTAAATTAGGAACATCTCTATTTTAAAACGTTGTCAGCGTTCTATTTTTAAACTCAAAACATTTTTTTTCCCATCCTCATAAAGCTTTGTGCACACAAACGCCCACAGACGATTAAAGCCGTCAATCCTCATCACAGTTGACCGAGGGCTTTACTTTGTTACGTCAATCATTATTCTACATTCCTCATGCTATGAAGTCACAGAAATCATGGTATTTTCATACCTATAGTTATAAACTTAAGAGTCATGTGAGGAGATTTGTTAGTTGATTAAACAGTATGCCAATCTTTTGATGACGAGGTCGCAATCATCAACATAGTAATGCTAATGACTGAATAAGTTAGTCATTGGAATGTTATTTAAGTATTTAGTCTAGACTAGACTGGGTTTACTTATAAAATTTTTAGCATTCCAGAGTTCAGATTTCCGCGTTGGTCTTGTAATTAGCTATTTATTTCTTTGGTTGTCGTTTTAGGACCTTAGAATCTTAGAACATTTTTAACCCCCGATGCAAAAAGAGGGTGTTATAAGTTTGACGCCTACGACCTACGACAGTCAGATCTGTCTGTCTGTCGGTCTGCATCTGCATCGTAGCTCCCAAACGGGTGGACCGATTTCGACGTGGTTTATTTAATAGAAAGCAAATTTTTTGAGAGAGTGTTCATAGCTTTGTTTCATGAAAATTGGTTCAGTAGTTTTCAAGTAAGTAACTTAAAAAATTACGAAATAACATTAAATTACTTTAAAAACCCCTAACGCCAAAAACAAACATTTATAAAGTAGTAAATAATTCGGTCACCTATTATTTTTGATTTAAGCAAATGTATGTTTTACTTTTTAACTCTCTTTAATATATTTTAGGTCAATTAATGAGAAAAATTTATTGTCATTTCATAGCGGTAAAACATACTACATTTGTTTAACCCAAAAATAATAGGTGACCGAATAATTTTTTTTTTTACTTTTTAAATGTTTGTTTTTGCTATTGGTTTTTTTTTAAATTTGTAATTAAACAATTTTTTTAACCACCAAAAATTATAGAAATAGGTCGAAAAATAAGATAGACCTATTTTTCCGATTTATTACGATTGTTCTGTACTACCCTTTTGGTTTAGGAATTGACGTCCCAATTACAACCGATAACGCGTCGAGGAAATAACGAAAGTAAAAGTCAAAAACAATAATAACTTCGCGTATTTATAAGCGGCTTTGCCTTGCCCATGAACTTGTGTTCACTTTTAGTTTAAAACAATTGGTTCAATATCATTATGTGGCACACATACTTGCGACATTGATTGATTGTTCTTGGAACTGGCTCAAACTACTGTGCGACAAATCCTATAGACCATGTTTGGATATAGATATTGTGTTTTGTCTGTTCGAGTATCTCGCTCGTGGTTTAGACTCACCAGCCCACAGAGTTTTTGCATGGATGTATATATCATCGTCCACTGCTGAACCCACTGTCCATTACAGGTGGCGACGGGTTCACTCCCCGTCACACTGGACAGAGTTTCGGTACTACTAGTAAAACGTGGATGTTCTGAGGTTTCAGAATATCTCTGACTACCCCCTCGGAGAATATAGTCGTGAGCATATATGCTTATGCACTACTGAACATAGGTCTCTCCCAAAAATTTCCTCGGCCTTCCTCATCCTGTTCCCATCCTGCTACGTCATTTATTAAATGGGACAACTTTTGAAGTAACTTGCCAGGTTAGCGCCATACATGTTTTATGCAGGTGTAGTCTCAAAGTAGACATCGAAAAATAAAAGCGGTCAAGTGCGAGTCGGGCTACTCGCGCACCGAGGGTTCCGTACCACACCACTACAAAACACAACATTATTAACTTAGAAAAAAAAAACGTTTTTGTCCGGGTCCTTTAGCGCGAGACCGACTCACACTTGGCCGGTTTTTAGTATTTGTTGTTATTCTGTAGAGTACGAGTATGTTTTATAATCTCACTAAGTTTGACGCTTGTATGCATTACCGTTTTTACGATAGAGCGTGAAGAAAAAACGTTGATAAAAACTAGTTTCTTGTTGAGAACCCCCCTTAATTTTTAACTTTTTGAAATTTTTCTTATATGTTAACAAATCCGCCGCAATAACGCATAATCTGAGAAAATTCAACTATCAGCTATTAGAGTTCAAAAGTTACAGCCCTAAATAGGTAGGACAGACGGACGGACGGACAAACAGACGGACGGACGGACGGATGGACGGACGTATAGGGACGTATAGGGTCCCGTTTTTATTACCCTTTGGGTACGGAACCCTAAAAATGTACCGCAGAGGTCTGAAAGAAAATAGTATTTCTATAACAAGCATGGCACTAATCCTTTATTTTTGAATTGGGTCGTCTGAAAAGGTTATTCAGGATTGCCTAACAAGTATTTTACATGAAAAAAATGTAGAAAGTAGAAATTTGCACTTACTACATCTAAAAGTTGAGCGCAGAGTGGCGAAATTTTCCAATGTAAAAAAATAAATTAAAATCTCGAAAACTATCAAACTTGGATTTTTTTTTTCCTGTAAAGTTATAAAGTCTCCTGTTTTCGCCATGACGTTGAGTTTTGGGACACCATGTATACAGAGTGTAAATGACAGCCTAGCAAATACTGAAACGGTGAATTCAGACCATGAAACTGAACAACTTTCACTATGCAGCCAACCTCAGGAAACGCGAAAAAAAATCAGCCTCTATGAAACAATTGATTTTTTTTTCACGTCTCCTGATGGCTTCATAGGGAAAGTTACATAAAATCGGAAGTCCTAGTAAAGGGCATGGTCTAAAAAAACAAGGTCTTCTATTCCCAGAGTGACACAAGCCTACGTCACAAAAAAATGGCCGCTAAACATGGTAAAAGAGTATGATGACGTAGGCTTGTGTCAGTCACGTGATCAGTCACGTGGTCGGAAGAGAATACCAGGCGCAGTATATTATTGTACCATGGTAAAGGGCCAGAAATTTCGCGGCGATATTGCGTCGATATCGTTCCGTCAACGCCAACGCTCAAAAATAGCTTGTGCGATATGTATAGCTCTTAGGTTTAGAGTTTTTTTGCTAACAAAAGCTATAAGTGTTCACAGGTATTCCGAGACGTTAACTCTGCACCGATGACTAACGATTATTTCTGTGGACTGCATCACTGCATCCATTCAGTTCAGGTGAAACAGAAATACATTGTTGTGGTTGCCAAGCGACCGTCAACGTCCGACATATTTCTTGTTATTTTATTTGATAATCTTTCGCAATCTACATTGCTTTAGCTACAATATTTTATGTTAATTATTTAGCTGCAAGAGACGGGCGGCGCGCTTGGATGATGCGCTTAGCTGCAGATCATAAATTAAGACACGAAATTCATGGGAAAGCCCCTTGAAATTCAAAACACGTAAACGGGGAAAACATGGAGAAAAATAACTGTCAACCATCCAAAGATCATATATACCTAGGAACTTATAAAAGAGTTCCGTGACTGACTGACTGACTGAGAGACAACGCACAGCCTAAACCGCTGAAGATAGAGACACGTGAAAGGAATACCTACAGCATATAATAATTGGACATTTACCTACCTAACGTAGGGTAGGTATTTAATTTTACACCCTGTAGTTGAGTTTCGGTATTGGAAGCTGTCACCTAAGTATTCTAAAGATCTCATGATCTCACGTAACAGGTTTGGTTGGGTGACAGTTCTTTCAGAGTTGTCATGTAACGGGTTTTCCCCAACTTTTCCCCGTTTATGTGTTTTCAATTTCAAGGGGCTTTCCCTGGCCTTGAATTTCATGTCGTCATATGATTTATCGGACGATTTGATAAAGATAAGGAATTTCTAGCATTATCATAGCGTAAATAGGTACTCGGATTCTTAGATTCGGAGAGAAACTTTGATGTAACTTTATGAATACTTTGACGTAATTCCGAATGGGACCCATTTCGATATTCATAGTCATTTAATAAGTTATATCAAAGATCATCGAATTATGTAGGTAATAGGTATATTGCCTAATTTGAAGTGTTGTTACAATGAAGACTTATGAGTTATGTTATTACTGTAATTTCAGCGTTTTATTTTTTCATTTACTTTCAAGAATTTTAATGTTTTATAAAAAATGGATTTCCTACCCACTTAAGTACCAAAATATATAAGTATTTACCTACATAGTTATTTGAAGTCGTTTCAGAACCAAAGTAGCCTTCTTTGATTGTAATTTTCAGCAGGTTTCATTTTTGTCACCAAATTTTACAGAAACTTAATAATATATTTAAAAAATGTTGTAATCTACATACCTTCATGAAAAAATACATTACCTATGTACATATTTGTTTGAAGTCGTTTCACAACCTAGCCTTCATCGACAGCTGTAATTTCAGCACGTGTTTCAATGCGACACTGAACACTGAAGTAATATTTATATTTAGCTTTACCTGCTGATTCGATTGTACATTCATCTTACTCTGGCATTTGGCCATTTAGTCACTAAATATTTGTAGTGACGTGACGAATTATCGATAAATATTTTAAGCTACTTTTTAAATTTTATTTATTTATTATTTTTTAGTCTAAAGTGTAACTTTATTTATACAGAAATGTAGAGTTAACATTTACAATAATTTAATGAGAACTTAAAGATAAAAAAGGTCGTAATAAATAAAACTATATATTTTTAAGTACAAGTTGTAACACAGAAAATTAATAATATTTAAAGAGGTGGTTCAGATCAGACCATCAAACTAAACAACTTTCACTTGGAGAATTGGAGGCAACGTCAAAATAAACTGTTGTCCCATAATCAAATCAAATCAAAATTTCAAATCAGCATTTTTTATTCAAAATAATATCACACCGCCTCGGAAGGTGTTCCGTGGCGAGAAGATGCGGCCAGAAACTCTACAACACACATCTTTTAAACAAAACAAAATATACAAAGTACAATTAAAATACAATATTGCGTTACATAGTCTAACATTGTCAAGAAAATGATTGAGATGAGGCAATGGCACTGCAGTTTTGTATGAAACAGCAGATATTATATGTTTTTTCTCGATCTTGGCTCGATAGTGAAAGTTGTTCAGCTTGATGGTTTAACTGAGATTAGACTCTAATCTAAACCACCAGGGTATTTTGTTGCACCCTGTAGGTATACAAAGTTTGCTTCGTCATATCTAATAAGGTATTGCCCTCACTCGCCACCAGGGATAACCAACACACCATCCTATTTTTTCTGGTTTTGTAGCCTACATACACGCCCTGACCACAGATATTACAATACCCTGACCCATTGTCACCGATTCCAGAACACTCTCCTCTCTCTTCGGCCCTTTTCTTCGCTTCGTTATGAAGTCTGCGAGAATCAATCGGTTTATTCCCAAAATAATAATAATGAGAACATTTGCCTTCATTATTAGTAGAGAAAAAGAGCAACAGAGTAATTATTTACCAACGCGAACGGACGCCAACGAAAATTAGAATTTTGCTAAGAAAATAGCTGAGTTGACAATTGTATAATATCACTATTGCACATAAAACAAAACCCGAAACTTTTTTAGAATTTCGAGAAGTGAAAAAACCCAGAAATTTTTAGATTTTCGAGTAGTGAAAAAACCCAGAAATTTTAAGAATTTCGAGAAGTGTAAAATCATAAAACAGCAACAAAACATTTTAACCATGGAATCACGAACACGATATCGACGCAATCACAAATAATTAAATTATTCCACGTAGAATAGTGACGTAACTATTTACTCCAATGTTTACTACATTACGAGGTCGTAAATTAGACTGTGTCACACTCACATCACATCACGAAAACAAATCGACACAGAGCAATGACTCAAGTCATAGAGGCCGAATAAATAAAAATATAATATATAAAAAAATACCAGTGTCTGTCCGTCCGTCTGTAACAGGCATTTTTTCAAAGGCCGTTAGACAGAGGAACCTGAAGTTTATATTGGTTTTCACCTATTACGACCCATGAAAAACAACTGGTAGCAAGGAACACTAATTTCCCGAGTCCTGACTTGCATTTGGCCGGTTTTTCATCTTCGTTTTTTAAAAGTTTTTTCCCATGATTTTCTCAGATCCATTCAGAACAGTTTTCATGTGATATTTTGGTGTTTCACTTCGAATAGCACCAACCAACGCAACTGCTGTCGTTAGAATGCATCGGTTAACTCAAGAATGATATGGTTAATGATAAAAATAATAGAGTGATTAAATTCATTGAGGCTGAATAAAGATAAAACCGTTATTTAAAATTTATGTTTATCATTTCGGCAGATTAATTCAGTTTTATCATATTATCATCCATGTAGATTCAGATAGCGTCATCGCAGTGTGAGCATCATAAGAGGAAACTAATCTCAACAGGAATCAGCATAATATCTGATTTAGACACTGTGTGGCAATCAGTTAGAGTCGCTACATCCTACACCACCTCTGATCATAAGATAAGATAAGATAAATATTCTTTATTTAAACACCAAGAATCAACAAAAAATATCTGTGCCAAGTTTCAGCAATGCAATTCACTAAGTGCAAACATCGTTACAACCTTACATTCGTCGTTGAAACATCAGCAAGCTGACAATTCGGTATTCGCTATGGTTATATTATGTGTTAAACTCATACAAAATCTTCGACGATGCAAAAGGATGTTACATTTGTGAGCTCGATGTGACGCTTAGTGAATTGCACTCCTGCTTCCTAGTCTATGTATTACGGTTTTTGAGAAAAATGCCTGTGACAGAGGGACGGACGGACAGACACCGAGCTGATTCCATAAGTGTTCCTTTTTGCCAATTTTGGTACGGACACTAAAATGACCTACAAAATTTTGGTTCTTTATCTGTTTCCCGTTTCATCAGACCCAGGAGATAAAGGACAAGAGCGTGCATCTGTGTATGACACAATGCATTTTAAAATATCCTACGTATTTTGGATATTTTTAGGTGCATGAGTGAGTGACCACGTAAATTTAAAATACGAAAATACAAATTGTTTTGAACGGACTGCTACATCTAAACATTTCTTAATCCGAGACCGAGACAAACGACCTCACGCACGATTAGTGATGTCACTCACTTGGCACGAAACTTATCGATGTTGTCACGCAAAGAATTTCGATTAATATTTTATTCCTCGAACGTTTTTGGATTTATAATTGAGATATACAGGGTGTAAGTGACAGCCTAGCAAATACTGAAACGGTGAACTCAGACCAACATACTGAACAACTTCCACTATGGAGCCTACTACGCATCTCCTGAGACGCGAAAAAAAATCTGCTGTCCCATACAAAACTGCTGTACCTACCTACCTAAAATGTATGGGACTGCTGATTTTTTTTCGCGTTTCCTGAGGTAGGCTCCATAGTGAAAGTTGTTCAGTTTGATGGTCTGAGTTCACCGTTTCAGTATTTGCTAGGCTGTCACTTACACTCTGTATAATGAACACTACCCTTCTACTTATACTACCTTTAACTAAAGGTAAAGGTAACATAAGAAAATTGAGGGTAGATAAAAATATGAGAGCAATAAAAAGAGCAGCGCAAGAGCGAGAGCTTTATATGCAAATAATTATTATATTGTATTGTATTGTATTGCATTGTATGAGATGAGCCAGTTAGCCGATACAATTACCGCGATTTCCGTATAAAAACGCCTCTCTATTAATTCAGGTGCTTAAAATGTAAATAAAATACGACTGACTAATTCCGCAAACAACGTTTATGAGTCTGTTCACCTCTTAATATTCGGGCCAGAATGACAGAATAACATTATACTGCGGAATTAATTGAAAGAATTATTAGGTACTTACTTACCCAAAAAATATGTTAATTCTTTTGGCACCGATTTTCCTAAATTAGATCATTCTACAGAGTTTTTAAGTTTTTATCGGAATACTTTGAACAAAAACATGGCTGTCTGTATCGGTGTCTATAAATCATTGGACATATCTACAATGAAACCTAATTCAATGCCCTATGCAAAATACCTCTAACTTTAACATTTTTTGACATCTTCCGGGGGTCCCATCATCCCACGATGGCCACATATTTTTGATGTGAAACATCTATTGGCGCGCCTTGGTAGTAAAACCGAACCGTGACGAATTATGGCATGACGCTCTCACACCACGTTTGACAGCTGCGAAAAAAAAGCGCGCGAAATCAGGAGAGGAGAGTGCGGTTTTGACAGCTGCGATTTATTTAAGCGCAAAGTTCGAAATTTTCGAAAATAGCGCGCGAAATAGTTAGAGTGCGCTATTTCGTTGTTTCACATCATCTGTCAGGCGTCCCGCGATGGCCACTTTATTTTATTTCCTATATCAGTACCTAATTTTGATATTTTTTATCGATAGCACAAAGAATTTCTCGCTAGCGAAGTTACATACCTATTAATCCTATTATTATAGAACCGCAGATTATTAATAGTTCGGTACTACCGTAAAAGATAGGTACTGCACTCTAACTGCACTCAAACCGATTTCGCACGCTTTTTTAAATTTAGAAAACTAAAATGCGCCTTAATCAATGAGGGATAACCTGTAGAAATAAAAGGCGCCAAAAGTACCTAAATATCGCAGCTGTCAAACGCGAGTGAAGATGTACCTACTGCTAGAACCTCACATAAAGATTTAATTTTCCGCCGGTAATCTTCCTCATATTTTATTTCTAATTTATAAAACAAAATGTCATGGCAACCAACGTGTCATTTGAACTCTACTCATTATGTAAATCAAACGCAATAAAAGGTGCCGACAATAATGCAAGTTGTAAACCAACACACCAATCAAGCAGTACCGACACTATCCCCATGAAACCGCAGCGCATGTAGACGCACGAGTTAATAGATGGGTGTCTCAACATCTTATGTTACCTACTCGGTAAAATAAATTACACTGTACTCTACGATAAATTGAACTATGCCTTAAACTTGCACTTTCAACTAACGACATAATCGTGATCATTTTTATCGCAACTGATTTCAATGGAAATTAGAAATAGAGTTTGGATTTGAATGAAAACGTATTTTTCACGATAATAATAAGTACCTATCGAAATCGATTTTCGAGTAGATACCGAGCTATAGATTTTGTAAGTATCTACTTAATATTATAAAAAGTTGTCGGGACAATAAACTATAAAATGTACACAGGTTTAATTTTTTTTCATAAAACGTAATAAGAGAGATCTGATCCATTGAACGGTCAGGTTAACGACCAAATAAATGGTCTTCTCCGAAAGGACAAGTGCGTAGCACCCTCATCTCAACCGCCTGAAGTGTATGAAGAGATGTATGAAAGTGGATGAGGCTACAGAAGTATGTCAGAATTGTAGTGTGTGGCGACCCGTAGTATCTACCTACCTCTGTGGGATAGTGGCGTGAGTATATGTATGGAGGATCCATTGACGACCATTTGATCATTAATTAAAATCGGTTATAATGACTGGTTTGGGCTGTTTCGCACTGCGACCAAATATAGGATAGACGTACAGTCTTATGCAAAACCATACCGAATCTGCGGCGCCGCGTCAATTCATACTTATTCAGGTATATACCTCGTCAGCCTTTCATCTTAACATAGACCTTAATGCGCAGTGATAACGTCGAAAGCCAGTTGTTTCACTTTTTACTTATTAAAAAATATTCATTTTGAAATGACCTTTACGGTTAAAGTAATAAAGTACAAAATCGTCACAAAGGATATGCGTGTAACGTCATTTTGGAACTGCTTACCAAACCGTGCACACGCAGGAGTGAGACGTGCTCATTTTATTGGAATCCCGGATTTAGTCCACATTTTCATTCTGGAGCAAAGATCCCCAAATTTATAGTACCTACGTTTTTGTCATTTTAATCCTCCGAGCCGAATATAATGTTAAAATATCCATTCTAACATTTATTGTGATGTTAAATGAATAAAACTTGATTTGCAAATCAGTATTGTTATTGGTATATTTTCCCTGTGCAAGTTGGTATATTTCAGTATTTTTGAGGTGCCTCGGCATGCATGCATGCATATGCTCACGACTATATTCCCCGATGGTAGTCAGAGATATTCTGAAACATCAGAACATCCACGTTTCACTAGTAGTACCGAAACCCTGTACAGTGCGACAGGGAGTGAGCCCGTCGCCACTTGTAACGGACAGCAGGTACAATACATGCATCGAAATTGAAGCATGCAGGTTTCCTGATGATGTTTTCCTCGGTGGCTCGGTATTTTCGTAAAATTGTATCTGGTCACACTGGCGCCATGTGCTTGTCACTGTGGCTTGGAACATGGATTATAGGAGGTGTGGAGTCGCTGAGATTTTTTTTTTTTAGTTTGTAATAAACTAATAATACGTGATAAAATTACAATTTCATTAAACAAATCTCATCAGAAGAGCGATTCTTTGTGATAAGATTTTATGTAAAGAAAAAATATTGGATGACACTGAATGCATCTTTAGCCCTATCTAAACTATTATAAAACTGTAACAGAAGTGTGTCTGTACATTGAAGATATTTACAAAAAAAAGATTACGATATGGTTTTTAGGCTTCGCTGATTCCAAATCAAAAATTTTGTCTGTCTGTTTGTTTGTTTGTTTGTTTGTTCGTTTGTTTGTTTGTTTGTTTGTCTGGGTGTTTGTTTGTTCGAGTATCACGCAAAAACTACTGAACCGATTTTGATGAAACATTTTTTGTTTGATAGCTTATCATCTGACTTAAAATCTGGTATATAATTTATGCGGACGAAGTCGCGGGTAAAAGCTCGTTCCCTATAAAACCTTGTATTTCTTGGGGTGAAGAATTATGGTGCTTCCCTGATTACCTGATTAAGTACCTACCTTTGTTTTGTACTTATTATGCAATTGATTAGGGTGAATAGTAAACTTGAAGTAATATTGCTTTGACTCTCAAATATTAAAGGAACGGTTGTAGGCTGCGATCAAATACAGGGTAGATAAATAGTAGGGCTAGCATTCCACGCACGACAAAGCGACAAAACGAGAAAACCATCATGCGCGCTCGCTTAAACCAAACCCAATATGCGGCGCGCCGCGTCAATTCTTACTTATACAGATATAAATACATATTTTCAACTTCAACATTAATTTATTAGAGTTAAGTTTCATTTTGCGGAAAACAATAATGATCGAAACATTTAATCAAATAAGTCATTAAAAGCTAAGACTGTTTATTGGCAACATGCGAAACAGTCATTAAAATGTAACACATTAAAAAGAACGAAAAAAAAAAGTAATGACGACTCCTTCGACCTTGTTCTAAGGCATTATCCTCGGTTCTTTTTCACTATACTCGCGTAGGCGAGAGTGAAAGGGATAGTTGCGTGCTTGCCGCGAGGTTGTAAATGAACAAAAATATTAGAAAAAATGCGATTAAATGCCATGATATATAAAAAATATTGAAGATAATGTGATTACAAAGCGATACTTACTGAAAGTATGACACTCCATCTTGTTTTTTGCACTTTTCGTGAGTTGTTTTTGCAGGCACGGTCGATTAGCGACTCAGAGCGATACAAGCCACGCTGCCAGATTGTGCATTGCTTTGATGGTGCCATTTTTCGAGCGGCGTTTCAAAATCTACCTACTATACTTGATCGAAGGTTTCGCAGCACTACCTATCTTATCTGTGCGAATAATACTTGTGACCGATTTGAACAGTTACATTACTGTTTGATTGATGTATTGAACAATAAATCACTTGATCGATGTCATACGTCATTTTTCATTGAATGATGCATAAAGTTGAATGCACACTATGCCATAGCAATTACAATAAATCTAATCTGTGAGTCTGTGACCTACAGTTTAATAGTTCATAAATAATACAATAATTAAAACGATGACCGCAAACTCACACTAAATTTTTTTAATAGTTTTCTGTAGACTCTACCACCGCGTCGAAAGGTGTTCCGTTGAGAGAAGATGCAGCCAGAAACTCTACAAAACACATCTTTTAAACAAAATAAATGGACAAAGTAGAATTACAAATACAATATTGAATTATTAGCGTAAAATTGTCAAGACCAGACATTTTGGTCATTCATTATACTTTTCATCAAAAAATCATGGGTATTTATGGAATCAACGTCCACTAATAAACATTATTCTCCCATGCATGACGCGCTACAAAACTCTATGTTCGGCCCAACAGGGCCCCCCCATCATCCCCTTAAAAAGCGTCAGAATATTAAGAAGGACCCTGTATAACAATACAGGGTCTTTCTTAATATGCTGACGCTTTTTAAGGGGATGATTAGATCATCAAACTGAACAACTTTCTCTATGGGACCAACATGCAACATCGAAATGGCGAAAAAAAATCAGCTGTCCCATACATTTGGCTCGAATCTTAGGCTCGAATAGGTTTGCAGTTTTGTATGGAAGAGCAGGGCCTTTACCCGGACATTCGAACTTCGCAATTGCGTGAACGTTTTCGTTCGACCTAAACGGTCTCGATATATTGAAAATCGAAAGTCCGGGTACAGGGCCAGATTTTTTTTCGCGATTTCGGTGTTGGTGCCATAGAGAAAATTGTCAGACGGGTAGGTGGTAGGGTAGGGGTAGGGGTAGGGGGTGGTGTTTAAACGTTTGTATGGAAAATCTCTCAATTTTTTTATTATTTACGCGCCACGCGGATGAAATCGCGTGCAAAACATAGTCTTACAAGAAATACGGAAAATTATTAGCTCATTTTTTAATAAAGCCGTTTTAATAGTCACTAAATGGTTCGATATACTTCCTCAAAATAGTTACAATGTTACAATAAAAATTCCTAACATCACAATGTCATAACAGTAGGTATGTTTATTTACAAACCCACATACATTCAATGTCACAAATCATCGCTTAATCGATACCAACTGTATAATTCTTTGGAATTAATGTCAACAATACAATGTTACATTTTATTGCCTCGTCAATAAAATGATGACATCACTATAATCGAAACAAAAAAAATACTACATTGATTGGTAAATGATAGTCAAAGGTAGATATACAATATCGGTCTTTGTTCTGATGGAAATTGCTGTATTAATAGTAGAAAAGTGACTCAACTCAAAAAAGATACTAGGTAGAAGTATTTTAATTTTTGGCAAGTCAACTCAGATTTTCAGACCCGATTATGCACAGAGATTCGTCTTTTTTTAAGTTTAATTCTGGTATTTACTTAGATTTTAGATTTTATTTATTATTATTTATTTATAAGCCCATAACCATAATTATAATGTAACTCAGGCCTTCTTTAAACCCACATCACTTTAATTATTCTTTATTCTTATTTTTATTTTATTTTAATACTTTATTGTACACACGGAAATATACATGAAAACAACATAATAGACAATTACAAAGGGCGAGCTTATCTCTAAAGAGATTTCTTCCAGCAAACCCGAGACAGAGAGAGAGCATAGAAAGTGAGGCAGGCATAATGTGCACATTTAACTAATAAAACAGTATTTATGACTAATAAATACATATTACATAAAGATACAGGGATACATACTTACATATTTTACATACTTACATACAAATATATACGGTATGATAAATAAATAAATATACCTACTAGTTTATCGAAGAGAGAGATAGTGATCTTTGACTTGTTTTTTGAATGAAGCAATTGTTTGACAGTCTCTTATATTAAATGGGAGAGAGTTCCAGAGCCGGACTGCATGGACAGTGAAGGAATAGGAATAGAAGTCAGTGAAGTGTGATGGGATATTAAGGAGGGTACGAACATGGGATCTACAGGGTTTGTCAGAAGGACGGGAGAAGGAGAAGCGTTCGCAAAGGTAGCTAGGAGCAGAAGGATTGTGGAGGGTGTTGTAAAGGAGAGAAACAATATGAGAGTTCCTACGATCATGAATAGGAAGCCATTTTAACTGCTTCCTGTATTCGGATACGTGATCGTATTTGCGCAAACCAAAAATGAACCGGATACACAAATTTTGGAGCCTCTCCAATTTGTTAATGAGTTCTTCTGTTGCATCCAGATAACATACATCAGCATAATCGATGATAGGAAGGATGAGGGATTGGGCTAAGGAGATTTTGGTTTTAAGGGGAAGGAAATTTTGGAGATGCTTGAGGGAATGAAAAGAGTAATGCACCTTCTGACTAACCTTATTTATGTGGGCCGACCAAGATAAGTGGGAATCGAAAATGACCCCAAGATTTTTTGCAGTAGAACTAAAAGGAATGATGACACCATTGTAAAGAACAGGAGGAATGACATACTCACGGAGACGGTTGGACATGTATCTGCTTCCAATAAACATAGACTGTGACTTGGCGGGGTTGACCATTAGACCAAACGAGTCAGCCCAGGTTCTAATACGCCCTAAGTCCTTGTTAATCTCATCGATGGTATCTGGGATGTCATCAGCCTTGAAGTGACGATAGAGTTGGAGATCATCGGCGTATAGATGATAATTTGAAGAAATGACAGTGGTGATAGTATTAATGAAAATGGAGAAAAGAAGAGGAGAAAGGACGCCACCCTGAGGAACGCCTGCAGTGAGATCACACCAGTCAGAGGAGACCCCTTCCGAGCGGACACACTGCGAACGTCCTCGAAGATATGAATTGAACCAAGCATTTGCTGGCGGCCGTACCGTGAACCAAGCATTTCTTTCATTCAATAAAAAACGTATTACGGTAAGATGAACTTATTCTTGGTTTACTTGTTGATAAATATTAATTTTGTAGTGTTTTGAACATAGATATACATAATTATATATCTATGGTTTTGAATTATAATTTATAAATGACTAAGTAATACATTTTTAAAACCATGGTGTGATTAAAAATTATGTGTTTATTATCGCCCATTTAATTATTATGTATCATGGCACTTGGACGCCAAATGATTTTTAAGTTTAAAGTAGGTACCTATTCTACAAAAATTGCTCTTAGGCTTTTATAAGTTAGAGAATCACTTTTCATTTTGAGTTTTCATGATTGAGAAATCGTTAATTATTATTGTGATGACTGATGAGCTGATGACTGATGAGCCACTCAACGGTAAAGGTTTTTTACAATGATTTTTTATTTTAATTTGACACGCCAATGCCCTCAGATTCCTTTTCAGAAATTTCTCCGTAATCCAGCCTAGTTTTTATCCATCGGTTACAAAAGAATTCACCCAAGTGTAACCAAAGCTTTAATACATTTTATAGAATTCAACAATGACTCTAAATTGACTTTTAAAATGGTCAATTGGCTACAAATTGTGTATGATGTCACCTATTCATCGTTTCGACTGGGTTTTTTATGTCTCAATTTTAATCTACATCATTTTGTTCAACTTAACAAGATTAGTGTACCTACAGTCAGCCAGTATATTGTGTAACTTGCTGATCTGGAACGATAATTTTTGACATTTTAAAGCAAAATTACGCCATCCATCCACCAGATTTTCTCACGATAAACAGGGTGAAAATGATATCATTAGCATCCTTTTAAACTAAGAGTCTACCCATCAAACTGAACAACTTTTACTATGGGAGGCTCCCATTGGGAGCAAACCGATCGGAGCAAAAAAATCAGCTGTTGCTTGGCTGTTGCCTGATTTTTTTCTTGCTCCGATTGATAGTCTCTCTAGTCACAGGTCTGTGTGATAATTTTAAACTTGACAGTGAAAATAAATCTGAAATCCAGGGAAAGAAATCTGCTATTCCATTTCATTTAAGTCCAGTCCAGTACCTATTCCTGTTTTTATGGAAAAGCAGATTTTATTTTTGCTTTTTCAAATATGCCACTTTTATTGTAAACTGACTGATTAGAAACTACCCTGTCTGAGGGTAGGTCTGTGCCCTGCAGTGGGACGTGCGGATGATTATTAATTATTGTAAAGATGTTCATTTACCTTCACCTATCTTAAGAAATATGAAATCAGCTGACTTGTACCTAACTAAAAAGGAGTGCACCTACCTACGTACTTCAAAATGGATACATAAATCTTTAACCGACTTCAAAAAAGGAGGAGGTTTCTCGATTCGACCGTAAAATTCTATTTTATTTTTTATACATATGTGTTCGCGCATAACTGCGTCGCTTAGGAACCGATTTTGATGATTCTTTTTTTGTTGGATAGGAGATATCCCAAGGGTGGTACCATGATAAGGAAACCAGGATCTGATGATGGTATCCCAGAGAAATCGAGGAGAACCTTCGAAAATCGTAGTGCCGACTAGTACGTTTGTTAATTTACAGCACTACTATTAAATCGAACTAATGAATTCACCAAAAAAAATTGTGAAATAAACAAAATTTTAACAAAAAATTAAAACCGCCTTAAAAAAAACTAAAATGTTAAAAAATACTTAATATTGCAGCCGCAACACGGCAATAGACATTTTTACTTTATTTGAACAATGGACTTCGAACTCACAGGCTAGGTTAGTGATCTCATTTTTTTTCTCTACTTAGCAAACATTTGGCGCCGGCTTAATTAGCACATCATAATATACCTACTAAGCACCTAGGTAAAAAATAGGTTTTTCACCTCACAAGCTCGGAAAGATTCTGTTTGTCATTCGAAATCTGAGTGCAAAAGTGCATTTTATCCGTTAGCGTGGAAAGAGTTTTTAGGACGGCCGCACAATATCAGAAATTTCTGACAGAAAAATTCTGACGCTCGCCGGAAGGCACTAGGTGCATACATTTTGTATTAGACCCCGCACACTGTCAGAAAAATTCTGACCGGTCGTCCGCTTCTGATGCACACCGGACGGCACCTCAGCCGGACGTCAGAATTTTTCTGACGGAAGGCGTGTTAGCCATACATTTTGTATTAGGCACACTATCAGAAATTCGGATCAGGTATTGCCAGACGTGCGATAATTATCCTAGATATACGATATTTCTGAGTGTCATGTTCATGTGATAGAAATAAAAGTCAGGTATATTTAATTTCTGTAAACAGGCCATTTACTAAACGTTAATAGTTTCAGAGTTTTAAGCAAAATTCCGGAAAAAAACAAACAGAATTTTAAACTTGTTTTGCGATTTCGTCAGTTAAAATTTGTTAGCAAACCTCAGATTTGGATTCAGCACCCCAAAATATATATAGAATGGAAGAAATCAGAACTACCACAAAACTTTCCTAGTAAAAACACAATTTGACTGAATTATAGCCCCAAAAGGGCTAAGGTGGCAACACTGGGTCGATGTGCGTTGATTGAAATATGAAACACGACTGGGCTCAAAAGTTGCCGGATCAAAATTTCTGATAGTATACGGGGTGCTTCCGGCGAGCGTCAGAATTTTTCTGTTAGAAATTTCTGATAATGTGCGGCCGTCCTAAACAAGATTTTTTTTCATGCTATTTTCGTGCTGGCTGGATTATTCTAAAAATGAGGTTGGCGCATTGCAATTTTCCTCGCTGTAGTAAGGTGAAAAGTTGTGTGTTTCGCTCGGCAGCAAAGTTATTCTGCGTCTCGTACCTTTGAAACCCTCGCGACGCTCAGGTTTCAATACAAGTACCTACTCGCGCCAAAAAGCAACTTTGCAGCCTTGCATAACAAATAACTATTGTATGTATGGTGTTAATGTCGATTTCTATATAGAGTTCTGTTGTTTTAGTTTGATGTTCTGAAGCACCTCATAAAATATGGAATAGAGATAGGTATAGAGAAACACTCATGGCGAATTTGTGTAAACTATTAACAATGTTTCTTCGCTTCTTAGCGATAAGACCGCCTTATTTTGTGCCTCTTGTTTTTTCTCTCTATTTCTTGCTGCTTAGTTATTGGTAGAAATAAAAGCATTAATATACTTATATGATTGATTGATTAATTTATTTTTTACGAAACCTAACATTTTTTCGAATTAGATTAGGTAAGTATGTTGTTTATTTTTTGTTTTTATATTTACAGTAATATTAAAAAACATATTTTTTCCTAAATATTTAGATTTTTTGGGTTAGAATTCTTTGCAAGACCAGAGCGTCAATTTTTAAAGGTTGGTTAGTATTTTAAATTAACTTACCTAAACAACCTAAAAAATAGCTAAAAAGACTGAATAATGTAGTACCTATGTTAGGTACTACATTATGGATGTAATATCTGAATAAAGAATTTTTAAAAAATTATTTTGACCGGTCCAACCTAATTCACTGTCTTGCCCCTCCACCAGACAGAAAAATAAGCATAAACTCACCATGTGTTGCACTTGTCCATTTTCTTCTGTCCCATGAAGCAGATCCTCTCTATGGGCAACGGCGCAGTCATGCCCAGACAGACCTCCTCGTAGTCCGGACAGCAGTCATCCAGCGACCACGTCCTGTTGCAGAACTGGTCGCAGTAGCAGAGGGTATCTGTTGATAGAAGAATCAATTGACTAATTTTCCTCTTAGCTGATTTCGTCTGCAGCACAGCGACTGCTTATTATTGCATTATTGATTCTCTCGTCCTTAAGAGAGAGGAAAACATGAGGAAACCATGGAAAATGCCGTGTGACTGCTATGTTTTGGCAGATAAACGGATATCCAACACCGGGATATTACAGGTTTCTTCCCTGGGGAATTTCAGGAACGGCATATTGCCATGACAGGCTGCTTGTCACAGGTGGACCCTATAAATTCGTAAATATGGTAAAAACAGAAGGCCTCGTGGAATATTAGCTATGTATATGCACACGGCGACACATCAAGCTATACAAAACCAACATAAGCTGGCCGCGCGACGTTACACGTTACTCGACCTACGCGCGGCAAGCTTATTTTGGTTTTGTATAGCGAGCTATACAAAACCAAAATAAGCTATATAGCTATATGTATCGCCGTGTGTACAGTGTCCTTCTTAATATGCTGACATTTTTTTAAGAGGATGATCAGAACATCAACCTGAACAACTTTCTCTATGGGACCAACATCGAAATTGCGAAAAAAAAACAGCTGTCCCATACATCTGGCTCGATTAGTTCAGTATCAATCAAACTTGAATATTATAGTACTTATATTTCAGAATCAAGTTAAAAACAACACTTGTAATTACAAATATCTCGGAACTCAGTCCGAACTGAGATATAAAGGTTTGAAGTGCACGTAATGGTAATATTTTCAACTTCAAGCCTTTATATCTCCGTCCGGACTGAGTTTAGGGATATACATGTTAATAAGTTTTGTTTGTTACTTTATTCTGAAATAAAATATTCAAGTTTGGTTGCTGGCCGCGCATAAAAACAACGGCGAAAAATAAGGCGCCAACCTTACATACAAAACCCGCATTGTCTTTTCGATGTTGATGCCACAGAGAAAGTTGTTTAGTTTGACGGTCTGATCATCCCCTTAAAAAAAGTGCCAGTACGGCGACACATCAAGCTATACAAAACCAAAATAAGCTGGCCGCGCGTAGGTCGAGTAACGTATAACGTCGCGCGGCCAGCTTATGTTGGTTTTGTATAGCTTGATGTGTCACCGTGTGCACATACATGGCTAATATTCCATGAGTCCTTCTGATTTTACCCTATTTACGAATTTTTATGGTCAACCTGCGACAAGGGAAGAAAACTGTAATATCCCGGTGTTGGATATCCGTTTATCTGCCAAAACATAGCAGTCACACGGCATGTTCCATGGTTTCCTCATGTTTTCCTCTCTTTTAAGGACGAGAGAACCAATAATGGGTCAGCTGCGTCTTAGCTCTTCGCAACGCACCACCGACGCTCTTTATTACGCGTTATGTTTTTTGCAAGGCGTAATTTCCGCCTACCTCTAGGAGACAATGCCGTGAACATATTTATGTCGCATTCGTACCTTGGCGTAACTAACCTAAATAAATTCGTGTTTTCCCTCTAGACTTGTCTACAGTAGGTACTGCTCAAGAGTAAACAAAGCATCAGCTGATCAAACCGACCTTGTGAAGAACCTTGAAAAAGGACCTAGTTTCGCAACCATTCATAAAGACAAGACTGTTTTATGATAAGAAGATGTGTGCATACTAAGTATAGCCTACTTAGATGACTATCTTTTGTTTTTTTTTCTGTTATAATGTTTCTTATGTCCTTGTTTTAATTGTCGGGTCACGGCGAGATACTAGATTTTGTCAACGACTTCGTCCTCGTGAAATTAGAATATCGAAAAATCCTTTCTGAGTGAACCTAAAACGTCAGAAGAATTTATATTCCAAATGTCATGTCCCTATCTTCAGCGCAAATATTTTTTTTGGTCTTAGACCAAAAAAAATCTTTGCGCTGATTTTTTTTTGCCAAAGATTTTTTTGGTCTTAGACCAAAAAAAAATCTTTGCTTCAGCGGCTTAGGCTGTGCGTTGTCAGTCAGTCAGTCAGTCACGGAACTATTTTATAAGTGATGATGATGATAAATCCGTTGTTGGTGTTGATGAGCTCTCATGTGGCTTACACAGCCAATCTTCAAATAAGTAGATTGTGATAGTTATCAGAACAGTAACACTGCAAATTTTTTTGCGGGAGAGTGTCACCTGGTAATTCTGGTATTGAATCAGCGATATTCAGGAGTATTATTCCTGAATATTCCTGTTTACACAAAAGTCGGATATCTATCGTTATCTTCTTTGATTAAATTCGTAGTGGGGTTCCAAAACATATTAGAGTCATCCCTTGGGCTCGGACTACATCGTCTAGTATTGTCTGTGATCGCCGCTGTTGATCCTGGTTTACAGGAGTTACAGTGGTGGGAATGTGTGGTTGGTCTGATCACTTGATCAGACCAGTGACACTGCAAAGTAGCGGATGGGAAACACCCTAATTCTGTTATCAGTGAGAGTCAGGTGATTTTTTCCCGACTATTCCCACTTATTAAGTTTGTGCACATGCCCTTCTATAAACTTCTTCTGGTGTACTGACATCTCATAGAGTTTCAACAAGAATTTTCATCATGGCCTTGAAGATGTGGCGATTTCTTGGCAATATCCCAAGTTCTAACTTCTTTGCGCAACTACGGGTGTAAACAGTTTTAACATGCCTTCTTCGTGGCTTAGAAGGTCCCACACAGGCTAGCAGTTTCTTGGCAATCTTCCAGCAATATGAAAGTTTTGCCCAGGCTGCCAAATCCCAGGCTCGCGGCGCGGGCCGCATTGTAACCCGCAAACAGAAATCTTAAACTTACCTAATTCAAGGACAAATTATGATGTAACTCATTATGGTTACGTCATAATAGGTATCCCGTTGGCTGACCATGAACTTAAATTACAGCCCACGTTCTCAGTCAGAGTCTCTTCCGAGTCAGTCTTTTTGGCCAGTCTTGCTTTAATCTTTGTAAACCGATTTAAAAATTTACACCAATATGCGAGCTCGTGAGTGCTATTTTGGGTTTCACACATCCTTATTCATAGGTAAGTATATGAAAGTGGCATTCATCATCACCATAATCATATCATAATCATATCTTAATCATATAACTCTTCGAACTAACAATGGCATTATAATAGGTACATTATTAGATACGAATCAGTATAAATGAAAAAAAGAGCAATTAGAAATCGAGTACCTACGCAACAATCTGTGATATTGCGGCTCACGTTGTAAGCTCACCGCTTTACACCTGTAAGAAATTGCCGTAAAATCACTAGATGTGAAAAGACTCAGGACTCACCAAGTATCGCATGGGAGCAGCTGTCCCGTCTATTATCGCAGCATTGTCGTACTCCGTTCCTACTGCAATAAGGTCCAGGTGGTAGGTCTGATCCGTGGTACGCGGCAACCATGGCCAGGGTCCCCAGGGCCAGGAGGAGAACGTGCATTCTGCAAGAGATTGAGTCTAATTAATATATAAATAGAGATCGGGGTTACGGGGTTGAAAAACATAAGAAATCGCTGCACAAATCTATGGAAAAATACTCGGATTTCGGGGATGATGACGATGACGACAACCTAACGCCCTTTCAATCACGTATTCAACTATTCAGAGAGGGGATAGGTGGGATTACGTGACTGAATACGTGCTTGAATGGGCGTTGTCCACCACGCGTGCCCAATGCGGATTGGTGGATTTCACATACGCATACGAATATCTTCTTCAGCTTATCCAGGTTTCCTCACGAAGTCCTCACGTCTGTGAAGACGTAAATATACCCGTGAGGGTATATTGTTGGTTTGGTGTAGTGTAGCATGTCGTCTAGGTGTCGTGCCTGCGATTCAAAACTGACCCATCAGCCTATCATCGTCCGCTGCTAAACATAGGCCAGGCATCTCCCAAGGCGCGCCACAAAACTCTGTCCTCAGCCTTCCTCATCCAGTCGCTCCCCGCTACTTTTTTTAGGTCGTCTGTCCAGCGGGCAGCAGGGCGTCCCACACTACGCCTACCAGTTTGCGGTCTCCACTCTAGAACTCTGACACCACCGGTTGTCAGTTCTTCGGCAGATATGACCAGCCCAATGCCACTTCATGGGCAATGATGTCAACCCCTTTAGTTCTGACGTATCACTTCATTTCTGATGTGATCTCTCAGAGAAACCCCGAGCATAGCTCACCCTACCCTCATGATTGAGCTTCCATAATCCATACCCATCTACAACGTGCCACAGACAAGCTCTGATACGTAATAGATATGTAGTCCTAATAGATGTACGTAATATGTGGACTACACTAGACTAGCATTATTGACTAGAGTGCTATTTGAGAGCTGACACCGTACTGGAAAGTTTGTATGTATTCTATTCTCAAAGCACTAAACTGTACGCATAAATAAGTTTTAAACATAAACGTGTCACCGTTATTCCTTGCTGAAAACCATAAACGTTGATATATTGCCTTAAATATGAATAACTTTAAATAACTAGGGGGAAACCGGGATGCTTGAACAGGTGGGATAGATGAGCCACCTCAAATTTTCGATTGAAAATTTCGTGTTATCGATTCGGTTCATGGGTCATTGCATGCCCGCGAACCCCATCTAACACCACAAGCGCCATCTAGACTGCCGGCAGATTAGTTTGACTTCGAGCTGAGTTTATATGTTTTTCATAGTAAAAAGTTAAAAAAATATATTTGTTGTATTTGTTCGTTACTGCTTTATATTGAAAGGTACGTATTATATTGAACTATTGTTATATTGTCAAACAAGTGTAGTTTGTTAAATGCAAAGCCTCTTTAACCTGTGATTAAGAGTTTTTCGGAAATCTAAACAAAGTTTGGAACGGGTCGGTAAGGGATGGTTGAGCCACCCGCAGAGGGATGGATGACCATAGTCAATAATAATATTTTTCCTCGATTTTATTTATCTTGCAGCTTCAAATGCCGTTCAAATCCAAAACTAAGTAGAATAGAGGCTTCAGCCCCAAGAAAGGAAATAAAAAAGAAGAAATTTGTAGATTCGGACTTCCGAAGCTTCTAAGGCTATATATACCAGTTTTCTGTTTTTTTGCCATGTTTTAGTTTAAAAATTTGTTTCTCTTATTAAAGTTATCTTAATGTGCTCATTTTATTAAAGAATAGTGTTCATAATGCTAAATTAGACATCAAAATGTTTCCTTTTTTTAGTAATTTCTTTATACTAATCAAGAAAATAGGTAGTCAAAGTGTGCAATGTTCACATGCCGTTATTTTTTGTTCCATTTTCAATCTTAACAACTTTAGATTGTTCCCATATAATTAATATGAGATTTTATTATAATTACAATGAATTTTGAACGCTATCTTGTTTAATTTCTTTAAATATAAGGGTATGTTCAACCACCCCTACCCCCCTGTTCAACCATCCCACCCATTGGGGATGGTTGAGCCAAATCTCATTTTTTGTAAAACATTGTCTAGCCCATTAAATATTATACTCACAAAGATCTTAGTACATACCATTTGTAGCCAAATAACTGTGCTATCTAACGCCACTAAAGTGACATCACTGCATCTTTGCAATAAAAAGTGGTGCGGGATTAAGCAAAAGGTGGTTCAACCATCCCGCACTCCCCCTACATTACGGTGTGCAAGCGAGAAGGTTATCTTTTATGGCTGAAAATATAATAAAAGCACAGGTTACGGTAGTAATTATAGTAAGTACCTACTCTATGGTACAGGTATCCACCGAAGCGGAGCGAAGTGGAGATTTGTCAAATCAACGATGACTGAGGCTAAAGTAGTAAGGACTAGGTATATAGCCCACGAAGACTTTTTGCAGCGATGCAGTGGTGCGTTTCATGAACGCACGAGTTCATGGCGACTGCATCGCGCTTTTCGCATTTTGCAACGTGCGACTGAAGCGCTGCTGTAGCGAAACGGGCGCGACTGCGAGCGATACATCGCTAAACAAAACAAACTGAAGCTTTGCAGTCGCTCGTCAGCATCGCTCCCACCATTATCGATGTAAACGGGCGACATCGGGGGAAAAGGAGGAGTGGAGGCCATAGCAGCACGTTGCAGGCTGATTGTATCGCTGATTCATCGCGTCTGTATCGCGACTGCATCGTGATTCGGAACGTAGCGATACAGAATTGCGTTGTGTGGACTATGAAGACAAGCCAGCGACGGCATCGCGTTAGTATCGCAACATGCGCGCACTTTCATACAAGCCCATAGACTTGATGTGAGAAAAATTAGTTGCGGAGACAAAAGTTGCTCGTGCGCGCTATCTATAAAAATATTATCCACTTTGAAACTTAGAAGTTAACAAATCAAGTTGTGTCGATGTCAAAAGAGAAAGTTGTGAACATAAGATATATTCTAGCACCTATTATAGTACAGTTTCGTTATCTATGATTAGAACACTACAGGTAGCAGTTTACGAAGCCATTAAACATCTACTGTGTTAATGATTAAGCAGTGAACAGAAGGTATAATCAACCATTAGAGTAATGCGATTGTCTACAACAGGCTTAAGAGGATAGGCGGGCTGAAATGCTAATTTGGAGAATCTGAATACGTATTTGTCCGATCCACCCCGCCGAATAGAGTGCGAAAGAGACAACTGCAGCTCGGACCGATTATAAATAAAAAAAATCGACGAAATCAGCATTTCGTATGATCCCTGTTTCCTCCTCCAAAACTAAACCGATTTTGCATGCATATGCTCACGACTATATTCCCCGAGGGGGTAGTCAGAGATATTCCGAACCGATAAACCGTTTTTAATAATTATTTTAAAAACAATATGAGAAATACTTTGGCTATGTCTGTATGTTTTGCTTTTTTGTTTATATTCGACAACTGGGTGTCTGAAAACGGGTGGTAAAATTAGTCATTTTCGAAGGTTAGTTCTTACAGTAATTTTTTTACTAATTAATTAATTCAAAAAAGAAAAACATAGAGAAATAGCAGAGGTAACGTAGATTGTATGGTAAAAAATGTTTGCTCTTGTGCCATTATCCAGGGAGAAAACAGGGGAATACTTTTGTATGGAAAAAACGGCACCCGCCTATCCTCTTAATAACCTGTGTGAATAGTTCTATATGAACTAGACCTCACTATTCTGGGCTGCAGTCTCCAAGGACCAAATAGCCCTAATAATAACCAACCTCCGATAGGAGATGGCTGTCTACCATAGACGAAGAATTTTTCGCTTTCGCCGGTAGACGGAATGTCAGTGTAGCCGAGTATGAGATAGCGATAGTCATAAAATCCCATAAAATTTATAGGATACGAGCTTTTACCCGCTACTTCGTCCGCATAAATTATATACCAGATTTTAAGTCAGATGTTACGCTACCAAACAAAAAAAGTTTCATCAAAATCGGTTCAGTAGTTTTTGCGTGATACTCGAACAAACAAACACCAAAACAAACAAACTAACTAAATTCTTTTTTCAAATTTACAGTTTTATAATAGTCAAGACAGGTGGAGTCAGTGTTGGCTGTCAACACAGCAAATAAAAAAACTAAAAAGTTAATAAATAATATTGCAGCCGATGACTTTTTCGTTCGCATCATAAGAACATTAATTAGTTTTATTGAAGTCGCTGTAAAGCCGGTACAATTTGCGACAGGGCTTGAATTTTTTGGCTTTGCTTGACACCGACTTCTATAAAACTAATTAATGTTCTTATGATGCGAACGAAAAAGTCATCGGCTGCAATATTATTTTTTAACTTTTTAGTTTTTTTGAAGGCGGTTTTAATTTTTTGTTAAAATTTTGTTTATTTCACAATTTTCTGTGGTGAATTCATTAGTTCGATTTAATAGTAGTGCTTTAAATTAACAAACGCACTGGTCGACGATACGATTTTCGAAGGTTCCCCTCGATTTCTCTGGGATCTATCATCAGATCCTGGTTTCCTTATCATGGGACCTCACTTGGGATATCTCCTTTCCAACAAAAAAAGAATCATTAAAATCGGTTCATAAACGACGAAGTTATCCGCGAACACACATACAAAAATATATACGGTCGAATTGAGAAACCTCCTCCTTTTTTGAAGTCGGTTAAAAAGTTGTAATTTCCGTTTCGTCTCTTCCATATTGTACGGTGCTTGTGTCATGGTGTAATTTTCACTTAGATAAACCTCCAGTGCTGCAAACAAGACTTTCCTTTCCATCTAACTACTGCCTGCCACTAGAAGAAACCTACAGTCCACTAAAAATCTCTCCAAAACGGAGTCAAATAAATCCCTGTAAGCCACACTGCCTACAGTCAGTACAAAAAAGTGGTTATGCCGATAAGAACAGCAATAAGGTAGCGATCTCCTTTTTTAACTAGAGCGAATTTGCTATGTGCATCTCTTATTGAGTGAATATGACAAGACCTGGACAAGACACGTGCTTCCTTACTTCTCGTTCTACGCTGTCTACACTTGCACTCTGTATAACATACCTGCACCAAATGGCGCCTCTATCAATATTTTTTTTTCTTCACATAGAGTACAATGACCCATTTTCAATGTTGATAACGCATTGCAAAGGTAATGCATTCCGAGATTCGATTGTAACTGCTATTTTAATAGATTTACGATTTCAGTTTACAGTCAGAAACTGCTATTATTGGATGATTTATATTTATATACCATTTGGCACTTTACTTGCATTGGTTTAGAGGCTATAAGTTAGGATCGTAGGCTTAGGAACAGACTGTGAGCATAAGGTTGGAATTTTGTTCCTATTTTGATATCATGCAAATGTCAGAAAACAGTACTTTATTCTTACACGGTTTGTATATCATCTTCACCTCATCTTCTTAACAATGTGACACTATGTAATGCAATGTTGTATTTTAATTGTACTTTGTATATTTTGTTTTGTTTAAAAGATGTGTGTTCTAGAGTTTCAAGGCCGCATCTTCTCTCAACGGAACACTTTCCGACGCGGTGATAGAGTCAAAAAATGACCTCAGAAAAGCTATCTATGTGATATTATTTTGAATAAATTTTTTTTATTTGTATTTATTTGACCTTATAGGACGGCCGCACATTATCAGAAATTTCTAACAGAAAAATTCTGACGCTCGCCGGAAGCACCCCGCATACTATCAGAAATTTTGATCCGGCAACTTTTGAGCCCAGTCGTGTTTCATATTTCAATCAACGCACATCGACCCAGTGTTGCCACCTTAGCCCTTTTGGTGCTATAATTCAGTCAAATTGTGTTTTTACTAGGAAAGTTTTGTGGTAGTTCTGATTTCTTCCATTCTATATGTATTTTGGGGTGCTGAATCCAAATCTGAGGTTTTCTAACAACATTTAATTGACAAAATCGCAAAAAAAGTTAAAAGTTCTGTTTGTTTTTTCCGGAATTTTGCTTAAAACTCTGAAACTAATAACGTTGAGTAAATGGCCTGTTTACAGAAAATAAATATACCTGACTTTTATTTCTATCACATGAACATGACACTCAAAAATATCGTAGATCTAGGATAATTATCGCACGTCTGGCAATACCTGATCCGAATTTCTGATAGTGTGCGGGGCCTAATACAAAATGTATGGCTAACACGCCTTCCGTCAGAAAAATTCTGACGTCCGGCTGAGGTGCCGTCCGGCGTGCATCAGAAGCGGACGACCGGTCAGAATTTTTCTGACAGTGTGCGGGGTCTAATACAAAATGTATGCACCGAGTGCCTTCCGGCGAGCGTCAGAATTTTTCTGTCAGAAATTTCTGATAATGTGCGGCCGTCCTTAAAGAGCTTCGCTCTTGACGGTGGAGTATTTGGTAATCCTGTCTCTTTTCTGCTAGTAGTGTGATGAGGTGATGAATTCTTGATATGACGCGATATCAACCAATCGAGATGTGGTGTTAGAGGAGAATGGAGGGGATAAGTTGGACAGAACGAATAGCAAATGAAGAGGTGTTAAGAATGGTTATAAACAGAGAAATATTCTAAAAACAATAGAAAAACGGAGAGAAAAAATTATTGGACACTTGATACGCAACGACAATTTCATTAAAACTACTTATATATTGGAAGGGAAGATAGAGGGGAAGAGAGGCAGGAGCGGAAGGAAGGCCTAGACAGAGCCTCTATTATAATCTCAAGTACCGCAGTGTGCATATCCCGCATGTAGAGTGCAATGTAAGCCCATTTTGCTGCATTATATATTGTTTGTCTACCTGACATTTAAATATTTAATTTAGCCAACAACTACAGGGTGAAATTGATATCATTAGCATCCTTTAAAACTAAGAGTCTAGGTACCCATCAAACTGAACAACTTTTACTATTGCAGCAAACCGATGATCGGAGCAAAAAGATATCAGCAGTTGCATGCATTTGAGTCGCGAACTCGCGCGTCGACATTGCATAATCCGATCAGTTTGCTCCCATAGTAAATGTTGTTCAGTTTGATGGGTAGACTCTTAGTTTAAAAGGATGCTAATGATATCAATTTCACCCTGTAAATGATGTCCCTGTATACGCAAAATGCGTGATATGCAAGTATAAAATTTGATTGATTGAAATGCATACTATCCGCATGCAGGTTCACATGACAGTAAAGATGCACGCTTTTCGTAACTCGCACAGTAAAGAAATTACATTACTTACATTGCATGCTTTGCTTAATTTTCTCTTGTCACATCAAATGTAGCCCGTAATTTATATGCAAATGCGTGCCATATCCACAAATGGCATAGCAACTTCACTTTACACTACGATCACATACTTATTTTTATACAGGGTCTTTCTTAATATGCTGACACTTTTTTAAGGCGATGACCAGACTATGAAACTGAACAACTTTCTCTATGGAATCAACATCGAAATCGCGAAAAAAAAAGCAGTTGTCCCATACGTTTGGCTCCGTGTAGGTTTGCAGTTTTGTATGGAAGTGATGATTTCTTTTCGTGATTCGATGTTGGTCCCATAGAGGAAGTTGTTCAGTTTGACGGTCTGATCATCCCCTTAAAAAAGTGTCAGCATATTAAGAAGGACCCTATACAGGGTGAAATTGATATCATTGGCAATATTGGCATCCTTTTAAACTAAGGGCCTACCCATCAAACTGAACAACTTTCACTATGGGAGCAAACCGATCTGAGCAAAAAAATTATCAGCTGTTCCATACTAAACTGCAATGCCTATGTAACTCAAATGTATGCAACAGCTGATTTTTTTTTGCTCCGATCTCTTTGCTGCCATAGTGAAAGTTGCTCAGTTTGATGGGTAGGCTCTTAGTTTAAAAGGATGCCAATGATATCAATTTCACCCTGTATACGCAAAATGCGTGCTGTCTGCATGCGGATCAGCATCACAGTAAAAAATTTCTCACATTGTTTACCTACTGATAATCTTATAAACCCAAAATGTGTGCGTTAGCATGCATTCAAATTAAAACACTTTTAGGCTTGGATTTAGCACTTCATATCTCTAGACGTAAATACATTCCAGACCTGGCGCCCATCTTAATTCTACAGCTCATGATAATTGATACAGTGGAATGCCTCGATGCTTTTAGGTATTAATTGTTTTGACATTTCGATTAATTAGTCCCTCTGCACTTCATTCGCTGATTCGATTCTTTGCAAGGCCGCTCTGATTAGGATCTCGCAAAAAAAAATTAATTAATTCTCGTTCGTATTTCTCTGATACGGTGGACAGAAAACAACTACCTTTTTAAGAGTAAAAATTGTAAGCATGGTTCATTTCTATTCAGGTTTCGGGATAAAATTAAGATATAGCGCGGGAGCACAAGGCATTGGCGGTAAGAAGCAATACGCTCGCCCGTAGATTCACTCGATGTACGACGCCAGTAAAGGTGACGCTCTTTAGGGCTTTTTGTCAATCCTCTTACTCGAGTGGTCTGTGGGTTTCATATACGCGACGAGCCTACAATGTGCTGCGTGTCCAGTATAACAATGCTTTCAGGATGCTGCTGGGACTGTTGAGGCGCTGCAGAGCGTCCGGCATGTTGGCGGCGGAGGCGCGAACGGACGGGTTCCACGCGATCATTCGCAAAAAAGTGGCCTCGCTACTGCAGTGTCCTACTGTCCTATACAATAACACAAGAAGTACCTACTTCTTATCTTTTATTTGACTGTGCCAATCACTAGCTCCACCCAGTGTTATACGACAGGTCCTATCAGGACCTATCTGGTAGGTACCTACCTACCAGATACATTTAACATTTTTGTCGATACCTAATTAACATACACTAACATTATTTTAAGTAAACATAATGTGACTAATCAACCTACTAACAAAATTATGGATTTTCTTATAATCTGAAATAAATAATTATTTAATTTAATTTAATTTAAACTAAAAAATCCTTATTGTTAATTAATAAATTGAGCGTTCTGCTGACACTCATGAGGGTCCAAGTTCGAATCCGCACGGGCGACATGCTATGCGCCAATACCAATGAGTTTTTCTAACTTATACAGTACGTAATACCGACTACTCTCAAACGGGGAAAACAACGTGAGAAAACCGGCATACGCTGAAGAAGAAATTGTATTGCGTTTGTGGAATTCTACCAATCCCCATTGGGCACGCGTAATGGACTGAGACGCCTATACACCCTCCTTGAAGTTAGGCCTGTGCCTATTTAAGCATCTTGCAGTAGGACGCTTAAATAGGCTAATGATGATGATGAATTCATTCGAAAATGTCTACAACAGTGGTAGCTTCGGATGCTTTGTCAACTCTAAACTAAAAATCCACGACAAGCTTCGTCAATAATAAAAACAAAAAGTATCTTAAAAGCCCTCCGCAGGCTCCGTATCACGGAACGCAACCGGCTCAAAGGAACCTATATCTATCACACAGCAGCATTCCCAACCTAAAAGGATTCTGTTAAAAATTCACTGATTTGACAATAATTTTACCTACCTAACATTCCACCGGTGTTAAAAAATAAGCTCAAAGCCTGAAGACCACCGCGCCGGGGCGCCGTGTCATAATTACTGTAACTAAAATAAACTTAACTGTCTTGGACTTTAAATAGCAACGAATTAAACCCAAGACTATACAGTGTTAAGTTACCTACGTTAAGCGCTGTCCACACGTTCGGAGACTTGCAGAACTTTTTTATGCATAATAGGCAGGCGCTTGACTACAATGTTACGATGGAAACGGTCGATGTGGACGAAGATAGATTGCACTGCCGCGCTTGTCAAGAATACAGTAATTAAGTATTTTTTTTTTGTAAAATTGAGCATAGACGTTACTGCACTCTTGTTTACCATTTACCCCAACAGCACAAATGTCTACAAAATATCGAAGTGTCTACAAATATCTAATAGATATATCTAGTAGATATTCTGTGCTGTGTGGGTGGGTGTCTACCTCTTCCGAATCAGTTATTACAATAAGGATCATAGTTTCATAATAGAGCTAGTCACAAGAATTCTGCAAACATATGCAATATACATTATTTTATATATAAACATAAATAAAAATAAAATAAATAATAAATAATCTAGTAAAAGCACAATTCACTCTGGATCTAAATACTGTTAGGTTGTTATTATTTCTGACAAAAGTGGCAACTGTTTTTGGACATAATCAATCAACGCTATCATATATATAAATACATACGAATAATGAGTGAATCGAGAATGAAGCCATTACAGAATAAATGATAAGAGAGTATTTCTTTATATCTATAGTTTTTATAAGTTAAACCTCTATATACAAATATCTTTATTAATAAAAAGAGTAAGTCAGTGAATGAATTCATGATCATGATACAAATATACAATGCATGCATTTTATCCCGCATGCGGCAAGCCAGAATCTCGGAAACTCGGATTTATCAGGCAAAAAATAACAATTTTAGGATAGAGTGAGCGAAGTTAAAATGATTATGAGATTTAACATTTAAAAAACATCTAAAAAGGGCAACTTTAGCAAAACAGTTTTGAAGTGTATTTTTTTTAATCTAAGTGTAATTAGTAAGGTGGTACCTATATCTACCTAAACCTTTAAAATACAAATTATCTCTTTTATGCTGTCTGTGCTCGCTATTTCCAGCTTATCTTAACGTGTAGAGCGCGCTTTAGATGTTTTAACATTTCGCCTTCCAGGATTACATTTCGTTGGCTACTCGGGCCAGGAATGCCAAGGCCAGCCCATCTCATCTTACATCGTGTTCACAACGTTATCTCGCATTAGCGTAGGATGAAGCCCTGATTTGGTCGAGTCAATATTTATGTGTGATAATGATAACGTAGTAGGTAGGCTTTAGAGGTTATTAGATCCTATTCCAATAGAACTAGTATGTAATAGAAATAAAACCGTAAACGGATTTCTTCTGAAACTACAGGGTGAAATAGCATCCTTTTAAACTAAGAGTCTACCCATCAAACTGAACATCTTTTACTATGGGAGCAAACCGATCGGAGCAACTACAAAATCAGCTGTTCCATTACTAAACTGCAATGCCTAAGTACTCGACTCAAATGTATGCAACAGCAGATTTTTTAGTTGCTCCGATCGGTTTGCTCCCATAGTAAAAGTTGTTCAGGTGATGGGTAAACTTTTAGTTTAAAAGGATGCCAATGATATCAATTTCACCCAGTATTGACTGAAAACGGCTCGTTAGTGAATTTGCTAATGAAAAATATCACCTTGGTATTCCATAGGCTACCTATATGCTTATAGAATTAAGTACAAGGTGAAGTTAATGCAAAACCTAAAAACCTGAAAAAGTAAGGAATCGTTAACTGAACCATATTTTGATGTGCAAATTTTAGAAATTAGCGACGAAAAGGCAATCGACAGCATCGATTTTAGAGTTTGTGCTCATTGCTAATGTAGACTATTATAGCAGATAATTACAAAAGGCCATTTTAGTAGCAGGATACGCAGGATATTTTCGAGTCCATGATAAACATACTTTCTGAAATTATTGTAATAATAGGTACCTATGGGATGTTTCAGACACGAGGCTACTTGACGCCTCCCATGAGCGAATCCCAAGAATGTCCCATAATTACCTGGGAAAGGGTCTTTTACTTATTCGTAGGTCTTTTATTTTTTATTTTTCTGCAAGATTTATACAAGTTACCAAAACGACAAAAATTACAAAGTATTCTTGGATAGTTTATCTAGTGAAATCATAAATTGAACACACGATTGAAATTACATCAATCTATAGAATTTCTTTTCGAAAAAATTTTTAGCGTTATTTTCTCAAACTATAATAGAATAACTGTCTTGCAACCGATTATAATTACTGGAATTTTACTCACATATTCAACATTAGTTTATCTAGTGAAATCATTTCAAAAAATCGATACAAACTACTTTTATATTAATTCTTTTAAATCGAAAATGCGGCAAACGCACGCCCTTTTCGGAGGGCTGCGCTGGCCTGGTCAATCGCGTTTCTCATAGAAAATATTCGCTTGAACCTATTTTTTTTTTCCGAATTCGCCAATTCAGCATTACTCTGAGAGCATCGACTGTTTATGCGAACTATGGGGGGACCACACCAGTGACGGCGAAGCGCCCTGGTAGGTCTACCGAACCAATGAACCTGCCCAAGGGGCACCCCTAAGGGGTACGGACCTCGGCAATGGGCGTTGCTGGAACTACGCGGACTACGATTGGGTAGTGGCGATCGGTGAGAACGCTTGAACCCGTAATGGGTACGGGTAGTAGGTAGGTACTCTAGTATTTATTTTGTGCTATTTCCCCATTTAAGTTTGCGTTAAAAGTAGGTTTGAGAACGTGCGAATGCTCTAATTGTCCTTTAGATTATCCTTAGACTATTCGAGACATATTCGGTGGCATTTAAATATATCTATATCATCTGTGGCCATAGTTGTGTGAATCAGGGCAATTAAATTTCCTTATGAATTCGCTATTTCAATTGTCAGCTATGTTTGGCCACATGTGTCTTTTGTTTCTACTTCTATTGAGGTCATAATTGTCATAAACAACTGTTACCTTCGAATGTAGTTTTGTTCTTCGATCTTTGTTTACAATTTACATTGGTAGTAACTTAACATAACAAATAATTTATGGTGATGTCATATTGTAGCTAATTCTTTGGATTAGCTATGATTTAACACGTATGTTTTAAAGGTGTTAAAAGATTTTGTTTGTTTTCATTAAAATGTGTGTTGCCTTTTTAGGGTTCCGTACCCAAAGGGTGAAAACGGGACCCTATTACTAAGCCTACGTTGTCCGTCCGTCCGTCCGTCCGTCCGTCCGTCCGTCCTACCTATTTAGACTGTAACTTTTGAACCGTAATAGCTATATAGATAGTTAAAATTTTCTCAGATTATGCGTTATTACGGCGGATTTGTTAACATTTTTATTATTTGTTAAGGCTATTCTACCGTTGGCGCGCTCCATACAAACGTAGTTTGGTGATATTTTCAATACTATCCAATTAAAGTCAATGAAATTTTTCAAAAACAATCTAGTAACTAATTTCTATGTCGGTATGAAATCAGATTTTCGATAAAATTTTTAGTTTTAAAGTTACAGTGCCACAAATATTTCCATACAAATCTTAAATTAATCCTAGCATTGAAACTGTATATTTTAACGAAAATTTGACTTCATACCGACATAGAGATTAGTTACTTGATTGTTTTTGAAAAATTTCATTGTCTTTAATTAGATTGTACTTATTGAAAATATCACCATACTACGCTTGTATGGAGCGCGCCAACAGTAGAATAGCCTTAACAAATCCGCCGTAATAACGCATAATCTGAGAAAATTTCAACTATCTAGCTATTACGGTTCACGGTTACGGTTTTTTTTAACCAACCAACGTTTTTTTTTTAAATAAATCCTACGATACTATGTACAGGATGTAACAAAACTAACCTAGTAGTATTTAAATGGGTGGTTTAGTTAGACCATCAAACTGCAAAACTTTCACTATGGAGCCAACATCGAGAAAAATTAAAAAAAAACATCAGCCGTTTCACTCGATTCAAATGTAGGTAAGGTAGTAAGAACAGTTTCAAAGTTGGCCTCGGGTTTCAAATTTCGTTTTAGAAAAAATACGAAGTTGCTTAATCTGATCCATAGTAAATCATTCAAAACAGTTAACGTTTTCTGTTTTTACGTTAGTTGAAATTCAAATCCCTTCTTCTACAAACTTATTTATGCGTAAGATCATAGCGATTTGGGTGTAAAATTGGAAAAACTGACGGTAAATAAAAGTTTGTAGTTTCGTATTCGGATATGTCGACGGCATTAGCATTTCAAAGGCCTTTGTTTTCTTCAAAATGTCAGTGAATACTGTGTGATAAATTGTGATTGGTTTAAACAGTTTAAACTTTAAAGCTTATAGAATACGCTTAAGCCTAAACCACAGTTAAAGAAATAAGGAAAAATCATCTATTTGAATCTCTATTAAATACCACAGAAAGACGGAGCTACCGTTTGCAGATAAGCAGTTTATTCTTCCTTCCTATAGCGAAACCATAATAGGTACAGGGTGTAAGGATTAAAAAGTATCATTACATTAACCTTTAAACCACATACTGTACCCGTCAAACTGAACAACTTTCACTATGGGAACAATATTAAAAATAAAACAGATGTTCCATAGAAAACATCAATCGCTGCTCGGCCCAAATCTAAGACTCTTAGATTTGGGTCTAAAATTCAAAACTAAAAATTTTTTATTCAAAATAATATCATATAGTTAGCTTTTTGACGTCATTTTTTGACTCTACCACCGCGTCGGAAGGTGTTCCGTTGAGAGAAGATGCGGCCAGAAACTCTACAACACACCTCTTTTAAACAAAACAAAATGTACAAAGTACAATTAAAATACGATATTGCATGCATTACATAGTGTAAAATAGTCAAGACCAGACATTTTGGTCATTCAAATAATCATCGAGTTTATACTTAACCTTTTTTACAGAGGACTTGTTTAACATGAGACTTAAACTATTTGTCTAAGAGCAAGGATCTCCTTTATTCTTTAGAATTCTTTAGAATAAAGGAGATCCTTGTTCTTTGGGGTGGGGGCTTCCTCCTAGCGGTCCACCCCGAGGGCGTCACAAGCTACCAAGTTTGTGGTGTCGGCTGAACGATCCACTCCTGCCGGAGTCTGGTGCCAAGCAGCTTGCTGCGTCCCGTCGGTGTGCAGGAGTGCCAGTGCCATTCTGGGTAAGCTCGCTACATCTTCGACCACATCTTTGTCCTGTGGACTACATTGAGGTCAAAAGCAAACCCATCGATACAAAAAAAAAGACCCAAATGTATTTTTTCACGATTTCAGTGTTGTTCCCATAGTGAAAGTTGTTCAGATTGATGGTCTAAAGTGTAACCAGTTTAATAATATGTAACGCATGTAATTGTACACTCTGTATTGTTACAATAAAGCACCAACCATTTGTGTCACGATTCAATTTGTTACACAATGTAAAACTTATGCTTTGTACTAAGCTCCTTTGACCCTGCACACCCTGAGAGTGACAATAGCATTCCTTTTAGATAATGTCATTGTAAAATCCACTTCGAACAATATTAATTTAAAATTGAAAAAGCGGCAAACTAAGAAAACCGTTCGACTCACGGGTCACGGCGACCGTAAAGAGCGCGACCCTCTGCGACCCACGGCGACCGCAAACTGTCGCTCGTCTGTAAGAGCCCTAAGGCTTATCTTACTAAATAAAATAGGCTGACCTAGCATTGTTGTTATGATTCGGAAGTTTAGTTGTGTTAGCACCTTTATGACGTCACACCAATTGTCATAGAGGTGTCAATTTGTTTAAGTTATGTGTTTGTTGTTGACACAGAAGCCTTATAGGCCTATTCTCGTCAAACACAGGGTTTTGAGCTGTATTTTTTACATGATAAAGATCATATTCCACAAACAGCCTATACGTACGCTACATACGTACGATAATCGACAAGTGCCTTCTATAAAACATCGTATTTTTTCAGCAATTTCAATGTGGCGGCTCCTTTATTTAAACTGGTTTAGGTTGATCATTATATTAGGTAAATAAAACTTGATAATCATAAAATTATTAGCCTATCATCCACTACTGTTGAATATACAGGGTGAAATTGATATCATTAGCATCCTTTTAAACTTAGAGTCTACCCATCAAACTGAACAACTTTCACTATGGGAGCAAACCGATCGGAGCAACAAAAAAATCTGCTGTTCCATACTAAACTGCAATGCCTACGCGACAAAAATGTATGCAATATCAGATTTTTTTTTTGCTCCGATCGGCTTGCTCCCATAGTAAAAGTTGTTCAGTTTGATGGGTAGACTCTTAGTTTAAAAGGATGCTAATGATATTAATTTCACCCTGTAGTACAGGTATCAGGGTAAACAGTTGCATTACTTTAAGCGGTGATTGTACCCATGATACTGAACAACTTTCCATAAGAAACTACAGGAAATTCGCAATTTTTTTTTCGATTTTTCATAACAATCGTTCAATCATCTGATTGCATTTAGTGTGGAAAAGTCCAACAATTTTTTTACGATTTTCCTATAGGTTTCTTAGGGAAACTTGTTCTAATCTTAGTGAATACCGAATTGATAGCTCGCCATTTTTTTTATTTTTTTATTAATGATGGGTTTGCTCTTGACCTCAATCCAGTCCTGAGGACGACGATGGGGTCGTAGAATCTGTAGCGAGCTTACCCAGAAGAAGCCTATTCACTCGTACTTTAAAGGAATTCGGGTTGTAAGCGCTCTGAAATACTGACGCAGGCAGGGCATTCCACTCCTTGGCTGTGCGCATTACAAAAGATTCAGAAAGGCGCTTGGTGCGGATATGTGGGATGTCAACCAAGAAGGGGTGATATCCCGCGGTGCGTCCTCTGGAAGTCCGATAGCTGGCCATTGCTGGCTTTCAAATAATACTGATGCGTATGTAGTCTACCAAAACGAATTAGGCACACATGGTTACACCCTGCCTGAGGGTAGGCCTGTGCCCAGCAGTGGGATGTATACACATGATGATGACGATGAAGTACCGAATTTGCCACTGGAATTAAGCCTAAAATATGCAAAACCCACATAACAATAAATTATAATGACGAGATGATAAATGATCCATTAAATAAGTTCAATCTATAGTTATCAGAGGATCTACGTAAGATGGATCAACTACTGAATGCATCGTTTGGATGCAGATCGCTGCAATTAATCACAATTATGCGCTACTGATGTAGGGCTGTCACAATAAAATTGAAGTAAATATTCATGTGCTACCACTGAAACAAGGAAAAGTGTTTGAAAACTTTAACATTTCATAGCTTTTGATTAAATGACCTGATTGAAATGAAATATAAAAACCACGTCAGAGGCCGTAAGGCGGTCTGAAAAAACTCTGACACCAGGGCTCTGCCCACACGATAAGAAGAAGAACAATATATAGGTATTTCTCCAAACGAAACCCTATAGTTTTATGAAAACCCCACAACACGAAAAACAAGTTAAGCAGACAAAAATGGGAAAAATAATCTTAATGCGATTAAGTACATAGATTGATTATCAACTTTTGCAAATATTTTCAATATAAAAAATTACGGGCACTACGGAATTTGGAAAATTTATCATTTGAAAATCTTGAATTTGGACCCAATCGCAAACACCTATTTGGTGCTAAAAATGTACCTAAAATAACATTTTGACTTTGATTTTGACATTTTGATGTTGCAGTTTTTGTTCCCAGCTGAGTTAGAAAGAGAAGGCAGGTAATTTTTTTTTTAATTAAGCGTTTATTTTTTAGTTAATTTTCTCCATGGAGTTCGAATGATTTTTCGCGAATACTTTTGCCAATTACAACCTACAGTTAAAAATTTAAATAAACTCGATGAGTTGCAAGAAAAATTAAATTAGTTTCTTAAAATGAAGTCTTCTGTCCATAAAAATTATAAAATAAAGGCAAAAAAAAAACTTGACATACAGAATTAAATCCATAATTCACTTGCATGACAAATATAAATATTACAGACTAGCGGCCCGTCCCGGCTTCGCACGGGTGGACGTCTAATGTTTTCTAGCAATATATATAGCCTATGTTACTCAGGGTGAATGCAGCTTTCTAATGGTGAAAGAATTTTTTAAATCGGCCCAGTACTTTTTAAGCCTATTCATTACAAACATACAAACATACAAAAATAGGTACAAATCTTTCCTCTTTATAATATTAGTGTAGATATAAATATTGTCACTTACAACCCTATACCAAGCGCCACAGTAAAACGGGACACGTAATCTTCTAACACGATAAAGTAAACCTTACAACCACAAACTTACGATTGATATTACACTGCGTGTATAACATGATAAATTAGTTGTTCCGTTTTATAGATAAGAAAGATAATTGACGCGCAATAATAGACTCAATTACAGGCAAATAGGGCACAGATGTTTTAATTTTAATAGTTGTAGGAACAGGGTCTGGATTCGAGGAACAAAATCACTTGTTAACCTCTGACGCAAGAAGAAGGTTGTTACAATAAGTTAAAAGATGTGTGTTGTAGAGTTTCTGGCCGCATCTTCTCTCAACGGAACACCTTCCGACGCGGTGGTAGAGTCAAAAAATGACGTTAAAATCATCATCGTCATCTATGTGATATTATTTTGAATAAAAAAATTTGAATTTTTGAATTTTTTTTTGCATCTGTCTGCCTCTACAGGGTCCTTCTTAATATGCTGACACTTTTTTAAGGGGATGATCAGACAGTCCAGCTGAACAACTTTCTCTTATGGGACCAATGTCGAAATCGCGAAATGAAAATCAGCTGTTCGATACAAAACTGAAATCCTATTCGATAGATCAATCCGTAAAAGTTTGTCGAAAGATTCCAATTTCATTCAACTGGAATGAAATGAAACTCTCGCTCTCTCTCTTCTGGATGTAATGGTGGGTTTAGACAATGACAATTTCGCGGCGCCTAATTTTTAGCTCGAAAAAAAACCACGGCACGCTTTCGTTTACACGCTGCTAATTTCCAGCGCCAATTTGTTGGCATACGAATGGATTTGCTAGAGAAAACCGTGCTAACGATTAGCACGACCCGTTTACACGAGTCTAAAAATTAAAAAGGGGGATGCGAGGGACGCGGGCGGAGGTCACTAGCGACGCGTGCTTTTTTCCTTGCTTTTTTCCGTGCCTTAAAATTGTCGTGCCAAAACTGTTTATACGGTGCTTTTTTTCAGGCGCCGCGCCGCGCCGCAGAATTTGCGCCTAAAAATTGTCATCGTCTAAACCTACCATAAGAATGTCTGAACATATGGGTGTATAACACTTGTAACGGGATCTTGCTTTACGATCATCGTTATCGGTAAATAGTACAGGCATATTTCAATATGAAGTACCAACGACTCCTCTATTGTAACTCTAAACTTAACACTTGTTTAAACCATCAGCAAAGCTGTTTTGAATATTTGATGTTGTGCTTAAAGTTATTAAATAAAGATATTTTCTGCTTAAAACCTTCGTTGTAGAGTATATTTTTGATTGTTTTTGGTGGCTGTGTTTTTTTCTTCGACTTAGAGTAAATATTAAAACTGTTTCTACTACTATACTGTAGGTATCGTATTACAAGTCTATGATAGTTAAAGTTACTAAAATTGAGATCGCAAAATAAATTTTTTTTGTTCCATAAGTTTAATAAACATCAATACTTTAAGACTACTCGACACAAATATACAACGTATTAGCGCAAAACCTCATACACCCCAACTGATTTATAACAAAATAATTAGATTGAAATAATAATTTCATTATTTTCATAGTTAAAATTTAAAGTTATTCGCATTTTAAGTTTTAAGGCAAAAATTATTTGTTATCATTTCAGCAATGAATGAAAGCGCTAACGTACTCATGAATACATTTTAATAATCTTGTTTTGGTAGTAAGTAGGGTGAGTGTAATATTTTGATAAAAAATTACCTATGTTGAAACCATGATAATCCGATTCTGCTCTCGATTCTAAACAAACTACCTACTTTCTAGTTTTGCGTTAATTCATTAACACGTTGTATAGAACTGTAGATTTTTTCGCAATTTCAATGTTGTTCCCATAGTGAAAGTTGTTCAGTTTGATGGTCTGACGCAGCCCTTTAATTATGTAACGCATTTAAGTTTACACCTGTAGGTTCAACATCGATAGGAACGAAAAGTTATCGAGTGGCGACCGCGTACAAAGCGCAGCGTGGGAAGGCCACACGGTGGACCGATGGCCTGGTAAAGACGGCGGGAACCCGTTGGACGAGGGCAGCGCAGGACCGGTCGTTATGGCGATCCTTGGGGGAGGCCTATGTCCAGCAGTGGACGTTTATCGGCTGAGATGATGATGATGATAGTTCAACATTATGAATCCTGTTAGGACACAGCAGTTTTAAAAGAGAGTATTTTCAAAGTCTGATTGTATCTATCATGAAAGGATTGGAATGTGTAGTTTCTGAATCGGTCTATCGTTTTCTTTTTCGTCACACAACCTTGACAAACATCTTTAGCATACAAAACTCAGGAATTTTAGTTCGTTTTGTATCATTGTTTACGCAGAAGTCTGGACGGCATTCTTGCATGATTATTAACAATTCTACACGCTTAAAAACCGTTTTTCTATTATTCGGATATTTGTTTTTTTTTTGGATTCTGACTTACATACTTGGAGTGCGATTTTTGAATCTCATTCGATGAGTTCACCAGTTGAAAATGACAAAATTATTGTGGAGATACGCATCTTTCTACTGCTCGCGCCATCTAGGTGGATACGCAATAACACCTTCTGACATTAGGGACCTCCCCTCCAAAAGCATAACACGGTTCATGAAGTCCGTGGGCCTAGGAAATGGCCTTTAGGTCTAGGGTGACAGCTACAATAGATCTATTCAAGTCGCAGTAGCTATTTGTCATTGCGAATGAGATTCAAAAATCGCACTCCTGTCCCAAAACTCAACTTCAAGCCGAAAACAGGAGATAGGTAGACCAGTTTAGGGGGAAAATAGAAATACAAAAAAATAGCGAAGTTTGATCGTTTTCGAGATTAAGCTTGTAATTTTATCGAAGATTATGATTGTATCGTATCAACAGCTGTTGGTCTTACAAAGAAAATAAAATAAATCGCTTGCGCTATAATAATTTGTAGCAGGTAAAAACTAAAAGTTCGGAGCAGGGTGGTAATTTTCACAATGTAAAAAAATTTAATGTTTCAAAAACGATCATTCTTACTTTTTTTTACAAGGGCAATATTTATGAGTCGCAAATAACACCCTGTATGCCTACCGATACAGATAAACGTATTGAGTCTTATGTAAACAACAACACTTTCATGTAACTATTTAAAAATTCGCGAAAAATATGACGATATTGGTTTATCTTATCAAAAATTCTTACCTAGTACGGTAGCACTGAAATAATCATTGTGTTCGGTCTTAGCTTAAGGTTAAACAAGGATTATTTTGTGTAGGAAGGAACAGTAATTAACGGACCGGTGTGGACCGACGACCTGGTGAAGGCGGGGGAACCCGTTGGATGAGGGCAGCGCAGGACCGGTCGTTATGGCGATCCTTGGGGGAGGCCTATGTCCAGCAGTGGACGTCCATCGGCTGAGATGATGATGACAGTAATTAAAACATAAACTTAGAGCGAGCAAAGCGAGCTCGACTTTTCTCTGCTCTACGAATTGGTTACAGACAGAGCTCAATCAATCTATCGAATTTGCCGCCCCTAGTAAAGTGCCGCCCGGGGCATTTGCCATTGGCGCAATATCGTAATATGTAATATCGATTTCGAAGAACCAGTTTTCATGTTTAGGTTCATTTGTTCAGAACGTTTGAATGAAATGGAAACCTTTACCTAAAGATACTTTCAGACTAAGATTTCAGATTGCATTAACATTTAAATTGCACGTAGAAGTCTGTCCACAAAATTGTTTATATGGACTCAGTCCATTCTTCATAAACAACGATCCATACAAAACGCTTGCGCCTCCACACAATAAATGTGAAAATCTCATGATTCCTGAGACTTCTAAAAACGAATGGAACGTAGCCACAGAAAAGATAATACAGTAAAGCAACATCATGAAAGCGCTCGAATCGACGCATGTACACAGAAGTGCGATTTTTGAAAATCATACGAGTGACTTTGCAGTAGAAAATTTCAAAATTACTATGGAGATTATGCATCTTTCTACTGCCAAGTCGCTCGTATGATTTTCAACAATCGCACTTCAGGCAAAAGTGCCACGTACCTACCTACATGGCCCGCTAAGGTACTTCGGAGCGCAACAGTACTCGTGAGATTCAAAATCACGATCGAATTGTCCTTAAATCAAAATCAATCAACAAACATAGGTACATACATATTCTCACGCCTGTGTCCCATTCCAAAATCAATCAAAATCAAAATAATTTAGTTTCAGAGAACTTACGTGGTCCATTTGTTCGTAACAAAAATAAATTTACAGTAAAACTTACAAACTATGTTAGTAAACAGTAATTTAACATTATGACACAAATAACAGTACAAAAATATATTGCACACTGCTTTATGCATGTAATTTGGGTATTTGACTACATACAATATATTTTATTTTTATCTTTTCAATAAAAAAAAAATAATAGAAAATAACACTAAACTCCCATTTTCATGGAGTTTTTGGCTTGAATACTATTTTTAATAAAAAGATAATCTATAAAAAGTAATGAAATGTTGATGACGTCACAACTCATTATTTAGTAGAAATGTTCATACAAAGCGCACGTTTTGACGTTCGATAAAGAGTAGCTGATTTGACTAGTTGTCAAGCACAGGCGTGCATTACCACCAGGCACAAGTAGGCAATCAGAGCTGAAAAAGAGCCTATACGGTGTTTTCAGCATAATTGTGCCCACGACTATACCCCGACTGCTATCAAACATATTTTTAATACTATACCTACCATATTTACAATCCACTTTTCGCTGAGAGTGCCTGAATTCTGTCCAGCACCAGCACCAGAGTGGCAAGTAGGTAGATAGTGAGCCTGTTGGTCACCAACTTGCCACTGGTTTGTATACTGTTTCACGTTTAATTTCTTACCTATTTCTTCATAACACTGGTCTCTTTATTGACGATCAATCTTCGCTAGTTGATGAATATTATTAACGACCACAAGTCAAATGAAAACTTCGCGAAAAGATTTGAACTGCACATAATTTATCTAAACACATTTGATCTTTCACTACAAACCTTACTTTATTTATAATTTGTCAATATTAACAAAATACACAGCTAGAAACAAAATATTCAGCTAATTTCTACCCAAACACATAAAAAACTAGATAAAAAACAATTGAAAACATTTGAACACGCTCGGAATTCAACAAACTGTCAAAGTCAAACAAAACAAAATCGGCCAACAAAGGGCTGCGTTCCGAACCTACGCCCCAGGTGCACCCCGAGTGCAACTTTTCACACTAAACGCCGTTCAAGAGTGCTATTTTTGAAATTCACACATCTTGATTCGTGTACGAATAATGCATAAATTCCATAGAGTTTGGCATCACTCTCGTGTACGAATTAGGATGTGTGACTTTAAAAAATCGCACTCCAGAGCCTCGGTGAAAACGTTCTTACCATAGAGCGAGTTGAAAAAACAACCGCACCCAAAGGTCGTGAACGCAGCCAAGTGAACAACGTCAAGAGCGCGCATGCAACCAAATAGCGAAGATACAATCTATCAATGAGATGCCAAGCACTTCGTTGTTTTCACGCGAGGTTGGTTAATACATTACGCATGCTTATATTGTGACAATAAATAGCGAAGGTCAAGCGTCACGTATTATCGCGTGGTTAATGCGTACTTTGCATTTTTGTCGTATAGTTTTTAACAAGTGTAAATGCATAGTAGCCATAGATCGTTTGTATTGCGTGAGCTTGTGCCGTTTGAAAACTGCCTATTGCGCGCTGCGTGCGTGCATTCGGGGCCCGCCCGAACTTCGGGCAGTTCTTGCGCGCCATATTTGAATGTGGAATTAATCTTTTGGATGCTTTCTTTGTTTGTGTTTATAGAGTATGACTGTAAATTGTTAGATGATTAATAATTAATGAGGAGACAAGTAGGCACTGCCTAATTGCCTATATACACTGCACGCGCATGTTGTCAAGTAGCCTATTCTGACATGTTCTACTGCTGATTTAAATGTGTTACGTGCAAAAAACACTCTCCTGAAGCATGACACTGCGTGTACGTGAAAGAACCCGCTCCGGTGACCTTGGGCCGGCGCGAGTATGCGATAGGGTCGATACCTTCCGAAAACGAGAAAATACATATGTATCTACCTACCTAGATGATATTTAATTTACGTAAAGTAAATATAATGTATTATCATTGCAGTTAGTATTGTAGTGTCCATTTCACGTCATGCTCGATACCCATAGTATAAGTGTAGGTAGCAAATGTAACAATCAATTATTATAATCCAAATCAGGTACCTAGGTCGTGTATTTTTTTAAATCGTGCTTGTAGGTGGGTATTATCGGGAAAAAAGTACTAGGGGGCGTAATCAATCATCAAAATAAAAATACCTACATTTTGAATTAACTGTTTTAAAGGACGTTAAGTATGAGTAGGCAGGTAGGAAACACAACAATAAACTCGACGTGACATGTTTCCGCACGTGACAATAAAGTCGCGTACCTACTCGCGTCGTCCACCGAGTCGAGCGAGCGAGAACATCCTTGGGATTCGGCCGTCATTGACATGACGTCCCACCCGCTCGCAACCCGCGTTCCTACCCGCGCTCGCCCCCGACCCGCACACATAGCCGCGAGCGCTTTTACGAGCACACATGCAAGAGTGTCGCTTCTTTTCGCGTAGTGTATATTTTCTTTGCCTGAAGTACCTTAGCTGGCCGTGCACGTGGCCGTGGCGCTCGCCTGTGTGCGTGCGTCGATCCCAGCGCTTGCATGAAGTCGCTCTACTGTATATCTCTTTTCTGTGACTAAGCCGTTAACCCGTTAGCACTGGCGCCAGATCAAATGTCACTTTGCATTAAACTCGTCCGAAAGTCCAGTTTGATAAAAAAATGCAGTAAAAAACCATATGCGGCTATCATGTCAAGTTCGTTGATCCTTTTAACTTTTTTTAAATGTGTCTATTTTTATGTCTGCATAGTAATAAAAATAGGTACCTAAGTACAGAGTGTAAATATAAATGCGTTAGATACTTCAGATTTATTTTGCATACTAAAGCAACAAATTAGATCGATTCTAATGCTGATCGATATTTTTTTTTTTGGTTCATATCAAGGTAAAGAGATTATAATATCCCATACAACCGATGTCTTCAATAAATACTCTCATTTATAGAAATTAAAACGTTAATATTATTATTATTAAGGAACTAAGAAACTGAGGTGTTCTCAAAAGTCAAAACCACCATTTCCAAATAGAGATGATTTTTTTATTTCTATTGTTGGCTTTGATGGCATTGACATAGGTACAATAATTCTAAATTCAAGAATACCCATTAAAGACCACTGAAAACTAAAACTAGCTCAAACAAAGATAGAAACGCTTCACAACAAAACAATAAATCTTTTATTGACACACAAGAACGTTCTATTTCGCGGGCATCTTCATAAATGGTGCCAAGGTGATATTAAAAAATAAAAATTATGTCGATCGATTCTCATAAGATGCCACTTGAACAATAAAAAAACCGATCAAGTGTGAGGTGGCTACTCGCGCACCGAGGGTTCCGTAATCCGTACCACACCACCACACATTAACTTCAAAAAAGTTTGGTTTTCTAAATGACCTTTAGCGCGAAACCGACTCACACTTGGCAGGTTTTTTTTCATATACTGTAGAGTTTGCTCTATAATCATACTAAGTTTGACGCTTGTACGTATTACCGTTTAATAACGGTAATACGTACAATACGTATATCGTAATCGATAGAGCGAGAAGAAAAAACATAGATAAAAACTAGTTTATTGTATGAGGTCCCTTCATTTTTAGGGTTCCGTACCCAAAGGGTGAAAACGGGACCCTATTACTAAGCCTATGTTGTTAATATTTTTATTATTTGTTAGCAAATCCGCCATAATATCGAACATTCTGTGATCATTTCAACTGTTCATAAGTTACAGCCCCAAATAGGTAGGACGGTAGGACAGACGGATGATCGGATGGATACACGGAGAAAGTAGGCTTATGAATATTAGGGTCCCGTTTTCACCCTTTGGGTACAGAACCCTAAAAAGTATGCATTCGAAATTTAAATGCTTGACGCACGGAAAAACTAAATGGCATCGCGTCGTTAAATCTGAAATATGCCGATAATGTTTAACGCTGATCACAATTTATGTGTTTTTGATTATGTTTATTATGTTATTCCATTGATTTTTATTCGACAACACACCTAAATAGTTATTTCATTGTAATTTATGATTTAACTCCAAGTTTTAGTGTCTTAAACGTTTTTATGACTTCATTACTCAACGCAACGTCGTAAGATGGGTAGTTAAAAAATGTATAAATTATTAGAATACTTAGATAAGCACATACCTACCTGTAACTGAACGTCCGTATACAGGGTGTCACAAAAGAGGTAGTAATATTTACTTGGGTTGTTTAGAACTTTAGATCATCAAACGAAGTTGGTTCCATAGAGAAAGTTGTTCAGTTTAACGGTCTGATCATGCCCTTAAAAAGTGTCAGCACATTAAGAAGAACCCTGTAGGTATGTCGTTACCATTTTAGGTCCGCCACACACATACGGAATTACAATCCGGAATTCCGAATCAGAATTGTGATTTTGTATAGGATTTGATATCTCCGCAATTCTGAACGCTGTGGTGGAGGGGGAAAATCCATATGAAATCGTAATCCTGATTCACGATTCCGGATTGCAATTCCGTATGTGTGTGGCGGACCTTATTCCTAGGAAGTGTCGAAATGAACGAGCCTTAGCACTGTAGGTGCTTTGTAGGTGAACCAGTTTTTAGACAACTGTCAAAATTAACCGCTAGTTTGCTACCTACTTGATCCTTGCAGATTACAAAATAATCTTAGATGTATTTTTTGTTCTGCTTCGGATGACGCAACTCCTACAAAAAAAAAATCATAGCAAAAAGAAAAAAAGTGTAGGTATACTTAAAGAATATTTATCTTATCTTATCTTAGTTTTTTAGAGTTTTTGAAGAGTACCGAAAGGGTGAAAATGGGACCCTCCTATACCTACATAAGCCGATGCTGCCCGTCCGTCCGTCCGTCCTAGTTTCAGATGGCTGTATCTTCTGAACCGTAATAGGTAGCCAGTTGAATTTTTTACAGAATATGTCATTTTATTGGATTTGATGACAAGTAATAAAAAAAGTAAATATAAGGAACTAGTTTTTATCAGCGTTTTTTCTTCTCACTTCGTAAAACCGGTGATACAAACGGCAAACTTGGTGTGATTATAGTGCAAACTCTACAATGTGGAGAAAACATAATTTTTTTTTATGCACAATATTTTAAGAAAAGGTGGTATGGAACCCTCCGACTCGCACTTGGCCGGTTTTTATTTCAACTACTATGTAGTCGGCTGCATTTTTATCAGGAAAATTAATTTCATTCATTCATTCATTCATTCAAAAACACGATTGACATTTTCTATGGAACAATTTTTTTTATCGCGATTTCAACCTCAGTACTTATATGCTTATTATCATAGACATTATTATGTCTATGGTACTTATAACTAAAGTCATAATCATAAGGAAGGGGCATCCCCTTATACTGTAAGTTTACACCATGTATACAGGAAAGCATCGCCATCGGTACAATGTCGCTATTCTCTGTTTACACAAATTATCAATTCGTACAATGATCGGTACAATTCTGGGATCGTTACAATTTAGCCATTCGTACAAACCAAAGGGACATACTTTCCTCACAGTGCAAACAGGGGTTAGAGTAATGGTAGGTTTAGACGATGACAATAACGCGGCGCCAATTCTGCGGCGCCTGAAAAAAAGCACCGTGTAAACACTTTTGGCACGACAATTTTACGGCATGCCGCAGAATTGGCACCGCGAAATTGGCATCGTCTAAACCTACCATTATAATTAAATAAATACCGAATAAAAACGTTTAAAGTTTACAAGTCCGTTACTAATGCAAACATACACTTTAGATTAAATCACACATTTATTTACATTTCGTATGATAACGTCGTTATTGGTGCGATAAAGATAAACATAAATTGGCTGGAAAATAAAATATATTTATATATCTTTGTGTTTAACAGAATCAATCACTCACATTCAAATTCATATTATGGTCCTTTTGAACTAACGCACAATATTTCAAGGTTATGATCAATAAAATTGATCATAAAATACCTAATTAATTTAAGTGTCATGAAAAAAAATATAAAGATTTGACACAGTCGATTTGTTTTTTACAATTTCTATTAGTGCTATACAGGGTGAAATTGATATCATTGGCATCCTTTTAAACTAAGAGTCTACCCATCAAACTGAACAACTTTTACTATGGGAGCAAACCGATCGGAGCAATATAAAATTCAGCTGTTGCATACATTTGAAACGAGTAGGCGTTGCAGTTTAGTATGGGACAGCTGATTTTTTAGTTGCTTCGATCGGTTTGCTCCCATAGTAAAAGTTGTTCAGTTTGATGGGTAGACTCTTAGTTTAAAAGGATGCCAATGATATCAATTTCACCCTGTAGATAAAGATTTATAAAGTAACTAGTTTAGTTTGATGGTCTGACGGCACCCTTAAAATATTGTAAGTAGTATAATGCTAAAAGTAAAAAAATATGCATTATTTTACATTAATGCATGTACTACTTAAATTATTCAACTTTAAAGGACTAAACATAGGAATTTTAATAAGTACACAAAAACAACAGCTAAACAAAAACCTCTCTCCTAAACAAAACAGTTTTCCCTCCAACATTGTATCCGACCTTCCATATACAAACTCCTTTCAAAAGATGTTTAAGAACAATACAAATGAGGAAATTTTACTCTGAATAGTAAAACAAATATTATGCTAAATAGTCATCAACTTACGTGTTCTCCATGTTATTAACACTAAACAATAAACACAGGCTGTCAGAGACCAAAATTGTCTGAAAATGTTAATTAAGCAAAACAATTTCTTACTTCACTTTGCAGTTCAAACTTTTATAAAATTGAAATAAACACGCCCCATAATTCACATAAAAATCACTGGCAGTTTACTGTTAATTTAAAAAAAAGAAAAGAACTGTCACTTTTGAAGTTTTAAAAATGTTTTTAAAAGTTCGCGCGCGCGGGAAATTCGTGTTTCGAACGGAACGGTGTACGTCAGTCCGGCTAGGCCGTCGCGATAATACTACGCTTGGCGCCAAACTTGCACCTGATTTAAAGGGGAGTACACACGATGCGTATAATAATAATTCTATATTAAAAACTGAGGTGAATCACTGAATATGAAATAATTTTGAGAAAATTTTATGAAAAATTGTGAGTTATTTTCACAGGTGTGGTGTGGCTACGATGAAGACTTTTTTATTCTGCAGCTCTATTTTTTCCGAAGGTTAATTCCAAGACCAAGACGTGATCGAAACTGATAAAAGTCTAAAGAGCGACTTTCTGTAATTATTTTAACTTTTCTACCTGAAAGCTTGTAAAATACCGGTGTGTGGCAAAAAATTTAATGTTATTGATAAATAAATTTTTAATATAGTTATATTGCCATCTAAAAACAAACATTTTAAGTACATACATTGAATAAATAAATAATATAAATAAATAAATAACGCTCACAGGCACATACATTGTAATGATCCCAAGATTCCCAAGTAAGCACTATAGGCTTTTTTTGGAAACCAGCATACAACAACGGCACGAACATATACCTAACATCCATGACCGAACCGGGATTCGAACCCAGGACCTTGGTTTGGCAGTCCAGCGTGGCAACCATTATAATAATATTTATAATACACCAACCGGGTCGTCGAATGTATAGAACAGACGACGCGAACAAAATCTGTGCACCACGATCAGCAGTGCAGGAGTGCGATTTTTGAATCTCATTCGCTGAGATCAGCAGTTGAAAATGTCAAAATTACTATGGAGATATGCATCTTTCTACTGCTGATTTGACTTTCAAAAATCGCACTCCTGAAGTAGTTATGATTTTTGAAAGTCAAATTGCAGTAGAAAGATGGATATCTCCATAGTAATTTTGTCATTTTCAACTGAACTCAGCGAATGAGATTCAAAAATTGCACTCCAGGGCACGTGCTGGGCGTGTCGCGGTGCGTGCAGTGTTTTTAGCGATAGGTATCAACCTATCGCTAAAAACACTGCACGCAGTTCAGGAGTGCGATTTTTGAAACTCATTCGTTGAACTCAGCCGTTGAAAATATCAAAACTACTATGGAGATACGCATCTTTCTACTGCTGATTTGAATTTCAAAAATCGGACTCCTGAAGTATGATTTTTGAAAGTCAAATCAGTAGTAGAAAGATGCATATCTCTACAGTAATTTTGACATTTTCAACTGCTGAACTCAGCGAATGAGATTCAAAAATTGCACTCCAGGGCGCGTGCTGGGCGCGTCGCGGTGCAGTGTTTTTAGCGATACGAATTGTGCATAACGTAAAGTTTTTGGTTGTGGTTTTGTTTTGGTGGTATCGTTCAAATTTAGGGCGATTGAGGCCCTGATCATTCCCTTAAATAAAAAACCGTCAGTATTTATGGGACTAATGGGACAAAATGTGTGGGTAGATATAAATGGAATGTAAACTTTTTTTTTATTCAACATAGCCATGACGCTTTGTTTATATTAATGGTTACTTACGATTACAAAGTACCTAATATAATCTGAGGAATGCGTGTACGCATACAAATAACACGTAAGTCTACATAAAACGTTATTTTCCCATTAATTTTCCACTGTTACAAACTGTGCAAATAAATATAATTTATGTATTTTGTAGAATAAAAAACGTCATTGAGAATAAATATTGGTATTATCAAAATTTTATTAAATGGGGTTTTTTTTCGTCAACTGCAAGAAAACACAATTTTACACTGAGCTAAGCAATTTACTAAGTATTGGTCAACTGAAAATTAAATAGGGTAAAATGTAGGGTTGCCAACCGTCCTGTCTTCCCAGGATATTTCCGGACAGTTTTTAAGTAACGTCCTGCTAGGTTTTTAAAAGCTTCAGTAAAGCATGGTTCACAACACAACCACAGTATAAAAAAAGAAAGTAGATGAGTACTTCGGTACATCAGGGGGCCACAGTCACATATAATGTTCAGAGGAGTTTCAATCTCTTTGCAGAATCTGTAGCCGGTATAACATAGGCTGTTGACCTATGCAGAGTGCTTCATTGTTTCTGGTATTCCCTCTTTTCCCCACAGTACAGGGTGTTAGGGTAACAGTTGCATTACTTTAAGGGGTGATTGAACCCATGATACTGAACAACTTTCCTTAAGAAACCTACAGGAAATTCTCAAAAAAAGTTCGCAAAAGTAGTGGCCCACTTAAAGCCACATTCCAATTTAAACTTTATCACAACCAAATAGGTACGTAAATAGACGATGATACGTGGGCATACGTGTCATCAATCAATACAGTTATTAACTGCAGCCTTGGCTGGCTAGCTCTTGAAGTCACTGATGACTGTGTCCATGCAAGGTTACCAGATCTATGTTATTACCTAAGCTATGACATAATAAACTTGTGTTTGTATGACATGTTGTGAGTTTTTCATCAATAAATACATTCGTCAGGTATTATATGCTTGGCTTTACGAGCTACAGCCTGTTTTCCTAATCATTAATGATGATCTTTGAAGGTAAGCGCATATTACTACCGCCATAGCATTAAGCCGTATCGGGGCGGGAAAAATCCGCCCATATCGCTTCTATACAATTTATATAATAATTATGACCTAACGCTTACGCAGTAACTTATTATTAACGTCTGCCAGAATTATCTCAAACTAAAAATCCGCCAATGCGCTTCGATCCGGCCCGCTCTAGTGTCCGAAATACGCGTTTTCCGCTGCGATGCCGCCCGCCCTAATATAATATATTACGCCTTTCTGAATCTTTTATAATGCGCACAGCCAAGGAGTGGAATGCCTTACCTGCGTCAGTATTTCCAAGTACTTACAACCAGTGAATAGGCATCTTCTGGGTAAGCTCGCTACATCTACGACCCCATCTTCTCCAAAACTAGGACCGCGAACTTGGGTACTACCTTAGACAATTTAATAGTATGGACGCGTAACGCGTGTTATTCTCCTATCAAAATTTTCTGCCACTTTTAGCGGGTGGCGAGGTAACATGAAATCCGCTACTTTGGATTTTATTCCCTATAACTTTAGATTCTAATTTTGAATGTTAAAAATCATGAAAAAGTAGTCTCGTGTAAACCCCAAACGTTCTAAGTTTAAAATTCTTGTTTCGCTATTATAGGCTGTCTCGTTTAGTGATAAGGTATAAAATTGAGTGTAAATGCACTGGATTAATTAGTCTCATACCGTGGCAGAGGGGAAATGCTACCGCAAGGCCAGTCCTTACTATTAAATTGTCTAAGGGTACTACTGGTCAAACCAAAGACAATCCATCCATCCATCCATCCATCAAGGTTTTGAAGAATTACGCGACAGAGACGGATCTAGGGATAAAAATACGGGTCTTTCAAAATTTCAACCTTATGGGCAAGTAACCAAAGCAGCTTTGGTTACTTGCCAATAAGGTTGAAATTTTGATGGATGAGGAAGGCCGAGTATATTATACCTTCTTAATAATAATATAATATGCTGACACTTTTTAAGGGGATGATCAGACCGTCATACTGAACAATATTCTCTTAGAGAATGACCATCAAGGTCTGATCATCCCCTTAAAAAAGTGTCAGTGTCATATTAAGAAGGACCCTGTATAGCGTTATGTGGTGCGCCTCGGGAGAAGTCTATGTCCAGCAGTAGAGGATGAGAACAGGCTGAAGAAGATGATAATGATCAAACGTAACTGTAACCACATGCTGTAACTGAAATTCTATTCTCCAAAAAATGCAACTTCAAATTTAGGCACAAACGTTTTGTACTGCGCGCGCGCCTAGATGGATTTAAGTTTACACCATGTATAGACCATACAGGGTGTTAACTTAAATGCGCTAGGTACATATTTAAGGGAGTGCTTCAGACCATCAAACTAAACAACTTTTAATATGGGACCAACATTGAAATCGCGAAAAACAAATCTGCTGTTTCATACATTTTGGTCGAGTAACTAATTGAAATCTTGTGACTGCCTCTTTTCTATAAAGATCTGCACTGCAGTCACCGTCGAAATCGACTATAAATCCATCAATTATTAGGGTTCCGTACCCAAAGGGTGAAAACGGGACCCTATTACTGAGCCCTCGTTGTCCGTCCGTCCGTCCATCCGTCCGTCTGTCCGTCTGTCCGTCTGTCCGTCTGTCCGTCTGTCCGTCTGTCCGTCTGTCCGTCTGTCCGTCTGTCCGTCTGTCCGTCTGTCCGTCTGTCCGTCTGTCCGTCTGTCCGTCTGTCCGTCTGTCCGTCTGTCCGTCTGTCCGTCTGTCCGTCTGTCCGTCTGTCCGTCTGTCCGTCTGTCCGTCTGTCCGTCTGTCCGTCTGTCCGTCTGTCCGTCTGTCCGTCTGTCCGTCTGTCCGTCTGTCCGTCTGTCCGTCTGTCCGTCTGTCCGTCTGTCCGTCTGTCCGTCTGTCCGTCTGTCCGTCTGTCCGTCTGTCCGTCTGTCCGTCTGTCCGTCTGTCCGTCTGTCCGTCTGTCCGTCTGTCCGTCTGTCCGTCTGTCCGTCTGTCCGTCTGTCCGTCTGTCCGTCTGTCCGTCTGTCCGTCTGTCCGTCTGGACGTCTGGACGTCTGGACGTCTGTCCGTCTATCCGTCTATCCGTCTGCCCGTCTGTCCGTCTGTCCATCTGACCTTTCTCAGATTATGCGTTATGACGGTGAATTTGTTAACAAATAATAAAAATGTCAAAAAGTTTGAAATTAAGGGGGGTTTTCAACCAGAAACTAGTTTTTATCAACGTTTTTTCTTCACGCTCTATCGTAAAAACGGTAATACATACAAGCGTCAAACTTAGTGTGATTATAGAGCAAACTCTACAGAATAGCAATAAATACTAAAAACTGGCCAAGTGTGTGTCGGTCTTGCGCTAAAGGTCCCGGACAAAAAAAATATTTTTTTTCTTAGTTAATAATGTTGTGTTCTGTGGTGGTGTGGTACGGACGGAACCCTCGGTGCGCGAGTAGCCGGACTCGCACTTGACCAGTTTTATTTATAGTTACCTATCAGATCCCGAATTCCCGACAGCCTGTCTACCCTTTTCCTCCACATTAATCCCACCCACAGAACATTATTAAGAGGGGTAAGAAGTGCAAAGTAGGCGTGGAACGTGTCGCCACGGGTTATGCAATGATTTGCGTAACACCATAAGGCGCGCGGCGTGGTTCGAGCGAGAGGGCATGAGTAGCAGCGTGAGCGGGAAGACAAGTGGCGACAGCCGTCTCCGAAGCAAAAGCGCTGCTTTGCATTTCTAGCCCCTCTTATAATGTTCTGTGGACCTACCCTTATTACGCATCTGTCCTGTCCCAAATACGTTGCCCTTAAATAAATATGGACTCAATCTTTGTTTTTGTACGAAATAAGGTCGAGCAATATTTTTGAGTGTGACTCAATTCTCAAACAATATCCAACAATTAACCCTGTTTCGTAACAGATGTTATTCTTTACGAAGAAAAGGTTAATAAAGACTTGGGTTTTTTAAAACCCCTTTAGGAGTTTTAATATAAACAGGCTCACGACCGTAGGTATCCCCGTTCGTGGTGGTCAGAACCTTTGATAGCAGTCTCTATGCAAACAGCGAACAGGTTTTTATCCCACTCATGCTCAGTTGCAGGAACGCTAATTAAAGTTAATCCTCCATTAAATCTCTTGCTGTCACTTTTTGTCTTGTTGACGTAGTAAAAGCTAGCAAGAGATTTAATGGAGGATTAACTCTAATGAGCGTTTCTGCAACTGAGTGACAGAGTTCTATGGAGCTGGCAGGGGTCTGGGCCCTGCTTAATAAACGTGACAATGACAATTTGACAATGACAATTAAGAGTGCATTGCTGGTTACTAATGACGCTAAACTTACCTTTGTGTGGGAGCTGGCAAGCTAGCAACACCTCAAACCAGCGTGATCTTTTGTGTCAGACGCTAAACTTATTGCAGTGTTCGTAGCTTCTCAGCAATGTACCCAGAATTGTCATGGTCAAATTGTCATTGTCGCGTTTATTAAACAGGGCCCAGGAGTGCGATTTATGAATAGCCTATGTACCTACTTATTTCTACATTTATCATCATCATCAGCCACTGCCATATCCACTGCGGTGTCATCAGCTTTTACCTTCTCCTCTCTCTGTAGGTATCTACAGTATAAGAAGGAGTAGGTATCTAGTTGTACTTTGCATAAGTATTTTGTTTTTGTTCAAATATGTCTGTACATATTATGCACATATTATGTTATGTTATTATGTACACACGGCGACACATCAAGCTTTACAAAACCAACATAAGCTGTCCGCGCAACGTTATACGCTACTAGCCCTACGCGCGGCCAGCTTATTTTGGTTTTGTATAGCTTGATGTGTCGCCGTGTGTACATATGATGTGTTATATATTATATTATGCTTGCTCCATAGAGAAATATAAACAAGAGCACGACAGTCGACATCCTCTATATATCCACCAAATCCCATAAGCCCACCTCAAGAGCCGTAGGAGCTTCCAGCGCTGTACGTCGAGTAGAAATGACAACCCCTGTCACTAGATGCACTGTGTGGAAGGAAAGGGTGCCGGCTGAATTTATTTCCCCACAGGAACATAATCCCCCGGGCGCAATCTGCAATGGCCAGTGTAGAAGTCTGCACTCAGTTTGGTCGTTGCAGACAAAGGACAACCGCCGCTCTCCCTTGAAAAAATACCTTAAAATGTATAGAAGTTTTGACTGAAGTCAAATGTGTAATAAATTATGAGGTTTTATAAACACGACTCAGATAGTATAATTTATTTTTATTTAACGAGTTATTTAATCATTTATTTTTAATAAATTATAAAAAAGCAGCAACCACAACATGGCTGTCAATGTTGTTTAGTAGGAGGTAGGAGGTGTTGCAAGCACAATGTTTTTTTAAAATAAAAATGATAAAAACTAATAAATCATTATAAAATAAACTAATGCCTGCAGTTAGTTTCTAGTGTTCCATAGTCCATAATAAAAATAGAAGGACGGTTATACATTTTTGGGTATTATGTGCCAGATGTCCTAGTTATTCAATTGGGGGTACAGGGACATTGGCCTAATGCAGTGCGATTGCGGCGAGCCTATTCAGTCTTAGACCATTTATATATTTAAATGGGCTAACTATTCAGTCGATGGCGCACCTGCTAGAATGCCCATTGTGCCCAAACACCTGCACGAGAGAGGACCTGAATAAAGCTACACTGGACGCTGTCAGGCTCGCCGAATATCTGGCTAATAAAATGTAGAAACTGTAGTAATACTATTGACACGAAAAAAAGAAGATGTACAGTTTTTACTGGTACAATAATTATGCCAACCTAGACTTCCAGAAATGTGTTTTTTCTGACTAAATATTTGACTAAAACACATTATAAAATTATAACAATTTTATATAAACAACAAAACAAATTCTAATCCTGGCTAAGGTTAGGTTGAACGGCTATAACATAAGATTCAATGCCAGCATGGTTTGTACCCCTTGCTATACGGAAATATCCATCCTCACCCCATTGCTTGCCCCAGCTATTTGCGACGATCTGAAAATGAAAACAGAAAAATAAATGAAACTTAATCGGAAAATCACTTGATAATCCAAATTGTGACAAGCAATAATTAAAGATTTAATCTATTTCTCAAAGGTCGAATCCAACTCGGCTGGGCAGCGTTCGGGAAGCTACTTTAGTATCATCACGTCCCAAATACCGCAGTGTCTTAAAACGAAAGTCTTCGATCAGTGTGTGTTGCCAGTGATGACATATGGAACAGAGACGTGGTCGTTCACTCAAGGCCTCATAAAAAGGCTGAAAGTAACTCAAAGGACAATAGAGAGGGCTATGCTCGGAGTTTCCCTGAGAGATCGAATCAGAAATAATGAGATCCGCAGAAGAACCAGAGTAACTGACATAGACCAAAGAACTACTAAACTTAAGTGGCAGTGGGCGGGGCACTTTGCTCGCAGAACCGATGGCCGATGGGGCCAAATAGTTCTCGAGTGGCGACCGCGTACCGGAAAGAGCAGCGTAGGTAGGCCCCTCACACGGTGGACCGACGACCTGGTGAATGCGGCGGGAACCCGTTGGATGAGGGCAGCGCAGGACCGGTTGTTATGGCGATCCTTGGGGGACCTATAGGGCTATGTCCAGCAGTGGACGTCCATCGGCTGAGATGATGATGATGAATCGATTTCTGGGATCTGGTAAAACCAGAAAAAAACACGCATACAGTAACTGCAAGGGTGCCCGAGCGCGCTGCATCTAAACAAAGTTTTGCCACATTTGTCAATGCAATTTTTAGGGTTCAGTAGTCAACAAGGAACCCATATAGTTTCAGCATGTCCTTCCATCTGTCTGTCTGTCCACGGCTTAGCTCAGAGACGCTTACTAGAAAGCTGTTATTTGGCATGGCGTTTTGGCATTTTGGTGTAAAACAAGGTATGATTGATTAATGATGACTTACCCAGTACTTGACCCCGTTATCTTCACCCCAACCAACTATCCTGACGCTGTGCAGTCCTCTCGACTGCGTGATTGATTAATGATGACTTACCCAGTACTTGTCCCCGTTATCTTCACCCCAACCAACTATCCTGACGCTGTGAAGTCCTCTCGACTGCGTGATTGATTAATGATGGCTTACCCAGTACTTGACCCCGTTACCTTCACCCCAACCAACTATCCTGACGCTGTGAAGTCCTCTCGACTGCGTCATTGATTAATGATGACTTACCCAGTACTTGTCCCCGTTATCTTCACCCCAACCAATTATCCTGACGCTGTGAAGTGTGAAGTCCTCGCATCTGCGTGATTGATTAATGATGATTTACCCAGTACTTGTCCCCGTTATCTTCACCCCAACCCACGACCCTGACGCTGTGAAGTCCTCTCGACTGCGTGATTGATTAATGATGACTTACCCAATACTTGTCCCCGTTATCTTCACCCCATCCCACGACCCTGACGCTGTGAAGTCCTCTCGACTGCGTGAATAATTAATGATGACTTACCCAGTACTTGTCCCCGTTATCTTCACCCCAACCAACTATCCTGACGCTGTGAAGTCCTCTCGACTGCGTGAATGATTAATGATGACTTACCCAGTACTTGTCCTCGTTATCTTCACCCCAACCCACGACCCTGACGCTGTGAAGTCCTCTCGACTGCGTGATTGATTAATGATGACTTACCCAGTACTTGTCCCCGTTATCTTCACCCCAACCAACTATCCTGACGCTGTGAAGTTCGCTCGACTGCGTGTTTCCGTGAGGAGTAATCCTGTAGATGCCCTCCTTGTAGTGGAAAAAGTCTTGGTACACCGTCATGAGCGCTGGGAAAACAAAATGGTTTGAAACCGTATTCGTTTCGTGGATCAGGTCAGTTACGTCCTTTTCCCCGAACGTCCACTTCCCGGTTTCGTCCATTTCCCCGAACTCGTTTGTAAGTAGGTAACTTGTATCTTTCTACTTTTTGCCCGCGACCTCCTCATTGAAGTCACACCTTGTGTACTTTGCTGTCATTTTATACAAAGGGGAAACAATTAAAAGAAGAGGTAAGCAATTACTGAGTGAGTGTGAGCTATACAGGAATACGCCATTGCCTACATTTTCCGTCACGCCACGTTACGTTTCTTTATTGAGAAATCTTTAATATTTTGATGAAGGTGCCATTGAAGTGTAAAAGGACTCCTAAGAAGAACCCTATATACCGGTATTTGAGTCGGTAAACAAGGCTTGCGCAGTTCTTTGATATCTCTCAAATTATCTAGTAGCGTTTTAAAATATTACTAACTAACTATGCTTCTATGTGGGTATGTAGGTATCCAAAAGATACCTGACAACATAAAAGAAACCTACCTTGCACTGGTCCATTTTTCATGATATCATACTTAATGTCATTTTCAGTCTCCAACTTCATATGTGAGGTGACCTTGTATTTCGTAGACCTCGTGTTAATAATGCAGCTCTCGTCGATGAAGTTACCGTCCGGTTTCAACGTGTAAACGTGATCTAATGCTGTGTAAGGGAAATAGTCGTCGAGGACTAACCTGGAACACATTTAACCCTTAATTTGAATTTTGTTAAAAAGGTACTCATTATAAGAAGCATCATCACCTCCTCATTGTCCACTGCTGAACATATGGCTTCTTCGAAGACGCGTCACAAAAGTCTATACTCGGCCTTCCTCATCCAGTCACTTCCCGCTATCTTTTTCGGTCGTCGGTTCAGCGCGCCGCAGGGTGTCCCACACTACGCCTGATACTTACGCATTATAATTATAATCATATTATTGTGTCCATCCCTACATCATCATCATCTTTCTAGCTGCTGTCCAGCTGGGTAGCTGGGTCTGCTTTCCTAGTCTGTTTCAATCACCACATCATAACAACAATTTTTTTTAGCTCTTAATTCTTTTAGAAAATAGTCCTATCGCGCGATAGAGTTACGCTCGTGCGAATGAAATCATAATATCAGCCGATAGACGTCCACTGCTGGTCATAGGCCTCCCCCAAAGAATCGCCAAAACGACAGGCATTGCGCTGTCCCCATCCAACGGGATCCCGCCTTCACCAGGTCACGAAATGAAATACATAGTTAAAATTTAAACTAAATTCACAGCCTGGGTAAGCAGGATTCCACTTCAGAAGTTCAGAACAAAGGCCTCATCTCACGAATAAGGGTGAGACAGCAATTTAAAAAATACAGGATTTGATGTTCTCTCGGTTCTGACCTCCTCTTCCGTGGAGCAGCCTGCCTCCTAAACACTAAGCTGGTCAATTATGCATACCTACACGACATTTTCTGATTTGCCAGAAGCTGGGTAAGCCGATGTACTGTACCTACCCTTGTGTTTCAACATAGTTCCATCCGCTGTCAACGTTGCCACCTAGACAACCGTTCTGTTCTCGTAAATTACAGGAGAGCAAGTTCTGAGGACTCAACACCACGTTTTCTACACCCCCTGACTGGATTGCAAATCTGAAAATATTTTTTTTACATATTTGTGATATTTTATAAGCAGATTGGAGCGTCTTCACGGCCATGCATCCGCCTTAAACACCCTTCATCTCGTATTGCAGTATAAACGACCTCAACTGAAAGTTTACGCCTAAAATGGAGTACCTATACTACCTATGGATGACGCCTTACTGGATTGGTCACACAGTGCATGCTGTTGATCTAAAATATTATTCCTGTGCGAATACGACAGCTTCTGCCGTAACAAACTATCAGAAAAATCTCGCACTTCGGGATTTTTCTGACAGAAAATTCTAACGCGCGGGTCGGTAGATCAACTTGCCTGTGCAGTGCCACTACCCGCACATTTGAACTTCGTGAACGTTTTCGTTCCAATGTCAACTCTATTACAATGAAGTGCGGGCCGAAACAGTGGCGATATATCGAACATCGAAAGTCCGGGTACAGGGCCTGGTCAAAATGAGAGTAGCTAAATATTGCGAGTTTGTTTCAGGCATAGGCCCACCACACATTCCCACCGCTATGCTCCTGTACCTAAGCCAGGATCAACAGCGGCGACCATTCACAACACTAGACAATGAAGTCCAGCGAGCCCGGGGGATGACTCTAATCTGTCTTGGAACCTGCAATAAATTAATCAAAGATTAGGAGGAGGAGTAGGAAAAAGAAATATCCGACTTCCCTCCATTGCAAACGGGAGGCAGCAATAAGAAAAAAGTATGGCTATTAGAGAGCCAATTTCCACAGATCATTTATGGCAGACCCTACCGCAAAAGCACCAAAAATAAAAATATAACAATGGGAACCTAACATAAAAATATTGCGAGTGTCTGAATGAAAAATAAAGGGGTACTTAACACAGGGGAGCGCGTAATTTATATATGCTTAACACCATCATCAACGTACCTATCCGAAGTAACACTTGCAATAGTAATGGCCCAATCTGATCCGCACCAACCCTGGTCTATAACTGGAGAGATGTAGTCCACCCATTCAGCCCTAGCGTCGAAACTGGATGGGAGATTGTGCTCTTTGATACTCTTTGCGGGACGAGCGTGCTGCGATTCTTCACTTGGCAATGTACCTGGGAAAATTACAAATAGATATTTTTATTATGGATTTACACAGCTATTAGTTAATTAAAGTCCCTTTTGGAGATTGTCTGTCATTTTTAGGATCGATCATTTCACGAAACGATCATGTAAACCATAGTCTAAAAACACAAGGTCTTCTATTCCCAGAGTGACACAAGCCTACGTATCAAAAAAATGGCCGCTAAACATGGTAAAAGGGTACGATGACGTAGACTTGTGTCAGTCACGTGGTCAGTCACGTGGTCAGTCACGTGGTCGGAAGAGAATACCAGGCGCAATATATTATTGTACCATGATGTAAACCATTAAATACTTACTTAAGGTTAGGTTTACTTCAGGCCATCAAACTGAACCACCATATGACCAACCTTAGACCAACATTGTAATCGCGAAAAATAAATCAGCTCTTTTAAAGAAAACGTCATCAACTCACAGACATCCAATACTGGATTTTTTTGGATTGGATTTCGGCTATGACGATAATGATCTGATTGGTATGAACCAAGTATTGTCTAAACTTACCAAGTTTATAAAGCAATCCATCCGACAACGGCCTCCCAAAGAAATCGTCGTAGTGAGCAGCCTTCCAGCTATAGCTTCCTTCGTTTACATTCTTAATGATATCATTGCTCATTAAACAGGGGTCTGTGTCCGTGCATTCTTGTCCATTTGCTGCATTTATTAGCACAGCGCAGAATAATAACAATTTGCAGTACCTGTAATTACTCTTTAAATAAACAAGATTTTGGGAATGAGATGCGGAGAGACTATAGCAAAGAAAATATGGCTATGGATTTAGTGAGGAAAATGGAGAGAGTACATCGGTGAAAGAAATTACGACTGTGATGATGATGATGATGGAATTGATGAATTCCTAGTCGATTTCAACTACGGTGACTACTAATCTTTATAGAAAAAGCAGTTAGGTACACAGGATATTTTAAAGTGCACGCGCTAAACACACATGCACTTTCTCATCCTTACCCTCCTATATGTATGATGGAACGGGAGACCGATACGATTAGAGGTGGGATCAGATGCAGTGGCGGATAACCGGCAGCCGCATAGTATGGGCCACTGAGCAAGTAATCACTACGTTTTAGTTTGGGTGTCAAAGATGTTTGTGACCTGACGTCTGAAAATTTGGGATTCAGTCAATTTGGGAATCAGTCAATTAGGGAAGCAGTCGATTTGAGATTCAGTCAATTTGGGATGAATCCCAAATCGACTGAATCCAAAATTGACTTCAGTCAATTTCGGATTCAGTCAATATGGGATTCAGTTGTATTATTGACGTATCGGGTAATTTGGGATTCGGTCGAAATGTACAGGAAGCTGAAAAGGATAGGTAGTTTTTGCTGCGCGCTCCATACAAATACAAACGAAGTTTGACTATATTTCCAATATCAACCAATTAAAGTCAATGAAATTTTTCAGAAACAATCTAGAAACATATCTCTATGCTTGTATGTCGAAAACTATACCCTTGAAAGAATATCGGCTGTCGAAAAGTGATGAATGAGATAGGTACCTAAGGACCGCGGAAGATTGCTTCAACAACAACAAACATTGAAGCATATACAGGGTGTGCGGTAAGTAATGGATAATCCTGTACCTGCTCATAGAGGACCATAAACTCGTCCAGAAACTGGACTTTCATGTCCAGTAAAAGTGCCACAGTTTTTTCTGAAATTTGGTACCTTTGTTACTCTTTTGCCCACCATGTCCACAAAAGAAGAGGTTTTTGCAATCCAATTTTTGCATAATATCCTCTGAGAGTGGTGCTATCTGACGTGCATAAGAAAGTTAATATAGCTAGGTTTGTTCTATCAAAAAAAGAATCTAAAATCAACTTCAAACTTTTTCTGGAATTTTCATCTAAGTTTGAGCATTTGTGGTCTAAAAAAAATTTATGGCGACCATAGTGGCCAACTTTACCAAAAATGCCCTATTTAGTGCTGATTTTAAAATGGTATAGCACATGCTATTTGTTTGTTTAAAAATAAAGATACTGCTATTCAAACTGAACTGGAGCTATTTTTGCAGTATCCGAGTTTTTCAAAATTAAGACTTACAAGGCGGTTATTGATTTGACAAAATGTTGGAAGGTGGAGTAAAGCCTTAATAGAGTCGTGGCCAAGATTAGGCAAAAGAGGAGAGGGTAGTATGGCAGCCAGGAATTTTGACTACATCAAGAGAAGCGTCGGTAAGACCTGGTTACAATTGGCGCAGGACCGAAAAATATGTCAAAATGGGGAGGCCTATTATGGCGTCCAGTGGGTGGATACGGGCTGATGATGACGACGACGTTGAGGATAACATTAATGAAAAAGTAACAGAGATTGTTGAAAATTATTTAACTAGTATAGTAAATGTTCAAATTGCTTTTCTTCTGCCCTGGAGTGCGATTTTTGAATCTCATACGTTGAACTCAGCAGTTGAAAATGTATGGAGATACGCAACTTTCTACTGCTGATTTGACTTTAAAAAATAGCACTCCTATAGTATGATTTTTGAAAGTCAAATCATAAGTAGAAAGATGCATACCTCCATAGTAATTTTGACATTTACAACGGCTGAACTCCGCAAATGAGATTCAAAAATCGCACTCCTGGTCGGGTAATTTATTTATTATTTATTTTAACATTTTATTTGTACACAGAATTTTAGAAATCGGATGAGCAGTTTTAAAATAATCTCCTACATCCAAACTAACTATCTCTCTTTATAACATTATTATTATTTATTTTAACACTTCATTTTGTACACAGAATTTTTGAAATCGGATGAGCAGTTTCGGAAATAATCTCCTACATCCAAACTCACTCTAACTCTTTATAATGTTACTAGCGACTCGCCCCGGCTTCGCACGGGTGCAATGCTGATACTAACTATATTATGCATGCATTATACACATGTAACCTCCTCCCATACCTTCCTCTTGAATCACTCTATCTATTTTTAAAAAACGAATCAATATCCATTGCGTAGTTTTAAGCTCGACTCACACCGACGCGACCAAAGCGGCGTCTACCGCGCGGCAGTCGCTACCCATGTAATCTTATGGCGTACTGCTAAGTCGCCCACACCGACGCGACCACGACGCGGGAAGGCAGCGTCATCGGAGCGGACACGCGCGTCAAGTGGTCAGACGTGTACGATGGGCTCTCGTAACAAAATAAAATAAAAATTTTAAATTTCAGTACATTTTGGTTCTTGTGTGTAGATTTTGGTTCTTTTTGATAGATTTGGATCGTTTCTGGTAGGTTTTTCCAAGATTTCGGTTGTTTTCGGTTCTTTTTAGTAGATTTTAGAAATTTTTGTTTCTTTTGATAGTGTTTGGTAATTTCTGGTAGATTTTGGTAGCAAAAACAACAAAAACTTAAAAACTACCAAAAACTAAAAAAAAACTAACAAAAACAACAGAACTAGGCAGGTTTTAGAAACTTCTAAAAGGTAATAATATCTACCAAACAGTACCAAAGTAGGTACTCTAGATATTCAATTTAGTTAGACTCTGATGTTTAAACGAAAATAACATTACGACAACAATAGTTAGATAGAGAGGTGTTGCTTCAACGACTATTCATTAACAAATGATGTTCGCTTCCCGCGTCGCAGTCGCGCCGGTTTGGAGGCCAAGTTTCGCGTCGTAGACGCTCCCGCTTCGCTTCCCGCTTCCCGCGTCGCAGACGCGTCGGTGTGAGTCGAGCTTTAAAGATCTAAGCATACATAGGGACAGACAGACAGCGCGAAGCGACTTTGTTTTATACTATGTAGTGAAGTATAGATGAACCAAAACCTGTGTTCTTGGCCATTTAAATATCCGCATCTAATTTAGGAACATTTTAATTACTTTTTTCTGAAAAGGTAGGACTGTAGCATTAGACTGCTGCAGGTCAAAGGTAAAGTTTATTATTCTTTGGTAAATAAGAATACGTAATAAAATATTTAAAAAAGTAATTTTTTATACTCACACCTTCACCATTGCTGTCGTTATTAAAACTAACACCGAAACACCTCCAGTCACTGATTAAATATATAAATTTATTGCAATAAATCCTAATTGACTAGTCTCAAGGAGATAAAACAAGACTTTCGTTTATTTAAAAATAAACATGTGTTTAACACTAAAAATAATAAAAAGCTGTCTCTCGATCCAACAAAAAATTTTTTTATAGTCGAATTCTGACGATATATATGAGTAAATTAATACTCTCCACACACCACTACTACTTCTATTCTACTACTGGTCTACTTTTATTTTTATTTATTTAATTATATAGCAGAAAATTTAAATAATGATAGTTATATTATATTTTATAAAGTTATAATAAAAAAAACATTAAAAGCAGTGTCTATCTACACAATTAGTCAACAACTGATGAATTTTCCTAGAAGGATGTGGAATAACAAAATGCTAATTTGAAATAACACAAACAAGTATAGGTACAATTCACAGAACAGGAAAGAATTATAGAATTATACCTACCGTTTAGATGCAAATCATACAAACAGCACATAATTATTCGTTATTCACTTAATTTTAAAAGCTACCAGTTAGGTAGCTTAGTTAATTTGTGAATACAGGATTAGGCTTAACAAATCTTATAAATCTTTAAATAAATTACTATGTAATGTGCATCTTTCTACTGCTGATTTGACTTTCAAAAATCGCACTCCTGAAGTATGATTTTCTAAAGTCAAATCAGCACGTAGAAAGAGCGAAAAATTCTTCGTCTATGAATCAGCAGAAGAAAGATGCGTATCTCCCAAGAAGCTTCAAATTTGGTATCTCCATAGTAATTTTGACATTTTCAACTGCCGAACTCCGCGAATGAGATTCAAAAATCGCACTCCTGAATGGTGAAATCTCCAAAACTGAGACCGCGAACTTGAGTACCTGAATGTTCTAATCTCCAAAACTTAGACCGCGAACTTGAGTACCTGAATGTTCTAATCTCCAAAACTAAGACCGCGAACTTAGGTACCTGAAATGTTGAAATCTCCAAAACTAAGACCGTAAACTCGGGTACCTGAATGGTGAAATCTCCAAACTAAGATCGCGAACTTGGGTACCTGAATGATGAAATCTCCAAAACTAAGACCGCGGACTTGGACAAGAATGTTTCTCTTGATTTCAAGGCGATTGCTTTTGCATTCTCTTCTTTCGTGTCATCTTCACAATCACTCTTCTTAAAGATTCCAGTCAGAAATGGTCATATCGAGGCTGACTGCTCAGGGTGCGCCAGACGAACTCAGGTTTCGTTACTCGGAAGATTAGGAACAACTAACGTCACCAAACGTTTAGGCACGCTCTTAGTCATTGAGTTTATAGTCACGATACAGTGTAGGCTATTTGCTTCTTTAGGCAATTAAGGGTAATAGGTACCTATACAACGTGTTAATGAATTAACGCAAAACTAGAAAGTACTTAGTTTGTTTAGAATCGAGGGCAGAGTCGAATTATCATGGTTTCAACCTATGGTTTCAACATAGGTAATTTTTTGGTACCAAAATAATTAAATTATTGTTTCAATCTAATTATTTTGTTATAAATCAGTTGGGGTGTATGAGGTTTTGCGCTAATTCATTAACACGGTGTATGATTGCACCAGTAGCATCTTTCATTTCCTAAAATACACATTAAAATTAAAATATTCAGTACAGTACCTATACTGCGCTCTGAAAAATATCTACCATCAATTGTTTTCAATTACGAACCTTCAAAAACCGCGATTAAGTGTTATTTTTAATGGCGCCCTAAATAAGCTTTGACGCACTGGAAAAATTAAACGACCGTTTTGAAAGCCATTTAACTCTCTGGTCAAACCAAAGACAATAAATCCATCAAGGTTTTGAAGAATTACGTGACAGAGACGGATTAAGGCTATTCTACCGTGTTGGCGCGCTCCATACAAACGTAGTATGGTGATATTTTCAACACTATCCAATTAAAGTCAATGAAATTTTTCAAAAACAATCTAGTAACTAATTTCTATGTCGGTATGAAGTCAGATTTTCGATAAAATTTATAGTTTTAAAGTTACAGTGCCACAAATATTTCCATACAAATCTTAAATTAATTCTAGCATTGAAACTGTATATTTTAATGAAAATCTGACTTCATACCGACATAGAAATTAGTTACTTGATTGTTTTTGAAAAATTTCATTGACTTTAATTAGATAGTATTGAAAATATCACCATACTACGTTTGTATGGAGCGCGCTCCGAGTAGAATTCTCTTAAGGGATAGAAATACGGGTCTTTCAAAAATTCAACCTTATGGGCAAGTAACCAAAGCGACTGGATGAGGAAGGCTGAGTAAGAATATAGGGTCCTTCTTAATAATAATATGCTGACACTTTTTTAAGGGGATGATCAGACCGTCATACTCAACAACTTTCACGATGGGCCCAACACCAAAATCACGAAAAAAAAAACTGCTCGCCCAACCAGGGTGTAACAAAACACCCTAGTAATACTTAAGGGGTGCTTCAGACCATCAAACTGAACAACTTTCACTATGGAGATGGAGCCAACATCGAGAAAAAATAAAAGAAATCTGCTGTCCCATACATTTTAGTCGAGTCGGTACTGCAGTTTTGTATGGGACAGCAGATTTTTTTAATTTTTTCTCGATGTTGGCTCCGTAGTGAAAGTTGTTCAGTTTGATGGTCTGAAGCACCCCCTTAAGTATTACTAGGGTGTTTGTTACACCCTGTATAAAACTGCAAGTCTGCAAACCTACTTGAACAAAATGTATGGGACACCAGATTATTTTTTCGCGATTTCGATGTTGCATGGTCTCAGAAAAAGTTGTTCAGTTTGATGGTCTGATCATCCCCTTGAAAAAGAGTCAGCATATTAAGAAGGACCCTGTATAGTGTTATGTTGTGTGCCTTGGGAGAAGTCTATGTCCAACAGTATGAAGATAGATGATAATGATAAAACGCCACAACATCAAATAAAGACAAACCGAAGCGACTTGATGAAGAAGGCCAAGGATAGAGTTTTGTGGTGCGCGCGCGCCTTTTGGGATTTAAGTTTACACCACGCATAGACCATACAGGGTGTAAACTTAAATGCGCTAGGTACATATGATCATCAAACTAAACAATTTTTAATATGGGACCAACATTGAAATCGCGAGAAACAAATCTGCTGTTTCATACATTTTGGTGGAGTAACTATTGACTTCTTGTGACTATTACCGGACTGCAATTCGATAAAAACCTACCTCTGAAAGCCCATCTACCCTTTTCTTCCACATAAATCCATGGACCTACCCTTATTACGCATCTGTCCTGTCCCAAATACGTTGCCCTTAAATAAATATGGACTCAATCTTTGTTTTCGTACGAAATAAGGTCGAGCAATATTTTTGAGTGTGACTCAATTCTGAAACAATATCCAACAATTAACCCTGTTTTGTAACAGATGTTATTCTTTATGAAGTAAAGGTTAATAAAGACTCGGGTTTTAATATAAAATATACTCACGACCGTATTACCATTCGTAGTGGTCAGAAACTTTGATAGCAGTCTCTATGCAAACAGCAAATAGGTTTTTAGCCCACACAGAGTTCTCTGGCAGGGGCCAGGAGTGCGGTTTTTGAATCTCATACGTTGAACAGTTGAAAATATATAGAGATACGCATCTTTCTACTGCTGATTTGACTTTCAGAAATCGCCAGCCGTAGAAAGATGCATATCTCCATAGTAATTTTGACATTTAAAACTGATGAGTTCAACAATAGTAGATTGTTAACCAAGGGATGAAAGTGATCCATTTCACACGAGATGTTTGGCGCCCCGAACCAAAGGTGAGGGGCGCCCATAGTTCGAGTGTGAAATGGGTACTTTCACCCGAGTTAAACACTCTGCTTTTCATCACGATTACGAGGGAATTAACCAAAAACCAGATAGTGAAAAATCAATTTCTGAATCGCTATTTAGCTCGATGAATTCATTTTAGGCTGCGTTTCAAAACGTTTGAAAATCTCTCGGGAACCAATACGAAGTAGAAAAAAAACATAGGAAGATAGTGGATGCTAGAGTGAGACAAATATACTTCCCTAGTGATTTTTACACGTTTTGAAACGGATCCGCAAAATTAGCAACATGTGCTTTCCCTCCCTTTTTTTGTTTTTCGCGCAAGGCTGCGTTCCGAACCTACGCCCCAGGTGCACCCCGAGTGCAACTTTTCACACTAACGCCGTTCAGGAGTGCGATTTTTGAACATCATACGAGTGACTCGGCGGCAGTAGAAAATGTCATAATTACGGAGATTATGGAGATTATGCATCTTTTTACTGCCGAATCGCTCGTATGATGTTCAAAAATCGCACTTCAGAGCCTCTGTGAAAAACGTTCTACCATAGAGCAAGTTGAAAAAACAACCGCACCCAAAGTTCGTGAACGCAGCCCAACTTAATGACTTTTTTTTAAAATTAGGTAACTACTTTTTCTTAACGCAGAAAACAAAATGCGTATAATTTATACGAAAGTATTGAAATGTTACTTATTATTGTTATTATTACTAAATTCCAATATTTTTGTTCATAATAATTATTAAAGTTAAGAATTTTAATATAATGTTATCGAAGTGTGGCTGTATAGGTTTCTGCCTTTGCTCAGTACATAGTGAGTAGAGGATTGCATGTATAGACGTAGATTTTTTTTAAATTACTTTTCTGCCCTAGGGAAGAAATGTATCACTTTCAACCCGCTTCTTAGATAAACAATGACCTACTTTCAGAGTATGAGTGATGAAAATGAGTTTTATAAATCGCACTCCTGGGGCCTTGTTTAATAAACGCGACAATAACAATTTGACAATGGCAATTCAGAGTACATTGCTGGTTACTAATGACGCTAAACTTGCAGTGCTTCATGTCTCCTAGTATTCTCAGCAATGAGCTCTGAATTGTCATTGACAAATTGTCATTGTCGCGTTTATTAAACAGGGCCCTGGTTTCATTTATTTCAATTCGCTGTTTTAGATTTTACTCTGCAGTCACAACATTTTTATGAAAGTGCATATGCTCACGACTATATTCCCCGAGGGGGTAGTCAGAGATATTCTGAAACTTCAGAACATCCACGTTTCACTAGTAGTACCGAAACCGTAGTACCTAGTAGTTTTATGAAAGTAATGCTTTATAACACCCTGTAGAGACTAGAGACTGCAAGGTTTGCAATCTTTTTATAGTTTTCATTATAGCATGGTTAACTATAACCTAATAAAAAGAAGAATTATAAAACATACCTAGGTACCTTCCTTGGTTTGTCCCCGCCTGCAATACCTACCTAATAACATTCAAATTATATTTGCTCGAACCAAGTTGTTATTGCTCATTAGTGAATATATAGCTTGTTTTTCTCTTTTCAGTTAATATTAATAGTTTTTTTATGCAGTCGGGTTTTTGTTTTTCTTAATAATTTTTGTTTATTTCTTACTTTTTAGTCTTGACAGTGTGTTGAAATGGTAGCATAAAAGTACTACAATATATATATATATATTTTGAATTATCTGTTTACAAGCTTTCATTTGATCAGTGTGACCACTTTTAGTAGATTTCTACTTTTTTGGTAGATTTCGGGCAAAGAGAACGATAATTTAGTAGTGAGAAATCGGTTAGTAGATTTTGGTAGAAATTCGGCATTCGAAAATATGATCAAAAATGTAAGGATTCAAACAAAAAAAATCAAAGCTGGAAATAAAAATAGCGGAGAAAACGATTGCAGGGGGTTTTCTGGAACTTCTAGTAAAGCTTTAGTGGTGTACAGCAAAATTAATCTTATCGCTTAATGTTGTTTTTTACAAAAGGGGGCTTTTATAAGACACAGAATAAACTGTACCAACTTTAAGCCTACATAGGGACGACCAATAATACTTATTTAGATTTATTTGGAAATTGAAGCAAGAATAGAGAAAGGTATGCTTCGTTGGTTTGGTCATGTGGAAAGGATGAGTGACAGCAGATGTACGAAAGAGATATATGTTGCTAATGTGAGTGGAAGTGTCGGCAGAGGGCGCCCTCGTAGGACGTATGCTGATCAAATCAGTTGCGTCCTACAAAAAGGGGAGGTGCGGAGTACTCGAAACCGACGGGCATGTATGAAGAGATGTATGGATGTGCATGAGGCAAAAGAGGTATGTAAAGATCGTAGTAAGTGGCGCGCCCTGGTCTCTGCCTACCCCACTGGGAAAGAGGCGTGACGTTATAGATAGATAGATAGATAGATTGAAGCATCCATGTTACAAAGTGATGAAAACCGATATATTTTTACAAAAATGCGATACTAACATGAGTAATGATGAGCTTAAGTATGAAAATGATAATATTTTGTTCAAAAACGTGTTTTTTATTGAATTTTGACCATCTGGAACGACATAAATATTAGTTGGTAGATTTTAAGTAGAATTTGAAACAGGACTTGGTAGATTTTGGTAGATTTCAGCAGTCATTTTGGTAGATTCTCTGAAAAAAAAGTGGTCACGCTGCATTTGATACCCATATTGTAATTTTTATTAAAAAGAATTGTTTTCCCCCTCTTTTTTTTTTTAATTCACAGCCTCCTTATTAAAATAATATAGCCTATGTCACTCTCGCGATTTTTACGAATCTAACGACACCTCATACGTTAAAATCCACCAAGCCGTTTAGGCTGTAGGCCGTGCCAAAGAAATATACATACAAACATACATACATACATACATACGCTCGAAAAACATAACCCTCCTTCTGGCGCAGTCGGGTAAAAATAAATTTCCTTTTCGTTTACTGGATGTGTCAGTCAACAACCCACTGCATATGTTTTAAATATCATTGAATACCAATATACCTAAAGTCTTAACTGTTTATTTACATTTCAATTCGTACGATCATTGGATCAAAGCTCAGAATGCGGTTATTTGTTTATTACACTCTTCATTCTAATTGAGCACTCAATAAATCAATTAAAACTATTTTAAACATGTTTTATTACCCGCGAGTACTGTAGAGGAAAGTTGTGTTTATTTGTTTAAAGACTACTTATAAGTAAGTACCTACCTACTTATTTCTAAATTCATCATCATCATCAGCCACTGCCATATCATATCCACTGTGGTGTCAGCTCTTCTTCTCCTCTCTCGATATCTATTTTGTAGTTGTATCACAGTATAAGAAAGAGTAGGTATCTATTATAGTTGTACTTTGCATAAGTATTTTGTTTTTGTTTAAACATTGACTTACAAACTACTAGACGTAGGGTCCGCGCTCAAAAGTGTCCAAACCAAAAGAGCATCAAATAAAAGCGGTCAAGTGCGAGTCGGGCTACTCGCGCACCGAGGGTTCCGTACCACACAACCACAGAACACAACATTATTAACTTAAAAAAAACTTTTTTGTCCGGGACCTTTAGCGCGAGACCGACTCACACTTGACCGGTTTTTAGTATTTGTTGTTATTTTGTAGAGTTTGCTCTATAATGATACAAAGTTTGACGCTTGTATGTATTACCGTTTTTACTATAGAGCGTGAAGAAAAAACGTTGATACAAACTAGTTTCTTGTTGAAAACCCCCCTTAATTTTTAACTTTCTGACATTTTTATTATTTGTTAACAAATCCGCCGCAATAACGCATAATTTGAGAAAATTTCAACTATCTAGCTATAACGGTTCAAAAGTTACACCCCTAAATAGGTAGGACAGACGGACGGACGGACGGACAACGTAGGCTTAGTAATAGGGTCCCGTTTTCACCCTTTGGGTACGGAACCCTAAAAACAAATTACGCGACAGTCTTCGTTTGATCGGCGCGCTAGTCAGCAAAATGAAAAAGAATTTCAGCATTTTAAATGTTTTAGTTGGGCGTACTTAGGTTTATGTAGGTTAGTCTCAGACACTTTTTTCGAGAATCGAGACCTCAGGACCTCAGGGTTAAAAGCTCCAAAAAAAGAAATAGATTTTTTTTTAATTAATAACAATTTTATTTCAACAACAAAACAAATTCTAATCCTGATCAAGGTCAGGGTTAACGGCTATAACATAAGATTCTATAGCAGCATGGTTCGTACCCCTTGCTATACGGAAATATCCATTCTCACCCCATTGCTTGCCCCAGCTATTAGCCACGATCTGAAAATGAAAACAGAAAAATAAATGACACTTAATCGGAAAATATGTTGAAAATCCAAATTGTGATAAGGAATAATTAAAGATTAATCTATTTCTGGGTTCTGGTAAAACCAAGTTACACTGGAAAAAACAACGGGTTGCACTCCGAGAGTGCCGGCAGAAGTGAAAACTAAGAGATCTTACGTCTTACGGTCACGTTACGTCACGGTCCTGACGCGAGTTTAGCATTTTTTACCCATCCCAAAATCTTACGTCTTACGAATTTTCGATCAGGTCACGTGACGTCACGCTCCCTCATGGCATGTGCACGGCCGGGCCATATTTTGCTGGTTTTCAAAAGCTATCTTCTCCTTATTTGAAAGACATAGAAATTTATGAAAAGTATAGCAATAATCTTCAGCTTCTCGGCTTTAGTTGCCATACAACATATTTTTTATTTTTCTATAAAATACATATGAAACCTGTGCTCAAAGTAAAGCCTAAATATTGGAAAAAATCGGTATTATGTGCATCTACTTTACAAGTTGAAGTCGCTTTTACTTGCGACGCACACCATTGTGTAGACAATATTATGATCTAAAATTGCTATTTGAAATTTTTTTTTTAAGACCAATATTTAATGAGTTAATTTGAAAATTTTAAAATCTCGTCCACGAAGAGAGTGCGCGGGCGACGGGCGGGTGGTTTCGCATCGCAGTTCGCCTCCGGCGCTTATGCGAAACGTACGTGTCACTCTCGCGTCCGCTGCCACCCGTCGGCCGTTTCGAATTTGCTTTTCGTGAAATTATATTTCATTTATGGATTTTATGGTTTTGTTAGAGGTGGATTAAAGTTGTGCTAATCATCTGTAATAAAAGACGTTTTTCTAACATATCTACCGAGAAGGAAGCTGTGAATTTGTTTTATATTCAATTGTGCTGGATTTATTTTGGACATGTGAAAATCACAAAATATCGAAGACAAAAGTGAGCGAGCATAAGGAATGCACAGAAAATGTAAGTAATTTATATTACCTAGTTGCAGTGTGTAAATTTTATTTCATCAAACTGAACAACTTTCTCTATGGGATCAATATTAAAATCGCGAAAAAAAATCGGCTGTCCTATACCTACATTTCAGCCGAGTTATGTTTGCAGTTTGTATGGGACAGCGGAATGTTTTTTCACGATTTCAGTGTTGGTCCCGTAGTAAAAGTTGTTCAGTTTGATGGTTTAAGTAGCTGTCCCATTTTATTTTACATCCTGTATTTACCCCCCTAAGAACCTACAAATCATGCAAGCTGCATGCTATCTGTAAACATCTGTAAACTATAAATAATTATGATATTTGTTTTAGGCATATGCAAACGACAGGTCAAGATAAATCCAGAGAACATGACATGTCATCATCCAAATCTCAACAATATGATAACGGGTGAGTACTAATAAAGATTTACTCACTAAATGATCTGCTTATGATAATTGATAAGTGATATGAGCTCCCTAGCAATCCCTAGGGAGTATTATATTCCTTGGATATGAGTGATAACAAGTGATAAAATTTATTTGTCAGAACGAATCCATAGAGTTATGAAAACAACAGACACGCACAGCGTTCTCTCTTTTTTCTTTTCGTGTTTTGTTTGTTTGCGACGATGGGAATAATTGTAATGAATAAAGGAAAATGATTATAATGATTTCGACTTCCTCGACTCTTGACGGATGAGGTCAACAGCCCGCGGAAACTATGACAGATAGTAGTATGGACCTCGAACAAATTTCATAGTGGACCCTGGTCAGATTTGGTTAGCGGTGAAAAAAAAATCAAAATGGCGCAATCCAAGAAGGTTTTCGTTTGATAGCTCATCATTTTTAAAATCTGGTATACAATTTGTGCGAACGAAGTCGCGGGTGAACTCTAATACTTTGTATTATTGCAGACTGAATGCGATCGGTGCTCGAGTGTCTTATATAACGCAGAAACTCGAAGAATTAAAGCAGACCGGGACTGACGCCACTGAAACCCATGAAGATACTGAGTATGAAGATTCTGAATTGGTGAGTGTACCTACATACAATATTTTGAAACCATATTGTAACCTGTATTATGTTGATGTGTTGTTGTGTGTTACTTGCTTTTGTTGCTCGCGTCTTTGTCCGCATTGACATGTAATAATGTGGATTATTCCCGTTGTCCCCCACCGCTTCGGCCCCAGTGGTGTCCAACGGGAAACAAATGATCGATGTCCCCCACTAAAATACTACCCGTTTGCTTGGAGTTGGCCGTCGATGACCGTTACAAAATTTCGTCACAGGCACATTAACTGGTCCCGTCGACAAAAAATAATATAAAAAGCAAATAAAAATTTAAAATTAAAAGCGATATTAGCGACCGGGACGGACGTGCCGTACGAGGTTGCGTTGCTAAAGGTTATAAAGTTGCGTTTAATAGGGAACCACTGAAAATAGTTCTATAATCAACTGTATTTTGATTTTTTTTTTCAATAATATAGTGTGCTTTAAACATTAATAATTAACTTGTAATGTTATAGATTCGAATACAACACATATTAATTATTTATGTTTTGAAGAAAGATTCGTAATATACTTCGCTAATCGTAACGAATAACGTAACTATATACAATTTTCAGTTTTATTAATATTGATTTGTTGTAAGTGTAAGTGTTGTATTCGAATTCATAACATTTTTTTGGGCCGAAGCGGTGGGGAACAACGGTAATATCCCAATAATGTAGCCTTTTGTTAATCTAGGTCATGAACGATCTATAGGGTCATTCTTAAGAGGGCTATCGGAGTCCAGTGGCGCCCTCGTCACATCAATAAAGATTTCTCAATAAAGAAAGCCTAAATTAAAAAAGTGCTCAATCGACAAACTACAAAAGCCTTTAAGCTATTGTTATACAATACTTTTATAGATTCTAAACATTCCACTTTTAGACAGTTTCGAATAAAAACAAAAGCGGCCGTTTTTTTTCTTTTTTCAAAATGTGTATGTTTCGACCTTTAAAAAACCTATAAAAATATTCTACGAAAATAGCTTTAAAGCTTTTGTAGTTTGTCAATTGAGCACTTTTTCAATTTAGGCTTTCTTTATTGAGAAATCTTTATTAACGTGTTGAGGGCGCCACTGGACTCCGATAGCCCTCTTTATATGCTGCGGTTTTTTGCATATTCGAAATCGTGAAAAAATCAGCTGTTCCATATAAAAGTGCAATCTTACTCGACCCAAATGTATGGGACAGTTAATTTTTATTTTTGCGATTCGGTGTTGGTTCCATAAAGAAACTTTCTACACTAATACACTTTTTTGACTAGGTATTGATTTTATTTGCAGTTTCAAACGTACGAAAAAGAAAGAGAAGAAAAAGAAAAAGTTGTTGGAAGAAGAATAGTGTCAGTTACCCACTTTTTTTCAAAATTGCAAGAAATTTCAAACCATGGACCGCTTGGATGCAGATATTAAGCCGGTTAAAAAACTAGTAAAAAGTGCTGAGGACGCTAAGAAAACTAAAGTGGAAACCAGAGAAATGGAAGATAATACAGATGTTTTGGTCGATGTCAGTATGCCTATATGTTCTCGGTATCTAGATTTTAAAAATGTTTAAAATAGCGCTTCTTAATAAATAATAAAAAAAATGAAAAAAAATGAAGAAATGAATTTTATGTGCAAAATTACCACCGTTACTAGTCATTATGTCAGTCTAAATGGGTATCTAAACACATTTACCAAACGCGTATTGTTTTGTTAATTTCTAAGCCATTTTTCTTGAGTTTCTACATTTTTCTTGATGCAGCGTGTGGATTGAAAGCACAGTAAAAAATGTATTGGTTATATGAACGACACTATTTATTTTATTTATTTCCTTTTTGGAGAACTTACAGCTAAATAACAGTTCGGTTTCAACAAAGACAAATTGATGGTCAGATGATGACAACAAGTTACTTAACCAGACTAGATCCATCTAGCGCAGTACAGCCCCGTGAGTTACTTGTATATAAAATGTTGGGATAAAGTTTGTTCTTTTATATTAAGATAAAGTAAAAACTAAATAAATGAGCAATGTTGTCGCTATTAAAAATTATATTATTATACCTAACTAGGTGAAATTCCCATTGTTTGTTACGAAATTCTCATACAAACTTTCACCCCCGTTTTCACACCTTTGGGGGTTGAATTGCGAAATAGTACATTACGATACGTGTGACCTAAGTAGTCCATTATTGCACGGCGTGAATTATCGCCCGAGCGCAGCGAGGGCGATAAACGCCGTGTAATAATGGACTTACTTAGGTCACGAGTATCGTATACTATTTTATAGCTCGTGTGACCTAAACCCGCCAGCTTTTGTGTGTGTGTGTGTGTGTGTGTGTGTAATGTATTGACATTCTCTTTCATGTTGAAGTTTTTAATTCTACGAAAACGTATACTAACGAAAAGGGCAGAAAGGGGGACCGGGGGCGAAGCCCCCGGCGGGGTGGAGGGGCGGAGCCCCCCCGGGGGCACGGGGGGCGGAGCCCCCCGTAGGACACAACCACGACTTTAAAATCTTCGTTCATATATCGCAACCACAATCAATAGATACTCACCTCTAATCACATCTACCGTCACATCATCATCAGCCCCTACTCACCCCCTACGCACGTATGCACTAGGTGGCACGTAATCACATCTACCGTCACATCATCATCAGCCCCTATTCACCCCCTACGCACGTACCCCTAATTACCCCCACGAACTAGGGGGTACACCCCCTAATCACCCCCACGAGCTAGGGGGTGTACCCCCTAGCTCGTGCTGATGATTAGGGGGTGTAGCTCGTTGGGGTGATTAGGGGGTGTACCCCCTAGCTCGTGGGGTGGTTAGGGGGTGTACCCCCTAGCTTGTGGGCGGATTAGGGGGTGTACCCCCTAGCCCGGGCTGGTGATTAAGGGGTGTACCCCCTAGCTCGTGCTGGTGATTAGGGGGTGTACCCCCTAGGGTACACCCCCTAATCACCAGCACGAGCTAGGGGGTACACCCCCTAATCACCCCAACGAGCTAGGGGGTACGCCCCTAATCACCCCCCACGAGCTAGGGGGTACACCCCTTAATCACCAGCCCGGGCTAGGGGGTACACCCCCTAATCCGCCCACAAGCTAGGGGGTACACCCCCTAACCACCCCACGAGCTAGGGGGTACACCCCCTAATCACCCCAACGAGCTAGGGGGTACACCCCCTAATCACCCCACGAGCTAGGAGTACACCCCTAATCACCTCCACAAGCTAGGGGGTACACCCCCTAATCACACCCACGAGCTAGGGGGTGCACCCCCTAATCACCACTACACACCCCTTACGCATTAGGGGGTGTACCCTCTTATCACCCCTATGCATCCCCAATCACCCTCTACGCACTAGGGGGCGCATCCCTTACTCGCACCCTACTACCAACATACTAATAAGGTGTGAGCAGGGGGTGCGGGTGTAAGTAGGGCGTACGTAATATAATTAAAGTAGGGGGGGTAACTTGGAGTCAGTTGGGGATTTCGCGATTTCAATGTTGGTCACATTGATTGAAAGCACATTTAAAAGTACCTACCTTCTTTTGTTTATTATGCATCTGTGCAATAAAGTAGATTCATTTTCGAATGGTGTAATGTAATCCGTGTAATAATGGACTACTTAGTAACGAAAAACCGGGACCTAAGTGCGGGTTTAGGTCACGGAATGCTATAAAAGAACCTTCTTTTGTATATTATGCATCTGTGCAATAAAGTGGATTCATTTTCGAACGGTGTAATCCGTTTAATAATGGACTACTTAGGTAACGCAAAACCGTAACCTAAGTGCGGGTTTAGGTCACGGAGTGCTATAAAATATTTTTTGGTGAACACGTAGATGACAATAAAAACATCCCTGCCAGATTTAAGTTAGGAGTCTTTGTAGTTTTAGGTATTTGAGCGTTGAGTGAGTGTCCGGATTTGCATAGATTCAAGCTGCGATCGAATGCGATCGACTTGACGGTTCCCAATACCCACTTCGCACATAGCCAATACGATGCTTTGTATCTTGTAATAAAATATGGTAGATTTATTGTAAATAAAGTACTTCTAAATGTCCGCAAGCAAAAACTTTGTTTAAACTTAATACTTTCCCAGATGTAGAAGGTCCTCTGTGAGGATTGAGAGATCACACATTTTAGATTGTATCTTCTTAATTATCTCTTTAAAATTCTAGGACGCAATTCTACAATTGTTTTAGAACTACTGCTAAAACCTGCATTATTTTATTTACGATTTCGCGATGTGATCTCTCATTGCACACACACATACACCAAAGACTCGGTACCCTCTTAATAATTTAGTTTTTGAAGCATCGATATTCGCTTTATTTTTTCATCAATTCGCTGAAAGTATTTTAAGGGTATGTATGATCAGACCACCAAACTGAACAACTTGCTCTAAGTGAACAACATGGAAATCGTTCCATATCCAATGCTGTTCCCTACAAAACAGCAAGCCTAAGTCTACCCGAATATATCGAATGTATCCAAGCATTTCTCCGAAATTATTAATCGGATTGTGAGCATTTTTTATTGGCTTATATTTACTCCAACTTAGGGAACAGTGCAAGTTTCATCGAAATCGGTTCAGTAGTTTTCAAGATTTGGACTATACGTGTAAGTGTAATGGTCTGGTTTGTAAGTATTTACGCGATAACTTCGGCATTTCTTGACAGATTCGGATGAGCCTTTTTAGTTCTGAAGGAATTAGCGCCGAGATAGTTCCATTTCAATTTGGTGAAGATCTGATAACGCGCTTCGGAGCTACACAATAGAACTCCTCAAAATAAGACAGCAAACCGTCATCCGTCAACCGTCAGCAACATTTTCTTCGTATCGATGTACCCTTAGCGTGTACAGGGTATAACAAAACACCCTAGTAATACTTAAGAGGGTGCTTCAGACCATCATACTGAACAACTTTCACTATGGAGCCAACATCGAGAAATAATAAAAAAAATCAGCTGTCCCATACAAAACTTCGTACCGACTCGATTAAAATGTATGGAACAGCTGATTTTTTTTCTTTTTTCTCGACGTTGGCTCCATAGTGAAAGTTGTTCAGTTTGATGGTCTGAACTACCCCCTTAAGTTTTACTAGGGTGTTTTGTTACACCATGTATAACTGATATCTGAGTCGAACTAATGTATTTCACCACTAAAAACTGTGAAATAAACAATATTTTAACAAAAATTTAAACCACCTTAAAAAAAACTAAAAAATTAAAAATAATATTGCAGCTGATGACTTTTTCGTTCGCATCTACAGGGTAAATTGATATCATTAGCATCCTTTTAAACTAAGAGTCTACCCATCAAACTAAACAACTTTTACTATGGGAGCAAACCGATCGGAGCAAATAAAAAATCAGCTGTTGCATACATTTGAGTCGAGTAGGCACTGCAGTTTAGTATGGAACAGCAGACTTTTTTTTTGCTCCGATCGGTTTGCTCCCATAGTAAAAGTTGTTCAGTTTGATGGGTAGACTCTTAGTTTAAAAGGATGCTAATAATATCAATTTCACCCTGTATAGGGACATTAATTAACATTAAAAACAGACAGCGACTTCAATAAAACATATTAATGTTCCTATAGATGCGAACGAAAAAGTCATCGGCTGCAATATTGTTTTTAATTGTTTAGTTTTTTTGAAGGCGGTTTTAATTTTTTTCTTAAAATTTTGTTTTTTGAAGTCGGTTAAAAACCGTCAGCATATTAAGAAAGACCTTGTATAGGGCGTTAGCGATTTTGCATTATCAGATGCGTTCCTTTTTAAGTGATGATCAGACAATCAAACTGAACAAATTGCGCATATACAGAGTGTAACAAAACACCCTAGTAATACTTAAGGGGATGCTTCAGACCATCAATCTGAACAACTTTCACTATGGAGCCAACGTCGTGAAAAAATAAAAAATCTGCCGTCCCATACATTTGAGTCGAAACGGCACTGCAGTTTTGTATGAAAGAGCGGATTTCTTTTTCGCGCTTTAGATGTTGGCTCCATTGTGAAAGTTGTTCAGTTTGATGGTCTGAAGCACCCCCTTAAGTATTTACTAGGGTGTTTTGTTACACCCTGTATTGAAATCGCAAGAAAAGCAAAAAAAATAATCAGCTGTTTCATATAAAACTGCAATATCTAAATGTAAATTTATCAGGGTGTTAAGGTAAACAGTTGCATTACTTTAAGGGGTGAATGTAACCATAGTACCGAGATTGCGGTGTTGGCACTAAAATGGAAGTTGTTCAGTTTGATGGTCAAATCATCCTATTAAATTTCGTGAGCGTCAGGATGTCTGGACCAAGCCGGCGATTCGATTTTTAAGCTATACACGATTTAGTACCTATTTAATACTATTTGGTCATCATCATCATATCAGCCGATAGACGTCCACTGCTGGACATAAGCCTCCCCCAAAATGGGGGGATCACTATTAAAATGAATAACGCTCACAGGCACATACATTGTAATGATCCCAAGTTAATTAGGCTTTTTAATATGGTAACCATACAACAACGGCACGAACATATAACATCCATGACCGAACCGGGATTCGAACCCAGCACCCTGGTTTGGCAGTCCGGCGTGGTAACCATTACACCAACCGGGTCGTCATTACTACTACTATTTGGTACTTATCATCAAATATTTAGTAGGTAGGTACCTCGCTACAAACGGAGAAAAGTTGAAAAACAACGGTCCAGTCATCCTGACGATCAGGTTGTCTGGACCATTTTTTTTACCTTGTTGTAGTCCTCCTACCTTTTTTATTTTGACATAATGATTTAGTACCTAATTAGTACAGGCCAAAAAAAATTGCCAGATTCCTTAGATGTACCAAAAAAAAGTACTTACCTTCAGATATTTAGTACCTCGCTGTAATCCGAGAAAAATAATAAAAACAGTGGTCCAGTCATCATGACGGTCAGGTTGTCTGGACCATTTCGTTTGACCAAGTTCTAGTCGTCCTACCTTTTTTTATTTTTCCATTATGATTTAGTACCTAGTTTTGAGATGTACATATATTTTTTCCACATTCATTAGAAGCACCAAAAAAAAGGATAGCATCTGAAAATCAAGGTCGTGAGAGATATTGCACTTTAAACAATACAAATTTTTAGTACGTATTAGGTTCTAAATCGTACTTACCATATGCTGTAATTCAGGAAACTGACGGTCAGGACCATTTCGTTTGACCAAGTTCTAGTCTTCCTACATTTTTAATTTTTCCGTGATGATTTAGTAACTTTTTTGTACATGTACATATATTTTTTCCAGAAGCATAAAAAAAACGGTAGCATCTGAAAATCAAGGTCATAAGAGAATTTATCTTTAAACAATACTAAGTTTTAGTACGTATTAGGTACTAAATCTTACTTACCTTCAGATATTTAGTACCTCACGGTAATCCGAGCAAAAGATGAGGAAACTTAACAGACGCATTTGGTATCTGGTTCTAAGCACAATATCGTGATAATATTAATTATTTGTAATAACAACCATTACAAACACATACGCACGAAACGATGGGTGGGACGGTACTAAATATCTGAAGGTAAGTACGATTTAGTACCTAATACGTACTAAAACTTAGTATTGTTTAAAGTTAAATATCTCTCAATCTCGCATGACCTTGATTTTCAGATGCTACCCTTTTTTTGGTGCTTCTAATGAATCTGGAAAAATATATAATACCTATAGTTGTACAAATGGACAAATAAAAAAGGTAGGAAGACTAGAACTTGGTCAAACGAAATGGTCCAGACAACCTGACCGTCAGGATGACTAGACCACTGTTTTTATTATTTTTCTCGGATTACAGCGAGGTACTAAGTATCTGAAGGTAAGTATGATTTAGTACTTACCTAATCCGTACTAAAACTTAGTATTGTTTAAAGTTCAATATCTCTCATGTCATGACCTTGATTTTCAGATGCTACTTTTTTTTGGTACATCTAAAGAATCTGGCAAATTTTTTTTTGCCTGTACTAATTAGGTACTAAATCATTATGTAAAAATAAAAAAGGTAGGAGGACTACAACTAGGTAAAAAAAATGGTCCAGACCATGGTCGTCAGGATGACTAAACCACTGTTTTTCTATTTTACTCCGTTTGTAGCGAGGTACTTAATATTTGATGATAAGTATCAAATAGTACTAAATAGGTACTAAATCGTGCATAGCTTAAAAATCGAATCGCCGGCTTGGTCCAGACATCCTGACGCTCAATAAATTTCTTGTATTGTTAAAAAAAAAATATTGTACGCTGCCGCTTCTATTAGACTCTTAGGCTTTTCGTATTGGGCTTCCTTTGACAGTTTGTTTTTTTTTTTGGCATCTGCTATGAGGCAATTTAGCCAATGTCAGAGGTTCTACACAGTTTGTTGCTAGATGGCACCACAGTGACGTAATGAAGTACAAGTCAGCTACCAATAGGTGTCGCTACTAAAATTACGTAGTTAAGTAGAGGTGAGGCGGGGCGAGGAGGAACTGAAATGCTCAAGGTCGCTCCATCGGGGAAACGCCTTAAAATTTTTCACCCATCTCAAAAAGTGCACAACGCCGCTAAAGAATTTTTCACTTCAAAAATTCCGCATACAATAACTGCAAGGGGCACCTTTGCAGTTGCATGCGAGCGCGCGCTGCATGCAAACAAAGTTTTGTCGCATTTATCAATGCAATTAGGGTTCCGTAGCAGAGGCGGCTCGCCCTAAAGAGCGCTGGTGCAGTGCACTCCCATAAATAATTATAATAAAATTATACTCCTTAATTTCATTATCAATATTACTTTGTAGCTCTAGAGATATAATTTATACCCATCATCCCCTACACTAGTACTGTATTATTTCATAGGTAACGCGCGAAGCGGAGCCACAGAAATTTCTTTTCTGTGGCGGAGCGCTCGCGATTGCGCTCCAATGAAACAAAATTCAGTACATTGCCTAATACGAAATCCAATAGGAGTGAAAGAGAAATTTCGCCAGAGTCCTGCGCGTGAAACAAAAGATTTTCTATGAAAAATTAGCTAAATTCGGAGCGCCGCTCACGCGACGTTGCCGGTTTAGCGCTCACGACAACAGCGTGAACAGCGCGCGACGTTGCCACTCCTATATAAACAAAGTCAAATGCATGCGCGCGAATGCAAATTCGGGTATTTTCTAATTAATTAGAAAATTAATAATCATTTAATACGTGTTGAAATAGCTTCTACTTATCAGTTATAACTTGTGAGTGTTACAATGGACAATTATAATGTGGCGTTCATCAAAAAGTGTGAAAAAACGAAAAAACGTTATAAATTCGGCTTGAATTGAAGGCAAAGGGACCGCCACGGTCTGAACTTGACCTTACGCAAAAATGTACGACAATTCATCGTTTTATTTCAAGTGAACACCCGTACAATTTTGTCACGAGCCGCCTCTGTTCCGTAGTCAATAAGGAACCCTTATAGTTACACCATATCCGTCCGTCTTTCCGTCTGTCCGTCTGTCCGCGGCTTAGCTCAGAGATGCTAAGTACTAGAAAGCTGTTATTTAGCATGGCGTTTTGGCATTTTGGTGTTAAACAAGGTATGGTTGATTAATGATGACTTACCCAGTACTTGTCCCCGTTATCTTCACCCCAACCAACTATCCTGACGCTGTGAAGTCCTCTCGACTGCGTCATTGATTAATGATGACTTACCCAGTAGGTACTTGTCCCCGTTATCTTCACCCCAACCAACTATCCTGACGCTGTGAAGTCCTCTCGACTGCGTCATTGATTAATGATGACTTACCTAGTACTTGACCCCGTTATCTTCACCCCAACCAACTATCCTGACGCTGTGAAGTCCTCTCGACTGCGTCATTGATTAATGATGACTTACCCAGTACTTGTCCCCGTTATCTTCACCCCAACCAACTATCCTGACGCTGTGAAGTCCTCTCGACTGCGTCATTGATTAATGATGACTTACCCAGTACTTGTCCCCGTTATCTTCACCCCAACCAACTATCCTGACGCTGTGAAGTCCTCTCGACTGCGTCATTGATTAATGATGACTTACCCAGTACTTGTCCCCGTTATCTTCACCCCAACCAACTATCCTGACGCTGTGAAGTCCTCTTGACTGCGCGTTTCCGTGAGGAGTACTTCTGTATATGCCTTCCTTGTAGTGGAAGAAGTCTTGGTACACCGTCATGAGCGCTGAAAAAACAAAATTGAAACCGTATTCTACACTAATATTATAATAATTTGATTTAATGTTTGTTTTTAGGGTTCCGTACCCAAAGGGTGAAAACGGGACCCTATTACTAAGCCTACGTTGTCCGTCCGTCCGTCCGTCCGTCCGTCCGTCTGTCCGTCTGTCCGTCCGTCCGACTGTCCTACCTATTTAGGGCTGTAACTTTTGAACCGTAATAGCTAGATAGTTGAAATTTTCTCAGATTAAGCGTTATTACGGCGGATTTGTTAACCAATAATAAAAATGTCAAAAAGTTAAAAATCAAGGGGGTTCTCAACAAGAAACTAGTTTTTATCAACGTTTTTTCTTCACGCTCTATCGTTAAAACTGTAATACATACAAGCGTCAAACTTAGTGTGATTATAGAGCATACTCTACAGAATAACAGCAAATACTAAAAACCGGCCAAGTGTGAGTCGGTCTCGCGCTAAAAGTCCCGGACAAAAAAAAGTTTTTTTCTAAGTTTATAATGTTGTGTTCTGTAGTGGTGTGCTACGGAACCCTCCTCGGTGCACGAGTAGCCCGACTCGCACTTGACTGCTTTTATTTGTAATTTATATGTAGGTAACTGTAACGTTCTACTTTTTGCCCTCTCAACCTCCGCATTGACTTCAGTCACACCATTTCATCATCATCATCATTCATCATCATTTTCAGCCCGTATCCACCCACTGCAGGGCATAAGCCTCCTCCCTATTTTGCCATTCTTCTCGGTCCCGTGCCAGTCGCATCCAGGTCTTGCCAATACTTTTCCAGATGTCGTCAACCCACCTGGCTGCCGGACGACCCACTCCTCTTTTGCCTAATCTCGGCCACCACTCTGTCAAGGCTTTGCTCCACCTGCCATCATTTCGCCTAGCTACGTGTCCTGCCCACCGCCACTTTAAGCGAGCTATTCGGTCCCCGACGTCCTGAACCTTGGTTCGACGTCGGATCTCGACGTTTGTGACGTGGTCTAGAAGGGTGATGCCTAGCATGGCGCGCTCCATGGCTCTCTGTGCTACTTTGATTTTATGCATACCTAGTTTCCTTAGTACATTTCATACAAAGGGGAAACAATTACAAGAAGAGGTAAGCAATACTGATTGAGTGTGAGCGAGACAGGAATACGCCATTGCCTACATTTTCCGCCACGTCACGTTTCTTTATTGAGAAATCTTTAATATTTTGATGAGGGTGCCACTGTAAAAGGACTCTTAAGAGAATTCTACTCGGAGCGCGCTCCATACAAAACGTAGTCGGGTCCTAGTTTAAACATATCGTAATTAAAGTAAAAACAAATGCTTTTAACATAACCTGGAAACAAATATCTGTGTCTCTATGAATTCAGATTTTTATTTAAATATTTAGTTCTTAAGCTATGTTGGCTCAAAGATTCGTAATTTTTGATCAAAAAAGGCCCAACTTCGTCCTTGTTTTTTAGGACAATGCATACATTTTACAAAAATTTGGATACCATAGAGACATCGCAAATATAATGAATATTCAGAACAAAAAAAATTATCCACATATCTAGCATCTTATTCGAATAATCACCCGACTACAAAATGTAAAAATTACGCGCGTATTCGTTGTGAATTGAGTGTTGTTTCGACGGTATGCGGGCGGGGTGCGGTGCGCGCGGAGTGAGTTTCACCTCGGGGGGCCCGGCTGTCGCAGCGCAGCGCACGGCCGGCGATTTAGTTTCCTACTTTTTACCGTACCGAACGTAAGCGAATATTAAAATGTTGTTTAAAGTATTAAATTATAAAAACAGGTATTGGTACCGATTCGGACTGTGCCACGACTTAACTTAACTAAATTTATTCCTGTCACTTTCTAAAATAAGATTAAGAAAAGAGTCAGAAAACCAACAGCTGACTTTAGTGCTGTCAAAGTGACGTTACACGCCCAAAATAAGATGCCATCATAATGTACGTTTTTGGGCTTGTAACGTCACTTTGACAGCACTAAAGTCAACTGTTGGTTTTCTGTCTCTTTTCTTAATCTTATTTTAGAAAGTGACAGGAATACATTTTGTTAAGTTAAGTCGTGGCACAGTCCGAATTGAGGCCATTGGTGGTACTTTTTCAAGTTACTTAGATATACTAGAACTGATAGAAACATGAGTATGGGTGGATCAGGTCAGTTACGTCCTTTTCCCGGAACGTCCACTTCCCGGTTTCGTCCATTTCCCCGAACGGCCTTTTCCCCGAACGGACATTTACCCGAACGACCATTTCCCCGAACGGGCATATTCCCGAACTTTTCCCCGTACGTAGTAGGTACTTAGACGAATTTTCGGGTGAAAGTATGGGGGCTGGACTTGTAAAATTTTCAAAAATGATTTTTTATTATTTTTGCATGCGCAAGGGTGGGTTTATTCGTGCCCCAGGGGTTCGGAAAATTTGCTATTTTTTCGCTAGGATTCACCGTTATCTAGATATTTTATAAATTATGTTTTATTACGGTCGGTTAGGTTAGCGAGGAGCGAAGCGACGAGCATGTTAGGTATCTTGTGATCCACAGCGCACGAGCCGAGCGAGCGGAGCGAGCGTGCCGTGGCAGCGGTCGGCGAGTGCCAGAACCGAATTACTACTATTTACCCAGTCTACCCAAAAACATTCCCTTTAATTAAACCTTCCATTTCATGTTCAAGGTCAAGGTCTTTGACCTTGAAGGTCACCAGAGGTGATGTTCCCCCACAATAATACTCCCACATCCCCCGGATCCCGAATGTTACATTTGGCGATTGTTTTTTGTTGAAAAATTTTCTGAGTACTATGTACTAAGAGGAAATGTCTATACAAGGAAAGGGACGTATGGGGGAATGTCCGATCGGGGAAAAGGTCGTACAAAGAATTCGGGTGATGGACGTTCGGGGAAAAGGACGTAACTGACCAGAGGGTCTACCCGCACATTCGATTCGAACTTTTGCGTGAATGTTTTCGTTCCAATTTCAACTCTATTACAATGAAGTGCGGACCGAAACAGTGGCGATATAGTGAAGATCGAAAGTGCGGGTAAGAGGGCTGATGGATCAGGTCAGTTACTACCTTTTCCCCGAACGTCCACTATGGACCCGAACGTCCACTTCCCGGTTTCGTCCATTTCCCCGATCGGCCTTTTCCCCGAACGGACATTTACCCGAACGGCCATTTCCCCGAACGGGCATAATATTCCCGAACTTTTCCCCTTACGTAGTAAGGGAAAAGGGGGAAGAGGGGGTGCTTCAGAACATCAAACTGAACAACTTTCACTATGGAACCAACTTCGAAATCGCGAAATAAAAACCAGCTCTTTCATTAAAACTGCAATACTGGCTCGACTCAAATGTATGGGACAGCAGATTTGATTTTCCGAAGCACCTCCTTATGTATTATTAGTTTGTTTTGTTACACCCTATATAAACTACAGTTATTGTATGAAAACAACAACTGAACGAATCGTCAAAATGGCGTACCATTTATGCAGGGTGAAAGGAAAAGTATCATTAACCTTTAACTATATACTCTACCCATGAAACTGAATCGTTTTACTATGGGACCAAACCTGCGAGAACAAAAAAAACGTCTGTTTCATACGTTTGGGTCGAGTAAGCATTGCGGTTTAGTATGGAACAGCAGATTTTTTTTGCGCTGAAACGTTTGCTACCATAGTAAAAGACAGTTTGATGGGTGACCACCTGTTTAAAGGTTAATTTTACTTTCCTTACAGCGTGTATTTATTTTTTAAACAGTAATTTTTCCAGGGCTGAAAATCGAAATACAGGGTCCTTCTTAATATGCTGACACTTTTTAAGGGGATGATCAGGCCATCAAACTGAACAACTTCCTCTATGGGACCAACATCGAAATCGCGAAAAAAATCTGCTGTCCCATACATTTGGCTCGAGTAGGACTGCAGTTTTGTACGGACGATCTGATTTTTTTTTCGCGATTTCGATGTTGGTGCCATAGAGAAAGTTGTTCAGTCTGACGGTCTGATCATCCCCTTAAAAATTGTCAGCATATTTAGAAGGACTCTACAACGTGTTAATGAATTAGCGCAAAACCTCATACACCCCAACTGATTTATAACAAAATAATTAGATTGTAACAATAATTTCATTATTTTGATTGCTAAAATTTAAAGTTATTCGCATTTTAAGTTATGAGGCAAAAATGATTTGTTATCATTTCAGCACTGAAAGAAAGCGCTAACGTACTCATGGATACATTTTTATAATCTTGTTTTGGTAGTAAGTATGGTGAGTGTGCCCGTGCGGTGGGTTGTCATCGGGTTTAGTAAATTTTATATTTTGCAAAAACAATTAACTATGTTGAAACCATGATAATTCGATTCTGCTCTCGATTCTAAACAAACTACTTTCTAGTTTTGCGTTAATTCATTAACACGTTGTATATTTTAGTACAAAAAATGTACTAAGGGGAAATGTCCATAAAAGGAAAGGGACGTAAGGGAAAATGTCCGTACAAGTAAATGGACGTACTAGGCAATGTCCGTTCGGGGAAATGTCCGTTCGGGGAAAAGGTCTTACAAGGAATTCGGGCGATGGACGTTCGGGGAAAAGGTCGTAACTGACCTGATCTGGGCTGATCCGTATGGGTAAGTATTTTACTATGTATAAGTAGGTACCTATAATTTTCTTAGATTCCTGCTAGGCCTAATTTTTGTTTTCCGTACCCATAGGGTGAAAACAGTATTACAGGACCCTATTTATAAGCAAACGCTGTCAGTCTGTCCGTCCGTCCGTTCCGTCCGTCCGTCCGTCCTACCTGCAGAGGGCTGTATCTTCTGAATCGTAATAGGTAGCCAGTTGAAATTTTAACAGTATATTGTATGGTTTTATTGTATTTAATGACAAAACGTACACTAGGCTATCTGCGAACTACGTACGAAACTATTCTTAGTAACGTACTATCGGGGACTTTTCCGCCTGACCACTTAAGAAAAAAATCGCATAATTTCGCCCAAAATGTATTGTTTGGAAACTATTATTAATTGGTCTATTCATCGATAGGGCGGGGTAAGACATCGCTTTTATTTTTTAGTATGCAAGGAAAAGTCCGCGATAGTACCTACCTAACTAACAAAAAGTTTCGTAGGTAGGTACGGACTTCGCAGGTAGCCTAGTGTACGTACGTAAGTACCTAGGCTAGCACGTGTCTACCTACACTACCCTAATACCTACTACCTAATCACCTACCTGTTTTGTATCGTGCTGCAGACCATCAAAGTGAACAACTTCCACTATGGAGCCAACTTCTAAATCGCAAAAAAAAAACAGTTTAATTAGAGCCTATTTTTTTTACGATTTCAAAGTTGGCTCCATGGTGAAAGTTGTTCAGTTTGATGGTCTGAAGCACCACCTTACGTATTACTACGGTGTTTTGTTACACCACGTAGAATATCCGTTTGAAGAAATGGCCGTACGGGGAAAAGTTCGGGAATATGCCCGTTCTGGGAAATGGTCGTTCGGGGAAATGGCCGTTCGAGGAAATGGCCGTTCGGGGAAAATGACGAATCCGGGAAAAGGACGTTCGGGTGAAGAGTGGACGTTCGGGGAAAAGGACGTAACCGACCAAATCCTTTTTTTTGTATGTGTATGGGTTAGGGTGTTGCAAAGAGGACAATTAGAAAAATTTTACGCAAATTTTATATGGAGCTCGGACTTAAAAAAAATTTGATCGAAATTGTATGCACCATCGACTTAGTCGAATTTTCGGGTGAAATGAGTTTACAATAGGGATGCAACGATTACGAAGCGGTGCATCGTTTTGCATCTGTAATCGTAATAATCACGATTAATAACGATGCAATGCACCGTAGTAAGAATCATACGATTATTAAATCGAAGTAAAAACGTCAATCGAATTGCACTTGTTGACGAATAGACGACCTGAATACTAGATTCTACAGCCGAAAAACAACTTTTAAAAAATCGGATCTCGCTGCCATTTTAGCTCATTCTGAGCTAAATCTGACTTTTTTTTTGGTCAGATTTGACTTTCATTTCATTATTTTTTTAAATTCTACCTAGAAGTGCGATTTTTGAAAATCATACGAGCGGCTTGGCAGTAGAAAATGTCAAAATTACTATGGAGATTATGCATCTTTCTTCTGCCAAGTCGCTCGTATGATTTTCAAAAATCGCACTTGTAGTCTATGATTTGGTTTTCGGTTTGAAGTACATACATTCTCGTTCCCGCGATATCTCATCCACATTTTAAAATATTAATTTCCCACATAAATCGGACGAGATATCACTTGATTAACGAGATTATACAGAATCATATTCCACATAGTGATTTTCAAATAAAATTGGCCTGTACGCATCCAAAAATCATAATCCTGATAAAGTGAACCTTTGACTTCGATCTCAAATCAGTAGAAAAAGTTACAAAATCTTGGAATTTTTTAGTTTTTTTTTCAATGATTTAACATTCATTAGAATGCAAAGAAACACTATGAGAACTCATTCTGAGGATAATCTCAACTAAATTTGTTTAAATAATCGTAATGCATCGGTTATCGTAATAAATAACGATTAATACCGTAATCGTAATCGTAATCGTAATGGCCGAATCGTTGCATCCCTAGTTTACAAGTAGGTCAATTTGCGTGTCTCGTTAAATTTATAATGTAAGTCGATATATGCGATATGTAATTATGCGAGTAATCCGAAATTAGTATAGGGGCTACACTTGTAAAATTTTCAAAACTTGTCGTCTATGTAGTCAATTCGGGCGATGGACGTTCAGGCAAAAGAACGTAACCGACAGAAGGGTAGAAAAATTTTGAACGGTTTCGTATGAGCCATCGATTCGTATGGGGGCGTAAAATTTTCAATAATGAGTTATTTTTTATTTTTGCATGCGGAAGGGTGGGTTTATGGGTGCCCCAGGGGTTCGAAAAATTTGCTATTTTTTCGCTAGGATGCACCGTTATCTAGATATTTTATAAATTATGTTTTTTTTATAATTTAACGAATTTATTTAATTTTAATCAAGGTCAGGTCATTGACCTTGTACCAGAACCGAAATAGAGCATCCCACTTCATTACTCGGTTAGGTTAGCGAGGAGCGAAGCGACGAGCATGTTAGGTATCTTGCGACCCACAGCGCACGAGCCGAGCGAGCGGAGCGAGCGTGCCGCGGCGCCAGAACAGAATTGCTACTATTTACCCAGTCTACCCAAAAACGTTCCCTTTAATTAAACCCTCCATTTCTTGTTCAAGGTTCACCAGAGGTGGTGTTCCCCCACCCTAATACTCTCCCACATCCCCCGGATCCCGAATGTTACATTTGGCGATTGTTTTTTGTTGAACATTTTCCAAATCCTAATTTTGTATGGGACCCTCTTTGCGACAACCCGACCTGTGTATGTGTTAGTTAAACTGTAAAAATAAACAGAATGTAAGGAAAAGTACAATTTAACCTATAAACCACATAACCCATCAAACTGAACAACTTTTACTATGGGCGCAAACCGATCGGAGAAAAAAAGCCAGCTGTCCCATACTAAACTCCAGTCCTACCTACTCGACTCAAATGTATGCAACAGCCGATTTTTTTTTGCTCCGATCGGTTTGCTCCTATAGTAAAAGTTGTTCAGTTTGATGGGTAGAGAATGTGGTTTAAAGGTTAATGATACCGTTTCCTTTCACCCTGTATAGTATAACTGTGTAGAGAATGAGGGTAGTAATATTTGTAGCTACCTACCGACCACTGACTCGACTGCAATGTATGGTCTAAACCTAAAGGCATATGGGTAATTTTTTACCGAGGATGGCGTCTTTTTTTTTTTGGCTGCCAGTCACAAAATGTTGTGGATATTTTAGAGCTAATATTATTACTTTACATTAATAGGCCAAGAGTATTGTTTTGCATTGTAACGTTTATGCGATATTGAATTTCAATGTTTAAAAAAAATTAAAAATTTCCCGGCGAAGCTTATTTTAAGTCAGTCGTTTTAGTTCTTTACTAAATTATTTGTTTTTTCAGCTCAGAATTAGTCGTTCTAACTATTGGTGATATCATCATCATCGCACATGTTTTGTACAAGAACGGACCGCAATCACGGACTAGTTTACGGTTGTTCTTTTGAGTTAACATGAGTTTCTACGCTGATTCTTACTTGTTACGGCATGCGATCTAGATCAAAGCTCGGTTACCTATATTTAAATACTACTCCTAATGACAAACTTTTGAGTGCGACTATACTAATAACCGGACGGACAATTTAGTTTCAGGAATTTTATGGTAAGAACTATCTCACAAAGTAATGACATGACAATGTGTATCGGTGAATTGAAATAATTTGTCCATTCTCCTTTATTGTTGTAATTGTAAGATGTATGAACCAAAGAAAACTGTATTCGCAAAAAATAATATTTTTCACCACATTTGGATTAACTTAAATAGACATGGCAAAAATGTCCGCCAATAAAATCAGTTGTTCCATACAAAATATTTCTCGTTTGCTCCCATAGTCTTACCTGCTACCTTTGTCTCTTTGTCTATCTATCTACCAGGTCGATTACGTCCTTTTCCCCGAACGTCCACTTTAGCCCCAAACGTTCATTTCCCCAAACGGCCATTTCTCCGAACGGCCATTTACCCGAACGGCCATTTCCCCGAACGGGCATAATTTCAAACTTCCGTTTCCCATTATTCTTTCCCCAAACAGTCATTACTCATTACCTAGAACAGGTATTCTACAGGCTGTAACAAAACACCCTAGTGAAACTTAAGGGGGTGCTTCAGACCATCAAACTCTATCTGTATAGTAAAAGTTGTTCAGTCTGATGTGTCGCAGTGTTTGAGAAGATAAAGATACGTTTTTTAATACAGTTTTTAAGGTATGCCGTTATTATTAGAGATCGGATATTCGGATGCATATATTATTTACCTAAACTTCATTTTTGGGTATGAAATTATGGAAGCGGCTTCTTAAAATTCTCTTTTTTAAATGTTTTTCGAAACGCCAGAAAATCCGGGAATGCATACCTAACTAATCTGTTGCATAGTATGGAAGCAACTTTCTTAAAACTATATACATTAAAAAGTAAAAAAAAAATGTTTTTCGCTAAAATAAACCCGGGTTATCAGGAAGTCCGGGAATGCATAACTAATCGGATGCATAGTATAAAAGTAACGTCTTAAAATTATTAAATTAAACAAAAAAACATTAGTTTTCGATACAAAAGTGCACTCTATAATAGCCAACACCTCAACTTTAGGTAAATATGCATCCGATTATCCGATCTCTAGGTATTATATAAGCTAAAATAATAATTTTAAAGTGTTTTAGTTCGGACCTACTCCCATACCTATGATAAAATCCATTAATTTCATTTAAACGTAGACTCAAACTCGACTCACGCTCAAAAACGCTATCGACCTTAATTTTAATGTATACCAATGATTTTAATTTCACCCTGAAATATAAACTGTGTGAAAATATGTGAATGTATCTGTCATCTGACCATCAAAACATACAAACTAAAGTCTAAACTAAAGGTTCGAAAACATTATTGTTTTCATTACTCTGAATACGGACGGCCGGCACCCAGAATCAGACGCGGGCGCGCGGGGCGGGGCTCGAGCCGGCTCCCGCGCTCGATAGAGACAGCAACAATAATATCAAATACCTAACGCGGCCGCGCGTGCCGTAAGTAGAATACCCTTATACAGGGTCCTTCTTAATATTATGCTGATACTTTTTTAAGGGGATGATCAGACCGTCAAACTGAACATCTTTTGCTATGGCACCAACATAGACATCGCGAAAAAAAAATCTACTCTTCCATAGTAAACTGCAAACCTACTCGAGCCAAATGTATGGGACAGCAGTTTTTTTTTTGCTATTTCGATAAGAGGAAGTTGTTACAAGTTCAGTTTGACGATCTGATGATGAAAAAAGTGCCAGCATATTAAGAAGGACCCTGTATACCAGTTTTTAAGTCGGTAAAAAGGGCCAGCGCAGTTTTTTGATATCTCTCAAAATTATTTTGTTACGTCTTAAAATATTATGCTTCTATGTAGCCTCACTCTCCTGACGTTTAGGTAGGTATCCAAAAGATACCTGACAACATAAAAGAAACCTACCTTGCACTGGTCCATTTTTCATGATATCATACTTAATGTCATCTTCAGTCTCCAACTTCATATGTGAGGTGACCTTGTATCTCGTAGACCTCGTGGTAACAGTGCAGCCCTCATCGATGAGGTTACCGTTCGGTTTTAATGTGCAAACGTGATCTGATGCTGTGTACGGGAAACAGTCGTCTGGGATTAACCTGTAAGACATTTAACTCTCATTTTAGGTTTTGTTATAAGGTATTCATTATAAGAATCATCATCATCTCCTCACTGTCCACTGCTGAACATAGGCTTCTTCCAAGCCGCGCCACAAAACTCTATCCTCAGCCTTCCTCATCCAGTCGCTTCCCGTTATCTTTTTCATCGTGGGTCTTTCTGGTGGTTTTCGTATGGGCATCCCACACTACACCTGATACGCATTAGGTATAATTATAATCACATTATTGTGTCCATTACCACATCATCATCATCTTCCTAGCTGCTGTCCAGCTGGGTAGCTGGGTCTGCTTTCCTAGTCTGTTTTAATCACCACATCATGACGATAATTCTTCTTAGCTCAGATCCTCATAGAAAATCGCTTTACCACGCGATAGAGTTACGCTGGAATGAAATCATCATAATTCAGCCGATAGACATTCACTGCCGGACATAGGCCTCCCCCAAAGATCGACGAAAGGACAGGTATTGCGCTGCCCCCATCCAACGGGATCCAGCCTTCACCAGGTCGAAAATGAAATACTTAATTAAAATTGAAAGTAAATTCACAGCCTGTAGGATTCCACTTAAGGATAAAGGGCCTCCTCTCACGAATAAGGGTGAGACGGCAATAAAATAAAAAAAAAGGATTTGCTGTTCCCATGGAGACCTCCTTTTCGGTTGAGCAGCCTGCCACCCGAACACTAAGCTGGTCAATTATGCATACCTACAGGAAGTTTCTGATTTGCCAGAAGCTGGGTGAGCCCATGTACCTACCCTTCTGTTTCAACATAGTTCCATCCGCTGTCAACGTTGCCACCTTGACAACCTTTCTGTTCTCGTAAATTACAGGAGACCAAGTTCTGAGGACTCAACACTACGTTTTCTACACCCCCTGACTGGATTGCGAATCTGAAAATATATTTTGTAATTATTGTTGATTTTTAAAAGCACATTGGAGCGTCTTTACGGCCATGCATTACCTTAACAACATCCTTCATCCCGAATTGCAGTAAAAACGCCCTTAACTGAAAGTTTAGGCCTTAAATGGAGTACCTATCGATGACGCACCTCTTAATGGATTCAAACCATACCTACTAAAATGTAATTCCTGTGCTAATCTGACAGCTTCTGCCATATGATAGGAAACGCCATGTTCATGCAGATTTGAAGTGACAGATCGCCTTTTACGTAGCAAAACAACACAATTAACTATTTTCCTGGGACTGGGAGTACCATCTGGCGACTCGAAAGGATAACGAATGGTAGCCGACGAGCGTGAACTAGTTTTATATATCGCACATGGTCAAAAATGTCCACGTACTATGGCACTTCGGGATTTTTCTGACAGAAAATTCTAACGCGCGTGTCTGTAGATCGACTTGCCTGTGCTGGTCACAATGATCATATAGCTTATATTTCGAGTGTCTGAATGAAAAACCACAGGGGTATTAACACCATCAACATACCTGTCCGAAGTAACACTTGCAATGGAGATGGCCCAGTCTGATCCACACCAACCCTGGTCTACAACTGGAGAGATGTAGTCCACCCATTCAGTCCTAGCGTCGAAATTGGATGGGAGATTGTGCTCTTTGATACTCTTTGCGGAACGAGCCTGCTGCGATTCTTCACTTGGCAATGTACCTGGGAAAAATTAAAATAAAACATTTTTTATTAATGGATTGACACAGCTATTAATTAATTAAATTATTCCTTTTTGGAGATTGTCTGTCATTTTTAGGATCGATCATTACACGGAACAGGGTGAAAAATGTAATGCGGTATAAATACCTATTTAACTTAAGGTTACTTCAGACTATCAAACTGAACAGCTTTCACCATATGACCAACCTTGGACCAACATTGTAATCGCGGAAAATAAATCAGCTGTTTCAAATAAATCGTCGTCAACTCACAGACATCCAATATTAGATGTCTGTGCATCAACTGTGGTGCTTTGTAAACGAAACCAATATTATTTTGTAGCAAAGATTTAAAGTACCTACCCTGAAAGGATAAGGCGTAAACTCTTATTGCTATGTATAAACTTTGGTGTGATTTTTCGCGCCTCTCATTATCACTAAGCAATCAATCAATCAATCAAATATATCTACTTTATTTCACATCAAAACAAAGACAGTAAAATACAGAGAAAAATACAAGATGCACAAAACAACATATGATTGGTAGATATGGTGAAGATGGTGCGAACCTGTTGGATCAGGGCAGCGCAGGACCGATCGTTGTGGCGATCCTTGGGGGAGGCGGCCATTTTACTGAGACGCTAATAATCTGGTTGATATGAACATCAACGAATATCTAAACGTACCAAGCTTATAGAGCAGTCCATCTGACAGCTTCCTCCCAAAGAAATCATCGTAGACAGCAGCCTTCCAGCTAAAGCTTCCTTCATTGACATTCTTGATGATATCATTGCTCATTATACAGGGGTCTGTGTCCGTGCATTCTTGTCCATTTGCTGCATTTACTGCTAGCACAGCGCAGAATAATAACAATTTGCGGTACCTGTAATTGAATAAAATTGTATAAAGATAAGTATTGGACATGTGATGCGGAGAGACTAAGGCTGAGATTCAGAGACGATTTTTAGGGTTCCGTACCCAAAGGGTGAAAACGGGACTAAGCCTACGTTGTCCGTCCGTCCGTCCGTCCGTTCGTCCGTTCGTCCGTCTGTCCGTCCGTCCGTCTGTCCTACCTATTTAGGGCTGTAACTTTTGAACCGTAATAGCTAGATAGTTGAAATTTTCTCAGATTATGCGTTATTACGGCGGATTTGTTGACAAATAATAAAAATTTCAAAAAGTTAAAAATTAAGGGGGGTTCTCAACGAGAAACTAGTTTTTATCAACGTTTTTTCTTCACGCTCTATCGTAAAAACGGTAAAACATACAAGCGTCAAACTTAGTGTGATTATAGAGTAAACTCTACAGAATAACAACAAATACTAAAAACCGGTCAAGTGCGAGTCGGGCTACTCGCGCACTGAGGGTTCCGTCCACATCACCACAGAACAGAACACAACATTATTAACTTCTGATGATGATGATGATGATGGATTCCTAGTCGATTTCGAATACGGTGACTACTAATCTTTATAAAAAACCAGTCAGGTATGCAGGATATTTTAAAGTGCAAAATTGTACGCGCTAAACACACATGCACTTTCTCGTCCTTACCCTCCTTTGTCGGATGGAACGGGAAATCGATACGATCAGAGATGGGGTCAGATGCAGTGGCTATAACCGGTAGCCACACGGTAGGGGTTTTGAAGTTACAGTGCTTCAAAGATTTCCATACAAATCTTAAATTAATCCAAGGATTGAAACTGTATATTTTATGTGCGTATGGATTGAGGGGCCACATTTGCTATGGAAAAATGGATTATATGCCCATTTTGTAGGAAATTTGTAGATTTTGTAGGCCCAATTCTGGAATTTGTAGCAAAACTATAAAGAAGTTACATGAACATAAAGGTGGCACCTCACACCAGATGCATCTGGTGTGAGGTGCCACCCTGGAACTCGGAAAGTACGTGATGAATCTTTTTGAAAATTTTGTAGGATTTAGTAGGAGTTGGAAAAAGATCCTACAAAAAAAACCAGCTCTCTACGACTAAAACTGAAAAAGCTACAATACTTTGATTGTGGTCCCTCACACCAGATGGCATCTGGATTGAGGGGCCACCTGTAACTCTGAAACTACGTGATGAATCTTTCTGAAAATTTTGTAGGATTTAGTAGGAGTTGAAAAAAGATCCTACAAAAAAAATCAGCTCTGTACGACTAAAACTGAAAAAGTTACAAGAGATACTTTGAATGTGGCACCTCACACCAGATAAATGCTTATAACTACATATGTACGTAATGGAATCCAAAACCGATGATGCCAATATTTAGTAGAAATTTCTACTAAATATTGGCATAGTCAGATGTCGCATATCATCAATACCTACAGAGCTACACGTTTTTTCAAAATTCCATATAAAACCATTCAGTAGGGTGTCCATGTAATAAATGAAACCATGAGACACATTTTTCTTCCAGCTGTTTTTTGCATTTTATTTAACACGTTTTTTTGCATTTTATTTACGTATATAATTATATAGGATACGAAACTCACGTCCGTATGTCATCTCGTTTCAAAAACATTTCTACAATAAGGTAGGTACTTAGTACCAACTTTCTTATTAGCGCAGCGTTCAGTTATAGCGAGGTCCACCTTTAGCAAACTAAATACTTAGGATGGTAATGTTGGTACTGTCAAGTAGGTATCGCAAAAAGTCTGTTTAAGATATATTTTCCCTTAGTCGCCTCGTAAAGTACCAACTGTTTAGTATTAAAAATGATTTCATAATAAAATATTTGCTCTAGTATTTTGTGAACTACCACAAATCAAGAAAGGACATCATTGGCATTTCATACATTTTTGGTCCGAATGTGAAAGTGCCGGCCAACAAAAAATAATACTATACTAGAACTTGTCCGTCTAAGCATTTATTATTATGACTGTAGCTGTAGGTAAGTTTTAAAATGTAGGTATCTATGGAAATACGATTTTTCAAACCTTAATAAAACCAAGGAAAATGGCCCTACAGCTTCGGTGCCATACTAAAAAATGCTGCAACGGACTAGTTCTAACAAAATATAGTCTTAGCTAATTAAATTTTCATCGAAAATGTGTATGAAAAGGCAGATTTTCGAACCCAAATAAAACCACGGACAATGGACTAAGATAAGAGTCGATTGGTATCAAAAACGACTTTATACGAAAATATCGACGTTTTTGATCCCAAACGACATAATTAACATGATTTAACACATACCTATGTTAGGTGTAACGTATAAGTATAAACATAAGGGGGTCGTTACCAATATCGAAATCATGAAAAAAAATCTGATGTTCCATACTAAACTATAAATCTATGGAACAGCAGATTTTTTTCGCGATTTCGATGTTCGTCCCATAGTGAAAATTGTTCAGTTTGATGGTCTGAAATCATTTTTAATACTAAACAGTTGGTACTTTACGAGGCGACTAAGGGAAAATATATCTTAAACAGACTTTTTGCGATACCTACTTGACAGTACCAACATTACCATCCTAAGTATTTAGTTTGCTAAAGGTGGACCTCGCTATAACTGAACGCTGCGCTAATAAGAAAGTTGGTACTAAGTACCTACCTTATTGTAGAAATGTTTTTGAAACGAGATGACATACGGACGTGAGTTTCGTATCCTATATAATTATATACGTAAATAAAATGCAAAAAAACGTGTTAAATAAAATGCAAAAAACAGCTGGAAGAAAAATGTGTCTCATGGTTTCATTTATTACATGGACACCCTACTGAATGGTTTTATATGGAATTTTGAAAAAACGTGTAGCTCTGTAGGTATTGATGATATGCGACATCTGACTATGCCAATATTTAGTAGAAATTTCTACTAAATATTGGCATCATCGGTTTTGGATTCCATTACGTACATATGTAGTTATAAGCATTTATCTGGTGTGAGGTGCCACATTCAAAGTATCTCTTGTAACTATTTCAGTTTTAGTCGTACAGAGCTGATTTTTTTTGTAGGATCTTTTTTCAACTCCTACTAAATCCTACAAAATTTTCAGAAAGATTCATCACGTAGTTTCAGAGTTACAGGTGGCCCCTCAATCCAGATGCCATCTGGTGTGAGGGACCACAATCAAAGTATTGTAGCTTTTTCAGTTTTAGTCGTAGAGAGCTGGTTTTTTTTGTAGGATCTTTTTCCAACTCCTACTAAATCCTACAAAATTTTCAAAAAGATTCATCACGTACTTTCCGAGTTCCAGGGTGGCACCTCACACCAGATGCATCTGGTGTGAGGTGCCACCTTTATGTTCATGTAACTTCTTTATAGTTTTGCTACAAATTCCAGAATTGGGCCTACAAAATCTACAAATTTCCTACAAAATGGGCATATAATCCATTTTTCCATAGCAAATGTGGCCCCTCAATCCATACGCACATTATATTTTAACGAAAATCTGGCAACATACAAGCATACAGAATAATTTCTAGATTGCTTGAAAAATTTAATTGACTTTAATTGGTTAGTGTTGAAAATATAACCAAACTTCGTTTGTATGGAGCGCACAGCAAAAACTCTGAAGGAACATCGGCTGTATAAAATGTGATGAAAGGGATAAGGACAGCGGAAGAATGCCTCAACATATAGGGTCCTTCTTAAAATGCTGACACTTTTTAAGGGGATGATCAGACCGTCAAACTGAACCACTTTTTCTATGGCACCAACATCGAAATCGCTAAAAAAATCAGCTCTTTCATACAAAACTGCAAACCTACTCGAGCCAAATGTATGGGACAGCTGATTTTTTTTAGGGTTCCGTACCCATAGGGTGAAAACGGGACCCTATTACTAAGCCTACGTTGTCCGTTTGTGCGTCTGTCCGTCTGTCCGTCCGTCCGTCCGTCCGTCCGTCCGTCCGTCCGTCCGTCTGTCCGGTAGGACAGGTAGCCCTAAATAGGTATATTTAGGGCTGCAACTTTTGAACCGTATTAGCTAGATAGTTGAAATTTTCTCAGATTATGCGTTATTACGGCGGATTTGTTAACGAATAATAATAAAACCGGTCAAGTGCGAGTCGGGCTACTCGCGCACCGAGGGTTCCGTACCACACCACCACAGAACACAACATTATTAACTTAGAAAAAAAACTTTTTCTGTCCGGGACCTTTAGCGCAAGACCGACTCACACTTGGCCGGTTTTTAGTATTTGTTGTTATTCTGTAGAGTTAGCTCTATAATCACACTAAGTTTGACGCTTGTATGTATTACCATTTTTACGATAGAGCGTGAATAAAAAACGTTGATAAAAACTAGTTTCTTGTTGAGAATTTTGAAATTTTTGGCATTTTTATTATTTGTTAACAAATCCGCCGTAATAACGCATAATCTGAGAAAATTTCAACTATCTAGCTATTACGGTTCAAAAGTTACAGCCCTAAATAGGTAGGACAGACGGACGGACGGACAACGTAGGCTTAGTAATAGGGTCCCGTTTTCACCCTTTGGGTACGGAACCCAAAAAATGTCAAAAAGTTAAAAATTAAGGGGGTTTCTCAACAATAAACTAGTTTTTATCAACGTTTTTTCTTCACGCTCTATCGTAAAAACGGTAATACATACAAGCGTCAAACTTAGTGTGATTATAGAACAAACTCTACAGAATAACAACAAATACTAAAAACCGGCCAAGTGTGAGTCGGTCTTGCGCTAAAGGTCCCGGACACAAAAAGTTTTTTTTTTCAAAATTAATAATGCTGTGTTCTGTGGTGGTGTGGTACGGAACCTTCGGTGCGCGAGTAGCCCGACTCGCACTTGACCGGTTTTATTTTATTTAAAGTGGTTCAGTTTGATGGTCTTATCATCCCCTTAAAAAAGTGTCAGCATATTAAGAAGGATCCTGTATGTAAGGTAGGTATTAGGTATAATTTATTGTAATGGCCTAAGTATGTAGAAAAACAATGTTTTACTTACATGTTTGCTATATCAGAGTTTTATTGATACTAAAAACTAAAACTCACTGGGGCACATATTTAAATAGAAATAATGTGGATTTAAATGCAAACTGCTGATCTTTAAAAAAAGATGAAGAAGGCTAAACAAAAAGTCTAGTTTTGTATTAAATGCTACAACTTTTTAAGAACCTATGTCGAAAAATAATTTTAGCGAAACGGGCGTGTGATAGCTTATATTACTGCCAGATGCGAGAGAAAGAGATGGGGCGGCGCGCGCGCCTGGATCGAATCAAGCGAAAAAACAAACTTTATTTAATTGTGATTGTACTATTTATGTAAGTTCAATTCTGCTCTAATCAAAACTTAGATAATAGCAATCTCTTTTTTTTAAATCAAGTCTCATGTTTCTATTATTCACCGTTTAGCAGTTACAAGCGTTTATAGACAAAAACGGAGGCTACTTTGGCTTGTTTTTCTATCGAGAAAATTTGTCTTAATCGTGTTTTGGCTCTAATCAAAACATCAATTATATGTTCAATTTACACATATCCGCAAATCATACTCCTACTGTTAGTACTTCATGATATATGGAGCTTTGAAGAATCCTATTTTTTTTACATTTTTTTTTTTTTTTTTTTTTTTTTATTAACTATGGGTTTGCTCTTGACCTCAATCCAGTCCTCAGGACGAAGATGGGGTCGTAGATGTAGCGAGCTTACCCAGAAGATGCCTATTCACTCGTACTTTAAAGGAATTCGGGTTGTAAGTACTCGGAAATACTGACGCAGGTAAGGCATTCCACTCCTTGGCTGTGCGCATTATAAAAGATTCAGAAAGGCGCTTGGTGCGGATATGTGGGATGTCAACCAAGAAGGGGTGATATCCCGCGGTGCGTCTGGAAGTCCGATAGTAGAAAGGGGAAGGTGGGATGAGCTCATGCAGCTCTAGGGCACACTCACCGAAGTACAATCTGTAGAAGACCGACAAGCAGGCCACTCTGCGGCGGTGGGCTAGGCTATGAAGCTTGGCCTCCACCAGCTTACTATCGCCAATGAGCCTCCTGGCTCTGCGTTCAACCGAGTCGAGTGCGGCAAGTTGATACTTGGCTGAGCCATCCCACAGGTGGCAGCAGTACTCCATACATGATCGGACCTGAGCTTTATACAATACTAAGAGCTGTCCAGGAGTGAAGTACCGCTTCACCTTGTTTAAGATGCCCAGCTTTTTGGCCGCAGTTTGAGCCTTAGACTCGATGTCAGCGCCGAAGTTGAGTTTTGTGGTCAAGCTTATACCCAGAAGCCCAAGACTGTCGGAAACAGGGACAGATGTACCCCGGAAAGTAGGAGTCAGATTAAACGGACTCCTTTTTGCGGTGAACAGACAAGCCTGTGTTTTGGTGGCGTTGAAGTTGACTAAATTATTGTCACCCCACTGGGAGACAACACTTAAAGTCAAGTTTGTCCGCTCAACCATGGCCTCCCTCTGCGAGCGTATTTTATCCCCGCTGGCCCCTGCGCCAGATACATATCTCTCCATGACAGTACTGTCATCTGCATACCCAACAATACCTGACACAAGGAGGTCATTGATGTGCAGCAGGAAAAGTGTCGCGGAGAGAACAGACCCTTGAGGAACTCCAGCATCAATTGCCATAAGGTCAGAAGAGCAGCTGTCAATGACAACTCTAATCGACCGTTCTCTCAAGAAATCAGATATCCAGCTGCAAAGATCAGCGGGGATGCCATAAGCGGGAAGCTTGCTCAGCAAACTAGCGTGCCATACCCTGTCAAAGGCCTTCGAGATGTCAAGTGATACAGCCAGTGCTTCACCGTGCTTCTCGATGGCCTCGCCCCAGCAGTGCGTCACATACACAAGAAGATCCCCAGTCGATCGCCCCCGGCGGAAGCCATATTGGCGATCACTGAGTAGATCATTGTCTTCTAGGTATGACAGCAACTTACTGTTAAGTACTCTTTCCATGACTTTACAGAGAATGGAAGTAATGGCGATAGGGCGGTAGTTGCAGGGGTCGGCACGACTGCCCTTCTTGGGTACCGGTTGCACATTCGCAAGCTTCCAGGATTTAGGCACCGTTCTTGTTCTGAGAGAGAGGCGATACAGGCGTGTTAGAACAGGAGACAACTCAGGCGCACAATATCTCAACACTCTTGCAGGTATACCATCAGGACCACTGGCCTTATTCACATCCAGACTACGCAATGCTCTGCGGACCTCTTTTGTATGTATTGTGACCTCCGGCATCGAAGAATCACAACGAGGGATGGTTGGCGGCTGTTTGGCACCAGCGTCCAGACGTGAATTGCTCGCAAACAGAGAAGCAAATAAATTAGCTTTCTCAGTTGCGGAGTGAGCCAGCGACCCATCAGGCTTCTGCATGGGAGGCAAAGTGGGACGGCAGAAGTTGGATTCGACCGATTTTGAAAGGGACCAGAACTGTTTACTACCAGAAGGGTAGGATGCCAGTTTGGCTCCAATGCGGCTGACATGGTCGAATCGAGCCCTCCGGATCACCCGTTTGCAGGACTTGGCGGCAGAATTAAAGGCCCTCTTCTTCGCGCGAACCCTACGAGCTCTAACTTTGCGGTCGCGAGCTTGGACCCATGCTTGGTAGGCGGCTTCTTTTTTAGCCTCAGCGCGAGCACAATCCGCATTGTACCAAGGTTGGGCTTTGTGACCGAGTGAGATGTCGGAGAAAGGAATATAATATTCCATTCCCTGTCGTATCACGTCCGCAACCGCATCAGCCGAACTAGCAGGGTCACTCGAAGAAAAACACACTTGCCGCCACGGGTAAGACGCAAAGAAATGCCGCATCTCATCCCAATCTGCCGACCCGTATCGCCAGACTCGCCTCGTGCCCTTAGGGCTGTCATCGGGAGGAGAGCAGATCGACACGGATTTCACCAGACAGTGATCGGACGTTCCCAGCGGGGCAGAGACCGATACTGAGTGCCTGTCTGGATCTGAAGTCAGCAGAAGGTCCAAACAATTGGGCGTATGACCATCAACATCCGGTACCCGCGTTGCTTGATTCACCAGCTGGGTGAGATCTAGCGATAATGCAAACTTGCGCGCCTCTCTCCCAGCATGGTCAGTTAACTGGAACGGGAACAGCCACTCGCTATGGTGGGCATTGAAGTCCCCCAGAAAAACAAGCTCCGCCGTTGGATACCTTCGTTGGGCTGTCTCTGCCGTCTCAGTGAGATACTCCATGAGCCTGGTTGTCTCCTGGTCACCGTCGTGCGATCGATAGACACCGACGTAGAGAGATTTCTCCATTCCGGTGTCTACAAAAAGCCATAATACGGAGAACCCGGAAACCTCAAAGCAACGGAGACGCCGACAGCAAATGTCGTCGCGAACATACACACAGACCCCAGCTCGCCTCTTGAACTTATGTTCCAACGAGTATCCTGGGTAGTTGAGGTACGCCGTATCAGACGGGGTTGCTATCTGCGTCTCCGTTAAAAAGAATAGGTGTGGCTTCTCGGTCTCGAGGTGGTGGTGGACCGGATCGAGATTTGAGTGCAGACCTCGTATGTTACTGAGGTGCACTTTGAGTGGGAGGAAGTGCAGCCGTTGTCTAACCATTTTCTTTTTTGTGACTTTGTTTTTCATAGTTTGTCGAGTGGTGGAGAGGTGGAAAAAAAGTCGAGATGCCACTCAGGTACCCTAGAAGACCTCATGAGCTCGACTGACTGGTGGGAAACTCATTTGGAGACTGCGGGGACGCCCGAACCCCCCCGCAATGGCCACCGGGTCCTCCCTTCCAGTCGCCAACTGGCACGGTGGAGCATTGCGGGATTTTTCGCAAGTTGTGTGGGGCAGCCTTTCACACGTGGCTAGCGCACTACTTGGGCCCCCTACTAACTGCGGTCGGCCAACGACTGTCACCGTGCTTCGGATCCCGCTACCCTCCAAAATGAGTTTCCCGGTACAGTGTTGCTCAGAGGTCAAGACCGGTTCTGAGTAGCGCAACTGACTTTTTCCCATTCCCCAATGGCGCTGGGACTCCTGCACACCGACGGAACGCAGCAAGCTGCTTGGCGCCGGACTCCGGCAGGAGGGTGGTCGCGAGCCAGGCGGCTCCTTGCGGAGCCTACCACCGCTGTGGGGGATCGTTCAGCCGACACCACGAACTTGTTGTAGTCTGTGGCGGCGTTGCCCAGGGTGGACCACTAGGAGGTAGATCCCCAACCACCCCCAATAGCCATAGCATAGCCCCTTAAGAACTTTAATTTATGATTAATAGCTTTAGTACCTAAGTCCTTGAATTTATTTGATACGAGCTTTTACCCGCGACTTCGTCCGCATAAATTATATACCAGATTTTAAGTCAGATCATAATGCTATCAAACAAAAAAAGTTTCATCAAAATCGGTTCAGTAGTTTTTGCGTGATACTCGAACAAACAAACACCCAAACAAACAAACAAACAAACATACAAACAAACAAACATACAAACAAACAAACAAACAAACAAACAAACAGACAAAAAGTCCAAAAATTTGTGATTTGGAATCAGGGAAGCCTAAAAACCATATCGTAATCTTTTTTTTGTAAATATCTTCAATGTACAGACACACTTCTGTTACAGTTTTATAATAGTTTAGATTGAAATAGGTACTAAAATAGACAAGTTGAATATCATTTTGAACAATTTATTGCAGTTTTTTTTATTTTTTTTTATTAACTATGGGTTTTCTCTTGACCTCAATCCAGTCCTCAGGACGAAGATGGGGTCGTAGATGTAGAGCGAGCTTACCCAGAAGATGCCTATAGCCAATGAGCCTCCTGAAGTGCGATTTTTGAAAATCATACGAGCGAATTGGCAGTAGAAAGATGCATAATCTCCATAGTAATTTTGACATTTTCTACTGCCAAGTCGCTCGTATGATTTTCAAAAATCGCTCTTCTGGCTCTGCGTTCAACCGAGTCGAGTGCGGCAAGTTGATACTTGGCTGAGCCATCCCACAGGTGGCAGCAGTACTTCATACATGATCGGACCTGAGCTTTATACAATACTAAGAGCTGTCCAGGAGTAAAGTACCGCTTCACCTTGTTTAAGATGCCCAGCTTTTTGGCCGCAGTTTGAGCCTTAGACTCGATGTCAGCGCCAAGTTGAGTTTCGTGATCAACCTCATACCCAGAAGCCCAAGACTGTCGGAAACAGGGACAGATGTACCCTGGAAAGTAGGAGTCAGATTAAACGGACTCCTTTTGCGGTGAACAGACAAGCCTGTGTTTTGGTGGCGTTGAAGTTGACTAAATTATTATCACCCCACTGGGAGACAAAAAAAAAAAAGCTCAACCATGGCCTCCCTCTGCGAGCGTATTTATTAGCTAGGTATACCTAATCAGAATCAGAATCATCATTCATACCAGGACCTACGAAATATTTACCAGGATACTAGCCGCTCCATGCTGCTGGGCTGGGCTATGAATGACAGGATCACCGGTTCAGTATTTATTGGCAAAAAATACAAAATAAGAAGATTTTGAAGATCTCAGAATCTTCACAGACGGACGGTTCTAAGACTGATTCAGGCACACAGGATCCAGTGTCTACTCGGAAGAAATGTTAACGTGTGGTTCAGACCATCAAAACAACTTTTACTCTAGGAGCAAACCTGAAATCGCAAAAAAAAACTGTTTTTGCATAATACAGTGCAATGCCTACTCAAATGTAGGAATCAGCAGTTTTTTTGCAATTTCAGGTTTGCTCCCATAGTAAAAGTTCAATTACAGTACAGATAGAGCTATCACGAATCATTCATTCCCTCTCTTGCTCATCTATGCAGGGTGTGTATGGAGGTTGAGGAAACGGCTGCGCACTTGCTGGTGCAACGGGCTAGCACACTATCGAGAACAACACTTCGGATCACCAGGGTCTCTTCGGCAGCATTAATAAACTGGGTAGGCTTTCTGGTCCTGGGATGGCAGGAGTAAAGGCATTCCCACCTCACACAAAATAGGCGCCTAAAGACGTCGAGTTGCGGAATACGAACCCGCAACACCTATACCAATACCTTCTGCTAGAGTAACTGTGATAATGGACAAAAGAAGTCTCGGTAAGCCAAGAATAGTGGCTCGCGAAACTGAAGCAGTAAACATCGTAATAAAAATATAATGTTCCATAAAAAACTACAAACCGAATGTAGGTAAAAAAAACTAAAAAGTAAAAAAATAATATTGCAACCAATGACTTTTTCGTTCGCATCATAAGAACATTAATTTGTTTTATAGAAGTCGTTGTCAAGCCGATTCGCGACAGGGCTTACATTAGTTTTTTGGCTTAGCTTGACACCGACTTCTATAAAACAAATTAATGTTCTTATGATGCGAACGAAAAAGTCATTGGCTGCAATATTATTTTTTTACTTTTTAGTTTTTTTGAAGGAGGTTTTAATTTTTTGTTAAAATTTTGTTTATTTCACAATTTTCAGTGATAAATTCATTAGTTCGATTTAATAGTAGTGCTTTAAATTAGCAAACGCACTAGTCGGCACTACGATTTTTGAAGGTTCCCCTCGATTTCTCTGGGATCCATCATCAGATCCTAGTTTCCTTATCATGGGACCACCCTCGGGATATCTCCTTTCCAACAAAAAAAGAATCATCAAAATCGGTTCATAAACGACGAAGTTATCCGCGAACACATTAAAAAAAATATATATATATAACGGAGGATGAAACACAGGATGAGCGTCAGGCTGTGATGTGATACATGTTTTCCAATGAAAAGCAAGATATGGATTATTAATAATTATTTTTATTTCCTTTATGATAATTGTCTTTTATTATTTTTACTGATTCTACATTTACCACCGTTTCACAAGTAAACACTATGTAGAAGAAGAAGAAACGGCAAGAAACTACATAGCGATATGACGAAGTATTGAGTTAGGTCGAGCAGCGTGTGTACTCGGTGGCGTTCTCGAGCAGACTGTGTAGTGCCTCGCTCGACTCTGTTATTTATAGCACACGATCGATGGTGGGGGGCAACGTGACACGCTCGGCAACTTCAGTGCACCTGCGCGCACTGCGCGCGTCGTTAGACCGTCCGTACTCATGACTCTCTCTCCGACACGGCCATCCTGCGCGACACACGTCCTCGTGGGTAACTCTGAAACAATGAAAACAAAGCACAGTACACCGTTCGATCATGGTCACTAAAATACTAAGGGATTTATTTCCTGTTACACATACACTGATTATAAAAATAAAATAAAATGACTGTCAGGGACTATATCAAAAACGTGCAAAATTATGACTCGTTAAGCGAAAAATGACAATAGTATGTGTCAGGCCACGCACGCTCTGGCAAGCCAAAAAAAAACAAATTTGTCAGTAGGTATTATTCGCTTTTACAGATAAGCCAGAAACAAAAAGGTGAATATAATGTCAGTTGCATTTATACAGCACAACGATCCACCTAAGCCGTTTATGTTTGACCTGGCCCGATGCTCAAATACCATGTGTTCGTTGCATGTGTAACTCTATGAAAACAACACGCGTAATATTGTTTACATTTAAATGTCTAATTGCTAAGTAATATCCTCGTGTATTCCTCGGCCTTCCTGACGTTGCACACGTCCTCGTGAGATGGATGTTTTTTTGTCATCAACTGTGAATAACGAAATTTAAATTTGTAAAACCGTTCGGCCAGACCTGACTAGAGTCTCTGCTGCATAGGACTGCTTCCTCTGCATGGAGCAGCCTCTGCTCTGCCGCATAGAGCAGCCTCCGATGCGAAGAGCAGCCTCAACTGCATGGAGCAGACTTCACCGCATAGACCAGCCTCTGTAATTAGAGTAAACTCCGCTCACAGAGGAGCCTCCGCTCACAAAGGAGCCTCCGCTCACAAAGGAGCCTCCGCTCACAAAGGAGCCTCCGCTCACAAAGGAGCCTCCGCTCACAAAGGAGCCTCCGCTCACAAAGGAGCCTCCGCTCACAAAGGAGCCTCCGCTCACAAAGGAGCCTCCGCTCACAAAGGAGCCTCCGCTCACAAAGGAGCCTCCGCTCACAAAGGAGCCTCCGCTCACAAAGGAGCCTCCGCTCACAAAGGAGCCTCCGCTCACAAAGGAGCCTCCGCTCACAAAGGAGCCTCCGCTCTCACTGGAGCCTCAGCTCTCACTGGAGCCCTCCGCTCACACTGGAGCCTCCTGATGGATGGATGGAACTCTTTGGAACTCGGCATTTAAATACATTCATAATTGTGATTTGGGACAGACTTGGATATGGGACATTGGATAGACTCCACATTGAACATATAATACTCTACATTGGAGAGTCTCTACATTGGTCAGACTTTACACTGGCTGACTCTACATTGGCTAGACTCTACATTGGCTAGACTCTACATTGGCTAGACTCTACATTGGACATACTCTACATTGGACAGACTCTACATTGGACAGACTCTACATTGTTCAGACTCTACATTGGACAGACTGAATTTAGATGAGTGATACAACCGACCGACAGGAATAATAAAATTATTTGCTTTTCTGGTTCATAAACTTTGGAACTTACAAGTGACAAAAAAAATATTAACCGCTCAGTCCTACTGACTTATCAATTATCATTATTTATTAGATTTTTACCCACTATTTAAAATTTTGAAGTAAGTATTAAAATCTTTCAATAATACTAAATTAAAGTTATTCGGGCTTGTCCGTTACCTATACCTAACCTACTTCGGCTCGGTAAACATTTCAAACGTCGTCGGTCTATGGGCATCTAGTAATTTTTTTTTTCTTCTTTTGAGTCGTTTCTCAGGGTGGGGGGGGGGGGGTTTCTTTGGGTGGAGGGTGGGGGGTTGTCTGGGTGGGCGGGCGGGTCTCTTGGGTGAGGCATACCCTTATACTGTGGTAAAACTACGCATTCTCACCCTTATACTATGGTAAAACTACGCAAGGCTGATACGCTTAGATATTTATGACATAACTATACCTATACGTTAAAATAATACTCTGAAAACACAAAAAAATCATTTTTAATTTTTTGATTTATTTTTCAAAACTCTTATTTATAAATTAATTGACTCTTGCTGTGAGTGTATCCTAATCTCAAAGATTTTACTCAAAAACACAGTTCAGAAGAGATTGCGATGCCTCAGCAACAACAACGCGAATCGCGCCCACACTACAACCCTCTAAACTCATGGGACAAAGTTATGAATAAAAAATAGTATTTGAAAAAGTAAAACAAAAGTAGTACAAAGTTGAGAGAAAAAAAAAACCCGCACTGTACCTATTACGACACGTTAGTCACCCCGGTGATCTTTTGGACTATCTTCTCCTGGCATCCAGTAACCAAACACAATCTGCCCACACAAATCTACAGACCAAACACACGCCAACACGGTTTGGCCGCACAGCAATAGGAAAATGAAGTCCTGGTATTTTACGTGTACGAATGGCTGAGATCATCACCTTTCAGTTAAATAGGTATACAAAAGTTTAGCACCATGCAACGTGTAATTTGAACATAATGAGAGTTTCTAGTCGACGGTAGTAACAAAATAAGGATTTTTAAAATTTCTTTTTCTTACTAATTCAATCATCATCATTATTATCATCATCATCTGTGTGTGAGTCACACGTTCCACTGGGCACTAATATTCTACCAAAAAAAAAAAGGAACGTGGCTATAAAAAAATATCTGTTTTCACTAAGACGCAAAAAAAATCTCTGTTGAAAATTACCCAAAAATATCAATATTCAAAAGTAGAATCAAGTAAACTAGCTACGACTCACCGGGCATATTCACATAATAGGTCCTCAGATTTGCTTAGCAGCGTCACATCTATACAAGGTTGCAGGCTTCATTATCCACCGGCTATATCAGCATTGCGATGGTCTCATCTCCGGTACCTCATATGTTCCAAACACCTCACATATATGCCGGTCTGCATCATCACACTGCTACTTCGGCATCGTGCTGGCTTGGTCACGTCTCGGGTACCTCATAGTTTTCAAATTCATACCCTCAATAGACGCCCGTTTGAAAGACATAACCCAGATGTGGTATCGTGAATCCTTGACCACTTCTGATAACGGAGGATGAAACACAGGATGAGCGTCAGGCTGTGATGTGATACATGTTTTCCAATGAAAAGCAAGATATGGATTATTAATAATTATTTTTATTTCCTTTATGATAATTGTCTTTTATTATTTTTACTGATTCTACATTTACCACCGTTTCACAAGTAAACACTATGTAGAAGAAGAAGAAACGGCAAGAAACTACATAGCGATATGACGAAGTATTGAGTTAGGTCGAGCAGCGTGTGTACTCGGTGGCGTTCTCGAGCAGACTGTGTAGTGCCTCGCTCGACTCTGTTATTTATAGCACACGATCGATGGTGGGGGGCAACGTGACACGCTCGGCAACTTCAGTGCACCTGCGCGCACTGCGCGCGTCGTTAGACCGTCCGTACTCATGACTCTCTCTCCGACATATATATACAGGGTGAAATCGAAGACATTCGACAAATTTTGGTGGCGAGTTGTACTCCTGATTTAGATCTTATATTGCAGGGTTTTCTTTTTTTTTTTTTTTTTTTTATCTAAATTATGAAAATAAAAGACATTCTAAGCATGCCAAAACATTCAGAAGGGGTTCATAATAAACGCTCTGTGTCATACACACTTTAAATAAAAAAAATGTTTTTTAAATTAAAATTAAATAATTCCTTAAATAAACATTTTCTCATTCGAACTGTACATTTCCACCGGCCGGCGAGCCCGGTCAAGCTCTAGTCATATTTGACGGGACGGGACGGGCACGGGACGGGACGGAGCCAGCGAGGGCAATGAAAAATGAACCTTATTTACATAGGAGGAGAGTATAAAATCCTTTGACGGCCAACGGCCTCCGTGCTCCGTCCGTTGCCGTCCCGTCTCCGTCCGTCGCCGTCCCGTCTCCGTCCGTCGCCGTCCCGTCTCCGTCCGTCCACCGCCCGTGCTCCGTCCGTTGCCGTCCCGTCTCCGTCCGTCGCCGTCCCGTCTCCGTCCGTCGCCGTCCCGTCTCCGTCCGTCCTCCGCCCGCGCGGTGCTGCCAATAGTTGATCTCGAAAAATCGAGGAAAATTTTATGGTGAAAAGAATTTGATATGGTGAAGGTGACAGTTCAAAATGGCTCGATAGATGGCGCTGAAGCAAGTTACATAACAGTACCCGTTTGTAGTAGTACTCAGTAACCTCTTTGTTTTTCAACCGATTGCCTCCAAAATCGATATCTGAGAGGCCGCGTGGACGCCGAACACGAATACAATGTTAGATTTGAGAAAAGTGGCCGCCATCTTGAACTTTTTTGTTTCTCAACCGATTGCTTCTAAAATCGATATCTGGGGGTCCGCGTGGACTCCGAACACGAATCCGATGTCAGATTTGAGAAAAGTGGCCGCCATCTTGAACTATTTGGTTTCTTAACCGATTGCTTCCAAAATCGATATCCTGGGGTCCGCGTGGACTCCGAACACGAATCCGATGTCAGATTTGAGAAAAAAGGCCGCCATCTTGAACTTTTTTGTTTCTCAACCGATTGCTTCCAAAATCGATATCTGGGGGTCCGCGTGGACTCCAAACACGAATCCGAAGTCAGATTTGAGAAAAGTGGCCGCCATCTTGAACTTTTTTGTTTCTCAACCGATTGCTTCCCAAATCGATATCTGGGGGTCCGCGTGGACTCCGAACACGAATCCGATGTCAGAGTTGAGAACAGTGGCCGCCATCTTGAACTTTTTTGTTTCTCAACCGATTGCTTCCAAAATCGATATCTGGGGGTCCGCGTGGACTCCGAACACGAATTCGATGTCAGATTTGAGAAAAGTGGCCGCCATCTTGAACTTTTTTGTTTCTCAACCGATTGCTTCCAAAATCGATATCTGGGGGTCCGCGTGGACTCCGAACACGAATCCGATGTCAGATTTGAGAAAAGTGGCCGCCATCTTGAACTTTTTTGTTTCTCAACCGATTGCTTCCAAAATCGATATCTGGGGGTCCGCGTGGACTCCGAACACGAATCCGATGTCAGATTTGAAAAAAGTGGCCGCCATCTTGAACTTTTTTGTTTCTTAACCGATTGCTTCCAAAATCGATATCCGGGGGTCCGCGTGGACTCCGAACACGAATCCGATGTCAGATTTGAGAAAAGTGGCCGCCATTTTGAACTTTTTTGTTTCTCAACCGATTGCTTCCAAAATCGATATCTGGGGGTCCGCGTGGACTCCGAACACGAATCCGATGTCAGATTTGAGAAAAGTGGCCGCCATTTTGAACTTTTTTGTTTCTCAACCGATTGCTTCCAAAATCGATATCTAGGGGTCCGCGTGGACTCCAAACACGAATCCGAAGTCAGATTTGAGAAAAGTGGCCGCCATCTTGAACTTTTTTGTTTCTCAACCGATTGCTTCCAAAATCGATATCTGGGGGTCCGCGTGGACTCCGAACACGAATCCGATGTCAGATTTGAGAAAAGTGGCCGCCATCTTGAACTTTTTTGTTTCTCAACCGATTGCTTCCAAAATCGATATCTGGGGGTCCGCGTGGACTCCGAACACGAATCCGATGTCAGATTTGAGAAAAGTGGCCGCCATCTTGAACTTTTTTGTTTCTCAACCGATTGCTTCCAAAATCGATATCTGGGGGTCCGCGTGGACTCCGAACACGAATCCGATGTCAGATTTGAGAAAAGTGGCCGCCATCTTGAACTTTTTTGTTTCTTAACCGATTGCTTCCAAAATCGATATCCGGGGCTCCGCGTGGACTCCGAACACGAATCCGATGTCAGATTTGAGAAAAGTGGCCGCCATTTTGAACTTTTTTGTTTCTCAACCGATTGCTTCCAAAATCGATATCTGGGGGTCCGCGTGGACTCCGAACACGAATCCGATGTCAGATTTGAGAAAAGTGGCCGCCATTTTGAACTTTTTTGTTTCTCAACCGATTGCTTCCAAAATCGATATCTAGGGGTCCGCGTGGACTCCAAACACGAATCCGAAGTCAGATTTGAGAAAAGTGGCCGCCATCTTGAACTTTTTTGTTTCTCAACCGATTGCTTCCCAAATCGATATCTGGGGGTCCGCGTGGACTCCGAACACGAATCCGATGTCAGATTTGAGAAAAGTGGCCGCCATCTTGAACTTTTTTGTTTCTTAACCGATTGCTTCCAAAATCGATATCCGGGGGTCCGCGTGGACTCCGAACACGAATCCGATGTCAGATTTGAGAAAAGTGGCCGCCATCTTGAACTTTTTTGTTTCTCAACCGATTGCTTCCAAAATCGATATCTGGGGGTCCGCGTGGACTCCGAACACGAATCCGATGTCAGATTTGAGAAAAGTGGCCGCCATCTTGAACTTTTTTGTTTCTCAACCGATTGCTTCCAAAATCGATATCTAGGGGTCCGCGTGTACTCCGAACACGAATCTGATGTCAGATTTGAGAAAAAAGGCCGCCATCTTGAACTTTTTTGTTTCTCAACCGATTGCTTCCAAAATCGATATCCGGGGGTCCGCGTGGAGTCCGAACACGAATCCGATGTCAGATTTGAGAAAAGTGGCCGCCATCTTTAACTTTTTTGTTTCTCAACCGATTGCTTCCAAAATCGATATCTGGGGGTCCGTGTGGACTCCGAACACGAATCCGGTGTCAGATTTGAGAAAAGTGGCCGCCATCTTGAACTTTTTTGTTTCTCAACCGATTGCTTCCAAAATCGATATCTGGGGGTCCGTGTGGACTCCGAACACGAATCCGGTGTCAGATTTGAGAAAAGTGGCCGCCATCTTGAACTTTTTTGTTTCTTAACCGATTGCTTCCAAAATCGATATCCGGGGGTCCGCGTGGACTCCGAACACGAATCTGATGTCAGATTTGAGAAAAAAGGCCGCCATCTTGAACTTTTTTGTTTCTTAACCGATTGCTTCCAAAATCGATATCTAGGGGTCCGCGTGGACTCCAAACACGAATCCGATGTCAGATTTGAGAAAAGTGGCCGCCATCTTGAACTATTTTGTTTCTCAACCGATTGCTTCCAAAATCGATATCTAGGGGTCCGCGTGGACTCCAAACACGAATCCGATGTCAGATTTGAGAAAAGTGTCCGCCATCTTGAACTTTTTTGTTTCTCAACCGATTGCTTCCAAAATCGATATCTAGGGGTCCGCGTGGATTCCAAACACGAATCTGATGTCAGATTTGAGAAAAAAGGCCGCCATCTTGAACTTTTTTGTTTCTCAACCGATTGCTTCCAAAATCGATATCTGGGGGTCCGCGTGGTCTCTGAACACGAATCCGATGTCAGATTTGAGAAAAGTGGCCGCCATCTTGAACTTTTTTGTTTCTCAACCGATTGCTTCCAAAATCGATATCTAGGGGTCCACGTGGACTCCAAACACGAATCCGATGTCAGATTTGAGAAAAGTGGCCGCCATCTTGAACTTTTTTGTTTCTCAACCGATTGCTTCCAAAATCGATATCTGGGGTCCGTGTGGACTCCGAACACGAATCCGGTGTCAGATTTGAGAAAAGTGGCCGCCATCTTGAACTTTTTTGTTTCTTAACCGATTGCTTCCAAAATAGATATCTGGGGGTCAGCGTGGACTCCAAACACGAATCCGATGTCAGATTTGAGAAAAGTGGCCGCCATCTTGAACTATTTTGTTTCTCAACCGATTGCTTCCAAAATCGATATCTAGGGGTCCGCGTGGACTCCAAACACGAAACCGCTGTCAGATTTGAGAAAAGTGGCCGCCATCTTGAACTTTTTTGTTTCTCAAGTGATTCCTTCCAAAATCGATATCTAGGGGTCCGCGTGGATTCCAAACACGAATCCGATGTCAGATTTGAGAAAAGTGGCCGCCATCTTGAACTTCTTTGTTTCTCAACCGATTGCTTCCAAAATCGATATCTAGGGGTCCGCGTGGACTCCAAACACGAATCCGATGTCAGATTTGAGAAAAGTGGCCGCCATCTTGAACTTTTTTGTTTCTCAACCGATTGCTTCCAAAATCGATATCTAGGGGTCCGCGTGTACTCCGAACACGAATCCGATGTCAGATTTGAGAAAAGTGGCCGCCATCTTGAACTTTTTGGTTTCTCAACCGATTGCTTCCAAAATCGATATCTGGGGGTCTGCGTGAACTCCAAACACGAATCCGATGTCAGATTTGAGAAAAGTGGCCGCCATCTTGAACTTTTTTGTTTCTTAACCGATTGCTTCCAAAATCGATATCTGGGGGGTCCGCGTGGACTCCGAACACGAATCCGATGTCAGATTTGAGAAAAGTGGCCGCCATCTTGAACTTTTTTGTTTCTTAACCGATTGCTTCCAAAATCGATATCTAGGGGTCCGCGTGGACTCCGAACACGAATCCGATGTCAGATTTGAGAAAAGTGGCCGCCATTTTGAACTTTTTTGTTTCTCAACTGATTGCTTCCAAAATCGATATCTAGGGGTCCGCGTGGACTCCGAACACGAACCCGATGTCAGATTTGAGAAAAGTGGCCGCCATTATGAACTTTTTTGTTTCTTAACCGATTGCTTCCAAAATCGATATCTAGGGGTCCGCGTGGACTCCAAACACGAATCCGATGTCAGATTTGAGAAAAGTGGCCGCCATCTTGAACTTTTTTGTTTCTTAACCGATTGCTTCCAAAATCGATATCTGGGGGTCTGCGTGAACTCCAAACACGAATCCGATGTCAGATTTGAGAAAAGTGGCCGCCATCTTGAAATTTTTAATTTCTCAACTGATTGCTTCCAAAATCTATATCTAGGGGTCAGCGTGGACTCCGAACATGAATCCGATGTCAGATTTGAGAAAAGTGGCCGCCATCTTGAACTTTTTTGTTTCTTAACCGATTGCTTCCAAAATAGATATCTGGGGGTCAGCGTGGACTCCAAACACGAATCCGATGTCAGATTTGAGAAAAGTGGCCGCCATCTTGAACTATTTTGTTTCTCAACCGATTGCTTCCAAAATCGATATCTAGGGGTCCGCGTGGACTCCAAACACGAATCCGATGTCAGATTTGAGAAAAGTGTCCGCCATCTTGAACTTTTTTGTTTCTCAACCGATTGCTTCCAAAATCGATATCTAGGGGTCCGCGTGGATTCCAAACACGAATCTGATGTCAGATTTGAGAAAAAAGGCCGCCATCTTGAACTTTTTTGTTTCTCAACCGATTGCTTCCAAAATCGATATCTGGGGGTCCGCGTGGTCTCTGAACACGAATCCGATGTCAGATTTGAGAAAAGTGGCCGCCATCTTGAACTTTTTTGTTTCTCAACCGATTGCTTCCAAAATCGATATCTAGGGGTCCACGTGGACTCCAAACACGAATCCGATGTCAGATTTGAGAAAAGTGGCCGCCATCTTGAACTTTTTTGTTTCTCAACCGATTGCTTCCAAAATCGATATCTGGGGGTCCGTGTGGACTCCGAACACGAATCCGGTGTCAGATTTGAGAAAAGTGGCCGCCATCTTGAACTTTTTTGTTTCTTAACCGATTGCTTCCAAAATAGATATCTGGGGGTCAGCGTGGACTCCAAACACGAATCCGATGTCAGATTTGAGAAAAGTGGCCGCCATCTTGAACTATTTTGTTTCTCAACCGATTGCTTCCAAAATCGATATCTAGGGGTCCGCGTGGACTCCAAACACGAATCCGCTGTCAGATTTGAGAAAAGTGGCCGCCATCTTGAACTTTTTTGTTTCTCAAGTGATTCCTTCCAAAATCGATATCTAGGGGTCCGCGTGGATTCCAAACACGAATCCGATGTCAGATTTGAGAAAAGTGGCCGCCATCTTGAACTTCTTTGTTTCTCAACCGATTGCTTCCAAAATCGATATCTAGGGGTCCGCGTGGACTCCAAACACGAATCCGATGTCAGATTTGAGAAAAGTGGCCGCCATCTTGAACTTTTTTGTTTCTCAACCGATTGCTTCCAAAATCGATATCTAGGGGTCCGCGTGTACTCCGAACACGAATCTGATATCAGATTTGAGAAAAAAGGCTGCCATCTTGAACTTTTTTGTTTCTCAACCGATTGCTTCCAAAATCGATATCTAGGGGTCCACGTGGACTCCAAACACGAATCCGATGTCAGATTTGAGAAAAGTGGCCGCCATCTTGAACTTTTTTGTTTCTCAACCGATTGCTTCCAAAATCGATATCTAGGGGTCCACGTGGACTCCAAACACGAATCCGATGTCAGATTTGAGAAAAGTGGCCGCCATCTTGAACTTTTTTGTTTCTCAACCGATTGCTTCCAAAATCGATATCTGGGGGTCCGTGTGGACTCCGAACACGAATCCGGTGTCAGATTTGAGAAAAGTGGCCGCCATCTTGAACTATTTTGTTTCTTAACCGATTGCTTCCAAAATCGATATCTAGGGGTCCGCGTGGACTCCAAACACGAATCCGCTGTCAGATTTGAGAAAAGTGGCCGCCATCTTGAACTTTTTTGTTTCTCAACCGATTGCTTCCAAAATCGATATCTGGGGGTCCACGTGGACTCCGAACACGAATCCGATGTCAGAGTTGAAAAAAGTGGCTGCCATCTTGAACTTTTTTGTTTCTTAACCGATTGCTTCCAAAATCGATAACTGACTAACTGATAACTCCTCAAATCTGACATCAGATTCGTGTTCGGATTCCACGCGGACCCTCAGATAACGATTTTGGAAGCAATCGGTTAAGAAACAAAAAAGTTCAAGATGGCGGCCACTTTTCTCAAATCTAACATCAGATTTGTGTTCGGAGTTCACACGGACCCCCAGATATCGAATTTGGAAGCAATCGATAGAGAAACAAACTAGTTCAAGATGGCGGCCACTTTTCTCAAATCTGACATCGGATTCATGTTTAGAGTCCACGCGGACCATCAGATATCAATTTTGGAAGCAATCGGTTGAGAAACAAAAAAGTTCAAGATGGCGGCCACTTTTCTCAAACTTGACATCGGATTCGTGTGTGGAGTCCACGCGGATTATCAGATATCGATTTTGGAAGCAATCGGTTGAGAAACAAAAAAGTTCATAATGGCGGCCACTTTTCTCAAATCTGACATCGGATTCGTATTCGAAGTCCACGCGGACCCCCAGATATCGATTTTGGAAGCAATCGGTTAAGAAACAAAAAAGTTCAAGATGGCGGCCACTTTTCTCAAATCTGACATCGGATTCGTGTTTGGAGTTCACGCAGACCCCCAGATATCGATTTTGGAAGCAATCGGTTGAGAAACCAAAAAGTTCAAGATGGCGGCCACTTTTCTCAAATCTGACATCGGATTCGTGTTCGGAGTCCACGCGGACCCCCAGATATCGATTTTGGAAGCAATCGGTTAAGAAACAAAAAAGTTCAAGATGGCGGCCACTTTTCTCAAATCTGACATCGGATTCGTGTTTGGAGTCCACGCGGACCCCTAGATATCGATTTTGGAAGCAATCGGTTAAGAAACAAAAAAGTTCAAGATGGCGGCCACTTTTCTCAAATCTGACATCAGATTCGTGTTTAGAGTCCACGCAGACCATCAGATATCGATTTTGGAAGCAATCGGTTAAGAAACAAAAAAGTTCAAGATGGCGGCCACTTTTCTCAAATCTGACATCGGATTCGTGTTTGGAGTCCACGCGGACCCCTAGATATCGATTTTGGAAGCAATCGGTTAAGAAACAAAAAAGTTCAAGATGGCGGCCACTTTTCTCAAATCTGACATCAGATTCGTGTTTAGAGTCCACGCAGACCATCAGATATCGATTTTGGAAGCAATCGGTTAAGAAACAAAAAAGTTCAAGATGGCGGCCACTTTTCTCAAATCTGACATCGGATTCGTGTTCGGAGTCCACGCGGACCCCTAGATATCGATTTTGGAAGCAATCGGTTAAGAAACAAAAAAGTTCAAGATGGCGGCCACTTTTCTCAAATCTGATATCAGATTCGTGTTTAGAGTCCACGCAGACCATCAGATATCGATTTTGGAAGCAATCGGTTGAGAAACAAAAAAGTTCAAGATGGCGGCCACTTTTCTCAAATTTGACATCGGATTCGTGTTTGGAGTCCACGCGGACCATCAGATATCGATTTTGGAAGCAATCGGGTTGAGAAACAAAAAATTTCAAGATGGCGGCCACTTTTCTCAAATCTGACATCGGATTCGTGTTTGGAGTCCACGTCGACCCCCAGATATCGATTTTGGAAGCAATCGGTTGAGAAACAAAAAAGTTCAAGATGGCGGCCACTTTTCTCAAATCTGACATCAGATTCCTGTTTAGAGTCCACGCGGACCCTCAGATATCGATTTTGGAAGCAATCGGTTGAGAAACAAAAAAGTTCAAGATGGTGGTCACTTTTCTCAAATCTGACATCGGATTCGTGTTCGGAGTCCACGCGGTCGCGGACCCTCAGTTATCGATTTTGGAATCAATCGGTTGAAAAACAAAATCATTGTTTTTTTTTAACTTAGATCATAGTGAACGTTGTTCAGTTTGATTATCTGAAGCACCCCTGTAATAGCGCATTTAAATGTACACTCTGTACCTATACCTCCTGAGTCTCTATAATATAAGGTAGTTCTTGCGCGATTTGTGTCTTGATCTTCTTCCCAGGAGTGCGATTTTTGAAACTCATAGAAACTCTTTGAAATCAGCAGTTGATAAATTTAATATTAGGTCTTCTTCTTATCGTGTGGGCAGGCCCTGGTGTCAGAGTTTTTTCAGACCGCCTTACGGCCTCTGACGTGGTTTTTATGTAACGACTACTACCACCAGAGATAGTAGCCGGGACCAACGGCTTAGCGTGCCATCCGAAGCACGGAATCATTTTTCTTTTCGGACAATCAGGTGATTCAGCCTGCAATGTCCTAACCAACTAGGGAAAAACGCACAAAGTGACATATCACTAGGTGTCCCCCGTGGGATCCGAACCCACGACTTCCGTATCGAGAGCTCTTAACCACTAGACCACGGAGGCAGTTAGGTACCTACTATGGAGACGTGCATCTTTCTACTGCTGATTTAACATTAAAAAATCATACTCCAGGAGAGTGATTTTCGAAAGTCAAATCAGCAGTAGAAATATGTCCATACATTTTCAACTGCTGCCGCACTCTTCCACATTTTTCAAGTCTGAAGTGCGATTTTTGAAAATCATACGAGCGACTTGGCATTAGAAAATGCCAAAATTACTATGGAGATTATGCATCTTTCTACTGCCAAGTTGCTCGTATGATTTTCAAAAATCGCACTTCTGTTTGCCGGGTACTGACTGTTCTACCGTACGGGGTATGAAATTACCGTTAAAATTCGATAATTAAAGTACGTCTGGCAACACTGGGTGTCGGTTTCGCGTCGTGCCCGCCCGTCCTCCGCCCGCGCCCGTCCGTTGCCGTCCCGTCTCCGTCCGTTGCCGTCCCGTCTCCGTCCGTCCTCCGTCCGTGCCCGTGCTCCGTCCGTTGCCGTCCCGTCTCCGTCCGTTGCCGTCCCGTCTCCGTCCGTCCTCCGTCCGTCTCCGCGCCGTTGTAGTATGACTAAAGCTTCAACGTCCATCCCCTCGCAGGCGGAGCACCCCCGCACAACTCTAGCGAGCGCATCCCCACCGCTCGGCAAGGTCGCACGCGCCTCAGGCAAACAAAACAAAAACAGTTTCCGTTTGGTCGCGATCTGATTAAGAGGTTACCGCGCTCTGTAATCAATCAGTGCCCGCTTACGTATCGGAACTTGGATTTCAGTGCAGTGTCGTATTAGGTTCAACCTGAATTTGTAAAAAAAAGTCGTACACAAATCTGCAGTTTTTTGGATATGGTGATAATTTATTAGTGAGAAACACGGAGGCTACGTGAAACGCAAAGACGCTATCGCAAGATGCACCCTGCTTCTCAAGTATCATCCCTTATTTGTGGGGGGAAATTAAAAGATGTGTGTATGAAACTGAATCGACCACAGTAAGTGAACTGAGAGAAAAAAATGTCAGTGCATTTGAGCTGTAAATCACAACCAGCGCCGCCGTGTCGGGCTCAATTTGTGCATACGAAATGGAGGTGGTCACTTTGAACATCTGTTAAAATAAGGTAAGGACATTTCCTTTTAGTACTTAACGGACAATGGTATACCTACCATTGATTATACCATAAAAATATCGTGCTTTAAATGCTTAAATTCGCCAAAACTCAACAGATGGCGCTATTGTTTCGTACCGCTCACTCTCGCTCGCCGCGTATCGGCCTCGCATCTGTACAGTCAGTCACAAATTAAATCAGCCACAATTAATAATTACGATATTTTAAAATCTCGGACGTTATTTAATTTGGTCTAAATCTATTTTTAAAACCAGCCATATCTCGAGTATAACACTCTCTTAAATTTTGTCGATTGATTTCAATTTCACCCTGTATATACGGTCGAATTGAGAAACCTCCTCCTTTTTTGAAGTTGGTTAATAAATAAATAAATAACGCTCACAGGCACATACATTGTAATGATCCCAAGTAAGCACTATAGGCTTTTTGCTATGGAAATCATACAACAACGGCACGAACATATAACATCCATGACCGAACCGGGATTCGAACCCAGGACCCTGGTTTGGCAGTCCGGTGTGATAACCATTACACCAACCGGGTCGTCAAATGTCGGATGTCGTATTATGCGACAGCTGCATTTTTTTCAGATTTTGATTGTTGTCGCATAGAAAAAGTTGTTCTGTTTTAGACGTGTCACACACTCACACACAGTACCCATACGGAATTTGCGATCCGGAATTCTAGGATTGTGATATCTAGGATTTGAATGGAAATGGATTTGAATGAATCGTAATCCTGATTCAGAATTCCGGATCGCAATTCCGTATAGTAATATTATGTATGTGACGGGCCTTAAATAATAATACAAAAGTCGAATTCAATCCATTGAACCAAGTTTTTTTTTAAATCGGGTTTAACCGACTTTACTAAAGTAAACAAACATCGACTCAGATGTGATTTTTTTATATTTTTGCTTGTGACTACAACAAAATAAATATCAGAGTAGAAGTAGAAAAGGGAATAAGTACATTTTTGCCAGCGTAGGTATATCTCTTTATTTTATAATTGTAGACATTTCATAAGAAATATTGTGATTTAACATTTTGCTTCTATAATTTAGTAGGTTCAAGTTGCGCGCGCACGGTGACGACGAAGGACTCTATGCCGGCCATGTTCTCACCCCTTGCGATGCGGAAATATCCGTTCTCACCCCATTTCTTGCCCCAGCTGTTTGCCACGGTCTGAAAAAAGATAAATTAATTCAAAGAATAAATCATTTTAAATTAGTTGTTGCCTTCATATCATATACCTAATTCATCAGTTGCGTTAATTAATAATTATAATATGATTCCAACTCGCCAACCAAAGTGACAGCTATACAAGATCCGACTGTAAAATTATGCACCTATTTGTTTGGCGAACGAAATGTGATTTAAGTGAAAGGTTACACAGGAGTTCATACAATGCCCCCGCCGAGTTACCTAGCAAAATCTTGCCGCAAGTACCTTTACCATTATGATTTTTGGTAAAAAAAATTCCACCTATCTGTTTGGGAAGAATATGAATTATGAGATGCAAACGAAAGAAGACCGATCTAAAGAACTGGAAAAACTAGGGTTACCACCTCTCAGTCTGTCGCAACTATAGGTTTTCCAGGTTCAAAGAAGTAATTTCTGATGGTTTTCTTTATGGATAATTTTATTCGTGTGACGATTTGACGATAAGCAGTTAATCTTCTCTCACTCGCATGCACTCACTCAGTTTATAATATGTGCTAACTTCTTCTTGTCAGTACGAGCCTATTTGTATGTTTTTTTAGCATAAAGATGTCGCTCATGATATTGAATCCATACCCAGTATTTGTCACCATTCTCTTCTTCACCCCAACCAACTATCCTGACGCTGTGAAGTCCATTGATTTTATCGTTTCCATGAGGAGTACTTCTGTATATTCCTTCGCTGTAGTGGAAGAAATCTTGGTACACCGTCATGGTGGCTGGAAGAAGTGTTTTCGTTAATTCAGTTGTAGCAAGTCTTAGTTTCAGCATAATAATATTTAAGATTTCAGGGTGGAACTGACGTATAGGTGTATCAAGTAGAGATAAGGTGTTCTTTCACCCACAAAACTCAATATAAAACACGTAAACCTTTCCCTTTCTACCTTCAAGATAAAGTAAACGCAAAGTCCACAAAGACTCAAGCAGATATCGACTAATCTCCTAAGCTAGAATCTGCGAGATATAGGCTCAAAAAAGATGTTAGCCCGCCAACATCGACTATTATACGACCTGTTAGAATGAGATATTCTTTAAACCTACCATGTACTGGTCCAGTTTGCATGATATCGTACTTGATATCGTCTTCAGTTTTCAGTTTGCCAAGATATGTAACCTTGAACCTGGATGTGCGTGTTGTACTTATCCTGCAGCCATTATCGAATATATTACTGTTGGGTTCAAATGGACATGTTGTTTCTGATTCTCGGTACCTGAAGCAGCTTTCTGGGACCAGCCTGTGAACATTAAAAACATTTTTGTGGATAAAAATCTTTTGAGATTTTTCTGTAGAGTCAATAGAGTCACCAGAGTTTGATATGCGATCGTGGAGAATTTTTTGAAACAATTTAAGTGCTCTGACAAAACTCTTATTCTAGAAACACTGTATCTTACCCAAAAGAGCTAACAAAGTTCCATCCATCGTAGATGTCACCACCTTCACAACCCTTCTGGTCACCTTTATTGCAAGACAATATGGTTTGAGGACCCAATACAAAATTTTCACGACCTTCTGACTGGATCGCGAATCTGGAAGAAATACAATACCTATCCATAAAAACAATTACCAGCAAATTACTGGACGTACTTCTGCCAGCCACTGTAACATAGTCTATAGGCGGTATCTTAAAACTGTAACGGTGATTTTAACAACCATGATCAACAGTTTACACGCTAGCCGCAAATTTGGTATCAGCTTTCCCTCAGTTTCAAAACCACCGACTCCAAAACGGTACCTACTGACTTTTTTCTTACGAATGATCAACAGGAAATACACCATACGAAGGCCCAGTAAGGGGAAAAATCTTCTGGCTATGAGGAGTATCAAATAGCCTCAATCGTGTTCTGTTTTGGCTACGCACAGCACACAGTTTTACAATATTTTTCCCTACTTGCAATGTGAGTTGGATTCTTATCCACCTACCTGTCTGAAGCAACGGCAGCGATAGTAACAGCCCAATCTGAACCACACCAACCCTGATCGATTACCGGCGAAATGTACTTCTTCCATGTGGACCTTGCATCAAAATTGATAGGGTACTCGATATCCTTGTTGTAGCTCTGTGTCTTTTCATGTGCTTCTTGACTAATTGGAAATGTGCCTAATATATAACATTACAATCAATTAAACAATATTGTAATAAGTCTTTTACAAAAGAAAATTCCTCTGTAAACCAATGACACAGCTTGGACACTTGGCTCACAAATGAGAAAAACTGATAAGAAGAGGTAAACATGTGCGATACTGGACGTGGACAGAAATACACCAGAGCCTACTATATTTTGCCACGCTTCCTACCAAAGAAGAAGCTGCTTGGGAGTCCCTGCCCAATTTTAAACTCATCCAGGTTAAAGATTAGATAAAAAAAAATGAATGGATTACGCGAACATTTCGAACCAGAAAAATAAGGCAAAACAATTTTACTTTAAATATGTACTGAGATGACAGACCAAGTGTGCTAGTTTGTATGGACCAAGTATGCTAGTTGCGTGCTTCAACTTAAAGCGCTTTGGGCCTATCCATTAGTTTTACTTTGATCTAAGGGTTAATGTTGGTGGGGGGGGGGGCGAGTCTCCGTATTGTAGGACAGAGTAAGTACCTACTATAAAAAACTAATGTAGTACCATACTCATTCTTATAATGTGCCAATGAGTGCAGAATGAGTGAGATTTTGGAACGGGAAATGTTTACGACTAAATAAGGTGAGATATCTTCATAAGAGTTATATCATTATTTGAAGTACACTTAATACTTTTAATATGATGCCAGATTAGGATTGGACCTAAATTATTCAAAAACACATTCCCGATACCTTCTGTCTCAGAAAAATCATTCGCAAGAGTATGGATGGGCACCGGGAAAATGCTGTTCTAGAATACGAAAAAGCCTGACTTGAAAAGTTAAAGGTAAGATCATACCAAGCTTATAAACGAGTGCATCTTTCAACGACTTCCCGTAGAATTCACGATAGTTGGCTGCCTTCCATGTAAAACTGCCTTCGTTCACTTTCTCGATGACATCTCGACTCATAATACAGGTTTCTTTGGGGTCTTGTTTGCAATTCCATTGGAACTCATCGTTGCATGTACTGTAATAGAAAATAGTGTTTAATTTGAAGAAAATAGAGCTAATAATAAATGATTAGCAAACAATTATTACTTTGCTGTTCCATTAAAATAGCAAAGGCAACTATTAAAAAAAACATACACACCACTTAAGGCAGCCTTGAGTCTCAGTTTGTCCCCTACTGCATTGCTGAACAATTTTTTCAGGGGCCCCACCAATTTCACATACGTCTTCGTAATCAGGGCAACAATCATCATGTCCAGGATATTCTGGATTATTTTTACATCCTTCATCGCAGTAGCATCTCGTAGCTTAAAACACATTACACATTATTTTCAATTGCTATATTTCCCTCCCAGGTCTACGGTTCAAAAGAACCAGCGGTCGTAGTACAACAGCATCGTGATACCTTCGCTCTCTTTTTATTCACGCGAGATCGAACGAGATAAAAGGCGTGATTATAGCTTATCACGCACATTATGTTACGGCCTCAGATTTAGAGGTCGTCTAACGGATTCTGAGTGGTCCGTCCCTTATGAACCGGGTGCAGGATTGGAAGAAATCAAAACGCTTCTGTTCTTTTGATGCCTCGGGTTCAGGAGTAACCGGAGCTCTTGCTTGCTCGGAGTCTGGCCCTATACTCGGACTTTAGATTTTTGATATAATCATAATATTAATCATGGTGATCGTTTCTGTCCAAACTTCATTTGAATAGAGTTGACATTTGAATGAAATCGTTCATGGAATTTTTTGTTAAAATCTAATTTCGTGGTAGACCCTCTGGATTTGATAATGTGCTTTGGGATGCGTTTGAGATTCCATTAAAATGGAATTAGTCGTGACTTCGCGAGTGATATTTAAACTGCTGACTTACTCAAAATTGGGTGAGAGCAATCATCATTCCTGGATGTGCAGCACCGGTTGTTGAGACCACAGTAAGGGCCTGGAGGTAAATCTGGTCTGTGGTATGCATTCACTGCGATTAGCATTACAGATGCAAGAAATAGTAGACATGACCTGTAAAAAGTAAGTTATAGCCTGTACGATCCCACTGCAGGGCAAAGGCCTTCTCTCGCGTAAACATAAACGGCTGAACGGATTTCGATGTTTGGCACATGATAGAATATGTTCTGAATTAACACATAGGATACTTTTTTTAAATCCATGCAGATAAAGTCGCGGACAACAGCTGGTAAAAGATAAAGCAAAAACTTTTTTTAATATGACTGATATTATGTTTATTTGATACTAGCTGTGCCCCGGAGCTTCGCCTGGGTGGAATTCTAAAGTCTATTTCCACGCTGAAGGTCCATTCTGAATATTCCTAGGTGAAATAATTTATTTATTATTTATTTTAATAAGCAATCGGGGCAAGCGCTTCTACGGGTAAGTGCCTCTAGCTTCAAAATTTCTATTTATTTTATTTATATATATATAATAATTTTATGAGCTAGAGGCACTTACCCGTAGAAGCACTTGCCTCGACTGACCATTGTACACAGAATTTTTGAAATCGGATGAGCAATTTCGGAAATATTCCCCTACATCCAAATTCACTTTATCTCTTTATAATATTAGTGTAGATATGAACCAAAACCTGTGTTATAAATATTCACATCTAATTTAGTAACATTTTTAATACTTTTTTTTCTGAAAAAGTAGGCCTTTAGCATTCCACTGTTGCAGGTCAAAGGTAAAGTTTATTATTCTTTGGCAAAGGCCTCTTTAAATACGAATAAGAATGGACTTATTAATAAAATGTAAAAAATGGTTATTGTACTCACACCTTCGCCATTGCTCTCGTTATTAAAACTAACACCAAAACACATCCAGTCACTGATTAAATATAGAAAATTGCAAAAAATCCTGATGGACTAGTCTTAACAAGAAGATAAAACAAGATTTTCGTTTATTAAAAAAAATAAAAATGTCTAACACTAAAAATAAAAAGCCGTCCCTCGATACTCCATCCAACTTTAATTCTTTATAGTTGATACTAGATGATATTAATTAATAAGTAGGTCTACTTTTATTTTTATTTTATTTAATAGCAGCAAGTTTATATAATGGTAGTAGGTAGCTCTACTTCATTTTTTTTATTTATTTAATTATGTCGCAGCAAATTTAAATAATGATTGTTATATTATTTTATAAAGTGATAATAAAAATTAATAAACATTAAAAGCTGTATCTATCTTCACAATTAGACAACAACTGATGACTGTTCCTAGAAGGATGTGGAAAAACAAAATGCTAATTAGAAATAACATAAGTATAGACAATTCACAGAACAGGAAAGAATTATAGAATTATACTGTATAGACGATACAAATCATACGAACCGCACATAGTACGTTATTCAATTAATTTCAAAACTACTAAGTTAGTTAAGCTAGCTAGTTAATAGCTTATTTAATTTGTATATACAGACTTAAGCTTAATAAATTGTATCGAAATCTAACAAATAAATCACGACCTTTCGGACTTAGGTCGATATGGTACCACAAACTGAATATTAATAATTTAAATAGCTCTTACGTCATTATTTTAATTATAGGCTTAATGTCAACAATATGAAACCAAATAATAAAAGTAAAAATGTATATACCTACTGATCAAAAAAGCAAATTAGAGAACGCAGATTAATAAAAATACTTAAGTATTTTTTAAGTAAATTAATAAAGGTCATCTCGAACAACGCCACATTGAAACGTGTTTATGTTTAAATATATTAGGTTGTCACTGTCATCAATATGAGCAATGTGTGTGATAGACAACATAGAAAATACGTGTAGCATGGTGTTGGCATGGTACCTACTGGTCGACCCGTATACAAATTATCTCAAGACTTAATACTCAAATTTTTTCATCGTTAGCTCCTGGGTAGTGGCAATAATTATAGCGTCCTGAAGGCCATTGCTGAAAGTAACCGTGTCTATTTGGTACCTTTTGGTACACATTTCCCAAATCACATGCTCCGTTTTTGTAATTGTTTGCTTACCATAGTTTCATAATTAGTCTTATACTACTAAGACTTTTGGATCTTTGTTTTCTGATTGATTAAACCACAACAAAGATCTAGAAAGAACCTATATATTTTTATTTTTATACAGATTAACTACTTACTGTATTTTAGTTTGTTTACAGTATATTTCTAGGCGCATTAAATATTTTCCTACCTATTTCGCAGTCATCACTCATCAGTTGTGGTGCGCACGGAATTCAAGGTATTTCTACCTATTATTTCTATGTTCTGTGGTAGAAGTCACTCATCAGGTGGATTCGTGATGGCGGGTCACGAAGTTGACCGTAGGTAAGTATGTCACCTTGTCATGAACTTTAGGTTTAAGGTATGACTATTTATGAGATAACAAAAAATTCCATCGAAGGATACGCCATTGGAAGGAATTTGTTAATGTTTAAAGATCCTTAATAAAACTAGAATCTTAGATATAACGATAACAAAGGAAATATTATTTTGACGGCCCGCTACCACAGTATAAGAAAGAGTATCTATTACTAGATACAGTACGGACACTCCCTTCCTCCCAACAACTTTTTATCTCACCCCCTCTATCGCCCTCTGGTTACCGCGCTCTGGTTCTACGAAGAAGACTTAATAGTACGAGATACGAACGTAAGATCATGCACCTATCCCTTAGGCGAACGGCATGTGATTCATGTTAAAGTTTACACAGGGGTTCACACAATGCCACCGGGTTGCCTAGCAAAATCTTGCCGCAAGTACCTTTACCATGATGATTTATGGTACCATATTTACCAAAAATGCACCTATCTTTTAGGCCAGCGAATGGGGTGCCATCGGAAGGAGACCGATCTGAAGATCTCGAAAGACTAGGGTTGCCACCTCTCAGTCTGCCGCAACTCTAGGGTTGCCAGGTTCAAAGAAGTCATTTTTTACGAGAAATGCACCTATAAAGTAGGGACTTAATTTCTACACCAAATTGAAGCTATCGTCTTCGTCGACACGGTGGACCAGGGTTGCCAGCCTAAAAGCTGCCGCAAATGAGGGTTGCCAGCACTTTTACCAACAATTACACATACCTGATAGGAACGATTTTAACAAGTAAATGGGGTGCCATCGGAAGGAGACCGACCTAAAGAACTGGAAAAACGAGGGTTTTCACCTCTCAGTCTGCCGCAACTCCAGGGTAGCCACGTTCAAAGAAGTCATTTTTAACGAGAAATGCACCTATAAAGTAGGGACTTAATTTCTACACCAAATTGAAGCTATCGTCTTCCTCGACACGGTGGACCAGGGTTGCCAGCCTAAAAGCTGCCGCAAATGAGGGTTGCCAGCACTTTTACCAACAATTACACATACCTGATAGGAACGATTTCAACAAGTAAATGGAGTGCCATCGGAAGGAGACCGATCTAAAGAACTGGAAAAACTAGGGTTTTCACCTCTCAGTCTGCCGCAACTCTAGGGCTGCTAGGTTCAAAGAAATAATTTTTCAGCGAAAATTGCACCTGCAAAGTAAGGATTAATTTCTACACAAAATCGAAGCCATCGTCTTCTACCAGAGAGGAATCTCGCCAGACCTGATCTACCATGGAAACTCTCGTTTTCTAACATGTATACATATTACATAGGGCATACACTGAAATGCGTTACATACCTTCCTACTTAAGGTTAAATTAATTCTGAAGACGGATACCTATAGGTAAAGGTAAACCGATTATTTCATTCATAGTTAAATACGTTTCATACATATTTATAAACACTCTAGTACAGCAAACAATGTTGATATTTAATAATAAAAATGGACCAAGTAAAAGGACAATGGGCAAAAATGTCTGGAGTGTGGCCCCGCCCTACTAAACCTTCAGTAAGTATGGCATGTCTGTCTAATTGTTGGTCTATTTACATGCATTCAATAACATTAACGCACATTCCAGAAATACTTTATTATTGAAGATAATATACATGGTGTAATAAAAAACCCTATTAATAATTTTAACCTCTCGTTTAAAATCAATTGTTTTCGTCGCGCGGATCCGCGTTCCGGCATACCAAAGGTTAAAGGGCTAGTTAATACCATCAAAACGAACAACTTTCACCACGGAGACAACTTCGAAAAAATAATACAATCTGGTGTTTCAGACAAAACTGCAGTAGGTACCTTCAGCCGAATTTTTCCCCGACGTTCTCTCTGTAGGTAACGTTGTTCAGTTTGATGGTGTTAAATTATATATTACTAGAGTGTCTTATTACACCAGTATACACTGACACCAACGAAAACTCTAGCACACAACAAATTCTTTTTAAATTTTCTGCCTAAGCTCAAATTGTTTTCTTTTTAACCGACTTAAAAAAGGAGGTTATCAATTCGATTCGTATGTATGAATCATTCCCATCACGTCGCTTCCCATGACGCCGCTTCTGTAGATGTGCCTTGGTTCTATTCCCATCATGTCGCTCCTTCTATGTGAGTTCAGGCGAATGTAATATTAACTTGTAGCTGGTAATTCAATTGACCTTGGCATCTTTCAGCTGGTCATTTAATTGACAAAGTAACTTGTAGCTGGTCATTCAGTCATTCAATTGACATAGGCAGCTTTTAGCTGGTTATTCAATTGACATTAGAAACTTGTAGCTGGTCATTCAATTGACATTAGTATCTTTCAGCTGGTCATTTAATTGACGTTGGTATCTTTCAGCTGGTCATTTAATTGACATTAGCAATTTGTAGCTGGTTATTCAATTGACATTAGCAACTTTCAGCTGTTCATTTAATTGACATTAGCAACTTGTAGCTGGTCATTCAATTGACATTTCCAACTTTTAGCTGGGCATCAAATGCAATCAAATTTACTATCAGCAGCTTGTAGTTGGTCATTCAGATGACAAGTCAAATAAGTAATTATTAGCAGCTTGTAGTTGATCATTCCATTGACATTAGCATCTTTCAGCTGGTCATTCAATTGACATTAGAAAATTGTAGCTGGTAATTCAATTGACATTGGCATCTTTCAGCTGGTCATTTAATTGACATAGTAACTTGTAGCTGGTCATTCAGTCATTCAATTGACATAGGCAGCTTTTAGCTGGTTATTCAATTGACATTAGAAACTTGTAGCTGGTCATTCAATTGACATTAGCATCTTTCAGCTGGTCATTTAATTGACATTGGCATCTTTCAGCTGGTCATTTAATTGACATTAGAAATTTGTAGCTGGTTATTCAATTGACATTAGCAACTTTTAGCTGTTCATTTAATTGACATTAGCAACTTGTAGCTGGTCATTCAATTGACATTTGCAACTTTTAGCTGGGCATGAAATGCTATCAAATTTACTATCAGCAGCTTGTAGTTGGTCATTCAGATGACAAATCAAATAAATAAAATAATTATTAGCAACTTGCAGCTGGTCATTCAATTGAAAAAAAAAACTGTTATTTCATTATCAGCAGCTTGTAGTTGGTCATTCAAATGACAAGTCAAATAAATAATTATAAGCAGCTCGTAGTTGGTCATTCAGATGACAAGTCAAATAAGTAATTATTAGCAGCTTGTAGTTGGTCATTCCATTGACATTAATTATTGTGAGTAGCTACGCTATGAATAACTCTAAAGGAATTAATGACTTACTGCACTTTATTCTTTGTATAGATAAAATCGGTATCTTACCTAATCACTGCAGGCACTGCACTGTTAATTTAATCGTTTGTGTGTGTTAAAGTATACTATACTGTACTTGAACCAAATCGGTTAATCATAAATTCATAATATTTTAAATAAAGAATATAATTTCAGTGCAAGCAAGTCAAAAAACACAATGATTTGCAGTTCTGTAATAATATGACGCCAGGCAATTAAGTTTAAACAACAGTTGCACTTAATTCATGTAAATTGTAATTAAAAATAGCATTATTTTTTTAAAGCCTACCAAATGATATAACTGTATGGTTCGTAAAATAGTATCTACATATTAAACGGGTCTATTAAATTGAAACTGCTGATTTCTCAAAACTAGTCTAGTCGACTAACTATAGGTAACAACTGAACATAGCTGGTAACGAAAGCGACCTAGTGTACCTTACTTAATATTGTTGTCAGTCAGCGTTATATCAGCATTCATGAAACTGTAAAATTATATGGGTTATAGGACCATGCAACTATGAAGTTGTTAGCGAAAGCTAAAATATCATGCAACAATAAAATGATATGGGTTACAGAGCCATGCAACTATCAAGATGTTAGCAAAAGCTAAAGGGTCATGCAAATAAAATAGCTGTGAGTGCTTTATTGCAATGGCTGGCACCCGCCAGAATATTTTGAATGCATAAGTGTATGTGCTTATCACAGATTCACTCTTTTGTCCTTACCTCCTTAATTTGATAAAACGGAAATGGATACGATCTTGAAGCAGTGACTTTGACTAGTAGTTAGCCAAAATAAATAAATAAGAGATAATAAAGATCTATGGAACGTTATTTTTGTAGGTTTACTTACCTACCTATCAATAGAAAAATATTTTTACAGGGAAGGGATAGTATAGAACAGAAGTAACAATAACTGAAATGTGTTAATATAAGGAGATTGTAATTTCCATAAACATTGTTTATCGTTGAATTTGGTGTTTGACAATTTCAGATCAATATTTGATAAATATCTATTTTCTGTAAACAAATTAGTCTCAATAACTTATTCGTAATTTGTTTAATGTAATAGCATTGATAACAGTCAACACTGTATTGTAAATAAGATTTAAGAGATTAGCTAAACTGTGGAGTTTCTTGCGCCGCTTCTTCTCCACGGGCTATACCTTCCGAAGCGGTGGTAGATTCGAGTAAACGTAAAAAATAAATTAAAACAAGAAAGGGATGTAGTGTACGGCAATAAAGAGAAGTTAATGTGGAAAGCGCCGGTAGCGCCGTCTATCGGCAGGTGCGGTCTGTGGTGAATATCTATCGTTCATTCGCTCGGTATTCGTGCACTGACCGCCGTGCTGTGCGGACGTGCGCTAGTCACATTCCCTAGTGAAGACTATATCTGTGTTTCATTATATACATCAACCTCAACCAACCCTTAGTAGAAAGGTGTATTCTACAACACCTAAATTGAAAAATGTGTATTTACTGAAATATTTTAAATTTATTGTATTTTTTGTTACCTACCAGCAATCATTCCTCCAGTTTTCTCGGAAACCGGTAGCTTTATTGTGATTATAGCTATTACATAAAACATACAGAATTTTATAAGCTATCTTACAACATTAATGGTATAAAAATACAACTTCAAACGACTGAGCTGTGTCAAATTTATTGGTGCACTGTAACTATGAGTCCAAGCATGCGTTGGTCTGTGGCGGGGCGGAATGACTTCAAATAAAATTATAATTTTTAGAAATGCCAAAGTTATCATGCAAATACATACAAACCAGGCCGTCACACTTACACGTATTAGTTCATAATTATCTTGAAAACTACTGAACCGATTTTGATGTAACTTAAATTGTTCCCTAAATTGGAGTAAATGTAAGCCAATAAAAAAAGAATGGTCACAATTCGATTAATAGTTTCGGAGATATGCGTGGACAAACATACATACAAACATACATACACCTATGAAATTTTGTATATTTGTTTGGAAGCCCTAATATTTTGCAATTCCTTTAATATTACATTCGCCTGTACTCACATAGAAGGAGCGACATGATGGGAATAGAATCAAGGCACATCTACAGAAGCGGCGTCATGGGAAGCGACGTGATGGGAATGATTCATACATACGAATCGAATTGATAACCTCCTTTTTTAAGTCGGTTAAAAAGAAAACAATTTGAGCATAGGCAGAAAATTTAAAAAGAATTTGTTGTGTGCTAGAGTTTTCGTTGGTGTCAGTGTATACTGGTGTAATAAGACACTCTAGTAATATTTAATTTAACACCATCAAACTGAACAACGTTACCTACAGAGAGAACGTTGGGGAAAAATTCGGCTGAAGGTAACTACTGCAGTTTTGTCTAAAACACCAGATTGTATTATTTTTTCGAAGTTGTCTCCGTGGTGAAAGTTGTTCGTTTTGATGGTATTAACTAGCCCTTTAACCTTCGGTATGCCGGAACGCGGATCCGCGCGACGAAAACAATTGATTTTAAACGAGAGGTTAAAATTATTAATAGGGTTTTTTTATTACACCATGTATTTATCTTCAATAATAAAGTATTTCTGGAATGCGCGTTAATGTTATTGAATGCATGTAAATAGACCAACAATTAGACAGACATGCCATACTTACTGAAGGTTTAGTAGGGCGGGGCCACACTCCAGACATTTTTGCCCATTGTCCTTTTACTTGGTCCATTTTTATTATTAAATATCAACATTGTTTGCTGTACTAGAGTGTTTATAAATATGTATGAAACGTATTTAACTATGAATGAAATAATCGGTTTACCTTTACCTATAGGTATCCGTCTTCAGAATTAATTTAACCTTAAGTAGGAAGGTATGTAACGCATTTCAGTGTATGCCCTATGTAAGAAAGAAAGAAAGAAAGAAAATATTTTTATTTGCAAACAACAAAACACACTGACAAAATTATTACTTATAAAAACTAAACTAAAAAACATAATTTAAAAATTACATAATTAAGAGCAGTGTGTGCCGCAGCAGCAAACAGGGTTACGACTCAGCATTATGCTGGGCTCAACGAGCTCAGCGCTGATTTTCTGTCGCACCCAAATGCCAGAAGTGCCACTTCCGAAACTCACACCCCCAAAATCGTGATCATGACATTTTCACTACTGATTTGAACGTGTGACTCTCAAAAATACCACTCCCGGCGAAAAAACGTACCGCAAACTTTAAATATATAGATAATTTAATAAATGTTACTTATAAATTTTTGTAATAGGTGTACGAATAAAAACTAGGAACTGTTGTGGATAAGTATAAATATTGTCTTTAACTACTTTATGTGTATGTTTATGTGTTTGATGCTTCGAATAAAGGAAAATGAAATGACCCTAGAACTGATTTTACGACAAAAACAGCTACACGAGCTTGGCTTGCTCCGCCAAAAGATGAATCTTGTAGTGATACTTGACGACTGATTTGGAAAGAGGTACTCTCAGTGGTGGAGGGAGGTTATTCCAACATTTTGTCGCTTGGTATCGAAAACTTCCCTCAAACGCCCTTGTCTTATGAAATGGAGTTAGCATAATAAAGCAATTGGCTCTTCTAGAGTTATATCTCCGATGAAAGTTTGACCATTCCAGTTTTTCATGCAAGTATTTTGGTCGCTTGTACCGTATAACTGAATGTAACAAGCCGGCAAAATGCAATTGTCGTCGGAAATCCATATTTAAGAGTCCAGCCTTAACGAGAAACGGTGTAATATGACTACGGCGAGGAACCGTATAACAAAACCGAACGCACGCATTCTGAACTCGTTGTATCAAACGTTTAGTCACGGCTAGTAAACATGGACCAATAACCACATCTCCGTAATTCAACTTTGAAAGGACCAATGACTCGCATAACTTTAATCTAATATCTCTACTAAGAAGATGACGAATTTTGTACATAACTTTCAAACGAAAAAAACAACTTTTGGCAACATTCAAGACATGGTCCTCGAAACGGAGTTTGCTGTCCATAAGAATACCCAAGTTTCTGGCCTGATTGACCTGTTCTACATTTGAATTCAAAACAGAGACGTTTAAAGGTCCAGACAAACTATTCTCTATTTGCTTTTTAGAACCTAATACCATGAATTTTGACTTTGATGGATTCAAAACTAATGCATTCCGACTTGACCACAAGGCTATCCTGTCAAGATCGCGGTTCATTTCTTGGACGGAAGGGGCAACATCAAGGGGATCTGCATGAATATAAACCTGTACGTCGTCGGCATACAAATGAAATTTACAATGCAGTATCTGACTAGCCAGGTCTGACGTATACAAAATAAATAGAAGTGGACCGATATGTAATATGTATACATGTTAGAAAACGAGAGTTTCCATGGTAGATCAGGTCTGGCGAGATTCCTCTCTGGTAGAAGACGATGGCTTCGATTTTGTGTAGAAATTAATCCTTACTTTGCAGGTGCAATTTTCGCTGAAAAATTATTTCTTTGAACCTAGCAGCCCTAGAGTTGCGGCAGACTGAGAGGTGAAAACCCTAGTTTTTCCAGTTCTTTAGATCGGTCTCCTTCCGATGGCACCCCATTTACTTGTTAAAATCGTTCCTATCAGGTATGTGTAATTGTTGGTAAAAGTGCTGGCAACCCTCATTTGCGGCAGCTTTTAGGCTGGCAACCCTGGTCCACCGTGTCGACGAAGACGATAGCTTCAATTTGGTGTAGAAATTAAGTCCCTACTTTATAGGTGCATTTCTCGTAAAAAATGACTTCTTTGAACCTGGCAACCCTAGAGTTGCGGCAGACTGAGAGGTGGCAACCCTAGTCTTTCGAGATCTTCAGATCGGTCTCCTTCCGATGGCACCCCATTCGCTGGCCTAAAAGATAGGTGCATTTTTGGTAAATATGGTACCATAAATCATCATGGTAAAGGTACTTGCGGCAAGATTTTGCTAGGCAACCCGGTGGCATTGTGTGAACCCCTGTGTAAACTTTAACATGAATCACATGCCGTTCGCCTAAGGGATAGGTGCATGATCTTACGTTCGTATCTCGTACTATAAGGTTCAATTTCGTTGGTTTTGTATCTGCTGACGTCATCTTGTCAATTTCAAATTTTTTTATGCAGAGTCCGGGCTGTGCCGCTACCTCAGTTGATAGTGAACCTGCCCGTTGCTTCTTGGTGGTCGAACTGATCAAACTTATAACTAGATAAAAAATATCCTTCCTGTTTAATGTAGTTGTATAGCTACTACGGTCAACATGAACAACTCGGTCAATATGAACAACTCGGCCAACATGAACAACTCAGTCAACAAGAACAACTCACTGCATGATCAACTTGGTCAACTCTGATAACATGGTCAATTATGACAACATGAAAAATTTAGCCAACTTGTACAACTCGTTCAACTTGGACAACTGAATTGACATGGTCGTCGTCATATAACTTCCGTGTCAGCACACAAGCATGGTTTGAAAAGAGGCGCGGGTCATTTTATCTACCTAACTATTGACTAGGTTGGCTACGAATCTTTATTCGTAGTAGGTTAGGTACGTAGGTGTACATACATAGATATAGATAGTATCACGACAGTAATTCCTTTAGGGGAAATCAGAAATATTGCTGCAAATATCATGTTTCTGTTTAAGAATTTAGGTAGTTAATAGCAAAATAACTTATTTAAAAAATCGTTCTAAAGCATTTAAGGCCGCTGAATTAATAAGAAATAAAAAACAGACAAAAAATAATACTTACTAAAATAACATTATTTATTAAACATAAGATGACTGTAAAATAATGTACATTATTAAATTTATTCTTCATTTAATAAACACTTAATAAAATAAAAGAAAATACAAATAAATAACAACAAGACAGTTGTATCGCAAAATAAAACAACCTACCTAAATAAACCAGGTAGTTAAAAAAATACTAAATGACTATGTAATTTCTTGTCTATGCCTGGGCTACTTCTGCTAGCACGGTGATAACGAAGGACTCTATGCCGACCATGTTCTCACCCCTTGCGATGCGGAAATATCCGTTCTCACCCCAATTCTTGCCCCAGCTGTTTGCCACAGTCTGAAAAAAGGGTAATTTAACATTCAATTGATTTCATATTAAATAGGTCAAGTTTTAGCCTACTCTTACGAATAAGGATCAGTTTACAGGCGAAAAAATGCTCGAGCAGATTTCATTGATAAATCGATGTAATGAACTCAATTAACTAAAAAATAAACATGAGTTTATCGCAATAAATATAAATGACAATGAAATAATATCTCTCGTACCCAGTATTTTTCACCATTCTCTTCACCCCAACCGACGATCCTGATGCTGTGGTAACCTTTCAACTCGTTGTTTCCGTGAGGAGTACTTCTGTAGATACCCTTGCCGTAGTGGAAGAAATCTTGGTACACCGTCATGGTGGCTGAAAGAAGATGTCGCTGTAAGATTTTTTTGAGAAGAAAAGTTCAAAGGTACTTTGAATGAAAGGAAGAACACCCGCTTATAAAAATAGTACCTATTTGTGGAAAAGTAGTTGACCAGACCACAGCAAAAGATTTTTAATCACTTTCCATTTTTTAAACACATGGGAACAAACTTGAAATCGAAAGTAGTTGGATGTTTTATTACATATATCATGAAATGAAAATAATCAACATAAATTAATGAAAGGGCTATTTTTCAAAGTTAAATAAAGTCAAACATACAACCCAGTACCCATAGATTGTGAGTTCAACATAATAATAAGGTCTAACTAAATTATCTGAAACTATTTTTTGGGAACGATCAGACCATCAAACTGAACACATTTTTCTACAGGACCAACACATGCATCGCTAAAAACAATCAGCGTAGGTAGTACCTATGCAGGTTTTCAGTTTTCTTTGGAACAGCAGATTATTTTTCGAGATTTCGACATTGGTCCCATCGAAAAACTTATTCAGTTTGACTGCCTGATCATCCCCTTTGAATAGTTTCTGATAATTTTGTTAAACCTTATAACGTGTTATCACGTGTGTACAATAACAATCCTTTTCAAACCTACCATGCACAGGTCCAGACTGCATAATGTCATATTTGATATCGTTTTCGTTCTTCAATTTAGCAGGAGGCCCGACTTTGAACCTGGATATCCTCGCTGGATTCGTCAGCATACAGCCATCGTTGACAATATCACCATTAGGGGCGAAAGTACAAGGTTGTTTAGATGCTGAGTATGGGAAACAGCTCTCGGGAACTAGGCTGTGAAATAAATTAAAATATAAACCAGAAAAGAAGATGAAAAGAAGCATGTATGACCTTCTATCTACCACAGAGTGGGACATAGTGGCACGTGACCATTCTAAGTACAGATTACGTGGGGCAAGTGAGACTTACTTACCCCTTTCGGCATGTCGGATGAGAATTTTGGGTAAAACATTAAAATAATTGCATTTAAAATCACAATAATTGCAGTATTGAGATACATTTTTAAGTGGTTCTAAAAGTAAATCATAACCAACATCAAAATTAAACAATACCTAGTTTTTGAGATATTGAAAGGTAGACGAACTTTCTCCGTTGATGCACTTGCCCCATTTTATAAAATAAGGTGCTCTAAAACGACTACTCCACAAGAAATGCCACAGGGATCAAAGTTTATATGACCTAATTAATTAATGTATGTGATTCATTTTTTATGAAAATTTTCAGTCCCATTATGAATGCCATGCTCTCTCTCTCTTCCTCGCTTGTTAATCCCATATGGCTGGTGGTAGGGTCCCCCAATTCCTGACGTCGTCTTCGGAGACATTGCACTCTGTCATATCACTACGAACTGTGTTCATCCATCTAGTCTTCGGACGTCCTCTTGGTCTCTGTCCTGGAATCGACAAATGCAGTGCAATATTTCCTCTATAGTCGGGTGGCTTTCGTTTCACCTGTCCAAATTACTATCAGTTTAAAATAACAATGTGCATGACCTTGAAGGGCCGTTCGATAACTTCACTCAGTTGTAAAGGAATATAGACTCTATGTAAAGGAAATAATCATTTGAATGACTCGAGTGAAGTTAGTGTGATTGAGTGACGTCACATTTGCAGGCGAGGTCATGCACATTGTTATTTTAAACTGATAGTACCTACCTATGCCTATGCTCCTGAAGCTTATCCTGCAATAGCACGTTCACGCCGGCGCACCAATACTGTGTTACGCTGCATACTATGTAAATGTACTAACCCATGCGATCTGACGAAGTTCCAACCAACATCGATGTTGCCACCCTCACAGCCCTTTTGCTCTCGTACATTACAAGACAACAGGGTTTGAGGACTCAACACCACTTGTTCAATGCCCGACGACTGAATTGAAAATCTGAAATTATATTAGACTTGATCAGTCCTGAAATGTTATAGTCCGAGATCCAACCGTAAAATTATGCACCTATTTCATAGGCGAACGAAATGTGTTTCTAGTGTATGTTTACTCAGGGGTTAATTCAACGCAACGATGGCACCTCATTTAGTTCCCTAACATACAGGTGGAAAAAGTTATGCCGAAAATCATAATGGAAAAGGTACTTGCGGCAGGATTTTTCTAGGCAACTTGGTGGCGTTGAATTAACCCCTCTGTAAACATATTTCTCATATTTTTATAAAAACAACACAGAGCTTGGTACGTAGAAAAGGAGGTTGCCACACATACACTAGAATCACATTTCGTTCGCCTATGAAATAGGTGCATAATTTTACGGTCCGATCTCGGACTATTATATTGTGAATCATCAGATAATACAGGGTGCAACCATCACGTGGACTTATCCTTTCCATCCTGTATACAGGCTTTTCGTACTTTAGCTGCTTCAAAATGAACAAATTTTACCATGGGACCAAAATTGAAATATCAAAAAGTAATTGCTGTTTCATAGAAAACGTCAACGGCTACTTTACCCAAATGTATGGAACATAATTTTTTTGCAATTTCGATCTTGGTTCCGTGTTTCCGTGTTGATTCAGTTGTTCAGTTTGATGGTGGGAAGCATGCCCTTAAGTATGTAAATTAGCATCCTGTATACATGGTCGAAATGATAAATCCACGAGACGAATTCTTTAATTAAGATGTTTCTAAATGTTAGACTACTACTACGAAACTTCATTTGACTCTACCTACTATGTCTACACCACAGTACGAGTTAATCTTGGACCTTACTTGTCCACATGGATCAGCATCTTCTCTCCTTTATTGTTCCTCATTTTCTCTGTCCTTTTCTGTCACTCAGAAACACCATTCTCTAGATTTGAAAACATTCCTTGCAATCTGAGATAAGTTAAAAGATTGCAGAAAATACTGATTGATGTGGATTACATAGGACCGATGCCATTATATAATTTCCTAGGTGTACTGAATTTCTTTCACCTACCTGTCTGAAGCGACACCAGCTATGGATATAGCCCAATCTGAGCCACACCAGCCCTGATCGACTACCGGAGATATGTATTCCCCCCATTTTGTCCTTGAATCGAAGTTGATCGGGTACTCAATATCCTGATTGTATCTGATGGCTCCCAAACGTTTTGTTTCCTCACTTAACGGCAAAGTACCTGGAAAGGTCAGCTTTATTGTCTTAGGACAAGCCGTTGATTAGTGAAGAATAGGTAATAGACTCACCATCCTTGCAGTAAACAATGGTTCGATCTCCACCTAGACCGACTCGTACCTACGAGTTTTTACTGGCTTTTGGTGAACGAAAATATCATGAGGAAACTACGTGCTTCAATTCGAGGTAGAACATATTGAACTATTATGATATTTTGTGAACAACTTCTTGACATTATGCACATAATAAATCGATTTCTATTTCAATTTGTGGTCTATTGTATCTTCACTCCATTAAAAATTAGCAACAGGGTTACAAACTAATATCATCATGGACAATTTATTTTTGGTAGGTAAGTACTGCTAGTACCTACGAAATGTGAAGATCTGAGAATTATATTCGCGAGCATTATTATGCTCGTGAGTATAATTCTCAGATCTTATAGAGAAGCATATTTGCTTTCAGGCGTGTTTCCTAGTGAAACGTGGATATTCTAAAGTTTCAGAATATCTCTGACTATCCCTTCGGAGAATATAGTCGTGAGCATATGCTCACAAGCATATGCTTATGCGTGTTTTCTCCACGGTCCATAATTCAAACAAATTCATTTCTTACCAAGTTTATAAATGAGTCCATCCTTCAACTTCATTCCGTGGAACTGAGAGTAGTTTGCCGCTGTCCACGTGTATCGTCCTCCGTTTACATTGTAGATTACATCATCGTTCAATATGCAAGGGTCTTCCTCACATTCCCATTTGACCTCTCCGTTCTCCATAACGCATTTACTGTGAAATTTCAAAGCATTTCAAGAAACAGGGTTTCATATGTTACTAAAATGACGACGGGAAGTTGTTCGCTGCAGCTGCTTGAAATTGCATTGTGATAACCACAAATACATACTTACACACATATTATTACGCCTGTCCCCCACTGGGATAGGCAGAAATAATGGAACGCCACCTGCTACGATCCTGACAAACCCCTCTAGCTTCCTCCACATTCATTAGTCCTTTCATGCATGCTCGTCGGTTTCGGGTTCTTCTGATCTGGCCCTTTTTAACCACCCACGTTACCATTTTGGTCAGTGTATGTACGTCTAGCTAGGCCGTCCATTTCAAATATTTCCACTTACGCTTGCTTTATAAATTGCCCTCGTCATCTGCTTTCATCCATACTCTTCATAATGACCAAACCATTTCAACATACCTTTCTCTATCTTTGTGACTACATCCTCTTTTCTTTTAAGTTCTCTAATTATCAAATTATGTCCATCACACGTTACAACACAAATTTAATAACGTATCTATACATATTCGTGCTTTGCCACATTTTTGTCACTGTAGTGTAGTGTGGTGTGTAGTACACTACCACTTCAACAAAAATGGAGCCATCTACAAGGTTTCGTGTTAAAAAATACTCAGTACATACCACGAGTTACAGTCTATAGACTTCTTCTGCCCTCTCTCGCATAGCAGAGTAATGTTCTCAGGTGGTGGACTGGGTTTGAATCCAAGACACACCTCTTCATAGTCAGGGCAGCAATCGTCATGATCTCTCATACACATTTCATCGCAGTAGCATACCGTATCTGAAAACGATTTATCAATATAACAATCAACAAAGGTATAATGCCACACTCTTTGTTTGTCTACACTACACACACACTTGCCAGCAGTACCTAACATTGCTAACTTGCACTGTAAGGTTTGAGACATACATTGACCGTCGGTCGCCGTCGGTCAATGTGTCTGATCGAAGGGTCAGACCATAAGCACAAAGCGTGTGGTGCGTCTTTGTGGAATGAACTATCCGCTCTAGAGACAGTTCGAGAATATGCCGCAAATCTGAGGCAATTACTGCACAATTAAAAAGACAGTAACGACTGAGACTAACCCGAAAAGGATATAGTTAGACTCATTATACGCTAACACCATTGCACTCTAAAACGCCGCGATATAGTGACGTTTAGCCCGTGCACTAGACGGCGTGTGACTATGTGAAAGCCGGGCAATTACCATACATTTTTGTTGCCATTTTGGACCGCGGGCAACGCATCTACATAATATTATAATTAAACATCTTAGATCATAGTCGCGATAAGTAAGTATGTACAGTCAGCAACAGGGAAATCTGATCCCTTTTTCTTAAGCGCTGGGGATTTCGATTTCTCTGATGCTGACCGTACGTAATATTTATAAGGCTTACCTAAGATAGCATGTGAGCATTCATCTTGTCTTTCTGGGCAACATTGGTTGTTAAGACCACAGAATGGTCCCGGAGGTAAATCTGGTCCATGGTAAGCTCTCACTGCTATAAGCAGATATGGGAATAGAAGTAGATGTCGTCTGTAATAAAAAAAACTATTTTGTAAAAATAATGTCAAATAATTTTAAATGGCTTTGAGAGAGGCATAATGTTCAGCAGTGGAAGATGGACCACATAGTTGCGACACTACCAATGAGTGAATCACGGAAGTGCGACATCATCAAGGAACAAATCACGGAGGTGCGAATCACGGAAGTTCGACATTTCGAAATTGCGAATCACGGAAGTGCGACATCTCGACAGTGCGAATTTAATAGAGACCAAAAAGAGCATGGCCAGAAAGATCCTCGTGGTTACACCGCTCGCTACACCAGTGTCACCACAAGGAAGACCCTGGTACTCCGTGGTTACGAAACACTAAAGTTGACCTGTCACTTCTGACCTTGTCCATCTTTTCCGCCATTTTGGTACCGCCTGATGATGGCGATAGTTTCAAATGTCAAACCTGGCGAACTCCGCAGTTTGGTACCTTGGGTAAAAAGGGCCTAAATCTAATGGGTAAAAGAAGCTCTCGGCTTTCATTCGATACATTTACCTTTGCTATTTTTGGATCTCACACGTTTTAGCACTCGAAGTGATGGGAAACTCTTTGATAATAATAATTATGTATGTCAGTTTCGAGTGCGTGATAAGTAATATCACGTAATATTTTGTTTTTGAGATCATCGTATCCAATTGTCTAAGACTAATTAACTAAATATTGAGAAACAGTATCACATCGTTAAGAACTGTCAAAAAACAACGTATCGTTTTGATATCGGTAGTTACACAATAAGTCGTAACGTGTCGTTTTGATATCGGTAGTTACACAAATACGTTTTTTTGTAATTAAATATATTTTGAAGTACCTAGTGTAAATAAGATTTATTAATAAGGTTCCTGAAGTATTTACGCGTGGTCTTATAAAGAAGAATGTAGAATTAATTTTCTGTAAAAATAAATACTAATTATTCTGTTCTAAATATGAAGTAGAGGTAGACGGGGCTATTGGATATATTACAATGGAAGAGAAACACTACTTTCAATATTAAATAATATCCCACGGTCCGTGTAATATCCAACGAACTTACTCCGTTGATCCACCTAATCTTACCCCATTCTGAAACTTCAGTTGTGATTGTGAGTAATAAGGTAATTATAGTACTCTGTGGTAATAAGGTTAATTTGCCTATACCACAGTCCACAGATTACTTAATAATTCCTGTACTTGTGATTCATAAATTTCTCAACAAAACAGGTTAAAATTAAATTAGAATACGTCATCCACAAGCGAAGAGCAATATTGAGTACTGAGTATTGAATATTGTTACTCACTGATTAACCTGAATTTATGAGGAAAATCTTGGAGTACATCATATTTTATCTTTTATTATATAGGCTATATGCGTTACACATATTTAATGTGGTGCGTCAGACCATCAAACTGAAAAACTTTTATACAACGTGTTAATGAATTAACGCAAAACCTCATACACCCCAACTGATTTATATCAAAATAATTAGATTGAAACAATAATTTCATTCTTTTTGTAGTTAAAATTTAAAGTTATTCGCATTTTAAGTTTTGAGGCAAAAATGATTTTTCATCATTTCAGCAATGAATGAAAGCGCTAACGTACTCGTGGATACATTTTAATAATCTTGTTTTGGTAGTAAGTAGGGTGGGTGTGCCCGTGGAGTGGGTTGACATCGGGTTCAGTAAATTTAAAATTTAACAAAAAAAGTATTTAATATTTTGAAAAAAATTACCCATGTTGAAACCACGATAATTCGAATCGGCTCTCTGTTCTAAACAAACTACTTTCTAGTTTTGCGTTAATTCATTAACACGTTGTATAATACTCTGGAACCAAATATAAAATCACGAAAAAAAAATCTGTTGTTCCATAGCATCTCAAAAAAAATGTGATGACATAGGTGATTTTTTTTTCGCGAGTACAAATAGTAAAAGTTGTTTAATTTAATAGTCTGAACCTTAAATTATATTATAACCTTAAATTATACAGGGTGAAATTTATATCATTAGCATCCTTTTAAACTAAGAGTCTACCTATCAAACTGAACAACTTTTACTATGGGAGCAAACAGATCGGAGCAACTAAAAAATCAGCTGTCCCATACTAAACTGCAATGCCAACTCGACTCAAATGAATGCAAGAGCAGATTTTTTTTTTTGCTCCGATCGGTTTGCTCCCATTGTAAAAGTTGTTCAGTTTTATTGGTAGACTCTTAGTTTAAAAGGATTCACATGATATCAATTTCACCTTGTATAACGCACTTTACACCCTGTACCTATAAATCATTACGACTACATATTCCACGGGGAGTTAGTCAGACTAAAAGTTTCAATAAGCTAAAGGGGTGCTACGACTAGCAACATCCACGAGTGCCCACCTGCTTCAGGAGTGCGATTTTTGAAATTATTCGCTGAGCTCAGCAGTTGAAAATGTCAATATTACTATGGAGTCGTACATCTTTCTACTGCTGATTTGACATAAAAAATTATGATTTTCTCACGGAGTGGGATTTTTGAAAGTCAAATCAGCAGTAGAAAGATGCTTATCTCAATACATTTTCAACTGCTGAATTCAACGTATGAGATTCAAAAATCGCACTCCTGGTCTCTTTGGATGAGTGCGTAGGAAACAACAGAGAGTGGGTATGGTATGGGCCTGTGCACCCTGGCCATTTGTCAGAGATTTCTCCTCTTGGGATCTAACTGGCTTACAGCGTAAAACCTGACACAGGGAGGAGAGATTTCCCATGTATCCCTTTAAGGCGTTTCCCCGATGGAGCGACCTTGAGCATTTCAGTTCCTCCTCGCCCCGCCTCACCTCTACTTAACTACGTAATTTTAGTAGCGACACCTATTGGTAGCTGACTTGTACTTCATTACGTCACTGTGGTGCCATCTAGCAACAAACTGTGTAGAACCTCTGACATTGGCTAAATTGCCTCATAGCAGATGCCAAAAAAAAAAACAAACTGTCAAAGGAAGCCCAATACGAAAAGCCTAAGAGTCTAATAGAAGCGGCAGCGTACAATATTTTTTTTTTAACAATACAAGAAATTTATTGAGCGTCAGGATGTCTGGACCAAGCCGGCGATTCGATTTTTAAGCTATGCACGATTTAGTACCTATTTAGTACTATTTGATACTTATCATCATATATTAAGTACCTCGCTACAAACGGAGTAAAATAGAAAAACAGTGGTTTAGTCATCCTGACGACCATTGTCTGGACCATTTTTTTTACCTAGTTGTAGTCCTCCTACCTTTTTTATTTTTACATAATGATTTAGTACCTAATTAGTACAGGCAAAAAAAAATTTGCCAGATTCTTTAGATGTACCAAAAAAAAGTAGCATCTGAAAATCAAGGTCATGAGAGATATTGAACTTTAAACAATACTAAGTTTTAGTACGGATTAGGTAAGTACTAAATCATACTTACCTTCAGATACTTAGTACCTCGCTGTAATCCGAGAAAAATAATAAAAACAGTGGTCTAGTCATCCTGACGGTCAGGTTGTCTGGACCATTTCGTTTGACCAAGTTCTAGTCTTCCTACCTTTTTTATTTGTCCATTTGTACAACTATAGGTATTATATATTTTTCCAGATTCATTAGAAGCACCAAAAAAAGGGTAGCATCTGAAAATCAAGGTCATGCGAGATTGAGAGATATTTAACTTTAAACAATACTAAGTTTTAGTACGTATTAGGTACTAAATCGTACTTACCTTCAGATATTTAGTACCGTCCCACCCATCGTTTCGTGCGTATGTGTTTGTAATGGTTGTTATTATAAATAATTAATATTATCACGATATTGTGCTTAGAACCAGATACCAAATGCGTCTGTTAAGTTTCCTCATCTTTTGCTCGGATTACCGTGAGGTACTAAATATCTGAAGGTAAGTAAGATTTAGTACCTAATACGTACTAAAACTTAGTATTGTTTAAAGATAAATTCTCTTATGACCTTGATTTTCAGATGCTACCGTTTTTTTATGCTTCTGGAAAAAATATATGTACATGTACAAAAAAGTTACTAAATCATCACGGAAAAATTAAAAATGTAGGAAGACTAGAACTTGGTCAAACGAAATGGTCCTGACCGTCAGTTTCCCGAATTACAGCATATGGTAAGTACGATTTAGAACCTAATACGTACTAAAAATTTGTATTGTTTAAAGTGCAATATCTCTCACGACCTTGATTTTCAGATGCTATCCTTTTTTTTGGTGCTTCTAATGAATGTGGAAAATATATATGTACATCTCAAAACTAGGTACTAAATCATAATGGAAAAATAAAAAAGGTAGGACGACTAGAACTTGGTCAAACGAAATGGTCCAGACAACCTGACCGTCATGATGACTGGACCACTGTTTTTATTATTTTTCTCGGATTACAGCGAGGTACTAAATATCTGAAGGTAAGTACTTTTTTTTGGTACATCTACGGAATCTGGCAATTTTTTTTGGCCTGTACTAATTAGGTACTAAATCATTATGTCAAAATAAAAAAGGTAGGAGGACTACAACAAGGTAAAAAAAATGGTCCAGACAACCTGATCGTCAGGATGACTGGACCGTTGTTTTTCAACTTTTCTCCGTTTGTAGCGAGGTACCTACTAAATATTTGATGATAAGTACCAAATAGTAGTAGTAATGACGACCCGGTTGGTGTAATGGTTACCACGCCGGACTGCCAAACCAGGGTGCTGGGTTCGAATCCCGGTTCGGTCATGGATGTTATATGTTCGTGCCGTTGTTGTATGGTTACCATATTAAAAAGCCTAATTAACTTGGGATCATTACAATGTATGTGCCTGTGAGCGTTATTTATTTTAATAGTGATCCCCCCATTTTGGGGGAGGCTTATGTCCAGCAGTGGACGTCTATCGGCTGATATGATGATGACCAAATAGTATTAAATAGGTACTAAATCGTGTATAGCTTAAAAATCGAATCGCCGGCTTGGTCCAGACATCCTGACGCTCACGAAATTTAAGAGGATGATTTGACCATCAAACTGAACAACTTCCATTTTAGTGCCAACACCGCAATCTCGGTACTATGGTTACATTCACCCCTTAAAGTAATGCAACTGTTTACCTTAACACCCTGATAAATTTACATTTAGATATTGCAGTTTTATATGAAACAGCTGATTATTTTTTTTGCTTTTCTTGCGATTTCAATACAGGGTGTAACAAAACACCCTAGTAAATACTTAAGGGGTTGCTTCAGACCATCAAACTGAACAACTTTCACAATGGAGCCAACATCTAAAGCGCGAAAAAGAAATCCGCTCTTTCATACAAAACTGCAGTGCCGTTTCGACTCAAATGTATGGGACGGCAGATTTTTTTATTTTTTCACGACGTTGGCTCCATAGTGAAAGTTGTTCAGATTGATGGTCTGAAGCATCCCCTTAAGTATTACTAGGGTGTTTTGTTACACTCTGTATATGCGCAATTTGTTCAGTTTGATTGTCTGATCATCACTTAAAAAGGAACGCATCTGATAATGCAAAATCGCTAACGCCCTATACAAGGTCTTTCTTAATATGCTGACGGTTTTTAACCGACTTCAAAAAACAAAATTTTAAGAAAAAAATTAAAACCGCCTTCAAAAAAACTAAACAATTAAAAACAATATTGCAGCCGATGACTTTTTCGTTCGCATCTATAGGAACATTAATATGTTTTATTGAAGTCGCTGTCTGTTTTTAATGTTAATTAATGTCCCTATACAGGGTGAAATTGATATTATTAGCATCCTTTTAAACTAAGAGTCTACCCATCAAACTGAACAACTTTTACTATGGGAGCAAACCGATCGGAGCAAAAAAAAAGTCTGCTGTTCCATACTAAACTGCAGTGCCTACTCGACTCAAATGTATGCAACAGCTGATTTTTTATTTGCTCCGATCGGTTTGCTTCCATAGTAAAAGTTGTTTAGTTTGATGGGTAGACTCTTAGTTTAAAAGGATGCTAATGATATCAATTTACCCTGTAGATGCGAACGAAAAAGTCATCAGCTGCAATATTATTTTTAATTTTTTAGTTTTTTTTAAGGTGGTTTAAATTTTTGTTAAAATATTGTTTATTTCACAGTTTTTTGTGGTGAAATACATTAGTTCGACTCAGATATCAGTTATACATGGTGTAACAAAACACCCTAGTAATACTTAAGGGGGTAGTTCAGACCATCAAACTGAACAACTTTCACTATGGAGCCAACGTCGAGAAAAAATAAAAAAAATCTGCTGTTCCATACATTTTAATCGAGTCGGTACGAAGTTTTGTATGGGACAGCTGATTTTTTTTATTATTTCTCGGTGTTGGCTCGATAGTGAAAGTTGTTCAGTATGATGGTCTGAAGCACCCTCTTAAGTATTACTAGGGTGTTTTGTTATACCCTGTACACGCTAAGGGTACATCGATACGAAGAAAATTTTGCTGACGGTTGACGGATGACGGTTTGCTGTCTTATTTTGAGGAGTTCTATTGTGTAGCTCCGAAGCGCGTTATCAGATCTTCACCAAATTGAAATGGAACTATCTCGGCGCTAATTCCTTCAGAACTAAAAAGGCTCATCCGAATCTGTCAAGAAATGCCGAAGTTATCGCGTAAATACTTACAAACCAGACCATTACACTTACACGTATAGTCCAAATCTTGAAAACTACTAAACCGATTTCGATGAAACTTGCACTGTTCCCTAAGTTGGAGTAAATATAAGCCAATAAAAAATGCTCACAATCCGATTAATAATTTCGGAGAAATGCTTGGATACATTCGATATATTCGGGTAGACTTAGGCTTGCTGTTTTGTAGGGAACAGCATTGGATATGGAACGATTTCCATGTTGTTCACTTAGAGCAAGTTGTTCAGTTTGGTGGTCTGACCATACATACCCTTAAAATACTTTCAGCCAATTGATGAAAAAATAAAGCGAATATCGATGCTTCAAAAACTAAATTATTAAGAGGGTACCGAGTCTTTGGTGTATGTGTGTGTGCAATGAGAGATCACATCGCGAAATCGTAAATAAAATAATGCAGGTTTTAGCAGTAGTTCTAAAACAATTGTAGAATTGCGTCCTAGAATTTTAAAGAGATAATTAAAAAGATACAACCTAAAATGTGTGATCTCTCAATCCTCACAGAGGACCTTCTACATCTGGGAAAGTATTAAGTTTAAACAAAGTTTTTGCTTGCGGACATTTAGAAGTACTTTATTTACAATAAATCTACCATATTTTATAACAAGATACAAAGCATCGTATTGGATATGTGCGAAGTGGGTATTGGGAACCGTCAAGTCGATCGCATTCGATCGCAGCTTGAATCTATGCAAATCCGGACACTCACTCAACGCTCAAATACCTAAAACTACAAAGACTCCTAACTTAAATCTGGCAGGGATGTTTTTATTGTCATCTACGTGTTCACCAAAAAATATTTTTCGAAATTCAACCCCCAAAGGTGTGAAAACGGGGGTGAAAGTTTGTATGAGAATTTCGTAACAAACAATGGGAATTTCACCTAGTTAGGTATAATAATATAATTTTTAATAGCGACAACATTGCTCATTTATTTAGTTTTTACTTTATTTTAATATAAAAGAACAAACTTTATCCCAACATTTTATATACAAGTAACTCACGGGGCCGTACTGCGCTAGATGGATCTAGTCTGGTTAAGTAACTTGTTGTCAGCATCTGACCATCAATTTGTCTTTGTTGAAACCGAACTGTTATTTAGCTGTAAGTTCTCCAAAAAGGAAATAAATAAAATAAATAGTGTCGTGCATATAACCAATACATTTTTTACTGTACTTTCAATCCACACGCTGCATCAAGAAAAATGTAGAAACTCAAGAAAAATGGCTTAGAAATTAACAAAACAATACGCGTTTCGTAAATGTGTTTAGATGCCCATTTAGACTGACATAATGACTAGTAACGGTGGTAATTTTGCACATAAAATTCATTTCTTCATTTTTTTTCATTTTTTTTATTATTTATTAAGAAGCGCTATTTTAAACATTTTTAAAATCTAGATACCGAGAACATATAGGCATACTGACATCGACCAAAACATCTGTATTATCTTCCATTTCTCTGGTTTCCACTTTAGTTTTCTTAGCGTCCTCAGCACTTTTTACTAGTTTTTAAACCGGCTTAATATCTGCATCCAAGCGATCCATGGTTTGAAATTTCTTGCAATTTTGAAAAAAAGTGGGTAACTGACACTATTCTTCTTCCAACAACTTTTTCTTTTTCTTCTCTTTCTTTTTCGTACGTTTGAAACTGCAAATAAAATCAATACCTAGTCAAAAAAGTGTATTAGTGTAGAAAGTTTCTTTATGGAACCAACACCGAATCGCAAAAATAAAAATTAACTGTCCCATACATTTGGGTCGAGTAAGATTGCACTTTTATATGGAACAGCTGATTTTTTCACGATTTCGAATATGCAAAAAACCGCAGCATATAAAGAGGGCTATCGGAGTCCAGTGGCGCCCTCATCACTTTAATAAAGATTTCTCAATAAAGAAAGCCTAAATTGAAAAAGTGCTCAATTGACAAAACTACAAAAGCTTTAAAGCTATTTTCGTAGAATATTTTTATAAGTTTTTTAAAGGTCGAAACTTACACATTTTGAAAAAAGAAAAAAAACGGCCGCTTTTGTTTTTATTCGAAACTGTCTAAAAGTGGAATGTTTAGAACCTATAAAAGTATTGTATAACAATAGCTTAAAGGCTTTTGTAATTTGTCGATTGAGCACTTTTTTAATTTAGGCTTTCTTTATTGAGAAATCTTTATTAATGTGACGAGGGCGCCACTGGACTCCGATAGCCCTCTTAAGAATGACCCTATAGATCGTTCATGACCTAGATTAACAAAAGGCTACATTATTGGGATATTCCCGTTGTTCCCCACCGCTTCGGCGTTAAATGTTATGAATTCGAATACAACACTTACACTTACAACAAATCAATATTAATAAAACTGAAAATTTTATATAGTTACGTTATTCGTTACGATTAGCGAAGTATATTACGAATCTTTCTTCAAAACATAAATAATTAATATGTGTTGTATTCGAATCTATAACATTACAAGTTAATTATTAATGTTTAAAGCACACTATATTATTGAAAAAAAAAATCAAAATACAGTTGATTATAGAACTATTTTCAGTGGTTCCCTATTAAACGCAACTTTATAACCTTTAGCAACGCAACCTCGTACGGCACGTCCGTCCCGGTCGCTAATATCGCTTTTAATTTTAAATTTTTATTTGCTTTTTATATTATTTTTTGTCGACGGGACCAGTTAATGTGCCTGTGACGAAATTTTGTAACGGTCATCGACGGCCAACTCCAAGCAAACGGGTAGTATTTTAGTGGGGGACATCGATCATTTGTTTCCCGTTGGACACCACTGGGGCCGAAGCGGTGGGGGACAACGGGAATAATCCACATTATTACATGTCAATGCGGACAAAGACGCGAGCAACAAAAGCAAGTAACACACAACAACACATCAACATAATACAGGTTACAATATGGTTTCAAAATATTGTATGTAGGTACACTCACCAATTCAGAATCTTCATACTCAGTATCTTCATGGGTTTCAGTGGCGTCAGTCCCGGTCTGCTTTAATTCTTCGAGTTAAGACACTCGAGCACCGATCGCATTCAGTCTGCAATAATACAAAGTATTAGAGTTCACCCGCGACTTCGTTCGCACAAATTGTATACCAGATTTTAAAAATGATGAGCTATCAAACGAAAACCTTCTAGGATTGCGCCATTTTGAATTTTTTTTCACCGCTAACCAAATCTGACCAGGGTCCACTATGAAATTTGTTCGAGGTCCATACTACTATCTGTCATAGTTTCCGCGGGCTGTTGACCTCATCCGTCAAGAGTCGAGGAAGTCGAAATCATTATAATCATTTTCCTTTATTCATTACTATTATTCCCATCGTCGCAAACAAACAAAACACGAAAAGAAAAAAGAGAGAACGCTGTGCGTGTCTGTTGTTTTCATAACTCTATGGATGCGTTCTGACAAATAAATTTTATCACTTGTTATCACTCATATCCAAGGAATATAATACTCCCTAGGGAGCTCATATCACTTATCAATTATCATAAGCAGATCATTTAGTGAGTAAATCTTTATTAGTACTCACCCGTTATCATATTGTTGAGATTTGGATGATGACATGTCATGTTCTCTGGATTTATCTTGACCTGTCGTTTGCATATGCCTAAAACAAATATCATAATTATTTATAGTTTACAGATGTTTACAGATAGCATGCAGCTTGCATGATTTGTAGGTTCTTAGGGGGGTAAATACAGGATGTAAAATAAAATGGGACAGCTACTTAAACCATCAAACTGAACAACTTTTACTACGGGACCAACACTGAAATCGTGAAAAAACATTCCGCTGTCCCATACAAACTGCAAACATAACTCGGCTGAAATGTAGGTATAGGACAGCCGATTTTTTTTCGCGATTTTAATATTGATCCCATAGAGAAAGTTGTTCAGTTTGATGAAATAAAATTTACACACTGCAACTAGGTAATATAAATTACTTACATGTTATGTGCATTCCTTATGCTCGCTCACTTTTGTCTTCGATATTTTGGGATTTTCACTCGGATAATAATGTCCAATTAAATGTCCAAAATAAATCCAGCACAATTGAATATAAAACAAATTCACAGCTTCCTTCTCGGTAGATATGTTAGAAAAACGTCTTTTATTAAAGATGAATAGCACAACTTTAATCCACCTCTAACAAAACCATAAAATCCATAAATGAAATATAATTTCACGAAAAGAAAATTCGAAACGGCCGACGGGTGGCAGCGGACGCGAGAGTGACACGTACGTTTCCCATAAGCGCCGGAGGCGAACTGCGAAACCACCCGCCCGTCGCCCGCGCACTCTCTTCGTGGACGAGATTTTAAAATTTTCAAATTAACTCATTAAATATTGGTCTTAAAAAAAAAAATTCAAATAGCAATTTTAGATCATAATATTGTCTACACAATGGTGTGCGTCGCAAGTAAAAGCGACTTCAACTTGTAAAGTAGATGCACATAATACCGATTTTTTCCAATATTTAGGCTTTACTTTGAGCACAGGTTTCATATGTATTTTATAGAAAAATAAAAAGTATGTTGTATGGCAACTAAAGCCGAGAAGCTGAAGATTATTGCTATACATTTCATAAATTTCTATGTCTTTCAAATAAGGAGAAGATAGCTTTTGAAAACCAGCAAAATATGGCCCGGCCGTGCACATGCCATGAGGGAGCGTCTTAATTAATTAGAATAAGGTGAACTAGGTGAGCCTTGCCACAATTTGCTTGCTTAAAAGTGTTGTAGGGAATTTCTGAAGACTTCGAGGGAGATAATGGGCATTATGGCGTGATTTTACGTAGGTAAAGTAGTCAAAGGGTTAAGCTAAACGAGCGTAATTTTGTGAGTTGTGAGTCGCGTATTTTGAGTCCGTTTCATACTAGTTTCATAAGGCTGAGGTCATAGACAATGCATTCCCCGATTTTATATGAAACGGACTCAAAACACGCAACTCACAACTCACAAAATTAGGCTCGTATTGGCTTCATTCACCCTAAAGCTTTGCGTTTAAAATATTTACGAACGTAATATCAAATATGTTATTTAGGTAGATGTTGACCTTGCTTTTAGGCTAATTTTCAAGTATAAAACGAGTGCATAATCAACTAATTCTAGTTTTGTTTTGATACCAGTATCAAAGAGTCCAGACTCTGGAGGCCCTCAGGGTGTCGATGCTAAGGGCTTATTTTTTGGGAGAGTATGGCGTACGGTACGACCAGGAGTGCCATTTTTGAAACCCATTCTTTGTACTCAGCAGTTGAAAATGTCAATATTACTATGGAGACGCGCATCTTTCTACTGCTGATTTGATTTGACATTAAAAAATCATACTCCAGGAGTGCGATTTTTTAAAGTCAAATCAGCAGTAGAAAGATGCGTATCTCCATACATTTTCAACTGCTGAGTTCAACGTATGAGATTCAAAAATCGCACTCCTGGAAAATATAGGTAATTCCATTTATTACATTCCGCTTGTCAATCTACGTTTTCACGCGCTGTTGAATTGCATTGTTCGTGCAAAGAATATCATAGCCCATCCAAAAGGGCAATATGGCAATGCGACCAGCATATTTTATTTACTAATAATTATATGACTTAATTCTTCAATATTGTATAATGCCATTGATGAAGTTTTTAACGAATATAAAAGATAATAGGTAATTTAGGATTCTAGTTTGACGACATTGCGGATTCGAATCTCATTCTGTTAAATTTACGTTTGCATAAATTGATTTTTGTAGTAGGTATTATTTATTACATCCTATTGGCTATGTGATATGTGCGAAGTGGGTGTTGGGAACTGTCAAGTCGATCGCAGCGCACGCTGTGGCAGAAATTTGAACTACTGACGGTGAAGCTGTGTCAGATTTGCTTGAATCTATGCAAATCCGCACACTAACTTAACACGAAATCTCCAAAACTGTCAAGACTACTAACTTAAAATTTGGCATGGAAGTTTCTATTGGCATCTAGATGCTCACTTAAAAAAGGCTTGTCGCATTTTAAACCCCCAAAGGTGTTAAAACTGAGGTAAAAGTTTGTATGGGAATTCCGATACAAATTAGATTTTGTGCGGGGCTTCGTCCGCATCCGCTCCCGTCATCGTACCGGAATAAAATATAAGCAGCTTTTAACACTAATAATAAGCTTTTAAAAATATAAAAAGTTTTATCAAAATCGGTCCAGTAGTTTTGGCAGAATCCTCGAACAAACACAGTCCTTTACAGTACTATAATAGTGTAGATAATTCACGGCTGGCCGACATAGTTCATACGCTACGCCGCGCTAGTGTGTCGTGCACATAGCCAATACCTACTTACTAAGTATTATTAATACTTATCCATTATCTGAAATTAGGGGAGAGGGGTCTCGGCAAATAACATGTAATTTTTATCCTCAAGAAATGTAAAATGTAAAATTTCGAGAAAACTGAACATGTTCGTAGTCTTAAATAAAATTAACTAAGGATATTCTTTTTAATAAATCCAACGTGATTGCGTTTACGCACAGTTTACGCACATTTTTTATTTCAGCACAGATTAACGAATTTACACTAAAAATACACATTTAGATAAAACTCACGTGAGATTAGGGGGGGAGGGGGGGATCGAGCCAAACCTCACCAGGGGTGGAGGGGGGTAAAAATCGCCAAAATCCCATCATAATCCGCGAATTTCCAACTAGTCAAATTAAAAACTCTTTATCAAACGTCAAAACGCGTGCTTTGTATGAAATATTGTACGAAAATTTGCAGAGTGACGTCATTGTTTTTCGTCGTCGTTTTGATACTTTTTATAATTTATCCAGTTATTAAAAATAGTATTCAAGCAACTGAATTACTGAAAATGTGTGTTTAGCGTTATTTTCAAACGGTTTATTTTATGAAGTCAACTCCCCAATTAATGGAAACCCCCATAAGGCCGATGATGATCGGAGAGATCAGGTCTAGGAACAAACCACCGCATCAGTTGCCTCGGGGCTACTAAAAGTCACTTAACCATCACGGGTAAAAGACAAAACACTATCAAATATCAGTCTTTAGTAAATTGGTACTGATTGATACTATATTTTGAACTTTCTGGAGGCACTTGCGTTGTCTAAATCACTTGTCACAAACTTTTGTCGTCACAACAAATAGGTAAATAAAATATATCCGACTTCACTTTTCAGTTTTCGTATTCCCGCCAAAATCTCTTTAAAAAATCAATATTTTACACTTACACGTTCGCCATAGCAGCTTCTATCAACACTAAAAACTAAACACTAAACACATCCACTCACAGATTTAAATATAAAATAATCTAATAAAATGCAAATTACCGGACTAGTCTATGAATCAAAAGGACAGTCAAGTAATTTTTTTTCCTCGTTTTAAAAACTTCAAAATCTATTTGTTTATCCTTGAAATAAAATGTTTAAAAATTTTTAAACAGAAGACGTGCAGTTTTTGTTTTTTATTGATTCTTTTTTATTTAAAACAGCGTATTTCTTTTTATTCGAAGTATTCTGCATGCAGCTTGATTTCGTATTGAGTTTGGCGCATTAAATCATTTAATATTTATATGGCGGAAAATTGACGTCACCAATTTGTTTAGACATGAAATTCTACTAATTTTATTTATTATTATATACACGTTAATAGATGACCTATTAATTTATTATTGTCTTCTTATTCAAGGTGAGTCAGCTTGCAAGGTCTGTTTGAATCGAAACAGTTTTATATGGTCGATTAGGACAAATTCGTCAACGCAAAATGGGGTAAATTCGTATTCGCACCTAAGTGCTTTTCAATATACAGGCTCCAAATAAAATAATAATAATATGCTGATTGTTTTTCAAGGCTATGATCAGACCATCAAACTGAACAACTTTCTTAACGTTATGCTGTTTCACACAAAACTGCAATCCTACTCGACCCAAATGTACCTACAGAACAGCTATTTCAATTGTTGATTCCATAGAGAAAGTGGTTCAGTTTAATGGTCAATGTTCTTCTTCGGGTTTCTCTCCATTACTGGAGGTTGTCAGTCAGCTCTGCATATCCCTGTCTATCTCTCGCCAGACAAAATAGCTCTTCCAAGCTGGCGATGCCTGTCCACTCTTTCAGGTTCGTGAGCCACGACATTCGTGGCCTACCGACGCTTCTTTTGCCCTCTACTTTGCCCATTATTATAGTCTGGAGCAGTTGGTATCGCTCATTCCTCAAGATATGACCAAGATAGGCGACTTTCGTCCTTTTAATGGTTTTCAATAGCTCCCGAGACTTCATGATGGTCAATACCGTCAGCATAATAATATTGTTGGACCCACAGTTGGAGCCTATAATTTAACGGAAATCTGACAGTGGTTTCAGTTCGTTTGTATCAGTCAGTCAGGCATAGCAGATAGTTGATTCTGCAAAATTTCCTGAAATCCTTGAAAGGAAACACAGACGTGCATTTATTGATGAAAGTTTTGAACATAATTGAGATTTGAGACGTCTTAACTAAAGTAAATCGACCAAAATTGATTCTTCGAATTGATTTGACCTTCAAATATATTTTGCTGGAGATCATTAATATTTACAATAAACTTAAATGTACCTATTTAGAAAGATCTATAACATTAAAAATAAACAATACACGCCGTAGTGAGTAGCCGGTTTATGTCAAAAAAGTCACAATGGATTGCTGGTGCCTAATAATAGTGCCTATGCCTGCCTACCGTTATGTACCTACGGGATTGAATGTTGAGCAAAACGAATGTAAGTCGAGTGAATGCAGTGAATTGGCAGTGAAAATGCGCTCTTTTACAGATTATTTAACAGGTGCTACAGTGACCGACCGAATCAAGAACAACAGTGTGATAATGGATCGGTGTAAGTTGAAGGATGATGTGGTAACCAGGATTGAAAGAGGTATGCTTAAGTGACTCACTAGGGAGATTATTTATCGATCTAATGTGAGTGGAACAACAGTGGAGAGAGAGGGCGTCCGAGGAGAACTTACTACGACCAAATTAATGGCCTTCTCCGAAAAAGACAAGTGCGTAGCAATAGCGGCAAAAGCCCCTGAGTTCGTCTGGTGTACCCTGAGCAGCTGCGACAGGACCTTTGTTGACTTTTTCTACCATTGCTGACCATTGCTGACTGATTAATCTTGACACTAATATGAGTGGTTGACATGCGATATTAGCGGAACAGGGTGCGTCATCTATACCGTATGAATTCCAGTTGTAATGCTGGACTTGCGGGTTGGTAAGTTTGAAATAACTTCCAGTAGATGTCGCTCACGTCCCCTTAAAGACGCAACAGATTGAAAATTTCGGTCTGTGAGCAAATGGCTCGGTGGCGAAATTGGATAACGCACTTCCCCGGTTTGGAAGAGTGCGGGTTCGAATCCCGCCCGAGACTGAATTTTTCAATCTTTAATTTGATATTAGCTCAACTGACACAACAGAAGACGCGGCAAAATCTCACAACACTAGACAATTTATAAGTCCAGCAGACTTGCGGGAAGACTCTAATGAGCTCGAGGATAACTTTTGGATAATCAAAGAAGAAATAGATGCTTAGCGATATTCACGCCTGTAAAAATGTTCTATTTTCACTTATGACTGCTAACATTAATATTGTGGAATATGATCGATTCCGACGCCACCTACGCGATCTCTCAAAATACATCATTGATTCGTCGAATCGAATCATTAAGGTATGGCACTCATACTTTCTTGTTAAAGTCGCAAGACTACAAAGACCGCCAGGAGATAACGAAAAAAGTGATGATGTTCGGAGCACGACATTTCTTCACTATCGTAAACTATATACGCAATACTTTCTACCATTGCAGCCGTGGCAGAGTTCATCATCATCATCTCAGCCGATAGACGTCCATTGATGAACATAGGCCTCTCCCACGGATCGCTACAACGACCGGTCCTGCGCTGCCGGCAACCAACGGGTTCCCACCGCCTTCACCAGGTCGTCGGTCCACCTTGTGGAGGGCCTACCCAAGCTGCGCTTTCCTGTACGCAGTCGCCACTCGAGAACTTTTCAAAGTCAGTGACGCCCTATGCCGAGGTCCATACCTCCTTGGTAGACACCCAGGAGGTATGGACCTCGGCATAGGGCTGGTTCGTTTCGGTGGATGTAGGGCTGGTTCTTAAGACGGTTGACATTACCAGGTCGTTTCATCGTCACCGGTGTGGTCCTCCATTGCTTTCAGCATTATTGCTGCTTGCTTGCTTGCCAGTACCGAGGTACTGCGCCCTGAGCAACGATTGATAATTTCGAAAAAGATCCACCACAAAATAACCGACGTTCTCTCGACTGATGATTGCGATTAATCGCAAAATATCGCGTCTGCTTCAATCTCGTGATACAATAATATTATTACCTTTGTATCGAATACTGAAGTGCTATATTTAGAAGTAAAACGTGTGCAACATTGGCATTTTAATCGCTTTATTTATGGCGTCGAGTGGGAGTGAATTCCATCATACCGAGATTAACTTTTTAAATACACCGCCTGATACACTTTTCCGCTCAATGATTATGAATCCTGAAGTGCTATTTTTTTATCTCACATGTGAGATTGGCATTATAAAAGACACAGGCTTGAATGGTCCGGCGTCTCAATTCTACAACACTGCAAAAAAATTATCAGCAACATGACAAAACGAATCCCGAAGATATCATAGATTCATAGATTCTTTATTGTACACAAAAAAATAATTCAAGTAGAGTTGAAGTTGAGTTGTTAGTTTGAAGTTCATGTAGAGTTTCTGTCCCCATCTTCTCTACAGCGACAACACGTTCCGACACGGTGGTATAATATAGCTTCAAAAAAATGAGATGCACACTGAACATCAGCAGGAACAGAGCACGTGCCATCGTCGGAGCCCTCACCGGGCACTACGCCACAGGCACGATGATGCACAAGATAAAGCTCACCCTGGAACCCATCCCAGCGGCCGAGCGTGCGGAGAGGAGGAACATAACCAGGGCAGTCTGTCGATCTCACACATACTAATTCGTTTTCAAATTTCAAAATTAATAGACTACTATGTAAAAGCATCATTCAATTATGAATTTCAAAGTGCTAGTTTCAAAAATAGCAATTTTGACTTCATGTAGAGCAGCGGCCTACCCAAAGTCAAGATAAGTGATTGTTTGTCGACCTCTCACCTTTTTTTTTTGAAGACCCGATAAATTGCTATCTTATGTGGGTAGGTCTGTGCCGCAGTAGAAGAGATGGTATTTTTTATTATGATGGTAGATTATTTTAACAAAGCGAAAATCCATGCTCAGATAGTACGTTTGTTCGATTGCCTGCTATTATTTAAGCGGCAAAAATATTTGTTGCTATTATTGCTATGAGTGTTTGACAAAAGGTATTTTATTTCTCGCTGACCGAATACTGACGACCTATTTGGTAGGTATGACCGATTCGGTCATGGATGTTCTTACTAATTTCGTCAAACCAGCCGGAACATTACCCCGGAGGGGAGGAGAAATGACTTTTGTGTAGAAAGTCTTAAACCACCTGCCTGGATGGAGTAGGCAGGACCAATGATAATCTTACAAAATGGGTAATTTAAAATTGTGATGATGATTACGTTTGGCGCCTAGTTAATTGCATTGCAGTAGTAGGTATTACGATTTTCGAAAGTCACACGTTGCCTGCGCTTCCATACAATGTACTTAAGACACGGAATTAGATTTCATGTCAAAAACTTACTCAAAGTCCCTTTAATGCATTAAAATGAACAAAATTAACCTTAAACGGTTTCTAAAATGCTTCGTCGTGGTTCCCTTAACCTTTGATACGGACTAGGGATGTGATTGCTGTTCGATTCGATAAAAATGTTCAAGTCGGTCTTGTGCAATGAGTGGAACGTATTCTAAAAGTTTGTTTTGGCATTCATATAAGTAACTAAGTAACATACTTACTCTCGACCATTATTCCTTTCAGGGTGGTCAAAAAGTCTTCTTGAAAACTTCTAAGCGTGCTATTGTAGCAACCCGATAAATTGCTATCTTATGTTCTGCCTCCGTGGTCTAATGGTTAAGAGCTTTGGCTCTCGACACGGAGGTCGTGGGTTCGATTCCCACGGGGGACACCTAGTGATATGTCACTTTGTGCGTTTTTCCCCAGTTGGTTAGGACATTGCAGGCTGAATCACCTGATTTTCTGAAAAGAAAAATGATTCCGTGCTTCGGATGGCACGTTAAGCCGACGTCCCGGCTACTATCTCTGGTGGTAGTAGTCGTTACATAAAAACCACATCAGAGGCCGTAAGGCGGTCTGAAAAAACTCTGACACCAGGGCTCTGCCCACACGATAAGAAAGAAGAAGAAGATTGTAGCGACTCTCGCTTTTGGCATTTTATTTTTGCGTTTGGCACTTTTAATCATTTTTATTATGAATTCCTAACCTTGCATAAATCAGTGTTGAACTGAAATGTAGAACACTTAACTATAAACTACCAAGTTACTAACCCCAATGCATCATGTTTTCTGCAAATAAATAGTTTTTGAACAGACAAAAAATTGTAATAAATTATAATCTTACAGCTTGGCCATAAAGAGTTGAAAAAAATAGAAGGTGCTAATTTCCTTGCAAGAACGTCAAAATCACACATAACCTGGCAAGACCGACCAAGACATTATCCTTAGTAAAATATTTAGTTCCTACTATCACCGTTTTCTACTAGTTATGGCAAGCCCAAACAGTCTAATTTATGTTTGTTACAGGAAAACTATATGGTAGAGTCGCGTGCAAGTCTATATTAGTGAGCATTTGCTGCTTGTACGTAGCTCCATCATTTTGTATTAGCTCAAATGTGTTTTTGTACGTAAAACCAGCCTTGAGATTACGATACTTTCAAAACTCACTCGATATTGGCAGAAATGACCTGGAGTGCGATTTTTGAATCTCATTCGGTGAGTTCAGCAGTTGAAAATGTCAAAATTACTGTGGAGATACGCCTCTTTCTACTGCTGATTTGACTTTCAAAAATCGCACTCCTGAAGTAACTATGATTTTTTAATGTCAAATCAGCAGCAGAAAGATGCGTATCTCCATAGTAATTTTGACATTTACAACTGCTGAGTTCAACAAATGAGATTCAAAAATCGCACTCCTGGACACAAAAAAAAAATAAAAAGAAAAAAAAAATAAATAAAAAAATAAATGGCCATAAATTCATAAATTAAAAAATTTTTTTTTTTGTCATTGAACCTTTTACATCATCTATGTAGGGTCGAAAGCTTGTCTCGTTTATCGACAACTTTGATTTTTTGGACATCACTATTTCTAACAGTCAATAAACTAGCGTGCTAAATCATACCTCTATCTAACCTAGGGTCAAACTGGGGTTCAGATAACTGCTCTCACTGGGACCTTTATTTTGAAAACATACGAGGCTATACAATACCGGGCATGACAGCAGAATACGTGACCACGAATATGCATGGGACAGATGTTATTTTTCGCTAGGTTCCTAATCCAAAGTTGGCTCCATAGTGAAAGTTGTTCAGTTTGATGAGTAGGTTACGTGGTCTAGAATTAAACATTTTAACCCGTATATAGGGTCCTTCTTAATAATATGCTGACCGTTTTTTAAGGGGATGATCAGACCGTCAAACTGAACAACTTTCTCTATGGGCACCAACATTGAAATTGTGAAAAAAAAATCGAGCCAATGATATCAATTTCACCCTGTATATTTAATGTTTGGTAAAACCTAGAGCAAGGATCTCCTTTATTCTAAAGCATAGAGACCGCATCAATTTACGGTTGTAGTTAGTCTCTTTTGCCTTATGACGTACCTTTAATAGTAGAAGGAGACGGAACTATAGATCTTTGTTTATGCGGCTGTCCACTTTTCACTAGTCACTTTTGTGCTAGTGTGTGTGAAAAGGGACCGTAAACATTAGGGCAGTTGTCACTTTGGCCTAATTTTTTTCTTTTGTCCATACTACTTGACACCACACACTCAAACACAAACGTCAAAAAAGTGGACAGTCTTCCAATGGTACGGCTCCCTCTATGCTTTAGAATAAAGGAGATCCTTGCTATGAGGGTAAAACCGAAATAAGACAGTACCTACCTATTACCGTTTTGAACGGCCGGCACTAGATCCAGTCACTGTATCTATCTAAACCAGCCATAAAACTTGTTTTCACAAAAACCGGAGTCCGAAAACCGTGACTCACATATTATGAGACGAGATTACGAGAATACTTCGTTAAGTTGTCAATTTGTGAACTTAAATTGCTTCAGTGAATTAAATAGTGCAGAATAAGTGCTTGTAGTGAGTGTAGATAAATGTAAGTTAGTGCCTTTCATTTAAACACAACTTTTTTACTTTTTAAAAACATAATTTCAACCATAAACTTAATCTGCAGTGTATTCAATCAATCATTCAAAGGATAAATAATTTACAAATACAGGTATTTTTACTATGTAGATAATTGGCTTATTAATTGGTCAAACTAACTTGTGCAAAACTTGATTTCCACGCAAAAGTGTTATTATGTGAATATTGCAATTGGAGAGTGTTAAATTAAACCTAACCTAAAATCTGAAGTTATATCTACTAACTTTCCATATGAAACATAATCGGTAACTAGGAAATCAGCAAAAAAAAAATCGTTAGGACTTTCCATTCTTTGGGAAATTTGTTCAGTAATAAAAATAAAATCACCCCCTAAAGTCATGTAACTGTTTACCGTAACAGCCTAGGTATAAAGGGACAGTGACAGCCTAGCAAATAATGAAAATGGATACGGAGCCTACCTCAGGAAACACGAAAAAAATCTGCTGTCCCATACAAAACTGCTATACCTACCTACCTACACGACTAAAATGTATAGGACAGGTGATTTTTTTTCCTGGGGTAGGCTCCATAGTAGAAAGTTGTTCAGTTTGATGGTCGGAACCGACCGTAAATTTTTTTTTAATATGAAATAATTTAAACATTTTGTTGAGGTGTGTCTCTCAACAAAATGTTGAAATTACTTCAATCGTAAAATTTTACGCAAACATAAACTCTTGTCTTTTCGGGGTAGACAGTACTACAACTAGGTACCTTTTAAAAGATGCTATTAATGGATAATAAAAATACGTAAAAATTACTTAAATCATTTCATTCTTATAAAAATGTAAATATTTATAAAAGTCTGCGGCCTTAGAATTATTAGACAAATGGTTGCAAATGGCCTTCAGCATCTGCTGTTTGGTCGCATTGAACTCCACTCCCTCTTCGAAGGTGTCGGCGACGGAAAGAAACGCCTTCGCAGTCATGTCCTCAGGGTATTCTTCTAGAAAATATCTGCAAGTTCAAATATAAAATTCAAAAATATTGTGTTATATTGAAATACCCAAAGTCATCGTGTGCTGGGAGATTTTAGATATTATAGGTAATTACATAATGATACAATAATGTCGTGAATATTTTCATTCAAATTTAACTTTATTCATATGAAATCCCGACAAAAATGATAGTAAATCGAAAGGCCAAGTTTAGGGTCGGCTTCGATTCGACTTTATAATTGAAAATTAAACTATATACAGCATGTAAACTAACTAAAGGCAAACCTTTTAAGGGGATAATCAGACCATCAAACTGAACAACTTTCTCCATGGGACCCAGCACATAGAAATCACAAAAAAAAAATCAGCAGTTCCATACATTTGGGTTGAGATAAAGGCAAACCCTATGGCGGTGTCCTATTGCCATCGCACGCGCGATGGTGCGATGCGATCTCATCGCGCGATGAAACCGATCGCGCGATCAAAAAACGTGTGTCCTAATTTGGTGCGATGCGATCGATGCGATCGATCACCCTCCCTTGCTTCGTGTACCTGCACTCAGCGGGACCCCGTGTCCTAGAACGATGCGAGTATGTATGGGATTTAGTTCCGAATTTGTTCTATCGAATTCAATTAGAAATTTAAAAAAAATCCGTCAAAATGGAAGAATTAGATCCAGAGCCACCAACGGTCTAGGGCCTAAACGTATTATAATTATAGGAAAGCTGGATTCAGTCTAGCTCGAAAATAGACGCCAAAGTACATCATTTAGCCTCGGTCTTATGACTCAAAGCGGTCACTGATTTTTTTTACAGCGGTAAGACAATCGCGAAAAAATGGGGTCTGGGCCTAAATATATAGGATACGAACTGGACGCATTTTAAGAAAGAGCCCTCTTAGGAGAACACCACAGCAGATTTAGTTATTCTCAAATCGGTCACCGTTCAAAATCAGACTGGGGTTGAAAATAAAAAAAAATAGGTCTTAGGCCTAAACATATAGGAAATGTGAAACCAACTTGGATCGAAAGAACACACTTTACCCATCACGAAAAACCCGGTCTTACATGGCGGATCGGTCACCTTTCCAGAATCAGACCACTTTTATAATATAACAAAAATGACAGATATCTCGACAATGGTAAGTGATAGAAAAAAATTTGTTATGAACAAAATTGTTGGAAATTTAATGGTCTTCACGCTTGTATAAACTTTGTTTACAATCCTATGCATAGGAGACGAGATATTTGTAAAAACTGAATAATTAAAATAGTAACAGACAGATATATCGACAACGGTTGATGATAGGAAAAGTTTTTGAAAAATAAAATTGTAGATAATGTTATGTTCTACAAGTTTACAACTTTGTTCACGATTTGAAGCATACGAAAAGAGATATTTGCAAAACCGAATAAATTAAAATAGTAATAGACCGATATCTAGAAAACGGTTCATGATAGAAAAAGTTTATCTGAAAAACAATTATAGACAATGTTATGTTCTACAAGTTTTGTTCTAACTTTGTTCACGATTTAATGCATACGAAAAGAGATATTTGCAAAAACGAATTAATTAAATAGTAATAGACAGATATCTCGAAATTTTTTGATGATAGGAATAGTTTGTGCAGCATACAATTGTAGATAATATTATGTACTACAAGTTTTGTTATAACTTTGTTCACGATTTCATCCATACGAAACGAGATATTTGCAAAAAATAATTAATTAAAATAGTAATAGACAGATATCTCGACAACGGTTCATGATAGAAAAAGTTTCTTACAGATACAATCATAGAAAATATTATGTTCTACATGTTTTGTTTTAACTTTGTTCACGATTTGATGCATACGAAAAGAGATATTTGCAAAAACGAATAAATTAAAATAGTAATAGACAGATATCTAGAAAATTGTTGATGATAGAAAAAGTTTCTTAAAAATACAATTATAGACTATGTTATGTTCTACAAGTTTTGTTCTAACTTTGTTCACGATTTCATGCATACGAAAAGAGATATTTGCAAAAACGAATTAATTAAATAGTAATAGACAGATATCTCGAAAATTGTTGATGATAGGAATAGTTTGTGTAGCATAAAATTGTAGATAATGTTATGTACTACAAGTTTTGTAATAACATTGTTCACGATTTCATCCATACAAAACGAGATATTTGCAAAAAATAATTAATTAAAATAGTAATAGACAGATATCTCGACAACGGTTCATGATAAAAAAAGTTTCTTTTTGATACAATTATAGACAATGTTATGTTATACATGTTTTGTTTTAACTTTGTTCACGATTTGATGCATACGAAAAGAGATATTTGCAAAAACGAATTAATTAAAATAGTAATAGACAGATATCTCGAAAATTGTTGATCATAGGAAAAGTTTGTTAAGCATAAAATTGTAGATAATGTTATGTTCTACAAATTTTGTAATAACTTTATTCACGATTTGAAGCATACGAAAAGAGATATTTGCAAAAACGAATAAATTAAAATAGTAATAGACAGATATCTAGAAAATTGTTGATGATAGAAAAAGTTTCTTAAAAATACAATTATAGACAATGTTATGTTCTACAAGTTTTGTTCTAACTTTGTTCACGATTTGATGCATACGAAAAGAGATATTTGCAAAAACGAATTAATTAAAATAGTAATAGACAGATATCTAGAAAATTGTTGATGATAGAAAAAGTTTCTTAAAAATACAATTATAGACAATGTTATGTTCTACAAGTTTTGTTCTAACTTTGTTCACGATTTGATGCATACGAAAAGAGATATTTGCAAAAACGAATTAATTAAAATAGTAATAGACAGATATCTCGAAAATTGTTGATGATAGGAATAGTTTGTGTAGCATACAATTCTAGATAATGTTATGTACTACAAGTTTTGTCATAATTTTGTTCACGATTTGATGCATACGAAACGAGATATTTGCAAAAACGAATTAATTAAAATAGTAATAGACAGATATCTCGAAAATTGTTGATGATAGGAATAGTTTGTGTAGCATACAATTCTAGATAATGTTATGTACTACAAGTTTTGTCATAATTTTGTTCACGGTTTGATGCATACGAAACGAGATATTTGCCAAAAATTATTAATTAAAATAGTAATAGACAGATATCTCGAAAACGGTTCTTGATAGAAAAAGTTAATCAGAAAAACAATTGTAGACAATATTATGTTTTACAAGTTTTGTAATAACTTTGTTCACGATTTGAAGCATACGAAAAGAGAAATTTGCAAAAACGAATAAATTAAAATAGTAATAGACAGATATCTCGAAAATTGTTGATGATAGGAATAGTTTGTGTAGCATACAATTCTAGATAATGTTATGTACTACAAGTTTTGTCATAATTTTGTTCACGATTTGATGCATACGAAACGAGATATTTGCAAAAACGAATTAATTAAAATAGTAATAGACAGATATCTCGAAAATTGTTGATCATAGGAAAAGTTTGTTAAGCATAAAATTGTAGATAATGTTATGTTCTACAAGTTTTGTACTAACTTTATTCACGATTTCAAGCATACTAAAAGAGATATTTGCAAAAACGAATAAATTAAAATAGTAATAGACAGATATCTCGAAAATTGTTGATGATAGAAAAAGTTTCTTAAAAATACAATTATAGACAATGTTATGTTCTACAAGTTTTGTTCTAACGATTTGATGCATACGAAAAGAGATATTTGCAAAAACGAATAAATTAAAATAGTAATAGACAGATATCTAGAAAATTGTTGATGATAGAAAAAGTTTCTTAAAAATACAATTATAGACAATGTTATGTTCTACAAGTTTTGTTCTAACTTTGTTCACGATTTGATGCATACGAAACGAGATATTTGCAAAAAATAATTAATTAAAATAGTAATAGACAGATATCTCGAAAACGGTTCATGATAGAAAAAGTTTCTTAAAGATACAATTATAGACAATGTTATGTTCCACATGTTTTGTTTTAACTTTGTTCACGATTTGATGCATACGAAAAGAGATATTTGCAAAAACGAATTAATTAAAATAGTAATAGACAGATATCTCGAAAATTGTTGATGATAGGAATAGTTTGTGTAGCATACAATTCTAGATAATGTTATGTACTACAAGTTTTGTCATAATTTTGTTCACGATTTGATGCATACGAAACGAGATATTTGCAAAAACGAATTAATTAAAATAGTAATAGACAGATATCTCGACAACGGTTGATGATAGAAAAAGTTTCCTACAGATACAATTATAGACAATGTTATGTTCTACATGTTTTGTTTTAACTTTGTTCACGATTTGATGCATACGAAAAGAGATATTTGCAAAAATGAATTAATTAAAATAGTAATAGACAGATATCTCGAAAATTGTTGATCATAGGAAAAGTTTGTTCAGCATAAAATTGTAGATAATGTTATGTACTACAAGTTTTGTAATAACTTCGTTCACGATTTTATCCATACAAAACGAGATATTTGCAAAAAATAATTAATTGAAATAGTAATAGACAGATATCTCGACAACGGTTCATGATAAAAAAAGTTTCTTTTTGGTACAATTATAGACAATGTTATGTTCTACATGTTTTGTTTTAACTTTGTTCACGATTTGATGCATACGAAAAGAGATATTTGCAAAAACGAATTAATTAAAATAGTAATAGACAGATATCTCGAAAATTGTTGATCGTAGGAAAAGTTTGTGTAGCATACAATTGTAGATAATGTTATGTTCTACAAATTTTGTAATAACTTTATTCACGATTTGAAGCATACGAAAAGAGATATTTGCAAAAACGAATAAATTAAAATAGTAATAGACAGATATCTAGAAAATTGTTGATGATAGAAAAAGTTTCTTAAAAATACAATTATAGACAATGTTATGTTCTACAAGTTTTGTTCTAACTTTGTTCACGATTTGATGCATACGAAACGAGATATTTGCAAAAAATTATTAATTAAAATAATAATAGACAGATATCTCGAAAACGGTTCATGATAGAAAAAGTTTGTCTGAAAAACAATTGTAGACAATATTATGTTTTACAAGTTTTGTTCTAACTTTGTTCACGATTTGATGCATACGAAAAGAGATATTTGCAAAAACGAATTAATTAAATAGTAATAGACAGATATCTCGAAAATTGTTGATGATAGGAAAAGTTTGTGTAGCATACAATTGTAGATAATGTTATGTACTACAGGTTTTGTTATAACTTTATTCACGATTTGATGCATACGAAATGAGATATTTGCAAAAACGAATTAATTAAAATAGTAATAGACAGATATCTCGACAACGGTTGATGATAGAAAAAGTTTCTCAAAGATACAATTGTAGACAATGTTATGTTCTAGAAGTTTTGTAATAACTTTATTCACGATTTGATGCATACGAAACGAGATATTTGCAAAAAATTATTAATTAAAATAGTAATAGACAGATATCTCGACAACGGTTGATGATAGAAAAAGTTTGTCCATGATACAATTGTAGACAATGTTATGTTCTTACTTGTACAACAGTGCTTGATTATTTTAATAAAACAACTTGAGTTTAATTATTAAGGCCAAAGGTTTTATTTCTCACCTTTATCAAACTTCGATAAAACAAAATATTAATTTTCTTATAGATTCGAACGTAAAAGTCAAACTGAAATATTATTTTTTAACTTTTTTACTTTGAAGTCGGTTTTCGTTTTTTGTTGTTGTTGAAACTCGAATTCTAGTCGTAAAGACCAAAAAAAATCTTTGCCTATGCCATTCTCCCATTTTGACGGAACACATTTTATTTCTAATTGGATTCGATAGAACAAATTCTAATCAAATTAAAGATTGAAAAATTAAGTCTCGAGCCGGACTTGAACCCGCACCCTTCCAAACCGGGGAAGTGCGTTATCCAAAGGCTGTAATATGTTTGAAATCAATAATATTTGAAATTAGAACAAATTCTATAGAACAAGTTCTAGGACACGGGGTCCCGCTGAGTGTAGGTACACCCTTGCCTCGTCGCGCTCCTCGATCGCGCGATCGAAATTAGGACAGTCAATACTGATTCCTATGTTTGATCGCACGATCGCACGATCGTGCGTCGAAAATAGAACAATTCGAACGCATCGCATGATCGCGCGATCGAAATTAGGACAGTCAATACTGATTCCTATGTTTGATCGCACGATCGCACGATCATTTTCATCGGACGGACGCATGATCGCGCGTGCGATGGCAATAGGACAGCGCCTATGAGGGGATGATCAGACCATCAAACTGAACAACTTTCTCTATGGGACCCACATCGAAATCACAAAAAATAAATCTGCGGTTTTGTTTGGGAGAACAGTTTTTTTTTGGCGATTTCGATGTTGGTCCCTTAGAGAAAGTTGTTCAGTTTGATGGTCTGATCATCCCCTTAAAAGGTTTGCCTTTAGTTAGTTTACATAGTGTAAGTATATGAGGTCCTACTAAAATAACATCATATTTTAAGGGGCTGATCAAACCATAGAAACTAAACTATTTTCTCTGAAAAAAATCTGCGATTCCATACATAGAGAAAGGAAGTATGGAGATAGTGCGACAAACAAAATTCATGCGCTTTGTGCGGCAGCCGGTGAGGCAAACGAGGGAGGGGGGGGGGGGAGGAGATCGTGTTCAAGAAGATTACAGAGAGAGAGAGAGATAAGAAGATAGTAAAAACTATACGCGCGAGAAAGACAAAAAATATACATAGCTTCGTGCATACTATTGTCTTTTCTTTTTCGCCTATAGGTTTGTCCTTCACTATAATTTATATGACTGGCAATATCTATTGTCTTCTCTTTTCCACGTATAGGTTTGTCCTTATTTGCATTTGCTTTATATTTTCGAGTGCGGAAAAATATTCCTTTACATTTGCTTACATTTCTTGAATTGTTTGTGTAGTATCTCAGTACACACCACGGCATTTTTTATGCAGATTAAATTGTTTTCAATGTAACTGCTACACGTGACCGCAGTGAGAGAGCGACTAAATGCCAGAGTACTATATCGCCGCAGTTGAATGGGACACCGTCATGAAGCGCGATGTTTACTCTATACTTCCTTCCTCTATGATTGCATACAATGTACAAATAGTACAAACCAAATGTTTAGGACAGCTGATTTTTTTCCGCGAATTTTGTTTTATTGACGGTCTGATTCTAATAAAATGCTGTACTTACTTACATTATTTTAGAAGGACCCTGACTGAATACAATCGCCAATTACAAAAAAGACTAAGAATAAGTAATTAATTGCAAATCATTATAATACGTAAGCATACCTTAAACAATTCCTCATGTAATTAAAATGATCCAAGAAACATGAGCATGGACCAAATTGAACCTGCAAGTTGTTTGTATCGCTATCCAGAACCGCATTTGACGCTTTCACATTTGACATTAAATTCGGGTCTTCCCCAAACTTTCTAAGATACAGCTTTCTTATAAGAGTAGATGTCATCACCGGCATTTGTTTGTTGATGTCCATTTCGTATGTCCTTCTGTTGTAATCCTCGTGATATTTGTCTATGGCGACTTCCCTTTTGACTTCAGTGATTATGGATTCGAAATCGTGGGTTGAAGCTAACAGATTTATTTTGCTGCATAGTGATTGTATGAACCAGGAACCAAGGGCTTCGTCTCTGAAAATTAAAACAATCGTAAGAAATCTGGCGCTCTCCATTGGCGTAGCTAGAGGATTTTTCCTGAGCTCACCTAGCTCATAGCTACCGCCACAGTGGCAAGACTCACATTTCTCGTGGCAAGGAAGTACATTTTCCTAAGGCTCCAAAATTTGCCTTGGGATTTTTAAGGAGGTGACCATGGACCATGTTACAAACGTGAAAGAACGAAATAATTTCTTAAACAATAACAGTTGTGGTATGGGGTCATTCAGCCAGCCTCGGATCTACGATTTTTCCGACCCGGGGCAAAAACTTGACATGGCGCCCCTCCCCTCCGAGGGAATAGCAATAATTTTTCCAGGGGTGGCCGGGTCCAGTTTTGGTTGTTGCTAAAATATCTAAAATTTGGAGCGAGCGAAGCGAGCTCGAGATTTTACGGCACTAAGATTAGCTCGTCGTAATATGATCGAATTCTGCAATAGGCATGACTGGATACTTCTAATACAATAACAACATTAAGAGCGAGCGAAGCGAGCTCGAGATTTAACCGCAATACAATGAGAATCATTGCAATATGATCTCATACCAGGAGCGAGCGAAGCGAGCTCGAGCCCTCTGCCCCCCCCCCCCCCCCCCCTTTGCTACGCCAATGCGCTCTCGTATCTCTCCTTGGCTTCTCGTTCATCAAAGATCTAATTATGCCGTAGCCTCTTGCGGCCTTGCGTGAAGAGAAGATGGACTATCAAAATAAGGTGTCCGTATAGCTAGCGTACACATGAAAGGGATCTGGCTGGAATTGATGCCAATAAATAGTACCTAGGTCAAATAAATAGTGCCTCTGTACTTTACCGTAAAGTACATCGATTTTTTTTACCTACGCTAGCTTGACGTCAAGGTAGCGTACACATTTTTTGTGGCTAAAAACTGCTTGCATTACAGCAACGAGTCAGTTGGTTAGGACATTGCAGGCTGAATCACCTGATTGTCTGAAAAGAAAAATTATTCTGTGCTTCGGATGGCACGTTAAGCCGTTGGTCCCGGCTACTATCTCTGTTGGTCTCTCTGTTGGTATCTATGTAACGGCTACTCCGTTACATAAAAACCACGTCAGAGGCCGTAAGGCGATCTGAAAAAACTCTGACACCAGGGCTCTGGCTACACGATAAGAAGAGAATTCTAATAATCTCACCTATGCGAAGGGTTGCCAATGTAGGAGCTATGTATCACCAGCATATCAGACTCCACAGGCAGGTAGTATGGTTCCACCTCCTCCTCCAGATCCCTCTGGACCCTCCCAGCTCTAAACACTGGGACACCCTGGATATCTCTCGTCCCTCTACAAGCCTGGGAAGCAAACAGTTAGGTATTTTATTTTATTTTAATAGCTTTGGATTAATTGAAGCCGCCCAACGCACATGCGGTATTTTTGTGAAACATGTGTGAAGCTGTCAGACCTACCTATTCCTGCACTAAGCGCAAACATCGTCACAACCTTAAATTGGTCGTTCAAACAACGACGAACTCATACAGGGTGTAACAAAACACCCTAGTAATAATTAAGGGGTGCTTCAGACCATCAATCTGAACAACTTTCACTATGGAGCCAACGTCTAGAAAAAATAAAAAATATCTGCCGTCCCATACATTTGAGTCGAGACGGTGCCACAGCCCGGACACTGCATACAAAAATTTGAAATTGACAAGATGACGTCAGCACATGCGAAACCAAAGAAATTGAACCTTATGTCTTCTTCTTAGGTAACGAGTAACCAGTGCGAGGTAACCAGAGGGCGATAGAGGGGGTGAGATAAAAAGTTGGTGGGAGGAAGGGAGTGTCCGTACTGTATCTAGTAATAGATACTCTTTCTTATACTGTGACTGTGACTGTAGGTACTGCAATTTTGTATGAAAGAGCGGATTTTTTTTTCGCGATTTCGATGTTGGCCCCATAGTAAAAGTTGTTCAGTTTGATGGTCTGAAGCACCCCCTTAAGTATTACTAGGGTGTTTTGTTAACTCCGACGATCTGAAGGATGCAAGCGCATCGATGTTTTTGACAGCGATGTGACGCTTAGTGAATTGCACTATTGATTATGTATCAAAATTCATAACAAACCTCTCATTGTTAATTTTCGATAGTGTTCGATAAGGAAAGTGACAAAATTGTATTTTGATAAAGTCATCTGATAATGATTAGACCGATCGGAAGCAATTTAAGTAGGTATTTCATGCTGGAATTTAGTTCAATGATTCATTGGAATGACGAATAGATTGTAAAATCCATAAGATAATCTTTATAGGGCCAAAGTCATTATCCGCCTTATTGACGTCTCGTCAGTATTTAGCTGGTATTTAGGTAGGAGCTTCTCCACTGCTGTATGGAACCTACAGTTGCATTTTTTTTCGCGATTTTGTTCTGGTTGTTCAGTTTGATGGTCTGATCATCTTATCATATTAAGGGGGCTGACATAACCTCAGGTTTAAAAGCTCAAATAAAAAAAAAACAGAATAAAGAAAGGGGGCACCGAACCTATTGTGCTGCCCTCAATCGTAAGTATTTTTTGTAGAACAAGAATGTCACATTGTAGTCATCGCTGATTTTCAATTAATTGGGTCACTGCGGATTTGTTTTATAATTTTTGTTGTTATAAGTAGGTAGGTATATTAATAACTACATGCATAAAATATAATAATCCGTAATGTTTCGATAAATTGAATGCCAATATGCCTAGCTAGTCTGTTGCGTGTGATACGGCTATATCACGACTTTTATCTCGTTCGTTCGCGCGTAAATAGAAAAAGAGTGAAGGTGCGATAGGCTGTATCATGGTTGGCGTACTACCGTTGGACTACAATGTGTTTTTTTTTCAATGTTGTTAATTGTTTAGAAATAAATAAAATACGATTGAGGGCAGCACAAATTAGGCTCGGTAGTCTCGGTACCCTCTTAAGAAGGATTCTAAAGTGCTCTAAGGCTGAGATTCAGAGATGTTTTTCAAGTCTTAGTTCGAACTCCCGTATGTCTAAATCCATACATTTTGACCCTACTTAGTTCGAACTAGGATGACTTAAAAAATCGTCTCTGAATCTCAGCCTAAGTATTGTTAATAAAAACAACCTTACCTACCTGAATTATAAGAATCCTCGGTTTAGTAATCAAAGTAGGTTTGTTGTGGACTTTGAAATGGTTAACAATTTCAATTTCACTATAAAGTTGATCCTTTGCTCTCAATAAACCGTTTTTTGTTCCGTGTGTCAATACTGCAATCATTATGCATCCGTAGTCAGTGAAATCCATTTCGCTGACTGAAAGAAAGGAGGGCTTTTTCAAAAGTTGGCTGAAACTCTACTAACATAATTATAATATTTAAAAGTCATCAATCGCTTAAGCATTTTCAAAAACAAACTTAGAGCTATTTTGATTGAGAAGTGTTGTTACAGTATTAGTGAGTTCTGAGGGTCATTAGTTATGATGAGAATTTTAAGAACATAATATTAACTATTTATGACATAGTCATCGTTATTTAATTAGGTATTTAACTTTATATCTGACATATCTAGAATTATTATAGTAATGTAATAACTGTTTTTTTTATGAGATACATTGCCTCCGTGGTCTAGTGGTTTAGAGCATTGGCTCTCGATACGGAGGTCGTGGGTTCGATTCCCACGGGGGACACCTAGTGATATGTCACTTTGTGCGTTTTTCCCCAGTTGGTTAGGACATTGCAGGCTGAATCACCTGATTGTCCGAAAAGAAAAATGATTCCGTGCTTCGGATGGCACGCTAAGCCGTTGGTCCCGGCTACTATCTCTGGTGGTAGTAGTCGTTACATAAAAACCACGTCAGAGGCCGTAAGGCGGTCTGAAAAAACTCTGACACCAGGGCTCTGCCCACACGATAAGAAGAAGAAGTATATTGACATTCTATGCTGACATTCATAATGATATTATTTCTAATTAATTATATTCTAGTTGTGTGTTAAAACTTCAATTTAATTTAAAATATTATTAATAACTTCGCATCTTCTATGTAATTTTAAATAATTGTTTTGATTGAATTTTTAGATATAAGTTTTAGATGTAAAATATTTCAAACACAATTTATATTGTTATTGAATGAATAAATGAAATGAAATAATATAACACGACTTAAAATTTAGGCGTGGGCCTAAATTTAATTGCGGTAAATAAATCGCAACAGAACCATGATTGGACCGCGTGCGAAGCTTAGCTTTTTACACATTTGGTATTGCGCTAATTGCGGTACTTCATGACAGCCGTTAGAGCCGTTTTGACAGTCAGTCACATACTTTTGTCAAGTTTAGTGCGATACGGAAATAACACAGTTGAATAGTACCTTATTGGATTGTAATGTGATTAGAACTGAAATTGGATTAGGATTGAACTTGGATGTTTTAAATTAGCGCGATCGCTCTTCGGACTTTTGAAACGTACTTAATATCTAGACAGATAAAATTTTCACAGAATGTGCGTTATTAAGGGTAACAAACAAATAATAAAAAATGACAAAAATTAAAAAATAAGGTAATTAATTAATATATGTTTAAATTAATTATTCCTCAACAAGAAACTAGATTTTATCAAAAAAATTGTTCTCGCTCTATCGTAAAAACGATTAATATACAAGCGTCAAACTTTGTGTTATTATAGAGCGAACCCTTCAGTATTAACAACAAATAATAAAAAACGGCCAAGTGTGAGTCGGTCCACGCTAAAGGTCCTGAGTTGTAAGTTAATATTATGTTGTGTGTAAGGAACCCTCGGGGTGCGCCAGTAGCCCGACTCGCACTTGACCGGTTTTTTTTTAAATAGAAAAATGACAAAGATTTCATAATAATAATTTCAAGTGTTTTGATACGTAATCAAAAGGAAATCGCGTAGATTGATAATGATAGATAACCGATTGATAAACACGTAAGGCATTTCTTTTGATTCTTAACCAGGGGAATTACCTACCTACCTAGGTAGGTAACAAAGCAAACAAACAAAAACAAAACAAAGCAAAAAAAATGGGTTTCCATACATACGTACTGATACAGGTTGAAATTTATGTATTCCTACCTACAACAAACTGAAAATTGAACATTGTTCCATGATTGTCATTATCATAACAAACATTACAATTGTTTTGCACATTCGGAAACTTTACCCTATTGCATAGACGAATTTTTTTTCGCTTACGCTGGTAGACGTAATATCATTGTAACCGCGTATGAGATAGCAATAGTCATAAAATCCTATACAATTTATACAGGTGTACAATAAAATGGGACAGCTACTCAAAGGGGTGCGTCAGACCATCAAACTGAACAACTTTCTCTATGGGACCAATATCGAAATCGCGAAAAAAAAATCCGCTCTCCCATACAAAACTGCAAACATAACTCGACTGAAATGTATGGGACAGCTGATTTTTTTTTCGCGATTTCGATATTGGTCCCATAGAGAAAGTTGTTCAGTTTGATGGTCTGAAGCACCCCTTTAAGTAGCTGTCCCATTTTATTGTACACCCTGTATGAAGCTAGACTCAGACAGGAGCTGACTCCGGAGTCAGACAGCCGTCGTAGTACAAAAAAGTGGTTACATTGATAAGGACAGCAATAGGAAGCGATCTCCTTTTTTAACTAGAGCGAATCTGCTATGTGCATCTCTTATTGAGTGAATATTACAAGACACGTGCTTCCTTCTAGTAACCCTATTGTTATATAAAAAGCAACGCGCCGTCAAATTGGTTAGGTAGGTATATTACTCTGAAAAATCCCTTTTATGATAAAAAACTAGCTACTAGTAACTACTTATCCAAAAATCTCCCTCTGCCTACGCTACGAGATTGTCCCATTTTTTCTCCAAAAACGGATGATAAATACGAACTTTGATAATACAAAAGTAGCTATTGAAATGAAAGCTTTACTTACATAATTTTAGCTCCCGAAACAATTCCTCTTTCGTTAAATCATTGTGAACAACATAATCAAAACCAAAATTGTAAAATGTGCTCGTCAAAGCTTTCACATCTTTTTCGGTGCCAGACCTTGGTTTGCTATAACCTTCTACATTCACCTGATTGAATACAATCAAAATATTTTTCTCAAACTTTTCCAATTCGTATGTAGTCGCATGTTTTGATAGAGCTCTTATGTTGTATTTTCCAACTTGGGTTTCTTCATCTATTTCTTCCTGATCTTTTTCCTTAATGTCGGGAGACACATCAGGAGGTGCTTTGAGCATTCCATCTTTGTCCACTGTATCATATTCGTACTCTTCTATTATATTACTTATATTATCAAGACTATCTGTTGTTTCTGAATCGTTTTCTTCATCCGAATTCACTTTTCTCGGATAAAATATTCCAAGGCTTCTGTTGACTTTAAATGTATTTTTTCTGATGAATTTGTTAACATCGGCATTTTCCATTGTTTTAGTTCTATCACTGGGAAGTGACAATTCACTTGTTTGAGTTTGAAACGTAAAATATAAATAAAATGTTGTTCGTATCGATTCTCTGTAATGTTATCTAATCTCAAGTGTTTAATGGGATTATCTATAAAGTATATCATTCTATGCTTCCAATAACGCTACGTACCGAGTACCTGCTAACAATTTCAAAGATAATGTAAAACTCTCGTAATATAGAGAACGGGATTGGATGAAAGCATTTTGTATACTCACCTTACCTTTTAAGGAATGAGATGGAATGTAGTAGAGATAACAATGAATTTTATCGTGCACAGAGAGTATCGTACCGTTGTTTTTGTTTTGAGTGAAGACATCTGCGTCAAAGCATCAAATAATTTCTCACCCCTACCACAGATTATTCCTACACCCGATGTTCATACATTTTTGTCGAAATCTGTTTTGTTGAAAAATGTCGCCTAAAAGGTCCCTGATTTCACGGTGTAGGTACCTATTTAATATTTAGGTATTACTGTGGGATTCAAATCATAAGGTAGGTACCTAAAAACGTTAATTGTAGATATCTAGTGGCAACACTGCCTACAAATAAAAGCTTCACTCGGTAAAACTAAATGCTTAGTCATAAGTATTCATAACAAGTCTGCAACCGGACATGTGATAACAAATTATTCGTTGAGAACATGTTGTGTTACTTAGTTATTTTATTGTGGAGTTAAAACGAAATACTAGGTAGGTAGGTAGGTAGGTATTGAAAATCTTTATTCTTTAGATAACAGTGAAGTGAGTTTTAATTCAAAGTTTTGCGATTTAACCTTTAACATTCCTTACGAAGGTTGAAGAAACAAGTTTTTTTTTGTTTAATCAAAATGTATTTTGCCTTTTTTTGTTGGTCATTTGGCAGTCAAATTAAGTACAGATTAAAATATTATTTTAAGCTTCTTGCACTACCTAATGCTAATGCTCTTGCTTCTTATCTAATTGGACCTAACTCCTATAACCTCAAAAAAAAGAGAAAGTCGCATTTTCGGTTTCGTTGTTGACCTAATGACTTAGTGCTGAAAAATATCGAGCACAAAAGTTTTTTTTAATTTATTGATAAGTACCTATCGATAAATAAAAAAGACAACGGGTTGCACTCCGGGAGTGCCGGCAGAAGTGAAAACTAAGCCCAAAAAGTGCACAACGCCGCTAATGATTGGTACGAAATAAATGAGTAGTTAATTAAATTTAATTTAAAAAACATCGAAATCTTCGGGTTTAGCGACATCTATTAAATATTTTCAGTACTTTCACTGACGGTGGTTGATCTCTATAGTTGGCAACGTTTGTTACAGAGGGCGCTATACATAACAAGATTTTATAAGTCTTACGTCACGTGACGTCAATCGATCAGGTCAGGTCACGTGACGTCACGGTCCTGACGTGAGTTTAAAATTTTTTACCCATAGGGTACCAAAAAAGTGCACAACGCCGCAAAAGAAGTTTTCACTTCAGAAATAGGTACATCTTTGGAGCGACAGAAGTGAGCATGACAATACAATGTTTAGTATGATGTAGCATAAGCATAAGCATAAGCATATGCTCACGATTACGGTCTACGAGTATGATATGATGTTCCACACAGAAATCTTCAGAGTTCTGTATATTATATGGATTCGAAATGTTTGATGTCGCGCTCGCAGTTTTTTATTTTTGCTTCTGGTCTGGGTCCTTGTTTATGTTAAAACCACCACAAACCACATTTTATGCTAAAACTAGCGGCGCAGCGTCCGCCAGACCACTGACTGGCTTTAAATTCTCATAACGTTTGATTGTATGAACCGATTGCCATGAAATAAAGCCTTAATGTTATTTATTTATTTATTCAGACTGCCTCCGTGGTCTAGTGGTTAAGAGCATTGGCTCTCGATACGGAGGTCGTGGGTTCGATTCCCACGGGGGACACCTAGTGATATGTCACTTTGTGCGTTTTTCCCCAGTTGGTTAGGACATTGCAGGCTGAATCACCTGATTGTCCGAAAAGAAAAATGATTCCGTGCTTCGGATGGCACGCTAAGCCGTTGGTCCCGGCTACTATCTCTGGTGGTAGTAGTCGTTACATAAAAACCACGTCAGAGGCCGTAAGGCGGTCTGAAAAAACTCTGACACCAGGGCTCTGCCCACACGATAAGAAGAAGATTTATTTATTTTTATTTATTTATTTCCTTTTTGGAGAACTTACAGCTAAATAACAGTTCGGTTTCTACAAAGACAGATTGATAGTCAGATGCTGAGAAAAATCTAAACTAAGCTCTATCATTTGTGAAAACCCCATCAAAACCGATCCAATAGTTTTTGAGTGATGCGTGCACAAACAAACAGATGAACAAACAAAAATTCTCAAAATTGCCTCAATGCACTACTACGCACCCTAAATGCCTCCAATTAATATTTTTGCAAATATCTTCAATGTAACGCCAAGTTTATAATTTTATTATAATGTAATATAGATGTATATGCCTATAATATGTATGTATAGGTAGACTATAATTATACAGGGTGTAAGGGACAGCCCCCGAATTCATACTCAAACGGTGAACTCAGACCATGAAATTGAACAATTTTCACTATGGAGCCTACCTCAGGAAACGCGAACAAAAATCAGCTGTTTCATACAAAACTACTGTACCCACCTACCCGACTCAAAATGAAACAGCATAATTTAATAATTATTTTCATAAGACATCGCACTTCAACTACTTATTATACAGGGTGTAAGAAAACACCCTAGTAATACTTAAGAGGGTGCTGCAGACCATCAAACTGAACAACTTTCAACATGGAGCCAACATCGAAATCGAGAAAAAAAATCCGCTCTTTCATACAAAACTCAAAAAAAGAAAGAAGAAGAAAGAAAGAAAACTGCAGTACCGTCTCGACTCAAATGTATGGGACGGCAGATTTTTTTTATTTTTTTTCTTCGTTGGCTCCATAGTGAAAGTTGTTCAGATTGATGGTCTGAAGCACCCTCTTAAGTATTACTAGGGTGTTTTCTTACACCCTGTACTTATTGGGTTAATAGGTACAGAATCTCTCATAAATAAATTATTACAGATAGCCGATTAGATAAGATACTTGAAGTCACCATTATACGAGTGCGAAGCAAACAGCCTGTAAAATCATTCTCCTAATAGTAGGCAATAAAAAAAGAACATAGAAGTACCAAAAGACAAAGAAGATTAATGAAAACTGTGCGTACCGGCACGGTATAAATAAACGAATCCTAGAAGAATATTGGTCGAAATATGTATAACGAAAACATGCCGATCAATAATAAAACAGACAACAAATCAAAGGACATTAATGCACCAAAACAAGAAGATACTGGGGAAAGATACTCAAGCGAGACAAAAATTTCAGATGAACATATCGTTATTATACCACCTAGAAACCAAAAAGCGAAAATCAGACATAGGCCAGATCCTCACAATTTTAGAATAATAAACAAAAAATCCGTAAGGAAACTGCAACCAAAAATCTCTGAACATGAAATCCGAAGCAATCCTAAAGAGTATAGGAAACCTAGCTATGGGTATCAAAGTGACGGACGACAAACGATGAACGACGTCCTAGTATATGGCGAAGAAAGGTCTCCTTCTAAAGAAAATGATTTGGATGAAGATATCTTCAATAATCCGCTTAGATTCTTATCAATGCAATCAATAGAATTAGATTCTTATCGAGATGTCATCGAGAATATGACATATAGGAGTTATAGAGATGCCCATGTATTCAATCCTGCTCAAAATGTAGTCGTTATTCCAGAAGTTAATGTGAATGTAGCGTCTCCTTCAGAATCGTCTACTTCAGAAGCTTCAACTTCACAATCTGTTAAAGGACAATCTGATAAAGGTACAAAAATAAAATACGAAGATCCTGACAAGGATAGCGGTGTATCGGAATTAGAACACTTTTTATTCGACCTGAAGTCATTGTTACCAACTGACTCTGAAGCCTCTACCTCACAAGCCAATACAAGGCAAGTTGATCAAGCTACTAAAGAACTTTCGATCGATCCGAGAATACTTCCAGTCGAGCGATGCAAGCTAAGCGATAGTGAATCGGAACTTTCAAAATCTGAACATTCAGAATTAGAACTTTCAGAATCAGAAATTGCAGAATCAGAACACTACAATATTGAACAAAAATTGGTGGAGGACGATACTGAATCAGGAACAGCTCCTTCTAATAATACTACTGATCCATCTAATGTAAGAGAAGATTCTACCGTATCTAATGGTACTTCGGAATCTCCATCACAGCCAAACGATAGAGAAATACAAACTAATGGTAAGAAATTGATGAACACTAGACCTTTGCCTCTCGAAGCGGATACATATGAATTAGAAAAATTCTCAAAAAATGCTATGCTTATAATTAACCAGGAAGAAGTGGAAGGCTTTCCTGAACTAAGGATAGGAACTGAAGACGATGTCAAAGCCTTGAAGAATTCTTTCGGTAACTTCGGATTTGAGGCAGAAGAATATACGGATAAAACTGTTGCTGAAGTCTTCAATATTCTAACGGAATGTAAGTACTATTTCATTATTTAACTTTTAATGATACATACAAATACAGAAGACAATAAAATAACATTACTTGGTTGACAACCTTTTTATAAAAACCAAAACCCGTACCGGGTCATACTTAATATTTCGTGTGCTTTTTTTATCGTTACGGAACGTACTTATTTGCTTTGTTTGAACCGTTAAACTGTCATTTGGTTTTCTTCAATTCTCATTTTCCTTATTACAGTTATCGTAAAGGAGTAAATTTTTGTACCCACCAAACGGTAACATTTATTGATGGTATTACACTCTAAAAATATAATTTAATTTATAAGGGTGAAGCCAAACGAGCGTAATTTTGTGAGTTGTGAGTCGCGTACATGGTCTAAAAAACAAGGTCTTCTATTCCCAGAGTGGAACAAGCCTACGTCACAAAAAAATGGCCGCTAAACATGGTAAAAGGGTATGATGACGTAGGCTTGTGTCAGTCACGTGGGCAGTCGGAAGAGAATACCAGGCGCAGTATATTATTGTACCATGGTCGCGTATTTTGAGTCCGTTTCATATAAATGCTGAGGTCATAGACAATGCATTCCCGGATTTTATATGAACGGACTCAAAATACGCGACTCACAACTCACAAAATTTCGCTCGTTTGGCTTCACCCTTATAGTATTCGGACGACAGATTAGGTAAAAATGCAACCGGAATTATGAAATGAATATATAAAAAATGCAACGTTTTGAAGAAGACCAAAAAACAGGATGTCCGTCTTTTGGAAATCATTAGTAGGTATTCACGAAAAAAATACTAGCGATAGCCCGAGTTCTACCGACCTCCAGCACTGGTAACATGCCAACTCGCGATAGCCGTGATACGGCTTTATCACGTCTTTTATCTCGTTCGTTCGCGCGCCAAAGAAACCCGCGTTGGCATGCTACCAGTGCAGATTGGCAAAATAGTTGGAGACACTAACCCTATAACTTATTTCATTTTATATCTTTATTTTTCAGTCAGCAAAAGGGACTTTACAGATTACGGATGCATCGCCATAGCGATCCTTACGCACGGTACGAGATACGGCCTTCTGAGAGCTAAGAATGCGAACGAAACGTACAGTGAACATACTGTACTACATTACTTAAATGTCTCTAAAAATCCAACATTATTGACGAAGCCAATTATTATCATAATTCAGGTGAGATTTTTTATATTTTAAATCGATCGCAGCGCCCGGTGGCGGTATATAGAAAGAAGAATGGCAAATTTGGTTCAGCCATTTTTTACGACAGCTAAAAACCATTCAGGATGGCGGTCATAATTATTACAAACAGAAAAAATTAAGGCATTTTTAAAAAACTTCCAGATCTCTAGAAGTCCGGATTCAAATCATCCAAAAAGCAGTAGCAAAACGCAACCATGACAGCTATTTTCATCGAATATTATCACTGAGATATTTTTGGTCGTTACGGAACGTATTTGGCTTGGTTGAACTGATAGTGTGTGTGATTTCCTTTTTTTCCATTATCATAATATTGTACGGTTATCGTGAATTTTCATTAAAATAAACAGAATTAATGCGTAGAAAATTGAGTGAACTATCTAATAAGAAAGATCATTAGTTTCACACACTTGATACAAAAGGTATCATAAGGAGAAATACCTTTCCCCCAACTTTTCCAGGTTACAACGAATTTACTTTTTTGTTAAAGTTTTGCTTCAATCTACACGTATTACTTACTAAGTTTCATTCATGTATGAGACCTCTAAGTTTGGGTCTCAAATGACATGGACGTCCGCCAAACTACTTTGTACTTTTTCCTAACAAGCTGTTAAAAAAAATAATTCTCCTTTGTTCCAGGCATGCCGTGGCAACGATGAAGCGACGGGTTACCGTACAAATACAGACTTAAATGTGAGCAGAGACCACGACAGCCCCACTGAGCATTACTACCTACCGCTACATTCTGACACCCTGGTACTACATAGTTCGTTTTACGGGAAACCAGCTTTCAGGTACAATTATTATATTAAGGGGACACCGAGCCTTTCAGCCAGTTCTTTACTATAATACATTTCAAAAAATCAGGAATGTCACATTGAAGTCACTGCTGATATTCAATTTATCGGGTTACTATTTAGGTTACTACAGATTTGTTTTTATAGTGTTTGTTTAGACTTTTAGGCGGCCCGTAGGGCCATACACCAGGAGTGCGATTTTTGAATCTCATTCGCCGAGTTCAGCAGTTGAAAATGTCAAAATTACAATGGAGAACGCATCTTTCTACTGCTGATTTGACTTTCAGAAATCACTCTCCTGGAGATGATTTTGTAATGTCAAATCAGCAGTAGAAAGATGCGCGTCTCCATAGTAATTTTGACATTTCCACTGCTGAATTCAGCGAATGAGATTCAAAAATCGCACTCCTGAGGAGAAAATTGTTGCTCAAAGAAATTCAGTATAGCTAGAGACACACCGAGTTTATAGACCGACAGTTTTCTTGAAAAAAAATCGATATCGCTTCGCTCGCTCTAGTTTCTCTTTTTATTATAATACGGGATGTATTATTGGCTATGTGCGAAGTGGGTGTTGGAAACTGTCAAGTCGATCGCAGCGCACGCCGTGGCAGAAATTTGTACTACTGACGGCGAAGCTGTGTCAGATTTGCTTGAATCTATGAAAATCAGCACACTAACTTAACACGAAATCTCCAAAACTGTTAATACTACAAACTTAAAATTTGGCATGGAAGTTTCTATTGGCATCTAGATGCTCACTTAAAAAAGGCTTGTCGCATTTTAACCCCCCAAAGGTGTTAAAACTGAGGTAAAAGTTTGTATGGGAATTCCGATACAAATTAGATTTTGTCCGTGGCTTCGTCCACATCCGCTCCCGTCATCGTACCTGGATAAAATATAAGCTAGCTTTTAAGACTAATAATAAGCTTTTAAATATAAAAAGTTTTATCAAATTCGGTCCAGTAGTTTTGGCAGAATCCTCGAACAAACACATACTTTTACAGTACTATAATAGTGTAAATAATTCACGGCTGTCCGAAAAAGTTCTGTCAGTACGCCGCGCTAGTGTGGCGCTAGTGTCGTGCACATAGCCAATAATAAAAAGAGAAACTAGAAGCCTTAGTTAAACTTCGCTCTTGCTCTGGCTTCTTTTATGTAATTTCGATCAAACTCTGTCTATTTATAGCACAGAACTTATAGATGCATAGGTACAGTGCAAAAAATGCACATAGACAGAGTTCTGATCGCCCGCCACTGGCAAGCTGTTATAGGGGGCGGCCAAATATATTTGCCCAGGGGCGCAATATATGTAAATACACACTTGCCTCACATGTATCATCCATAATGTACTATTACAAAATACCTATTCGCAATAAACCTGCATAAAAAATATCTGATTTTTTTCAGGCCAGACAAAGGATCCTGGTTCATACAGACTCTTTGCGAGAAAATAAATCTTCTCTCGCCAAAACTCGATCTAGCTTCTATAATAACGGAAGTACAAAAACACGTTGCCATCAAGAAAAGTTTCGTGGAATACAGTTTTAAGACTAAAGAAATGGAGGTTAACAAACAAATGCCTGTCATGACGTCTACTTTGATAAGGAAATTGTACTTGATAAGAGGTGATGATGAGAAATGGCAGACAACATCTAAACAACTGCAGACATATGATACTGTAGATGCAGTTTGTAGGAATGGAATGGAACATGAATGTATGGATACGAAAGTGCATTGCTCGTGTTTCATAGGACATTTCAATTATTTGAAAAACTGTTTGAGGTAAGAAAATTGCTTGTTTTCTATATTGAGTAGTTCCCAGATATATTGAGGAGAACCACAGAACTGAGAAGCTTTAGCATGTTGGTAGGTACAGTCCGGATTCCACTGATATTTGTGTTGCCTCCCATATCTGTAGTACTTATAATGTTCATAGTCGTTTCGTTCGTTCAACAAAAGGTCCATAACTTATGATTCATTAGTCACTATGAAAAATTTGTCATAAGACTTATGAATAAAAAGTTGAATTTCATTTGAAAGAACTAATTCTTTGTTTTTTTAATTTGCCACACTTGTTCTCGAACTAAATAATCATCATGCTATGTATTTCTAATTATTCTCTTTTCTGTGGTTCCAACAGTAGCAAAGTTCTTAAATGGGAGTAATAATGAATAAAATAAATAGAAATCTTTATCTTAAATAGTCACAGATTATAATTTAGAAACAAAATAACGAAGCTCTTTTTTTTAGCTCAACCCAAGCTCAACCAAATCTTTTGGTTTATCCATGAAAAAAAAGACACTAAAATAGAGCTAGCGAAAAAAGCTCGACTTATCTCCTCAATACGAATCAGTTGTAGCCACAGGTCTTTCCATACAAAACAAGTGCACCTATTTAGGTACTTAAACTAACTAAAGCGAAACGAACTCGACATTTTTAGCACCACGACTTAGTAGTAGTTAGATTTTTTTTTAATTATGTACATAGGTAAACAAAAAACAAACTTAGAAGCTCAACTTTTCTCCGCTGTACGAATCAGTAAACGATAGAGCTCGATGAAAATACTAAGGAGCGGCAAATTTTTCCCAAATTTGCCGCCCCTAGTAAAGTACCGCCGCCCCCAACTCCCAACCAGGACCCCGCGGTTCGGTACTTCCCGGTTGTACTTATAAAACCTTTTATTATTTGGTTGCAGTCACTTCATCGACGAAAACCCAACAAACAGAAAAGATTCACCGGCACTTTATCTTTTGAAAGAAGCAAACAAGATCGACAAAAATTACGACGGTACTAAAGCACAAACAACTTTAATAGCTATAAGTAACTTCCTACAAAATAATTCAAGACACTTAAACTACCATAAGTATTTGTATTTCTATGGCAATATAAATAACCATTCCGATTCAAGTAGGAATCGTTGGCGAAGATTCTGTCAGAAATATGTGCCAATAGGCGTTGCTTGCGTTATTTCAAGCCTTGTATACAAGATGATAAATGAAAACTTTGATAATATGTGAACTGTGTTTCCTGAAAATTACGTAAAATATATAATAGGTTTACCCTAAGAGTGCGTCCACATCTGGCGAACGCGCCGCGAATGCGCAGTACTCAGGGCTGCAATCGCGGTAAATATTCGATGATTGAACTGTTATTGGACTACGTACGAACCATAACTTTTGACACAATTGGTACCTATTGCGCTAATCGCGGTACTGCTCGTGACAGCCGTTAGAGCCGTTTTGACAAATCGCTCAGACGTTATTGGCTGTCAGTTACATAGAGTTTAGCGCGATGCGGAATTCAGTACAGTTGAATAGTAATTGGATTGCAATGTGATTAGAACTGAAATTGGATAAGAATAGAACATCGATGTTTTAGCTTAGCGCAATCGGGCTCCAGAAAAAAAATTATTGCTGCGCATTCGTGGCGCGTTCGCCAGATGTGGACGCACCCTAATAGTGTTACCTATAACACTTGCCTATTATTGTCCTCCGAAAAACGACTGTAATTTTTAAGATTACCTAAATGTAATTTCCATTTAAGTTGCATTTAGTTAGAGTGCTAAGTTTAGTTTTATTTAATTTTTAAGTACTTACTTGCTCGTAGTTAACCCGACAGACGCTGGCTAAAAAACGTATTCAGACCATAAAAAAAATCCAAATCGGTCCAGTCGCGACTGGACGTAGTGTATATTTTCTTTGACTGGACCTAGTCGTTCTCAAGTGATGCCTTTACCACAGTGTACTATAACTAACATTTATTTTTTATTTACTTATACAGGGTGAAATTGATATCATTAGCATCCTTTTAAACTAAGGCGCTTGCCTATTGCCATGGCTCGCGCGATCTTGCGTTCATCCGACGAAAATCACTGTGCCATAGAACAATTCGATCGCATCTCATGATAGAACGACCTTCTATAGGATATTCCCCATTTGAGCGAAATACCTAAAATGCACCATGCCTATGAAGCAAAATGCCTAGAGTCGATGTCTAAAACTCAGGATGCCTATGAAGTTTTAATGTCTATAAAGTTTTAATGTCTACGAAGCAAAAATATCCCACAGATATAAAGTATGTTTAAACGCATAGTGGCCCAATGATTTTCGTCGGACGAATGCATGATCGCGCGAGCGATGGCGATAGGACAGCGCCTAAGAGTCTACCGATCAAACTGAACAACTTTTACTATGGGAGCAAACCAATCGGAGCAAAAAAAAATCAGCTGTCCCATACATTTGAGTCGAGTAGGCATTGCAGTTTAGTATGGGACAGCAGATTTTTTAGTTGCTCCGATCGGTTTGCTCCCATAGTAAAAGTTGTTCAGTTACCTACTCAGCTCAAATGTATGTAAAAGCAGATTTTTCGCATACCAAATAATGCAAACTATAAAATGATACGATAATGATACTTTTCCTATCAACTTGTATAATACAATCTTAGTTACCTACCTACTTAGTTCGTTTTTTTATTTTTTACTTTGTATCAATATTGTTTATTTTAAAATGCGATATGCAAAAATGTGAACAACAGAACAATACAGGCATAAAAAAAAACATAAAAATTAATAGGTAAACGTTCGTTAGTTAAGTATAGTAATAGTTATTATTAATTTAGTCTGTAAAATACTTATTTTTTTTATAAGCCAAGAAATATATTTAAAAATATCATCCAATTCTGATAGGATTGTCTTAAAAAATATTCAGTCGAGCCCATTGTATACAGGATGGTCCAGACTCCAGCCCAAATAGATATAATTTTTAAAAATCATCTGTCCCATAAAAAACTGATGTGTCTACCCGACTAAAATGTATGGGACAGCTGATTTTTCTTCGCGTTTCCTGAGGCTAGGCTCCTTAGTGAAAGTTGTTCAGTTTGATGGTCTGAGTTCACAGTTTCAGTAATTTTCTAGGCTGTCACTTAAATCCTGTATTAGGTAAAAACTGGCGATTAAAAAAAAACTGAAATTGTCAATGAAAAAATTAAAGTGTCACTCTAAAAATTAAAAGTCCCTCAAGGTAGTTAGTGAAAATTATCTAAGCAGTAGGTAAACAATATTGTCTTGTAATCGGGTGGGATCTGTTTTTGTTTCCTGACGGGACGGGTTGATGTAGGTCCCCAATCAACTAGGTATCTAAAAATAAATCCTTGTGGTCTGGACCACCCTGTATATATGTAATAAAATTTTTCATATTTTTATACATATTTAAGACGAACATTTTAATGTGATATCCTATAATTTGTATTAACATTGTATTGTATTTGTAATGAAATGAATTGTTTTAAAATTATGTTATGTAATGTATCTATGGGTTACGTTGCCGGAAAAGAATGCTTTATTTTAATAATTTGGGGGTCATATAAAGGATGCCCCGGTGACCCCGGGAAAACCGCGACTTCCTCCGAAGGTCGACTCCTCCTCGATATGATCAACGGCCCGCGGAAACCGACAGATAGATAGGGTCGTGGTATGGCAGTCAGGGCAAGCGCGTCATACTTTTTGCAAAGTTGACTTTCATAGTAAATATTTTTATTTTCATTATCTTTTGGCCATCAAATAGAAGACCTATTTATTATGATAGTATATTTAACTGGCAATATTATAAGAAACTGAATTTTGTAGAAATCGGATTGCTTTCGACTCGTTGGATATAATTATGTCTTTTAGTAAACTATAACCTGTGGTAGACGCACTTCCCTAAAATGGGGCAAGTGCGGCACACACAAATTACGAAAATAACAGTGTTTTTATTATTTTTCTATCTTTAAAACTGACCGAGATATAGAAGTGCAAAGTTAACATTTTCGGTCGAAGCCGCGGACCGATCGCGAATCGCGATATCGTTGATGACGTCACGGTACCCAATCTCAAGTATCCCAATCGGTAGTGTAGTGTGAGGTTTCATAAGCGGAGAGACTAGCGTTTTCATAAGCGGAGCGAATAGCGTTTTCATAAGCGGAGCGACTAGCGTTTTCATACGCGGAGCGAATAGCGTTTTCATAAGCGGAGCGGGTAGCGTTTTCATAAGCGGAGCGGGTAGCGTTTTCATAAGCGGAGCGAATAGCGTTTTCATAAGCGCAGCGAATAGCGTTTTCATAAGCGGAGCGGGTAGCGTTTTCATAAGCGGAGCGGGTAGCGTTTTCATAAGCGGAGCGACTAGCGTTTTCATACGCGGAGCGAATAGCGTTTTCATAAGCGGAGCGGGTAGCGTTTTCATAAGCGGAGCGAATAGCGTTTTCATAAGCGCAGCGAATAGCGTTTTCATAAGCGGAGCGGGTAGCGTTTTCATAAGCGGAGCGGGTAGCGTTTTCATAAGCGGAGCGACTAGCGTTTTCATAAGCGGAGCGAATAGCGTTTTCATAAGCGGAGCGAATGGCGTTTTCATAAGCGGAGCGAATAGCGTTTTCATAAGCGGAGTGGGTAGCGTTTTCATAAGCGGAGCGGGTAGCGTTTTCATAAGCGGAGCGGGTAGCGTTTTCATAAGCGGAGCGAATAGCGTTTTCATAAGCGGAGCGAATAGCGTTTTCATAAGCGGAGCGGGTAGCGTTTTCATAAGCGGAGCGGGTAGCGTTTTCATAAGCGGAGCGAATAGCGTTTTCATAAGCGCAGCAAATAGCGTTTTCATAAGCGGAGCGGGTAGCGTTTTCATAAGCGGAGCGGGTAGCGTTTTCATAAGCGGAGCTGGTAGCGTTTTCATAAGCGGAGCGGGTAGCGTTTTCATAAGCGGAGCGAATAGCGTTTTCATAAGCGGAGCGAATAGCGTTTTCATAAGCGAAGCGGGTAGCGTTTTCATAAGCGGAGCGAATAGCGTTTTCGCAAGCGGAGCGAATAGCGTTTTCATAAGCGGAGCGACTAGCGTTTTCATAAGCGGAGCGGGTAGCGTTTTCATAAGCGGAGCGAATAGCGTTTTCATAAGCGGGGCGACTAGCGTTCTCATAAGCGGAGCGGGTAGCGTTTTCATAAGCGGAGCGGGTAGCGTTTTCATAAGCGGAGCGGGTAGCGTTTTCATAAGCGGAGTGGGTAGCGTTTTCATAAGCGGAGCGGGTAGCGTTTTCATAAGCGGAGCGAATAGCGTTCTCATAAGCGGAGCGAATAGCGTTTTCATAAGCGGAGCGACTAGCGTTTTCATAAGCGGAGCGAATTGCGTTTTCATAAGCGGAGTGGGTAGCGTTTTCATAAGCGGAGCGGGTAGCGTTTTCATAAGCGGAGCGAATAGCGTTCTCATAAGCGGAGCGAATAGCGTTTTCATAAGCGGAGCGACTAGCGTTTTCATAAGCGGAGCGAATTGCGTTTTCATAAGCGGAGTGGGTAGCGTTTTCATAAGCGGAGCGGGTAGCGTTTTCATAAGCGGAGCGGGTAGCGTTTTCATAAGGGGAGCGAATAGCGTTTTCATAAGCGGAGCGGGTAGCGTTTTCATAAGCGGAGCGGGTAGCGTTTTCATAAGCGGAGCTGGTAGCGTTTTCATAAGCGGAGCGGGTAGCGTTTTCATAAGCGGAGCGAATAGCGTTTTCATAAGCGGAGCGAATAGCGTTTTCATAAGCGAAGCGGGTAGCGTTTTCATAAGCGGAGCGAATAGCGTTTTCGCAAGCGGAGCGAATAGCGTTTTCATAAGCGGCTTATGAAAACGCTACCCGCTCCGCTTATGAAAACGCTACCCACTCCGCTTATGAAAACGCAATTCGCTCCGCTTATGAAAACGCTAGTCGCTCCGCTTATGTAAACGCTATTCGCTCCGCTTATGAGAACGCTAGTCGCCCCGCTTATGAAAACGCTATTCGCTCCGCTTATGAAAACGCTACCCGCTCCGCTTATGAAAACGCTACCCACTCCGCTTATGAAAACGCTATTTGCTCCGCTTATGAAAACGCTACCCGCTCCGCTTATGAAAACGCTACCCGCTCCGCTTATGAAAACGTTAGCGGAGCGGATAGCGTTTTCATAAGCGGAGCAAATAGCGTTTTCATAAGCGGAGTGGGTAGCGTTTTCATAAGCGGAGCGGGTAGCGTTTTCATAAGCGGAGCGAATAGCGTTTTCATAATCGGGGCGACTAGCGTTCTCATAAGCGGAGCGAATAGCGTTCTCATAAGCGGAGCGAATAGCGTTTTCATAAGCGGAGCGACTAGCGTTTTCATAAGCGGAGCGAATTGCGTTTTCATAAGCGGAGTGGATTGCGTTTTCATAAGCGGAGCGGGTAGCGTTTTCATAAGCGGAGCGTGTAGCGCTTTCATCAACGCTATCCGCTCCGCTTGTGAAAACGCTATTCGCTCCGCTTATGAAAGCGCTATTCGCTCCGCTTATGAAAACGCTATTCGCTCCGCTTATGAAAACGCTATTTGCTCCGCTTATGAAAACGCTATTCGCTCCGCTTATGAAATCGCTATTCGCTCCGCTTATGAAAACGCTATTCGCTCCGCTTATGAGAACGCTAGTCGCCCCGCTTATGAAAACGCTATTCGCTCCGCTTATGAAAACGCTACCCGCTCCGCTTATGAAAACGCTACCCACTCCGCTTATGAAAACGCTATTTGCTCCGCTTATGAAAACGCTATTTGCTCCGCTTATGAGAACGCTAGTCGCCCCGCTTATGAAAACGCTATTCGCTCCGCTTATGAAAACGCTACCCGCTCCGCTTATGAAAACGCTACCCACTCCGCTTATGAAAACGCTATTTGCTCGGCTTATGAAAACGCTACCCGCTCCGCTTATGAAAACGCTACCCGCTCCGCTTATGAAAACGCTACCCACTCCGCTTATGAAAACGCTATTCGCTCCGCTTATGAAAACGCCATTCGCTCCGCTTATGAAAACGCTATTCGCTATTTAAGAGCGGGTAGCGTTTTCATAAGCGGAGCTGGTAGCGTTTTCATAAGCGGAGCGGGTAGCGTTTTCATAAGCGGAGCGAATAGCGTTTTCATAAGTGGAGCGAATAGCGTTTTCATAAGCGAAGCGGGTAGCGTTTTCATAAGCGGAGCGGATAGCGTTTTCATAAGCGGAGCAAATAGCGTTTTCATAAGCGGAGTGGGTAGCGTTTTCATAAGCGGAGCGGGTAGCGTTTTCATAAGCGGAGCGAATAGCGTTTTCATAATCGGGGCGACTAGCGTTCTCATAAGCGGAGCGAATAGCGTTTTCATAAGCGGAGCGACTAGCGTTTTCATAAGCGGAGCGAATTGCGTTTTCATAAGCGGAGTGGATTGCGTTTTCATAAGCGGAGCGGGTAGCGTTTTCATAAGCGGAGCGTGTAGCGCTTTCATCAACGCTATCCGCTCCGCTTGTGAAAACGCTATTCGCTCCGCTTATGAAAGCGCTATTCGCTCCGCTTATGAAAACGCTATTCGCTCCGCTTATGAAAACGCTATTTGCTCCGCTTATGAAAACGCTATTCGCTCCGCTTATGAAATCGCTATTCGCTCCGCTTATGAAAACGCTATTCGCTCCGCTTATGAGAACGCTAGTCGCCCCGCTTATGAAAACGCTATTCGCTCCGCTTATGAAAACGCTACCCGCTCCGCTTATGAAAACGCTACCCACTCCGCTTATGAAAACGCTATTTGCTCCGCTTATGAAAACGCTACCCGCTCCGCTTATGAAAACGCTACCCGCTCCGCTTATGAAAACGCTACCCACTCCACTTATGAAAACGCTATTCGCTCCGCTTATGAAAACGCCATTCGCTCCGCTTATGAAAACGCTATTCGCTATTTAAGAGCGGGTAGCGTTTTCATAAGCGGAGCTGGTAGCGTTTTCATAAGCGGAGCGGGTAGCGTTTTCATAAGCGGAGCGAATAGCGTTTTCATAAGCGGAGCGAATAGCGTTTTCATAAGCGAAGCGGGTACGTTTTCATAAGCGGAGCGGGTAGCGTTTTCATAAGCGGAGCAAATAGCGTTTTCATAAGCGGAGGGGTAGCGTTTTCATAAGCGGAGCGGGTAGCGTTTTCATAAGCGGAGCGAATAGCGTTTTCATAAGCGGGGCGACTAGCGTTCTCATAAGCGGAGCGAATAGCGTTCTCATAAGCGGAGCGAATAGCGTTTTCATAAGCGGAGCGACTAGCGTTTTCATAAGCGGAGCGAATTGCGTTTTCATAAGCGGAGTGGGTAGCGTTTTCATAAGCGGAGCGGGTAGCGTTTTCATAAGCGGAGCGGGTAGCGTTTTCATAAGGGGAGCGAATAGCGTTTTTATAAGCGGAGCGGGTAGCGTTTTCATAAGCGGAGCGGGTAGCGTTTTCATAAGCGGAGCTGGTAGCGTTTTCATAAGCGGAGCGGGTAGCGTTTTCATAAGCGGAGCGAATAGCGTTTTCATAAGCGGAGCGAATAGCGTTTTCATAAGCGAAGCGGGTAGCGTTTTCATTAGCGGAGCGAATAGCGTTTTCATAAGCGGAGCGAATAGCGTTTTCGCAAGCGGAGCGAATAGCGTTTTTATAAGCGGAGCGGGTAGCGTTTTCATAAGCGAAGCGGGTAGCGTTTTCATAAGCGGAGCGTGAAGCGCTTTTATCAACGCTATCCGCTCTGCTTGTGAAAACGCTATTCGCTCCGCTTATGAAAGCGCTATTCGCTCCGCTTATGAAAACGCTAGTCGCTCCGCTTATGAAAACGCTATTCGCTCCGCTTATGAAAACGCTTGTCGCTCCGCTTATGAAACCACACACTACACTTCCGATTGGGATACTTGAGATTGGGTACCGTGACGTCATCAACGATATCGCGATTCGCGATCGGTCCGCGGCTTCGACCGAAAATGTTAACTTTGCACTTCTATATCTCGGTCAGTTTTGAAGATAGAAAAATAATAAAAACACTGTTATTTTCGTAATTTTTTGTATAATTTTTTGGCATATAAAACAGAAAATGGTTATCTTCTCCATTGTCATGTCAGAAGGTTGATAAATCGTATACTGCCAATGCAGTATAGCTCAATAGCTAAAAGGAGAAAAGGTTTATTGCCACTGACCCGTAAAAGTACACGATGCACTTTCCCCATTTTTCTTTTTCAATCGATATTAGACTTAATGTTGATCATGATCACAGAGTACTATAAGTGTTAATGGAAATAAAGTTTTGAATATACCTTGTTTAGAAAACGGCGGCTTTTATCTATATTTCATCAAAACTCAAAATATTTTTTTTATGTGGTTTATAAACGTGTGCCGCACTTGCCCCATTTTAGGGAAGTGCGTCTACCACAGGTTATAGTTTACTAAAAGACATAATTATATCCAACGAAAGCTATCCGATTTCTACAAAATTCAGTTTCTTATTCGACAGGTCAGGTTACCCTGTTTGGACTTTGAACTATTAGAAGTTGAACGCTTCGAATCGTGCGAAAGGGTGCGGTAGATTGTTGTTGTTTCGTCTCACAGCACGCTGCGCCCGCGCCGGCAGCCGCGTCTATGCAGGCTCTCTACCGCACTATCAGACTATGACAGCTTAGTTCAGAAAAAAAGAAAAAAGAGAAGAGAAAGAGAAAGAAAGAAAGAAGAGAAAGAAAGAAAAGAGAAAGAGAATGAGAAAGTTGTTCAGTTTGATTTGGTTTGATGGTCTAAATTAATTACCTACCATTAAATATTACTAGGGTCTACTTCGTAAGTCTTGTTCTCTTTTGAACTTTTACGTTGTTTTAATAAATAAATAACTACTATTATTTTTATTTTCATGTCAACAGGTAGTATATTTTTTAAGAGAATTATTGTTTATACCTACATTTTTTAACTCCTAAGTAACTATGTCTTATCTTTAATTTGTAGTGTAAAATAAATGAACAATATTTTGATATGCTTAAGTATTTTATTCAACAATCTCTGACGCACTTGTTTGTGTCAATATTCCTGTAAGTGCCGGGTTCGCACCAACAGTCGCAGGTGTGTTTGGGAATGAAGTGGGAGCTCCTGGGGGCGCAGGTTGGCTCCAGTCCGCAGTCCGGCCCTGGGTTACGTTCGCCGGGGGGACATGGGTCTGCGAAATATATTATAAACATTATGACCTTCGCGATATAATATTCTAAGTAGTACATGAGCAGTAGTAAATGCTTTACTGATAGGTGGACTTGTATTTAAATGCTTCAGCTGTGGGTTTTATATTTGTTGGATTTTGCTAGCGAAGCGAGCGAGTTTTTGATCACAGCCACTCTGGTTGTGGTCAGACATCTTTTGGTTTATCCATGCAAAAATATATAGGTACCTAACCTACTTAGAGCGAGCGAAGCAAGCTCTACTTTTCTCCTCAATACGAATCGGTTGGAGCCGTCGGAGCCAGAGCTTTTTACGAACAAACGTGTGCAAAGCAGGTAGCCTAAGCGATGTAGCTTTGGAATATGGATCCAGCAAGCAAGCAAGCTCGAAATTTTTTGCTATGGACAGTGACTCTACCCGCACATTCGAACTTCGCAATTGCGTGAACGTTTTCTTTCCAATGTCAACTCTATTACAATGAAGTGCGGACAGAAACAGTGGTGATATAAAGAACATCGAAAGTCCGGGTATACAGAGCCTGAACTCTTTAAAATGATGTATAGGTAAGGTACAAGTACCTAATTAAAACAGATACTTAGAGGGAGCGAAGGAGCTCGACATTTATTTGCTCTACGAATTGGTTGTAGACAACTCAATCAATCTATATTTTTCTCGAATTTTCCGCTCATAGTGAAGCACCGCCAAGTCCTACTTACTCTTACTTATTCTTAGAACAACTTTATTTATTTATTTATTTATTTATTTCCTTTTTGGAGAACTTACAGCTAAATAACAGTTCGGTTTCAACAAAGACAGATTGTTAGTCAGATGCTGACAACAAGTTCCCAAAGTTAAAGTTAAAGTTAAAGTTTAGTAAGTCCATACCTACTTATTTATAATATCTTTCCTTTCTAATCTTCTTCTTATCGTGTGGGCAGCAAGCCCTTGTGTCAGAGTTTTTTCAAACCGCCTTACGGCCTCTGACGTGTTACGGCCTCTGACGTGGTTTTTACGTAACGGCTATTACCCACCAGCGATAGTAGCTGGGACCAACGGCTTAACGTGCCATCCGAAGCACCGAATCATCTTTATCTTTCAGACAATCATGTGATTCAGCCTGCGATGTTAGGACATCGCAGGCTGAATCACATGATTGTCAGTGTATACCAACTGAGGAAAAACGCATAAAGTGACATCACTAGGGGTCCCCCATGAGAATCGAACCCACGACCTCCGTATCAAGAGCTCAATGCCCTTAACCATTAGACCACGATAAGGAGGCAGTTAATTTCTTTCTGATAAAAAATATATCTATTTGCTAATCAGAATTGACCAGAAAACTAAATACTTAGGAATCTTTTCGTGGAATTAGTATAGATACCTGTGGAATTATTAGGCCAGTCATTTTACGAAGTTTTGTTAGGCGGGGTAAGGAGTAATTATTAATTGGACTTTTAAACTGTAACCGGCACCATTTAGTGACGAAAATACTATCCTAAACCATATTAAAAAAAAATTGGCTACGCAACATAGAAATCAAAATGATGTGTACCAGAAGGCTTTTAAATTAATAATATTAATACCAATGCACTCCTTTGAATTAGATTTAACAGTATAAATTATTTTTGAGCAATAAAATAGCCATTGAAATTTAAAAAATGAGGTATTTATTCGAAAATACGAATGTATTTCTCAAAACCTTCTCAGTAGACAAAAATATTTAAACCACGTTAGAAGTATGTATAATGGTAAAGCCTTAAATATGTGCAAAAAAAATTTATCATCAGGTTTTTTTAGAACGAGATAATATCTAAATTTTAAAATTGGAACTGTTGCTGACGTGATTTTTTTTTAATTTTTATACATTTCTAAGCTGAAATTGGCTCTTCAATATTATACCGAAACAAAATGTCAATTATTAATTATTCCCGGCTCAAACCGTAAAATGACTGGGCTATATATCCAATGATAGATAGGAGTAAGTACTATTTCTTTAATACATAAAAATAATCAAAACTTACCATCTGAATGGGCCACAGCCAGAAAAACAACAAATATAATAATATTCAAACACTTCATCTCAACGATCGCTACCTAAATAAGCTGAGATGTTTGTGTTACGTAACATTTATATATACGATGCTAATTAGATGCATACTTAACTACCTACTTTGACCTCTAAGATCTAAAGTGGAAAATACATTATCCAGCAAGTTGAGACATGAGATAACTTAACAATTTAATAAAATATTGATTTATAGGTAGGGAGGCCTTTATGTATAACTAAATTAGATATTTTGTTGATTTTATTTTAATTACTTATTTAAGAGGATTTAATTACCTACCGGAGGTTTAGCTATCAATAGAAATTATTAAGAGGCTGTAAAAATTTAAAATTTCTCTTCAAAAAATTTTAGATTTCTCAGTCAAGAAAGCCTAAAATAAAAATTAACTATACTTACCTAAAGACAAAAAGGTCGAAATAGTACATTACTGCAGCGGCCAGCAACAGAGGCATTGATGGACGAACGTGTAAATGTGGGCCGAGGCGAAGCCGAGGCACACATACGTAAGTCCATCAATGCCTAGTTGTGGCCAAGGCTTGTATAGTACTTTTCTCAAATAATGCGCGGAAATGAAAACAGTAAATTTTCTCAAATAATTCGCGGAAATTAAAACTCTTTTCAAAATCAATGACGAACAACGAACAATTTGTTTTTTTTTTTTTTTCAATAAACAGCTTTCTATTTGCAAGTTAGTTCGAGAAAAATTAATTTTTCTCAAACATGCTTGGAAATGTGAGCATTATTTTGACAACCTTCTTCGAGATAAATCGAAATTGCTGTACTGGCCAACTACATGCGCGCAGTGGCCGGCAATGTTTGTATGAAAATCCATATCTGTCGTGTTTTGCGGCCAAATAAATTACATAGTAAACTCATATCTGTCGTGTAATTTAAAAATGGAACGATCTTTTTCTCCTAAACATGGCGACCAAGGAGGTAACTCAAAAAAGGTTTTATTTAAATTTCGAACTAACTTGCAAATAGAAAGCTGTTTATAGAAAAAAAAAAACAAATTGTTGTTCGTTGTTCGTCATTGATTTTGAAAATAGTTTTAATTTCCGCGAATTATTTGAGAAAATTTACTGTTTTCATTTCCGCGCATTATTTGAGAAAAGTACTATACAAGCCTTGGCCACAACTAGGCATTGATGGACTTACGTATGTGTGCCTCGGCTTCGCCTCGGCCCACATTTACACGTTCGTCCATCAATGCCTCTGTTGCTGGCCGCTGCAGTAATGTACTATTTCTCAAACATGCTTGGAAATGTGAGCATTATTTTGACAACATTCTTCGAGATAAATCGAAATTGCTGTACTGGCCAAATACATGCGCGCAGCGGCCGGCAATGTTTGTATGAAAATCCATATCTGTCGTGTTTTGCGGCCAAATAAATTACATAGTAAACTCATATCTGTCGTGTAATTTAAAAATGGAACGATCTTTTTCTCCTAAACATGGCGACCAAGGAGGTAACTCAAAAAAGGTTTTATTTAAATTTCGAACTAACTTGCAAATAGAAAGCTGTTTATAGAAAAAAAAAAACAAATTGTTGTTCGTTGTTCGTCATTGATTTTGGAAAGAGTTTTAATTTCCGCGAATTATTTGAGAAAATTTACTGTTTTCATTTCCGCGCATTATTTGAGAAAAGTACTATACAAGCCTTGGCCACAACTAGGCATTGATGGACTTACTTATGTGTGCCTCGGCTTCGCCTCGGCCCACATTTACACGTTCGTCCATCAATGCCTCTGTTGCTGGCCGCTGCAGTAATGTACAAATAAAATCAACTTGGCGTCAAAAAAAATTCACCTTTTGAAAATACGACTTCAATTTCGGCTTTATGGTTTGTATACTGTGGTTATCCCATTTTCAGTAGCCATGTCAAGTCAAACTTATAATGGCTTGACTTGAAAACAGTTGAAAACTTTGCTTTAAAAGAACCAGGAGTTTTGCGCGGGAACCGAGGAGGAAAAGGACGAGCTTTGTTTCTTAATTTTTCTAAATTAGTTTTTCGTGGCTATTGGCCTCGATTCGGAGTGTACCACGACTAAACTAAACTAAATGTATTCCTGTCACTTTCTAAAATAAGATTAAGAAAAGAGACAGAAAACCAACAGCTGACTTTAGTGCTGTCAAAGTGACGTTAAATGCGCAAAATAAGATGCCATCATAATGTACGCCATCTTATTTAAGTCGTTTTTGGGCGTTTAACGTCACTTTGACAGCACTAAAGTCAGCTGTTGGTTTTCTGTCTCTTTTCTTAATCTTATTTTAGAAAGTGACAGGAATACATTTAGTTTAGTTTAGTCGTGGTACACTCCGAATCGAGGCCATTGTTGTGTTAATGTTGTGGAATTAGTGTAATAATGTGCCATTTGGATCGATCGGATTTCGGATGTGCCATTAATGGACTAAAAGTGAAATAAAAAGGAATGTGTGAACCACCTTCGCATTTCAAAAGTTAGGTTGATGAGTTGAAGAATAGATTCATAAAAAAATAACTAAAGACAACGGCTATAAGGACTAGTTCCCATTGCCTGTCCAAAAGGATAAATATATATATGTATTTTTTTTATTTAAATATATCACTTGCTGTCAAAATTCAAATGTCAATGGGAGTTTTTGGCGCGGGAACTCGTCAGCTACTTTTGGAGGCCACTTATTTTATAGAATTTTTATTGTTTATATTATAGTGAGTTTTGATTCATATAAAATTAGTGTTATTTTGCGAAAAAAAGTGCAAGTGAACAATATACAGCCTAGTGAAATATAAAGGTGTAAACAGGAAAAGTGTTCCGTGATTTTAGCGCGGCAAAGCGGTCGGTTCAACTCTTTCCCGTGGACTTTAAGAGTAAGGATCTCCTTTATTCTAAAGGCATTGACTTTTTTTGACGTTTGTGTTTGAGTGTGTGGTGTCAAGTAGTATGGTGACAAAAGAAACCAATTAGACCAAATTGACAACTCGTCCCCTTAGAGGGAAAACTCACTAACTACAAAAACATAGTTTTGAGATATTGAGGTTTGAAGTTTAAAACGCCATAAAAATATTATACTTAAAGGGAATACATTTTTTGTTAGCAGTTATTAATCTTTTAAACAATCCTCATTTAGTGAATAAACGTGTTGATGTCCAATCATCACACAAGAAAAGAGAAAAGGGATAGTTAGTTTTCCATCTTTTTGATTTCGACAAAATATGCAGTTAGTGACTTTTGTCATTCAGTTGAATTTGAATATTGTAGTTTTTCCACTTTTAGTGAACTCTGGTACGCCTAACATGATTTTTCAATATTACCAACCATTCAAAACCTCTACGGGATAGACGCGTTAAGCAAAAGATCAATTTATAGCTGGTTCTCAGTTCTGTGGAAAAATCACTAATTGCACTTAGTGAATAATTTTATTGTTGACAAAGTCACTAAGTGCCGTTAGTGAATGGGTAAAAGTCACTAACCGCCATTAGTTATTATTGGATGGAAATAAGGCTCGAGTTAGTTATTTTTACGGTTTGAATTCAGAACAAAAGCTGTACTTACTTGGTGACTTTTCCACCATCGTATCTCGGAAAGTATGACAGATATTTAAACGTGAGTGAGGCAGGAATATAGAGTAGGAAATTCTGAGTACGGGGGTGTAAATAACTCATTTTGGCAAAAATGTCAGTTAGTGAGTTTTCCCTCTAAGGGGACGAACTGCCCTAATGTTTACGGTTACTTTTCACACACACACACACTAGCACAAAAGTGACACGTGAAAAGTGGACAGCCGCATAAACAAAGAGCTATAGTTCCGGCTCCTTCTACTATTAAAGGTACGTCATAAGACAAAAGACACTAACTACAATCGTAAATTGGGAGATCCTTGCTCTTAGGGACTTCTCTGCAAGCAAGCGTCAAAACGACGAAAACATCGTCGGCTGTATGGGCTTTACAGTTCTCTTTGCCTTGAATTAAAAAAAAACTTTTTTCTTTTTAATTCTGAAAACGTCAAAAAGTTTTGAAGTGCGATTTTTGAAAATCATACGAGCGACTTGGTAGTAGAAAGATGCATAATCTCCATAGTAATTTTGACATTTTCTTCTGCCAAGTCGCTCGTATGATTTTCAAAAATCGCACTTCAGGTGCAAGTTTACTCGTACGAGTAAACTTGTACCTTGTACCTTGCTTAGATCAAAGTAAAATGAATTGATCTAAGCCAAGCCATGTACATGGTGATTTTGGCGGCATCGCGCGAGCTTACAAAATCTTCCACAATTTCATCGTCATCCTATCATTCCATCATCCCATCGTCCCATCATCATCAAGATAGTTTTGCACGGGAATCATGAAGAAAAAGACGGGCTTTGTTTCTTAATTTTCTAAATTAGTTTTTCGTGGCTATTATTGTGTTAATGTGGTGGAATTAGTTTAATAATGTGTCATCAATGGAGAACAATATAGCAAAAGTGAGAAATAAAGAAGGCGCTCCCGTTTGATGCGGATTGATCCTCGCGTAAAACTATCTTGAACATTGGAATGTGTGTATCATCCACACATTTCAATAGGTATAAGATTTGTTAAGTTAGTTTTAAGTACAAAGAAAAATGTAACCTATAACCAGGCTGTAAGGGCTAGTTTCCATTGCCTTTCCGAAAGGATAAATTGTTTAAAAAAAAAACTGAAAATGTCATTGTCAATGTCAAGAGTTTTTGGCGGGATTTGAACAGATACGTTTGGAGTCCTCATATTTCATCGAATTTTTATTGTTTATAGTGAGTTTTGGTTCGTAAAATCGGTGTTGTTTTGCGTAAAGGGGCCCATTCACAGTAGTCCGTCTTGCAGTCCTACACCAATATCGGATCGTGAATGGTGTTGCAGTCCTACAAAGCGTCCGATGACCTTGGGCAAAATGTATGAGTAGTCCTACTTGCAGGATAGTGTGTGGCCTCGTAGTCCTGCATGTAGGACTACTGTGAATGGGCCCCTTAACAAAGTGTCGTGCAAGTGAACAATATACAGTTCAGTGAAATATGATGGTGTGGGTCGTGAACAGGAAAAGTGTTCCGTTCTTTTGTAGCGCGGCAAGCGGTCGGTTCACCTCTTTCCTGTGGACTTCTCTGCGTTTCCTGCGTTTATCGATTGCCTTCAAAAACTCCAAAGAAGCGTTGAAACGTCGAACACCAACGTTTTAATTGCTATAAATGAGAGTATTTATTCAAGACATCGGTTGTATGCGATATTAGAATCGCTTTACCTTGAATTGAACCAAAAAAAAAAAATGTCAATGTCAATGTCAGCTGACCACCACCACAGCAACAAACAGAACCAAACTAAAGAAAAAATTTTCTTTAAAATAAACCAAAAACAAACGTAATAATACATTTCCAAGCAAATAAAATGAAGAAACAAGCAAATGAAGACGCAGAGCGACTAAATCCATGCTTAAAGGTATCATCAATAAGTTATATTTTATAAAAACAATCTAAAAACAAATTATGTAACTAATGAAAAATTTGTTGTTTTTTAGGAGCAAGAACAATCATACCAGTGTCTGAATAAGAATGGCTTCGATCATGAGAAGTGCGAGGCGTACTTTGACAACTATAATGTGTGTAAAAAGTTCTGGGTAAGTTAAGAGTGTACCGAACCTATTGTACTGCCCTCAATCACACCTTTGACACTTAGCTGTCCTTTCAAACATAGGGAAAAATTTAAAAGAGAAGGTAAGCATTTGCGATACTGAGTGAGTGCAAACGAGAAAGGAATATGCATTTGCTTAACATTGGTAACTGCCGAGGTAATTATAATAGAGGCAATAGAGGGGGTGAGGTAAGAAGTTGGTGGGAGGCAGGGAGTGTCCGTACTGTATCTAGTAATAGATACTCTTTCTTATACTGTGCCTCAATATTTTTTTTTATTTATAATTAATGGACTCTTGCTTGTGCGTTAGCACTGCACTTCCTCCAGTGTCATGTAGTTTGTGGGAGAATCTATCCCAATCTCAGGGATTGTTTTTGGTCAAGAACAAGAAGAGATTGAGTATTGCGAAGCCTCGTGGCAGGCAAAAACGCGATGTGCGAAAACCACGCGAGACAAGTGCTCGGGTCAGAACCTGCAACGTATAACCAACGTATAACCGACCATCAAACTGACCAACTATCTCGATGGAACCAACGAAACGTCGAAATCGCAAAGAAGCTTCTGTTACAAAGATACATTTATCAAATAAAAATACAGGGTGTAAGGGACAGGCGGCCAAATACTATACTTATAAAAGAGTTCCGTGACTGACTGACAGACAGACAATGCACAGCTAAAGATTAAACATGAAATTTGGAATATACAGGGTGCTACAAAAGTAAAAATAGTCATTTCAATCTTTTATGGCGGTTGTTCAGACCATCAAACTAAACAACTTTCACTATAGCACCAACATCGAAATTGCAAAAAAATAAAAATTTTGTCCCATACATTTAGCTCAAGTATAGATCTATAGTTTAGTTTGGAACATCGTAAACGCATCGCATCTTGGCGATTATGGCAAATCTTCCCATTTTGGGGGAGGCCTATATGCAGCAGTGGACGTCTATCTCATATGAGGATGATGATGATGAAACATCCAATTTTTTTTTCCGTGATTTCGATATTGGTCCTATAGTGAAAGTTGTTCAGTTTGATGATCTTAACCACCCCCTAAAATGTTTATTTGTATTTTTGTAACACCTTGTATATTCTAAAGGATGAATTCGCAGGCAAAAGCTCATTTGATTTTTATAATAAATATCTTTCTTTGTTTTTTCCAGGGCAAAGTCTACTCAGATAGGAGAGCAAAAGGAATCTACCCGTACCTACCAGAAATTCAAGATAGGGCGAAAATAAAAGAAGATTACATGAAATCTGTCAGGGGACAATGATCTTTAGTCCATTGGAAAAAGAAACAGATTCATAGAGATATTATAGTAGGGAAAAGAGAACGCCCAATCCCGTTTCGCCTACAAAACTGGTAAATTTGTACCTTATAAGAAATGCCACGATAGGAAAGAATAATTTCCATTTCCTTGGGAAGCAATATTCCTCCTATCCTGTGTATAATTTCAGCTATCATACGATATGTTAAATAAAGTCCTCATATTTCACCAAAGTATGGCATGAAAATTTTTAGTAAAAATTACCTACATATGTATACAGAGACAAAACCAGAACGAAAAAAGATAAAATTCATAAAATGTTTATTCTGTGAGATTTTACTAACTGCTCGCGTGAAGCGCATTCGCGGCATATTCGCGAGTGTAGTGAATTATTTATTTCAAAAATTGTACTCATTTGTCATTTATCTTTATAAATTACTTATACAGAGACAAATAAGAATGAAAAAAAATTAAGCTCATAAAATGCTCGTTCTGTGACCATTCGCACTAACTGCTCGCGCGCAGCGCATTCGCGGCATATTCGCAAGTGTAGACTCAACATAAGCTTGCGCCAGTATGCCATAATCGTGAAATAAGTAAACTATTGTAATATCTCTATGATTAAATACAAAGTAAGACAACTCAATACTAAACACAACTGAAGCAAGCATTTATTTTTAACCGTAACTCAACAGTATAAGACTATGGTACGACATACAGTACGGACACTCCGTGACCTCAACCAATTTTATCCCTCCCTCGTGGAAGACGACAGAAGGCAATGTACTCTCTCACTCGCACTTACTCAATGTCGCTTGTGCTTATTGTTCTTGCCCATTTGTATGAAGTGACAGTGAAATGTCCAGGCTATATTATAGTAACGGCAATTAGAATCATAAAGGATGCTACTCCTCCTTACAAGCATGGAAACAAGAAAATTGGCCATGGCGGTCCGTAATGTTCGACCTTCTTTCGTACGTCTCCGTAGTCGATATTTCCAACGTTTTTGTGTCCGGTTTTTCTATCAGAACAAAAATTAAATAAAAACTTTTTTTTTGTCGTTGGATTAGAAAGGGACAAAGTAACGTCAGAAACAACGACGGGAATTTACGAAAGAAGAACGATCATTACCGACCACCAAGGAGTATTGTATTATCATGTTTCACCGCCTGTTAGGCAGTGTGTACCAGTCTGTACTCCAAGGTATAGACAATACCTACCTATGCCAGCTTCTTGGGAGAGTCACGTTGCAAGTTTGGTCGCGAGCAGTCGTGTCATTCGCGTACGCGCGGTTCGCATTTGAACTTGCCACGAGGTTCCACCGTCCCTACTCAGCTGTGTTTTTGATCAATAATCTACGGCAGACATGCAGTGCTAGTCACAAGCAAAAGTCAATAAATTTATAAATAAACGGAGACCACTACTTTTAGTTGGTCACTGTTTTTTGCAGACTACTTGTCGAAAGTCTACTCAACGCACATCATTATTATGTTCACGTGACGGTGACGCTCTCGCCATAGATTGTCCACTGGCCTAGATGGTTGGTCCACGGCGTCTAGGTGAACTTGTCGGAATGGACACGCACACACCGCCTTGCAATAGTGTGTAGTGTACCTATCGTAGCGCGACTAGCGCGATCGTATGAAGCTTTTGTCTGTGGTGAAAATGTCATAACCACAAGTAGGTATCACAAAGGGCCTTGTTTACGGTTTGCGCTAATTTATTAACACGTTGTATAATAATCGAACTCTTTTTGAAAATACAAAGAAAATCTGAAAGGTCGAAGCAGATTTAGTAGGTTTTCAAATTGTTCATATTCCATTTTATAGTTCCTAGCCATAAAATAACTGTCCCTAGAACTTTAAACCGTAACACAGCACTTTTCCTGCTCTTGCTCCTCTTCCTCTGCTAGTAACCCAATAATTACCAAATCCCAGTCCACCATACTTTAAAATTACTCTTCGCACGTCTTTACTTTAAAATATTGTAAACACAACTGCAAAATTCACTGTCAACTGTAGCAACACGGGAGCATCCGCGAGACTGTTCGAACACGCGCGAGCATGCTCGCGCATGCTCGAGCATCCGCCGCTGCCGCCGGCGGATTTCGCCTCTGCCGCCGGCGGATTTTGCCGCTAGGTGTGCGCGACTGCAAAGAACATGCTCGAGCATGCGCGAGCAGATTTACGCTGGGTGTGCGCTGACCCTAAGGGTTGAGACACATTTGGCGACGGCGACCGACGGCCGGCCAATACAAAACTGTCATTTAGTATGGGAAGCTGTCCGCCATTTTCGCCGCGTCGATGGCGGACGGCTTCCCATACTAAATGACAGTTTTGTATGGCCCGGCCGCCGATCGCCGTCGGTAAATGTGTCTCAACCCTAAACCAATTTAAAATATGGTACTGTCAACTAATTCAAAATTTAGGCCACCACAGCCAAATGTTTTACAGCAAAACATTATTTGCAGTTATTGCTTAATAATGTTGTTAACCCAGGTGATTATGGCAACGTTTTAAGTTGGCCTACATTTTAAATTAGTTGGCTTAAAACGCTTCATTTTTTTACATTAAGTACTTTGTTACATTAATTGAATTAAGGATTTGAAATAAAACAGTAACATTTATGCATATTTTTTTATTTTATATCGTGACAATCACATTATAAGCAGTGACGGAAGTGTCAATTGTGTAAAAATCATTATCAGTTATTTAGCCAGGCAAAAAACTACGTTCATAGCTTAAGAATAATAAATAAATTCCTCAAATTAATAAGCCCTAATTCCTTTCGAATTAATATACGTGTTCGAGTGCCTCATTGCTATAAATTATATATTTCAGTATTACATTACTATGGTCACAAAGCAATACACGTGCTGTTTTAGAATTTCACAAATAAATTTCAAAAAAATTGCACTTCCGGTTAATATTTAAACGCTATCGTATTGAATGCGTCCATATTTAGCCCCAACTTACTTTTTAGTTGGCTTACATAAATTAAGGAAGTGGTCATTTAACTAACTGGTAATTTGTAGAAGTGGACATTTAAAGAAGTAGTCATTTTTATTTGTGGTCCAAAACCGCCGAAAGGTGAACACAGAAGATCCTCTTTTTTTTCTATGTCTGTTATTTATAGAATTCCGAGGTGCAGTTTTGACGCTTTCCCTACGATAGAAAATACTTGATAGTTTGGTGCCTGGGCTAAATAAAGTACGAATCGAATCTCATGAAATTAATGATAAACAATATTGATGATTCATAAAACGTTTTGGCGAACGTTACTTTGATTTGATCCTATTTAGTATCTATCTCAAAAACAAATAAAATAAAAATATCCTTATTTGTTCTTAATTCGTGTAGTCCAATTGAACAACCACCAAACACCACCACAACCAATTTGAAATGTAGGCCTTAGAACTTTGTCACAGTAAAACCATCTGCAGTTACGTTTCACAGAACAATTGACTATACATGGTTCTGAGGTGGCCTACATTTAAAATTGGTTGACTACGTTGACTATCATGCCATCAATTGTGTTCGTCTTTAGTTTAATGAGATTACGATCGTGCTTTAACTGAATATAGGTAGTGCAACGAAAGATAAGTCTCAGCATTACGGTAACATAGGTACTTTACTACAGAAATCTGGTATCTGTCAAAACTCCTCCGCAAGGTTCGGTATTTAATTTCTAGTTGGTAGAAACATGTTCTTCACCAAAATAATGGAATGGAAAATGCTAAAATCTTAACATTGTTCTTACAAAGTATAAGATTAGTTATAAAGTATCAGATTAGAGATTAGTTACAAAGTATCAGATTACTCACAAAGCATCAGATTACTTTGATTGTTAACAAAGTAGGTATTCGATCTTTGCTTTATGGATAAATATGTTTTTAAATTATCTATGCATACTCTGCCCTGCGCTGTTGCAAAAAGTGTCATATATTTGCCAACAAAGTACCTATCCGTTTAATACTGGCAGGTACAATTTGTTATTACATCAGACCTTGCTATAACCCTGCCCACAAAGTACCTATCAGGCAGGTGATATTATAGTACTCCAAATAGCATATCTTTGCTAATAAAGTATCACAGTTTTTCTTAGAAAGTATCGCATTATTTCATTACTTACAATGTTTCCGATTATTTTATTACTTCACAGTTTAGCGTAGAAAGGGTCCGATTATTTCATTACTTACAACGTTTCCGATTATTTTATGACTTCACAGTTTTGCGTAGAAAGGGTCCGATTATTTCATTACTTACAACGTTTCCGATTATTTTATTACTTACAGAATATCCGATTTTATATTTAACAAAAATTCAATTCCATTATCATCAGTTTGACAGACTATAAAAAACTCTGCACCGCGCTCAGACTTATCCATCTCGCTCTAAAAGCTAAGCATCTAGCTATCTACATCCTATTCTAACACAAGGCAATCGGGAAGAACATGTTTTGAATTTCTTAATACTTTGCTACGAGTATTTTACAAAGCTGTTGAAATTACTTAGTACTCCGTTTCATTGATTGAATATTCCAAAACGGATTCTGGAATTGAGTTAACATCCGTATTGATTTATATGATAGTATTTGTTGAATTTAAGAAGCAGTCTCGAATGTAGTCAACCAATTTAAAATGTAGGCCACCTAAGAACCTTGTCACAGCAAACTATTTGCAGTTATGTTACAGTTCCGGGACTCGCTTCATACAACGTTTTGGATTGAGGAGTTTTCTGTCAGCTAGTAAAACGTAGTTCAACATACCGCGATAGATAGCGTTGACGTAACTTGGATGCGAAGACCGAAATTTTGGCTAAAAATAAAAACAGAGTCAGACGCATCCGTTGACAAAGTATCGGTTCCGTAGAAAGAAAAGGTAATAGAAGGAAGCACGTGTCTTGTCATATTCACTCGATAAGAGATGCACATAGCAAATTAGCTCTAGTTAAAAAAGGAGATAGCTACCTTTTTGCTGTCCTTATCGACGTAACCACTTTTCTGTACTACGACGGCGCGGCGACCTGACTCCCGAGTCACTTCATATAAATTGTATAGGATTTTACGACTATCGCTATCTCATACGCGGTTACTAGCGTAAGTGAAAAAAAATTCGTCTATGATTGATTCATATTTTTCTGCTTACTGAAAAACACGAATTTATACAATTTAATTTGCATTTTATTATCTGCATCTACAAGGTTGCTCATTCATCTCGCGTCAACGCCGTCTATCGAGCCATGTGGAACTATTTTGTTCTTTTTTAATGGATTTTTGGGAAATCCAAACAAATGATTGTGTCATGGTTCGAAGGTGGTTAGGTGGCCTACATTTTAAATTGGTTGACTATGACAATCTTAATGAAATAATTCTCTAGTTTAATAGGCACTTCTTTTTATTATTTATCAGACTATACGAAACAGACACGAGTAAGATTCGTCGTATTAATAGATGAAAGCAGAGTTAAGTGGAAATAGTTTGTGGATTTATTTTTTTAGGTTTCACGATTATTTAGTACATGTTCGATTTTACTGTTATTGTAGAAACACACCTGCCGAAATTACGCGACGTAATTTCTGCGTAATTTCATAGGTAACTTATGGATCATAATGCACACATAATTTCGGCAGGACTGTGTTCTACACTTAGTGTGACGGACACATCTGCCGAATTTACGCGACGTAATTTACGCGTGCAATTGTTATCCCTATACCAGCGAGACACTTTTACGCGCCATTTTTACTAGTAGACGCGTAAATTAGGCAGGTGTGTCATCTCATCACACTTATTTCGTGAATAACATAATATTCTGAGATTCCAGAATTTAAAAAGTTAATGGTAAATAAGGATTTATTTAACAGATAAAATACTATTCAAGTATTTTTACATGTATAAAATTAAATCAACTTATAGGTAACAATCAAATCCTTATACAACAAAATCTCAATGGATTAAATACATGTTTTTGTATGAAGTTTTGTTTACAAAAGTAAAGTAAAGTAAGTTTTCTTCTTTCGCTTGTTTATTTATACACGGTGTAATTTCTGTTAGTACCCCTTTAATTGCGACCATCAAACTGAGCAACTTTCACCACGGAGCCAAGATCGAAACCGCAAAAAATCAGCCCCATACTTTTTTTTTTTTTTTTTTATGTTCGATAGGTAAACATTTGACCCCAATCTCACCTGATGTTGAGTGATGATGAGGCCGAAGATGTAGCATGCTTACCTAGAAAGATGCCTATTCACTCTTGCCTTGAAGAGGCCCAGGTTGTATTGCTCAGGGAACAGGTCCGCAGGCAGTGCGTTCCACTCCTTAGCCGTGCGCATTATAAAAGAAGAAGCAAACTTCTTCGTGCGAATTGCTGGTAGGTCAACGACATAAGGGTGGAAACCCAGCATACATTTGAGACTAGCAGGAATTGGGTATTTGACTACATTAAATATATTTTATTTTTATGTACTCAATAAAAAAAGGGTTAGAAAATAACGCTAAACTCCCATTTTCATTGAGTTTTTAGCTTGAATACTATTTTTAATAACAAGATAAACTATAAAAAGTAATGAAAATGTTGATGACGTCACAAGTCAATATTCAGTACAAATCTTCATACAAAGCGCATGTTTTGAAGTCCGATAAAGAGTAGCTGATTTGACTAGTTGTCAAGTAGCCAATTGCAGTGTTGTTCAGTTTGATGGTATGAAGCACCCCCGTCCTCACCTTTCTGTTCATTTGGGACCTGAAAGTGAGTCTGACCTCACAAGTTGTAAGCATAGGGTCGTAGGTAGATAGGTGGGATTTATAGAGTGGAGCAGGCTCATCCCCCCATCTCGCCGCGAATCTACCTAAGGCGTGGTACAGCGGTTTTGGTAATAATAATGTTGGTCAAACCGCTGATGTTAGGGTAGACAGATGCAATAATAGGTAGGTGAACAACTTTCCCGAAGGAAAAGGTTAACTTTTCGTACAAATGTTCGATCGGCTGATAATCATTTAATCATTTAGTTTTGCGAGTTGTATGTACTCATTTCTTACCTTTGTGAGAGACTGGTGTCTGTATTAGGTAACGAGACCCATCTGAATGATCACCAGGAGTGCGATTTTTTAATCATACGTTGAACTCAGCAGTTGAAAATGACAATAATACTATGGAGATATGCATCTTTCTACTGCTGATTTGTCTTTCAAACATCATACACCAGGAGTGCGATTTTTGAAAATCAAATCAGCAGTAGAAAGATGCATATCTCCATAGTAATTTTGACACTTTGTACTGCTGAGTTCAAAGTATGACTTTCAAAAATCGAATTCCTGGCCCTTTTACAGGATTTTGAGACTCGTACAAAGACAATTATTTATTCTAATTTATGCATAGGGTGCATAGCATTTAGTATGGAAATTCATTTTTTTTTTAAATGCCAATAATTTTCTTAGGGAAAGTTGTTCACTATCATGGGTACAATCGCCCCTTGAACTAATGCAACTGTTTACCCTAACATCCTGTATAATACATTTTATTTCGCCCAAAAGCTCCTGATGTTATCAAAATGTAATCCAAAATAAATTATATACAAGTTATTTAATAAAAATAAAGTCAAGATAAACAAATAGCGTTCAACTAATAACTATGACAAATAATACAGACATACAATTTTTATAAAATGCAAACGATACAAATCACTGTAGGTACGCTTAATTAATAAATAACGAGGAAAGTTTTAAAACACGTAATCTCATAATTATTAACCTGCAGCCGTAGTATGGCAGAATGATATAGCGATATCGCGCCTTAGCTCTCTTCTATTTGCCCGCGACCCAACGAGATAAAAGGCGCGACATATAAGTAGCCTTATCGCGCGCTACGACCACTTTATGGATATACATACAAACGAAGTTTCATTCTAATTTTTATTATTTCATTCTTGCTATAATTTTGTTCATTGTACAGGGTGTACAATAAAATGGGACAGCTACTTAAAGGGGTGCTTCAGACCATCAAACTGAACAACTTTCTCGATACATTTCAGTCGAGTTATGTTTGCAGTTTTGTATGGGAGAGCGGTTTTTTTTTTAGCGATTTCGATATTGGTCCCATAGAGAAAGTTGTTCAGTTTGATGGTCTGAAGCACCCCTTTGAGTAGCTGTTCCATTTTATTGTACACCCTGTATTTTTGTTTGCTTTGTTCAGCCTCGATCTAAAATATAAATATAAGTAAATAGATACCTATTTTTATTTTTAGACTTTAGGTTTTGTTTAGAATTTAGGCTAATCTACTATATATTCTCACCACAAAGGTTAATTTTATTTTGTGATGTATTAGTTATATAATTCTTAAACTTACCTCATTAGTTATATTTCATAATACAATCGACATAAAGGTTGATTGGTGGGTGATTAACAAAATAATCTCATCAAAATCTACACTTAAATAAATAAACATTTTTCACTGGGTTATTCTATGACTACACAAATTTTTATTGACACCAAAATCAATGCGCAATAAATCAACAGAATCAAAAAAAAAACATTGTTAAAAATCCCAAATTCGGACATTGTAATTTTTTTTTCTCTATGGCCAGTAATTATAAGATTTATAAGTTAACCATGGAGTTTACAAGTCCACGAGTGACTTAAAACGTTTTAATGAAAACTTACATTATTTTATTAAACATAATTATCTCTAATCATTACGATGCTCCATTGTTTTTGGTGTTCAAATAAATAATATTTATGTTAATGTTATTCTTTCTTTTTTTACTAACTAATCTTGTTGTAAATAAAATTAATCTATGATAGCATGTCTTGGTGATAAAAATTTGTGCAGTTATAAAATTAATATTTTCTTTTTATACTTAATTAAACTAAAGTAAAACGTAGGTAGACTTCGTACATTTTGGTATGAAATCAATTTGCATGACAATGCGTGCTATAAATCTCGGTCGATTAAAAAAATATATACAAAAAGTCATAAACTGGCCTAGAATTTTTAAGATTGATTATTTTACTAAATAAAAAATAAGACAGATACTTATAAAAAGTTTGGAGTATAGTATTTGAGAATATGGCTGTTGAAGCGTTTTCCGTAAAATAAAATGAAAAAAAAATACAGATTAAATCAAACGATATTTTCTAGCAGATGTATAAAAATCTATACGTTTTTATACACTATGCTAATATCCCGACTAGGTTTTAAAAAGCCTTTCGGATTGCTGTTGTATTATGTAATTTATTTGATACATTCATAATTCATGATTTTTTTTTATTACTTAATTTTTAGAAAAAAATTGTAATACCCGCTTGGCATTTTTCTATCAAACTTAGCTTTTGTTCAAATTATGTAACAAAATGTTAAAAAAAAATAACAACAAATTATATGGCATGAAGTAAGGTACTTACTTTTTTGAGTATTTAGAAAACTTACTACAATGCGTCTAAAAACGCCCCGGTCGGCTATCGCTGTCTCTTACAACCTATATTTCTCTCATTAAATAGGATAATAACTGGCTATATTTTTATCGCACTATACTTACATAAATCGTATCCGTTCTTATTTTTAGGTCAAAAAATATTGAAGCTGAATCTCTGACACTTTAAGTAAGACATTAATATACAATGTGTGAAATTCTAACGCACCATTTGCTGTGATGGCTAGGAATCGGACAACAACTTAACAATATTTATTTTTGTCCGATTTTAAAAAAAGCTATTTCAATAATAGATATGTCGTTTACTGCCATTACTTACCTTAACCAAATTAAATATTTAGCAAGTGTTTTACTTATAAAAACCGTCATTTTATTCTACTTTAAACAATTTAAAGTAAAACCACAAATTGTGAGAATACAGAAGGTCTACTTCATACAAACACTATATGACGTACAAAAGGGTCACTCGCGACAGCGACAAACAAGCAGCGATTTCTATGCCTATATTTTATAGAGCCTCGACGCACAATTATGTTTTTATGACAAATTGTGTAGCTATAATTGCCACAAATATGTCACTAAAGTAAAAAACAATTCATCATCATCATCACCGTAGCCGATGAAAAAAACAATTCCTGGAATCCTATCATTCATTTGACATACAGTGTCTTTCGTAATATGGTGACACTTTTTCAAGGGGATGATCAGACCGTCAAACTGAACAACTTTCTCTATGGGACTAACATCGAAATCGCGAAAAAAAGTTTGACGGTATGATCATTCCCTTAAAAAAGTGTCAGTATATTAAGGACCCTATATATCTGTAATCTGTAAGATAGACTATCTAAAACTTATCAGGTAGTGGTGACACCAAGGCCTTAACTTAAGTGAACATATTAAATCTACAGTAACTTTTTTAAATTCATTTAAACGGCAAATTGGTACACATCGCTTTGTTTCCTTATGTATTTGACCTTCTGTATTCTATATATTTTGTAGAAATAACACAATTTTTGTACATTTTCTCGCTAAACACACTTCTGTGGTGCAGGCAAAATAAATATAAGTTTAGTTTATGTCTTAACTTAACATTTAACACGCATTGTCATCTAAGAGTCAATCTGATCGCTGTTTAATATGGAAACACCTTATTCTGAAGTGGTCACACATCTGATTGACCTGCAAGAAAAAAATTAAATAGGTATTAACCGTAGAAAGAGAAGGCACTAGAAGGAAGAACGTGTCTTGTCATATTCACTCAGTAAGAGATGCACGTAGCAAATTCGCTCTAGTTAAAAAAGGAGATCGCTACCTTATTGCCGTCCTTATCGGCGTAACCACTTTTTTGTAGTGACTCCACCTGACGCAAAAATGTCACTTCATATACAGAGTGTAACAAAACACCCTAGTAATACTTAAGGGGGTGCTTCAGACCATCAAATTGAACAACTTTCACGATTGAGCCAACATCGAAATCGCGAAAAAACATCCGCTCTTTCATACAAAACTGCAGAAACTGTACCGTCTCGACTCAAATGTATGGGACGGCAGATCTTTTTTATTTTTTCTCGACGTTAGCTCCATAGTGAAAGTTGTTCAGATTTATGGTTTGAAGCACCCCCTTAAGTATTACTAGGGTGTTTTGTTACACCCTGTATACAGGATGTTAGAGTAAACAGTTGCATTACTTTAAGGGGCCTATAGGAAATTCGTAAAAAAGTATTTCGACTTCCCATACTAAATGCTGATCGAACTTTTATATGAATAGCAAAAACATTTTTTTGAGAATTTCCTATAGGTTTCTCAGGGAAAGTTGTTCAGTATCATGGGTACAATCACCCCTTAAAGCAACTGTTTACCCTAATACCCTGTATTGTATAGGATTTAATGACTATCGCTATCTCATACCCGCTTACACTGACATTCCGTCTACCAGCAGCGTGGCGATAAATTCTTCGTCTATGGTATTAACTATGCTTCTAAATGCGTAGTCTCTAAGCTATAGTACCCACAAAAACTACGGGATATGGAGTTTAACACCACTGAAGAACCATTGACACGAAAAGAAGAAGAAGAAGGGAGTCATTCAAACCACCAAACTGAACAACTTTCAGTATGGAGCCAATATCGTATCGCGAAAAAAAATCTGCTGTTCGGGCCTGTTCCATTGATTATCGAAAAAAAATCTGCTGTTCGGGCCTGTTCCATTGATTATCGAGATAATTGTGACAGCCTAGCAAATACTGAAACGGTGAACTCAAACCAACAAACTGAACAACTTTCACTATGGAGCCTACCTCAGGAAACGCGAAATAAAATCAGTTGCCCCATACATTTAAGTCGGGTAGGTACAGCAGTTTCGTATGGGACAACTGATTATTTTTCGCGTTTCCTGAGGTAGGCTCTACAACGTGTTAATGAATTAGCGCAAAAACTCATACACCCCAACTGATTTATAACAAAATAATTCGATTGAAACAATTTCTTAATTTTGATAGTTAAAATTTAAAGTTATTCGCATTTTAAGTTTTGAGGCAAAAATGATTTGTTATCATTTCAGCACTGAAAGAAAGCGCTAACGTACTCATGGATACATTTTTATAATCTTGTTTTGGTAGTAAGTAGGGTGAGTGTGTGGTGGGTTGATAACGGGTTCAGAAAATTTTAGATTTTGCCAACGAATTATTTAATATTTTGAAAAAAATTACCTATGTTGAAACCATGATAATTCGATTCTACTCTCGATTCTAAACTAACTACTTTCTAGTTTTGCGTTAATTCATTAACACGTTGTATAGTGAAAGTTCTTCAGTTTGATGGTCTGAGTTCACCGTTTCAGTATTTGCTAGGCTGTCACTTACACCCTGTATGTAAGTATGTTAATAATAAGACTTACCACACAAGCGCCATAATGAACATGCGCTATAACGCTCAGAGCCGTCACACCGTAGAACAGGACGGGCTCGTAGTGTGGGAGTGCGAGCGAGAGGCCGCAGCACAGTGCGAGAGGGTAGAACAGCCAGTTCATGACGTCACACTGACGGTTGCTCATCTGGCTCACTATTAGCCGGCACTGGGGAGAGATTTTGCATGTTAAAAGAGAATAGAATAATTCAAGAACCATTAAGCTATTTTATCGTAATTTTACTGATAGCTTAAGAATAACCTCACTTTGTGCGTTTTCCCCCAGTTAGTTAGGGCATTGCAGGTTGAATCACCTGATTGTCTGAAAAGAAAGATGCTACATATTTCTGGTGGTGGTAGTAGTCGTTACATTAAAACCACGTCAGAGGCCGTAAGGCGGTCTGAAAAAACTCTGACACCAGGGCTCTGCCCACACGATAAGAAGAAGAACAAGACCTACAAATTCCTTAACATTCGATTCCTAATTAATCTTGTCGCTAATACTTCAAGAATAACACGTAACATCCATAAGCCCACCATCCATTCATAAATTACGGCAAATTATGCTTATTACTCGAGAACCTTAGAACCTATTTCGATACATATTTTATTTCGATGCTTCAAGGCGACCTAAGGAACGATTAAGCCGCCTGAATTAACAACCTGTCATATTTTGGTTGTAGTTATGGAGTTTCTTACCGTTCTTCTCCATTGTGGTTTTGTTCGAAACGGTAGTAAATGTTGAGTCAGTGAAAGAAATAAAAGATAATGATAAGGACTTCTCACCTTTTATTTAGAACTCCTCTTCAATGTATGAATGTTTCCTCAAGACTATTATTATTTATTTACAATTATTTAGTAGCAAAACACTGTAGTGTGTGTCTAACCCCCCACACACACATAGCCACTAAGTTAGTAATATAAGTTATTGTTCCCTCGATATATGAGGCATTACACATCTGAACCTAGAACGATCGTATCATTTTGACCATCCATCAACCACGTATCAAGCTCAACATTGCATGGCGACCTTGCCAGTGCTGCCTTGGGCAGTGCTGCGCTAATGGTTTGGGAAAAGCAATATTTTTGGAAGACTGAAGAAAAATTCTAATAAAGGGGTGATTTTGAAGAAGTTTGTTATGAAGAATGAAAAAAAGAAACATATATTTTACATCAATATTTTTGGAAGACTGAAAAAAAAATTATAAAGTGAAGATTTCGTAGAAGTTTCGTTATGAAGAATGAAAAAAAAAAAAACATATTTTTACATGAAGAAAATTTTAAGAAGATATTTACAAAATGAAGAATTGATGAAGAAAGAAGGTTTTTATTGAATTTTTTAAATGAAGGTTTGGAAGAAGGAAGTTTTTTAATTTTTGAATGTAAGAAAATAAGACGAGTTCAATAGAAGAAGAAGCAAGAAATAAATAAGAATGAAGAAATTTACGTTTAAATATGAAAACTAATCAATGAAAATCAAACAAGAATTTGGGAAGACAAAAAAGGGACATAGTTGATGAGTGATGACCGAAGAACATCCAGGCTGCCGGGAGATGATGGAGTCGGACGAGGATGCAGCCGGGTGAAGTACGAGTCATTCAGCATAGCAGCACAGTCAGGTTTTATTTTATTGTTGAAAAATTCAAAAAGTTATAGATTACCGTATTGTTTTTTTTTTACACATTTACAAAGTCAAAATCAATTTTATTCTGTTTTCTAGTGAACATTATTATTATTAGATATAGTACAGTTTATTTTATACCTATAGTTTGAAGTTTTTAATTTTAAAGGAAACTTTTATTATATTGTAGACGCGTGTAGACGACGCAAAACAGTAGTAATATCATAAAGTATTATGAAGATTAATAATACCTACATAAATATACACAGTTAGCAGTGTATGTCTAACTTGGAACTTACTATAACTGATAGATAATTTGGATAGCTATTGAAAGGCGCATGTTGCTGCTTGAAAAAAAAAATGTAATGCGTATTAGTTAAAATTAAAGAAGGCTAATTTGTCATTTTATCCGTTATGTACTCTTTAAAATTACGGAGTTTGTCATTTAGATACACTTACAAATATTTATATTTTCTCTCCTAAAGACAGTTAATTATTTTCGAATATAATTAATTTTTAAAGAACTTAGATTCAATCGCATAAATGTTACGTAGAATTTGAAACCGAATACCAACTCAATACGGATTGGATTTTGATGCCTCCGTGACGAGTTGCGACTGGAATGCAGACTCGGGCAAATATGGTAATGTTGAAAACAATTCTATCATATTACATGAGGCATTGGTCCACTTTTTGTAAAGTTTAGATTTTTATAATGAATGATTTGAATTAGATTGGATGTTATCGTTAATTTAATAGCTATCAATTATGAAGGATGTATGACTTGACTATGTAGAATGATTTGGAATGTTAGTATTGTGATTGATTAAATGGAAAGAAAATGGTTTTTAGAGAAATGGACAGAGCGAGGTATTTTAAGAAAAGTTGGTTTTGGAAGTTTTTGGAAGAGACTCAAGTGAGCAAATGAGAAGGGAATACTTTGGTTTATTGGATTTTGGGGAACAAATGGATTGATCTCCCAAATGTTACCCATAAATCTAGTCAAACCAAAGGATTCAATTATGAATGGAGTAAAATGAAGGATTTGTTTTGAAATCTTAAAGATTTTTTTTTTTAATGTGATGCAAAGCCATCTAAAATAAAATAAATATTATAATAAAATGGTACAAATGGGTACAAATCCTTCATTCGATCATAGTGTAAACGAGTTTTCTCTGTGAGAATAGTTGGAGATTGTATGAAAGTCTTAAAAAATGGCCCATTATAGTAAAAATGTGTATAAAAGTACCAAGTTAATTAAAAGTCGACTATAAATAAATAAATAAATAAATATTATAAAAAAAAAAGGTCAGGCCTGGCCAACAACAACAATAATAATAATGAATAAATAAATACGTAAATAATGAAAGTAAGTATAGGAATACAAAAGAGGAAAGTATGAAGTGAAAGGGAGATATTTAACAGGACTTAAGAACATACTGAACAAGCATCATTATTAAGCCGGATATAAGGAAAATATTATTATGATTTGAATTTTATTGTTTTGAATAGGTAAACTTATTAAAAGTGAACTATTTTTTTTTACAATTTGGTTTTGGAAATTGATTTAAAAATTGAATAATTATTTTTGTGTCGTCTACAACGCATAAGTGTAATAAGCAATTATAAATAGTAGTAAGTTTTAATTATTACTCCATGTCAAATTTCCGATGGATTGATGTTTATTGAAAAAAGGGAATTATTTATAAAATACCTATGCATTTTAATAATACCTACTTTAGTACCTACTTCATAGTTTGAAACATGTTACAAAGTTTTTATTAGTGTGCAACATTAAATTAAGAAAAAATTATAATTGGATCAAATTCAAGATTTAAAAATAAAAATTTTTGTTAATTGAAGTCAGTTAAATAATTATGTATATGAACATTATAGGTACTCTACAATTTTGTATTGGTTTATGGTTATAGTTAGGTACTGTTGAGTTTGGATAAATTTTAGTTAAGAGTAAATTTTGTTTTGGTGTTTTTACTGTATTAGTTTTTGTTTCTTATAATTGAATTCCATATTTAGATATTGAGAGTTTGAACGAAAAAAAAAATTATTAAAATTATATATATTTTTTTTTAAATTAGCGGGGGAGGTGTAGTGTGTGTCTAACCCCCCACACACACATAGCCACTAAGTTAGTAATATAAGTTATTGTTCCCTCGATATATGAGGCATTACACATCTGAACCTAGAACGATCGTATCATTTTGACCATCCATCAACCACGTATCAAGCTCAACATTGCAACACTTACGGCCACGTTGCTGAAGACAGTACCGATCAGCAGGAACAGAGCGCGCGGGTCTGCCTGCAACCGCGGGGAGTAATGTACCCACACTGTGCTCGCTATGAACACCATCGCGAGAGACCACAGAGGGCGTAATGCCTGCGGGAATGTACGCATCTTGCCCGTGCGCAGCTTGTATGATCTGGGGAAGAGTAAGGGGTAAATGTATTACAGTGTTTGAAAAAAAAACACAAATATTATAAAAGAAAATTCATCATCAATTATTCTCCACTGCTGAACATAGGCCTCTCCCAACTCTTCCAAGGCGCGCCACTAAACTCTTTCCTCGGCCTTCCTCATCCAGTCGCTCGCCGCTACCTTTTTTAGGTCGTCTGTCCAGCGGGCAGCAGGGCGTCCCACACTACGCGTACCAGTTCGCGGTCTCCACTCTAGAACTCTGACACCCCACCGGTTGTCAGTTCTTCGGCAGATATGAACAGCCCATTGCCACTTCAGCTTGCTAATTTTATGAGCTATGTCAACTACTTTAAAAGAAAATTACATACATACAATTATATGCATACACAAACTCACTTTTTTTTCTTAGAGGGGTAGGCAGAGGTAATACAGGGTGTAACACTAGCAATATTTATTATAACAATAAAAACAAAATCAACTTACTTATAAGTATTATAAATAGCGACGGGCAGGTTTGTAAATACTCCAGTGAAGTAAATAGCCCATTCGAACCCGTTCGCGAGCGTGTACCCGCCGAAAAGGTACCGCTTGTACCATCCGGTACCTTTCACACCTGTCCATAGGAAGATGAATGTTGACGTCTGGGAAAGATGATAACATTTTATAAATAACTATTTTATTCTTCACGAGCGATGTCCGCACAAATTATAAGGGTGAAATTGATTGATTATCACTAGCATTTAAACTAAGAGTCTACCCATCAGACTGAAAAACGTTTACTATGGGGCAAACCGAACGGAGCAGAAAAAAAATCAGCTGTTCCACACTAAACTGCAATGTCTACTGGACTCAAATGTATGCAACAGCAGACTTTTTTTTTGCTCCGATCGGTTTGCTCCCATAGTAAAAGTTATAGTTAGTTGTTGGTTGTTGTGTTAATTATTATTATTTATTTTTAATTATTTATTTAATTAATATTTGAAACCAGCTTTTAAGTCAAATTATAAGCTTTCAAACAAAAAAAAGTTTCATCAAAATCGGTTCAGTAGTTTTCGCGTGTTGCTCGAATAAACAAACAGACAGACACAAAATACAAAAAAAAACGATTTTTTTTTTATATCTTCAATGTACAGACACACTTCTGTTACAGTTTTATAATTGTTAAGATGCAATCGATTAGTATAAAAATGACACTTACCCACATACTAAAATCGTAGCCCCATGGTAGGAAGAGAACGCCAGTGTTGTATTTCTCCCAGTGGCTCAAGTAGAAGTTCAGAAGTATGTTCCACATTACGTAGTACATTCTGTGATTATAAGAAAAATATCGTTTATCAAATGTCATTGTTTTAATATAAGTTCTCAATTAAATAAATAAATCGACACACACGACATGAATACGCAACGAGTTCGTGCAAGGCAGGCTCGGAGTCCGCGACGTAGCGGATAAAATTCAAGAAAATCGGCTTACGAGTAGATTGTTTGGTAAAAAGAAAACCACCTGATGTAAGCAATGGACTTCACCCTACCAGGTCAGCGTATCGTAGGCAGGCCAAAACTCCCATGGTCTGATGTTGTAAAGAAGGAAATGGACAGCTGCGAGCTCTCCGTCGACGATGTTCAAGATAGAGCGAAGTAGAAGAAACAGACTAGGAAAGCAGACCCCGCTACCCAGCGGGAAAGCAGCTAGGAAGATGATGATGATGAATTAAATAAAGAAATCCTGAAAGGAGACACTATTCAAGTTTGGTCTGGCAGTGCGTCGACTAAGTTCTTCGGAACTTATGTACGGTTGTATTTATCATTTTCTAACTCGGCGGTGAAGGAAAACATTGCGAGGAAACCTGCATTCCCGAGAATGAAAAGAAAATACCATAAATTCGGAGGTATGCGTATATTCTGTGATAATAGCTTACCTTATAGGTGGTATAGAGAAGTCCAGCTTCCCGAATATGGAGTAGAGGCATGCAGGTATGAAGAACACGGAGTATGAGTCGAGTCCGTGGTCGAAGAGTTCGCCGAGAGGGCCTGACGTTTGCGTACGACGGGCCTGCTTGCCGTCTATGCCGTCTAGAACACACAATGTTCTGATAAGTTAACATGGTACCGGCAGTAGCGTAGCGAGGGGGGGGCAAATGCCGCGGGCGGCACTTTACTAGGGGCAGCAAATTCGAGAAAAATATAGATTGATCAATCAATCAATCAAATATACTTTATTTTACACAAAAACATAGACAGTAAAATACAGAGAAAAAAATACAAGAGGCACAAAATAAGGCGGGCTTATCGCTAAGAAGCGATTTCTTCCAGACAACCTTAGGGTAGAGGAAACGGATTGATTGAGCTCTGTCACCAATTTTGCCGCCCCCTTATCTGTCGTGCCCCGAGTGGCAGAAGCCCACGCTACGCCACTGGGTGCCGGCGCCGAGTAGACGTACGGGATGCTTCAGTTCAGACCAACAAACTGAACAAGTTTCAGTATGGGACCAACACAGAGCGATGATAGCCCATACGGAAGAGAGCTAGCGCCTCAATCCTGAGGCCGCGGTTCGATTCCTGGCCTGTACCACTAAGTTCTTCGGAATTTATGTACGGTTGTATTTATCATTTACTAGCTCGGCGGTGAAGGAAAACATCGTGAGGAAACCTGCATTCCCGAGAATGAAAAGAAAATACAATAAGTTCGGAGGTATGCGTAAATATGGTTGAGCTTGGGGCGAACACAAAAGGACCAGCGCTGGTCTCCGTGTTACAACGACCCTTGCTTGCAATAGCCCAAGCACAAATAATAATAAATAATAACACAGAAATCGCGAAAAAAAATGCTGATGCTCTTTACAAAACTGCAAACCGACTCAACTCAAATGTATAGGACAGCTGATTCTATTTTCGTAATTTCGATGTTGGTCCCATGGTGAAAGATATTCAGATTGATGGTCTGATCATCCACTTAAAAAACCGTCAGCTTATTAACAAGGACCCTACATCGAATCGCTATGAAAACTTCGTTAGCGCGATTTTAGTGTTGTTCGGGATTTTTTTTTTACCAATTCGGTCCATCTCGTAGGCATGCGGCCTCTACCTCTCTTTCCCTTCATATTGCCGGTGATCATGAGTTTTTCCAACTATCTGGAGTGCTATTTTTGAAACTCATTCGTTGAGTTCAGCAGTTGAAAATGTCAAAATTACATGGAGATATGCATCTTTCTACTGCTGAATTGACTTTCAAAAATCACACTTCTGGAGTATGATTTTTGAAAGTCAAATCAGCAGTAGAAAGATGCATATCTCCACAGTAATTTCGACATTTTCAACTGCTGAACTCGGCGAATGAGATTCAAAAAACGCACTCCTGATCTCCTGACCGTATCCCCAAAGAATTTAAGGACTCGTTGCATACAGATGGTGGAGAGCCTCGTCTTTATGTTCAACTCATCGAGGATGGACTCATTTGTGCGGCGTTCAGTTCAGTATAATTTGGTATGTAAAGTATAGGTTGAATAATTGTTGTTGAAACATAGATGGAGCTAGCTAGTTTTCAATTTGACATAAGGTGGATGCATAATGTTGCTACGAGTGGGTTCCCTTTTCTAATCTAAACTATTATAAAACTGTTATAAAACAAAAAAAAAATTACGGCATGGTTTTTACCCGTCCCTGATTACAAATCACCAATTTTTGGATTTTTTGTCTGTCTGTTTGTTTTTTTATTTGTTTGTTTGTTTGTTTGGGTGTTTGTTTGTTCGAGTATCACGCAAAAACTACTGAACCTATTTTTATGAAACTTGTTTTGTTTGATAGCTTATCATCTGACTTAAAATCTGTTATATAATTTATGCGGACGAAGTCGCGGGTAAAAGCTCGTATACTTATATTACTCTTTGGGCAACGCCCATGCACATGTCTTCTTTCACCCAATCCATTTTATCTTCAGCATTTCTCTCCACACACATCTTTAAACTTACCTAATGTATAAGCCAGGAACAGAAACACGGCCAGCACGATCCACAGTGAGCTCGGAATGATTTCAGCGTGTCCGTTAAGGGGCGCTTCCACTGAGGTGCTGTTGGGAGCGCTGGCGGCTACGTAGTCGTAGTCATAGTATGACAGCAGTAGGAAGTCGAGGACGGTGAGGATGAACCCGGCGAAGGTAAGCACGTTTGGTGCCACCCATCTTGGTATTATCTGAGATTGTTAAAATGTTTAGTTAATTAAGACCAAGTACAAAGCAAGCGAGCAATGTGCCCCGCCCACTGCCACTTAATTTTAGCAATTCTTTGGGCTATGTCAGTTACTCTGGTTCTTCTGCGGATCTCTTCATTTCTGATTCGATCTCGCAGGGAAACTCCGAGCATAGCCCTCTCCATTGCCCTTTGGGTGACTTTCAGCCTTTTTATGAGGCCTTGAGTGAACGACCACGTCTCTGTTCCATATGTCATCACTGGCAACACACACTGATCACACGGCCGGTGGGGCCGAAAAGTTCTCGAGTGGCGACCGCGTACCGGAAAGCGCAGCGTGGGTAGGCCCCTCACACGGTGGACCGACGACCTGGTGAAGGCGGCGGGAAAACGTTGGATGAGGGCAGCGCAGGACCGGTCGTTGTGGCGATCCTTGGGGGAGGCCTATGTCCAGCAGTGGACGTCCATCGGCTGAGATGATGATGACAAAGCAAGCAAAATGAAATTATATAGGGTGAAATTGATTTCATTAGCATCCTTTTAAACTAAGAGTCTACCCATCAAACTGAACAACTTTCATTATGGGAGCAAACGGATCGGTGCAAAAAAAAGTCAGCTGTTCCATACTAAACTGCAATGCCTACTCGACTCAAATGTATGCAACAGCTGATTGTTCTTTCTGTGTTGGTCTCCGATCGGTTTGCAGTTTGATGGGTAAACTCTTAGTTTAAAAGGATGCAAATGATATCAATTTCACCCTGTATATACTCACGCCACTTTCCCACAGGGTCACAGGGGTGGGCAGAGACTACGGCTCGCCACACACTACGACCCTGACATACTTATCTCGCCTCATCCACTTTCATACAATCTCTTCATGCACTTCCGTCGGTTGAGGGTGCTACGCACTTGTCCTTTTCGTAGAAGACCATTTATTTGGTCGTGGTAAGTTCTCCTCGGACGCCCTCTCTCCACTGTTCTACTCACATTGGATCGATAAATCTCCCTAGTGAGTCTACTCTCATTCATCCCCTATATGTGACCGAACCACATAAGCATACCTCTTTCAAAATGATAGTAGGCGAAATATAGTTTATGTTTTATGAAGGATTACGCCGTTCAGTGTTGCATTCATCACAAAATTGAAGATTGAAGATTGATTGATTGAATTGAAGATTTCTCAATTTTAAAAACAATACATACTAAAATTAGGATCATTTTAACCACACAAATACAGAGATTTTGTATCAAGAATAGATTCATTTTTTTTAAGAAAGAGTCGAGAAATGGCCATGTCGCTCATTCTTGGTTATGGTATCGCTTCATTTGGAAAAAAAAGATAAACACAGACAAATGTCACCGTCTTGAACGTCAAAGTGTACGTTTCTGAGTCATCGTGATAGCCGGCGTGCTACCAACGTCATTGTGTTATTTTGTGTGAAATTAAATACGAATTTTTCATTAATTTCAAAATAAGTATCAAGTGCGTGTTTTTTATGCACAATGGCTTGTGTGGCCTCTGGCTGCACTCCGCAACGTGCCACCGACACTCTATCTAATAGATAATAATCCTAATACCTAGTTATAAATCTAAAGTTCTGTTATCCATTCTATTGAAAATATTTTTCAGATTTTGGTTTGATTTGTATAGGCAATAAACACGATAAGATACAATGTTCTCGCCTCATTGTAATATTTTTATACGCTATTTTTTTATTCGTCTGACATAGCACATGAGTAAATAACCCCACAGACAAAGCTTCATACAATCGCGCTACGATAGGTACAATGATATATTATGAAATTGATATCATTAGCATCCTTTTAAACTAAGAGTCTACACATCAAACTGAACAACTTTTACTACGGGAGCAAACCGATCGTAGCAAAAAAACAGATGTTGCATACATTTGAGTCGAGTAGACACTGCAGTTTAGTATGGAACAGCTGATTTTTGTTTTGATTCGTCCGATTTGCTCCTATAGTAAAAGTTGTTCAGTTTGATGTGTAGACTCTTAGTTTATAAAAGGATGCCAATGATATAAGGTGTGTGCATAATATTTATTTCACAGACCTAAACACCGCCAGTGGAAAATCCGGCTTGGCCCGAGGGCAATCTATGGGGGTTGTGCGTCACGTTATCATATTGTGCCCTCACTGTGCTGCCAAGCCAGCGGCCAGCACCCAAATGGCACATGTAGCATTATAAGAGACCACTTTTGGTGTACACGGAAACTAAAGGCTGTATAAGATGGTGTTACAATGGTGTTAACAGCGCTGTTAACACCGATATAACTCTTATTTGGGCACAAGTTATACAGCCTAAGGTTCTATATTGGAATTATAATGGGCCACAAGGCATTATATCAGCTGCTTAACAGAGTACAAGTGTCCTGTTATACAGACTAAGCCATTATATTGGTGTTACTGGTATACTTAAATAACGCTTGAGGTTCTACATTATACTTCTAGCATCAGCAGAGTGTGTACATAAAAACCTGAATTTATTTTATTAGTAGAGTTAAATTCTTTAAATAAATTCCGTGAGTGTTGGTTATTAATGGCGTGAAGTGAAGTTTTATTGAGAATTTGTGATAACCTAGTTAAGAACACTTTTATAATATTAGCCTGTGAAAACATTTGGGAATGCAAGTTCATTGTGAATGTTTGTATGGTTTTATAGCAAATTTTTTACGCGCCTCGGAAATAATTTGTTTTTAATTAGAAATATTGTGAAAATAATTACACGTCAAAATATATGTGTACATTTTTTGTCTCTGATTTACATTTAATCATACAAAGTTTTATTTTATATTATAATAAATATGTGTTTTACGTGTAAATAAAAGCAGAAATCATTAGTAAAACATAAACAACACCATAATTTTATTTATCATATGGTTTTTAGGTTATAAAGTTATAACAAAATGGCGCTTTCTTAAGAAACCTATGTGAACTCTTATAATCCTGAATTAACGACTATGGCTGTACAAGAGTACACACCGGTTCCTCTATAACGCTTATTGCAGTAAATAAGAGTTCAAGTGAACCAATATGCAGCCTGTCGGCTTATATTAGTGTTATTATGGTTCACATCAACGCTTAAGCCATTCATGTGAACTACTTAAACGCCATTATGCAGACTAAAGCAATATAGTGGTATTTTCTGTAGCCATTTTACTGCCAAATGCTGTATTTCTGAGTTACAAGAGTATCTCGGAATACCTTTGGTGTTCAAGAGTGCTAATATAACACCTTTAAGCAGCTTTGAAAAAGAGGCTAATAACAGAGTTGAGGTGAACCAATATAGAACCTTAAGCGTTAAATCACACACACACACACCACACCACTACACCACTTTACTGCCAAATGCTGTATTTCTGAGTTACAAGAGTATCTCGGAATACCTTTGGTGTTCACGAGTGCTAATATAACACCTTTAAGCAGCTTTGAAAAAGAGGCTGAATAACAGAGTTGAGGTGAACCAATATAGAACTTTAAGCGTTAAATCACTCTACGTGTACACCACTTTACTACCAAATGCTGTATTTCTGAGTTACAAGGGTATCTCGGAATACCTATGGTGTTCACGAGTGCTAATATAACACCTTTAAGCAGCTTTGAAAAAGAGGCTGAATAACAGAGTTGAGGTGAACCAATATAGAACTTTAAGCGTTAAATCACTCTACGTGTACACCACTTTAACTCTATTGGCTGTACAGTAGTTCACATTGACTCTTTTAAGATGCTAGGCATTACAGTGGTATAATTCTACACCTTTATACAGCAATAATCATATTTTACTGCCCCTATAATGCTCTTAAGCAACCAATGCAATATAGGCTGTAAGAAGGCATTTTTGACAGCTGCTCTAACTCTGATCCCGTTACAATAGTATCCGTTCCTGCTCTTATAATGCTATTATAAAGACTAAAGCGTAATAAGCAGCCCTAAGTTCTCAGTTGAACCCTATTAAGTGTTAATTAATGCAACAAGTTCCGAGTTACACCAAAAGTGGTCTCTTATAATGCTACATGTGCCATTTGGGCAGTTAAAGTGTTAAACGCAGGTACGCAGGAGCACCTGCGTTTAACACTTTATCTGCTGACGACCTACCTGGTAGGTCAGAGACATAGGGGCCGCAGTGCGCACGACTCAAACCTTGAGTCAGAATTGTATAGCATTCATCAGTGTTAGCACTGCGCGAGTGTCATTGTTTTGAGCTTAGCAGCGAAAGTGTTAAATAACATCGAATATCAATTAATACAACTACTAGACTCCGAGAGCATCGAAGCGACTTGAGGCGAAAGTTGTGTTCATTGATTTTCGATGCTATTTCAACGCAAATAAAGTCTATAATGGTTTGGCAGTGACAAATGTTCTGTGCTGCGCTTTGCCGTGCGTCAGCTCTTAGGTGCGGTTTATACAGAAGAGACGTGTGGCGGTGGCGGATAGTCAAAGTAACATAATATTCAACCTTATAGTACGCAGCATAGCGTCGGTGTTGTCGTAAAGGAAAATCGCGCCCGCGCCAACAAGCGACGTCGCCTGGAAGCGTGGGCGTAATTCTCCAAACGACGCTATGCTGCGTACTATAGGGTTTATATTGCCACACCCCGCCCGCGTCACGTCTGCACCACGTCACTTCTGTTTAAACAGCACCTTAGAAGCTTTGTGTCTGAAGGGTATTTATTTACTCATGTGTAGACAATAGTAGTTCGTAAATGCGAGTAAATTGACTTCGATAATACTTTATCATTTGGATCTCAATGAATGTGCAATTGATAACATACATCACGCGACGTTCTTATCATTGTACGGTAGGCAACGCAAGTACGCTTCGTAGTTCATTATGATAATGAAAATATTGTTAATAATACCCATTAATGTTTCAGTTTAAACCCATTTTGTTCATTTATTATTTTTCTTATATAAACTATTATAAAACTGAAACAGAAGTGTGTCTGTACATTGATATTTACAAGAAAAAGATTACGGTTTATATGGTTTTCAGGTATGTTTTGTGTTGACTCCAAAATGCATTCAGGGAGATTCGCGATTGGTGCACCCCATTAGATTTTAATAGAGTCTCAAAGGGGCCTCTAGGTGTTTGACCTGTCTCCATAATTGTAATTATGTTAATAATAATAATTGGACTAATATACAATTAATATTGTATGTCAAACGTCTGAGTAAACATGTGGATTTAATTGTAGGTAATATCACTTTATCACCTACCTAAAATGTAACACATTTAGCACAATATAATTTCCTTTCACTTCTGGAGTGCGATTTTTGAATCTCATTCGCTGTGTTCAGCAGTTGAATTTGTCAAAATTCCTATGGAGATACGCATCTTTCTACTGCTAATTTGACTTTCAAAAATTGCACTCTTGACGTATGATTTTTGAAAGTCAAATCAGCAGTAGAAAGATGCATATCTCCAAAGTAATGCCATTTATAATCTGCGTTGTCGAGACTCTCTACGAGATCTTTTTAAAGATATCAGTATTTTGACTTTCTACAGTCAATATATTTACGAAAATATTTTATATGTTCGGAAAAATTTGTCTCTCTTTCCCAAAAACAGTAACGTTCATAATTACAATACAAGATATAAAAATAAATTAGTATTCCCACATTTTCGACTCAGTAAAGTCAACAAATCTTTCATGGGGCACTGTATACGCTTTTATAATAAGATACCAGAGGATATTCTAAACTTACCAGACAAAAAGTTTATAACCCAGTAAAATTAAGCTGAAATATACCAATCAGGAGAAGTAATTTCCGGAGTTCTGAAACTTTTTTTAAACGTTCCTTTGGTACGTATTATTGAAGAAGAAAAAAAGTCCTGGTGAGGGGGGGGTGAGCTCGAGGAAGGGGGGGGCTCTAAAGGTGACTTTTTTCAGTTTTTCGCTTATTTCTCGAAATCTGCAAGTTGTATCGAAATGTTTTGTATAGAAAAATTAAACCTGACAAAATTTCCTACAAAACAAGTGGTATGCATTTTTGCCATAGGACTTAACCTTTGAGGGCTACGGGGCCGAGAATGTAACGGCATTTCAAAAATTATGAAATTTGTATGGCGACCTTCATGAAAGTTGAAGATAAAAACAAAATGATTTCATATTCTGAATCAGCAACCCCGAAAACCCCCAGATACAAATTTTCTGTCGGTTCGGAGAACCCTTAAAAGCTGCATTGGCGTTTGAAATTTCCATGGCAGCCATCTTGGATATCGGAATTTTGGATTTTTTTCACCGCCAACCAAATCTGACTAGGGTCCTCTATGACAATTGTTCAAGGTCCATAACCCTATCTGTCATAGTTTCCGCGGGCCGTTGACCTCATCCGTCAGGAGTCGACCTTCTGAGGAAGTCGAAATAATATTTTTATCGCCAGGGCATCCTTATGATGATCCCTAAAATCATTTTACTATACGTTGTATGGGGGAAACCCGGTGAACAATTATACGGGTATTTATCTAATATCTATGTGGGGGGGGGGGAAGGGGGGGTCAACCAGATACCTCCAATTGATCTCCGGGTTCCCCTTACGGTACGAGGATGACATTTGGGGATCATAATATGGACGCCTTGGTGATACAGGGAAAACTTTGACTTCCTCGGAAGGTCGACTCCTGATGGATGAGGTCAACGGCCCGCGGAAACTATGATAGATAGGGTTATGGACCTCGAACAAATGTCATAGAGGACCCTGGTCAGATTTGATTGGCGATGAAAAAAATCCAAAATTGCGATATCCAAGATGGCTGCCATGGAAATTTCAAACGCCAATGCAGCTTTTAAGGGTTCCCCGAACCGACTGAAAATTTGTATCTGGGGGTTTTCGGGGCTGCTGATTAAGAATATGAAATCATTTTGTTTTTATCTTCAACTTTCATGAGGGTCGCCATACAAATTTCATAATTTTTGAAATGTCGTTACTTTCTCGGCCCCGTAGCCCTCAAAGGTTAAGTCCTATGACAAAAATGCATACCACTTGTTTTGTAGGAAATTTTGTTAGGTTTAATTTGTCCATACAAAGTATTTCGATACGACTTTCAGATTTCAAGAAATAAGCGAAAAACTGAAAAAAGTCACCTTTAGAGCCCCCCCCTTCCTCGAGCTCACCCCCCCCTCACCAGGACTTTTTTTTTTCTTCAATATTACGTACCAAAGGAACGTTTAAAAAAAGTTCCAAAACTCCGGAAATTATTTCTTCTGATTTATCTAATTTTACTGGGTTATTAAGTCTCATGTTAAACAAGTCCTCTGTAAAAAAGGTTACTATAAACTCGATGATTATTTGAATGACCAAAATGTCTGGTCTTGACAATTTTACACTATGTAATGCAATATTGTATTTTAATTGTACTTTGTACATTTTGTTTTTTTTAAAAGATGTGTGTTGTAGAGTTTCTGGCCGCATCTTCTCTCAACGGAACACCTTCCGACGCGGTGGTAGAGTCAAAAAATGACTTCAAAAAGCTATCTATATGATATTATTTTGAATAAAAAATTTAGAATTTTTGAATTTTGAATTTAATATTGACACGTTCAACTGCCGAGTTCAACGAATGAGATTAAAAAATCGCACTCCTTGAGTGCTAATTTTGAAAGTCAATCAATCATAGGAACTCGTAAAAGAATGTTTATACCTATTCCATACAGTTAAAACCTTATGACTGTGAATTAAAATGTGCGAAATTCAAAAATAGCACTCCTGATTTAAAACCCTGATGACACCTACTGCCGACCACCTGTTTTGATTCCCATAAAAAAATTAAGAAGGATATCAAACTTTCTTTGCCAACTGTACCTAGTTGTACACTCCCCTTTTAATATTTTATTTTAGTTACTTTAGCATGTTTTTAATTTGATTGAAGAGTATTTCAGATAACCTTGTTTCAGATTTGACCCTCGTGGTTTAGTGGTACATCGGAGGTCGTTACAATTTTCAAGGTTAAGGCTGGTAGTTTCATTAAATACACATTTTACTTGAGTTTTCAGCAAACCACACTTCTCTAACATACCTAACCTAACCTAACCTAACATGTTAATGAGAATTTAGTTCAAGACATCTGTACCAATAATAAAATTGTAAATTTTTTGTGGCTGTGTCTGTAGAAAACATTTGCAAAAAAAGTATTATAAATAGTGCCTCTGTACTTTACGAGATATCGAATTTTTTTACCTGGTACGCTGGCTTGACGTCAAGGTAGCGTACACATTTTCTGTGGCTAAAACGGCGTGCATTGCAGCATCGAATTTACACTCAAAAAATAGTGCTCAAATAGTGCCCTAGGCATCCAAAATCTCATGAGGCTAGGTCTTCAGGGAGCGGAGATATAAATAAGTCTTTTAAATAAGCCACGGAGCTGGCGTTGCGCTGGCGTACACACGAATATTTTTTACAGAAGGAGATGTTTCTTTTTATAAAAACTACATCAAATAAATAGTTCCTGAAATAGTGCCTCTGCCAGTACTAATATTTTATATAAAGTCGTAATGATACAATATAAAAAATCGATGCAAAGTTATATAGTCATAATAATCCATAATGTTTCGATAAATTGAAAGCCAATCAGGACTACAATGTGACATTCTTGTTTTTTGGAAATGTTGTTTAATTGTTTAGAAATAAAAAAAATACGATTGGGGGCAGCACAATAGGGTCGGTAGGCTCTTAAGAATGGGTTTCAGAAAGGCTGATAAGACTATTTAGAGAACTTTAAAGGCCTTTTTATGTGATAAGAATTTAGCCCCGAAACGCCAAGCACGCTCGCGTCGCTTTTTTGAACCCCGAAAATTTTGGAATATAACACTTTTTTCAATTTTTGCGCCCAATCGATTTGTAGAGGTGGCAGCCCTGTAGGGTGCTTCAGCCGATCAAACTGAACAACGTTTGCTTTGAAATATTTAAGTATATGTACCTCAACGACTCTGTTCCAGAATGGGTGCATAACATACACACTGAGCGGGCTGGTGTCTATCGCCATATACTGCAAAATAACATCATTTGTTAGCATATAGCATAAGATAGCAGATGCTCACAACTATATTCCCCGAGGGGGTGGTCAGAGATATTCTGAAACCTCAGAACATCCATGTTTCATTAGTTACTACTAATAAGCCGTTACCTCACTCCCCGTCACGGGGACGGTGTGACGGGGAGTGAGGTAACTCCTCACAATGTTTTCCTTCACCAGTGGTGTTACAAAATGCACACAAATTCCGAAAAGCTCATTGGTACGAGTTGTTCTAGACAGGGATCGAACCATCGCCTCCTGGCAGGCAAGGTTACTCACCACCATGGCTTTTTATCATCATCATATATTCAGTATTTCAAATAGTTACTAGGTATAATGAAACTATAAATCTCGACTATTATAAAACTGTAACAGAAGTGTGAAGCCCGTACATTGAATATATTGACAAAAAAATTCCCATAAAGTTTTTAGATGTCCCTGCTGACTCCAAACTACAAATTTTTGCTTTTTTTTTGTCTGTCTGTTTGCTACTATGAACCTATTTTGATGAAACTCTTTTTGTTTGAAAGCTTGATTGACTATGAAGCTATGATTTGACTTAAATTTGGTATTATTTGTCCAGACAAATTTGTGAATAGCAGCTTGTAAATAAATAAAATAACGATATGTCCCTCAGAGCAAAGAATATTAGAGAATATAAGACAAGCTGCCGCATAATTTAATTAAATTAATAACGCTAAATGAAATACATATTATATAATGGCAGGAGTAATCTTAGACTAATTATATCGGGACGCGTAACCACGTGTCATTCTACTAACAAACTTTCTGCCACTTTTTGCGGGGGGCGAGGTAACATGTTATCCGCAACTTTGGATTTTATTCCCTATGACTTTAGATTCTAATTTTGAATGTTCAAAATCATGAAAAGTAGTCTCGTGTAAACCCCAAACGTTCTAAGTTCAAAATTATTGTTTCGCAATAATAGGCTGTCTAGTTTAGTGATAAGTTATAAAATTGAATGTAAATGCGCAAGATTAATTGATCTAATACCGTGGCAGAGGGGAAATGCTACCGCAAGGCCGGTCCGGATATAATTAGTCTAAGGGAGTAATTTATATTTGTATTTGATAACCATGTAACTTTGTACTAATATGACTGAAACAGGATTCAAACCCAGGACCTGTGGCTTGGCAATCCAGCACAGCAAACCAAACGGGTGTTTGTTTGCTTATTTATGCATTAAAGTAACAAACAACAATATTGGATTCAAGTTTTCTTACTTAATAAATATGAATGAACAAATCATGCATGCATGCATATGCTCAAGACTATATTCCCCGAGGGGGTAGTTAGTATATTCTGAAACCTCGGAACATCCATGTTTCACTAGTACCGAAACTCTTTCCAGTGTGACGGGGAGTGAGCCCGTCTCCACTTGTAATGGACAGTAGGTACACATGCCCCGAAATTAAAGCATGCAGGTTTCCTCACTATGTTTTCCTTCACCAAAAAGCCAGTGGTGTTACAAATCATACATAAATTCCGAAAAACTCATTGGTACAAGTCAGTCTGTTTGGACGGGGATCGAACCATCGCCTCCTGCACGGCAGGCAAGGTTACTCGCTACTAGACCACCATGGCTTTTATGAACCAATCATTGTTGAAATATTCAAAAACTTGTAATAGCATAATAAATATGGCCTTTAGGATCCTACAGGTAAAAGCCTCCATTCACCTTCATTAGTTATACAGTAACATATTATAAAGTATGTAAAATATATCCTTGAAAGTTTCGACGACATAAAATCAATGTTGCGGAAAAAATCAATATTTTTCCGGTAGCGTCATACACTACCAAATAATAGCCTTATCGTACCGAAATATATCAATTTATCGAAAGGAATACATAAATAAACTAGTGTATAGTTAATTTTATGTAAAAGTACATGAATTTACCTTATAATTATCGAAACCATCTAAGTGCTCACGACTGAGGTATTTATAATTGAACATTTTCTCTGTTTTCGATCACAATTCACTCGAAAAAATTATAAACGTTAATTCAACTATACACTGTGACTTATAAATAAACAGGAATGATACATTTTAAATCAATATCAATAGGAATTTCTGCAAAAATGTTGATTTTCGTAGCGTAGGTACGCTTTTTCCATTGCATGCAATTTGCGAATGAGTGAAATTTGACATTTGAATTTTGACATAACAATGACAGATGACAGTTGAAATTAGTGTCACTGTATTTTTAATAAAAATCTACCAAAATAGCAATAAGGATCGTACAGACATCGAAATATGTATTGGACTTAGGTCTGCCACAAACAGACGGAATTGCAATCCGGAATTCCGGATCAGGATTGTGATTTTGTATAGGATTTGACAGCTCCGCAATTCCAGACGGAATTGTGGAGGGGGAAAATCCATACAAAATCGTAATCCTGATTCGGAATTCCGGATTGCAATTCCGTATGTGTGTGACGGACCTTAAGGTGGATGGAGTATAAAAATTTGAGCATATTACTTTTTGAATGACTCAAATCCATCAAAAAATTACCAAGTTAGAGAAGTTTAAATTTAAAGCTGATTTAAAACGCGCGCGGCGTGCGTTTTGACGTCATGCCCGGCCCTATTTTGACATGAGCTGGAAAAATCGAGTTATAATGAAGCAAAAGCTCAAGCTCGCTTCGCTCGCTCGCTCCTTTTTTAGACCGTACTGCACTGATCTCATTCTTCTTCTTATCGTGTGGGCAGAGCCCTGGTGTCAGAGTTTTTATCTCATTTATATTGCTGTTTAATCTCGAGCTCACTGCGCTCTCTCATGACTAGACACATTGCAGTAAAATCATGAGGTCACTTCGCTCGGTCCAGAATTCGGTGAAATCTCGAGCTTGCTTTGCTCGCTCTAGGTTTTGGATCGTACATCTTTTCATAGTATAGTTAAATCTTGAGCATGTTTGCTCGCTCCAGGAGTGCGATTTTTGGAACTCATTCGTTGAACTCAGCATTTGTAAATGTCAATATTATTATGGAGATACATAGATATATAGCATCTTTCTACTGTTGATTTGACATTCAAAAAACATACTCCAGGGGTGTGATTTTTGAAAGACAAATCAGCAGTAGAAAGATGCGTATCTCCATACATTTCCTACTGCTGAGTTCAACTTATGAGATTCAAAAATCGCACTCCAGGATTTAAATTACACTAATCTCACTATAGTGCAGTAAAATCTCGAGCTCGCTTCGCTCGCTCCTGGCTACTATTGTATCACAAAGACCTTGACACATTGCAGTAAAATCTCGAGCTCACTTAGCTTCGCTCGCTCCCAAATTTAGTGAAATCTCGGGCTCGCTTCGCTCGCTCTAGGTTTTGGATCCTATATGTCTTCATAGTGAAGTAAAATCTCGAGCTTGCTTTGCTACTTCCAGATTTTCGGTCGTAAAAAATTCGAGCTCGCTTCGCACGCTCTAGGACTTATGACACTAATCTCTTTATATTGCAGTAAAATCTCAAGCTCGCTTCGCTCGCTCCTGGCTACGATAGTATCATAAGGACCTAGATGCATTGCAGTAAAACCTCGAGCTTACTTAGCTTCGCTCGCTCCAAAAAGCAGTGAAATCTCGAGCTCGCTTCATTTGCTCTAGGTTTTGGATCCTATCTTGTTTTCATAGTGTAGTAAAATCTCGAGCTTCTTTTGCTCGTTCCAGATTTTAGGTTGTAAAAAACTCGAGCTCGCTTCGCTCGCTCCAAATTTTAGATTTTATTGCGACCGGGCGGCCAGTTGGCCGGCGCCGGCGGCTAGCGGCTCTCGCGGACATTCACATTGTTTCGTTGCGGTAAGTTTGTTTATAGACTGAATTTTAGTGTTTTTCATTTATTTTAAAGTATGTAATGAGATTATGAGGCTAATGAGGTTCATTATTTATTTTGGAGAACAGTATGTAATATCTTAAAGTATGGAAATCGGTTACGTCAAAGCGCAATCAGATAATTTACCAAAGATATACTCTTTTATGGTGGCTGACAATACAATATTTGTATGACGACATTATCACCTACCAACAAACATAGCGTTAAATTAAAACGATATGCGCAGTCGCACACACATAATTCACAGACAGACTGAGGCAACCAAGAAAGCGTGCGGGGTCATCGGATCGCGTGACGTATCAAGCGTATGCCGTATGGCACCAACTCGAACCCGTTTTTAAAACATGAGCACTAAAATCGACTAAAATCGTTGTAACTTCGTCATTTGTTATCCGATTTCCATATTTTTTTTCACAAAATACCTTTATTGTTTTTGATGTTTCTATAAATTGCATACTTGGTTCAAAACGAGAATGATCCTCATTTTAAAGTTAATTTATTGCCAGTAGGACTCCATTGCAGGGTAAAGGCCTCATCTCGCAAATAATGTTGAGAGGCTGCCTCGGATCTAGTCTAATAGGAGTTGTAGCCACCGATTATTATTGTCTAGTAACGCATCGAGAAACCAGTGAAGGTCACGAGACGTGGTGTAGCTTGATGTGTCGCCGTTTGTAAATATTACATTTCGAAATCGTCTGTCAGAAAATCTACCATTAAGCACACATCAATATCAAAATAAATATGAAGTGCGATTTTTGAAAATCATACGAGCGAATTGACAGTAGAAAGATGCATAATCTCCATAGTAATGTTGACATTTTCTGCTGCCAAGTCGCTCGTATGATTTTCAAAAATCGCACTTATGGACAAATATCACATTATGATCTAAGTTGGATCTAAGCATGTTCGGGCTCTCCGTAGCACCATCTAGCGATCCCCTAGAATATTACTGAAAAACACGCATTATTGAAAACTACCAAAAGATATAAATTAATACTGTGGCCACACCGTAAAAATTGTTTTTTAAAAATGTTTGGCCAAATCAGCCCGATTGTTTAATTTATTTTATTTTACATTGCATTATGCATTGCTTCCACATGCAGTCTGCTTCCAGTTTAGTTCTTAGCAAAAATGAATTATTATTAGCGTTTAGCAAGATTTGATTTGAGCACAATTTTATTTTCAAACATTACCTCAATGACATTAGTAAACAGCATTACCTACGATGTACCTACTAAAATAAAAATTCTGCGTAGAACGGAGACTTTATGTTCAGTTTGTTTTCGCCTTGAAACGTCACTCAAAAATCAGCCAATGGAATCACTTCCCTTTAATGGAATTCGCTTCTGATTGGTTAATTATTACTAATGCAGTAAAAATGTCGCTAACGAAATCGAACTGACAAAAATTACGACGCGAGAGACGAAACGAAATGGATCAGCCTCAATAATTATTAAAACTTTTGATATTTTACAATGTTGCGTTGCTAATAAAGTGCCTAAATGTTTTGAAGATTCTTTTTCTAGAATAAGTGTTAGTGAATAAATGCTTTCGAGATGTCGAAAAACAAAATAGCGGCTAGGATCGACAGTCAAAATGTTGAAGTCAAAACTAAGGTGGGAGCCAATTTCTAATTTTCTTACAATAAAACAATAGTCACGCGAGTTTTTACCTAGTAATTGTTTCTTATATCTTCCTAATTATGCCGCAGACTTCAGTCGCTGTTTTAGGTTGAATAACTAATGATATCTTACTTAGAATGAATGTTTTAAAAAAATGAAAAAAATCATGCAATTATTCTTTACCGTAATTTTGCCGCATTGTACAATAAAATCCAAAGTTACTCCGTACGTTAATTCTACACCTATATTAGACTAAGTATGGACACAAATAATAAGTACTATTTTTCCAGTAATAAGAGTAAAATTCACTAGAACCACAGTATAAGAAAGAGTAGTACATACAGTACAGACACTCCCTGTCCCTCACAAATTTTTAACTCGCCCCTGATGGCAAAATGGTGGCAGAAAACATGGTTTCGGTCACAGTAAAATGAATGATTTACGTGAATATTTTCAATGAGAAAAATCGGTTATATAGGGTGAAATTGATATCATTAGCATCCTTTTAAACTCAGAGTCTACCCATCAAACTGAACAACTTTTACTATGGAAGCAAACCGATCGGAGCAAAAAAAAAATCTGTTGTTGCATACATTTGTGTCGCGAAGGCATTGCATGATACTATGACATGATAGACATGGAAATATGTAATAATTCCATGTCTATCATGTCACTAGAGCTTATTGCAATTTTAGAGGCAATTTCATATGTAGAGTCATTACATAAATTAAATGTTGTCATTTATAGTGACAGCGCAAGTGCTCTACAGCACATAGCTCGATGCACCTCTGGAAACAGAGGTGTTTCGATAGCTTATAAAATTTTGTGTAAATTGGATGAATTGGTTTCGTGTGGAGTTACAGTTGTGCTACAATGGATTCCGTCACACATCGGGTTAAAGGGTAATGAGAAGGCTGACTTGTTGGCAAAGCGAGCAATATCAGAAGGCTGTGTTTTAAATATTCAACCACATTTTTCAGAAGTACTACCTAAATTTAAAAATATGTGTCTCAAGATGTGGAAAGAATATTTTGATGAAATATCTAAAGAAAAAGGAATTTGGTACAAAACAATACAAAGTCAGCCTCCTCACATACCTTGGTTTACCCTAATTAAGGCCAGTAGAAAAATTGTTGTTATGGCACATAGGCTTCGTAGTGGACACATTCCACTAAATAAATTTGGCTTCATGATGAAAAAGTGTAGTTCACCTAACTGTGAGGAGTGTGGAGTGGTCGAGGACGTTCATCACCTGTTAGTGGAGTGTGTTCGTTACGAGCAGGCTCGAATGACACTGATGAGGGAGCTTGGAGTGAATAGGCTTGATGTGGGTATGTTTCATGACATCCTAGCATCACCAAGTTCTGATGCTGCTAGGAAAGTGTTCGCCTTTGCAAACTCATCAGTGTCTCGTTAAGTAAATTAGAATTAAGTTAGAGTAGGTAAAGTCTACATATAAGGTACGATGGGACTGACATGTACAAAATGTATAAAAGTACCTTAAAAAAAAAATAGATTAAAAAAAAAAAAAAATACATTTGAGTCGAGTAGGCATTGCAGTTTAGTATGGAACAGCAGACTTTTTTTGCTCCGATCGGTTTGCTTCCATAGTAAAAGTTGTTCAGTTTGATGGGTAGACTCTTCTATTCTATTTTTGTTTAATGGCGTTTCCTTGGTGGATTTTGCCAATATCTAGTTTAAAAAGAGCAATTAGTGCTTGACGTTGTACGGTAATGGATATGGCGATCTCAAAGCCCTGTTTTTATACAAAAACACACTCGAAACCGCCATAAAATGGCGGAGCCGCGTGGCTACCTAAATCGCGAGCCGAACGACAGACGTCCACTCGAGAGCCCTCCAGCCACGCGACTCCGTGTAGACTCTTAGTTTAAAAGGATGCTAATGATATCAATTTCACCCTGTATAAATACAGACTGAAATTAACGAATAACTCGTTTCTTCACAGTTTGACGCAGAATTCCGTCGATTCTCGTTAAGTCGCACGGAGAAATTAAAATATGAAGATTTCAACGGGCTAATAGAGAAACTGCATAGACTGCACGACGTTGCCTTCCTCATATCATACACGGACCCCCGCGATGGGGACCTGCTGCCTATCAACAATGACGATAACTTGGCGAGGGCGCTGCTCACCGCACGCCCGTTACTCAGGGTTATTATTCAAAGGAAAGGTATGTTCTTCAAAAATATCCTTACTTTTGTTACACTAACATTTGACACTTGGCATTTGACTGTCATTCAAGCAAGTCCGTGTGGTGTCGGCTAAGAATAGCACCACCCTATTTCCTCCAGTGGGTGTCGTAAAAGGCGACTAAGGGATCTACCAAAGGATGGGCAATGGGCAGCAGCATCCTCTGAGTACACACATTCAATCCAACTGCGAAGTCTGTGTAATGTCGGCTAAGAATAGCACCACCCCATTTCCTCCCATGGGTGTCGTAACAGGCGACTAAGGGATCTACCGGAGGATGGGCAGCAGCATCCTCTGAGTACACACATTCAATCCAACTGCGATCGCCAACCCGCCTGCCAAGCATGGTGATTATGGCAAATCTCCCCATTTTGTGGGAGGCCTATGTCCACTAGTGGATGTCTATCGGCTGATATGATGATTATTTGACTGTCATTATCCTCCAAATATTTTCGCGTTGTTTTTAAGAGAAGGTATAAAATATTATAATGCAGTCATAAAACTCGTTGAACCCTAGTAATTGTAACAGTGTTAAAGAAATTATACCTTTACTTATAAATAAGGTGAAAATATTTGGGGAGGGTCATGACAGAGTTCACCCTATCAGAAACACACCCTAATACATTATGATGACACTCTGACCCATAACATTGGCTGTCACAGCTTTTATCTTGTTCATTCACATGCAAATAGAAAGGTGTGATAGTGCTATATTGCTAAACTTTTTCTCCATGTAACATAAAATTTACCAATGGGTGTTGTAAAAGGCAACTAGTTCCTTCAGGCATTGTCTATATCTCTCACCATGTGACATCATCCGACCCTCCCTCTGATCGTATCGGTCTCCCGTTCCACCTATCTTAGTAAATTAGGCCACCGGGGCTCAATGTATGTGGTCCATGCGCTATAGGCCACCTATCTTCAGCTATTTTAATTTTATCAAAGGGGTCATCAACTAGCTAGAGTGTGCATGTGTTTAGCAAAGTTCCAAATTATCCTGCAATTCCTCTTCATAATTAAGCAGTCAAAATGACTATGACAATTCATTCATTTAATATTATTTTATTGTTTATTTATTCATTCATTTTTCATTTATTTTTAATTATTTATTCATTCATTTTATCATTTATTTTTCATTATTTAGCCATACATTTAGTATTTATTCTTGAATTTTTTGTGTTTGGTTTGAATAAAGTATAATATAATGTATTCATTCATTTAAAATATTTGCTACGTCACACATTGTTCTGGCTTAGGAAGTTAATTAGCATTGAATGTGACACTATGATTATAATTTTACTAACAACTGTATCATAAAGTCCACGACATAACATAAGACTGAGATTAGCTTACTTATGTTTTACTTGTCATAATTAGATGGCATATTTTGTTCTAGTAGGAGTTCTCTTAAATCAAGCCATTATCAACCTTATTATTTTGTTATAAGGTTTTTGTGAATGGATTTCTAATTTTCATATAGCTTCGGATTTGTCAATATTCTTCTTATCGTGTGGGCAGAGCCCTGCAGGTCTAGTATGATTTCTCTACACGCGCGCGACGCGCCTTCGCTGCATACAAAATTACCTGTTCCCGCGCTTTTCGGAGAGTGAAAGCCGCGCTTGCCGCGACTTGTAGTATGGCAAAAAGCCGAGTCGCGCCCAGGTAGAGAAATCATGCTAGAGGGTCTAGTGTCAGAGTTTTTTCAGACCGCCTTACGGCCTCTGACGTGGTTTTTATGTAACGACTACCACCAGAGATATAGTAGCCGTCAAGTAGTTGTCAATATTTATAAAGAAAGAGAAAAGCTCGAGTCTATGTGATTAAGTAAGAGCAAATCCATATGTAATAAAAAAATATAATAATGGATAACATACTTTCTAATTAGTATGAATATGTCCTAGGACATAGATAACAAATTCTGATTCTAATCGTGGCTCCCACAGAACATTATAAGAGGGGTTAGAAATGCAAAGTAGCGCTTTTACTTCGGAGACGACTGTCGTCATTTGTCTCGAGAGCGAGAGCTCAAGCTGCTACAACTACTCATACCCTCTCGATCGCACCACGCTGCGCGCCTTATGGTGTTATTCAAATCATTGCATAACCTGTGGCGATTTATATCCTTAGCGATAGCCAAGCAGCTCTCAAAGCCTTGGACTCCTATTATGTGGGCTCCAAGCTGATCCTAAACGGAGTAAAGACCCTCAACAGGCTTGGTCTTCACAATACCGTAAGATTAGTTTGGGTTCCGGGACATACCGGCGTCCGGGGTAATGAGAATGCTGATGAGTTGGCGAGGGCTGGGTCAGAGCGAAAGATGGTTGGCCCAGAACCAAGTGTGGGAATCCCGGCATGCAGTATAAGAATGGCCATTAGGGAGTGGGCTGATAAAACACACAAGCTGGAGTGGTATAGCCTTACAGGTCTACAACACTCCAAGAAATTTATCAGCAATGCGACAGCTCGTGTCTCAAAGTTCATACTGAACAATAGCAGGAGCAAGGCTCGTGCCATCGTCGGAGCCCTCACTGGTCACTACGCCACAGGCACGATAATGCACAAGATGAAACTCACCCTGGATCCCAGCTGCCGAGCGTGCGGAGAGGATGAGGAGACCATGGAGCATATCCTGTGTGACTGTGATGTCTTGGCGGCAAAGCGCATGTGCCTCCTCGGTGATGGATATCCAAAACCGGGAGACCTAAGGCTTCTTCCCCTCAATGGTATTGCCTCCTTCATTGACCACGTGTTTGAAGGGTGAAGTAAGCAAAAAGTATTGGGGCTAACACAAAAGATCCCACTGGGTCGAAGTGTTGCTGGCTTTCCAGCCCCCACAATAAGATAAGATAAGATAAGAACCTGTGGCGACGCGTTCCACGCCTACTTTGCACTTCTAACCCCTCTTATAATGTTCTGTGGTGACGATCATTATTCTAATCCCCAGTTTAAATAGCAATTGTGCTTGACGTTGTTCTGTAATCGATATTTCGGATATCTCAAGGATTGTTTTTATACAAAAACACACTAGATCCACCATAAAATGGCGGAGCCACTTGGTCACCTAACCCGCGCGCGAGCGAAACACGTCCGCCCGTGAATCCACTAGCCACGCAACTCCTATTCATTCCTAATTATTCATTAACTTGCAATAAAGAAGTCAATATGTTATCAATACAATTCTCGCGCGTAGACATCATGCTAGAGGGGCTGGTCACAGTAATTTGCCAACGACCAAACTGCCAACCAAAATAATAATTGGTTAATGTTTCGTTGAATACAGTCAGCGTCACGCGTCAGTTCTTCAGAGCTTTATGTAGTTGACTGTACCCAGTGCACCGTGAATTTTAGTTTAATTAGTCTACATTTTTTTATAGTAAAGGACTCAATATTCTTTTGTTTTATTTAGCCTGTTTTGAGTCCCAATGCTGGGCAACGACCCTCCCTCTTCTCAAATCCTCCCTATGTAATGCAATCTCTGGCCAACCCTTTAGAAAGTTATTCAAGTCATCGCTCCATCTCCCTCGACGTCGGCAACCGTCTTGTGGAACCCATTCTGTGGCCATCTTGGTCCACCTCTCCGGATGCATGCAGCAGACATGTCCCGCCTAGTCCCACTTCAGTTGAGCTGTTTTAAGGCCTCGGTTATACCAGTTCCGGAGTGCAGATCTGTGCTTTGTACACGATCTGTTAATTTAACACCAAAATTTTCTAATAAGTCGTATAACAGTTAATACAGGGTGTAAGAAAAAGAATCATAAGGGTTGAACCTCATCTGGCAGCACCGCATCGCCTTTTTCCGTCGCTCTATCCTTTTCTGTCACTCAGGATCGTCATTTGCTAGAGCAAATAAGGAACGCGACCGCACGCCGCAGCACCGCCGCGTTCTTATTTGCTCTAGCAAATGACGTTCCTGAGTGACAGAAAAGGATGGAGCGACGGAGAAGGCGATAGGGTGCTGCCAGGTGAGGTTCAACCCTTATCCTTTAAACCACATAGCAGATTTTTTTTGTTCCGATCGCTTTGCTCCCATAATAAAAGTTGTTCATTTTGATGGGTTGAGTATGCGGTTTAAGGGTTAATGATACTTTTCCTTACAACCTGTATATTACCGTGCTGTGACAGTCGGTCTAGTGGCGAGTAACCATGCCAGCCGTGCAGGAGACAAAGGTTCTGTCCCCGTCCAGACCGACTTGCACCGAGTTTCAAGTTCCAACAAAGAAAAAACAACAACAGATCCCTTTCTTATTCGTGAAGTCTTGCAGACACGTAGCTGATGATGATGACGTCTCAGTGACGTATCCTGCTCATGGCATGATCTACAACAAAGATTGTAATTAAACCGTACAGATCTAATGGCTACCGTATTTAGATGCAAGCACTGATGCGTATCAATGCAACAGGTTGCAAGTTATTAAGTTGTAAACAGTAGCGATTATAGTCAGGCAAGTTTGTGTACGACCGTCTCGCGGGGTACTGGCGTTGGAGGAGGCGAAGTACTCTAGATGTTTAGACGGACTTTATAGAGCTGTGCGCGGTGCCTAGACCGCATAATATATGCTTCCATCCATGTATGGGCGAATGAATAGACAGTGTGCATTACCTTGAGTGAAAATCTCAAATGCGAGGCCGTATTACAGATAACTAAATAGTTACTACGTAACAGATCTATACATCACTCCCTTTGACGCGCGAAAATGTTATCTCGGGTGCTTGACTTAGCATTGTTATTACGTCGACGTTTTGTCCGACGCATAGTTTACGATGTTACGATGCTTATCGTGCCTGAGCATACCCTGCATTTGGCCTAAGGAAACCAGGAATTTCCTGTAGGTATACTATGGTCTAAGAGGTATACATAATTGACCAGCTAAGTCAAGACAGTAGAGGAGAAGAGACAGGATTGGCGAATACTCCAGCGACAAGAGTGTAAATAACATGATGATGAAGTGTTCGGGAGTCAGGGTGCGCCTGGGAAGGCATGCAGGTGACAGCCGCTCTTGGCACTCTCATGGGGATGGGGTCGGTCGCGAATGTGTTAAAAATACGCGTTTCGCTCACCGCTCGCGCTCGTAACTTGAAGTAAATCGGAGCGCGCGCGGTGAAGTCTTTATATTGTATTTGTTAACAAGTCTCGTGTCATGGTCACGGACAGCTAGTTATACCCACTACATATGATCCATTATGTGTTATGTCCATGTATAACATGTTAATTATGGAGGTATTTTGTTAGTAAATACTCTGACTACGCCGTCTTTTCTAAGCCGGAACGGCATAGAATGCACCACCGGATTTCTACGCGTGGGTGTCGTATGAGGCTACTAAGGTATAAGGTTTTTAATGTAGTGGTTTGTGGTATTCATTCTTCAAACTCGGAAAGGCTAGCCGCCTATCATCACTTTACATTTTAAACTAAACTACATTTACGCTCGCTGTGGGTGGGCGCAGGGTGATTCGAAAATATTCTGGTTTACCTATTTTGGGCATCAGTCTTACACGATTCTATCTGTACATATTTATTGTAAGTTCCTATAATTTTTGCTTGTGGAGAAAATTTTAATGATTTTGTATTTGTTATTGTAACCTGAAACCTACAATATGCTTAAATTGAGCCTTGCTGCATACTAAAAAAGATAAAATATCATGGGAATGGTTAGACACATAAGGTTCACAATCGAATGCGAGACATGAATCGCGAAAGAGAAATAATCACAGAGATTCGATACATATTATCTAGTCTTATTTAAAGTACCCGAATCTAGCTCTAGCTTAAATGTGTTATAATTATATTTTGGAGTTCTTCAGTCAAACTGAACAACTTTCGCTTCTGGACTCAATTATGGGATTTTTCTTTTCGCGATTTAAATTTTGGACCCATAGAGAATTTTTTTAGTTTGACGATTGGATTATCCCCATAAAAATCCAGCATATTAACCAGCAAAGCCAATAAAATTTCAGCATATTTAAGAAGGACGCTATAGAATACATTATTAGGTATAAGTTCAGATACAAATATCCACGACTTAGGTACAAACATTCGTATTCACCTTACAATTATTTGACCCTTGAGGGATTCGAATCTGCGACCGGTTCAGCATGCAGGATTTAATATCAACCGAACCGTCGGGCTCCCACATGTAGGAATGTAATGTAGGTATCTAAACCTACATTACAATAGTAAAGTGAATAATCAAAACACCTGGTAAGCTGTAGAGTTTATGTTTCTCCTATATTAGGAAACTTGTTTAAATTCCATTCATAGAATTGTGGGGACTTGTCACAGATGTAAACACCCACAAGTTATAGCAAAGATGCCAACAGATGGCGATACCGTCGCTCTCGGAAAGATGCTCCATACAAAGACAGCGTTCATCGTAAATACGTAACTCGTAACCTTACTACACATAAGGTTCACAATCGAGTGCGAGACATGAATCGCGAAAGAGAAATAATCACAGAGATTCGATACATATACAAGGTCCAACTAAGAACTGTTGGACCACGGCCGGTCCCCAGGCTTCACACATAGCCTGGTGGAAGATCTTCCCGTTTCAATGGAGGAACATTCCCAAGTAGCACCTCCATAGAATCATTCAATCATAAGGTACACTTGGCTAAGAAAGTGGTCTATTTGTTTTGACAAGACTTCCTAGCAAATGAAAGAAGCACAGTATAAGGGTGCTTTTCCACCAAAGCTATTCGAGAAACTTAAGTTGTGAGCGCGGAAAAATACACATAAAGAATTGCCTCATGTTCTTAGCCTGGCACAGCGTAGCTCTGGTGGAAAATGGCTGAGCAGAGCGAGGTTTTTTACATACAATGTGAGCTAAAGATGCATGCGATGGATGCAAACGATATACAGGGTGTTACAGAAGTAAAAATAAAAATTGAAAACTTTTAAGGGGTGGTTTAGTTAGACAATCAAACTTTCACTATGGGACCAACATCGAAATCGCGGAAAAAAATTTTTTGTCCCATACATTTAGCTCGAGTAGATCTGTAGTTTAGTATGGAACATCGCAAACGCATCGTATCATGGCGATTATGGCAAATCTCCAGTGGCCAATGTCTAGCAGTGGACGTCTCTCGGCTGGTATGATGATGATGAGGATATTTTTTTTCGCGATTTCGTTATTGGTCCCATAGTGAAAGTTGTTCAATTTGATGGTCTTAACCACCCCCTTAAATGTTTATTTGTATTTTTGTAACACCCTGTATGCGTGCGACTTATATTTATATTGTGACAGTCAAATTATTATTAATATATTTATTTTAGTATTTCTAAACTATAGAAAACTCCAAAACCTCTTTGTATTGTCCACAGGAGACAGCCTGGAAGAGTTGAACGGGTATGGGACGATGCGACCCCGCAACATAATCTCGTCGATACTCAGCGGCACACCGGCGAAGAACAAGGGCCTCGCTATATCAAATCCTCACGATTTTAGAATGGTAAGTAGGTATATTTAAGCAGTTCTTTTATTTTAACAGCAATGTTCAGGAAGGGTGTAAAATTTAATGCGTTACATATTAAAGGGGGTGCTTCAGACCATCAATATCACTTTTAGAGCTGTGTCCGCGGGGCGTTTTGTTCAAAATTCAATAACTTTGTAATTACAAGACTGATTTTCAAAATTCACAGTGAAAGTGATCAGTAAATCATGCAGAATAACTTGACGAATATATTATTTTTAGCTAATTTGCATTAGCTTTACTGTTCCGTCCGATTGAAGAAACGCACTAGAAGAACATTTTTCAATGTTGGCTAAGGGTTGAACCTCATCTGGCAGCACGGCATCGCCTTTTTCTGACCGCCGCGTGCGATCGCGTTCCGTCTATCTTATTTGCTCTAGCAAATGACCTTTCTGAGTGACAGAAAAGGATGAAGCGACAGAAAAAGGCGATGCGGTGCTGCCAGATGAGGTTCAACCCTAAATGTCTAAAAATATAGCTTCAAAATCATTGTTTCTACTTGCAGGTATCAGCAATAATAGATGTAGACATAGTACCAGAAACGTGTAGGAGGGTGAAATTATTGAAACACGGCTCCGACCGACCGCTAGGATTTTTTATTAGGTAAGTTCAAATAAGGTGGATCGACGACCTGGTGTAGGCGGCGGAACCCGTTGGATGAGGGCAGCGCAGGACCGGACGTTATGGCGATCCTTGGGCGAGGCCTGTGTCCAGCAGTGGACGTCCATCGGCTAAGATGACGTTCAAATAATATCAAATATTTATTTTGCATGTTTGTGCTGATGCTGAAGTCCTGCTAATCAGATTCTTACCAATAAGTTTTTAGGATCTTATGTACGACTCTTTTATAAGTATAGATTTGTATAAATATCACTGGCTTTTCTGTGAAGGAAAACATCTTGAGGAAACCGAGATGCCTAATTTTAGAGGCGTGTCTTTGGGTCACTACTCGTCAGTATGGACAACGTTTTGAATATGCTATATTTTTATCTCTGTTATAATTTCTGGAACTACTAAACTGATTCTCTTTTTTTTTTCACTAATACAAAGTTGCACTATCCCTGAGTAATAAAGGCTATATAAATCACATATCCACGCTGCCGAAGTTGCAACTATGGGGCATTTGCACTTTTAGGCATCACGATTCAGATCTTATTTTTATACCAACACCTCTGCCTTCTAGATGACTAGACATTGTGTCTATTGAGAGAAGAACTGAATCGTGACTCGTATAGGTGCAATTGCTCACTAGTTGCAATTACCAGATAGTTTTTTAACCCGTGTATCTATTTGTAATTTCCAGAGACGGCACATCAGTGCGCGTAACACCGAACGGTCTAGAGAGATCTCCGGGTATCTTCATATCGCGGCTGGTGCCGGGCGGTCTGGCGGAGTCCACCGGCCTGCTGGGGGTCAACGACGAGGTGCTCGAGGTCAACGGCATCGACGTCTCCAACAAGAGCCTCGACCAGGTGAGGGCATACTGACTGACTAGAATCTAGACAGGATCTATCTAGACTCCAGATAAATCCCCTGATCCTTTAGCCACTCAAGATCGAGATCTCCTCCGTGCTGATTATCACCTCGCTTACTGATGCCTTAGTGAGTATATCTACAGTTGCCTGTCCTCGTCGGATTCGGTGGATAATTGGCGCGCCGACATTATTAACGGGAGACCGGCGCGCTGTTTATCATCTGGGTCTACTGATGGCTCTGTGAGTGAGAATCAACAGTTGCTTGTCCTCATCTAATTTGCTGGATAACTGGCGCGCCGGCTTTACAGGCGGGCACCGGCGCGCTAATTATCATCTGGGTTTACTGATGGCTCAGTGTGTGAGTGTTCTCTACAGTTATCTGCATCCAGAGAGATTGTCAGGTATCTTTCCTCCAAAAAGAGCTTCGATCAGGTGAAGAGCATACAAACGCCATCATCAGCCTACGAAGTTTGGTATTTTATCTCAAACGCATTTGTGCTTTGTTAGACACGTTGAACAGATGGTCCCGGATAGTGGATAGTTTACAATCTATTGCCCCACTACGAAAACACACAATAAATAGCCGACATTGGGGAGAAAACCACCAGATTAAAGTAGGAATGCGTCGGCCAAGTCTATCGAATGCTCCAAGAGACAAAGAAGAAAAGTCGTTGCCGTCCAGGTCGAAGTAGCCAGATCTTTCAGATCAGAGATAGTTAGAAAATTATTGGGAAGACCTTTGTCCAGGCGAGAGAATGATGTAGGCGAAAAAAAATTGAACTTTCTTATTGTAATTTTCCTAATATGACCATTATAATTTTCCAGGTGACAGACATGATGGTGGCAAACTCCTCGAACCTGATAATAACGGTGCGGCCGGCTAACCAGCGCGCCGGTCCTCCGCCCATCGAGCCGGCGCGCACCTCACAACCCTCCAGCGAACCTGACGAGGACAGGTAACTAACACACTCACTGAACCATCAATAGACACATGATAACCAAAGCGCCGGTCCCACGCTTATAAAAAGCCGGCGCGCCAGTTATCCAGCGAACCTGACGAGGGCAAGTAACTTTCACACTCATATTTCTACATGTACTTTACATTTTCGGGCATAGGCCCACCACTCATTCCCACCGCTGTAACTCCTGTAAGCCAGGATCAACAGCGGCGACCATTCACAACACTAGACAATGAAGTCCAGCGAGCCCGGGAGATGACTCTAATCTGTCTTGGAACTCGCAATGAATTAATCGAAGAAGATAGGAAGAGTAGGAAAAAGAAATATCTGACTTCCCTCCACTGCAAACGGGAGACAGCAATAAGAAAAAAACATGGCTATTAGAGATTCAATTCCAGAGATCATTTATTATTATAAGAGATAAGTGTACTTTTTGCAACCATCAGCAGCAAGGCTGATTCAGTGTTTATGGGGTGTAGAGCATCTCTGTGATGGGGACGGACCAGGTCTGCCTGCATAATCCAGTTGGTTTAGGAGTTACAGACGTTTAAAGGTCAGTAAAAAATTAACGATCAGCTTCAAGGCTGATCTTATGATATTATTGTAGTATGCACTGTAGCTATGTGAACAGTACAAAAACTGACATAGTTCATCAGTTGGTTTAGGAGCTACAGCCGTTCAAAGGCCCGACCTTTGAACGGCTGTATCTCCTAAACCGACTGGCAGTTCATGTCAGTTTTTATACTGTTCACATAGCTACAATAACATACGATCAGCCTTGCAGCTGATCGTAAATTTTTTACAGACCTTTAATCATCAATAACTCCTAAACCGACTGGAGAGGCAGAGGCAATGCAGAGCTATGCAGGCAGACCTGGTCCCATCCCCATCACAGAGATGCTCTACACCCCATAAACACTGAATCAGCCTTGCTGCTGATGGTTGCAAAAAGTACACTTATCTCTCGGAATAATAATTTTGTACTAGACCCGGCGTCCATAGTATTCCACGTCCGTCAATGCATACATACATTAATTTAATTTCACGTTGTCCCCAGGTTCGACCAAGACGAACAAGACGAGATAGTAGACTTAACGGCGGTGACCCTCGAGGAACCCGAGCCAGCCTTCATTCCCGCCAAGGACGACGGTCAGGTGCTACATCTCTAGTACATAGATATTATACTGGCGAGGTTCAGGGCTGGCACGAGTCACGTTGGGTAACTTAGCCGCTGAGATCTGTGAGCGTTTGTACTGGCATGCGGACAGCACGCAATTTGCGTATATTGCTAATCACCATGGTAATTGAAATGCGGTTAGATAGATGGATAAACGGATAGCACGCATGTTATGCGTGGCGTGCGTGTTAGGCGTGTGTATATTGCTATATTCGATGCGTCAGTACAGTAGGCAATATTATACTAACCATGCGATGTAATCTTTTACTGTCATGTGGATTTGCATGCGGAATAGTACGCAATTTGCGTACATCGTTACATTCGATGTGTCAGTCAGTTACGCAAAGCATGCAACTAAGGGCTCTTACTGATGAGCGACACCCCGCGGTGGCCGTGTGTCTCAGAGGGTCGCGCTCATAGACTTTACGGTCGCCGTGGGTCGCGCGACCCTCTGCGACCGCAAAGTGTCGCACGTCCGTAAGCGCTCTAATGCGTTTTACTGTCATGCGGAGATAACACGCAATTTGCGTATACAGGGTGAAATTGATATCATTAGCATTCTTTTAAACTTAAGAGTCTACCCATCAAACTGAAAAACTTTCACTATGGGAGCAAACCGATCGGAGCAACAACAAAATCAGCTGTTCCATAACTGCAATGCCTACGCGACACAAATGTATGCAACAGCAGCTTTTTTTTTGCTCCGATTTGTTTGCTCCCTTAGTAAAAGTTGTTCAGTTTGATGGGTAGACTCTTAGCTTAAAAAGATGCTAATGATATCAATTTCACCCTGTATAATGCAGCTAAGTTATTCAACGTGCATTAAAGTCAGTTTCCCTTAAAATGTGAGTAAAAGAAGCAATTATAAGAACATTCCAATATAATGAGTTAAGAGAAGTGTTATTAATGGTGCAAAAATTTTATACGTCCTAGATTTGAGTGATGTCAATCAGATTTAAACCTTAAGTGTCAGTAATAAGTATCGGAATGCAATGTTCAATAAGCCAATCGGTTAACTACATTCCAAAGTATGCCTTATTAGAGCAGCGTGAGTGTCAAAATAGTATAGAATTTAGAATGTCAAGTAAAGACATGCTAATGCGGTGAAATATTACATACTTGCAAACTTGTAAAGGTTGAACTATGTGGATCGAAATTATCAAGATAACTAGCGTTAACCCGCGACTTCGTCCGCACAAATTTTATACCAGATTTTAAGTCAGATCATAAGCTATCAAGCAAAAAAGTTTCATCAAAATCAGTTCAGTAGTTTTTGCGTGATGCTCGCACAAACCAACAAACAGACAGACAAAAAAACCAAAAATTGGTTATTTGGAATCAGGGACACCTAAAAACCATAAGTAATCTTTTTTTGTAAATATCTTCAATGTACAGACACACTTCTGTTACAGTTTTATTTTTATATTATAATAATTTAGATAGATTATTTTCCAACAGGCACCTCTACATTTTTGTTGTTTTATCGATGGTGGCATGCTAGGCCCACCACGGTTAGCATGCCACCCACGACAAAGCGTTTAAACGAGAAAAACCTCATGCGCGCTCTTTCTAGCATACGTAAAATAATAAAGATGGAGGCACATCTCGATTTTTATAGTTTTCTCGGGGGTGGCATGCTAGGCGGACTGGTCGAGTACAATACATACATACAGGGTGTTTAGTTGCATTACTTTAAGGGATGATTGTACCCATGCTGCTGAACAACTTTCCCTAAGAAACCTACAGGAAAATCGCAAAAAGAAAGTTTTCATACAAACGTTCAATCAACTGATTGCATGTAATATGGAATTTTTTTTGCGAGTTTCTTATAGTTTTTTAGGAAAAGTTGTTCAGTATCATCGGTACAATCACCCCTCAAAGTAATGCAGCTGTTTACCCTAACACACTGTATAATAAAAAAAAATTATCATGGTAATTATTGAAAATTAATTACGAAAGTTCAGAGGTATTCAACCTTTACAAGTATGCATGTATTAATATTTACATCTATTCTGTGTATTATAAATACATAAAAATCATGCTTACGTACTTAGTTTAAAATTTATTAATTTTAAGAGAAAAATCTGTATCGTTGTGCCTAAATTTTTACATGAAACAAAATCATTTTTTTGTATAAAATGACATATCATTGCTGAAATCGGCTCAATTATTAGTGTCAATGTTATTTAATAACAAAAAAAATATACAGTATCATTAGTACATCATGCATTATTAAAATATAATTATTATACACAGTGTTAAAAATAAACGTAAAACCTGAAAAACATACAGGGTGTAACAAAATACACTAGTAATATTTAAAGGAGTGGTTCAGACCATCGAACTGAACAACTTTTACTATGAAGCCAAAATAAAAAAAAAACAGTTAAAAACCAGCTGCTTTATACAAAACTGCAGTACCGAATCGACTCAAATGTATGGGACAGCTGATTTTTTTTTCTTTTCGACGTTTCCATATTGAACGTTGTTGGTCTAAACGACCCGTTTAATATTACTAGGGTGTTTATTACATGCTGTATAAAAAAATTGCCTTTCTTCCTGTAAACTCGTCAGGTTTTGCGTTTATTTATTTAACACCCTGTATTAGTTATTCTAGATATGATTGCACTGTTATTGACTGTAACTACCTATAATTATTTGTATCATTCCATTTTGATGAAATTATAATTAATTATCATAATTTTAGTACGGACAATAAAATTAATCTATAAATTTTATATTAGAACCGTTTAGAAAAACTAATAAGAAAGTTATGTTTTCTACACATGTTATAATTATAGTGGCATACGAATCTGCATAAAAAGTCACTAACGTATGAAGCAAGTTTCTAAAAATATTATTTGCTAGATCGCGGTTTGTGGTGCCTATCGAGCATGGAATTAAAATCAATATTATATCGTAAGAACTTCGCCTTTTTCCTCTGTCGAACGCTACTACTTTCAATTATTTATCGCAATATCCTTCGAAGTTATATTATATTGCTCGGAAAGAAACGTGTGTTCGTCACCGTCACTTTTCACAACTGCATTTCCATAAAAAGCGAGGCAAGACTGAATTTGATTCCATGTCAAAAATGTTTGTGATTTCTGATGCAATTATTGTTCCTTTACCACGATACTTCGAAAAGATCGTATAGCGATATGACGCATATGTTACAACGATATCGTTTTCGATCAAAGGAGAACGTGGTACAGAGAGGTCAATGATTTTTTATGCACATTTGTGTGATACCCGGTATAAAAGTAGTGTTTTTTCTGCACATTTTTCTGATTGGCCGTGATATTTCGTTAAATTAAATTCCTTCAACTGTAAACATTCCTTTTCTAAAAAGACTAATAGAAATTTAGAGCTTTCTATCATTATAATTAATATGTAGATCATACAGAGTCCAACGTAATATGCTGACAGATTTTTGAAAGGATGATCAGACCATCAAACTGAACAACTTTCTCCATGTGCCATAGAGAAAGTTGTTCAGTTTGGCGGTCTGATCATTCCCTTAAGTGTCAGCATATTAAAAAGAAGGGACGTGTAAGGGACAGCCCTCCGCAAACTGAAACGGTGAACTCAGAACATCAAACTGAACAAGTTTCACTATGGAGCCTAACTCAGCAAACTCAAAACAAAAATCAGCTGTCCCATACATTTGAGTCGGGTAGGTACAGCAGTTTTGTATGAAACGGCTAATTTCTTTCGCGTTTGTTTTAGTAGAACTTATGTTCTGCCGAAATAATTTATGAATGCCAAACCGAATCCATTAGTAGATTTTTAATGAGGGCTGCGCTTAAATTATTAATATCTGTGTTAAAAATCTGAGATCCTTAGGTACAGTCAAGAGCACGTCAAGCTTGACACATTGGACTTTGTACCGTTCTTATTTAGTGCGCCATAAGCGTTACAATCGAACTGCAAGTGTAAAGATTGATGTGCTCTTGACTGTACTAAATCTGAGATCACATTATCAAATATTTTGAACATGTCTCTTATATAGACAAAATTCATATACAACTCAACTAAACAGATTATGTAATTACCCGATGCAATCGTTCGTTATCAAATCGCTACGGTGTTGTTGGCAGTTCTTAGTGATTTTTCTTTTTAATATTTCGTTAATGGAATGGAATCGAATTTCAGACAATGAATATGATGATCACAGAAACAAAATATTACTTATAAATTGCCTAGTACAGTATAGTCATAATACGTAACCGATCTTGTCAACAATATAATCGGAAACTTACACAATAGGCCTACAAAACACCGGAAACCGAGCATCTGAACTTTTCACGGCGCCGCATTTGCATGATGTTACTGGCCTCATCGTAGGATGGGTCATTGGTATTGGCACATTTCGAAACTATTATTTTATAATTTTACTCGAGTTTTTACGTCCCGAAAAATCTTATGGTTATAATTTTGAGACTTCTTATCTAAGAGCCGTATCACACAAGCAATTTTTTTTAAGTCGAAAACTAACTATTTATGCAGATATTTGCGCATACAGGGTGTTAGGGAAAACAGTTGCATTACGTTAAGGGGTGTTTTTACCCATGATACTGATCAACTTTCCCTATGAAACCTATAGAAAATTCTCAAAAAAAATGTTGCACTTTCCATACTAAATGAAGGTTTGAATAACCCTCTACTAGATCAAAGTATACTTAGTTGCGAGCTTAATTTAACTTAAGGTTATTTGTATGAGTATTTAAAGTATTGTCTAAGTTATTATTACGTAGTTTTTAAATATAAATCTATTGGTTCTTGTATATTCGGTTATCTTACCATTTTATTTACGTTTAACGGTTAATCTATACAACTATCGTTCGGTTTCGTATCGGTTTTCTCGATTCATCGCATCGCAATGGGCATATTCGCTTTTTAAACATGGCAAGACCGTCCAACATTTTGTACAGTCACCAGCAGATATATCGTAGCAAACAAGGTGGTCAAATATTTCTAAGCAGTTCTAATTTTCAATAATTTCTTTACTCATAGTCAATCAAAAATATAGGAACGCCGAGATCATCAAATATATCGACGCAGTCATGGTGGCCATAAACATCTGAACAGTTTCGGATAAAAACCTTACTCCGTTGTTTTACATGTTAATTTTAAATAACATTGTAAAGAAATTATTGAAAATTTGCTGTTCACATATTTATGACAAAATACACGTTTAGATATAATTGGTAACATTTACTGTAAATAATTTAATGAAAATTAGCACTGCTCAGAAATATTTGGACACCTTGTATGCTACGATATATCTGATGGCGACTGTACTAAAATACGTGAGTTCTGATATCCATTTTCTACTCTTTTTGGGCAATTTGTAGAATGGAAAAGAAAGTGTGGCCACAATAAAGTGGTTATAATTTTAACTCCCAAACAAAAGTATTTTGAACTAGACTACTGAATTTCAGAAAAATACGTAAAACCTTTAAAATAATGCAGGTTTTCTAGACAAACCAACAATTATGCAACTTTTAACAAAAAAAAAGAATACCTATTCCCTATTTTGCCGATAAATTATACAGTATTATGTACAAAAACATTTGACGAACATTATTGTGTATAACCTTCATTTATGTTTGCAAATCCGCATTGGGCACGCGTGGTGGACTAATGCCCATACTAATGCCAATCCCTGAGGGTAGGCCTGTGCCCTGCAGTGGGACGTTTATAGGCAGATGATGATGATGATTTTTGTTTGAGGTTCAGAATTTTTCATCAACTTTTAATGCTGACCGGTAAGGCTTTTTTTTAAAGCGGTGCGTTTTTTAATTCTCAATTATGCCAGCATCCCGCCTCTATTTTTTTTATATCGATTGTCCGTCTTCCCAACCCTACTTCCTTCGTTTTGGTTTATGGGAAAATACCGGAATAAAATTCTCAGTAAAGTGGGAATTTTTGTATATTTTGTCTTTAAGAATCTAAGTTAAAAGATATTATTAAGTAGTGTTATGAATTCGATCTTTTGAAGTATTTTTTAATCTGTATTATTTTTTTCGATCTTTATTTTCAATCAAGTGACATCATTTTTTAATATTTATCTTTTAATTTTTAGATTTATGAATTTAAATGTACTTAAGTTTTTGTTTAAAAAATTATCACACGTTGCCTTTGGAGTGTTTAAAAAAGTTTTTTTGGACTCTAAATTTACAATATTGTTTGCTAAATTGGCTCAAAAATGTGATGGTCCAAAAATGATGATGTTATAGTCAATTGATTATTACATAATTTAGCAGATATGATTATATTTACACTCTAAGCTAATACACTTGTGTTGTATGTAATAAAATATATTCTTATTTAAATTATCATTTTTATTTATTCATCCGCATCCGCACGGAAGATATGCCATGTGTGCCTACCTATATGAGTTTTGCTAACATATAAACATTTTCTTTTTCTTTACTACAATATTTTTAAAAACACGAGTGAGACAAAAAAGTTGTTTGTCCTTTTCTGCGTATGCGACAATTTTGTTTAAGTTCGTTGAAATTGCTTACAAAATAAATAAATAAATAAATAAATATCTTGGACAATGTCACACAAATTATCTAGCCACATTTAAAGTACCAGAATCTAGCCTGGACTTGTATTACGATGACTAGACAACGATATAGAATACATATATAGATACAAACATCCATGACTCGGGTACAAATATTCATATTCATCATACAAATATTTGTCCCTTACGGGATTCGAACCCGCGACCCTCGGCACAGCAGGCAGGTTCACTACCGACTGTGCTACCGGGCTGTCTACAAACTAAAACTTACTACAAACAAATTATATGCGCTACATTATCTAACCCTCCTTATTTAGGATTGGATGCTACCCTAATCTTGGCACCAAAACTAGCATGATCTAGTCTGTCACTGTATACATCTTAGCGCATTGTAATAAAGTTCAAACTCTATTGCAACTGTAAATGTAATAAATAAACATGATTTGAAGTCATAGGTGCCAATAATGTTGATGGCCATATGAGGTGGACACCTGGTCTATGTATTTGATACAGATTCAGTATTGATTTCGCTTTTGAAACGATCGATTGCTCTGATTAAAGTTTGACTACAGTTCGGATTTTGACAATATGGAAGTTTCCAATCAGGCTGAAGAAAATCGTAAGTAAATATATTCAAAACAGCGGACAACAAAAATCTTTTACTCGGAATCTAGGTACAGTCGCCATCAGATATATCGTATCATACAAGGTGTCCAAATATTTCTGAACAGTGCTAATTTTCATTAAATTCTTTACAGTAAATGTTACCAATTATATCTAAACGTGTATTTTGTCATAAATATCTGAACAGCGAATTTTCAATAATTTCTTTACAACACGAACGCCGGCGGGTCACAATAACAATAGATTTTCCATTGTTTGTCGGTCATTTGGCAGTCAAAGCCTTAAAATTAAAATGTAAAACAACGAAGTAAGGTTTTTTTCCGAAACTGTTCAGATGTTTATGACCACCTGTGACTGCATATTTGATGTTCTTTATGTTATGAGTAAAGAAATTATTGAAAATTAGAACTGCTTAGAAATATTTGACCACCTTGTTTGCTACGATTTATCTGCTGGTGACTGTACTAACTAGGTAAGCAAAAACTTCATTAAAAAGTTAGCTAACTAATTTCTTCACTACCAAAAAGAGCAAAAACCCTTATACGTAGGGTTACCTACGGGTACCCTACGGGGTACCCCTATATATTTTTTTTTCCTACTTTATAATTTAGGTAGGGGACCTAAATTATAAAGTAGGTAAATCAAAAAATAATAGCATAAAAAAAATAACATTTCAATAATAATTTCTAATGTTTAAGTCATGTATAAGTAGGTACTATTCTTTTTTCCACCGTAATACTGACTGACTGCTCTCATACGATGAAGGAAAACATCGTGAGAAAACCTGCATACGCTGAAGAAGAAATTCCGATGCGTATGTGAAGTCTACCAATCCGTATTGGCCACCTATGGTGGACTAGACCTATACACCCTCCTTGTGGGTAGGCCTGTGCCCTGTAGGCTGATGATGATGCTATTGAAGCACAAACTAGTAGGTATTCGAACATGAACTCGAAAGTTATATACTTACAGGGTGTAAAATTAAATGGTACACTTACTTAAAGGGGTGCTTCAGACCATCAAACTGAACAACATCGAAATATTGAGACCAATATCGAAATCGCGAAAGAAAAATCTGCTGTCCCATACATTTCAGTCGAGTTATGATTTGCAGTTTTGTATGGGACAGCGGTTTTTTTTCGCGATTTCAGTGTTGATTTCATAGGAAAAGTTGTTCAATTTGATGGTCTGAAGCACCCCTTTAAATAAGTGTCCCATTTAATTTTATAACCTGTATAATATGTAAAAATGTTGACATCTCGCTTCCAAGTTTCCGGTTTGTAGGCATAAACTCACGCCACCATAATCCCTTTCGGGGTTGTCAGAAACATGCTACAACTAACAACTTAGTCGCAATGCTCACATTTAGCAATTTAGGTTTCAGGATAGAATGCCGTGTCAAGTGAGAGGTGGCTAACCTTTCGCCCACATGAACACTGCATAAGAAACCTTTAATCCCTTAGTCTTCTCGTAACACCCACGGGAAGAATTGAGGTCCATTCTAAGCCGGAACCACACGGCTCCAGTTTGTGCTTTATAGAATCCCACTAATATTCTAAACGCGAAAGTTTGTAAGTATGGATGGATGGATGTTTGTTCCGCTTTCACGCAAAAACTGCTGAACGGATTTTGATGAAATTTAGCATACAGATAGACCATGGCCTGGATTAACACATAGGGTACTTTTTATCCGGGTAACGCAGACGAAGTCGCGGGCAACAGCTAGTAGCATAATATATCTGCTGATATGCCATATTGAGGTTAATTTTACAAGTATACTCTATTGAAGTAGAGTATACATTGTGCAACTAAAAGTCAGTGACTTCCTTCTTATTATAAGCGATGTAAATGCGTACGGAATCAAACCCCGGTACTAAAGATTGCAATTCTGGCTCTCTCCCAACTAAACCATCGTGGCTTGTTTTAAATTATAATTATCTATGTCATGAATTAATTTTGGAACGCGTAAATAAGACGCAAATTCAGTTGATTACCTTCAGCCAAGTACATTATCCAGAGCATATAATATACAACGTGTTAATGAATTAGCGCAAAACCTCATACACCCCAACTGATTTATAACAAAATAATTAGAATGAAACAATAATTTCATTATTTTGATAGTTAACATTTAAAGTTGTTCGCATTTTAAGTTTGGAGGCAAAAATGATTTGTTATAATTTTTATAATCTTGTTTTGGTAGTAAGTAGCGTGAGTGTACCCGTGCGGTGGGTTGACATCGGGTTCAGAAAATTTAAAATTTTGCAAACAAATTATTTATATTTAAAAAAAATTACCTATGTTGAAACCATGATAATTCGACTCTGCTCTCGATTCTAAACAAACTAATTTCTAGTTTTGCGTTAATTAATTAACACGTTATACCTATAGGTGGAATTTATACAGGGTGTAAGATTAAATGCATTACATATCGCTATGATATCGAACAGGGTGCATCAGACCATCAAACTGAACAACTTTCACTAGGTATGGAATGGTGCCAACATCGAAATCGCTGTTCCATAGAAACTGTCCATAGCTACTCGATCAAAAAATCAAAATGTATATAAAACAGGTCCTGTACCCGGACTTTCGATTTTCGAAATATCGCGATCGTTTCGGTCCGAACTTCATTGTAATAGAGTTGACATTGGAACAAAAACGATCACGCATTTGCAAAGTTTGAATGTCCGGGTAGAGGCCCAGCTGATTTTTATTTCACGGTTTCAAAATTGGTCCTGTAGTATGAGTTAGTCAGGTTGATGGTGCTTCACACCCCATAAAGTATGTAACGCATTTAAGTTTACACCCTGTATAATCAGCCTATATAGGTTCAGAAAATTTAAAATTTTGCAAACAAATTATTTATATTTAAAAAAAATTACCTATGTTGAAACCATGATAATTCGACTCTGCTCTCGATTCTAAACAAACTAATTTCTAGTTTTGCGTTAATTAATTAACACGTTATACCTATAGGTGGAATTTATACAGGGTGTAAGATTAAATGCATTACATATCGCTATGATATCGAACAGGGTGCATCAGACCATCAAACTGAACAACTTTCACTAGGTATGGAATGGTGCCAACATCGAAATCGCTGTTCCATAGAAACTGTCCATAGCTACTCGATCAAAAAATCAAAATGTATATAAAACAGGTCCTGTACCCGGACTTTCGATTTTCGAAATATCGCGATCGTTTCGGTCCGAACTTCATTGTAATAGAGTTGACATTGGAACAAAAACGATCACGCATTTGCAAAGTTTGAATGTCCGGGTAGAGGCCCAGCTGATTTTTATTTCACGGTTTCAAAATTGGTCCTGTAGTATGAGTTAGTCAGGTTGATGGTGCTTCACACCCCATAAAGTATGTAACGCATTTAAGTTTACACCCTGTATAATCAGCCTATATACGTCCCACTGCCGTGGTGCCGTGGTGATCCAGTGGCGAGTAACCTTGCCTGCCGTGCAGGAGGCGATGCTGGTTCGATCCCCGTCCAGGCCGACTCGTACCAATGAGTTTTTCGGAATTTATGTACGATTTGTATCACCACTGGCTTTTCGGTGAAGGAAAACATCGTGAGGAAACCTGCATGCTTCAATTTCGAGGCATGTATCGTACCTACTGTCCATCACAAGTGGCGACGGGCTCACTCCCCGTCACTCTGGACAGAATTTCGGTACTACTAATGAAACGTGGATGTTCTAAGGTTTCAGAATATCTCTGACTACCCCCTCAGGGAATATAGTCGTGAGCATATGCTATACGTCCCACTGCAGAGCACAGACCTAATCTCAAGGAGGGGAGGGTTACAAGCAATAGTCAACACGCGTGCTCTATTTATCAGTATTTCTCCTTCAGCGTGTGCAGGTTTCCTCACGATGTTTTCCTTCACTGGCTGAGAGCTACACAATTCATTGTGTATTCTTATGGTTTGGCATGTCATCAGTGCGGAATTGCGGATTCGAACCTGGATACCCTCATCATCTAAAGTCCATACCTCTCCGCAACATGCCACCGACACCTTTAGTTGTAGCATTTAGTTTCTAAGTTTCAACGTCACCCTTTGATCTGTAAACCATATGCACAACCATAAGTAAAAGTAACATTTTATAGTCTATCTCATAATCTTTTCATTGCTCATAAACAATCATCCAGAATTAGCAACTTCCAAAACATTATTTGAGTAAACTGCGAACATATTGACGTCACCCCTCATTCACAAGAATAAAATTGCGTCATTCGATTTGGATTTACAATTTATCCTTCGCCTCTTTAAAAAAAAAGAAACTACCGGTGTAATTTATTATCTGTAACGATTATTTTTTCACAAAACACTGGCCTCTACCTCTATCTTAAAAATAGTTACCGTTTAATTTCAAAGAAAAAAGACTCAAAGTTCAATGGCAAATCTGATGGCAATGGCAAATTTATCGTGGTCAAGGTTTGGTCTCCAGAATTAGATTACATTTTCATCCTCCAGAAATACGGAGGCTGCCAACTTCCCACCTTTCGTTTCAGTCAACACACACAAATCGAGCCAGATGGTCAACCGAGACACCGTCCGCCATTGCCATTGTGAAAAGTGCCTGTGTTAGTAATTTCGAAAAAAAAACTAAAGCGCCAATTTGAATAAAAAAATAACTTTTTAATTTTCTGTGGCAGCTAAAACAGAAGAATCCGAAGATATGGATAACGAAGTCTACGAAGTCTTCACAAGATTCGAAAACATCACGGAAGAGGACGACAAAAACTTGGCCGGTGCCAAAAAGGAGTTTAGAAATCAATTATCAATTATAATCCCAGAAAATCCCTTCCCAGAAATCGAAGTGGACGCTTACCCGCCTTTAAAATTCTCGTGGGTTATCCCCAAAAAATTAGCAGCGATGGCATTTCCTAGGAACGTGGAGAATTTAAAATTCCTCACGAATCAGGGTATTACGCATCTGGTATCACTGACAGCGGGGAAGAAGCCTCCAGTTGATGGTATTGCCAGGTTGCGGTGGAGTGAAATACCCATAGAAGAGTTCGAATTACCATCATTGGATGATGTTAAGAAGTTTATTGATGTTTGCAAGAAGGCTGATAAAAATGGCGAAGTGAGTATACTTCCCTACTACTTATTCCATCTGTGGTCACTTTTTTGTAATTTTCCACGAGTTTTTCATTAGTCATAGGTAGTGATTAATTCATACTACCTGAGGGTAAGCATGTGCCCTACAGTGGGTCGTATACAGGATGTAACAAAACACTAGTAATATTTAAAGGGGTGGTTTAGTTAGACCATCAAACTGACCAACTTACACTACAAGTACACTATACAGGGTGTAAGGAAAAGTATCATTAACCTTTGAACCACATAGAATCAAACTGAACAACTTTTACTATGGGAGAAAACCTGTCAGAGTAAAAAAAATCTGCTGTTTCCAAACTGAACTGCAGCGCCTATCTCGACTCAAATGTATGAGACAGCAGATTTTTTTCTTTTGCTCTGACATGTTTGCTCCCATAGTAAAAGTTGTTCAGTTTTATGGGTAGAGTATGTGGTTTACAGGTTAATGATCCTTTTCCTTACACCCTGTAGTGAAAGTTTGTTTTTGCGATTTGGAAGTTGTCTCCATAGTGAAAGTTGTTCAGTTTGATGGTCTAAGCTCAAAACCACCCCTTTAAATATGACTAGGGTGTTTTGTTACACCCTGTATAAGCTGATGATGATGATATTGATTGAGTCTCTTGCAATGCAACTGGAATTTTCACGTACACTGGGAGAGGTCTATATCCAGCAGTGGACGATGGAAGGCTGATGATGATGATAAAGGGGCTACAGCAAGTTTGTAGCGTATTTCCCGACCACGTCGAAAGAGAATGCTGTCGTGAGCTTAAACTGAAACCACGTGTGGGCTTAGAATAGATCGCCCCATTTCTTCCGGTGGGTCGGTGTCGTACTATTATATCCAACGACGCGTCTAGTTTCTATTGTTTTGGTGACGTCACACGGCACTTTCATCCTGAAAATTATCAATATTTTACCACAGAATATTCCACATTTTATACATAAATACCTATACGTTTGATCACCCCAAAATGAGAATACGGACGTGAGTCTATGTTGGTAGGTACCTAAACCGTAAACAAACATGCGCAGGCGCAGCAATGCGCATCTAACTGCATGCGTACACACAGACGCGAACGAACTGCCACAAAATGAATAGATAGTACTGGCATTCGACTGACTTTATCCCAGGTTGCAATTAGTAGATAGTAGGTAAAAGCCAAATGATAAATGAACTTTATTGTGTATGGATTCAGGTGTAGGTACAAACATTTGCAGGTGTTTTGGCATTGATAAGTTTCACTGAAGCCTACCTTTGCAGGCATTTACACAAGGTCTGCAATACGATTATAATTAATTAATTACTATTTACAACATGCCATTTTGAATTACAAATTATTATCAAGAACCAATATAATGGAAACAAATTTATTTATTTACAACAACTAATAATCAACACATTAATCAAATAGCCCGCCTCGTATCGATCCAGGTGCAAAGGTGTCCATAACGCTAGCAGCGTTGCCGCGTTGTATTGCTATGGCCAACCTCTGCACCAGGAACGAACCGGAGCGGGGGTCACATTTGCGCTCCCTGAGTCGACGCCCAATTTCGGCAATGAAGGTTTTAGCCTCGGCTCCCCACGCCCCTGTGGTCTCCACGGCGACCGGAACAAAGAGATATTGGAGCTCCAGGTCCGAGTACCAGACTCTCTTTCTTTTGGCAGCGAGGTCTGCGGCTGCTCCAGGCGTCCGTGAGGTGCGACTGAGGTAGCTGGCGGCGAAGGTACTGACGCATGTGGCGTCCCACAGGAGGCACTTTCCCTTCTGCCAGGGCACCAAGGTTAGGCCGTCCGGCCTCTTACCGTCGAGGCGGCTGAGGCCCGGAGGCTCGAGCGCGCAAGGGATGTTCGCTGAAATTAGAGCCCTTCGGATGATGTCGTTAAGGGCGTGGTGGCGAGGAAACCTTCCAGTACAGCGATGACAGCTTAATGCGTGGTGACCGTTGGCCTCCACCATGGAACCGCAAATGCACGCATGAGGTTCGCATAGATTGCAACCCAAGCGGAGACCCACAGCCACACGCAGTGAGTCGTTGTCTAGAAGGGTACCAAGGTGAGGCGAAGGTACTGCATGCAGCCACGCCCCTGATTCCGGTTGTGATACCGCCTTGAGTCTCGCCAGATCGGCCCCAGAAGCTTCGTCAATAAGGCGGTCGAGAGTTAATTTTGAGGCGAGGTCGTCCCAAGAGCGTTGGATACGAGGAACCTCAGGCGTGCTCGCACTCGGTATGAGAACTGACCAAGCGGCTAACGCATCTGCCGTGAAGGGAATGCTCAGTTGGTCACCATCCAAATATAAAATACTAGTGACCAAATTAGCAACCCCATGGACAGAGGATAAGAAGGCTGGTAAGCTCACATCTCTGGCCCTGCGCACGCCTAGACCCCCGTGTCGTATCGGCAGGGTAGCCTGGCTCCACTGGTTCGCGCTGAGTGAAACGTTAAGGATGCACTCGACTGTTTGCTTTAGGGCCCCGTCGAAGGACGAAACCTCTTCAGGGTACATCCACGTTGGAGCTGTCCGCAGGAGGTATGTAATTTTTGGCACTGCAAAACACATGCGTAAGAGGATCAATGCGACATGAGCGGATAAATTTTGTAGTCGTTCGTGCGCCAAAATAAGCATTCGCCTGCGCTCTAAGATGGCTTCAGGGACCGCAGCAGGAAATATGGGTGAACCAAGAAGTGAAAAGGAGTTAGGTGACAATTTTTTCAAGCCGGGAAGAATTGTATTGAAATCAGAAAATGTTACGTCTGAATCTGTGCTGCAGGGAAAGAATTCACACTTAGCTGTATTCGCTTCCAGGCCTAGTTCCGTAAGGCGTGGTATTAGAGCAAGAAGATCTTTCTTTACTACCTCTGGCTTGCCACCGAACGTACCATCGTCCAGGTACCAAACGTTTAAGGGGGAGTTCATCTCTAATATCGCCTTATGAATAGCGAGGCTAAAGACTAGCGGACCAAGTGGATCTCCCTGTTGCGCTCCTACTTGAGACAGGATGAGCTTTTCATCAAAGAAAAGGTTCGAGGTGGATTCGTACGCCTGGTATAGGAAGTGGTAGAGAGAGGGGATATTCTCTTTAACTTCGCTTAGAAGAATATCTCTCTCTAAGGAGTTAAAGGCGTTGCGTAAATCTACCTTGACTATAACGCAGTCCCTGTTTTCAGCCTTTGTAGCAAAGGCATCGAGTGGCGTGGATCGCCGCCTCACAGCCCAGACGCGTCCCGAAGCCCAGCTGGCGGGGTTGTAGGTAGTCAGACATCTCGTCTTTTACGGCACGGCAGGCGAGCTTAGCTGTTAGGCGCCGGAATGTGCTACCAACTGCTATCGGCCTCACACCTCCATCTTTTTTCGCAAGGGCGCAAAGCGAGGCGCCGTACATGTAGGGACAAACATCTTTGTTTAATTTGCCGCTGAGGAGAAAATTAGAGAGTTTTGTGAGACATTCTATTAGCCGCTGGCCGTTATCACCGGCTGTGCTGGACGTAAGTTCTTTCAAATGCCCCGGGCGGATCCCATCCAGACCTCCCGCTGAACCATTGTAAAATGACCCGAGTGCCTGAGAAACGTCCTCAACTGTGACAGTAAGCGGCGCACAAGAATCGTCCGGGACAGGTGGAAAGGAGAGTGGGCGCGATGGAGGTGGGTGTTTAGATTGTAGTGAAGCCAGGGTTTCAGGACCCGACTGTGCTAGTGTGTCTTCTGACATTAGCAGTCGGACAGCTCCCCTCAGGTCGCCTTCGTGCACTTTCGCCTCGATAGTCTTAATGACAGATCGTGATCCTGAGGGCACAATCCCAACCGCATCAACACCCAGAGGGGATGATTCAATGTTGGTCTTAACTTTCTGGGTAATATTACCTGTGTTGGTTTTATTCGGTATTCTCAGAGCCGAGTATGCAAAGGAGAGAAGTGAGTACCATTCCTCTATTCCGTTGGAATTTATACATTTGTTTATTATCTCGCACAGTTTTCCTGCTGCTAAACAGCGCGCCCCCTTCGGAATATGACGCAATACCGGTGTTGTTTTTTTAAGGGTGGCAAGGTCCTTCAAGCACAAGCGATGCGGCTGTGATTGTGAGCACGTGGAGCTTGCAGCTTGCGAGGAGCCGGTACGCGTTACATCTTTGTGCATCCGGCCAACGTGTATTTTAAGGCCTCGAACCTCAAACAGACGTGAAGAGCCTGGGCAATAAGGGCACGTCGACTTATGGGAATCGGACATCACTTAGCAAAAATATAACTTTAAACACGAATAATAAATAGCATACACGAAGCATAGCAAGTCATTACGCGGCTAGTGAGTTTGTAAAATAAAATTATCCAAAACATGTAGAAACGTCACACAGAGCAGCAGAACCAAAGCAGAACGATCTTGTTGACGCGCGGCAGCAGCGCGCAAGGTGCAGCGCGCAGAGTGCAGCTCGCAGAGTTCAGTGCGCAGAGTGCATGCACCGCGCAGAGTGCAGCGCGCAGAGTGCAGCGCGCGGAGTGCAGCGCGCAGCAAGGGCGGATCCAGGATTTCATAGTGGGGGGGGCCCTCGGCCGACTCAGGTCACGTATTAAGATATAAAAAAATTAAGAGACACAGACCCGAGACGTCTTGTATACATACATAGAAAACTAAAACAATCAGCCCCGGATCTACGATTTTTCCGAGGCAGGGCAAAAACAATGAGATTAAGGCGCCGGGCCTCCTCTACAAGAGTGTAGCAATCATTTTTTCTTAGGGAGGCCAGGTCCAGGTTGAGTGGTTGCGATAAAACATTTAACATAGAGCGAGCGAAGCGAGCTCGAGATTTTACTGCAATAGGATTAGGTCGAGTCAGAAATTCGCAATATGATCAATATTTCACTGAAATATAATGAGATGACTGCAATAAGATCTAAAAGCAAGAGCGAGCGAAGCGAGCTCGAGATTTCACTGCAGTATAATGAGATGACTGCAATACGATCTTAAACCGAGAGCGAGCGAAGCAAGCTCAGATTTCGTCACAGCAATATAATGAGATGACTTCAATGAGATCTAAAACCAAGAGCGAGCCAAGCGAGCTCGAGATTTTACAGTAATATGATTAGGTCGAGTCAGAAATTCGCAATATGATCGAATTCTGCGATAGGTAATTTCAATACAACAAAAAAACCAAGAGCGAGCGAAGCAAGCTCGATATTTCACTGAAATATAATGAGATGACTGCAATAATATCTAAAACCAAGAGCGAGCGAAGCGAGCTCGAAATTTCACTGCAATATAATGAGACGACTGCAATACGATCTTAAACCAAGAGCGAGCGAAACAAGCTCAGATTTCGTCACTGCAATATAATGAGATGACTGCATTAAGATCTAAAACCAAGAGCGAGCGAAGCGAGCTCGAGATTTTACTGCAATATGATTAGGTCGAGTCAGAAATTCGCAATATGATCGAATTCTGCGATAGGTAATTTCAATACAATAAAAAAAACAAGAGCGAGCGAAGCGAGCTCGATATTTCACTGAAATATAATGAGATGACTGCAATAATATCTAAAACCCAGAGCGAGTGAAGCGAGCTCGAGATTTCACTGCAATATAATAGGATGACTGCAATACGATCTTAAACCAAGAGCGAGCGAAACAAGCTCAGATTTCGTCACTGCAATATGATGAGATGACTGCATTAAGATCTAAAACCAAGAGCGAGCGAAGCGAGCTCGAGATTTTACTGCAATATGATAAGGTCGAGTCAGAAATTCGCAATATGATCGAATTCTGCGATAGGTAATTTCAATGCAACAAAAAACCAAGAGCGAGCGAAGCGAGCTCGATATTTCACTGAAATATAATGAGATGACTGCAATAATATCTAAAACCAAGAGCGAGCGAAGCGAGCTCGATATCTCACTGAAATATAATGAGATGACTGCAATAAGATGTAAAACCAAGAGCGAGCGAAGCGAGCTCGAGATTTCACTGCAATACCTATATAATGGGATGACTGCAATACGATCTTAAACCAAGAGCGAGCAAAACAAGCTCGAGATTTCGTCACTGCAATATACGAAATCAGGAGCAAGCGAAGCGAGCATGAGATTTTTTTGCAAAATTATCAAGTCGATGCAATATTTTACACCTGCCGCCCGGGGCGTGTTCCCCGGCATGCTGTTAAATCTTTAGGATTATATTATGTGTATAATCCTAAAGATTTCTGGCCACAGCCTTGTTTTAATTATTGTACCTACACAGGTACAATAATTAAAACAGAAACATAGAGTGAGCGAAGCGAGCTCTAATTTTCTCCGCTCTACGAATAGGTTATGGACAGAGCTCAATCAATCTATGCCCTAGTAAAGTGCCGTCATTACTCAGCCTCGAAATTCAATGCAATCCGCAGAGGTCCGTGGGGGGGGCCATGGCCCCCTGGGCCCCCCCCCTGGATCCGCCCTTGGCGCGCAGAGTGCAGCGCGCAGAGTGCAGCGCGCAGAGTGCAGCGCGCAGAGTGCAGCGCGCAGAGTGCACCGCGCAGAGTGCAGCTCGAAACTCCAGCTTTTGGGTTCGGTTTCCGTGGTTACGGATCTGTTGAATGTCAGCTACGTTTTCCCTACCACACGGGCCGACTCTCGGAACAGCTGATCGGGGGAGGACTCACGGAAGCCCACACAAGCAGGAAATTCTCATCACCTGGGCCCTCTTTGTAGCACACTTATGAATACCAAAACCGGCTTAGACTATTTACACGGAATTATTTAATTTGTTCCGGACTGACATTGACACTGACCATAGTCATCATTTAGTTAGGTATATAAATTACCAATATAATTATTATAAAAGAAACAAAAATTGAAATCACAATTACAACAACAAAAAATTCCTAAAAATGGCGCCTTTTATTTTTCGTCTACTTTTTGGCGCGACTATCAACCAAACTTGAATATATTTTAGTTCTGAATAAAGAAACAAACAATACTTTTTATGACAAGTCTCTAAACAGGTATAATATCTTTATGCTCTAAACTCAGTCTGTACGGGAAGATATAAAGGGTTGAAGTACTTAAACGTAACAAATACAGGGTGTAAATTAAAATAGGACAGCTACTTAAAGAGGTGCTTCAGACCATCAAACTGAACAACTTTCTCGATGGGACCAATATCGAAATCGCGAAAAAAAAATCTGCTGTCCCATACATTTCAGTCGAGTTATGTTTGCAGTTTTGTATGGGAGAGCGGAATTTTTTTTCGCGATTTCGATATTGGTCCCATAGAGAAAGTTGTTCAGTTTGATGGTCTGAAGCACCCCTTTAAGTAGCTGTCCCATTTTATTGTACACCCTGTATATTTTCAATGTCAAGCCTTTATATCTCCGATTGGACTGCGTTTAGAGATATACACGTAATAACAAGTTTCGTTTGTTACTTTATTCTAAACAGAAAAAGAAGACGCCACCTTCCATGACAAAAACCGTATCCCGTACCCGCAAGTTTATATCAAACTTTCTAGTTAACCTCCGACAAACTTGTTTAATGTTTGCTCTATGTTTGCTAATGCAAACTTGTGTAATCTTTATCATCACCACACTTCCATTTCAGTCAAGTATGGAAGGAGTTATTAACCAATTTGTAGTAGGCAGGCTTGCTTACGTCTACACCAGAGTACTCCTTCCATACTGGACTGAAATGGAATGTCTACTGATGATAAAGATTACACAAGTTTGCATTGGCAAACATTATGCAAGTTTGATATAAACTTGACACAAGTTCACAAAATAGGTCCAAAATCCTGATTATTCCCTGTATTGCCACATGGGCAATCGTCTTAGCAGATTCCTCACCATATTTTATGTACCTACTGTGCTACAGGTGCTAGGCATCCACTGTCGGCAAGGTCGCAGCCGCTCAGGAGTGCTGCTATCCTGCTACCTGGTCCACTTCCACCGGTTCCTGCCTGACCAGGCCCTGAATACTATCCGCATGATGAGGCAAGGTGAGATCTGATATAAGTATTTTAACCCTTCTCCCGTGTAAATTTCGCGAGGCCGCAGGCCGAGCTACGCGTAGGAGCGAAGCTCCGAAGCGTCCCCCCTGGAACCTGGTGAACCTGGTCTCCTGGGTCAGTCTGCCGCCAAACGAGCCGCAGGCCGAGCGCCCCACAAGAATTTTCTGTCAGAAAAATCCTGCACAACAATCAGAATACGGTCCGGAAAAATTCCGATTCTGATTCTGAAAATAATGTGCGGTCGCCCTAAAGCTTTGTCTGTTTAGAAAAAAATTAAATTCTCGTCAAACTCGTTGGCTTCGCCACGCCTTCGAGGACGAAACGGAAAATCAGGATTAAAGATCTGGGTCGATCTACTGGCACATCTCGGGCACTCCATAAAACGATCTCACGATACTTGAATAATGGTGCTACAGGAACAAGATAGCGTCAGCTGTCCATCCCGCTCGCACCCGTGCGCTTTTTTGTATGCCTCTTGCTAGACTCCTCTAAAATGGCCTCTGCAGTGGCCAGTGGGGGGTTTGAGGTACGTACGGTATATCTAAAGTTAAGGAGGAGCTGGAAGTGCAGTCCATGGCATGGCTGGTGGGCATGGGGCGGAATGCCAAACTCTAATTTGGCATCACTTTCTAGTGCGGATTAGAACGTGAGATTTAAAAATAGCACTCAAGGGGTGCAAATTTGAATTTTACACTTTTCAAATTTGTACACAAAAATGGCATTAAACCAACATTAAACTCAGTTTTTTGGCATTGTGTGTTCTTCATAAATAGCACTCCAGGTCATTAACTTTTCAAATTTAAAAGAGTTTGGCAAAGTTTCGCAAAATATTGTTAGTCGAAGTCTCGTGACACTCAGTATAGGTAGGTACGAGTACATAGCTTCTAACAAATTGTTTTTTATTTCTTATTCGTAATGTTGTTAGGTTCTTCACTTCTCTTATCATCGAGTTAAACATGTTTTTTTTTGTCCAAGTCGAAAATATAAAGAGTATGTAAATGTGCCGATGTCCATTCCATGAAGCCAAATTAACCATTGCCGGTAACTTTTTCACGGCGTTGACTTAGGGTTAGTTCAGATCAAACGGAAAATACTCAAATAGCTTTCATTGATAAACTGATAATGAAATTACAATTAGAATAGACTTGAAAATATCGTGCAAGAAATGCATCCTTTTGCATGTCTTTGCATTATCTCTTGCACAGTATTTTCAACTCCATTTCGATTGTAATTGAGTTCATTATCAATGAAAACTGTTCCAGCATTTTTCCTCCTAATGTGAACTGACCCCTAGGCGAAATTATGCCAGCCAGGGATCCTTGATTCAACAAATGACAGCAATAGAAAATAACCCTCCTTTTGGCGCAGTCGGGTAAAAACATTAGGTACCTACTTTCTTACTGGAATTTACCAAAATATGAAAAAAATCATCGATTATGAAAACCAATAAAGTTTCAGCTCAAAACCTCTGAATTCCAGGATCCTGTTGCTCCCCCGAGCACGAGGAAGCAGTCGGGAGGTACTTCGAGTATTTAACAGCTGACAACCCTCTAAAGTTCGGAGTCAGCGAGGAGGTGATGGAGCAATTCATCGACTTAGCCAGGGAGAGCACGAAGAAGGCGTTAGAATAATTTTATTTAGATGTAAGTCGGATCAGTAATTATAAAGGAATTCTTTTCACACAGTAGGGTATGGTGACATTCGTGCCAGATTCAGCATAAGAAATAAATTGGGAACGCAAAAAAAATATGGTACGCGTTTATAAAACGATTTTACCAAATGGATTTGTTGCGCACTTTTTGCGCCAATGAATTAACTAGGTAATAAAAAAGAATCAGACTTTTTGGGAAAATCTATAAAATAATAATAACTTTTTTTGAAACCTATTCTAGAAAACAAAATGCTTAAAAAAATCTCAAATAGGTAGGTAGGTACCTACTATTAAAATAAGTTATTTTTTTCATAGACGTATATATTTTTTTTCAAATTATCAATATTACTAATTATTGTTCCTAACAATACTGAAACGATCGATAGTTAAAGCAAGACTAATGTATCGTCTAACGATTAATTTTTTTAAAATAAACAAAGAAATGATAAAACAAATCTGTATAATATTTTACACTGTTTAAGAAACGACTGGTCAAGGTAATCAATGAAAACGTTGATTTATGCTATGAAACCGTATTTTGGCATTGAGCCCGACTTTCAAGTAATTTCATAAATAAATCAAAACAAGCACGTTTTCGTCAAAGACGCATTTAGGTTGAAACACCTATATTTCTACACTTGCCTCATTGACTTACCAAGTCAATAATTTGCCTGATAAAAAATGGCGAATGTCCTTTATAATCACTGAATCAAAAATTCAAAGTATGTGATATGATTGTGATGTATGTGATTTAATATTATGCAGTGATATTGTTGTTCTTGTTGTACCTGATATTAAACGGTTATTTATTTTTTAATTAAACGTCTTTTACTTTATCTATAATTCTATAGGATAGGTTTAGGTATACAGGGTGAAGGAAAATAATCAATAAAGAAAAGTATCATTAACCTTTAATCCACATACCCATCAAACTAAACAACTTTTACTATCGGAACAAACATGTCAGAGCAAAAAAAAAATCTGCTGTTGCATACATTTAGTGAGTGTAATGAGTTGAGTATGGGACAGCTGATTTTTTTTTGCTCCGATCGGTTTGCTCCCATAGTAAAAGATGTTCCGTTTGATGGGTAGAGTATGTGGTTAAAAGGTTAATTATACTTTTCCTTACATCCTGTATAGTCATAAATAAATTATAATACAAAATACAAATAAGAACTCAGATAATATGGTGAGCGATTCTCCAGTACCTAAGTTAATAAATGTTTTACTTAGTCATTGACAACAGATGGCGTTGCGTTGTACTTGTTTGAAAGTATGGAGGAACTGAGGTGGTAGGTTCCACCTTCGGAAAAGGGAAGATCTTCCGCCAACGCCTGGCAAGCACAAGTAATAACATAATAAGATGCTCGCATGTCTCTCGAATGTTGGCGTGACTGGTGACGCCATCTGTGGCAAACTGCTACAAAAGTTTTAAAACTATTCATCAATCAAGCCAGCGGCTTTACAAGGTTTCATGAAAACCTCGAATTGCCTTGGTTTTTACTTTCTATTTTGTTGGATTTAATAATTTTCGTATACTTTGGTATAACTTATGAGAATTGATTAGTCATTCACACCTATCTATCTAACGAAGTTATTTATCTTTTTGTCAAACTTTCGATAAAAACAAAAAAAAAATATTCTTGACATATTTAAGCATATTAAAACAATTTTTATTTATAAGTAGCCACCTTACCTAACATATTTTTTATGAGGTAGGTATTCCAATTTACCTATTTCCAACGAATTGATATCGTTATTTTACTTAACTTTTAGTTGATATTTTAATTTGGTTCAAAAATTACTGGCTAGGGTTGTCAAAAATTGTTTCATGGTCCTTCGAGCCGCATCAAACGTCACTTAACATAATAAACTTTAACTAATCCAAATATAAATCCATTGAAATGTAGGCCTAACTAATTGGCACTCATCGAAACATACGCGTATAGTTAACATTCAAAATGTCAAATCTATCTTAGTCAAAGATGTTTGCCAATAGATTAACTGGCGTACGTCCAAACACGAAGCCAAGAGGCCAGGCTTAGTACAAAAATAACTTATTAAATTCAAGACTTTCATGCGTTGACGTAAAGTTTTGTTTCGGAAGTCAATAATTACCTCGTAAAGCAACCTGAATAATCGAGCTCAGTTTTAAAATGAGCTCTGTGTCTGTGAGACCAAATGTTAAATTAGCTAGACTGTTTTATAAATACGAGGAGGAATCTAAAAAGGAGAAGAAAGTGGAGAAAATAGAGGAAATAAAGGACTACGAGATGTATCCTCCGTACAATTTTTCTTGGTTCATCGAAGGTAAAGTGGCAGCAATGGGATGGCCGCAATCAGTTGCCAATTTGAACTATATTGCAGACGCAGGGGTAAATCACTTGATAACTTTGTCGCCCGAAAAAATACCACCGATTTTGGAATGTGAAAAGAAATTGAAATGGAGTGAAATAGCGATAAAGGAGTTTGGAGCTCCGACTTTGAAGCAAATTGTGAAGTTTATTGAGATTTGTGAGAGAGCTTCTATTAGAGGGGAGGTGAGTGAATTTTATTACATACACAATGTCCTGCATAATGTTCCCTAAACTAAAGACTTGCACACGCTGTAGCAAAGGGGTTTGTAAATGTATTGTATCTACATGAAATTCACAAAAAAGTTTCGACTTTTCATACCAACCTTTGATCAGGAGTGCGATTTTTGAATCTCATTCGCTGAGTTCAGCAGTTGAAAATGTCAAAATTACTGTGGAGATACGCATCTTTCTACTGCTGATTTGACATTCAAAAATCCTACTCCAGGGGTGCGATTTTTGAAAGTCAAATCAGCAGTAGAAAGATGCGTCTCTCCATACATTTTATGTATGAGATTCAAAAATCGCACTCCAGTTGATTGCGTTTAGTATGGAATGTCCACAATTTTGTCAAGTTGTTAAGTAAATAAGAGCAGGCTGTTCCATAAGCCAGTGGAAAAGAAAAAATAGTTCCAAATTGTTCGATAGATGGCGTTCATGCAAGATAAGAAAACTTCCATTACTCAAAACGTTTTGCAGGTGGTAGGGGTCCACTGCCGGCAAGGGCGGGGGCGCACCGGCACCATGCTGGCATGTTACCTGGTCTACTTCAAGGATATGGCGCCCGAGCGGGCTGTGCTCACCGTCAGGGTGCAACGACCTGGTCAGTTCAACTACTGTCAATCTGTCAAAATAGTTGCATGACATTATTTGTTTGTAGCACATCCTATACCAATAAGATTGTCTTACGAAAGGAAACCTCAAAGTAAATACGTAAATCCTGAATATGCCATTTCCATTCAGCATAGGACTGTTTTTAAACAGGATTATTCTTAACATGCTGTCCGTTTTTAAGGGGATGATCAGAACCTCAAACTAAACCACTTTGTCTAAGGGACTAATAACGAGATTTCGAAAAAATCTGCTGCTCCATACAAAACTGCAAACCTACTCGTGTATAAGACAGCAGATTTTTCGTCGAGATTACTATGATACCTAATCCATTTAGTTTGATGGAATGATCATTGATCACCCATTTAAAAACCGTCAGCATAAAATTAAGAATGACCCTGTATAGTAAAATTATTTGATTCATCATTTCAGCCCACAGAGGGCATAAGTTATATGTTTATTTGATTTTTATAATCTAACACTTAGGGTGTCCAATTGTCTTGTGTTTTACAGGACGTTCTGTTTTTCAGCCATAATTTTAACGGCGCAGTCAGTATTTCTAAACAGATTAATTTTATCTCTTCACAGGTTCCTGCGAAACGTACGAGCAAGAAAAAATAGTCTGTCATTACCACGACTGTGTAAGAGGGACCATAACAAAACCGGACTACCGACTAGCAGAAGACAAAACTTATTTCGATTATTCTATGAAACATGTTTATGATGAAAGCGAAGAGGAGGACGAATATGAATATGGTGAAAAAAAAGTTTACAGGGAAGGTGAAAAAAAACCTAAAAAAGAAAAAAAAACTAAAGATGTTGTTTTTGTTGATAAAGATGGCAAAACGACAAATACAAAAGACGAAAAAGTAGAAAGAAAGAAATCAAAAGCAATGGTGATCAATCATCATATTTATTTTTAAGCTTTGTATGAAACGAGACATTTTTTTTAGTACTTATTTTACAATTTTTACATTTTTTTATACGATTAGGTGTTATTATAATAAACGAAATTTTACCAACCCATTGACATTCCATAGATGTTTATTATTTTTAAACTAATTTTTTTGTACGTTAACAGAACAAAGGCAGTAAATTGTTATATTTTTTACCAAACTAATATAGTTTAACAAATTGTTTATCAGAGAAATACTTATAATATGTAAATTAACTCCCTTTCACTTTAGGGCCTTTTTACACAAACAGTTTTTAGATTTTTAGACCATTATCAAGTTACCTACCGATTTTTGACACCAAGAAACCTACAGATTACAACAAAATTGTATATATTTGACGAGTTTCAGTCAAAATTATAACATTACTAGGTACAATCAATAAAACCATAATAATCCTAGTAAAGTTATTAATAGTAGGTGAGCTAGGGTGCTAGATTAGCTGAATTTGTGATAATTGAAGTAAAAGACAGAATTTTTACAGCCTGTGTACTCATATCTGCGACACCTACACTGGCCAATAGATATCCTACCAGAAAAGCAGCTTCATACAAGCTCGCGGCGACCGATACCACCCTGCGCACATGCGCAGTCTGCGGCAATTCGTGAACGTTTATGAACGAGAACAAGCGGCAGTTTGGTAGAAACATCGCTGCGTACGTAGGGGTGATCTAGCCGTCGCGAGCGTGTATGAAGCTATTTTTCTGGTAGGATATATATTTGGTGGCAAGTGTATGTGTCACAGATACGACTCTCCTATGCAGGTAATAAAAATTCTGACTTCTACATAAAGTATCAGGGATTCAGCCAATCAAAGCACCCTGCCTACCCTACTGCTGCAAACGTAGGACCATAAAATGTCGGCAAATATTTCGCTCTCTCTTCCATCTATGGTTCTTAAGGCCATTAGTAGTGATCACTATTACATTTAGATAATAGATTGTTATATAAGTAAAAACATCATCACTCAACATCAGGTGAGGTTGGGATGTTTAGCTATCGAACATAAAAAAAAAAAAAAAAAAAAAACTTTTTCAAACATGGAATATAGCATGAAAAAAAGTAGTGCTAAAAACCCCAAACTAAAATGTAGTAGCAAAAAAAAATTAACTTGCACGTCTCAAGATCTGGCAGCCGAGGAGACCAGGTTGCGCCCAAGGTCTTGGAGTGACCGTCAAGTTCAGTATGTGCTGGTTTCTTCGCACCAGCACCCTGATGTTCTGGCCGATCGAATGTGTCACTATGTTGAGAATCTGCGACACGTCTGTGAAGTTTCTTGGGTTGATGGAGCCGAATTGGAGGACTTCGTCTTGCTCGCAGAGGCCCTGGAAAGTGAATGGTAGAAGAATTTAATATCTACAAGTAAAAGAAAGTAATAATATGATGGCAGGACTAGTCATTCCCACCTCACGCGATTGGTGGAGGCAAAATAGTGGTAAACTTGCAGTCAAAGAATAAACATTGCTTTAATTATACAGGATGTTGGGTACATTGATTGCCAAAATAAATAGGTGGATAGAAGAGATCTTTTGCTATCTAGCCACACCACAAAAAAAAATTCTGCATCACAGAATTTTTTAACGTTTTTCTCAAAAAAGACAGAAAGTCAGCATTTAGGTTTGAATAAAAAGAAAAGTTGTGAATACAAACTCCAAATTTTTATTTGAATGTCTGATGTATGGTTCTATCAAAATTAAAATTCCATGGATGCCACCTTTAGTTTTTTAGTGACCTTTTTTTTGTAGAAAAATGAAATTAACAACTCAACTTTGAATTACAGTTAAAAAGAACTAAAAGCGCTTGAGTTCTTCTGAATTACTAACTAAAAGTAATAAAATTTGTTTTAGCTTTAATGCACTCGAATCCAGACCAACCAGCACCTATACTTTGGCATTTTTGTTTCATATCACAATTAATAACAAATATTACTAATTGAATAAATAATAATTGATAAGAACAACAGAAAACAGTAAGAAAAATTATGTCTTTTTCTTTTACCAATAAATGTTATAATTATCAATGATAACTATCGTGATAATTATCGTGTTAATAAGAACAACTATCCTTTCGAACCCTGACGAATAAAACATTAAATACTTACAGCGGAATCAGCTGGGGAACCATTATGAACGGAACCAACAATAGCGAACCCTTGGTCAATAGCGCCAACACTCATAATATCATCACCACTACTCTGTGAGCCGTTGGAAATGTGGCCGTTGGGCATCTGGCCATTGGTAATGTGGCCATTGGGCATGTGGCCATTAGTGGTCGAGGGAGTCGGATTTGCAGGTCCTTGTTCGTTCGGGAGGAACTGCGCGTGGACTTCAGCGAGCCCTTGCTCTATTCTCTTCATTATTGTATTGTGGTCATTTTGAAGGCCTGCAAGTAAATAATTTTTTTTTATTGAACCGAATGATCTGATAATTTTCATATTTTTACTTTTTATATTGTTATTTGATTTTCATTTCAATTCATGTTAAGAGGAATAAAGCAATATTATAAATGTGTAAGTTTGTCAGGAAGACCCAAATACCGCAGTGTCTCAAAACGAAAGTCTTCGATCAGTGTGTGTTGCCAGTGATGACATATTATTGAACAGAGACATGGTCGTTCACTCAAGGCCTCATAAAGAGGCTGAAAGTCACCCAAAGGGCAATGGAGAGGGCTATGCTCGGAGTTTCCCTGCGAGATCGAATCAGAAATGAAGAGATCCGCAGAAGAACCAGAGTAGCTGACATAGCCCAAAGAATTGCTAAACTAAAATGGCAGTGGATGGCACATTGCTCGCAGAACCGATAGCCGAAAAGTTCTCATAACATTTGATGATGATGATGATGATTGCCATACAAACAAAGTTAACTAGGTAACATCAATTCGAAACGGGAACCGTATTCCAGTGTAACATGCAGTTCCTACTGATCGCCTTATCTAGTACTTGATACATTAATATCGTTGTTTAATCCATACTGAACAGCACTGAAGAAGCAATTCTTGCCAAGTCATTACAAAGTAACCTAGCAAGTTTTTGATACAATATATTATATTTCAATGTACTTACAAATAATTTGATGTCGTGCGAGCCGAACCTTGTACACATCGATGTCGTTGCGAGGGTAGCCGTGGTCATCCACCAGAGGGTCATGCATGCCTACATTGTTAGATGCAAGCACAGCATTGTGTTCACGAATTTGATTTTCTATTCCATCTTTTTCTTCGATTAATTTTAATACACGGTCCCTAGCTGGTCCGTCTGCAGTATATCCGACCATTATGTTGAATTTTATTTGGTAAGAAATCGATTATTTTTGTGTTTTTTGGACAAAATAACAATTTTCAACTTTTTCAAGAAAAATTTGTAATTTCTGTCAAAATTTGACATTGACATGATTGACATTTAAAATGATAGTGTTGCCATGACGCCACGCGAAATTTTATTTAAAAAACCGATTCATTCACAATACAATAACGGACGAAACGTTGCCGTTAAAACGTTATTTTTAGCTAGTTTACTCTGGGATTATAATTGCTTGTGAGTTGTGACAATGACAATTGACATGCATTACAGACATGAATGCCGGTGGAAATGCAAGGCTCTCTTTCTTACAAGCAAACTTTTGTAATTAGCCATCCCGCTTCAATTGCGCGGCTCCGGTCAGAATTTTCCGTTTTCATTGAAAACCTGTATGATTTTCAATCGAATTTATTGATTTTACATGTATGCCATGTTAGCTTAATCAAATTAAAGATTGAAAAAGTCGGGCGGCGAGCGGGATTCGAACCCACGACCTGCCTTTCCGGGGCATGCTCCTCTCCAACAGAGCTGTCGGCGCCCCGCAGGCCACGACTTTTTCAATCTATATTATCGTCTTTAAGGGACGGCAGTGCCATCTACCAGAGTTCATTCGAACTACTGACTCACAAGTCTAATGTTACAATTAGAGGCGAATTCAGGCGCCACGAAATTGTCATAGTTTAAACCTGCCATTATTTAAAAATAAAATAACGTTCACATGCACATTATAATTTATAATGATCCCAAGCATGGCTTTTTATTATGGAAACCATACAACAACGGAACAAACATATAACATCCATGACCGAACCGGGATTCGAACCCTGGTTTGGCAGTCCGGCGTGGTAACCATTACACCAACCGGGTCGTCAAATTGATTTGATGATTAGATTGGGTCGAGCAGGATTGCAGTTTTGTATCGAACAGCATATTTTTTTCGTAATTTTGACGTTGATCCCGCAGAGAAAGTTGTTCAGTTGGATGGTCTGATCATCCCCTTAAAAACAGTCAGCATATTAAGAAGTGTATGCATATCTAAGGCTTTCACTTAAAATTACCCTTATCAGTTTAGTGGATCAATGATATTTTTCTTATAATATAATAATTATAGTGGGTATTTTGAATAAAACAAAAAAAATATTTGTTATTCTTTATATTTTGAAATCAATAATGAGATTTTAAAAACTGTAGCTCTTCAGAATCATTATTTTATACAAAAAATATTGCAAGCTATTTAGTAAATTTGCTTCGATTTTACATTTAACAAATACAACAATGATTTAAATAAAAATGACCAGATTAATAGTTTAATAACTCTAATAATAAAGACTTAATTGTAGAGTCAGATTTATAATAAAAATTAACAAATAAGTGTGAGTGTTGGTTAACTTTTTAAACGAAGGTTACATTTTAAAGCGTTTTTTTTTATCAAAAGTAATCTTAACATGTATTAAGTAAATGTATGTCTTTTGCGACACTCGTGTACTTTAGTTAAATCACTTAAAACAAAAGTCCATTATGGAATTATTTTTCGTGAGCAGTTTTTATTAGTAAATACAAAAATAATGCACACGACTCTGGCGACAGCCGTGAACACTTTTCTGAAATTTACATACCAACTTCTTTTTCCCATTACAATAAAGAAATTGTGCAAACAACAATGTATAAACGTCACATACATAAATGTAAATTATTGAACTGATTATGATCTTACAAACCAACATTAATTGAACACAAAAAGGATCTAAACAAAAACAAAAAATAAACATGATTGTGCATTACAAAAGAAAAATACTCATTAATAATCCTATTATCACCTTAACAGATATCAGGGTACCTCTTCCTCATCTATCTATCAACAGGCGTAGTCTGGCGTTACTACGCAAGAGAAAAGCAACAGAGGGGAAGCGTTACCATGTGATCACCCTATCCTCAATAGTTCGTAACAAAATGGTCCCTAAAGGAAAAATATTACAAAAAGGTTACAAATCACACTTTCCTTCTGGTCTCTTTAGAGAGACGCTAATACGTATTTAACATACAAAACATACACTAACAATTATGGCAACGTTGACAATAAATAAAAGGGGAAATATACACATCGATTCACATAAATCTCGGATCGAAAATTCGCTCAAATTATTGAACGCAACGGGAAAATACTGACAGCACAAAATAAATAAAAAAGTTCAACGTGCACAAAACTGCACGAATCCGTAGAAAAAATAAGTATACAAGGCAACAAGTGCAAGTTTTACTAATACCATCTATTATTTTCACTTAACTAAAAGCCACATTCGCAAATTCGTTTTTTTTATTATTAAGCTTGGCTTAATTCGCGAATTGGTTAATTCATTGTTAGTATTATTATTTAAATATCGGCATTTATGCCTCTATGTCTATGCGAGTCGATTTGACGCAACAGTCAAATTTTTAATGTTTATTAAAAAGGTGGGGTACATTTTAATATACGTTATTTTGGCCTAAATATTGATTACAAATTTGCAAAAAAGTTGTGTTAATATAATATCTGAAAGAGGTCAAAACGACTTGCATTGCATAGGCAATTAAGGTCCTGCTACACCAAATGCCAGAATCATGAAATATAATAATCAAAAAATAATCGTCAGTTTCAAGATTTTGGCATTATAATGTGTCAGAACTGGCATGTATTTCTTTCGTCTATAGTCGGAATGGTTCGCGTTTCTCCGTAGGTCGTGTCGATGAAGGAGTGCCGCGTCGGGAGGCAGGTGTGGACGGTGCTCCGCTCTCGGAAGCGTCCGAAGGCTTACGAAGTAATCGAGACACTGCTGTCTGCTGTCCCGGGCGTACGGGAGTCGTGCTTCCTGACGGTGTCCTTTGCCTGTCATTGAAATATAGAATCAACAATCTGCTCTATTATTTTCTAAAGTCATGCACCAAGCGCTACAAAAATTTGAAAAACAAAACCCAAAAACAACTGTTCTCATTGCGATACCACTATGTTTCTACGTGTTTAAAAAATAAATTTGCACTACAAATAAAGAAAGTAAAGTATAATAAATACAATAAAAGCGGACACTACGAAATTTAGTAATGATTACCTATTGATATTGTTATTAGTTTGGTGATCCTTCAGAACTGGGATGCGGCTTCGGCCGGGCGTGTGTCCGTCAGTTGACGCAAACGACCCACTCCTATGATGTTGTTAGCGAGCACACAGACAATACGGAAAGATATTAGTAAAAAGACAATAGAAAATATTAGATTTTTATGTTATTGCACAAGCATTTTTCTAAGTCAGGAAAAGTGAGATGATTTATTTAGAAGTTGAGGTCTACGATGAAGACGGTGATTATAGCGCACATTACACTATCTTTAATGAAAGCTTTCTGACTGGCTTATAGGGCATCTATTCAAGAGATTATACTGAGATACTTTGATAGCTACACTTAAAATAACATATCACATAATGGATACCCAATTAACCAATCAGGAAGCATTCATTTAGGAAGATATAACGTGGCCTTATAGTAGTAATAGCTGTGCTATATTTGCGTGTGCATTAACAAAAACAGAATAATATACAGCGACAGTGAAGACAAAATTAGACATTGAGATGATGTACAACATAATAATTACACAAGATAAATAAAAGTTACAAAGTATATTATTGTAACTTCTTTAAAGCCGAAAATGATAGTGATTTAAGCATGGTGTAATATAAGACGATGTTAAAGCATGATGTTTATTATGTGCGCGAGGCGAAAATATGTAGGTAGTAAGGCAAAGTATATGATGTCAATGTCAATGGCTACTCCAGGATTGAAGAGAGCAGAAATATAATATAGAGAGCAGAATTATCTGTTCAATTAATGATAAAATGCTGAAGCTGCCACTGACATTCTCATATAAATTGTTATTAAAAGTATGTTACCTGACGAAAAGCTTTCTTTTATCATGAGAGAGACTTTGGAGAACGCTTCTCGCTAAGAAAAAATATATTTAGAAGACATTGGTGTTCGATATGCGAAGCTTTCCTTCAAACATAAATCCATTACCAAATAACAATAATCAAGCTGTTAGTAACTAGTAACAAACATAAAGGACACAATATTATACATAAAACAACAATTATGTGGGCGATTTAAATGAAGTTGATATGAGCTCTGTACAATCTATGATGAATGAGAGTTGCAGATGAATTTAACGATGCTTTGTTTTTAATGACAATGAAGGTAACCACGATAAAAGTAAAGTTCAAAATTCAACGAGCATCAAACAAATTAAACGGGCCAAAATCGAAGCTAGCAATCTACAAGCTAGTACCCTTTGACTCGCTGGGTCGGCTTTGATGATTCGCCGCTCGACTCGCTTATATTACTCTCATATTCATTGTCGCTCGTCATTCCCGATATGCTGAATAGCGAGGAGTCGTCTTCTGGACTTCTCTGCTCGGATTTCCTCGAAGGATCTTGGGAAGTAGGACTGGGTTCTTGGGATACTTCTCTAGATTGTGACTTTTGAGATTTCGTTTGTCTTTCAACAGACGGGGTTCTACGGGCACCTACGTAAACAGGAATTTTAGTGGTTCCTTGGGTTTGGAAAGCAGGATGAGTATGGGTCAAAGATTTGGGATGTTCGGACGCCATCGAGGACGGCTGGGAATGTGTCGAGCTGTTTATTTTGTTTCCGTTTTCGTTACCGATGCATGCGGAAGGAAAAAAATACAATAATTTAATTATCGCCCACTGTAAAGTCCTAACATTATAATAAATTTCATAATAAAATGTTAGTAAAATCCACACTGTGTAAGATTAAGCTGTGTTTTAATTTCACTGTCTACTAAAATCATGCTGTCTTTTGTATTCTATCGTCATATGTCATATGTGTGTTATATGAAGAAAATGGTCCTTGAATCAAAATGATACACCCACCAAAGTCCCACCACCACCGCTATGTTTATACAAAATTTCGAAAAAACGGTAGCAATGACTAGAATACGAAACAATAGCTCGCTGTGACCAAATACAATTTTTGTGCTCCCAATCTCAAGATGCTTTTAACCTCAATTTTGTTCTACCCTAGATCCCCTAAATAAGCTGTGTCGTGCTTTTCCAACATATCGTGTAGTTCTCACAAATAATTACAGTCGAAATTAGTTCCTTTTAATATGAATAGCTCATCTGTGAAGTCAAGCACTACTATAAATATATAGCCGTCAAGAATTTTATGGTGAGTTGACAAAAAGTCAACAAATTTGGCAAAAATTTAAATAAAAACGCGGCTTCAAGTGTTTGAATCTAATTTCGACCGTAACAACACCCCATAACAAACAAAATTCAACCCAAACTGTCATTCTGTGTACCTCACTAACGCAGGCACCGGTGACAGTGTTGGTATACTGGAAGTGCGATACATCGCTCCGTGGTACCTGAACGTGCCGTATTTTACCAGTTTTAATTACAATTTGAATACAATAATACCCTTCATTTTGTCAGATAAATAAGAACTTGGGTAAACAATGTCAAACGTAGAACTACGATGTTATGTGGTTGGCGGTGGTAGTTGGTTTACAAAGGTACCAAAATCAAAGCATCAAAAGCATGTATTTTTGTTACTTTCAATCAAATTGAATGTATATTATTTAATTTTCAACATTTTTTAATAAAGAATAATTTTGGCTTTGTTGTCCTGTCTGAATAGAAACTGCTCAGCTATTTGTGTAGGTATTAAGTATTCATTACATCATAGTTCTACGTTATATTTTCAGCGAGTAAAATTAGAGAAAGAATCCATTATTAAATTAAAATCGATATGTGGATAGAATTGTAATTACTCGCTAATAATTTTATTATTCAAGTAGGCAAAAAACTAGAGGTGGTAGATGACTAGTCTTATAATAGTTGTTTCCTTTAATACGCAAAGATTCTAACAGAATCAAGAAAGTAGACGGAATAACAAGTAAAAGCCATAGCACGTACCGAATCAATAGTCATCTACCCCCACTCAAAATAAAGTTTAAAGTATCAAATGTTTACATACCTTCCGCTAGCAGGAGTCAAGAAGCCAGTTGGGGTACGTGGTCTTGATCCACCATTAGGTGTCGTTACTCCGAGTTTGCTGGCATTTGCGGCTGCACGGGCTATCGATGTCCGTGTATTTGTTACTTTACGCATTGGTATACGGGATGGTGTTGAAACGTCATCTGGGATAAAAAATATTATGATCGTTGTAGTGTTGACTAGACGACTAGGTAGTAGGTACATTAACATTCAAAGATTTTAGGAGGAATGGAACTGATCAGAAAATATAAATATCAAACCGTCTAAAAATCCACAAGATTGTAACAGAATAAAATAATAATATAAATCCTTCCAACATTATGGTCTGGCTAGTATTTAGGCCTAAACCTATTTAGGCAAAAATGTTTAAATATGATGCTGTCACTGTCATTCGTATGAGCAGTGTGAGGGAAAATATCGCTAAATACGTTTAAGCCTAAATACTTATAAATGGTGCAAGCTACCCTCAGATAAGTAGGTAGTGAATAAGTTCGTCAAAATAGTAAAAAAAATTATCTTAACATACCTGTGCTATCTAGAGAGAGATTCGATCCGTGCCTCGAAGGTGGTTTTGATCCTGTTCTAGATCCTGGCCGTGATCCTCCTGGTGTTAGCGTTGATCTGGTGAACGAAATTTGTATTTTAAAACCATTCAACCATCACGATGCAAAAACTGAAGAGAAGGTTCTCAAAACAATCTTATTTTCTTGTAAAATAAAACTAAAAGTAATTAAATAATAAAAAGGATTCGTTGGTATAATTCAATTCAAAGATTAAAAAATTGAGCGTTTACGTGGAGGACTTAAATTCTCAACCTGCCAACCCGATGCTGTTTTCAGTAGGTTTCGTACAGTTTTGTGAATGACTAATCCGGATAAATAAAAAGATGGTATAGACATTATTACCTTGGCGCACTAGGTTTCCTATATCTCGCTCCAAGTCCACTGGCGGCTTCGTTATCACTAAGAGAATCAGGAGTACCCGCGCTGAGTGAGGACCTGGACGCTCTTCCTGCTGCTCCACCAGCCGACATCGGCACTGAGCGAGCTGTTCGCTCTCTTACCTGCACGTTACATTTGCAATTAGTGGGATAAAGATGACTAGATGTACATATAGTTAATTTTAACACTACCTTTACAACCATTGTGCTGAGACATATTGGCTTTCACTTTAGTTACAAAATTATACTTCATTAACATTATTAAGTCACTAATAAAATATTTTATCACAGTTTGAAGTATTAATTTTAAATTTAATGTTAGTAGAATTTTAAACTATAAGATGTTCGTATAAAATAGGTGTGACAAATACAATAATACAGGAAATTCATGGAGTTGACTTACATCCTTTAACATTAAACGAATCAATAAAAAAAACATGCTAGAAACAAAAAAGGACTTGACAAAATGATAACTACTACATTTACACTTGGACTTACACTAGACAAATGATAATAAAATAAAACAGCGGCAATCGAATGAGAGATCAAAAGTGCAATCAACCACGGCACTTTCAGAGCCTTAGCATTACCCAATGGTATCCTGGAGACGGCTGGTATCCATGGTGATGGCTATAGTGGTGAGCTCCGGGCGTCGTGGAACCTTGGGATCTTGAGTGGCCGTATATGAAGGCCTGCTTAGTGCCATGTGTCGAGCCGACGTGCAGCGGGTACGAACAAGGCAGCTCTTCCCTCTGCCTTAAAGCCTCAAATATCGGCTTCAGCTGCTCCAGAAACTCCTCAGCTAAACGCACCAATACAAAACCGGGAGACTCATTAAGGAGGGAAGGGGTCGTCAACAGAAACATTTGCCCTTCATAGTGCCAATCGTTTTGCCGGAACGCGTATATTCGCGACGTATTTCGAGTGTTACTTTTAGTCCACACGATTAGACATTAGACAACGAACGCGGATAATTTTTTGTCGAAATGCGGGTATGATGGGATCTAGCGGGAAGGGTGAACGAAATACGTTACCATAACATCCATAATGCGCTGTCGTGCCACCTCTCCAATGCAGTGGATCCAATGAAATATACTAACAAACAACACCAAACACTACTCGAGCCTGTGCCTCGATGCATAGCTTGACACACTAATGCAATACGACCAAACGCTACGAGCTCAACACATGCTGTACACACGTCGGTGCATGCGCCTTGCATATGGATTTGATCAGCCAATCCATGTACAAGACGCATTACAATAAAAGCAAAAAACAAATGTCCCAAACCGATGCTCCCTCCAACAACTACTTGTGCGCTTTATGTGGTATTTGTGCGAAATTATAAATCTAAGTTCTATCCTGTAGAAAAGATATAAATTGAAAAATAATAGAAATAGCTTTTAGCTACTTACCTTGGTGATAGGTCCAGTCGATGGGGGTGTATTTGTGTTAGAGCGGGGCGTACGAGGACGGAATGCTGCCATGCTCTGTGACACTCCATCGGCCAATATGAATTGTTCTCGCAGTTCGATGTTGGTGCGTCCCTTGGCTGCATGCGGGCGGCGTCCGGTGCGCGGGATCACAAACAGGATAGGAGAGGGCCAAAGAAAACCGTTCGGTAACGGGACGGGTGGAAAATAACACCAAAAGTGTTTAAAAGGACAGCGTGCATTGGTAGTGAGGGAAAGAAAAAAAAACAACAAACAAAATCAGAACATGTCAAACATAAACAAACAAAACGCAGTAATAAAAACAATTTAATTGGGGATTCGTTTTGTGCAGTTAGGAATAGGGATTAAAATACGATTAGTTTATTCTTTCACCAAATTATATGCAGTTTTGTAAAACAAGGGCAAGACTTGTATTCATGATTTTTACAAAAAGTGCGCTGAACTGTACAACATTCCATTTAAAAATAAATGTAAGTGGTTCTATCAAAACAGTCAAAAACGCAAAATTGAGACGTTTTGTGTATTTACATAACTAATATCTTGCTCTTATTTTACTAATATTAGTATCTACTGAACGAAAATAAAGTTGAGATAATATTTTATGCAAAAGAATTCCATAATCATGCTAATACTAAAGCAACTTATTTGACGCATAGATTTACCATTATACCAAATTAGATTATATTACAAATAATTATATTGCTACATTGCTATAATGACTTGAACACGTTTGATGAATTTGTATGAATATAAGCAGTAACTACTCGCAACTACAAAAGCATCAAAGTGTAAAATATCAACATTATAATTTATAAAAATTACGGGAAAAAACTACTAAGATAAATAACAAAATTAATATTTAAGCAACACCAACTAATAACGTCTTGTGTCGGAACCAAGTTACAGTGAAAAAGAAAACTTGAGAAAAACAAGCAAGTGTGAGAATAAATTTTTGTAAAAATTTGGTTCCGAGTACACGACGATTATCTTACCGAGCGGACAACAAGCTTCATGCTGCTCCGGCTTGCTCGGATCAGGCAGCGGTAGCACTAACGATACTACTTATGTAAGGGAGGTATTCAGGATTGAACGCAATAAAAGTAATAATAACGAAAAATTCATAAGGAACCATGGGATTGATTGGATCGGGCAAAGCGAATACGAATTAGTAAATTAGTAGCAACATCAAAATTTATTGTGGACATTATAGATGCTTACTTGAGCTACAAGGTTTTGCTGTAACTAGCATTGTCGCAAAATGCTTCTCAGTGGTGTGAATTAAGTGTGGTCTAATGTAACTATTGTGTTGTGTGAACGATTATTAGAAAAATATTTTTTTTTCAGTTGTACATTTTAGTTGTGCTGGAATACTTTGTACATTGGTATAGAAAGTTTTATTCAAAAGTTGGGAGATTAAAATTCAAACAGCTAACGCCATCTAGAAGAGCCTATAAAAAGTTGCTTATTAGAGTAGAGCTGCAAACAACAACGTTTAAAAAACGATGACTCAATCAACTCGTTATTTCGTTATAACGCGTTATTTCATATGCTGACAACACCGCTTGTTTTGTGCGCACCGCAATGCGCATGTCAAAATCGTTGATTTCGGCGTCTCAAAAAATAAAACAAGAACAATGGAATTCCGTGGTTGATCGTAATTTAGAAACATATCTATGAATTAGTTTCAAGTGCGCGTCCGTGTTCATGTTGTGTTAACTCCACGATGACCGGAACTATAATCGAGAACCTAAGCGGTCGGAAACTCGCAGTCTTAGTCACGTTTCTACTGATTTGCCAAATAACATGTTTCTTGATCGGCGGTTTGGTCGCCCCCATGCCAGCGAACGCTCAAAACATCCTCGGGACCGTATGCAAGGATACTTCAACAATAAAAAACGACACTACGAAATGGTTCTACAATCGCGGCAAAGGTAAATGCCAGACGGTCGACCTTGGAGATTTGCACCAAGATTTATCGGAAACCGACATCGTTTTTGCATTTCAAATGCCGGTGCCTCGCGAGAGTAAGGTGCTAGATTATTCTAGATGGCAACAGAACCTGATAGGAGTGCTGCAAGTGGACATACGGTATCATTCTCAGATGGAAGTGAAGCCGAGAAGCATTGTGTCGATCGACGCGCGTCTCGCGTTTAGAAACAAGGGAGATCCCGATGAGGATTGGAAACTTTATACGCAGTCAATTGAAAAACGTCATCTAGACTGTGATATTGATATAAAAAGTGAAGAATATCTGTACAATTGTTCAGCGATACCGTTATTTGAGTTAGGTTCTTTATTCCACGATTACTACTTGCTGAATATAAGGCTGCCGGTCGATACCCCGGAGATGAACTCGCATATCGGCCACATTCAGGACATGTGGTTGACCGTCATCAACCAAAACGGTGGATTCACTAAAGTCTGGTTGTCTTTGAAAACTGTTTTCTTCCCGTTTATAATAGGTATACTTGTTTGGTTCTGGAGACGAATTCATATGTTGCAACGGAAGCCTGTTTTGTTGGAAAAAATGCTTTTAGGTCTTGGAATATCTCTTTGTCTTTTAAACATGCCCATTGAGTACTTAACGCTTCATTTTGACCTGCCATTCATGCTTCTACTCGGTGATATAAGGCAAGGCGTCTTCTACGCTACTTTGTTCTCGTTCTGGCTAGTATTTGCCGGAGAACACATGTTGATCCAAGATGCGTCTTTACAGAGCTCTTTGAAACAATACTGGCGGCATTTGAGTGCGGTCGCGATGGGCTGCACCTCTCTATTCATATTTGACATGTGCGAACGTGGTGTGCAACTCCGAAACCCGTTTTATTCAATCTGGGTGACAGATATCGGCACAAATCTAGCTTTGACATTTATAATACTAGCTGGTATATCTACTGGGGTCTACTTCTTTTTCCTATGCTACATGATTTGGCGAGTTTTTTGTAATATCTCTCATAAACGTGAATCATTGCCCACTATGTGTTCGGTACGCCGTCTGCATTATGAAGGTATCATTTACCGTTTCAAATTCTTGATGTTAACAACTCTACTTTGTGCTGCGTTGACTGTAATTGGCTTTATATTGGGACAAGTAGCCGAAGGGCAATGGAAATGGGATGAAAATATTGAACTCGAATACACATCGGCATTTTTCACTGGTGTTTATGGAATGTGGAACATTTACATATTTGCTTTGTTAGTTTTGTATGCGCCGAGTCACAAACGTTGGCCTGTAGCCGAAAATAACGCTGACACTCAGAATTTGAGCGAGGAGATTGAGTTTAGTCCGTTACCAAGCGAGAGATCAACCAGTGAAATATCTTCTCTAACATCCTTTATTAGAAAGACTACAATTGATTAAATTATTTTTAGCTTTCTTAGTAACCTATAGAAGTGATTGCCTAAGAGGTCTATCATAGAAGCTATTTTTGAGCGTAGGTGAGGTCGCAACCACACCACAAGGAAGTCGCAACTGAATCGACACGATATCGCCACAATTCAGACGCAATAATAAATAATAAATAAATAAATAAATAAATAATGCTCACAGGCACATACATTGTAATGATCCCAAGAAAGCACTATTTATAGGCTGTTTATTATGGAAACCATTCAACAACGGCACAAACATATAAACATCCATGACCGAACCGAATAATGATTGATTTCAGAAATATTACGACGGTATTGTTCCGTTATGTACGCTCGAAAATAGCTTGTGTGATACAGCCCTAAGACTTAATGTAACAGAACAAAGTTTGTACTCAAATATTTAACATAGGAAGTGTATCCCATATTTAGTAACTTTTATCTGTGTATTCAACCTACTTAATAGCAATAACTATAGCTTTTAAGAGAACCATTTTGTGTATAACGTAGATTCAATAGGTTTAAACACCCACAAATCTGAGTCATGTTTAGACTGGTTTTTCGACCTTGATTTCTATCTGAAGTGTGCTTCCAAAAATAGTTAATGGTTTAGATTTTAAGAATACTTTTTTGCCATTTTGTTTAATCAAATTCGTTTTCTGTGATAATTTTTTTGATATTACGTCGCATTTATTAACAGTATTTTAGTGTAAGTTTTTGTATTGCCAGCACAACTTTTTCTTTGTGTCCCTAATAATTAGATTTGATGTGAATGCATTTGTAATTTTTATACTTAATCGTTAGCCGTAATTAGTATTGTCGCGTTTAGAGATTTAACTTAATAAAAATTAATCATTTCAAATGTTATTTTTGTTATCTCAAAATGGGCGAATATTTTCGAGTGGGAATTCTTCAAATATTTGCCCGGTTACCTACTCAACGGTTAGGAGACATCCCTTTTTTAGTTTCCCTTGTTATGGGGGTTAAAACACATAAATATTTATTACCTACTATTTTATTAACCCGTTACGTTTTTGATTGACACTTTGAATATCACATAAAATAATAAATCAATATCAGTACAACTTTAAATTTCATAAAGTTGTCATAAATATTATCATGGTACTTTTAAGGTAATAAGATGTTTTATTTAGGTATTTGTGTTGTTCAATATCATTCAATACTTTAAAACCTTAAAAATTCCATGATTGATTCACAAAGTTTCCCAAATGAGAAGGGCAATCAAGTCAAGTTGTGTCAACAACTAATTTTTCCGAAGATATTTTAAATGTTGGTTATACAGGGTGAAATTGATATCATTAGCATCTGAATCTACCCACCAACCTGAATACCTTTTACTATGGGAGCAAACCGATAGGAGCCAAAAAAAAATCTGCAGTTGCATACATTTGACTCGAGTAGGCTTTCCAGTTTAGAACAGCAGATTTTTTTTTGTTCCGATTGGTTTGCTCTCATAGTAAAAGTTGTTCTGTTTGATGGGTAGACTCTTAAATGCTTATTGTATCAATTTCACCAAGGAGTGCGATATTTGAATCTCACACGTTGAACTCAGCAGTTGAAAATGTATGGAGATTAGGGATGCAACGATTCGGCCATTACGATTACGATATTAATCGTTATTTATTACGATAACCGATGCATTTACGATTATTTAAACAAATTTAGTGGAGATTATCATCAGAATGAGTTCTCATAGTGTGTCTTTGCATTCCAATGAAAGTTAAATAATAAAATAAAAAAAATGTTTTTAAATTCCAAGATATTGTAACTTTAACTACTAATTTGAGATCGAAGTCAAAGGTACACTTGGCCAGGATTCTGATTCGTTGATGCGTGGAGGCTAATTTACTTTGAAAAACACAATATTGAACATGATTCAGAGGTATAATCTCGTTAAATAAACCGATATCTCGTCCGATTACGTGGGAGATTAATATTTTGAAATTAATGTTGATGAGATATCGCAAGAACGAAAATGTATGTAATACCTACTTCAAACCGAAAATCAAATCAGACATCAGTAGAATTAAAGAGAGAGAGTCGAGTCTGACCAATAAAAAAGTCTGATTTTGCTCAAAATGACCTAAAATGGCAGCGAAAGACCCGATTTTTCTACAGTTTTTTTCGGCTCTGGAATCTAGTATTCAGGTCTGGTATTTGTGAACAAATGCAATCTGATTGACGTTTTTAATTCATTTTAATAATCGTCCGATTCTTACTACGGTGCATTGCATCGTTATTAATCGTGATTATTACGATTACAGATGCAAAACGATGCACCGCTTCGTAATCGTTGCATCCCTAATAGAGATACGCATCTTTCTACTGCTGATTTAACTTTCAAAAATCGCACTCCAGGAGTATGATTTTTTAATGTCAAATCAGTAGTTAGAAAGATGCACGTGTCCATAGTAATATTGACATTTTCAACTGCTGAGTTCAAAAAATGAGTTCCAAAAATCGCACTCCTGTATGCATATCATATTGACTTGACTTCAATGCTTAGAAAATTGTATTGTGGAATATAGTAGAAATAAGAAAAGTAAGTTAGGTATGACTTTCGATACAATAGTGAAACATGGATGTTCCGAGTTTTCGTGTCCGTATAGTTAGCAGCCTCACCAGCTCATTCGAAGGTTTTGACTAAGCCACGATTTAGTGCCCAATTAGTGCAATTTGGTGCCCAAAGCACAGATTTGGTGCTCATGTAGTTTAAAAGATATTTGGGTACCTTACTGAGGCTGCTAGATAGACGTCAAGCTAGCAGTCGCATTTTGAAATACTGTTTGTATCGATGTGATTTATATGTCACGATTTAGTGCTCATTTAGTGATTCCTATATCCAAAATTTCATTAATATTAATCCAATACAAGCCGAGATATGATAGTACATTGTTGAGGCTGCTAACTAGACGTTTATTCCAACGATGATTCCAATGAAACGGATGCACATTTGAAACAGATAAATACATAGCGATTTAGTGCTCGATTTGGTGACTCTTATGATATTTATGAAAAGTAGAATTTTCTTTCCTATTTCCCAAAATAATTACGTAAACTTCTACATACAACGATTTTCGGTACAACCGTGCACAAAAATTTTCATTTCTCGGAACTACTACCATGAGCTAGCGCTTGCGCTCGCGCAAGTAGTTCATAGTTATACCGAGAGATGGCGGGGCTGGCGGATTGTTTACGTGAGTTACGGAGATGCGAAAACGTGTCTTTTTATTACATACAATGAAGAACTAATTGCTTGATACAAATTAGTGCATTATAAGTTATAACTTCTTATCCTCGTCTACAGTTCCACATTGTATTATTTATACTATAAATTAACTAACTGCCTCCGTGGTCTAATGGTTAAGAATATTGGGCTTTCGACACGGAGGTCGTGGGTTCGATTACCACAGGGGACACCTAGTGATATGTCACTTTGTGCATTTTTCCCCAGTTGATTAGGAAATTGCAGGCTGAGTCACTTGATTGTCTAAAAAGAAAATTTTTTGTAGATTTTGGAAATTTTTGTTTCTTCTGGTACCTAGTTTTTGGTAATTTCTGGTAGATTTTGGTAGCAAAAACAAAAAAAACTATGTAACGGCTACTACTACAAGAGATAGTAGCAGGGACCAACGGCTTAACGTGCCATCCGAAGCACGGAATCATCTTTCTTTTCAGACAATCTGGTGATTTAGCCTGTAATATCCTTACCAACTGGGGAAAAACGCACACAGTGACATATCAGGAGGTGTCCCCCGTGGGAATCGAACCCACGACCTCCGTGTCGAGAGCCCGGTGCTCTTAACCATTAGACCACAGAGAGGCAGTTATTGGCAGGGCAATTCAATAAGAAAAGTCAAAAATCTGTGTGTGATTTATTCGCTTATAATAAATCTGTTAATTATTCTCCTAGTTTCATTTAGTTTTTCTAATAAACATTCAGTTTTTACCCGACTGCGCTAGAAGGAGGGTAATAGTAATCGTAAAGTAAAATAAGGACGTAGTTTGCAAAAATTACCTTATCTGTCGGCAAAAATCCTCATTACTTGACACAAGCTTGACACAAATGATTTGGGGCTAGTCAATTAATACAGTAATAGTCAAATAGTAGAGAAGAATAATATACTCCTGGAGTGCGATTTTTGAATCTCATTCGCTGAGTTCAGCAGTTGAAAATGTCAAAATTACTATGGAGATATGCATTTTTCTACTGCTGATTTGACTTTCAAAAATCATTTTGAAAGTCAAATCAGCAGTAGAAAAATGCATATCTCCACAGTAATTTTGACATTTTCAACTGCTAAACTCAGCGAATGAGATTCAAAAATCGCACTCCTGGACTCAAATTGAGTCACTCAATACATACATAAGAGAGTGGGTATTGTCACTGTTATAAAAATTTAATGTCATTTAACTTTTTTGCTTGGCAGTACTAACCATAAAATTAAAAACAATTTAAAACCCTATCACAGTTGAATAAAGTCTAAATTTGATCAACGGTTTCGTCAGACCTAAATTACGATTAGTATGTAGAAGTTTACGTATTTTTTTTGGGAAATAGGAAAGAAAATTCTACTTTTCATAAATATCATAAGAGTCACCAAATCGAGCACTAAATCGCTATGTATTTATCTGTTTCAAATGTGCATCCGTTTCATTGGAATCATCGTTGGAAGAAACGTCTAGTTAGCAGCCTCAACAATGTACTATCATATCTCGGCTTGTATTGGATCAATATTAATGAAATTTTGGATATAGGAATCACTAAATGAGCACTAAATCGTGACATATAAATCACATCGATACAAACAGTATTTCAAAATGCGACTGCTAGCTTGACGTCTATCTAGCAGCCTCAGTAAGGTACCCAAATATCTTTTAAACTACATGAGCACCAAATCTGTGCTTTGGGCACCAAATTGCACTAATTGGGCACTAAATCGTGGCTTAGTCAAAACCTTCGAATGAGCTGGTGAGGCTGCTAACTATACGGACACGAGTTTTCATAATATCTCAGACTACTCCCTCGGAGAATATAGTCGTGAGTATATGCAATTAATAGAAATCCTTAATTTTAATCTCATTAGATCCATGGAGGATCCAGTCAAAGTTCTAAGAATGATCCATTAAAACCAATGTGTAAAAATAATTCAATGGTACGTGATAGTGAATCCACATTACAAGTTTCTATGTAGGTATGCGTCAAATTAGCACATACACTGAGCCATATCTGAAATATGTAATTGAAAAATATTACCACAATATTACTAAAATTGTACACAAAACATTTAAAAGGCCAGAGATTTGTTATAAAAGAATTTTGAACACTGACTTGACGCATACATTTTTTACCCAAAATTTTTATGTGCGTATGGATTGAGGTGCCACATTTGCTATGGAAAAATGGATTATATGCCCATTTTGTAGGAAATTTGTAGATTTTGTAGGCCCAATTCTGGAATTTGTAGCAAAAGTATAAAGAAGTTACATGAACATAAAGGTGGCACCTCACACCAGATGCATCTGGTGTGAGGTGCCACCCTGGAACTCGGAAAGTACGTGATGAATCTTTTTGAAAATTTTGTAGGATTTAGTAGGAGTTGGAAAAAGATCCTACAAAAAAAACCAGCTCTCTACGACTAAAACTGAAAAAGCTACAATACTTTGATTGTGGCCCCTCACACCAGATGGCATCTGGATTGAGGGGCCACCTGTAACTCTGAAACTACGTGATGAATCTTTCTGAAAATTTTGTAGGATTTAGTAGGAGTTGAAAAAAGATCCTACAAAAAAAATCAGCTCTGTACGACTAAAACTGAAAAAGTTACAAGAGATACTTTGAATGTGGCACCTCACACCAGATAAATGCTTATAACTACATATGTACGTAATGGAATCCAAAACCGATGATGCCAATATTTAGTAGAAATTTCTACTAAATATTGGCATAGTCAGATGTCGCATATCATCAATACCTACAGAGCTACACGTTTTTTCAAAATTCCATATAAAACCATTCAGTAGGGTGTCCATGTAATAAATGAAACCATGAGACACATTTTTCTTCCAGCTGTTTTTTGCATTTTATTTAACACGTTTTTTTGCATTTTATTTACGTATATAATTATATAGGATACGAAACTCACGTCCGTATGTCATCTCGTTTCAAAAACATTTCTACAATAAGGTAGGTACTTAGTACCAACTTTCTTATTAGCGCAGCGTTCAGTTATAGCGAGGTCCACCTTTAGCAAACTAAATACTTAGGATGGTAATGTTGGTACTGTCAAGTAGGTATCGCAAAAAGTCTGTTTAAGATATATTTTCCCTTAGTCGCCTCGTAAAGTACCAACTGTTTAGTATTAAAAATGATTTCATAATAAAATATTTGCTCTAGTATTTTGTGAACTAGGTACCACAAATCAAGAAAGGACATCATTGGCATTTCATACATTTTTGGTCCGAATGTGAAAGTGCCGGCCAACAAAAAATAATACTATAGAACTTGTCCGTCTAAGCATTTATTATTATGGCTGTAGCTGTAGGTAAGTTTTAAAATGTAGGTATCTATGGAAATACGATTTTTCAAACCTTAATAAAACCAAGGAAAATGGCCCTACAGCTTCGGTGCCATACTAAAAAATGCTGCAACGGACTAGTTCTAACAAAATATAGTCTTAGCTAATTAAATTTTCATCGAAAATGTGTATGAAAAGGCAGATTTTCGAACCCAAATAAAACCAAGGACAATGGACCTACAGCTTTTGTGCCATAATAATAAATACTTAAGACGCCAGTCCTAACAGAATATTGCATAATTTTTTGTTGGCCGGCACTTTCACATTTTTGACTAAATCCGATGATGTCCCTTTCCTAAACTTGAACTTAAATAAACAGTATGTAGGTAGGTACTTACTATACTTGCCTACCTACGACACCCAATGGGGTGCTCCATTCAAAGTCGGAGCCACAGGCAGGACACACTACAGGTAGGTTGGTAGGTGCTTACCTAAGTACCTAGTCTTAAGAACTTTATATCGACCGACCCGACTAGCCTCGCTGGAACGAAAACGTAAGTTATACTGAGTGTCTTGTCTACCCGCACATTCGATTCGAACTTTTGCGTGAATGTTTTCGTTCCAATTTCAACTCTATTACAATGAAGTGCGGACCGAAACAGTGGCGATATAGTGAAGATCGAAAGTGCGGGTAAGGGGGCTGGTATGTTGACGTTCCAGTGAATAGCTTCACTGTCGGGTTTAAGTTAAAATATGTATTCAACGACATCTTCCTTTCAAAGAAATGTTTCAAAGTCTAAAATATTCTAGATACCCTAGATACCACTTCATCAAATGGTTTATTGGCCATTTTTGACAAAAGTGGTAACAGACTCAACATAATTATTTCGGATACACATGTGCGATCTCTTAGGTTTAACCTCGAATGAAATTACACGCTGGTTAAACCTATTATACTAAAATCCGGACTTAAAATTATGCACCTATTTGTTAGGTGAACAAAGTGTGATTTAAGTGAAAGTTTACACAGGGGTTCATACAACGGCGCCCCGTCGGGTTGTTGCCTAGCAAAATCTTGTCGCAAGTTTATCTTTACCATTATGATTGTTGCTAAAAAAATGTCCACCTATCTATTTGGGATGTAAATGAGCCATCGGAAAGAGACCCATCTAAAGAATTTAAAAAACTAAGATTACCACCTCTCAGTCTGCCGCAACTCTACAGTAGCCAGGTTCAAAGAAGTCACTTTTATTAACCCTAGATTTGCGGCAGATTGAGATATGGCAACGCTAGTTTTTCCAGTTTTTTGGACTGGTCTCCTTCCGATGACACCTTATTTACTTCCCAAACAGATAGGTGCAATTGTCTGAAAAAATTGTACCGGCGGCGTTGTAGGCAATGACATTAGTAAATTACCTATATGTCATTGGTTGTAGGTATGACCCACTGTGTAACCTTGATATGAATTAACCTTTCACTTAAATCACATTTCGATCACCAAACAAACAGGTGCATAATTTTATGGTCGGATCTTAGTTTAAGTGAGGGTGGATGGAGGTTGAAAGTTGTAGTTAGGTATATGACAACCCTTTTGGTTTAGTTTTGGTACTTGCGGCAACATTTTTCTAGGCAACTTGGTGGCATTGAATTAACCCCTGTGTAAACATACACTAGAATCAAATTTCGTTCGCCTAAGAAATAGGTGCATAATTTTACGATCGTATCTCGTATATGTTGAAATTCATTAATAAATAAATTTTGTCTGCCTCACACTTTAGAACTGTCTCTGTTGCGGGTTTGCTGGAAGAAATCTCTTTAGAGATAAGCTCGCCCTTTGAACATTACATTTGTACTTTGTACATACATTTCAAAACTTACCTACAGCTACAGCCATAATAATAAATGCTTAGACGGACAAGTTCTAACAGAATATAGTATTATTTTTTGTTGGCCGGCACTTTCACATTCGGACCAAAAATGTATGAAATGCCAATGATGTCCTTTCTTGATTTGTGGTAGTTCACAAAATACTAGAGCAAATATTTTATTATGAAATCATTTTTAATACTAAACAGTTGGTACTTTACGAGGCGACTAAGGGAAAATATATCTTAAACAGACTTTTTGCGATACCTACTTGACAGTACCAACATCACCATCCTGAAGTATTTAGTTTGCTAAAGTTGGACCTCGCTATAACTGAACGCTGCGCTAATAAGAACGTTGGTACTAAGTACCTACCTTATTGAAGAAATGTTTTTGAAACGAGATGACATACGGACGTGAGTTTCGTATCCTATATAATTATATACGTAAATAAAATGCAAAAAAACGTGTTAAATAAAATGCAAAAAACAGCTGGAAGAAAAATGTGTCTCATGGTTTCATTTATTACATGGACACCCTACTGAATGGTTTTATATGGAATTTTGAAAAAACGTGTAGCTCTGTAGGTATTGATGATATGCGACATCTGACTATGCCAATATTTAGTAGAAATTTCTACTAAATATTGGCATCATCGGTTTTGGATTCCATTACGTACATATGTAGTTATAAGCATTTATCTGGTGTGAGGTGCCACATTCAAAGTATCTCTTGTAACTTTTTCAGTTTTAGTCGTACAGAGCTGATTTTTTTTGTAGGATCTTTTTTCAACTCCTACTAAATCCTACAAAATTTTCAGAAAGATTCATCACGTAGTTTCAGAGTTACAGGTGGCCCCTCAATCCAGATGCCATCTGGTGTGAGGGGCCACAATCAAAGTATTGTAGCTTTTTCAGTTTTAGTCGTAGAGAGCTGGTTTTTTTTGTAGGATCTTTTTCCAACTCCTACTAAATCCTACAAAATATTCAAAAAGATTCATCACGTACTTTCCGAGTTCCAGGGTGGCACCTCACACCAGATGCGTCTGGTGTGAGGTGCCACCTTTATGTTCATGTAACTTCTTTATACTTTTGCTACAAATTCCAGAATTGGGCCTACAAAATCTACAAATTTCCTACAAAATGGGCATATAATCCATTTTTCCATAGCAAATGTGGCACCTCAATCCATACGCACATAAATTTTTTACTTCAGTAATTATAGTTTTAATACTTTTTAATACGATTCATTACATAGATAATGAATGACGTGTGATGAAGAGAATTTGAGTAAAAAATGTCTATCAATAGTAAATAGTGAATAAAATTTTCAAATACCTAAGTAATTTAACTTGTTCTCTTCATCAACATTCGTTTTCGGTCTGACTTTGTTTGACGCCAAATGTTAAACCAGGGTCTTGGGTTCGAATCCCGGTTCGATCATGGATGTTATAAATGTTTGTGACGTTGTATGGTTTCCATAACAAAAACGGCTAGTAGCTTACTTAGGACCATTATGTGCCTTTGAGCGTTTTTTATTTATACGCTTTATAACACGTTAAAATACTCTCTGACTACCCCTTAGGGGAATACAGTCGTGAGCATAGAAATAAGCATGCTAACCATGCCAATTTTGACCAAACTGGGATTGGCAAACAGCCTCTCTAGTAGATATGGTATTATCTCTACATGCTTCTCTTAAAAAATAGCTTTTTCCACGCTTTTTAAGAGAGTCAAAGCCGTGCTTGCCGCGACAAATTGTATGGAAAAAAAGCAGTCGCACGCAAGTAACGAAATCATACTAGACGGGCTGGTCTAAGTGCATTTATATGGTATTTATATAGATTTTGGATTTATAATAGGTACCTATTCCATATACAGTCAGACAGAAAACGACCGATCCTAAGCCCATAGATCGTCCATAAAACTGAACAGTCTATTAACAGCCAATTTTCATCACCTCACCGATGACGAAAATACAGCAACCAATTTAGTTTAGTTAAATATATAATGGGATAGTACATACCTCTGCAAGGATCGTTCTTGACGAGGAATTCGTCGAGCGCTACCCATCCACCACCGACTCGCACCATTACAGTGGACCGGAGGATACGGACAAGCCGTAGTTTCTGGGAGTCACCGAACTGAGGGAAAAGTTTACTGTCAGGCCGAGTTTCAGAGACGTTTGAACGTGAATTGAATCTAAAATGTATGGATATTGGTAAATGGGCGTTCGAACTCCAACTTAAAAACAAAACCTCTGAATCTCGGCCTTAGGTTACACCTTACCAGGATCATTCCGATACGCTTTTTAACGCCCTTATTGACCGTTACTAAGTATAGTATATATTCAACTTGTTTATAAGAAAAAGTGTACATTTTATATCGATGATATAAAAGAATAACATATCATTTTTTATTATTTAGTTTGTCTGTATTGTATTGTGCTATAAAGTAATGGTAATGACGCCGTTAAAACAACCATTGGAATAATCCATCTATGAAGAAGGTAAAGCTTGGCTATTGAGTATAAAAAATTAAGGTCGCCACACAAAAACAGGTCACAAATTTTTGACCAAAATATTTAGTTCCTGTTGTTACTCTTTTTGGCCAAGTTTTACTACATGAAAGGTTCGAAAATTCTGATAAATTACGACAATAAGGTCAATTTAGGGTCTGTACTTAATTACCGACCTACATCACCACCAGCGGAAACCCGTAAGATGAGGGTAGCGCAGGACCAGTCGTGGTGATTTCTGGGGAAGACCTATGTCCAGCAGTGGACGTCTATCGGCTGAGATGATGCTGACTATCATTAGGACGACAATAGGCTACTTGACTACTAGTCAAATCAGCTACTCTTTATAGGACGTCAAAACGTGCGCTTTGTATGAACATTTGTACTAAATAATGAGTTGTGACGTCATCAACATTTCAGTACTTTCTAAAGTTTATCTTGTTATTAAAAATAGTATTCAAACTAAAATCTCAACGAAAATAGGAGTTTAGCGTTATTTTCTAACCTTTTTTTTTACTGAGAAGATAAAAATAAAATATATTGTATGTAGTCAAATACCCAATTAGTAACCTAGACGCGTGCCCTATCTTTTTTCGCCATCATCATCCGACTATATCGTTCGTTTCCATTTCCACTACATCTTCGTTATTAGTATACAAGTACTCACCCGGTATTTGCCCTCCCCGACCTGGAAGACCCTGAACTTCTGCCGGCAGGTGCACAGCATCACGAGTCTCTTCACCTCATCGTGGATCTTGTCCGCGTCCGTCGGCGGGCCTCGCCTCTCCACCTGACGCGTAAAAAATTCATTTTTTTTAAAACCAATTTTTGTATGTATGAACAATGCTTTTGTTTGAATTATTTTCTGAATTAAATGAACTTACCGCCTGTTTTTCCAGTAAGCAAAAAGACAATATTTATACTTATCAGTAATGTATGATTTTCTACATCAGATAGCAAAAAAATGCAATGAGTATGATAATAAATTGATAAGATAAGTATCTACCTACAATGAGTTAGATTTCAATAGATAAACATTGCCGATTCGATATTGTTTTTTTGGGTCAGATGATCATAGCAGAATAAGTAAATGCGAAAGTTTTATCTAACTGTCCGCTGAACTGATTTATATGAAACGAGCTTTTACCCGCGACTTCGTCCGCATAAATTATATACCCGATTTTAATTCAGATGATAAGCTATCAAACAAGAAAAGTTTCATCAAAATCGGTTCAGTAGTTTTTGCGTGATACTCGAACAAACAAACACCCAAACAAACAAACAACCAAACAAACAGACAGACAAAAAATCCAAAAATTGGTGATTTCGAATCAGGGACATCTAAAAACCATATCGTAATCTTTTTTTTGTTAATATCTTCAATGTACAGACACACTTCTGTTACAGTTTTATAATAGTTTAGATCTGGCATAGAGATAGCTGGAACCCTGAGGAAGTACATTTGTTGCTCCGCGTTTGAAAATGATTCGTTTATCAACAGCACAGTCGGTAATGAACCTGCCTGCTGTCCTAGGGTCGCGGGTTCGAATCCCGTAAGGGACAAATTTTTGTATGATACATGTCTTCGACAAGGTGTTACAAAAATACAAATAAACATTTAAGTGGTGGTTAAGACCATCAAACTGAACAACTTTCACTATGGGACAAATATCGAAATCGCGAAAAAAAAAACTGTTGTTCCGTACTAATTTACTAAATCTACTCGAGCTAAATGTATGGGACAGTTGATTTTTTTTTCGCGTTGTTGGTCCCGTAGTGAAAGTTGTTCAGTTTGATGGTCTAAACCCCTTAAAAATTTTGAATGTTAGTATATGAACTTTATATGCGTTAAAAGGCAATGCGGGTTTTGTATGTAAGGTTGGCGCCTTTTTTTGCCGTTATTTTTGGCGCGACCAGCAACCAAACATGAATATCTTATTTCAGAATAAAGTAACAAAACAAAACTTATAAACATGTATATCCCTACACTCAGTCCGGACGGAGATATAAAGGCTTGAAGTTGAAAATATTAGCATTACGTGCACTTCAAGCCTTTATATCTCAGTTCGGACTGAGTTCCGAGATATTTGTAATAACAAGTGTTGTTTTTTTGATAGCCGATTGATTGATGGCCGCGCTAAAAAAATAAAAATGGCGCCATTTTTAGGCATAGGCTTTTAATATACTACCCGTTCACGACCAGTTGGCCGTCGATGACCGTTACAAAATTTCCTCACAGGCACATTAATTGGTCCCGTCGACAAAAAATAATATAAAAGGCAAATAAAAATTTAAAATTAAAAGCGATATTAGTGACCGGGACGGACGTACCATACGTGATTGCGTTGCTAAAGGTTATAAAATTGCGTTTATCAGGGTCTCTTAGGGGTGCGGTGCGGGGAAGCGGGAAGGGAGGTAACGGCCAACTCGAAGTGAATGACTAGTATGTTAGAATGTTTATTTTTAATTTTATTATCACTGTATATCGTTGTCTAATGTCTAGTCATCATAATCAGTGTTGCCAGATCCAATTTTCGAAATACGGGAGGTGTACCAATTAAAAATCGGGAGATGTATGGGCGACATTATGAAAAAATCGGGAGATAAATTTTTCCTTAAAATTAATCAGACCATGGTCTTTTAATAAATGTTTTTTTAACATTTATTCGTTAACTTTAAAATCATAGCAATTGCAATTTTTTTTAATATTTTTCGTGTGCAAGATCCCTGAATTTCCTAATTTGGCCGGTTAACCAAAGCAAAAGCAGGTTTATTTCGCTACTTTGCAATGTTGCAAAATTAGTAAACTACCAAAGCTTGCCATTGAATAGGTATTCAACTTTATGTTATTAAGTCAAAGTATAGTTTAGGCTACGCATTTTACAAAGTTATGTACACATTTAACATAGCATTGCATAGCTTAGCATTTAATTTTGTTCCGTTTTACGCAGTTTTTTCGAAAAAAAAGTTGTTCTTAAAAAATCGGGAGATTTGAGTGGGAATCCGGGACATCGGGAGACATTGACACAATTGAAAAATCGGGAGATATCCCGGAAAATCGGGAGATCTGGCAACAGTGATCATAATACAAGTCCAGGCTAGATTTTCATACTTTAAATGCAACTAGATAATTTGTGTGACAATGGCCAAGATATAGAAAAAAGATATAAAAATTGCACGCTAGGCGTGTTTTCCAGCAGTTAAAATGTTAAGTGTATGAGGGGAAATATTAGAGATAACTCAGATACTGGGACCCTCAGATCAGCAGTGGGCCACTGGGCCAGTGAACTTACCCAGTCAGGCCTGAGGGCGGCGATGAATTCCTCCCAATCGATGAGGCCGCTGCCGTTCCTGTCGAAGAGGTCTGCGACGGCGCCCATCTCCAGCCGCGACGTGTCGAACTCTGTGGGACATTGATTGTTTTACAATACTGCCCGTTGACCATGCCCTACAAGTACTCAGGTTATTCCAAACGGTGGGCGTTCGTTTTTTTCATACACGTTAGAAAGTCGTTTCAAGGGATGACATAAAAAAAAAGTCACAGTCACACATAAAAAAAAAAAAAAAAAAAAAAATGAAATTTTCTAGATTTTAACCCACTAAAAATACTAACCATTTGTGTTTTACACAGTATACAGAGTGTAACAAAACACCCTAGTAATACTTAAGGGGGTGCTTCAGACCATCAATCTGAACAACTTTCACTATGGAGCCAACGTCGAGAAAAAATAAAAAATATCTGTCGTCCCATACATTTGAGTTGAGACGGTACTGCAGTTTTGTATGAAAGAGCGGATTTTTTTTCGCGATTTCGATGTTGGCTCCATAGTGAAAGTTGTTCAGTTTGATGGTCTGGAGCACCCCCTTAAGTATTACTAGGGTGTTTTGTTACACCCTGTATACGTTACTACAGCCTAATCGCTTTAACCCTCTAAGCTTTAACCAATCAGACAGAGGTGTTTATATTCGTATAAAACTGTTAAATTGTCGGGAAATTGACATCATATACTTCATAAATCCAATACTGATTCTGCTGATAAAAACGCTGCCGCAGCAGGATTTAATTCTTCTTAACTTTCTTTATGGGATAAGGTCTCCCGCAATCCCGCAGTGTGATATTCTTACATTCATTGCAGAAAGCATGCCACTAATCCCGATATCTTTTCCATTGCATGGCAATAATTGAGCCCACGAAAATAGTTATCTACTTACGATAATAAAAAATAGGACTGACTTATAACCAAAGACGCATGATACTAACTGGTGTTGATGATTCCGTCGATGAACTCGTTCCTGGGTATGAACCCGTTGTTGTCCTTGTCCATCTTGCGGAACAGGTCCGTCAGCCGGGACTTCTTGTGGTTCATGAACTTCAGGAACTGCACAAATGAGAAACAATACATTAACATCGTGTTCTAATATGCAGGGACGGCCAGGGGCGTCCGCCCGGTTTTGAGTAACTTTGTATAACCATTTTATACATTAACTATGGCACATTGACTGAAGAAAAACGAATCCAAAGTCACCTCTTTTTTTCCAGTTGTAACCGTTTTACTCTTACATTGTTGATCAGACGAATATGAAAATTTACAATATTCTTCACAATACAATATACAGGGTGTAAATTAAAATAGGACAGCTACTTAAAGAGGTGCTTCAGACCATCAAACTGAACAACTTTCTCTATGGGACCAATATCGAAATCGCGAAAAAAAAATCTGCTGTCCCATACATTTCAGTCGAGTTATGTTTGCAGTTTTGTATGGGAGAGCGGATTTTTTTTTCGCCATTTCGATATTGGTCCCATAGAGAAAGTTGTTCAGTTTGATGGTCTGAAGCACCCCTTTGAGTAGCTGTCCCATTTTATTGTACACCCTGTAGAATGATGTGGTTTTCTTATTTTTTGAAAATTCATAAAAAATCATACAGGTTTTCAAAGAAAACTGAAAATTTCGACCGGCGCCACGCAATTGAAGCGGGATGGCTAATAGCAAAAGTTTGCTTGTAAGAAAGAGAGCCTTACAAATGGGAGGAGTGGCCTTAAGGAACAGGGCCTATAGACAAAGTAACATTTCTATTGGCGTAGACGCTAGTAGAAATGGCAGAATGTATGGATTTGACATTGGCGATCGAAACATTTTGACGTTTGCTTTCTCCACCATACGTCAAATCCGTACATTTTTTCCGTTTCTATTAGCGTCGACGCCAATAGAATGTCAACTAGTCTAGGGCCTCTGGAGTGCGATTTTTGAAACTCATTCGCTAAGTTCCGCAGTTAAAAATGTCAATATTAATTACTATGGAGACGTGCATCTTTCTACTGCTGATTTGACATTAAAAAATCATACTCAAGGAGTGCGATTTTTGAAAGTCCAATCAGCAGTAGAAAGATGCGTATCTCCATACATTTTCAACTGCTTAGTTCAACGTATGAGATTCAAAAATCGCACTCCAGGTACTTTAGTCACTACTGCACTAAAGCACGAAATTCATTATCTAGTGTCATTATCGTGCAAGTTGGTGTCTTGGTAAGACCTAACAATTTTGTCAGCTTAAAGTTGCACTTTTAGTTAAAAAAATTAGTCATAATGCGTTTTCCAATAGAAAAGCTAGTCATTTAATTGCGTTTTTCAATAAAACCAGGAGATATACTTGTTCCCTTACTTATAACATTGGCAATATCGATTTGCACGATGACAGCGCTAGATAATGAATTAATTTCGTGCTATACTTAAAAACTCAAATCAAAATACATCAAGCAACTAAGCGCAATTTGAAATACATCGACTAAATAGTTTGACATAAACTTAAAATTTAACAAGTTCACGCAAGAATGTACCTACTTCAAATTGCACAATTTTTAGGTTTCTTTCACTCACCCTCTTTCTCCAGTCGTCCCAACTGAAGTTGGACACCCTCTGCAACTCTTTGAGATGTGCCAGACGCTCATGTAGCCGTCTCTGTCTCTCCCACGCCAAAAGCCATACGGTGCGCCATTTGTCCCACAGTTGTTTCACTCGGGGCGAACGGAATTCAGGCTCTGCTCCTTTGCTGTTGACATAAGGGTTATTTTAGCTTGATTCTTAAGTTAGAGTAGATGAATATGTAGAGATCTTTGCAAAATTTTAGATAACATTAAATGTAGATATAAAATTTTTCGCTATACAGGTGTAAAATTAAATAAGTTATATTTTTAGGGAGTGATTTTGTTTTTCATCGAGGTAAAAAAATTAAGGTACCTAGAGTGATCACCTTCTTTTGATAGTTTCTGGACATCCAGGGATAACACGAAACCAATTCTTTATTTCTCTTTGAATGCAATTAAGTAATATCTAACATGCCAAAGTGCACATTTTCAATAAAATCTTTTCAAAAATAATACACGCAAACATACTACAGCAATAATAATCGTAAAATGCAGTAATTATTATTAAATCTTTTGCTATAATATAATCTAGTTTTACTAAGCACTATATTTAACAGCCTCTAAAAAATTTCCGTAATAATATAATTATTTTGCGAATGTTCTTAATTGACATTTAAAATCTAAAATGTAATTAAAGATTATGAATTATAAATAAGCACGAAATTAATTATCCAACGTCATTATCGTGCAAACAAGAGTCACTTTTAATGGGATAGAAAAGGGCCGGAGATGCAACTGTCCTCTTCTATCTCATTGGTGACCTTGATTGCCCGAATTTTACGCTAGATAATTAATTTCGTGCTTTACTCAACTTATACATGGATAGGGATGTCACACACATAAAAAACAGCACAAAAATATTTGGATACAAAGCTTCGCGCATCCTTTTAAGCCCAAAAGAATACCAAAGATGCCCTCAATGATTTAATGACAATGTAAAATTTACAATCTGATAAGCCCATAAGCTATTCGCCCACTTGTTGATTTATTAAAAATCACTTCACGTTAATGAGTGTTACTTTTAAACCCACACAGACAGAGCTTGATACAATAGGTACAGTACCACAAAGTGCGGCCGTGTGTGCGTTAGTTTTCACCGAAGAGTTCACCTACCGCAGCCCGTGGACAAAACCGGCTCAGCCAGTGGACAATTTATGGGCGTTGTGAATCACGTGATCATTTTGTGCGCTCCTGAAGCTTTGTTTACTGTTAAGTAAACCTCATTAACGTGTTCAATTGTGTTTTTTTAAATAAACTCCGAAGTTTGAACTTCATATTCCGTACTTTTTATATGGAGCCAAATTTTTATATGGAGCCAAATGCGTGAAAGCCTTACCTTCCCTTCGGCGGGAACCTGGGTCCGTAGTGAGGCAGGTTCCGGTCTGGAGTCTCGCGACCAGGGCTCACGCGGCTAGAGCACACTCAACATTAAGACACGGAAGAACAAACCAATACCGGTTAGTGGCAACCCTGCTTTAGTTGGCGTTTAGTTTGTTAGGTTGGTGTTCGTTCGCGCGCGTTTGTGTTGTTAGGATGGTAGCTGTGTTCTTTTTTTGAATCAGTGCTTTTGTAAATTTTCTTTTGAAATATTTATTAGTTCTTTTTTTCGTTTATTTTATAATGCAGTTGTTAAACATGCAGATTTAAAATCTCGATGCAATTATATCCTTGTATCCATCATGCAGTTTCGTTCAAATAAGCCAAGCATTCAAAATTTACGTGTACCTAAGTACTCTATTATACTTATTGTGTATTCAAAATTACTGACTACAATGTGTGACAAAATTATTAATTTGTAAAAATGTACCTATTTGATACTTGTGATCTGAATAGAGTTTTGTGCAGTTTAAATAATAACAACTATTTACCTATTATAATGGAATCCAAAACGAATGCTTAAGAAATGAGAAAAAAGAAAATTTAAATTATATTTAACTAACTAAAAAATACATGTATATATGGAATGTATTCCAAATGTTTTGAGTATATTTTTAGCGACCATACAAAAAAGTGTTTTAGCGAGAATCTTTTCAAAATTATTCTAAGGTAGATAGTTAACAGTTATTGTAATAACATTTAAGACTTTTTTTCCGTACCTACGTTACAATGGATTTTGATTTCGATCCTACTTTTATAAAAATCACCGTTCAATGCAACTCTGATAAGAATATACCTACCTAAATATATTGGCAAAGATGACAGGAACCTATCATTTTTTACAATATTATTTGTTTTCTTTTACAAATACATTTTAAAATACTTTATGATTTTGTGTTTAATAAATTCTAGCCTAGGTCGAATAAAGATTTATTAATTTAATTTTAGTTTAATTAATCACTCGCCAAACACTTTTTAATTTTCAAAAACAAACTACGACATACACTACAATACAATTTCAAAAAACATGCCAGACTAAAACTCAATAATTCCAAACTACAAAAAGCGCTAAAAGCTTTAAAAAAACAACAAAAAGAGACAAAATATAACATCGAACCTTCCTCTTCTATTGCGACTGTGAATCCGGGACCTTGACGTGTGCGAAGGACGAGACAAGAAGCAACATTTACACAGGTTAGAGCAAGACGAAGCTACGTTTATTGCTTCGTTTCGTCAGAGGATGAAATCGATTTAAAAAATCATAGACAAACTGTGACAAATTTATTTTTATTTCTTTTTTTTTTAGTTGTTCGTCTTGGCTTGTGAATGGCTTAGCTTGTAGCCATTATCCATTATATGGACAACGGGCGATCTACATCTCACTACCCGTCACAATGGATAGAGTTTCGGCACTACTAGTGAAACGTGGATGTTTTGAGATTTCAGAATATCTCTGATTACTCCCTCGGAAATACAGTTGTGAATTATTCCAATTACAACTTAGTAGATTGACACATTATTACGTAGTAGGTACCTATTTACTTTTATAGATTTCATCCTCTAACAAAGAAATTGAACATAGTAAAAGCACATGAGGGTTAAATTCCACCATGAGATGTTACATTAAATAATTAAGGATCATTTTATACGCAAGATTATATAAATTATTATTTAACCGCTGTAAAATGACCCTTAACAAAAACAAAATGACAAAGAAAATTTGAAAAAAGAAAACATAAATCTTGACCAGAAATATAAAAATATTACGATAGCAATTTAGATATAAATATTTAAGTTTTTAACTATGGCAATACTTTACTTTAGTATACACTTTCTTCTGCAATATATAGCGCGACATTACATTTCTGAATCAAGATTGAATAAACATTTATTTAAAACCTAACCAGAAAATATAACCTCGCCATATGGCGGACAATCATTGGAACTAATTTTTGTAACTAGGCAAAATTAACATATTTGGTCAAAAGATATGTTAAACTTCATAGAAAATGCTTAAAATTGTGCCGTGTCACAGGTGTCACGCTCGTAGCATTGCTTAACGCTGACTATTAAAAGAATACCCAATTGGCTCTTTTTTGCGCGCGCTGGTAACATTTATCTACTTCTTTTTGGTATATTATCAATGTATATAGGGTATTTTATTTTTCTGGTCAAGTAATCACAAAAATTTTATCATAAAATTGAAATAAACCTTTTAAGAAACAAAAAAATGATAAAAAACACACCTGTAACGCCTAGTGCCATAATAATCGGGTGACACGGATCTCTCCCTGTTAAGATCGTGCTGGGATCCGCGACTAGTTTCCCAACATGGCAACACATAAGCAACACCATGCAATGATGACGAGTGACGACACAAGATGGCGGTGAAATTTGACGTGCGACACGTAGTGCGTGATTTGTGGAAAAAAACGGAAAAGAGAAAAAACTAAATGAGAATGTGAACAACATAAAATTAAAAAGAAAAAAAGACGAACTAAAATTTTAACACAAAAACAAAGTTTGACGGTTTTTTAATTTGAGAAATGAAGTTAAGTTTGTCTATGGTTACATACCCAGGTGCCCCTTTGGTGGCAGTTTTGGCCGAAACCTTTCTTGGTGTCGATTCCCTTCCTACGCTCTGACTCTTGACCTGAAAAGAATATAACAAATTAGGATTCTTGATGATTAGAAAAAACCAGTTAAGTGGGAGTCGATTCGTCGATTGGTTTGCTGTTTTTTTTATATGGGTAAGTAATAGCAAGCATAAACTGAAAATTACTGAGTATTTAGTCACATAGTAACTGAAGATCAGTTTATGATTATGTATAGGTAGTACTTTTTTGGAAATAGAAGTTCTGTTATGGTCAAGAGGTCAATGGTATACAGGGTGTTAGCGTAAATAGTTGTTTTGATTGGGGTGACTGTACCCATAATACCGAACAACTTTTCGTAAGAAACGTAAAGAAATTCACGAAAAAAAGTCGGCTTTTCATACATACGTTCGATCAGCTGATTGCATTTAGTATGGAACGTCCAAATTTTTTTTTCGAATTTCTGACAGGTTTCTTAGGGATAGTTTTTCAGTATTACACAAACAAACACAACAACATACAACGTACATACATATATTGTATTGTACAATCACCCCTTAAAGTAATGCATCTGTTTACCCTAACTCCCTCTAGAAATAAAACTATCCATGGTAGTGTGAACCTCATAATTTTCTTTTAATCTACACCTCATTTCCAACGTTCATGATTTTTTTCAGGGTGGATTTTTCCCTCGCTCGCACAGCTCTGCAGGGCTAGCACACGACAAAGCGACAAAATGAGAAAACCGTCATAGTATAAGAGATAGACTGGTGTAAGGTGTAGCGTGTCTACTGTCTAATGTCCAAGACCTATACAGAATAAGATATAATTACCTGGTAAGCCTTGCAGACCCTGTCGACCTCGTTCTGCCGTTTCTGCGTGTGCTCCATGAGTTCCTTGTGGTCTTCTATGAGACCTTCGAGCAGCTCGATCGATTCCGGAAGAGGTTCCGCTTCTAGCGCTGTGGATTTACAATAATAAGTTTAGACGCGAACTATTTTTGACTTTGAGCTCAAATATCTCAAGATAGGAGCATTTTAACGACGTAGTTTCTATAGTTTTTTTTTTAATTAAGGATGGGTTTGCTCTTGACCTCAATCCAGTCCTCAGGACGAAGATGGGGTCGAAGATGTAGCGAGCTTACCCAGAAGAAGCCTATTCACTCGTACTTTAAAGGAATTCGGGTTGTAAGCGCTCGGAAACACTGACGCAGGCAGGGCATTCCACTCCTTGGCTGTGCGCATTATAAAAGAATCGGAATGGCGCTTGGTGCGGGTATGTAGGATGTCAACCAAAAAGGGATGATATCCCGGGTTGCGTCTGGAAGTCCGATAGTAGAAAGGGGAAGGCGGGATGAGCTCATGTAGCTCTTGGGCACTATTACTGAAGTACAATCTGTATGGCGTTATGTTCCATTTTACAAGACCCAACTAACCGATTTATTAGAAGAAAAAGAAATGTCTTCGTTTTAAGGTTACTGTTATCCGTCTTCATGTCAAATTTCGATTCAATAGATGCAAAAATTAGGGTATAATTGGGGCAGGGCATACTGATAGACAGACAGACAGACGGAATGGAGGACAGTATAAGAGTTCCTTGTTTGACTACGGAAGCCTGGAAACATTTCGGCGTAAACCTGAATGCATCAATTTCGAGGCATGCTTTGTATCCAATATTCCACTGTCCAATAATAGCTAGCTGCTACTCGTATAAATGTGAAGACATACTTTATTTTTTATCTCCTACCCCGGGTTTTATCTCTCGGGTATTATAACATAGTATACTACCTAAGGCTAGGTTCCCTATAATGCAGGTCTGCATGCGAGCAGCATGCATTTTGCATCTATGACAGAAGTCATAAAATACCGCAACCCGCACGCCACCTGTGGTCGCGCATGACCGGGAACATAGCACTAAATAATACGGATCACCTCATAGTATCAGCTACTTACACAGCAAGGTGTTCTCGAGCCCCATCAGCCATTGGAGCAGTTCCTCCAGCACCAGGTCCAGGTCTTTGAGGCTCTGCATGTGCGTTTCCAGCTTGCTTCCACGCTGCATCGCCCATTGCCATACCTGAAGAAAAAAAATGATTTAGTTGAGGTTATTTGTCGGTATAGTGTGTTAAGAAAATGTGCCAGATTCTCGCAACGATAAATCAAATCAATTATAAAACTGTTGAAATCATCAATTGTTGAAATTGCAAATTATTATCAAAAGACTAATTTTTGGGTGTCCCTTAAGCTTTCCCACCTTTAAATTAATTATGTAATTATTACCGTGGAAAATAAACTGATAGGAAACTAAGAGGAAGAAATATTACCCAAAAAAAAAACGACTTATACAGGGTGTTAGGATAAACAGTTGTATTATTTTAAGGGGTGTTTGTACCTTGTACCCATGATACTGAACAACTTCCCTAAGAAACCTATAGGAAATACGTAAAAAAATAAATACAATTTTTCATACAAAATTTCGATTTCGCACTTAGTACGTCGGGGTACTTGGGACGTCTGATTTTTTTTAAAGAATTTCCTATAGGTTTCTTAGGGAAAGTTGTAGTGTCATGGGTACAATCACCCCTTAAAGTAATGCAACTGTTTGCCCTAACACCCTGTACATGTGGAGATGGAGACGGGCAGATATGTTTTATACTGAAAACGAAATCAATCCCAAGCGGGAGGCGTAAGCTAGTTTTAATTTAACACACATGAAAATAGTATAGGTACCTGTCCAGCGGAAACTTTGCTAAAAATTCTTATAACAGGAAGAACTGACACCATGAGTTTACGCGGCCTCTCTCGCTGATAAGTTGCCATTTCTAATTTTAAAAAATTGTCAAAGCTATTCTAAGTTCGCTGAAGCTAATGAACACTCCAAAATTTATCTAAATAAATGCTACAACTGCACGGATAAAAATAGTTGACACTTGTAGTTGTAGCAAAGATTCTGAGCACAACATAATTTATTCACTTCTACGAACTAGGTTTCACTAATATTCAATCATTTCACGAATATATTGCAAAATAAAAAATAAGTATACTTTAAGTAGGTACTAGGTATTTTATTTAACTCAATTCTGTTGTCAATACGAATGTTATTATGATGCAACTGCCAAACTAACGCAATCTTAATCTCATCACTTCATGTGACTTCGACAAGCATCTATCAGGAATTAATCTCTGATATTAAATTGCTATCAGCAAGGTTAAAATAAAATGCTACCCAGCTACTTTCCGAAAGAAAACCTTTTTTTAACTTTGTTCACAAAAGGGTACCTACTTTCCCGATCCGTCCACAATCCCGTTCTAGACAATCCCGTTTTGTCTGAATATGACATTTTCCCGAACCGTCCGCAATCCCGTTTCGTCCGCTTTTCCTAAAGGAATACTTTCCGATTCCTACACTTTCCCATTACGCTGAGCCTAGCTTAAACTTGTGTTACAAAAAATTTAGTCTGGGTGTCGTCTCTTGTAGGTACCGCAATGGTTTTAAACAAGTTTTTTTGGTCTTCAGGTTTAGCCTTGAATTTATAAACATGTAGTACAATAGTTTAATGCGCATCAAAGTACGATTAATAACTTCGTATTCGATAAGAAGATTGATTGTAATTGGTTTTAATTTCACTTATCAGTAAAATCTGATACGGAATGCAGAAAGCAGCCTTTTCTTTAATTATATTTTTAAGTAAGTATAATAATCCAGAATCTAGCCTGGACTTGTATGTATAATGGGGATCCCTTAAGAAACTTGTTTTTTAAGGTTTTTTGTTTTTGCTCTATCGTAATAACGGCAATAAATACAAGCTTCAAACTTGGTGTGATAATAGAGCATACTCTAAATCTAAAGCAAAACAATAAATTATAAAAACCGGCCAAATGTGTGTCGGGGTCGCGCTAAGAAACTCGGATATTTTTTTTTTGTAAATTTAATATCTAAACTATTATAAAACTGTAACAGAAATGTGTCTGTACATTGAAGATAATTACAAAAAAAAATTACGACATGGTTTTTACCTGTCCCTGATTCCAAATCACAAATTTTTGGATTTTTTGTCTGTCTGTTTGTTTGTTTGTTTGTTTGTTTGTTTATTTGTTTGTTTGTTTGGGTGTTTGTTTGTTCGAGTATCACGCAAAAACTACTGAACCGATTTTGATGAAACTTTTTTGTTTGATAGCTTATCATCTGACTTAAAATCTGATAATTTATGCGGACGAAGTCGCGGGTAAAAGCTCGTAGTTAATAAAGTTAATATGTCTTTACTGAACCATCGGTGCGTGACTCTGACTCGCACTTGGCCGGTTTTTTTGCATTTGCGTCATTGTTCCACCGAATATGTGATTGTTGATTATCGAGATCTCATACATGGCAGTTGGAAATATTATACAATATCTACTATAAGTTAATACAGGGTGTTAGGGTAAATATTTGCATAAGGAGTGATTGTGTTCATGATACTGATCAACTTATCCTAAGAAACCTATAGGAAATTCGAAAAAAAAAATCTTTTTATTATACTAACGTTCGATCAGTTCGATCAGCATTTAGTATGGAAAGTGCAATTAACACCCTGTATAAGTTGGTATCACATTTTGCTAGTACATAACCTAACTAACCTAACCATTCTATCCTTTAACTGACCGGAGGTCCTAAAACGAAAACCTCGTTGTCCTTGTTTACTACCCAAAACTAGCTCATAAGTCTTTCTACTATCAGTTAAATAACGCTAAAGAATCGATTACTAAAGATAACCTAAAATCACAAAGATTAAAACATTTTCAACCTAAACCTCACACCAATAAAGTGCAATTTTCTCACCTCATCCCATCTGCTCTGAATAATGGTAATCCAGTGTTTAATAACAGTGACAGCATCGGGATGTGCCTTGCCCAGGATGGAGTGAGCGAGCGCTATCGTGTCGTCCTTGTCCCTCTGCTTCTCCTTCAGCTCCCTGACGAATCTCTCGTGCTCTCTTATCTGCGCTTGAGTCTCTTGATCGCCTTCTGGCAGTTGGCCGGAGAAGCGGAGTTTGGTTTCCGCGTCGGATAACCATTCTAGAAGCATGTTCACTGACTTGTGCAGTTTTTCCGCCTGAAAGAGAATTTTGATTTTAGTTTTTTTGGATAAATGATTGCGAATATTATAGGAAAATGATTTTTATTTTTAGCTTGAAAATGTAAGTCTGGATGGATAGGAAGGTAGAGAAACCCGTATAATTAACTATGTGGTTCCGAATTCTAAAGTATTGAAGTCAAACAAACAAAAATGTGTTTCAATCAAAACACAAAAGGAAGATGGATGTGGAAATCTTATACTAGCTTTTGCGCCTGACTTCCCTCGACACTGAATCTACGTTATGGAACATTTCACATTTTGAGACACAGTCATTTCAAGGACAGGTCTACGAACACGGATGTATACGAAGCGGCTCGCATGTTTTGGAGTGCAACGGTTTTGATGCCCTCTCATCTTGTTTAGGTAAACTCTAAGAGCAAGGATCTCCTTTATTTTAAAGAATAGAGACCGCATCAATTTACGATTGTAGTTAGTCTCTTTTGTCTTATGACGTACCTTTAATAGTAGAAGAAGACAGAACTATAGATCTTTGTTTATGCGGCTGTCCACTTTTCACTTTTGTGCTAGTGTGTGTGAAAAGTGACCGTAAACATTAACAAAACAAAACAAACAAACAACAAACAATAACGTAACAAAATATGGGCAATTTTTAGTCTGAAATAAATCATTTTTTAATTTTAATTTTATTTTTTTTTATTTGAGCAGTTGTCACTTTGGTCTAATTGGTCTCTCTTGTCCATACTACTTGACACCACACACTCAAACACAAACGTCAAAAAAGTTCACAAGTGGACATTCTTGCAATGGTATGGCTCCCTCTATGCCTTTAGAATAAAGAAGATCCTTACTCTTAGGGTAAACTCAGCGTATGCGAAAAGTTTCTAATCTAAGGGCAATTGAGTCTAAGGGTAAACTCAATCATGTAGGCTTATTATCAGTATTGTGTCGATTTGTGAAATCAATTAAAAACAGATTTTGCTGAATTTTAATATCAAATTGTAACAAATATCCTTACCTCTTTAAGAGCGCTCTCTAGTTTGTGCGCCTTCTTCTCGCTCAGGCTCTGGACTGAATCCCACGCGTGCTTCAGATCGCTGCACTGTTGTCTAATACTGGCCGCGTCCTCTCTTGGCACCTGTATCAAAATGTGATTTAACAGATTCGATTGAAATTTTCTTGGCTAGTTTAGACTTTTGTCCTACGAAACTGGATGAAATACTGTATCTTCTTTTGGTATAATCAGTGGCTATAATAAACAGAACCTTAAGGTGATTTTGCAAATAGGTTGTCTTTTTGGGTTTCGCCAAATTTTTTTACGAAAAAGTGATTTAAAATTTAACAGTTTAGTTTGAAATTTGCTTGGCAAAAAATAAACACGCTTTTTAGGATGTGTAATAAAGTTAGTTTTAAATAAATATGTGATTTAATTCAATAGAAATAAAGTTGATTGTGTTACTTACGGTATTTTCAAGATCTTTTCCAGTCTTCAACACAGATTGCATTTGTTGTTCGCGGGAATGCAGGTCTTCCTCGAATTGCTGTAAAAATATAAAATAGTTACATTTCTTTACATTACAAAATATCAGATTTCCTGAATTAAATTCATTAAATCCTCTTTAGTAATTTTTAGTGCACCCCTACATCTTGTATAGAACATGTATTCCTTTCATGTCTCTATCTTCAGCGATTTAGGTTGTGCGTTGTCTGTCTGTCAGTCTGTCAGTTAGTCAGTCATTCAGTCAGTCACGGAACTGTTTATAAGTTATAACTATAGAGAGATGAGGAGTCTTGTCGCAAGTTTTACTGGGAACGGTTTTCATTCGCGTAAGGTTCGCACAGTTTGCGTTTGAGCTTCCCACGAGCAGCAGAGCCAGGAGGCTCATTGGCGACAGTAAACTGGTGGAGACCAAACTTCACAGCCTAGCCCACCGCCGCAGAGTAGCCTGCTTGTCGGTCTTCTACAGGTTGTACTTCGGTGAGTGGGCTCAAGAGCTACATGAACTCATCCCACCTTCCCCTTTCTACTATCGGACTTCCAGACGCACCGCGGGATATCATCCCATTTTGGTTGACATCCCACATATCCGCACCAAGCGCCATTCCGATACTTTTATAATGCGCACAGCCAAGGAGTGGGATGCCCTGCCTGCGTCAGTATTTCCGAGCACTTAAAACCCGAATTCCTTTAAAGTACGAGTGAATAGGCTTCTTCTGGGTAAGCTCGCTACATCTTCGACCCCATCTTCGTCCTGAGGACTGGATTGAGGTCAAAAGCAAGCCCATCGTTAATTAAAAAAAAAAAAAACGGAATTTTGCCATTTCATCTCAACTGTGAACATCTTTTTGTTCAAAAAACAAACTTTAAGATTGGTGGAGATACTCTCACAAAGTACTTGACACTGGCAGAAATTCTGTGTAAACGCGCAAGCAAAAAAGTCCATGTATTTATAAATAAAAAAAAGTATGTATAAACTAGGATAATATCGTACCTTATGTTGTTCAATAAGCGCCATCACGGTGTCTAGATCGCCGTGCACCGGCGCGTCGGCGGACAGCTCGCGCTGTTGCCGCTTGAGCCACTCGAGCAGCGCCGACATCGCGTCCTTGAACTGCCCGGAGTAGAGCAGGGCTTCCTCCAGCTTGCGTTGTCTGTGGGAATAACAGTTGCAAATATTATTGGTTACGAGCTTTTGTCCCGCGACTTCGCCCGCCTGGATTACCCCTTTATGGGTAGATTTTCGAAAAATCCTTTCTTAGTGCACCCCTACATCCCTTGTAGAATATACAAGGTGTTAGGGTAAACAGTTGCATCACTTTAAGAGGTGATTGTACCCATGATACTGAACAACTTTCCCTAAGAAACCTAAAGGAAAACAATATTTCGACTTTTCATACAAACTTTCGATTTGTCCGTGTGGTGTCGGCAAAGAATAGCACCATCCCATTTCCTCCTGGGTTTCGTAAAAGGCGACTAAGGAATCTACCGGAGGAAGGGCAGCAGCATCCTCTGAGTAACACATTCAATCCAACTGCGATCGCCAACCCGCCTGCCAAGTGGGGCGATTATGGCAAATACTCCCATTTTGGGTGAGGCCTATGTCCAGCAGTGGACGTCTATCGGCTGATATGATGATGAACGCTGAATAGCTACACATACCTGTCAACAGCCTTGGAGCACACGGTGGTCCACTTGGACTTGAGATCGGACATCATAGTCTTGAGCGTGGTCTCGTCTGTCTTGGGAGCCTTGTCCTTGAGATTCTTGCCGACCTTCATCGTCTGGTCGTACACCGGCTGCTTGGCTGCGAGGGCCTTTTGGAACTCGCGGTGTTTTGTTAATCTGTGGGGATTCAATTCAGAGTTAGATAACGATTTTCAGTGGCATAAATACCTATAGGTGAACGTATACAAATATTACCTCTGCTTAATCTTATCAGGATCGTTGATGGTAGCTTCAGAGTTGAGTTCATCAATTTGTTTCTCCGTATCCGTCAGCCAGTTCATCATGTTGTTCCTGTGAAACAAAACACAAATATACATTTTAGAATAGGTATTGTTAAGTGGGCTGGTTGGATTGATAGGTAAGTCACAATTTTAATAGGTCAAAAAGAAAAAGTGTGTACATTCTTTCTTCGAAGGAGTTCATCTATCTTAACCTGACACTACCAAGTTCTTTCTACAAAGGAGTTCTTTATACTAATGAATACTTTGAAAGAATGGGCACTGATAGGTGCCTTACTACAAGGCACTGAATTCCCAGCGATAACATTGGTATTTCCAGGCTACGTATAGCTTTATTTCTTCCGTTTTCCTTTAGCAACAGCGTTCCTTTAGTAACAGCTTTCCGATATGTGTCAAGCTAGTACTGGTGAGTTCTTTCTATAAAAGAGTTCTTGCTTTAACAAGTTCTTGTTAACAACCAGTGAGGTATAAGGGGCTAAATAATTTAGCATCATTCATAAATGTATTGTTATAATATCTAGGTTATTTTTAGTTGATTTAGATACCATCCCCCGTGTCTAGATTAAATACTAGAAACCAACGAGTTCTCCCTACTAAGTTCTTTATACTAATCAATCAATCAATCAAATATACTTTATTTAATGAGTACTAATGAGTTCTACACTAGAACGATTTAACCACGTTCTACACTTACCACATGTCACTGAATTCCTTAGCCTCCTTAAACCCATGGTCCAATCCCCTGGTTCTCTCGGCAGCCTTAGCGACGACCCTCTCCCACCGGTGCTGGACGGAGACCAGCAGGTTCTTGATGAGGATGACGTCCTGCTTCTGGCTGAAGTACTTGAGGTGGGTGCCCTTCTTGTCGAGGTGCAGCATGGTCTCCCGGTGGGTGGCGACCTCCTTTTGGAATGATTTGTGCTCTTCGATTTGGACTGTGGAAGAATATTTTTATTAAAGTTTAATTTTATTATTAGGTATTAGACCTTACATGGTTAAACTTCCTGTGTGAACAATAGAGGTGGGTAGTAAACTTTTAAATGCTATTCTACTCTAAGGGGTCCATCAAACTCAACACCTTTTACAATATTGAAATAGCGAAAAAAAGAAATGTTGTTCTATAGCCAACGGCCGCTTTTCCCATGGTAAAATTTGTTCAGTTTGATGGTCTGAAGCACCTGCTAAAGTATGTTAAGCGTTTGAGTTTACAGTCTGTTCAAGGTGTAATAAATAACCCTGGTAATATTTAAAGGGGGGTGGGAGGGCATCAAACTGAACAACTTTCCGTATAAAGACAACGTCGAAAAAAATAAAAAACTCGGCAGTTCCATACATTCGAGTCGCACTGCACCTCTCTCTAATTTTGTGAAACAGCTGAATTCTTTTTCGCGATTTTGATTTTGACTCTATAGTGAACGTTGTTCAGTTTGATGATGTGAACCATCCCTTTAAATATTTTAATAGTGTTTTGTTGTAGGACGTTTGAATTTTAAGTAAATTTTCTTAATATTCCGCACATTCCACTGGGCGGTGAGGTACGGGATCCACCATATACAAATTACCTAAAATACAATGGTACTTACAAATAGGCTGACACTGCAATCATGTATAACTTACTGAGTAAAGTCTCCATGACCCTCGACACGGGCTTGGCGGAGGTGAGGGTCTTCTCGGCGCTGGTAAGCCAGTCCACGAAGGCCTGCAGCGCGTCGTGGAACTCCGTCGCTTCCTTCAGCGCTATCTCCAGCTTTATCTTCTTGTCAGACGCCCTGTTGGCAAAATTGTCTTTGGTATACTATTCGAAGATTTAACTTTTATGCATACGTAAATATAAGTATAGCAAGGTTAGGTTAGGTTATCTTGCTCTAATACATGGTGTTTAAAGTGTAAGCGAGACAACTATCGTTTTCTTAATTTCAGCCCATTTCAGCCTTCATCTGCGCTATACCTGGGTATATAATTGAATGCATACTATTATACAAAATAGTTCGCATGTATATTATGAAATATTATACATGCGAAAGTATCCGTGTCTGTCCATCACGTTGTCACGGCTGTACCGTACCGACTTTGATTAAGTTGGTATAGAAATAGCTTGAATCATAATGGTAGCAATACAAAGTTCATGTAAGAATTTGAACAAGCAAAAAAAAACACACCTTAAGAGGGCTATCATAGTCCAGTGGCGCCCTCATCACATTAAAAAAGATTTCTCAATAAAGAAAGCCTAAATTAAAAAAGTGCTCAACACGAACACTACTAAAGCCTTCGAGCCATTGTTATACAATACTTTTATAGGTTCTAAACATTCCATTTAGACAATTTCGAATTAAAAAAAAACGGCCGTTTTTTTTCTTTTTTCAAAATTTGTATGTTTAGACCAAAGATTTTTTTTGGTCTTTACGACTAGATACCGCCAACGTACTAAAAAAATGCGGCAAAAAATATTACGCCACATCAGGGATGATATTTCCCGTCTCCTAGCAACGAGTGTTGCCAATCGAATAATTTCGGAAATCGTATGGACTAGGGTACACAGACACACGTCTTTTGAAATCTTGAAATCGTCGATCAAATCGAGTTCATTATACAATATTATATCGTTATCTTTTGAAGATCGTACCCTACATTTTGAAGGAAATCGTACCCTATACTCTATACCCTATAACTATACTATAGGGTACGATACAGTGTGGGCATCAATCGATAAATTTTTTATTTAATTAATTAATTTGATTAGTTTTAATCAGATTAAATTAATATTAATTGAATTAATCACGATTAAAATTAATTAAACAGTATACCATATCTTTTTAAATTAGTCCAAGAATCCACCGAAAACCTGGGCCGGGTGGACACACACCTCCACACAGCCCCAATACAGTCGTAAACGCACATACCTGTATTTTATTTTTATTTTATTTAATATCCACCAACAGTATTTTAAACATAAACTGTAGCTTAAAAACGTCAGAATCACGAAAAGTGGTTGCTGTCTTGAACTTTTTAGTTACTAAACGGTTTGCTCCTAAATTCAATATAATGAAGGTCCGCGTGGACACCGAACAGGGAACCGATGATGTCAGAGTTGGGAAAAAGAGGCCACCATCTTGAACTTTTCTGTTTCTCAACAGATTGCTTCCAAAATCGATATCTGTGGTTTCCTGTGATCTCTTAAGACGAATCCGACGTCAGAATTCAGAAAAGTGGCCGCCATCTTGATCTTTTTTGTAAATCAACCGATCAGGGCCGTAGCTAGGGGGGGGCATCGTGGGGCAATGCCCTACCTTAAAATTCCAATGCCCTACCTTAAAAACGACTCAACCATTTTTATAGTCTTTATTTTAAGTTTTAATATAGGCAAGTGGGGCAAATTCCCTTAAAAAATTGACGTAATGCTGGGAAATTTCGAGCTTGCTTCACTTGCTTCTGCTTATTGATTTTGTTATATAAAATGGTAAAGCTTGTTACAACCTACTCTTATCTCGCCGTGAAAAGACTTTGCCCACGTGACATTGTGTGGGCAATGTCTTTTCGAGCACACTCTACCACTCCAACTCCGACTGTAGTAAAATGTTTGGAACTGACAGAATTTTGGTTACAACAAAGTTACAGTGCTTTGAAACGGTCTCACTTCACTCGCCAGCCTTTGAATGGTGTTTTAAGTGAACTCGGATTGACACTGTTTTGAGTCTTGGTGAGTGAAATTTCGAGCTCGCTCCACTCGCTCCAGCGTTTTAATGGTGTTGTGAACATAGAAAAGCTAATAGAACTCGTACCAACACCGTTTTGTGTATTGTAGTGTGAAATTACGAGCTCGCTTCGCTCGCTCCAGCATTTATGATATTGTGAGCGTAGGTTGGAACTCATATCAACACAGTTTTGAGTCTTGTAGTGTGAAATTTTGAGCTCGCTTCGCTCGCTCCAACCTATAATATTATGAGTGGGTATGGGTAGGCTAATGGAACTTATAAGAACACTTTTTTGAGTCTTGTTGTGTGAAATTTCGAGCTTGCTTCGGTCCCTCCAGCCTATGATATTATAAGCGTAGGTAGGCTAATGGAGCTCATACAACACCGTTTTGAGTCTTGTAGTGTGAAATTTCAAGCTCGCTTCGCTCTCTCCAGCCTATGATATTGTGAGCGAAGGTATGCCGTTGGAACACATACCAACACTGTTTTGAGTCTTGTAGTGTGAAATTTCGAATTCGCTTCGCTCGATCCAACCTATAATATTATGAGCGTGGGTAGGCTAATGGAACTCATACCAACACCAATCTGAGTCTTGGAGTGTGAAATTTCGAGCTCGCTTCGCTCGCTCTAGACTGATGAAATGGTATTTTGGAGGTAAGTAGAATTCAGTATCACCATAGTTTATAATCTTGAAAATTTCACAGACACTGAATTATGTTACTCATCCAAAAAACTAGCCATTTGTTTCCGCCCTACCTTAAAACTCCTATGCCCTACCTTCAATCCAGTTCTAGCTACGGCCCTGCAACCGATTGCTTTCAAAATTGATATCTGAGGGTCCGCGTGGGCTCCGAACACGAATCCGATGCCAGATTTGAGAAAAGTGGCCGCCAACTGGAACTTTTCTGTTTCTCAACCGAATGCTTTCGAAATCGATATCTGAGGGTCCGCGTGGGCTCCGAACACGAATCAGATGTCAGATTTGAGAAAAGTGGTCGCCATCTTCTCAAATCTGACATCTGATTCGTGTTCGGAGCCCACGCGGACCCTCAGATATCGATTTCGAAAGCAATCGGTTGAGAAACAGAAAAGTTCCAGTTTCAATCGATTGCTTCCAAAATCGATATCTGGGTGTTTTTGCGACCTCTTAACACGAATCCGATGCTAACATTAAAATTAAATAATATTTTATTTTGGAAGCAATCAGTTCAAAAACAAAAAGTTCAAGATGGCGGCCACTTTTCTAAAATCGGACTTCGGATTCGTGTTCGGAGTCCACGCAAACCCTCAGATATACATTTTTGGAAGCAATCGGTTGAGAAACTAAAACGTAAATATGACGGCTCCTTTTTGTGATTCTGACAAGTTACAGCCCTAAATAGTTAGGACAGACGGACGGACGGACAGCGTAGGCTTATGAATAGGGTCCCGTTTTCACCCTTTGGGTACGGAACCCTAATAAAAAAGTAACCTAACTACTGGGCTTAACTACTATAAATCTACACTAATATTATAAAGAGGAAAGATTTGTACCTATTTTTGTATGTTTGTATGTTTGTAAGGCTCAAAAAGTACTGGGCCGATTTAAAAAATTCTTTCACCATCAGAAAGCTGCATTCACCCTGAGTAACATAGGCAATATTTCTTGCTAGAAAAGATTAGACGTCCACCCGTGCGAAGCCGGGACGGGCCGCTAGTTTCTTATAATTCGGATAAAAGTTTAGAGTAGGCAACATTATTTTTTGAAACTCGAATTTTAGTTGCCGCATTTTAGGAGCCCATGTTCTTAGGAAGGGCGGAATCTAGTCGTATAGACCAAAAAAAATCTTTGGTTTAGACCTTTAAATAACCTATAAAAGTATTCTATGAAAATATCTTAAAGGCTTTTGTAGTGCCCGTGTTGAGCACTTTTTTAATTTAGGCTTTCTTTATTGAGAAATCTTTTTTAATGTGATGAGGGCGCCACTGGACTGTGATAGCCCTCTTAACACACAATTTAGTTTTTGTATCTTGAAACTGTATCAGTGTGAAATAAAATTATACAATTCTGTTTAAACGAATTCCAAAACTAAAAAACTAGTTCAGGTTCATGGTTTGAATTAACCGTTTCAGTATTTGCCTGGTAGTCCCTTACACTCTGTATGTATAAAACGTGCAACCGTACCTAGCAGTGACATTGTCCCATCGACTCTTGAGGTTCTTCAGGTTGTGGTGGAGCTGGGAGGTCGGGTTCGGCTTCTCCTGTCGCTTGAGGTACTCCTGACCTTGCTGCAGCACCGCCTCGACCTTCGGACGGTTCGCCTCTATCTCGTTGTACACCTCCTGTTTGGGAATAGTGAAATATTTAAATATCTTTGACATTATCACACAAAGTCACAAAATGTATGGTCCCATTATAAGTACCCACAGAACATCATAAGAGTTGTTAAAAGTGCAAAGTAGGCGTGGAACGTGTCGCCACAGGTTGTGCGAGCGAGAGGGCACGAGAGCGGGAAGACAAGTGGCGACAGCCGTCTCCGAAGCAAAAGCGCTACTTTGCATTTCTAACCCCTCTTATAATGTTCTGTGTAAGTACCAGTATCTAGTCCAGACTAAACTTGTAGCATGATGACCAGACAACTATCAATAAATATAAACATCCATGACTTGGGTACAAATATTGAGTATACAAAATATTTGCGCATAGCAGGATTCGAACCCGCGACCCTCGGCACAGCATGAAGGCCCTGTACCCGCACTTTCGATGTTCGCTATATCACCACTGTTTCGGTCCGCTCTTCATTGTAATAGAGTTGACATTGGAACGAAAACATTCACGCAATTGCGAAGTTCGAATGTGCGGGTATAGGCCCAGGTTCATATTAACGATTGAGCTATCGGGTCGTCGTAAGTTTGTTGGTTGGCTTGATAGTGTCGGTACCCGTACCAACGGGTACGGTTACATTCTAGACAGATAATTTTATTGTTGCACTGATCCTTGACAAAAGCATACAATGAGTCAACGAATAAATAGAACTAACCATGAATCTCTCAAGTTGTTCGGACGCAGTCTCTGGTAAACCGCCGACGGGTTTGGACGCAGTTATTACGCTGTCCACTTCTGATAACCACGACAGTAGGTCACCGATCTCTGCGTTGAAGCTGTGAATTAAAAGTATACATTAAAATGATAAAAGAGGAATCAGAAGCATTTTGGCACGACGATAAAAAGGTGTAAGAACTTTAATTGATATCACACTATTACTTTACAATTAAAAAAAATTAAGCGAAAAAACCAAACAATAAAGTGTTTTGTTGAAAAGATCTAGGCTCTTCTCTTTATGTAACTATATTATGGACATAAATTTTGATAAAAAAATCATTTTGTATTTGTATACTATTATAATAAATATACAACGTGTTAACAAATTAGCGCAAAACCTCATACACCCCAACTGATTTATAACAAAACAATTAGATTAAAACAATAATTTCATCATTTTGATACTTAAAATTTAAAGTTATACGCATTTTAAGTTTTGAAGTTAAAATGATTTGTTATGATTTCAGCAATGAATGAAAGCGCTAACGTGCTCATGGATACATTTTAAGAATCTTGTTTTGATAGTAAGAAGGGTGAGTGTGCCCGTGCGGTGGGTTGACATCGGGTTCAGAAAATTTAAAATATTTCTAAAAAATTATTTAATATTTTGAAAAAAATTACGATACGACAATTCGATTCTGCTCTCGATTCTAAACAAACTACTTTCTAGTTTTGCGTTAATTCATTAACACGTTGTATATAATAAGTACTTTTTTCGTTGAATGAGGGCATCGATAAAATAACTCTCTTTTAGAATAATGTCATTAGTCTCTAAATCGTTCTGAAGTTTGTACAGTCTACCAAGATTTTCATTATTTACAATCCAATGAACCAAAAAATGGATTTCAACAAGTAGCGTCTTAACAAAAGTTACTGTGGAAAATATTGCCATTTGATTCTTACCTCTGAGCCTCTCTGAGAGCGTCTTCCAACTCAGATTGGCGATCCCTGGCCTTCTGTTGCAATTCTCGCCACTTCCTGTTCAGTGTTGCCAGCTTCTCGGCCGTTTCACCGGCTTCTTCGGTTCCTGTGATATTTATTAACATGATGATGACTTGGTTTTGATGGATGATATTATTAAAGAACGAAGATAGGATAATGAAGATACTTCAAATTGAAAAATTCAGAATCGGATCGATTTTAGAACCCAAATCTGCAAATCCGTGGCTTGCTAGCCCAATTAAGCCACCGGTATTTCTTTTGCTGTTTTCGAATTTCGTCACTTTCGACTTTTAGGGACGTAGTGCCATCTTCTGGATTTTTTACAAAGTTCCAATCAAATTAGTTACTAATCAATAATATTAGGAAGTTCAATTAGTATCAGTAATACAAGTTTGTAGTATGTTATTCACTCTTGATCGGGACTATTTATACATGCACTATATTCCCCGAGGGGGTTGTAGAGATATTCTGAAACCTCAGAACATCCACGGTTCAAGTATCAAAACTCTGTCCAGCTCCAGTGTGACGGGGAGAGAGCCCGTCGCCACTTGTAATGGACAGTGGGTACAATACATGCCTCGAAATTGAAGCATGCAGGTTTCCTCACGATATTTTCCTTCACCGAAAAGCCAGTGGTGTTACAAATCGTACATAAGTTCCGAAAAACTCATTGGTACGAGTCGGCCTGGACGGGGAGCGAACCTTCGCCTCCGGCACGGCAGGCGAGGTTATTCGCCACTGGACCACCACGGCTTATCCATAGTGAATAAATGCTCAATGTGTTTATCTAAGCTCCCATAGTAAAGTCAAGACGTACAGTCGATAACGTACCTAAGTTGATTTGATTGTAACCTTTATTTGCTTTAAAATATTAGTAAAATGTGAAACAAAAAATCTCACTCATCGGTTTAAAATGATGTTACCAATATTCAGGTTTGTTATATTAGTAGGATAAATAAGAAATTGAATAAGATTAGAAGGTTTCATAGAAGAATTAACAAGAGGGGTGTGCTAAAGAAATTTTGTGCATTAATTAATATCCTGCGTATTTTTGTTTTGTAGTAACTAAAGCGACGAACACAAAAACATTTAAAGCTTAAGCATTAGTGCCGTTTGCACTGAATTATGAATTATACGAAATTTTGTGATCATTTGTAATGAAACCAATTCAGATATCAAAAGATTTTAAGTAAATGTAATGCCAATGACAAATAAAAATGTTGTTCGAAAGAAGGACGAAACACAAGCAGTAGGTAATTTTTAATATTTTTGTCATGTGTTTGTTTGGTATAACAAAAAATAGCACTAACTTTACAATTACGATACAATTACAATGAAACAAAATCATGAAAATGATACAATTAGGTGAAACTTTTCAGGAAAACTCATTTCAATAAAAAAAACGTAGTTTCTTCGCTTTCTACCCCATTTTTACCGTACTTTTGTGATTGCTTTAACTAAGTATAGGCTCAAAATGTAGGATTTTTTTCGTAGGGGTAATTTCAATACAACGCCAACCCCCGTAGCATGTTGCGCGCGATTGGGCTATATCACGCCTTCTCTATCACGTTCGCACGTGAGCTAAAGCGCGATAACGCAATATCACGCTGCCGTGCTACGGGGGCTGGAGTGCTACTTATGAAAGACACAAATTCTAATTTCTATAGATATTAGTTCGGCATCACTTTCGTAAAAAAAGGATGTGCGTCTTTAAAAAAATAGCATTCCTGCAGTAACGTGTAAAAAATTAAGTAGCATTCATTTTCTGGAAAGAAATTTCTCTACCTTACTCCCTTACGCTTCAGAATCTCCCTGAAAAGTTGATAAGTATGTAATAAAAGCGAAGCGCGTTGCACATACCCGTACCCTGCTGCACGATCTGCGCGCCGGCCTCGTTCAGCGTGTCCACGCTCGCCTGGTGCGCCGCTATGTCGTTCACCAGCACCTTCAGCTTGGCCAGCTCCACCTCCAGGATCTGAGGGTCTCCGGCGACCTGTGGGAGATGTGTTGACAATCAGTTAACGAAAGATTGGTGGGTAGCATTTAAGACGATTGACATGCCACGTAATGGGTGCGCCACGAAGGGAGTCGATGTAAGCTATGTATCGGTGCGAAAGAATCAATGATAATTTTCCTAAAAGTCTCAATCCACTAGTCTTCATCAATCTGTATTTATCCCATTATTTGAGATTGGCGTAATGTGATACGTATAAATTCTATAATATGTCATATCAGTATTAAATCCTTGCCATCTTTCCAACTGGTAAGATGGCAAGGGTAAACGGTAAGTAGACATTGTCAGGTCAAAGTAACTACTTTAGTTTAGTTTAGTCGTGGTACACTCCGAATCGAGGCCAATGTCTCCTTACCGGTTACTTTGACCTAATAATTAAGTACGTTTTATTTAGTTATTGTTATGCGATATAAATCATGCTGACACGAAAAAAGAACGAAGTTACTTTGACATAATAGTGATAATGGCCTCGATTCGGAGTGTACCACGACTAAACTAAACTAAATGTATTCCTGTCACTTTCTAAAATAAGATTAAGAAAAGAGACAGAAAACCAACAGCTGACTTTAGTGCTGTCAAAGTGACGTTAAACGCCCAAAAACGACTTAAATAAGATGGCGTACATTATGATGGCATCTTATTTTGCGCATTTAACGTCACTTTGACAGCACTAAAGTCAGCTGTTGGTTTTCTGTCTCTTTTCTTAATCTTATTTTAGAAAGTGACAGGAATACATTTAGTTTAGTTTAGTCGTGGTACACTCCGAATCGAGGCCAATGACTACTTATCAGTTACTTGGACCTAACAATATCTACTTATCAGTTACTTGGACCTAATAATATCTACTTACCAGTTACTTTGACCTAATAGTTCCCATTTATCAATAAGTTTGGCGTAATAATGTCTAATTACCAGTTACTTTGACCTAATAATGTCTACTTATCAGTTACTTTGGGTTAATTATGTCAAACTTTCAAGACTTACCGGTGTCAACGTGTCCAAAGTGTCGGAAGTGTGTTGTATCCAAGCCAGCAGCTCTCTCAGGGCGTGTTGGAGCTGTCCGAGCCTCAATAGAGCTCGTTCAAGCTGTTGCTGCCTCTCCACCATGCCTCGGAGGAGAGCCGACCAGCGAGCGTTGACCTCTGTCAGAGGTTGCTTGATGGCAGCCGCTTGTTCAGATGATGTTCGTTCCGTTAGCTCTTGAGCTTGCCTGGAGGAATTGGGAATAGGAATTGTCTAGATATGTATAGTCATATAACATTGAAGAGTGTTTTGTCTATCGGTTTGTTTTGCAGTCAGGTTGCAAGTAGTGTAAAGAACATATACATGACTTTTGTTATATCGAAAACAAAATTTGTCGTAAAGTTGATAATAATGTTAACTATATTTAGACCTATTTACAAGTCTCATTTCACTGTTGTATATTGCGAAACAACCCTGATCATAAGCTTTTCTGAAAACAGGCCTTCAGTACTCATTACTCATTAGAATAGAATAACGAAACGAATATAAATAATAAGAATAAATAACGAAATGAAGTTAGTTAAATTATCGAACTCATGACGCCAAAGTCCAGGTGCTGAATTAAAATTTAAAGATTTTCTCACCATGATAATAAAGGTTACTAATTAATGGACTAAAATATAAAAAGCCAGTAAATTTTCTACCATGATAATCATAACGCATGCAAGTTTCAAAACATAACAGCTGACTTGTTATAGTAAAGCTTCAAAGGTATAAAAAAACATACACAAAATAGATTCAAAACGAACACTCATAATACCCACGTTTGTAATCATGTTATCCAATGATCTTTGTAACATCATTATCAGCAAATCAAATGAATACGAAAAATATCATAGAATGACCTGACTAGAAAAATTTAAAACCTGCACACTGGGAGCGCTACAATCGAATATAGCCTCTTAAGTTAATATTGCAAGTACAAAAATTAGTTGCAATAATTTTCCGCAACATGGCCAAACGAGGTGTTTTATTTTTTTGGTCAGACTAAAATTTGCGGTCATATCACAAAATGAGTTTATTTCAAGTCTTGCGTAAACATGCGATTTTTGACTCTTATAGCACTTGAAACAAAGTCTACTTTACAACAATCAACGAAACTTCACACACACAAAAAGATAATTTTGATCCTTGCCTCATAAGACTCCTGTTCATAGTCGAATCCGTGGATAAGGGAGGACAGAAAAATACATTCATTAGTAAATTACAGACATTTTATAGAACATGGTGGGGTTTAAAACGATGAATATTTTGTAAATTATGGAATTTTCAGGAGATAATGTCTAAATTATGTTTCCCAGGGTACAAAGGACAACGAAGGGACAAAATATGTTAGCCAAAACCAAATATTACTACTAATTAGTCTTCGTATTTCGAGACAGAAATATGGTTGCAAGGGGAGAGCGAGCGTGATAGTCAGGGATAATCGACGCGCATTGTTAAATTAGTTATACTGCACTAAACTGGATAGTATAACGCTTTTAAACTTAGGTCATAATACGTAGGATAATATAGCAGGGAGGAAATTCCTATCTCCCATGAATTTACCCAAAAATATTATACTGATCTTTAAAAAGATTTACTTTTAGGGACAATTTTCTCTGAAAGAGCAGCGGCGGCGCGCCGCGGCCGTTAGAGCATCGTTAGAGTTCGGTGCAATATTTTACCTAGCATTTTGAATCTTTTTACTAGTAGGACTAGCTACCACTCCATCCTCTCTCAGCTGATAAAGATCGTACACAGGTTTACAACTGACAGTAGGAAACTCCGTGAGGCGCCGCTAGATCCTCCTGGAATTGACCCTTAAAGACATTCCCATTCATTTACTCACAAACGTTGCACAATGTTCCCCAGTATCTCATGGTTTTCATTCCCAATTACAACCATAACTATCTACCCACAAACCAGGTTCCACCACCGATAATTAAAAGAGACGTACCTATTAAGAGCCTCGACCTTCACCATGTGGGGGTCGACCTCCTGCTTGAAGGAGGCGAGCTGCGCGATCTGTCGCTTGACCGCGTCGATGTCCGAGCCGAGGGGGCCCATGCGAGAGAACTTGTCCTCTCCCTTGTCCAGGAATTCTTGCAGATTCTGTGCACAAGATGGTTCATATTTATAGTGATGACACACCTGCCGAATTTATGCTTTAGAGTTAAGCTAGCCGTACATCACTTTGTTTTACCGCTCGCTAAACTAAAATAGTACCTGTAGCGTGTCGTGGAACTCCATGGCTTTCTCCATGGCGTCGATGAGGTTCTCCTCGCGCCGCGCGTACAGAGCGGTGATGTTGTCCCACGCGCTGTCCAGGTCTTCCATGTGCTTCTTCACTTCGGGCTTGTCAGGTTCTCCACACAGCGACATCAGAGTCGACCCTGTCTTGCGGACTTTCTCCACCTGCGTTGAAGAATAGGTACGTTTGAAATGGGTTTAAAAGTTTGAAGTATTATGGACTAATTAAAACAACACTACACAATTAAGTTCAGCGAACCCAGGGGACGCTTGATTATCTTAGAGCCCCCAATGAATTGAATTAAAGATTATTTTTATCATCCCATTGCTGAGCCAAGACGTTGCCTTTAATCATCCAACCATCTTTGTTCTGGACAAGCTCTCGCCACTTTTCATCAAATGCCCTATTTAATAAACATGACAAAATTGTAATTTACAATGACAATTCAGGGTACATTGCTGAGAATGTTAAGACACATGCTACCTACTGCATGTTTATCGTCATTGGTAACCAGCAATGTACCCTGAATTTTCATTGTAAATTACAGTTGTGATGTTTATTAAATGGGGCCCAGATCATTCCACTACTAGGATGGCCTAGACGCCGATGACCATTTTGTGGGATTCAGGGCGAAACGACAGACATGGCCGGCCCATAATCACAAAGATGATAAAGAACATGGTACAATAATATACTGCGCCTGGTATTCTCTTCCTTTCACGTGACTGACCATGTGACTGACACAAGTCTACGTCATCATACCCTTTTACCATTAGGCTTGTGTCACTCTGGGAATAGAAGACCTTGTTTTTTTAGACCATGATAAAGAAGAAAAACTAAGTTAAGTACCAAACTACACTACCAAACGAAATATGGCCATTAGAAAAACTAAGCATGTTTCCCCAATTATTTTCTTTGAACAGCCCAACCAATTTGATCAAAGATCACCTAAATATAACAGAAGTAAAGTAAACACAAACCTCAGGCTTCGTATGGTCGATCTCGTGCCGGATCTCCTGCAGCGCCACCTGCTGAGCCTGTATGGCTCTAGGCTGCGCGGCGGGGGGCGGCTGCGCGGTCAGGGTGTCCTCCAGCTCGGCGAGTGTTGCCATCACCGCGTTCAGTTGCTGCCAGAACTTGCGCGCCACTTCCAGCGCGCTCTCTAGCGAGTGGCCGCGGTCTGTGGTCGCTTTTTGTACTTCGTCCCATAGTCTGTGGATAGGAGAGGTTGTTTAGTTATTGTTGATGTGGATGACATTCGTAAAGTTGGCAACGAAAGTCAATAAACACATGAATCTTATTATTATTTGCGTATGGCTTTATTTCCTTCAAATATTATACAAGAAACAAGACGGTGAATTGGCCAACAATGATGATGATGACTTGATCCTTATTCCTATAAGAATAAAGTTTAAAATTGAAGGTTGGCGAGAGAAGGATCTATCGTAGAGTCACAGATTATTTAATAGTCACTACTGGTAGAGTGGAGAACATAATTAATTTGATCATGGTATATGTTCTCTCAACCCGGGTCAAGTTCGTCTAGTTTCACTAGTTCGGTAATATGTACCTACCTAATCTTTGCGACGTTTTTTTTTGTCCCAGTAGTTCGGTACCAAATTTTTAAGACATTTTCTGTCCCTAACTATTAAGAAAAAAAGTATAGAAAGTTCGGTAGCAGTTTAGTTTGGTCCCTAATTACCGAGACAATAGTCTCAAAAGTTCGAAATTTCGGTAACAGTTCGAACCTAAACTATTGCGGAAAAAAAAGTATCAAACGTTTGGTAAAATTTCGGTTCCGAACTGCAAACAGAAAAAGTTCGGTACTGAACGGTGCCGACCTAGTGAAACTAGACGTTCAACCATAAACTTGGTTCGTTCGTTCTTCTTTCTTTCACTCTCGACAGACGACACTTACTTGTGAAGCTTATCTAGTTTGTTCCTGATGTCCCTGACGGCGGGGTCGCTCTTGTTCGCCTTGCTGATGACGTCGGAGGCGGCGCGTTGCACCGCGTTGTAGGCCTCCGTCCGCTTCTCCAGGTCTTCCACTAATGCGTTGTTCTCTTCGATTTGATCTCTGTTGGAATATCAGAATATTATTTGTCTATCTTCTAGAATGGACTTGGCCTTAAGGGTCGACCCCGGAAGAGATGACCTGAATACCTTCGACAAAGGATGGACGGAGCTGCCTCAAGACAGTGATGCATGGTGGATAAAGGGGAGGCCTTTGCCCATGCAGTAGGATGAAATAGGCTAAGGAAAAAAACTGAGTAAAGAACAAAACATACTCTATCTTAGGCGGATGTGCGGACACGGGTTCTGCTCGCTGGAGTTGGTCCGCGGCGCCGGATAGAGCGCGCAGCATCCCCTCCAACTTGTCAGAGAATTGCGACGATTCCTGCAGAGCCTAAGGGACAATGAACCTTATTAGTATTCACGTAAAGTGTTCATTGACATGAGATATCAGTCGTATAGAAGAAACATAGTCTACGCGGCTGGGTTAGCGATCCAAAGTAGGGCTTGTCCTCCGAAATAAGAGAGCGCCACTTTTCCAGATCCTGCGCAACTCCTGGTCATAGTTTCATTTTACCTCAATCGCGTACTACAATGGCATTTTTAGTCTTCCTACGTGGATCCATAAAGGGTTAAATTTCAAGGTATTTCAACCAGTCTTCCGCTACCGGGGCTAATCTATGAAGCTCTTCAATTGCAACGAGGAAACGACGTAGAGTCATTAAATAATAAATAAATAAATAACGCTCAAAGGCACATACATTGCAATGATACCAAGTAAGCATCAGGCTTTTTACAAACAACATCCATGACCGAACCGGGATAGTGACCTCTTATAACAGCGTAGAGTGAGGGTTTGGTCAGATGACCGCAGTCTTAGATGCATCTTACGATATGACCATATTACAATGAGGTAAACAGGCAACCCATGCAACGTCAAACCATTATCCGCATTGTCAACATCGCCCGTCTTCTTAGAAGCTTCCTCAATATGTTTTATGCACTTTGCTATGGTCATCTCGCTCGCACTCACCTGCTCGAGCTCCTGCTGTCTCTGTCTGAGCTCAGCCCGCAGAGCGTTGTACCGCTCGCAGTCTGCCTCCACTATGTCCTGCACCTTGGCAGCATCCTCTTCACCACAGAGTCTAGCGAGTGCTTCTCCGGTCTTCACCAGTTTGTCGACTAAAGGCTTGTGTCCGGCTATCGATTGTTGCAGCATCTGGGAAGAGATTGATTTTTTAGTAAGGGTACAAAAATGTTCTTTAAAGTGTGGATTCTAAAAACAACAACTAAATGAGGCTATGGAATTTTTATGCAACTAAAAAGAACGTATTAAACCGACCGAAGATTTTAAGAAGATATGTTCGTCAGTCGCCCCATGATTATGGCAGTAGCACTGCTCAAATATTCACAATTTTATTACTTCAAAAGATGAGGTAAGTTAAGAAAAAAAATTCTGGTATTTTAGAGATTCTCCCAAATAAACGCGTAGACTTTTAAACGGGCATAGCATAGGCCAATAGCACATTCTCACCACTAACTCCTGTAAACCAGGATCAACAGCGGTAACATTCACAATACTAGACAATGAAGTCCAGTGAACCCTGGAATGACTATAATCTGTAAAACCCGCCAGGAATTTAATCAAAGAAGAAAGGAGTAGGCGAAATAAATAACCGACTTCCCTCTATAGCAATCGGGAGAGTCATAGGGAAAACTGTCTTTATCGTAAGTAAATAAGCGTATATTTACCTCGTTTTTGTCTTGCTGCTGAGCGATCTGTTCGGGCCGGAGCGCGGGCATGGCCAGCATCTGGATCTGCTTCTCCATGTCTTCCAGCCATGACGACAAACTGCAATTGTAATAATAGGTTAGATTGTGGATCGGTTAGATGCTGTAAGCAAAGGTATACCAATAATTTTCTTTTATGAAATTTTCCAAAAAGATGTTCATCCTAAAAGGATTTATAATAGAAACCATTTAGGGATAATTTATTAGAGGATCAAGAATTATAAAACCTGCAAACATGACATTTGACAGACATGTTTGCAGTTTCAAGATTTTTCTTTCAAATTCCACTTTAATTAAAGGTATGAAAATTGAGGGCGGAATTTCGAATGGGAATTATATCCAGAATTTCAGACCCCTTACTCGGCCTTTCGATTTTCGTTTCAATTGTTTTCATCAGAACTTTATTGGGATGATCAGACCATCAAACTGAACAACTTTGTATATGGGACCAATATCGAAATCGGGAAAAAAAAAATTTGCTGTCCCATACAAAACTGCAAACATTAACTCAACTCAAATGTAAGGAACAGCAGATATTTTTTTCTCGATTTCGATGTTGGTCCCATAGATAAAGTTGTTCAGTTTGATGGTCAGATTATCCCCTTAAAATAGATTCAGCTCAATTTTGATAAGACCATATATTTAAACGAAAGCGTTCACGATGCATCGATGTATGGCTTAACACCGCACATGCAGTATCAGCACCTGTTGTTCCAATGATCACCACCAGCTCAGCTGCTATCCCCAACAATTGATATCGAAAATCCGAGTAGACCCCTGTCAGTCAAGCAATTTTATCCACGACGGAACGCAGACGTTATTTGCGTTTAGCCTGTTATGTGTATGCTTGTGCGTAGCGTATGCGCCTTTGTGGAAGTGTGTGAGTGTGTGTGTTACTAATTTATGTAGCGTTTTTTAATTAATGCTTACCCATGGTGAGTATCGGCGAAGTGTTCTGCTAATGGCAGCGCTTGCTCCAGGGCAGCGAGTCGTTCAGCACTGAGGTGACCGACCTCCTCCATCATCTCCTTGAGCTCCTCGCTGCGGTCTCGGATGACAGCCGTCTCTTCGGAGGACTGGCATTCGCGGAGAACCTGCGATTAAAGTTTAATGTTAGTTAAGGACTTAAGGTACGTATAGGTTCAATTTTGTTAGAAGGGATTCAATATTATTACGACCAATCTTTTACAAGGTGCACTCTGTTGAAAGAAAGGATACCACCTGCAGCTTATTCCGCTTTCCTATAAGAACAACTACCTCCAGGGCACAATTTGTAATTTTCCCATGGCCAGACCTTAAATCAGCTTTGCACTCAGGTTGGCCGCTAAAGAATCAACTTATGCAAATGGGCTATGGGGATCTTAGTTTAACGGAGTGTGATTATGGCGAAACTATCCAGTCGCTCAGATACCTATTAGAATGTCCCTTGTGCTCGAATACCTGCATGAGAGACAATTAAATACAGCCACACCACACCTGAATCTAACAAGCTCGCTGAATACCAGGCTAAGTACACAGTAAAATATCAGGAACATCGCCAATTCAATTCAATTATACTTTATTGCACACCAAAAACAACACATACATTTTAATAAAGATAAAGAATTACAAGTAGGTACAAATAAGGCGGTCTTATCGCTAAAAAGCGATTTCTTCCATACAATCTTAGGGTAGAGGAATCAAATCTCTGAAAATGAAAATTTCATCGTCATAGAACATCAAAGAAGTAAAAGAAGAAAAGTCTATTTGCGATAGGCCTGGTCAGAATTTTTTTTATTCGAAACGGTCTTGCGCTTGGCTTCAGCTCACCTGGTGGAAAACTCATCCAGAAAAAGCATATTAACCCAGTAAAATTAAGCTGAAATATACCATTCAGGAGAAGTAATTTCCGGAGTTTTGAAACTATTTTTAAACGTTCCTTTGGTACGTAATATTGAAGAAAAAAAGTAGTCCTGGTGACGGGGGGGTGAGCTCGAGAAAGGGGGGGGGGGGCTCTAAAGGTGACTTTTTAAGTTTTTCGCTTATTTCTCGAAATGTGCTAAACGTATCGAAATATTATGTATGGACAAATTAAACCTGACAAAATTTCCTACAAAACAAGTAATAAGCGTTTTTGCCATAGGAATTAACCTTTGAGGGCTACGGGGCCGAGAAAGTAACAGCATTTCAAAAATTATGAAATTTGTATGGCGACCCTCATGAAAGTTGAAGATAAAAACAAAATGATTTCATATTCTTAATCAGCAACCCCAAAAACCCCCAGATACAAATTTTCTGTCGGTTCGGAGAACCCTTAAAAGCTGCATTGGCGTTTGAAATTTCCATGGCAGCCATCTTGGATATCGCAATTTTGGATTTTTTTCACCGCCAACCAAATCTGACCAGGGTCCTCTATGACAATTGTTCAAGGTCCATATCCCTATCTGTCATAGTTTCCGTGGGCCGTTGACCTCATCCGTCAGGAGCCGACCTTCTGAGGAAGTCGAAATATTATTTTTATCGCCAGGGCATCCTTATGATGATCCCTAAAATCATTTTACTATACGTTGAATGGGGGAAACGCGGTGAACAATTATACGGGTATTTATCTAATATCTATGTGGGGGGGAGGGGGGTCAACCAGATACCTCCAATTTATCTCCGGGTTCCCCTTACGGTACAAGGATGACATTTGGGGATCATCATATGGATGCCTTGGTGAGACAGGAAAAACTTTGACTTCCTCGGAAGGTCGACTCCTGATGGATGAGGTCAACGGCCCGCGGAAACTATGACAGATAGGGTTATGGACCTCGAACAAATGTCATAGAGGACCCTGGTCAGATTTGGTTGGCGGTGAAAAAAATCCAAAATTACGATATCCAAGATGGCTACCATGGAAATTTCAAACGCCAATGCAGCTTTTAAGGTTTCCCCGAATCGACTGAAAACTTGTATCTGGGGGTTTTCGGGGCTGCTGATTAAGAATATGAAATCATTTTGTTTTTATCTTCAACTTTCATGAGGGTCGCCATACAAATTTCATAATTTTTGAAATGCTGTTACTTTCTCGGCCCTGTAGCCCTCAAAGGTTAAGTCCTATGACAAAAATGCATATTACTTGTTTTATAGGAAATTCCATACAAAGTATTTCGATACGACTTTCAGATTTCGAGAAATAAGTGAAAAACTGAAAAAAATCTCCTTTAAAGCCCCCCCCTTCCTCGAGCTCACCCCCCCCCCCCCCCTCACCAGAACTTTTTTTTTTCTTCAATATTACGTACCAAAGGAACGTTTAAAAAAAGTTCCAAAACTCCGGAAATTATTTCTTCTGATTTATCTAATTTTACTGGGTTATATACACTCTTTAAAAATATCCTGTATGAATTTGCTTGGATAAACAGATGCAGGAAGAGAATTCCATTATATTTGTAAAGACGAACCTTCTTGGCCTGGCTGAGCAGGTCTCTCACGCGCACCCTCTGCGCGGCGACCTCGTCGTTGAGAGGGCGCTGCTCCTTGAGCTGCGCGCGCACGAGGCTCGGCTCGCAGGAGGGCGGCTCCGCCTCGCGCAGCTGCGCGTCCACCGTGCGCAGCCACTCCAGCAGCTCCTCCATGTCACCTACTACTTCCAGGGAACGCTGTTGGGAGAAAATCACAAAAAAAAAACTTACTATTGTATTGTGTTTAGCAAAACTATGCAATCACTAACTTAGCTAACTAAAGTTTACTTTACTGAAGTAGTGTTGATGCATAAAACAATCATAGACAATATTTTTTTACAAACTACTACATTTTTATTCTTTTAATTCGTCATGCGTAAGATGAACCGAAAGAAGTTATTTGTAAGCGGAAACCCCTTTTTAATTATTGCTCTATCGATGTTTTGTAAAGCTTGTTTAAAATTAATTTCACTCTGCCACCTCCTGTTCAATAAATTAGCGGATTGTGCGGCGTGTGCTTTTCTGAAACAAGACACGTCTGGGGGAAGCTTTATTTGTCATTTGCGCGCTTTGATCTGCTTCAAAAAACCAACACGCTTCGGTATAATATACCGAACGTATGCATGAATATCTGATCCTTTCCAAACGTGGCTGTTTACGTAGTCTTGAATACGAAAGAGACCAGCTTTATACAAGCTTACAAGACCTCTAAAGACAACATACCTTCTTGCTGAGCAGCAGTCTCTCCGCCTTCCTCTGCACTTGCTCGGCGATAGTGTCGAAGCGTCTGTTGTCGCGGGTCACGATACCCTCTATGTGCGTCGCGCCTTCCCCGGGTGAGATCTGTTACGAACATTATTTAATAAATATCTTGGACATTATCTAATCCCAATAAAATTCAAGTAGTTACGACTAGAATCTAGTCCAGACTTTTACTGTAGTGACTATAGAATGAGTCGCGTTGCAAGTCTCGTACTGGGCGGTCGCATGATCTCTGGCATGGTACTATTTTGTGGTGGCGTTCTGTTTTAGTGCAAAAATTTTATCTCGAACACTGGAAAGATTTCAGTGTACGTAGGTATTCTTTAACACGTTCGTGGACAGTGACTGACTATAGCAGTAATAACAATAAAAGTTAAATTGTGCCTCGTTCACTGTCCACGAACGTGTTAAGCTCTGCAGTGGGACGTCTATACTAATCATGATGATGATAAGGTGCACATTGAGTGTGTTACATAGGTCTTCAATTCGATGACAAGGATTTGATGATTGTAGCACATAGTACTACATATAATTATTTGTAGCACATACCTGGCACAATTGAGGCCCAATAGAGTTGATGTTGTCCAAGACAGGCCTGAACTCTTGCAGCTCAGCCTCCAGCCTCAAGATGTCTTCCTCGCGGGGTTCCACTGACTGCAGACACGTTTCAGCACCCGACATCCATTCTGTCAACCTGTTGGTGAAGACGAAATTTAATATAATTGATTAGGAGTTGATTATGTGGGCCCATTTTCCACAACACATCTCAAGCGATAGGCGTATGACGCTACTCTTGCCATCTCTGCTCTTCCAGAAAACCCACCAACTGGTTGATTTTAATTTATTTAATTAAAATAAAGAACATGTTTAAGAGATGTTGCCGAAGACTTCCAGGATCAACCTCAGAGATCATAGCATATTGTTAGCATTTGCGCGTAAAACAGCTGTTTTTTTTATTATGTTATCCAGTTCGTTTTAGTTTAATAAACTGACCTATTGTGACTGTTATACAGCTGCTGCACGAGCGGCAAAGTCTCGGAAGCGACTCGCAACAGCTCGGCTCCCTTCGACGTGAGGTCGTTGTAGCGCCGCTGTAGCGCGTCCAGCTTGTCCTTGAGCTGGAGAGCTTCGTCTCCAGAGATGTGCTTCATTAGTTCAAGGCCTGAGTCCACGGTGGAGTCCACTGCTTCTTGCTTGGAGGCTATTTCTTCAGTTTTTTCCTGATGGAAGAACATCAACGTCAATTAATAATTTTAGTTTAATTTCTCAACACAAAGGTTCTTTTTAAAATCTAATTAAAATAATTACAAACTGGGGAGTTATATACATAACTAAGAACAATATTATAGAACAAATCTATGCTTAGTCGTCCAACTGGAAGACCCAAAAAGTGGCGACATCTCTCGCTATTTATGTCTGCTTCAGTCCATCAAACTGAACAATTTTCGCTATAGAGTCAACATCGAAAAGCGAAAAATACTTGTTGTTTTGTCTATGCTTCCGGGAAGCGAGTGCAACACAGGGCCAAACCGGACGTCGCCGCGCACCGCAGCCCGCATCCCTCTCATCGGAACGGCATTCGGACCTGTCCGTTCGCCCGCCATTATACGAGACAAGGGCTAAAATATCTTTTTAATCTCTTTTATCTCTCTTTAATAAGGTACCAGGTCTAGCATTCAAATAATCATCATATCAGCCGATAGACATCCACTGCTGGACATAGGCTTCCCCCAAAATGCGGGGATTTGTCATAATCGCCACGCTTGGCAGGCGGGTTGGTGATCGCAATTGGATTGAATGTGTGTACTCAGAGGATGCTGCTACCCATCCTCCGGGAGCCCCAAACAGTTGCCTAGAGAACGTCAATGGCGAGTAGTCATTGAGGATCTTAAAGATTTCGATGTTGGCTTCTTCGTGGAAGTTGTTCAGTTTGATAGAACCTTTATTATGCATTTAATTTGACACCCATAAAAAATGCACAAGCATCTCAGCAGTTTCTAATAAATGTCAATGGGCAGTATCTTCTTGTTCATCCCAATGGGACTTAAAAACTAACAAACATATCTAAGCAACCTGTTGGAAAGATACAAATATAATACTCACAGCCAACTCATCCATCTGCCTCAGCAGTTTCTCCATGTGGACGGGCAGGATCTTCCTCTTGGCGAGGTACTGTTCCATGCCGTCCATCCAGGCGGACAGGTCCTGGTAGGTCAGCACCAGGTGCCGGAGACCCTTGCGCGAGTTGTCCAGCAACTCACCGATGTTGAGACTGTGGTCTACTAGGGCTTGGTATCTGAGGAGAGATGGGGGATGTAAGTTTGTTTTGTTGTCTATCACAAGTAGAAAGTTATGAGCCATAAAGATGAGATTTGCTTCACTACTGACCGTATAGGTCTAGCAGAATCTCATGGCACAACAATAGAGATTTTCAAAAGGAAATGTCAGGGAGTCGCGTGGCTAGAGGGCTCTCGAGTGGATGTCTGTCGTTCGGCTCGCGATTTAGGCAGCCACGCGGCTCCGCCATTTTATGGCGGTTTCGAGTGTGTTTTTGTATAAAAACGGCTTTGAGATCGCCATATCCATTACCGTACAACGTCAAGCACTAATTGCTCTTTTTAAACTAGATATTGGCAAAATCCACCAAGGAAACGCCATTAAACAAAAATAGAATAGAAGGAAGTGTCAAATTGTCATCTGTCGTGTTAAAGTAGAACCTTTACAAATATTTTCCAGCGTTACAAGCGCGCGTTTGCTAATCGCGTGACTGCATCGCTACACTAGCAATTTTAACAGGCGTTTGTATCGATTCAAACGCGTGATTGTAGCGATGTAAACGCACGTTTGTACTTATTCTGAAGCGCGTGTGCATTGCAACAAAGGCTGTCGACGAATGACTGACCAAATATTACGAACGTTTTGCATCGTAGCTGTATTGCGTTTGCATCGATGCTGCTTCACGACTGAATCGTTGCAGAACCGCTGCAAAAAGTTGCAGTGTGTAAAGAGGGCCCTAATCCAATAACCCTTGTGTTGTTAACTCTAAAATTTTATTTCCTTATTTGCGATCAGATTCTGGTACACCTTTAGTGGTTTTCTGGGTGGGGTGGGCAGTAAGTACAGATACCTGTCAGTGGCTGCCTGCAGCCTGTCAGCCAGGGCGGCCGCCTCGTCGTCACCGACCAGCCCCATCAGAGTGGAGGCCGTCTCGGTGAGCTGCTTGAACGGAGGCTGCTTCGATAGTATGTCGTCGTGCAGGATCTGTGGGGGGAAAAGTTGGTAGGTGTGTTAGTGGACATGAAACCATTGTTTTGTTCGAGTAGCCGATCACTCAATATAGGAAGTTGAGGGAAAGAATTGGAGAGAAGAGGTAGTGGAGGCGGTCTAGGCAGAATTATTCAACCTTTGTAAAGGGTTTTCCTTTACAAACGTTGAACAATTCTGCCGAGATGAAACTAACATTCACATGAAAAAAATTTAGTAAAAAAGCGCGAGCATTATAGATTACAGATCATCATGAGCTAGTCACAATTTCGAAGTTTGCAAGAAAGTGCATAAAATACAAAATCCGCCTGATGTTTAAGAACATGAACAGTTGGACGGCGATCTCAGGCAAACCAACACCAACAAGCACTTCCCTTTCCTACAATTTTTAAGACATGTATTGATAGAGCTGGATGCGAACGAACCAGCACATATTTCCATCACCGTAACTCAGGTGAACCAGGATTAATAGCGGCGATCACTCACAATACAAAACAATGAAGTTCAACTAATTTGTCTCAGAATCCACAACATATTTAATCAAAATCTCTGACTTGCAAACAAAAGATGGCAATAGGAAATGCATGGCTAGCTATCTGCTATGGTTAGAATAGGAAATCATCAGCTCTCCGAGCATTACCTTGTGCTCCCTGATCTTGATCTGTATCTTCTCCTCGTCGGTGGGCACGAGCTGCAGTGTCTTCAGCTTGCGCTCCGTGACACCGAGCCACTCGACCAGCGGCTGCAGCTGCTCTTGGAACTGCTTCGCAACCTGTCAAACGTCAAAAATTATGATTACATTCACACTCAGGCAAAGGAAATGCCTATTCAGCCTATCATGTAATTTTTCGTATGTATAACTCGTAAAATAATGGATAGAAAAATCAGAAATGTTTAAAAAAGGATCCTCAATTCTGTTACATCTGAACGAGGTACATTAATTTGCAAAAAAGGGCAAAAAATTTTTAAATGGCGTATTCAGTGTTTTATTTTGGAACAGCAGCGTTGTCTACCCATCATAATAAAAGTCCAGGCTAGATTCTGGTAGTACCTACTTTAAATGTGACTATACAATTTGTGTATCCACTAAATAATGTCCCTCAGATTAGTTTGAGGGAACTTTTGGTTCTGGCATTTTTGAAGCATTGATCTAGTTTTTTATTAAAGGAAGAATTTGATGTCAGTACCATCATAGCCTGCTCCAGGTCGAGCATCCTCTGCTGGGCTCCGTCGGTGAGCGCGTCAAACCTCAGCATGAGCCCCTTCAGTTGCTTCTCTATGGCCTTGCGCTCGGCCGGCTCGCAGCCTGCAGCCACCTCGTTACCCATCGCGAACAGGGACGACATTGAGTTCTGACGGTCCATTAGCATCTTCTTGAGGAACTGTTGGGGAGAAATACAGTTTTAGTTGACAATATTTGTGTTTGGGACCAGTCGTTATTAGAAATCTGTAGATTGAGACGCCGATTGCGATTACAGCGGCTTGACGAAGTTATAATATGAATGAGGTTTAGATGATGGATTACTTAGAATATTTCTTACTATTTCAAAAAGTTCCACAAATGAGCTCTAAAGACAACCATCAGAAGTTTTACAACAGAAATCGTATACCTAACTCCGCTGAATCATTGACCCAACCCAAAGCGGGACTTGACTTCCGAAATGAAAGAGCACCACTTGTGCAAAATCGGCTGCACAGCCAGTGGCATGGCTTGAAGTTCACGTAGATCAGCCTACATCGTTCCAGACACACCTGGGGCGACGAACTACATGTCAGCCAGAAGATCGACCCAGATATCCTGACATGCTAATCCTCATTCTTTCTGTGGCCAAGCCAGCGAAGGCGGCGTGCTTTTATCTGGCCAATGATATTTCGGAAAACCGGCGCAAGATCTTCAACTTCAAAATTTTTCCGGATTCTCCGGTTATCATCCTCGTTTCGTACTGGCTCAAGGATTTTACGTAACAATTTCGGGTACCAGAAGTTTATGCTCGCAATAAAAACCAATAAGACTTGGATCAAGAGACTTGTGGACTAAGTATAGCAATATTACCTTCTGCTCCTGTAGCTGCGCCTTCACGACCTTATAGTCGGCGGAGGGTGGTTTCTGGTTGTTGACCATGTCCTCAGTATCAGCGAGCCACTTCTCTAACCCGGCGAGCGCCTCGGCGAACTTGCCCGACTGAAGCAGACCTACATCGAGACGACGTTCGCGCTCGTTCGTCTGTAGAGATAACATAGGTTTGATTAATTGTGATGGAAATGTTAGTCCTTAAGCTGTCATTTTTAGACGATAACGCTTTAGAATCTAAAGTTTAGATAATAAGGACCACATTGTAATAAAAATAACTTGCTGTGCCGCTATTTTGAGAACCTACTTAAATTAACAAAACCCGAAAATCTAAACAGAGGACACTGGACAGAGTTTCGGTACTACTAGTGAAACGTGGATCTCAAGTTTCAGAATATCTCTGACTACCCCCTCGGAGAATATAGTCGTAAGCATATGCTTATGCGAAAATCTGAATCAATAACTGAACGACATTTTTTGATATTTTTAACTTTTTTTAAATACGTAGCAAAAAAGCACAGAACATAGAGCCTGGCTTTTCTTAAAAAGTAACAAACTCGGGCAATACAAGTAACATATACAATCCCGGGCTAGATTCTGGTACTTTAAATGGGGCTAAACTAACCTTCTCCTTCAAAGCGTTCCACTTGTCATTCATCTTCTCCAGGTCTTTCTCCAGCTGCTGCGTGGAGACCCCCTGCAGCGCGGACCTGACGAGGCCCTGTCCGATCTTGTTGCAATGAGACACGTTCTGTCCCAGAGGTTCCAGGGTACGTCGCTTTAGTTCTGCGAAGTCCTTCTGTTGGGCACGGATTTGTTCCACTTCTGAGGAAACCGGCTTGAGGCTGCGGACTTGTTCGGCGGCCTGGTGATGTAGAAATAAAAATATAATGTAATAATTCATCATTATGATTACGGTGGGCATCAATCGTCACGCAATTGGTGCCTCACGACGGGAGTAGAGGTTGGGGCAGAACCTGGAATAAGGTGGCGGGACCAGAGTCGATGTTAAAGCAGACCCTGGAATAAGGTGACGGGATGGGTTGGAAGCCTGCTGCAACGAAGTGTCAGATTGTCGCATCTAATAGAGACATGTGGGAGAGTTTAGGGAAAACCTTTGCTCAGCACTGGGACAAAACCGGTTAAAAAAAATCACCACACTACAAAACCCGTTTGTCCCCTTTTATGGAAACCCTCCCGGATCCAGAACTCAAAACTTGTACAGTTCAGGCCGATTTGCAGGTGCTTAAAAAGACTAAGTCAAAGTTAAAGTCCAAGTCAAGATTGTTAAAGACTATCATAGACGGATCGGATCTCAGGTGTGAGTGTGGTGTTGCTCAGACCATGGCCCTTCCAACCTGCAATGGTATTTTATCTTCCAGAGTAACCTGCAATTGAATGGAACTTATGGAAACAGCGGGTAGTGGTACTGGAAAGATTTAGAATCACGTCATGTTATCGACTCGATAGAAGAATCAGGTAATAACTCACCTCTTGAACATCATCCATGACGGAGTCGTAGGCCTTGTAGAAAGCTTCCAACTTGCTCAGGGTGTCGTCCAGGTCTTGCTCCTTGGAGCGCGCTCGCTCGTCCAACTTAGCCAGTTGTTTACGTAGACCTTCCACCTGGGTAATTGAAATAGAAATATATTTATTTGCCAAAATACTTTGTTATAAAAGGGAGTTGACAACATTGTTTTAGCGTTTCTCCAAGATTTATTGGTGGAAATGGGTTAGTTGTTCAAGAATGTTCGTGCTACAAACTACTGTTCATTTACAGTTCATAAAGGAAAAATTTGGATTTAAATTACATATACAATACAATCTTTTAAATAATAGATACGACTGAAACATTTTCTGACATAACATTAGATTTCTGCAAACACAGGACAACCCCGAACGATTCCAAAGCTTGAATAGCATAGGTTCATTTATGAATTAGTCCAATATTTTGACGTGAAACGTCTTTTGTTATGGTCAGTAGGGGGTCACTTGCAAAACTATTATGTTATCATTATAAGACGTAATGTATGTAACGAAATATGTTATGACTAGCTAAAGTTAATCATTTCCAAAAACTGTATGTTATGACAAGATCGCTTATTACTTTGGAAGAAAAGTTTGGAAGGCAGGTCGCCGGCATTATTTGATTACCATCATTTTAGAAACCATTACTTGGTGCGTTTTACGTACTCCACTGCGGCTGCGTCCCTGATACATCCTACCTTTTTTTTCAAAAGCTCTTGACTTACCTGGTCTCTAGTCTTAGCGGAATCGCCGGCATGTCCGCTGTCGATCAGAACCTCGGCCGCTCGCTCCGTGTCGGCGATGACGTCGTCCGCCTTCTCCAGCCGCTTGTAGTAGCGCCCTATGTCATCGAGCTGCTGTTTGACCGTCTTTATGTCGCGGCCTGGCGGCTTCATGCCGTCCAGCTCCTTCTCCAGGTCCGATAGGTCGTGGGATAGGTTCTTTACTTTGTCCTGTTGAAGAAACAATATTTTAAGGGCATGAAAGGTATTGGATCTTATGGGTTATTGGATGAAAAGTATTTGCTTATGAAACATATCAATGTTTTAGAAATAGAGATATTTTTTGTATATTATGCCACATAAAGCGCATTTTCTGGCATAATATTGAAAGGAATACTAAAACATATTTCATATAAACATATTCGGAATTGCATACGAAATCACTGAATATGGTCCTTCTTAATACATGCTGATTGTTTTTAAGGGGATGATCAGATTAACAAACTACATAACTTTTTCTATGGGATTAACATCCAAATTGGGAAAAAAATTTGGGTCGAGCTTCCCAATGCTTGCGCCTGCTCCTCCAATACGTTACGACCAGTTCAAACATCAGATATCACATGACTAGCTACAAGTTACATACCTGGAACTGCACCATAGCCTCGGCAGCACCAGCTAATCTTCCCTTAGCCTCATTGGCCCTGGCCTCCAGATCATCGACCCTGTCTCCCAGCGCTTGCGCCTGCTCCTCCAATACGTGACGAGCTCTGGACGCGGCGTCGGGGCCGCAGCATTCAAGCGCCAGGGTCACGATGTCGTCGGCTGCTGTGTTTATACTCTGCAATGAGAGGAATGGTATTAGTCTTGTGGGAAAAGAGGCGAGAAGGAGAGAACTAGGTAAATCGAAGGGATACTAGTCTCTTGAAGACGTTAAAAGTCACTCTACAAAAATAAGGAGACTGCTCCACAAATTCGATACTAAGATTACTAAGATGTAATTCGAAACAAATATCGAACACGTTAGAAATAAATCTTCAATGAGAGAATAGATTTGAATGGAAAAAGGAGGAGTCAGTAGGTTTTGACGGGAAATTATAACTCAAGATTAGCCAAATGCGGATTTAAGATTGAGCCATAGAGACTTTCAGGCAATTTAGTCTCCGTTTTTGTAGTCTTGTTCTCTCTAAATCTAGAATTTCCGAAACTTAGTGAAAGACCGAGCAGAAGACGTAGTATTATGATCGAATGATTGATTTGATGATGATGATTTATAATCTTTTCATAGTTTAATATTTACTGGTACGCCAGAGGTGGACCAAGATAGCCATAGAATGGGTTCCACAAGACGGTTGCCCTCGTCGAGGAAGACCCAAAAGAAGATGGAGCGACATTTGAATACCTTCCTGAACGGTTGGCCCGATTTCGCGTTGCATAGGGAGGATTGGAAGAAACAAGGGGAGGCCTTTGCCCAGCAGTGGGGCACAAAATAACGAAATAAAAAAATGTTTGAAACTTGAAAATGTCGAAATTTGAAGGTTGATTTATGAAGTAAAAACAGTGCAATATTCTTATGAAGCCCCTAGAAGTTTGCCCAAACGTAAACGCTTTCCTTTCCTGAGGATCACACTGAAATGTTTATCTTTTTTGTGTATATCGTTAAAGTATAAGGGTTGAACCTCATCTGGCAGCACGGCATCGCATTTTTCCGTCGCTCCATCTTTTTCTGTCACTCAGGAACGTCATTTGCTAGAGCAAATAAGGTAGACGGAACGCGACAGAAAAGGATAGAGCGACGGAAAAAGGCGATGCGGTGCTGCCAGATGAGGTTCAACCCTAATTATCTTATCTTTTTTAGATGCAGCATGTATCAGTTACCTGTAGCGGCGCCCTGAGCGCGTGTATCTGCTCGGCCAGCCTGGCGACAGCGGGGGCGGCCTGCGCGGGCGGCGCCGCCAGCGCGTCCTGCAGCCTCTCCTCGCAGCGCTGCAGCGGCGTCTCCACGGCGCGCACTCGTTCTGCAAACTCGCCGAGCTTGCGGCCCGTTTGTTCGAGGAATTCCACTTGCTGGAGGACCTCTGTGGGGGAAATAGTAGTGTTAGTAGATGCTAGGAAAAGTGAAAAATATGTCGTTGCATTTTTTTACACGCGCCCCATACGTCGAACTCATTCCTAACTCGGCTCATGTTAAATAGAATACATGTTCTATAGAAATTTTACAAAATATTCATACCAAAAACGACAATTTTTTTTTTATGTTTACCATATTCAGAAAATTTACATTTTAGGTTATGAGCCCGTCGTCACAAAAATCAATATTGTATAATTATGCTACAAACCGTTGTTAAGTCTGTCCCATCGCTCCTTCATGTTGTCCAGTTGTTTCCTCACGATCTCCTGATCGACGTCGCACGACGAGATGAAGGTCTCACCCAAGGTCTTATTGTTCTCGTACTCGCCAGACCTGCGCGGGATTGATTGAAATCAGTTTCATACTTCAACACTAAGTCGAATGGTGGAGTTTGCCTCAGGTTCGGATAGGGATTGCATCCAACCACACGGTGCGGTGCGATGCGACATCGCAATGATTTTGCCTGTGAAGCCTGCTCTACATTCTCGTCGAGAACAGACGAGAAAGGCCGAGAACGTGATTGTGGATGCCCTTCACTATTCTAGCAACATTATTCTTCCAAACAATTGCCGTTAGAAGTTCTCGCGAGAGTAAAATGCCTGCTGAAGTATGGTAAACAGGACGCGCGGCGTCATAGCAGCGTCTCTTACACATACCTATTTAGTTTTGAATAAAGAGTGTAATCATCTAGGAGTTAAGAGGTTCCAGAAGTGCTGGCACACACGAAACACTTCATTTATTCATAAATGAATAAAAGTGGAGAAAACAAGAAGACAAGCAGACCCTGGGTTTTCCAGTCGTTATAATTTGTATAGCATAGCATAGCATATTATGCTCACGACTATATACCCCAAGGGGAGAGGGGGGGAGTCAGAGATATTCTGAAACCTTAGAACATCCACGTTTCACAAATAGGTAGTACCGAAACTTTGTAGTACTCTGTAGTTGTCAAAATTGGTTGTTAAATAATGTTCTCAGTCTCACCTCTTCCATATATCGTTCCTGATGAGCTGTAGTTCCCTTAGCTGTTTCTCGACCTCCTTCTTGGTGAAGGCGGTGGCGGGGAGCTTGGCGAGGCGCTCCTCCGCCTCCGAGAGCCACGGCACGAACGACTCCTGCGCCTTGCTGTACTTACGACAGTGCTCCTGTTTCCAAACATAACGTTCAATTAGGTACGGTCTTTACAAAGTTAACACTAATAGCTGACGCTCCAAACTAACTTCAGTAAAGTGGTAGTGGGCCAGCTATGTCTATCGAATGCACCAGGAAAGATGGGAAAAATAGTTACACCCTGGATGACAGGAAATGGTCGTTGGTGTCCAAGACATCATAGAAAGAGGAGGCGAGATGATGTGTATGGTCACAGTAAAGCCTTAGCAGTGGGACGATATAGGCTTACAAAAAACTGTTTGTTTTGGTAAAACTTCTTTTTTTTCTTTCCTGTTTTGTCCCCCTGCTGAACAAAGGTTTCTTTAAACTCTTCCACACCTCTCTGTTCGATGCGACATTCCTCCACTCACTGCAGTAGGCATCCTACTAGTAGCCACCTTTTCCCGGGTCTGCCTTGACATCGACCCCCGTCGTGAGGCACCCATTGCATGACGATTGATGCCCACCGCTCAGTGTTCATTCGGCAAACATCCTACTTTAGTTTTGTCGATTTTTCTCCAATGTCGTCAGCTATAAAGATCTAATTAGGTATACGATGAATAAAATATGTACTTACCATAGCGGTCTGTAGTCTGGTGTATCTATCGACAGTTTCCCGCTTCAGTTTCTCCCACTGAGCCTGTATTCTGTCAAGGTCCTTGCGCAGACCTTGGTGTGCTGGCTTCTTCTCCATTTCACGACCTACAGTAAAGTACATTGATTATACCGGCTCTTGGGATTGCAGTTCAAATTAATCACTTTTCAAACACACTTGCTCGTAATGTGGTTCTTATTGCACCGCTTATAGGTTCATAATGCAGCTTATAGCGGGCTATTTACCTTACATTACCGTTCTAGTGCTATAATGCCAACAAAAATTTTAGTTTCAAGTAATTCTTTCAATAATAATTTAATGGAATTTGTTTTTCCTCGCAAGTGTGTTGAAAAACAGTCTCGTATTAAACGCGTGCGTATTAGTTATTACTCTTATTACACTCTCGGCTTCATTACGCCCTCGACTTCGGCTCGGGCTGGAATCAAGCCTTGGGTGAAATGACCAACTTTAGCTCATTTGTATCATAATTTATTTTATTAATCCCTTTTTATCACTATCAGGGTAATCATCTCCTCAAGCTATAGTCAGCGCCGGAAGACGTAGTAAACCGGGTAATTGAAAGCAAGTAACGATATAATTTTTCAAAATGTAGAGCCGCTGATAGAAGCATGAGATTAGGATTTGACTTCTAACCTGCCTCATAGGTCAAATCTGAATTCCCTCTTCATCTCAAAGTAAACCTTTTGGTAGGTACTAACCATGATAAAAATTTCATGATTCTATCGCAAAGTGCACAATTTTATCACGTAGCGGCCCTATGTCGGCTGTAGAGTGACAAATAATATCTAACCTTTATCGAGCAGCATGATGATCTCGTGCTCGCGCTGCGTGAGGTCCCTGTAGAGAGGCTCGTGCTTGTCCAGCTGCTGCTGCAGCTTAGTTCTGTCGGCGGACACCTGCAGGCGCGTCGGCAGGGCGCCCAGCTCCGATTGCAGCCAGCCGAGTGTTCGCGCTATCGTCTCCTCGAGGTTACGCCCGTCCCTGTGCAGAGAACATTATTGTTGGCATAGTATTGCTCGAAGGTGTATTTTTTCGCCTACATTTTACTTGAGATTGTGCATCTAGTTCTGTATGTAATCGATGCTGCTGAAATATTTCTGTCGCCAATATAGCTTACTAAAGGCCTCATAAAAAAGCTATAAAGTCACCCAAATGGCAATGGAGAGGGCTATGCTAGTAGTTTCAAGGTGAGTACGAATCGGAAAGGGAGAGATTACGGCAACAGAACGAAAGAACTGGGGATGCATATGTCCAGCAGTGGTCGTCTATCGGCTGAGATGATGATGAAGGTTCCGGCTCAAAATGTACCACCCAATTACTGCCCTTGGGAGACGTACGAGATGCTTTTAGCTCTCATCGCGTCATTCTAGCATAACACTTGTTGTATGCTTCTTCTTATCGTGTGGGCAGAGCCCTGGTGTCAGAGTTTCTTCAGACCGCCTTACGGCCTCTGACGTGGTTTTACCGACGAATACTACCACCAGAGATAGTAGCCGGGACCAACGGCTTAACGTGCCATCCTTAACACGGAATCATTTTTCATTTCAGACAATCAGGTGATTCAGCCTGCAATGTCCTAACCAACGGGCGAAAAACGCACAAAGTGACATATCACTAGGTGTCTCCCGTGGGAATCGAACCCACGACCTCCGTGTCGAGAGCCAAAGCTCTTAACCATTAGACCACGGAGGCAGTTGTATGCTAATATGTAGTAATTATACAGGGTGTAACAAAACACCCTAGTAATACTTAAGGGGGTGCTTCAGACCATCAAACTGAACAACTTTCACTATGGAGCCAACACCGAGAAAAAATAAAAAAATCTGCTGTCCCATACATTTTAGTCAAGTCGATACTGCAGTTTTGTATGGGACAGCAGATTTTTTTTATTTTTTCTCGATGTTGGCTCCATAGTAAAAGTTGTTCAGTTTGATGGTCTGAAGCACCCCCTTAAGTATTACTAGAGTGTTTTGTTTCACCCTGTTATACTCCGTGCTAATAGTAAGCCTTGATTTACTGATTATTTGACTTTGAAGAGTCTAAAAGAGTTGACGAAAATGTGATGAAAACACACTACTCATTCTTGACATAAAATAAATTAATTAAACTCACTTCAAAGCAGCCTCTATCTCAGCCTTCCTATGGTCCATTTTCCTCTGTAGGTTATCATACTGTCGGACCACAGCGTTCAGCTTGCTCTGTATGTCTTGCCTTGAGGCGGGGTCGGAGAGGACGGTGGCCAGAGCGGCACCCGCCGATTCCAAGTCGGCTAGCAGCGGCCGTTGACCTTCTAGTTGACGTTCGAGGTTCTGTTGAGAGAAAGAAAAAGTAGGTTTAGATGGTTTTATGAGTAGTATGGCAGTAACATTGGGATGAGATTAAAGATAAAGCGTGGACCTTTGTACCGCTTCGGAGCATAATGTACAAAACGCAAAATGAGCACGACACTCAAAATTCACAAATCGCACAATGAACAATACGCAGAATGTGCAACACGCAGAATGAGCACAACATTGATGTCATTTTTGTGGTTCATATATTTTTATATGAAGAAAAACTTTTGCCGGCGACTTCGTCCGCGTAAAATTTCAATATCTCGTTGTACTTCTTTAGGGGCAAATTTTTGAAAAATCCTTTCTTACCCACCCCTACATCCTCCGTATAATGTATATTCTTATCATGTTTCTATCTTTAGCGGTTTATGTTGTGCGTTGTCTGTTTGTCAGTCAATCACGGATATTTTTATAAGTAACAACATAATGAATAATATTCGTTGGTTAATAAAATTCCAATCGACGGGATAGAGTGACAGTTCAACCGCTGTGGCGTGGCTACCCGTTTTGTAATCTCAACTGACATTGTATCTTATCTCATAACAAATAAAGTTCAATATGGCGTCACGTTGCAGGTTCTGACCCGAGCACTTGTCTCGTGTGGTTTTCGCGCGTCGCGTTTTTGCCTGCCACGAGGCTCCGCAATTCTCAATCTCTTCTTGTTCCTAACCAAAACCAATCCCTGAGATTCGGATAGATCTCCCAGAAACTACTTTTTCCATTATCCATTATCCGTCCATTAATCACTACATAGTATAAAACAAAGTCGCTTACCGCTGTCTGTCTGTCCTTATGTATGCTTAGATCTTTAAAACTACGCAACGAATATTGATGCGGATTTTTTAAATAGATAGAGTGATTCAAGAGGAAGGTTTATATCAGAATTGCACCCGTGTGAAGCCAGGGCGGGTCGCTAGTTATAAATAAATAAAAAGTTCAATATGCTAGGTAATATGTCGCACGCGTTGCCGGCCGCTGCTTACAGTGGGAGTTGGTCCTTTGGTACTCGTATATCTGGTGGCATTTTACGAGGATGATTATTTTCCTAATGATGTGTGTTTACCTCTATCTTCCGGAGTTGTTCCTCGGGCTCCTTCTCTAGGGCGACGTCGTCGAGCTTGTCGGAGATGGTCTGTAGCGCGTCGCGCAGACGCGACAGCCCCGCGTCGAACTCGCGCGACGTGTCCGCCGCCGCGCCGAGACTTTCAGCTCGCTGCTCCAATCTGTACACGTTAACAGTTCGTTAGAAAACACATTTTCGCCACTTTACTTTCAGTTCATACAAAAAACTCACTCAAAATAAAAATAACACTTACTTGTTGAGGAGTTCGTTCCAGCGGTCCTGAAGGTCCTTGACCTTCTGCTTCAGTTTGGTGGCGTCAGGGGAGCGAGGGTCCAGTCGCTCCAGCACTCCCGCGGCTACCTCCTCGAGGTGCGCCAGTTGAGGCTGCTGACCTCGGAATTCTTCACGGAGGACTTGTACCTGAGGGGGTAATGGTGTAAGAATGAACAGTGAGCTAATTAATTCATTATGACAAGAGAAATTGTAGCTCTCAGTAATGCTGCATTGAATTTGTTGTATCAGTGTTCAGACAAGTCTTATCCATGGAGTAGTCTAATCTGAACCTTTGACAAGTGTAACTTTTACTAAACATTTACAAATAAAGGAATTATTTAAAATTGTGATTATTCATGTATCAGAAAACAGCATTCTTAAATTACACAGATTATGTAGACCCAATATGAAGATCTGTACCTAGACTTGGATTATGATAACTAGCACACAATTTGCTTGTTATTGTTTTGTCCTACCGACTGCGCCTGTTCAGAACTTCAATGAAATCAAGTCGATACCGCAGCTATTGCAAACAGAACAGTCACAAGAGGCGCCGAAAAAATTTGTCTTGGATATCTAGATAAAAGCTTACATAGATGTATGAATATTGCAGCGAAGGAAGGTACTGAGAAGATATAAGCGGTTTAATACCTGTTGGACTTGTGTCTGCACCATCCTGGAGTCTGAGGAGATGGGTCCGAGCGCGGTCATCATGCGGTCCTTAGCACCGAGCCACTGCGACAGGTTGCTGTGGGTGTCGTGGAAGTCCTTCATCTCTTCCATCAGACGGATCCTGGGTGACACATAATTTGTTTAGTTAACCTCATTATTTATAGGAGGTAGGTTGGTGTATTTGAGCTTCGAAAACGATCACCGCAGTTAAGCAACGTTAGTTCCTATCAGTCTTTGGATGGGTGTTTAGTGGTATTTCATCTCCAGTATTTACGTGCTTCGGAAGGCACTTGAAGTTATTGATCGCGGTTAGTTCTGTCAGTTGGCAGTGTAACTATTAGTTTTTTGGGAGTCTGGGTTCTAGCCCGAACTTGTAACAGTGATTTTTGCTCTTAGATTAAGATTTTTGCTAAATAAATTATGTTTATGTTTAGCTAGGTCAGGGGCCAATAAGGCGGCTTGAAGATGAAGACTGACTTATTGTAATTTTTCATAATAATGTTGTTTTAGGTGTACAATAAAGAATCTAAGACTAACCCACCTACCAATCTGCACTGGACCCGCGTGGTGGAGTATTGTCCATTCCCTCTCACCTTTATTTGTGAGAAAAGCCCGGTACCCTACAGTGGGATCCCACAGGCTATAACTTAACTTCATCATTGAGGCCGATGATGGAAATTCGACAAACATTGCTGCAAAATCTTTGCCAAAGAGTCTCCGTTAAAACTGCAAATAAGTTAAATCTGGATAAAGGTGTCGACTAACTTGTCCTTGAAGGCATCGTGCAACGCTTTCCAGCGCGACGCGACATCTTCCATCTCGTCATGCAGCCTGTCCGAACCTTGCACGCCCTGCTTACGCTTCAGAAGCTCGCGGACCTGTGGAGATCCAATCCATTAGATGATCAATAAATTTCTTTGACACAAGACAAAAATCAAGTATCAAGTGGTCTCAGTTTAATTATACTTTTGCCACTTAGCAGTTGTCTCTTTGTGCGTGAGGCTTGCACGTGTAGTAGTATGGCCAAATGCCTAAGGTCGAGGTGCGGAATTTTGTAAACGCATCCTTAATTGGCTTCTTGACAACTAGTCAAACAGCTACTCTTTATCGGACGTCAAAACATGCGCTTTGTATGAAGATTTGTACTAAATATTGAGTTGTGACGTCATCAACATTTTCATTACTTTTTATAGTTTATCTTGTTATTAAAAGTAGTATTCAAGTTAAAAACTCAATCAAAATGGGAGTTTAGCGTTATTTTCTAACCCTTTTTTTATTGAGTAGATAAAAATAAAATATATTGAATGTAGTCAAATACCCAATTGTAGCCCAATTGTGCCTATTCAATTCTTAGACAATTTAATAGGGACTCGCCTTGCGGTAGCATTTCCCCTCTGCCACGGTATTAGATCAATTAATCTTGCGCATTTATACCCAATTTTATACCTTATCACTAAACGAGACAGCCTATAATAGCGAAACAATAATTTTGAACTTAGAACGTTTTTGGTTCACACGAGACTACTTTTCATGATTTTTAACATTCAAAATTAGAATCTAAACTTATGGGGAATAAAATCCAAAGTTGCGGATTTCATGTTACCTCGCCTCCCGCAAAAAGTGGCAGAAATGTTTCTTAGTAGAATGACACGTGTAACTCGTTCCTATTAAATTGTCTAAGATTCAATTGTACTATTATAAGATTAAACCACCTGTTTTATACCAATGTGAAACGCAATAAGGCAATAAAGTATTGAGTATTAATTATTTGTGGATGCCACGTTGCAGATTTTTTTTTTGGTACCCACTCGTACGCTCTTTTTGTACGTAGTTTCTTATACACTAAATTTTTTAACAAAAACAAATCTAGCTTATAATATTTAAGTTTTCAACGAACCTGAGTCTTGGTAGAGTCCAGGATGCTCTGCTTCTCATACATTTCTTCCAAGACGGCGCGAGCTGCCTTGATTGTCTTATCGGCCTCTTCCTTTGTGTTGGGGACTGATTCCTTCGGTAGTTGCCTTTGTACCTGTTAATATCAATATTTAATTTTTATGTATATTTGATACAATAGAGTTATCCGTTAAGACGATTCTGAAGCCTATAATGGTGACATCTTCATCTTTTTCATCCACCAACTTGCACTGGGACTGTGCAATCGATTGTCAACCCCTTAGACTACTTATATCCGGACCGGCCTTGCGGTAGCATTTCCCCTCTACCACGGTATAAGAGCAATGATCATGTACATTCAACATTCAATTTTATAACTTATCACTAAATCACTAAACTAGACAGCCTATTATTGCGAAACAATAATTATCATAATCATAATCATAATCTTTATTGCATCCTTGAGGTAAAATTAATTAATTTCGAACTTAGAACGTTTGGGGTTTACACGAGACTACTTTTCATGATTTTGAACGTTCAAAATTAGAATCTAAAGTCATAGGGAATAAAATCCAAAGTTGCGGATAACATGTTACCTCGCCCCCCGCAAAAAGTGGCAGAAAGTTTGTTAGTAGAATGACACGTGGTTACGCGTCCCGATATAATTAGTCTAAGGTCAACCCTCATCATTTTTGTAGTGCCAGGCAACCCTTGCCATGTAGTATAGAGCTTTAAAAATTGCAACCCTTGCCTTGAAACGGGTAAATGGCCAAAAAAAAATCTAGATACAATCTACGTAAACACTTTCAATTGATCGCTTACATATCTTATAATAAAGGAGGCTATAGTGAAATTTTTGTCAAAAATAGTTTTAAAATATGTGAACACAAGATGTTTATTTGGTAGAAGACGATGCCTAAAAGCAACTTCTTACCTTATCCAAGAAAGTGTTGAGCGCACGGAAGCTGTCCAAATGCTTCCTCATTTCTTCTCTAATAGAGTCCAGTTCAGATTGCCTGTCGGTCAGCTTCGTACCGAGCAGGCTGTAGCGGTTGTTGATCTCTGATAGCTGTTGTTGCACTGGAGATAGTTCTGAAATATTTGACAAAAGAATTGAAGTTTAAAACTAATGAAATAAAGTGATTTTTAACCGACTTCAAAAAAAGGAGGAGGTTCTACTATTACTGTATGTCTTTTTTTTATGTATGTTCACCGATATTTTCGTCAATTGCGAACCAATTTTAAAAATTCTTTTTTTGTTTGAAAGCGTATACTCCCGAGGTGGTCTCATTTTAATATTGTGATGATCTGATGACGCACTTTGGAGCTACATGATATAACTCCTCAAAAGTAGACAGCAAATCGTCTGCGATTGGACCATTTGCTTTTTTTCAATGTACCCTTGAGTCGAAATAACATATTTAATCAATAAAAAAAATAAATGAAATAAAAAAAATTTTACAAAAAATAAAAACCGACTTCAGAAGTAAAAAAGTACAAAATAATATTTCAGCCTATGAATTCTACGTTCGAATCTATAAGAAAATTAATGTATTTTTATTGTGACAAATGTTAAATTGAAACTAAGACATTGCTAAGACGTGCCAATATAACGTCTGAATGTTTTTTTTAGGGTATTTATCGTATGCTGGGTAAGATCCTCACCTCTGTGCATTGAAATGAAGAAGTAAAGAAGACCAGAATTTTATGAAGTTTTCTCTGTTATGTTGGTTTAATTTCTAATTTAGCACATCAGGCTTTTTTTGCAGTCGCGTGGCCAGGAGGCTGTGGAACAGTCGTTTGACCGTTGGATTAAGGCTGATTTCGGGGTCACCCTAACCGCGCGTTTGGTCAGCGCGCGTGCCACGAGCTAGGTATTGCCTTGTATAGTTTCAAAGTGAAACGCTGTTGGTCAGCGAGCGTTTCGCACAATTTCCATAGTGAGTCACGCGCGCTGACCGCCGGCGCCGGCGGTCAGCGTGACTCTGAAACCAGCCTTAGTAGGTACTGACACAGAGTGGAGACTACTCCTCACAAAAGAATCTGCGACTGAATATACGAACAACCGACCGAACGAAGCGTTAGGTCGGTTGTGAGACTCGGGCTGCCAAAGAATCACCGAAATTCTGGATCTGTCTTTGAGTTCGATCAAATGATGTAGATATTATTTTCCCGATTATACTCTCCCTATACCTGCCCTAAGCCCGAGATATCCAATGCTATAATGATAAAACAGCTTACCTTCAAGATGGAAGCCGTCCTGGCTGGAGCGCCTCGACGAGAAGCCGCTCGAGGTGGAGTGCGTGGATCCTGGACTGACGAGCCCGTGACCCTTGGTAGGGGACGGCGATCTTCCATCCAGCGTGCGGACTGCACGAATAAAGAAAACAATCAATATCTTGGACTTGGACTTGGTGTCCTGGAATCCCCTTCGCTACGAAATTCCCATACAAACTTTCACTCCCATTGTAAAACCGTTAGAGGTTGAATAGCAAGCACATTTATGACAGTAGAACCATCTAAGCCTTTAAACGCGGTATTCTTTCTAATTTTGTGTTGATATGAGTGTGTGGATTAACGTTGAAAAAAAATCGAAACAGCTTGTCCATAAAGTTACTATACCAGCACGGCTAGCATGCCACATGCCATGACAAAGCGTTTAAACGAGAAAAACGTCATGCGCGCTCTTTCTGGCATACGTAAAATAATAGAGATGGAGGCACATTTCGATTTTTATCGTTTTCTCGGGGGTGGCATGCGAGGCCTACAGGAATGGAGAAACTAACAGCTGAGCGAGTGAGATATACCTAGCGGCACCACTGTATAATAGAAAGAGACACGAGACGCGAGGTAATTGAACTATTTTTGGGATACATACAGGTAAAAATTCTACGTCCGTGAATAATTTACTATAAAGTGAAATCGTAGATAATTTTGTGAAATTAATATACTAACACTATTTCATTAAATTATCCACGATTTCGCGTTAGATTCACAATAAAATTATACACAGAGCTCAAATTTGTACTCTGCCGATAAGTTCCGAAAAACGATTTCATTTGACAACTCATGTCAGTTCCTCTACTCCTGTAAGGTATAGTAACTTTATGGCTTGTTCAAACTTAGTTCACATTTCTGCCACAGCGTGCGATGTACTCAATGTTAATATAGTACAGCAATAACTCACTAGGTGTCTGCCGCTTGGTGGGGCTGTAGACCTGCCTCTTCCTGTGCGGACTGTCCGCGCGGTCACCGCGCGTCAGAGCTTCGTAGATAGCTCCGGCCTCGTTCACCTACGAACGAAACATTAATCATTACCTCATTCTTCTTCTTACCGTGTGGGCAGAGCCCTGGTGTCAGAGTTTTTTCAGAGGCCTCTGACGTCATTAATGCTTAGACAATTTAATAGGGACTCGCCTTGAGGTAGCATTTTCCCTCTGCCACGGTATTAGATCAATTAATCTTGCATATTTACACCCAATTTTATACCTTATCACTAAACGACACAGCCTTTAATAGCGAAACAATAATTTTGAACTTAGAACGTTTGGGGTTCACACGAGACTACTTTTCATGATTTTTAACATCCAAAATTAGAATCTAAACTTATGGGGAATAAAATCCAATGTTGCGGATTTCATGTTACCTCGCCCCCCGCAAAAAGTGGCAGAAATGTTTCTTAGTAGAATGACACTCGTAACTCGTCCCTATTAAATTGTCTAAGCATTAATGAGACAAAAATAATTCTACTAATAGTCTTGACCGACTGCTCTAGCCGATTTTGACCACAGCAGGCATGCAGCAGGCCTGGTTCGAGCAGGCAGTGTTCTTACTGTAAATACATAGTACTATGTACAGTAAGAACATGATATGATTTATGTAATTTGATAATACCTTGTCAATAGTGACGGAGAAGTCCCTGTACTCCTTGGCGAGAGGCCTCAGCTCGTCTTGCTGCTGCTTGAGCACCTCGAGGTCCACGGCGACCGGCTGCAGTCGACCGACTCGGTTCTCTGTGATCTGCAGCCACTCTAGCACCTGTCGAGATGGGTTATATAGGTTAGAAACAACATACAGGAGAAAATAGTTGTAACGTTTCCAGAAATATCGATTAAGCAACTATTTAGGGATTCGAGAAGAATCCTTCAGATTTCGTTTGTATTTTCTCTGTATTCCATTTTTCGGCGATTTATCGAAAAACATAGAAATTGAAATAAAAAAATTATCATGCATAGTGGCTATCCATTGGTTGTCGAAATCGCTTTTGTCTTGAACTTTCAATAACTGCTTCAAAAGTAAAGTACTCAAATCAAATAATTTTGAAACGTCAAAGATAAAGTGTAACAGTGTATAAATGAGGCCATAATAAAAAAAAGAAAGGGCATAAATACTTAACTTCTAACACTTGTACGACTTTTCTCGAATCAGGAGAGCGTACATAGAGACTAATAAGGAAACCATAGTTCGAGGTATTTTCGAGTGACTTGATTTCATCGCGAAACGAAATCGATTTGGACAAAAATTGAAAAAACCTATTCGACATACCTGAACCCTAAGCGTCTCATACTGGTTGAGCTGGTCGGCCCTCTGCCGCGACAGCTTCTGCTTCTCCTCGAGCGAGGAGTTGAAGTCCCTCCACTGGTTCTCGAGCGCCTTCATCCGGTCCCGCACTGCGTGCGTGTCTGTCACCTCCTTCTGCGATATCAGCTGTTTACCATTGCGGAGGCATTCCTCGAGCAGCGGCATTTGCTTGTCCCTGTTAGGATAAAGATGATCAGATAATGTAGAAAATAATGTAGATCAGACCTTTCAAAAAGGATTAAATCTTCTTTATCACGCCTCCTTTTTGTGGAAGCAGAAAACATCTACGAAATGTATGAAAGATATGGTATAATGGCTATATCAGTGGGACGCAGGCATGCAGGCACCTGCATGCTTCTACTATTAGCGTGAAACAGGGTTCTCTCTTCTGTGACCGTTACCTACAGTAAAATAGTCGAAGAGCAATGATTTGACGGCTCCTTATGTCTACTAAATAAAGTTTATTTTCGGCATGTATGAGATTGATATTATGTCAGTTCGGCGTCCTTATCGTGGCTTGACTTTAATATAGCTATTCACACAGCTCATCGTGCGCACCCCCCTTTGCATGTCGTTGCATCACTAATGGAGGGTAGGAAGAAAGGGAGGGGGGAGGGCGTGCGTAGCGACCAGTTAGTTTTTTTCGCGATATCCATATTGGTCCCATAGAGAAAGTTGATCAGTATCATCTGGACATCCTCTTAAAAAAGTGTCAGTTTATTAAGAAGGACCCTGTATGAGCATACCTGAAGTGCGCCAGGTCGGAGAGCCTAGCAGCCAGCTCCTCGGCGGGCATCCTGGCGAGGTCGCGCGCGTCGCCCTGCTCCAGCAGCTGCGCGTGCGCCGCCTCCAGCCGCGTCGCCTGCGCCGTGAACTGCGCCAGCTCCACAGACACCTCGTCGAGGAACTGACCGCGTTTTGTTGAACGCTCCAGGAGTTTCTCGTATCTATGGAAAGAAATTTGTTTTATTCAGAGCCGTCTTAGACCTATTCGGGGCCCTAGGCACTTTAAGATAAATGTGGCCCCTGGGACAGAGGGTTGTTAACAATAGGAAATAGAACAGAACAGAAGTAGGAAATAGAACAAAACAAGAGTAGGACAGAACAGGTGTTCCTACTAATAAGGCCATGAATCGCGGGGCCCTGGGCACTTGCTCAATGTGCCCATGCGCAAAGATGGCCCTGGTTTTATTTATATCAGTAACGTTTCCCTGCCAGACTTGAAAGACCTAGGACCTGCCAGATGTCGGTCAGTTGCAGAAACGCTCATTAAAGTTAATCCTCCATTAAATCTCTTGTTGTCACTTTTTGTCTTGTTGACGTAGTAAAAGCTAGAAAGACATTTAATGGAGGATTAACTCTAATGAGCCTTTCTGCAACTGAGTGTAAGTATTTTTTATTAAAATTACTGTTTAAATATTCGCTGCGAATTTCATGACAGTTCAATGAAACATCGTGGACTCACCGGACCTCGTTATAGCATTTGTGAATGATCACAGCAATTTATTTATCGCGGTCAATAAATAGTCATCACCTTCAGTGGGGAAACATATGGTGTAAGAAAACACAGAGGAAATCTATATACGCACAAAAATACATTCTGATACGTGTGAAAATCCACCAAACCATATTGAGCACTTATGGTGGACTAACGCCATAATACACCTTAAAGTACAACCAAACCTTACAGTAAAACGGCTAATGATGATGATGAAATATAAACAGGGTGTCACGGTGTACTCAGTGGCGATAATTTTACGATGTAAAAAAATAGCCGTGGTGGTCCAGTGGCGAGTAACCTTGCCTACCGTGCAGGAGGCGATGGTTCGATACTCGTCCAGACAGACTCGTACCAATGAGTTTTTCGGAATTTATGTACGATTTGTAATTTGTAACACCACTGGCTTTTCGGTGAAGGAAAACATCGTGAGGAAACCTGCATGCTTCAATTTCGAGGCATTATATTGTACCTATTGTTCATTATAAGTGGCCCCGGGCTCACTCCCCGTCACACTGAACAGAGTTTCGGTACTACTAGTGAAACGTGGATGTTCTTAGGTTTCAGAATATCTCTGACTCCCCCTCGGGGAATATAGTCGTGAGCATATGCTATGCTATGCTAAATCTAAATCTGGAAAACAGTCAAACAGAAAACAATCAAACAGGTTTTTTGTATTTTGCTCTAAACAGTTATAAACTAGCCTATCTGCTGTTATCGGGGTGACGTTGAGTTTTTTTCACACCACCCGCTCGAAAATGGAACCAACATTTTGGCGTGTGGACAACCTGTATTGATTTAAACATAGTTGCTAGCGACATTCTCGCCGCTCACCAACAATGTTTAGCAACTGTTGCTAAACAAATGTTTACCATGAATACGGGGCTTAACTCGAACCTAAAGCAAGTCATTATAGCCCTGGGCCTAGCCGGGCAATAATATTGTACTGAATTTCATTATAACCCGCTGGTCAATAATGAGATTTGAATATGGAACCGCATCCACAGATTATTTAATAGTTACTACGATCCTTACTTAAAATTCGTATGAAAACCTGTGATGAAAACTAATTATGGAGACAGGCACCAAAAAGAACTTAATTCGAAATTTGAACTGGCCACCACGAGTATTGAACACAAAAAAAGAAAAAAAGGCGCGAATCATAAAGGTATCATCTTTATGGCGCGAATACTGCATAGCTCTGTACTTGCTCTGTACCTATTATTGCCTTCCTATTGCTACGAACAAAGTAATAAAAAAATATTACATTGTCTTTCCACAACTGGAGTGCGATTTTTGAATCTCATTCAAAAATCGCACTAAAATGAAAATGAAAATGTCAAAATTACTATGGAAATAAACATCTTTCTACTGCTGATTTCACTTTCAAAAATCGCACTCCTGGAGTATGACTTTTTAATATCAAATCAGCAGTAGAAAGATGCACGTCTCCGTAGTAATATCGACATTTTCAACTGCTGAGTTCAAAGAAAGTTTCAAAAATCGCACTCCAGGAGTGCGATTTTTGAATCTCATTCGATGAGTTCAGCAGTTGAAAATGTATGGAGATGCATATCTCCATAGTTGCTTTGACATTTACAACTGCTGAACTCAGCAAATGAGATTCAAAAATCGCACTCCTGGTCTAATGTTTCAAATATCTACTTTCACTTTTAATATAAACTATTGAACACTAATACTTTGTTATAAACTCTAATAAAAGAATTGGTTTCTAACCATAGAGAATTTACACGCTCCCCTGGGTTTCTAACAGTATTGCTTTTTATTTTCTCGCGGAGGGTGTGAAAAGTAGAGTATGGTCCTCGGGGATAAACGTGTTTTCATCTTGGGCGAGCTTGAACCCCTCGCTTCACTCAGGATTCTAGTCTTAACTCCCTCGCTTCGCTCGGGAGTTAACTCTAAGCTCCCTCGCTGCGCTCGGGAGTTAACCCTAGAATCCCTCGTTACGCTCGGGATTCAATATCGCGCCCGTGATGAAAGACACTGCTTTATCCCCTTGGTACATAATCTACTATTAAAACCCTGTTCATACCTGGCGTAGATGTCCAACGCGCGTTGTTCAAGCTTCTTGTTGATCCTGGCGTTGGAGGGCGTCATGGCGGCGTCCCGCGCGGACGCGACCAGCTTGCTCAGCGTGGGGCTTCGAGCTTCAAGCTCGCTGTGAGCGATGCGCTGCGAGCGAACTTGCTCGTCTAATTGCTCGCGAATGAGCGAAGCGGGTTTGGATTGGTTCCTGGAAGGTATGTTTTGATATCATTATCAGCTCACGATAGGCATCGATCAGACTTGAAATAATGTTTTACTCTTCTTCTTTTCGTGTCAATGGTTCTTCTGTGGTGTTTTTAGGGTTTCGTACCCAAAGGGTGAAAACGGGACACTATTACTAAGCCTACGTTGTCCGTCCGTCCGTCTATCCTACCTATTTAGGTCAGTAACTTTTGAACCGTAATAGCCAGATAGTTGAAATTTTCTCAGATTATGCGGTATTACGGCAGATTTGTTAACAACGCACTTGACCGGTTTTATTATATTTTAGTAGCCAGGTGTTCGGCAAGCCTGACAGCGTCAGGAGCAGCTGTATTTAAAACCTCTCTCGTGCAGGTGTTTGGGAACAACGGACATTCCAGCAGATGACCCGTCGACTGGATGGGTTCGCCGCAATCACACTGTGTTAGTTACACCAATGTTTTATTGAAAGTACATTATGAGGAGGATTTGAATAACAAATCAGACCTTTTCTAATGTGAAACGCCTTTCATTTCGGTCAGTAGGGGGACTTGCAAAAACTTTATGTAACGAAATATGTTTTGACAAGATCGCTTATTATTTTGGAAGTATACCATCTACCGGAATTATTTACATTACATTACATTAGTACATTATGAGGAGGATTTGAATAACAAATCAGACCTTTTCTAATGTGAAACGCCTTTCATTTCGGTCAGTAGGGGGACTTGCAAAAACTTTATGTAACGAAATATGTTTTGACAAGATCGCTTATTATTTTGGAAGTATACCATCTACCGGAATTATTTTATTACCAATACTTAAAGGATAGAAGTCAATTTACTCGGTACGGTACAAGTATTTTCACAGACTCCACTACGGATGGGTCCCTGATACAGGCTACTTGATTTTTTCTTTACCTTTGTCATGCTATCATCAAGCGAAAGTATCCCCCTAGCTTTTTTCTATTACATTTTAGGAGGATTTTAACTATACTAAAGCTTACTTTAACAATATTTACATGGGCCCATGTAAATTTCTTGTTAAACAATGCAAATTCATTAGTTTATGTTCATCCTAGTTTGTTGATCTTTATTTACATAAAACTGAAAACATTTCAATATAGGAACTTGAAGCCCACTTATTGGCTATGTGCACGACACTAGCGCCACACTAGCGCGGCATACTGACAGAAATTTTTCGGGCAGACGTGAATTATTTACACTATTATAGTACTGTAATAGTCTGTGTTTGTTCGAGGATTCTGCCAAAACTACTGGACCGAATTTGATAAAACTTTTTATATTTAAAAGCTTATTATTAGTCTTAAAAGCTAGCTTATATTTTATTTCGGTACGATGACGGGAGCTGATGCGGACGAAGCCACGGACAAAATCTAATTTGTATCGGAATTCCCATACAAACTTTTACCTCAGTTTTAACACCTTCGGGGGGTTAAAACGCGACAAGCCTTTTTAAGTGAGCATCTAGATGCTAATAGTAACTTCCATGCCAAATTTTAAGTTTGTAGTATTGACAGTTTTGGAGATTTCGTGTTAAGTTAGTGTGCGGATTTTCATAGATTCAAGCAAATCTGACACAGCCTCGCCGTCAGTAGTACAAATTTCTGCCACGGCGTGCGCTGCGATCGACTTGACAGTTCCCAACACCCACTTCGCACATAGCCAATATTAAATTATAAATCTTTTTTGAAGCTACCACCGCGTCGGAACGTGTTGTCGCTGTAAAAAAGATGCGGCCAGAAACTCTACAACATAATACGACTTATTTATAAACTAAGTATTATTTGCGCAGAGAAACGGCGGGGGCCTTGCGGGGAAGCGTTGCCATACTGTAAGGCTCTGTAGTTGTTCGTCAGCCAAGCCGATCTCCCACTAGGGTTGCCAATATTATAAAAACAACAAAACTAACTTGAACGAGTTCTCGAGCTGCGCCAGCCAGGTGGCCTGCGCCTCGGCCGCGTCCTGCAGCCCCTGGCACTGCAGCAGCGCCGCTTCCAGCTCGCTGCACTTAGACCCCACAGCGCCGCTAAGGTCTCTGTAGTTATTCGTCAGCTCTATGACAGGCACTTCCAGTTGACGTATCTCTGAGGGCGTCAGGTTGCCTTCCAGGGATTTCACTAGTTGGTCGCACGCCTGTCGATCAAATTAATTGGTAATTTAGAGGCACTGAACTAAACAGGCTGTAAGGAAAAGAATCATTAACCTTTAAACTACATACTCTAACCATCAAACTGAACAACTTTTACTATGGGAGCAAGAGGCCGGAGCAAAAAAAAAATCAGATCTCCCACACTAAACTCCAATACCTACTCGACTCAAATGTATGCAACAGCAGATTTTTTTTGCTCCGATCTGTTTGCTCAAATAGTAAAAGTTGTTCAGTTTGATGGGTAGAGTATGTGGTTTAAAGGTTAATGATACTTTTCCTCATACTTTATAGGGTGCTTCAATCTGAACAACTTTTACTATGGCAACAAACTGGAGATCGCAAAAAAAAATCTGCTGGTGTGACATTTTATATCAAACACCCGATTTTTTTGCGATTTCAATTTTAGTTCCATAGTAAAAGTTGTTTAGTTTGATGCTCTGAAACACTATGTTTGATATTTAAAGCACTTGATTTTAAATCCTGTAACCCTTCTTAATATGCTTACTGTTTTTTAAGGCGATGATTAGATCATGAAACGGAACAACTTTCTCTGCGGAACCAACGTCGAATCGCGAAAAAAATATATAATTTGTTCCATACAAAACTGCAATCCTACTTCACTGCAGCAGATTTTATTTATTTCGATTTTGGTCCCTTAAAGAAGGTTGTACTTTGATAATCTGAACATCCTCTTAAAAAGCCGACAAATATTAAGAAGTGATAAAGATCACATTGGCACACATTCTTTTTGTCATAAATTGTAGCTAAAGGACTTTACATCTAAAGCCAACAAATGAAGAAACAACTTACATCCTTAGCGTTGTCAATAAGCCGTCCCTGGGACAGTATCTCATTGTGCAAGGTCTTGGCCTTAGCCAGCTGCGTCTCGACCGCTCGTGGCTCCCCGCCGACCGGCTCCGACAGCACTGACCGCACTTGAGGCTCGATCTGAAACCAATCACATACATATAATACGCTGAAAGGCTTTTATTTAGCTTTAGACTTCTATAACTTACTAGCATGGGTGAAATCTTGACGATAAATGTTGAATTACTGACTGATATGGGTGAAGAAGTGGTATATTTGAAATACTACACAACTTGGGTGAAATTTTGGAAAGCAACTTTTGAATCATTCGATTATATCGGTGAATAAATTTAAAAATTATCTTGTCAATCAATTCCGAATCAGTCACATCGGTGAAATCTTGCAAGAAATTTTGAAATCATTTACTGACATCGATGAAATCATGGAAGTAATTTTGAATAACTCACTAACATCGGTGAAATCTAGCAAGTTAATTTTGAATCGTTCGCTAGCATCGATGAAATATTGCAAGTCAATTTTGAATCATTCACCAACTTCGATGAAATCTTGCAATAACATTACGATGAAATCTAGCAATAATTTTTTTAATAACAGCTACTAACATTGGTGAAATCTTGTAAGCACATTTTTAATCACTTTCCTAGAATGGGTGAAATCTTGGTTCCATTCAGGCCCGGGGCCCCTACCATTTTCCCAGTTCTGCCAGCTAGTAAATACGGCACTGGGCGCTAACTGGGCGTCAGTATACTGAACACAAAACTGACCTCCTTCATCCACCGATGCGCTCTGTCCAGGGCATCATTGTACTGCTTGGTGACGTCAGCAGCGCCTCGCAGACGGTCCTGCAACCTCTGCGCGCGCGCAGCCAGGTCGCCGTGTCTCCTCCGAGCTAGGGCTGCTGCTTCTCGCACCGCACTGTCGCCGGGCGGAATGTGGGAGAGACGGGACGGGAGAGACGTGCGGTAGTCGTTCAGGATTGTCAGGAATTCCTGTTGGAACAAATATTTATCTTAACCCCAGAGTACTATAGTCTTAACTATTATAAAACTGTAACAGAAGTGTGTAAAGATGTGTGAATACTTTAAAGATATTTAAAAAAAAAGGTTACGATATGTTTTTAGGAGCCCCTGTTTACAATTCACTATTAGACGTAAAATCTGGAACATATCATTTATCTCGCTAGGTTGACGGGAACCCGTGCGGGTAAACTGTCGTATTTTATTAAAATTGCAGTAGTTGCACACAATAGATAAGATTGCAGAGTGTAAGGGAATGCTTTTGCCCAGAAGATAGACACTGAAAAGGCAAAGTAAAAAAAATTGCACAAAAAGAATACGTCACTCGGGGAGGATTGAACCCACGAAAATCTTGACAGCATGCCACGACAACATGTCATTAAATTTTCAATGACATGCTATCGACCCAACAGAAGAATTAATAGATATTGTAGTAAGCGCGGAGCGTGTTGCGTATTTTTGTCTCGTTATTACTTTGACAATACATATTGGAGTATTTCCACCGTACTTGTTAGACTGGTTGGACAACGCTTGTTTTTTAACTAACTTACCTATATTGTGAAGCTTACCTTGCTCTCGTCGTAGAACTTCTGCGCGGCCATGGTGATAAACCTCAGGTCAGCTTGGTGCGCGATCACGTCCGACACGAACTGGCGCACGTCCTCGCTCTGACCCGGCAGGTTCGACAGTTTCGACAAGGCTTGTTCTTTGTCTTCTAGGATTCTGTATGCCCCTTCCATCCAGGTATTGAAGGTGTTTAGTTCGTTGCTGCAATTGTGAAAGTAGATACTAGTAAGTAATGCTGTCGCATGGTTTGAAATTACCTTATTTCCTTCCAAGTTACGTAATATACTTTTATAATTAGATCTTTTGATAATTTCAATAATAAACGTGTTTAGGTAACACGAGCTATAAAATAGTATCGACGACAAGTATCGTACTCGTGTCTTAAGTGAGTCCATTATTGCACGGCGTTTGGCACCCTCGCTGCGCTCGGGCGCTAACTTCACACCGTGCAATAATGGACTACTTAAGTCACACGTATTGTAACTTACTATTATAAGTTGTTATAAATTCTAGAGCATAACTGGACGATCTTTTATAGGGTTCCTTGCCGTCTCTACTAAAACCTTATACATTTAGTCAGAGTCTTCAGTTGTAGCAAACTCTCATAGATATTTTTTAATACAAACCTGAATTTGCCGAGTTCATCCCTTGCGGCGGCGAGTCTTCGAAGCATCTTGTCGCACTTCTCCGTGCATTTGTCACATCGCTGCTTGAGCTGACGGACTCCACGTTCAAGTGCTGCCACCTGTTGGATAATAAGAGTTAGTTAAGATCACAGTGATAAATGCACATAATCATGCTTATAACTAAGAGAAAAGAGACGGACGCCGCTTCGAGGCTTTGCAATGCTTATGATAAGGTACGCTGTATCAAATATGTTTGATAGTTTCTAGAAAGAGTTTTGGCGGCGCGTTGCGGAGAAGGGAGGACCCAGGTTAGAATCCGCATGGACGACATGCCATGCAATGAGTATTTCTAACTTACGTAGCCGACTGCTCTCAAACGGTGGAGGAAAACATCGTGAGGGAACCTGCATACGCTGAAGAAGAAATTCTGATGCGTGTTTGAAAGTCTACCAATCCGCATTGGGCACGGTGGTGGACAGACGCCCATATCCCACCCTCCTAGATGGTAGGTCTGTGCCCTGCAGTGGGACGTTTAGGCTGATGATGATGATGATGATGCTTAGAACTCTAATAAGTAATAATTAACTTTACTGTTTACAAGAATACAATGTTTAGAGGTTCATCATCATCAGCCTGTCAACGTCCACTGCTGAGCACATACGTTTGTGGGGGCGTATACGAGCTGATAATGATGATCCACAAGTACCAGGGACCCATAAAACAAAGAAGAGTTAGATTACCTCATGAGGAGCCAGCACATCCCCACCAGACACCAGCAACTGCTTGGCCTGGTCGGCACATGCGGAGACTTGACGCTGGTGGCTTTCTAGATCATCCTTGATCAGCTGCAGAGGAGAAAACATGTTATTTTTGCGTAGATTCGATTCTATTTCTTAAATTGCGCCTTGACTCAAATGTAGATTATAGGACAGGCAACATGAAAAGGAAAAGTTACTTAGTAACATTTACAAAGAAAGCTTTAGGACAAGTTTTTTTTTTAATAAGCAGAATATAATTTGCTAGTAAAAGAAGATTATTTTTATAACTATACAGGGTGTAACAAAATACCCTAGTAATATTTAAACGGGTAGATTAGACCATCAAACTGAACAACTTTCACTATGGAGACAAAGTCGAATTAAAATTAAAAAAAATGTGCTGTTTCATACAAAACTGTAGTACCGTGAGTCGGTACCTACTACGGTTTTGTTTGAAATAGCAGATTTTTTATTTATTTCGGTTTTGGCTCCATTGTGAAAGTTGTTCAGTTTGATAGTCTGAACCAATCCTTTAAATATTACTAGGGTATTTTGTAATACCCAGTATAAGTATTTTTTATCCAGACTGACTAAACGTCAAACCTAAATCGTACCAGGATCAGATCTTGAATGTCTTGCATAAACGTTAAGAAAACTGTTAATTACCTTAAGAATGTTGATTTGGTTACGTAGCTCATCCAGATCTTCCTTCACGGCCTCCTGATTGGCCAACCTCTCCTCAACCACGGCGATCCATTCCAACAATTTGGACAAAGTTTCATCACAAAGTCTGTACTTCTCTTCAACTGCTTGCTAAATGTTTAGAAAAAAAAATATTAGTCTATGGTCTAAAAAAAGTTGACGGCGCATTTACAAAGCTCGTCTCGTGAGCTTTAATGTGCATTCATTTAACTACAAGAGCAAAATTTACAATGCATCTATCTACTTGTGCAGGCTTCGTTTAGAACCTTTTTATATATTATCAAGTGTATTTAAAAGATGCAATATTTAAACACAATCGCCAACACTTTATAAAATTGTTTTTAATTGAATTCACTGAACATTTGTCACTTTCTTAAATATGAATAGCTTCAAGTAAGAAAGAGACAACATTAAAGACTTCAACCAAAAAACACTTTACAAGTAAAGGCTTGAAGTAAAACATTCACAAAATATTAAGAAAACAAAAAGAGTGGATAAATTAGTAAACATGCAACTAAATTATCCACCAAAAAATCTGAAAAAAGAGCTTAACAACTAAAGAACAGAAACTACGCAAAAAAAGCTGAACTCCTGAGAAAAAAACAAGAAGGACAAAGGCGACAACAACAGACAGCCAATAAACACAGCATGAAAAATGACAAATCACAACAAGTCCCAAAAGTTGCGTAGGTAAAGAACGACATAGATCTAAAACATGCAGAAGCAGTTCGTGCAAGCTGTGAAGTGCAAAACGTTTAAAAGATTAAAAACGAAATAATGTGTTATCTGTGGTAGTTAAATATTTTAATCTGTAGTCACATTATTTTTAATCTGTTCAACATTTTGCAGTAAAATAACGCGTTTGCGTATAATGATGTCAACATCTTCAAAGTTCTTAAATGTTAATTCAACTTTTTGATTAGGGTTAATTGTTAAATAAGTAAAAAAAAGTTAAGTATACCTTCATGGAAATCTGAAAACTTTGAAACGTTTCTTTGTAAAGTAGAATGAGGGTAAGACAGTACTAAAAATTTTCAAAAATAACATTCATTTCAAAATGTACTTTGTAGTCATTTTTTAATAATTAATTTACATTTTAAGATCTTACTTCATTGCCATTACATTCAAGATTCAAAAAATAAATACATATAAAGATACATTAAAAGGCGATGAAATGAAATCCCAAAATTCCATCTAGCATTAAAAAACAAACCGAAAATGAATAATAAATACTACCTTTCAGCGTGTGAAGAAAATGTATTATACCATTTTCATGATATTGTGATAGTTTTTGCCGCCTTTAATCGCAATATCACAATAGCATAGCATTTGATCATGCATTCCAAAATCGTGTGAGCACAGGTCTTAAGGAATGAGTATATCATTAAAGGGGCCTCAAATGAAAAACAAACCAACTGTCAATTGCTGGTTTTTGAAATGAGGAAGCGAACAAAAGAAAGCGTGATCGACGGACAATTCCTGTCCTATTCGACCGAATTCTTAGCACAGTATGGAATGGGTTAGGTTTTGGCGAGACGGTGATGTTTTTCAAAATCGTCGTTAACATGATCCCTCACAGGCAAGCATTCACGATTTAGCTCAAAAGGGGTCTTTTAGCATCGCAGGCAACGGCTGGAAATAAAAACAACATACATCGAGCCTTAGTACAAAGTGATAAAGCATATCGCTCTTAATCAATTGGCGGCTTTCCCTTTTTTTGGAAACCAGACAATTGTATGAGCGCACTAACCTAAACTTAAGCATCTAATGACAACCACAGGACAAGAATTTAATATAAGTATTGCGATTAACTACTTTAAAGCTTGTTTTTCGCCTAAAAGTGTAAAAGCTAACATTACTGAAATAAATAAATGTATAAACACTAAATTCAGTGCTTGAACTACTCTTACAAAATGTTTAACTAACTCCTTAACTAAATGGATGTCTTAAGTTGTAGGTAAAATTGTATCAGTAGATGGTAATTAGTGAAAATCATGTAATGCCACTTCAAAAAAACATGTGACGTCACCAAGGGAAAATAGCATAGAACCCTCGACACAGCGAGTTTGTGCGTGTCGTGCCATGCGACTGTTCTAAGCCAAACGCTTGAGATAGATCACCTAGGAAGGAAAGCAACACCTTTGGTGAAAGCACAACGAATAAAACAAGAAAAACACTTACCCTAGTTTCTGCTGGCAGTAAATAACCCTTCTTCAGAGCTTTGACCAAATCGAGACTAAGACTCTTGACCGGATCTATTATCAGTCTTCCTTCAACTGGATCTACGAGTTTCTGATCAATCGCTTGCACTAATGGACATATTTTTCCGGTCTCAGGTTCTTTGACGACCGTGCTTGATGGATCAACGATGCCTTTTTCGATCGCCTCGCCCAAATTCAACCTCTTTCTATCGATAACGCTTGTTGTTATAAATGGATCATTAAGAGCTCCAGTAGTCGGATTATAGATACCGAAGTTCAATGTCTCTATCAAGCTGAAGCTCTTTTTGGGCGTCATCAGAAGACCGCTTTCTATTGCAGCCGTCAAAGTGTTCAATTTAGAGGTCTCTGTATCTAAAATATTGCCCTTTTCAGCGTCCATGAGGCCTTTACGGAATGCCTCAGGAAGTTTCACCAATCTCTTCTTGAGATTATCCTTGATGAGAGCTGTGTCCGGATCTATGTAGCCGAAAATGGCCGCGTCTTTGATGGTTAAGACTTCTTTGGAATGTGGATCAGTGAATCTAGCGGTGGCGACGTTTAGATGACCGTCTTCAATCGCTTGCTCAAACGTGAGAGGCTCACGGACGTATACAATCAAACCGTTTTCAAAAACAAAGCAAAGAGTCCTAGAGCGTTGTGTATCGAACGAACCCTTAGCGTTTTTGTCGATGATACCCTCAGTTATACCTAATTTTAATGGAATGTACTTATTCTTATGAGGATCCTTTATCAATGCAGTCTCAGGGTCAATAAACTCGTATTTAATTGCTTCGTCTAATGTGAATTCTCTAAGAATTTGTTCTTTAGATGCGGACGAATCTGGGACGTAACGTCTCGCTACAGTTTGAGATGTTAGAGGCTGATTGATGGTAACAAGCAGACCTTTATCGAATGCGATGTCTAAACTGTATGTTTTCTTAGCTTTAGTATCAAGTACCCTACCTTTGATAACGTCAACGTCACCTTGTTGAATAGCTACAAATAGAGGCTTGAATTTATTCGTGGAGCTATCTTTAACAACCGTCGAATCGGGATTGAGTAAATTCGTTTCAATTGCTTTATTGATATCGACAAATTCATTTGTGTTCGGGTCAACAATTTTACCGTTATCGGCTCTAAAGAGGCCGTTCCTGATGATCTCTTCGAGACTTAAGTTCTTTTTAGTAGTGACAATGAGACCGCGATGTTTTGCGTCTAACAAATTGATTTGGTTACCGTTAGGTAACATGTATACGCTGTTGTTATCGTCCACAATACCGTTTTGAATAGCGTCGTCTAACTTGACATACTTGCTTGTCGGTATGTGTTTGATTAAAGACGTTTCTGGATTGATCATTTCTTGAGCAATCGCTGTCTTGAGAGATATTTTTCTTTCAGAGACCGGATGGACAAACGCAAGATCGGTGATGTCATACATGTTCATAGCTAGAGCGTCGTATAGAGTGAACCCTGCGCTTTCGATGTCAACGATGAGACCTAAGCTCATAGCTTCAGATAAAGGAATCTGAACATCTGAACCTGGCTCATGGAACTTTCCGCTCCTTCTATCAACGATTTCGCTACGACAGCATTCAGCTAAAGTCAGAGGTTTCTCAGACTTTTTATCGAAATAGCAAAGATGTTTAGGACTAATGATGGACCTCCTAAGCGCTTCGTGTAAAGTGATTTTACGATTTGTCGCAGGATCGATGATTTTACCTGTACTGTCTTCGTATAAGCCTTGATGTAATGCTCTTTGGAGGCTGATTGGAGCTTTGCTATCTACAAGTAGTCCAATTTCGAAAGCTTTACGAAGGCTGATCTCTTCATTGTCATTGTTTATGTTTCTGATTTTACCTGACTTGTCATCGATGACACCAGTCTCAATGGATTCGGGCAAAGTGATCTTGTCCCATTTGCCTAATCTATTATCCTGAATATGTACTGAATGAGGATCAACTAGGCTCATTTTGATTGCTTCAGCGAGAGTGTATTTTTTGCCGCTCTGAGGATCCATGAATAGACCAGTAATTTCATTGTACACACCCTTCTCAATGGCTTCGACAAGCGAAAGAGGCTTGCGGACTTCAACTAAAATTCCCCTTTCGAACGCTTCGCGGAAATCAATTTTTTCGTCTCCTAACACGATGGTACCTGTTCTACCATCTACAATACCTTTGTCTACGGCAAATTCAAATGGAATAACTTTTCCACCAGCGTGTACTAAAGTAGACTGAGGGTCTAACATACGCTTTCTTATAGCCCTATCTGTCGGTATTTTTTCCTTACTCTGCGGATGAGAGAACTTTCCGGTTTTTGGATCGTAAAAGCCTTTGAATACGGCTTCAGGCAGGCTGAGTTTTCGTTTAGCCGGTACTATCAAGCCACGCTCCGATGCGTCCGTAAGAGAAATTTTGTCACCGTGAATAGGATCTCTAACTTTACCTTCTTTAGAATCAATAATGCCTGCTTTGATTGCGTCAGCTAGAGATATGATTTCACCAGTGACGGAATTTCTAACAGACAAGGCTTCTGGGTTGATGTTACCTTCTTTGATCGCGTCCTCCAAAGTCATAGTGACCCCATTGATTGTTAAAAGCCCAGATTCCGGATCGTAAATGCCTTGAACTAAGCCTTCTTGCAAAGTCCACGGTTTTTTGTCACTTAGCAAGTAGCCCTTCTCGCCTGCCTCTTTGAGATTGCAAACGGGTGATGTGATAATGCCCTTTTCTAAATCTATAAGTCCGGATTTTACTGCTTGGTTAAACGGTACTACGGCTTCTGATTTGTCGTCTTTAATTTTGACATCAGATGGATCTACGAGTTTATCTTTAATAGATTTTGCTAACGTTATAGTTTCACCCGTTTTCGGGTTCAGAATCTTGCATGTATCCGGAGAGTAATAGCCTAACTCGATAACGTCGAAAAGGGAGAATGTAATGTCTTTTGTAGCGACAAGACCTTTCTTCAAAGCATCGTCTAATGGAATGTCTTTACCAGTCTTTTTGTCTTTAATCTTTCCTGTTTTAGGATTAATGAGCTTAGTGTTAAGGGCTTCTTCTAGAGGCACGAATTTATCTAAAGCAGTGTCTTTAATTTCAGATATGGTTGGGTGAACAATATTTCTGTCGACCGCATCACCGACAGATACTAGTTGATCGGTGACATTATCTTTAATCTTTCCTGTTTTGGGTTCGTACATATCATTTACAATCGCAGCTTCGATCGAGATTGGTCTTCGCGTCACCGTTATTAAACCGCGTTGTATAGCTACCGATATTTCAATAATTTCATGGGTTTCTACTATAGTTATGACGCCTTCATGTATGACTACAATGCCGCGTTCTATAGCGTCTGCTAACGGAACACTTTCGTTCGAATGAGGTACTTTGATTAATAGAGATTCTTGATCGATAATACCCTTTTCAACAGCCATGCCTATTGGTACTAGCTCACCGGTGTTAACGTCTTTAATCTCACCTGTCTTAGCGTTATACAAGCCTTGTTCTAGAGCTGATTCGATAGACACTTGCTCAGGAACAGTAACGTCTTCAGGTCTTTCAACTATCCATCCTAACTGTACGCATTCAACGAAAGGCACACGTTTACCCGTTTTAGGATTAACCATGTGACCGGTAGTTTTATCAATAATTGGTCTCGCGATGGCCTCATCAAACGTTATATAGGTGTCGGATTTAGAACCTAAGTCCTTAACCAAAAGGGATTCTGGGTCGAATATTTGAAGACCATAAACAAGCTCTTCAAACGTAATTTTAACGCCAGTTTCTGGATTCAAGAACACTTGTTTCTCGATATCATAGACGCCCATTTCGTAAAGATCTTGCGTAGTTAGTTTTTGGGAAATCGCGACGCTGTGTTTTAGTTTAAATTCCCTTACAACGACGAGGTATTTAGACATAACGTCAACGGGGGTGAATTTACTCAATTGTTCTTGTTCTAATGCGTCCTGGACGGTTAAAGGTGATTCTACTCCGTTAATTATTATTCTGCATACTTTAGGTTCGATTATACCTTGCTCAATAGCTTCTATTAATGGAATGTTTTCGAAAAGAACCTTGGGTGACTCAGATTTTTCCTTGGTAACATTTTGTTCAGTGATTTCATCGATTACTCTCAATGGTTGACGTTCAGCATCTATGAAATTAGCGGAGACAGTTTTCCCATCAGTTCCAGTAACCGTATGCTTAGTTATTTCAACTTGCATTACTTTTTGTTCTACGGTTGTTGTAGTACTTTCAGAAACTACAGGCGCATATTCAGTTGTTTGTGTTATTATTACTTCGCCTGGACGGGTAGTCGTCGAAGTAGTTGTGTGGTATTCCACAACTTCTTCTATTGCCGAATCTTTGGTTGGCTTTCCAGCAACAGCTAAATCTTCTGGTTTAGACAAAGTAGCAACTTTAGTATCAGGCGATGATGTCGTTGGAATTTGTTCTTTGATAACCTCTTCATACTTTTTATAAGTATCAGGATCGACAAGGCCTCGTTCACGAGCTTTGTCCAGAGGAACTTTTTCACCTGTCTTAGGGTCAACAACAACAGCACTTTTAACAACTTCAATTATCTTTGCAGCTGCCAAAATTGGAGCTCCGACAACAGCTACGAGTCCAAATTTAGCAGCATCAGCGAAGCTGATCTTTTTACCAGATTTATCTTTAATTTGACCAGTTTTCTTGTCGACAACGCCTTTAGTAATAGCTTCTTTCAAAGTTATTTGCTTACCCGTTTTAGGGTCAACAATTTTGACTGTGTCAGAAGGAACGATTCCTTTCTCAACAGCTTCTAGAAGATCACCAGAAACTCCAGATGTTGAGGAAATTACCACAGATGTATTCGGATCGTAAATAACACCTGGTGCTACTTCGACTGGCTTCGAACCTTCAACCTTGTCTTTGTTGTCTTCTGTTTCAGGAGTCTTTTTCTTAGACACCAACTCGTCTTTTCCAGGTTTTCCTACGACAGTTTGCTCAGAGACGACAGGTGAAAGTTCCTTAGGCGGGGTTGGTGTTTTTTTCGCCGGTTTCTGTTCTTTGACTGTTTGTGTCTGCATAACTTCTTCAATAATGGGAGAAGTACTATCTGATTCAGTTGGGTAAAGACCTTTATCAACTTGATCTGGAGACTCAGTAAATTCAACAGTATAATGTTCGGTTGTCTCACGAATGTCATGTGGTCCACTGATTTCCTCACTTACCGTTTTATAAGAAGTGGACTCATTTTCTGTTATTTCAACAGTTGTGATTTTAGATGCCTTTGTTGTCACTACGGTACTCGTATGTTCAGTGATGTATTCAGTTGGTTCAGATTTGGATGCCACTGTTTTTGTGTATTCAGTTGGTTCCGATTTGGATACAACTGTTTTTATGTATTCAGATGGTTCAGATTTTGATACAACAGTTTTTATGACGGTAGTTACCTCACCCTCAGGAGTAGTTTCACGATATTCTTCTATGATAGGTTTATCGTCTTCCTTCAGACTTGGTTCTTTGTCTTTAGGTTTAATTTGAGTATAATCTGGTTCTTCTCCAGGAGAAGTGCTCTGTGAAGACTCTTCTGTTACAAAGTATTCAGTTATTCCTGATTGAGAAGTTGTCGTAGTGACTACAGTGCTGGTATGCTGAGTCACATATTCGGTAGGTTCAGATTTAGACACAGTTGTTCGGATTGTTGTCGTAATTTCTTGTCCATCAGGAGTAGTTTCACGGTATTGTTCTATGATAGGTTTTTCGTCTTCTTTCTGACTAAGAACCTGCTCTTTAAGTTTAATTTGAGCAGAATCGGGTTCTTCTCCAAGAGAAGTACTTTGTGAAGACTCTTCTGTTACAAAGTATTCAGTTATTCCTGATTGAGATGTTGTCGTGGTGACTACAGTGCTGGTATGCTGAGTCGCATATTCAGTAGGTTCTGCTTTAGACACAGTTGTTTGGGTTATTGTCGTAATTTCTTGTCCGTCAGGAGTAGTTTGACGGTATTCTTGTACAACGGGTCCTTCTAAGACTTTCTTAACATCACTTATTGGACTTAAATCTTTATCTTTCGGTTTTGACTGTTCTTTTTTGGATGAAACATTTTTAGGCATATGTGATGAGACCGTTTCCAAAACTACTGTATTTTCTTGTGTAGTTTTACTTTTTGGTACAGTCGTATCTTCAACAGTTACTTTATGAGATGATTGGTCTTCTTTAGTCGGCGTCTTTGGTGAGATGTCAGTGTCTTTGCCTGCCTCCTTAGATCTTTCTTTATCTGCAACTTTAGGAAACTTGTCTTTTTCTGTATCTTTTGGTACCTGTTCTTTGACACCGGCCTTTTCGACAACTACAGTCTTTTGAATATCAGATTTCAGCACGCTAATCTTTTCCTTTTCAAGAGATTTGGCTTTCTGTTTCTCAGTTTCAATAGGTTTAGCTTCGATTGGTACTGTTTGCTCAGGTATTTTCTTCAGCCTATCTTTAGATAGTTCATGAGGCTGCGGAACAATCGTTTGTGGTTTTTCTTCTGTTTTTGCCGGCTTAGGAGCCAAATCTTTGATTACAGTTTTAGGTTTCTTGTCGTCTGTAATGTCAACATTGATCTTTTTAACGTTTTCCGGAGCCACAACGCGGCTTGGACTTTCAGTAGCAATAGCCTGTTCCTGTTTAGGTTTCATTATTTTGCTCGCAATCGTTTTTACACCTTGAACAGCTGCTACACCAGCTAATACAGGAGCAGCCACGACTGCTATCAAACCCATCTTAGCAGCGTTTTTAATATCAACAGACTTACCTGTCTTGGGTTCTTTCAACTTGCCAGTCTTCTTATCAATGAGACCTGAATCTACTGCTTCTTTCAGTGTCACCGGTTTGCCGGCCTCTACGTTGTAAATTACAGAGTCGGGATTGATGACTTTCTTTTCTAGAGCCTCCTTGAACGTAAGGACTTTGTTAGGAGATTTCGGATCTCTGAACTTCTGTGTTTTTTCATCATATAGAAGTTCAAATGCTTCATTGAGGTCGAGTAGTTCCATTTCTTTCTTTGTTTGTATTACTTTGGTTGTTTCTGCGGGCACTTCGGTATTTAATACTCCAGTGCTAACAGCTTCGGATATAGTAAGCTTTTTTCCTGTATTAGGATGAGTGAACGTACCTTCCTCAATGTTGATATATCCAAGGTTAAGGGCATCTTCGAAGCTGATGTTTGTGTCGCTTGTAATAAACTGTTCTTTACTGGTCTGCTCGTCTCTTACAATGCCTTTCTGTCGAGCTTCATCAATCGTCATAATATCGCCAGTTTTAGTGTTTCGGACCTCATTAGCACTAACTAAAACGTAATCAGCTAAAAGCTCAATCATTTTAGTTGTAATAGTGTGTTGAGATGTAAAGGTTTCAGTGATAGTAGTTACTACGCCACTGGCTTGCATAATTTCTGAGTTAGGCTTGACAGCCAAAAGACCTTGTTCCATAGCTTTGTCCAAAGGAATTACTTCTTTGGTTTTGGGGACAGTGAACGTACCGTCTTTGAGATTCACAGCGCCTTTATCAAGCGCTTCCTCTAATGTTATAGTTTCAGACGATTGTGGGTAGGGAATGGCCATGATCAAATCTTGTTTGATAGCTTCTCCTACAGGAATGACTTCTCCAGTAAGAGGATGCCTAATTTCACCCGTAGTAGGATTAACAACTTTGCGTTTTATGGCCACAGCAAGTGTCATCGCAGCTGGTGGGATTTCTTCAGCAGATTTAATACGTTTAGGTTCTGGGAAAACTTGGGCATTGACAGCTGATACCAGATCAATAGGGCCATCGCTAGTTTTTAATACATTCGCTTCATTATCAATGATGTTTCGCTCTATAGCTTCAGCAAGAGTAATGTTCTTACCTGGGGCAATAGTAATGGTTGACAGAGGGTCAATAATTTCACAAATTATAGCTTCGCGAATTGTCAACAGAGTGCCGGTTTCAGGATGAATTATTTTTCCTGTAGTTGGATCTAAGAGCCCTTGCTCCAGAACCTCTGGAATAGATAGACTCTTAGCTAGAGGAACTAATACTTCATCCTGGCCTTCGCCGTCTAAAATACCTCTGTTCAAAGCTTCTTTTATACTTATTACATCTCCGTGTAAAGGATCAACAATTTTACCTTTGTTCTCATCAACCAAGCCTTTTTCGATTGCCTTTTCAAGTGTAATGGGAGCTCCATTCTCATCAGTATACTGTTTGACTGCCTCTAAAATCTTTGCAGTTTCTTTGTCAATCAACCCTTTTTCGACTGCTTCTAGAGGAAGAACGACGCGTTTTCTAAGTTTCTGTAAAACGATTGGTTTTGTTTCGATTACTTGCGATTCAACTACACGCTCTTTTGCTACATTGACTTTGTATTTTGGTTTTTCAGTGATGCGAGTCTTAGTGATTTGAATAACGTCAGAGGGACGTAGCGATTTAGGCTTCTCTACGGGAATTTCGATAATTTTTCTATTATCAGCGGAAAGACTGTTTTGAATCGACTCGACTGTGATGAAACCTTCGGACACAGCAGCACCTACTGATACAGGTTTACTCGCTTGTGAAATTGTTACAGTGCTTGTACTAGGTTTCCTGCCTATGTCTAGTTGAGCTACTCCAGTTTCCGGTGACCTGTCTCTAATAGATTCTTCATATTTCTTGTAAGTAGCGGGGTCGACTAACCCTCGTTCGTAAGCTACTTCCATCGGTAATTTCTCACCGGTTTGTGGATCTACTACCATAGTACTCTTGACAACTTGAATGACTTTAGATGCAGCCATTAATGGAGCTCCTACTACAGCAATGAGACCTATTTTAGCAGCGTCTGCAAGGCTTACCCTCTTTCCAGATTTATCCTTGTATTCTCCAGTTCTTTTGTCAACAATACCTTTGTCGTACGCCTGTTTAAGAGATATCTGTTTACCAGTTTGTGGTTCCAGGACTTTGACAGTATCGGAAGGAACCACACCGCGATCTACAGCTTCAAGAATGTTTTCAGATAATCCGGAATTTGTAGATATCACTAAGGCTGTTGCAGGGTCATAAATTACTCCTTGTGTTACTTGAACAGGTTCTAAAGCTGATTGCTCTTCGGAGAAAGACTCCTGGGGAGTTTGTACCTCAGAAATTTCCATTTTATCTGGCAAACCGGCAACCGAGGTAATTGTTATTACCTTATGAGACGACGTCGAAGTAGTCAATTGAACGAAAATTATGAATCTACGTTCGATCGCGTCTCTCATTGAAAGAACGCTGGTTGGTTGTTTATAATGGCCGGTGTTATCTAGGATACGCATTTCTAAAGCTTTGCCTAGAGTGATTTCTTTCCTAGTTTTTGGATCGATGACGGTTGCTGATTCTGAATTGATAATGTTGAGTTTCAAAGCTTCTTCGAAATCTAAAACCCTATCTGTACCGGGAATCGTAAACATGCCTGTGACTGGATCGAAGAGGTCTTGTTGTATCGCGTCTTTGAGAGACCAACCACCACGGGGCAGTTCAATAGTATTCTTCTTAATCGTCAAGGACGTTACCGAAGGTTCTGTTATTACCGATTTTGATGTCACAGTTCTAATCTCTTTCATCAGACCTTCGCGTGGTGAAACTACCTCGCGAGTTACGTAATCGGGGCTTTTAACTGTTTCTGGCCTACTATCGTATTGTACTTTACTTTCTGGACTTGGTGGCAAGTCCTTGATAAAGGATTTCTTAGTGATTTTTAATTCTACTACCTGCCCAGGAACTAAATCTTTTCTGCTGACATTTTCTGGAAGGTAGACGACGCGAGGATCGTTCTTTTCTACGCCTAGCAAGCCTTCGTCTAAAGCTTGTTGTATCGGGAACACAGTCCCTGTAGTAGGGTCAGTGAATGTTTGAGTGGTCTCATCGATGAGACCACGCCTCACGGCTTCAGCAAAGGTAATTATAGTCTCCGATCTCTGCGTTGTATTTGTATTCGTCACTGTGACGTACCGTTTAACAGTTTTTGTAACTGTTTGTAAAGTTAGAGTTATATTCAAAAGGGAGTTCAGCAAAGCAGCGCCTTCTGGCGTAATCATATTGATTTCTACTGCTTTGTTAAATGGAATAGGTTTCTTAAGTGTCGAGTCAAGCAAATGACCTGTTTTGGGATCAAGAATATTTTTGAAAACAGCGTCTAACACAGTCAGTTCTTTACCATTTTCATAAATACCTATTTTACGATTAAACATTTCTAAAACTTCAGGCCGTATTATTGATACTTTTGTGCAGTCTTCTATGTAAACAAAGTCTCCACTTTCCGATTTAAGGAAGACTTCACCATTTGCGTATTTCAAATTGCCTCTACTAAGAGCTACATTAAACGAGACGAATTCTCCTGTTTTGGGGTCTCTAAAACCATCGATATCAAAAATTGATCTTTGAGATACTGAAGTAATAAGGCCACGGTCCACAGCTTCGGGGATACTACAAATTTCACCAGTCAAGTTGTCCCTAAACTTATTATCATCGGGAAGTATAATCCTAGCACCTAAAGCTTCAGATAGAGTAAGAAGCTGTCCTGTCGTCGTATCAGTGATACATTTGACGCTGTCACTATCCAGCACTCCGGCCGATATTGCCTCTAGAATGTTTAAGGGCGTTCTATTGGTTGGTGACAGAATTTTACCATCGTTTGTCATGAGATTATTATCACATACGTCTTTAAGTGTCATGGGTTTGCAAATGAAACGTTTACTTGCCGCGTCTCTGAACGTCATTTTCTCTTTAGTTATATTGTGTACGTATTTAGAATGTTTAGTGTTTATTATGTTTCTCTCTATGGCTTGAGCAAGCGTGATTTTTGTGTCGTTTTTAGGGTCAACGACTTCTCTAACATCGGGATTGATTAGTTCATTTTTGATAGCAACGTCTAATTGGAACCTATCGCCAGAATTCCTGTCCAGAATCCAACCAGAATTGTTGACTAAATCTTGACTAATCGCGTCGGATAGGGACAGAGCACTCGATTTGATTTTGATAATCTCATTGTAGATCAGGTAACCCTTTTGGTACGCTTCAGCGATGCTTATGTAAGTTCCGTTGGGCAACCTATAGAGACCTCTTTGTAGATCGACTTGTCCTTGATTAAGGGCATCTGATATACTCATTCCTTGCCCGGGCTTTTCGTTTTCAACCGTTACCTTAATTCTCTTCTCAGCTGGGTCAGCGAATCCTTGTTCAGCGTCATAAAGTTCTCTTTGAATAGCTTCGAGTAGTGTGACTTCGTTGCCGTCTTCTGTCACACCGCATGGTCCTGTTAATCTTGCAGCTAGTTTAGGGTCGATCAGACCTTCTTTGGCTGCTTGTTCTAATGTCATAGTTTGGCGTGTCTCAGGGGAAGATAATAATCTTCCAGTTCTCACGTCAAGTATTCGCATACTGATAGCTTGACCTACTGTCAAGATTTCTCTTGTTTCTGGGTGGACTATACCTCTGGATTCGATAATGTTTGGTCCTTCGTACATTTTGTGGACTCGTTTAAGGTTCCTTAGGTCAGGTCTGTCTTCTTCAGTGAGTATTGTTTTTGTGTAGTTGGGAGACGTTGATTTGCCATTGGACATTGATTTGACGGGTGCTTGGCCGTCGAGCTCTGTTGTATGTGATGACCTGACGTATCTGTTATGATGTGGAGGAAATAAGTATTAGAACACAATAATGAACATACATTAATCATCATAAAATAGATATTATAGCGTCTGAGAACAAAACACAAAAAAAAAAGTCTAGAAATATGCAATAAAGAACAAATTAAATTACATGCACCAAAAATCGCTCTGCTTTTGACAAGAATGTAAAAAATATACCGAAATTCAAACAGACATATTAAATTGAGTTATCTCCTATTTCTATCTTAGTTATAGATTAAGAGGGGACCGTTGGCAACCCTACCTCATCGAGTAACAAGATGCGACCTACCTAGGGTGTAGCACATGAGAAAGGTACGTCTTAAAGTACAGGGTTGCCTGGGCGTAACCTGGAGCGTTTTGTACAGTGAGCAAAAAAGTGGGTATTTTTTTTGGTGTCAATTACCTCATCGGGTAACAAGTTGGTATATAGTACATTCGATAGAGCTCATCAAGAAGTGCCAAAATATATAGGGTTGCCTCGCGTAGTCCTGGGACTTTCTCGACTCGGCCTGATTTTAGAGTGGCAAAAAATTCAAAAAATTACCTCATCTAGTAACAAAATGACACTTATGCCATTTGATAGCTCTAGTCATCCTATTAATTATTAATAAAGGTTGCCGGCCCTATACCTGGAACTTTTCTTAGTCGGCCGAGTTTTATGTTCGAATGTAAATACTGATTGATGCTACAACGTCGTGGAAATGAGTCCAATGGATGGTTTAGAGATTGGTGGCATGTAGTGATCGATTGTAGGTATTAATTTGGAGGGACACAACCTTGAAAATTTTGTACAGTTAGCAAAAAAAGAATTTAACTTTGCGTTTTCTGAGAGTTCTAATACCTCAACCGCAGTTGAACCTATAAAGATTTATGTTCCTTATTAGTAACAGAATCGAATGGGATGACAAAAAAAAAGTTTTGTGAAAATTGCGGTTTTTGTCGATGACTGTACATTTTTGTCAAAATCGGTGAATGTAGAAGTAAAACACTCCAAAAGTTAGGGTTAGTCTTCAAAGAACGGTTTCTTGTAGCTATAAAGCTTCTGGTAGCTGCCCTTTGTGTCCCATCTTAACTTTCCACCCTGTATAAAAGTAATAATTTGGTTATCAAAAACCGGTTCGAAAACAGACAAAAAACGTTCAAACGTTAAGAGGAAAGCTGATCCACTAAAAATTTGAAGAATAATTATTTAAGAGATCTATTTAATGTCGCGCTGTTCCTGAGCAACTGAGCTTCCAGTGCGAAAGTGACAACTGCTGCGCGGACCGATTTTAACTACATAAAAATGGACAAAATCACGGTTTCGTATTCCCGTTTCTTCCTCCAAAACTAAACCGATTTTAATAATTTTTTCAAAAATAACATCAGAAAGACTTTTTCCGTTTGTTTTCCTTTTTTTATCTTGTTCGTCAAAGGGGTACGAGGGGCTGGGTAATATTGGCATCTTTTTTTTAAGCAGTCATAGGCCAGTCATTTTACGGTTTTTTGTTAGGCGGGGTAGGGAGTAATTATTAATTGGACTTTTAAATTGTAACTGGCACCTTTTAGTGACAAAAATACTATCCTAAACAATGTATATTAAAAAAAAATTTGCTACGCAACATAGAAATCAAAATTGTGTGTCCCAGAAGGCTTTTAAATTAATAATATTAATACCAATGCACTCATTTGAATTAAATTTAACAATATACATTATTTTTGATCTATAAAATAGGCATTAAAATTTAAAAAATGAGGTATTTATTAGAAAATACGAATGTATTTTTCAAAACCTTCTAAGTAGACAAAAATATTAACACCATGTTTGAAGTATGTATGATGGTAAAGCCTTAAATATGTGTAAAAAACAAATTATCATCAGGTTTTTTAAAACGAAATAATATCTATATTTTAAAATTGGAACTGTTGCTGACGTAATTTTTTTTTTAATTTTTGTACATTCTTAAGCTCAAATTGGCTCTTCAATATTATAGCGAAAAAAAAATGCAATTAGTAATTAGTCCCGGCTCAAACCGTAAAATGACTGGGCTAGTCAGGTACCAAATGTTACGGGTATTTTAGGGCTAAAATCACCGTACATTATTATGTAAAATAAATAGTCCTGCGGTGTAAAGTTTCGGAGATATACAGGAAGATTTTTTTTACCGTTCCGAAACTTTCAGGCGTGGTTCAGACCATCAAACTGAACAATTTTTATTATGGGACCAAACCTGAAATCGCGAAAAAAATATCTGCTGTTCCATACTAAACTGCAATGCTTAGTAGACTTAAATGTATGAGACAGACGATTTTTAGTATTCTTGAAGTGATTGTGATATATTTCAAATTAAAATAGTTTCATAAAATAATAATAATAATTTTTTTTTTTTTTTTTTTTTTTTTTATCTTGGACAATGTCACACAAGACAATTAGACAGTAAAAGTGAAAATAAAACACGAGTGTTTCAAAGTCCACCGGTTTTTGATTTCGTGATATTCAGTTTCATGGTCTGAACCACCCCTGAAAGTTTCGGAACGGTAAAAGAAATCAAACGGTATAATTTTAAATAAAAAATAATAACAACTTTACAAAGCCAATTAAAAGTTACTCATTTTGGTTTTTTTACCACTTTATTTTTTTTTATAGTTTTGGTTTTATATTCCCAGTTGTCGCCAGTGCTGTGACAAAGCAGTGGCGATGACTGGGAATACTCGTTTGCGGCGTGTATACCCAGTTGTCGCCATGGCCTCCATCGCTGCTGGAGACAAATGGGAAAAAAATCCCAGTCATCGCCACTACTTTGTAGAGTTCTTTTTTTAAAGTTAATTAAATATCTCCAAAACGTTACACCGTCGGACATTTTTTTGCATAATAATGTAAGGTGATATTAGCCTTAAAATATCCCCAACATTTGGCACCATTAAAACTCATATTAATTCAAACAGACGAGCGGAAACTAGCAAGGAGCCGAGGATTGCGGCGCGTTAACATGAAATATACGTGATTATGTCACAAATAATTAAAAACTAATAATTATGGGCTATAAAAACAAATAAAGTGGTAAAAAAAACAAAATGAGTAACTTTTAACGAGCTTCGTAGTCTTTTCTTTTAAACTTAATTAAATATCTCCTAAACGTTACACCGTAGGACAATTTTTAATGCATAATAATGTAGGTAAGGTAATATTAGCCTTAAAATACCCACTACATTTGGCACCTGGCCGTATTAGCATTTAAACTCAAATTAATTCAAACAGACTAAAATTAAAGTGGTAAAAAAACCAAAATGAGTAACTTTTAATGAGCTTCGTAGAGTAATTTTTAAACTTTAAAATTAAATATTTCCGAAACGTTACACCACAGAACTATTTAGTTTGCATAATAATGTTAGGTGATATTAGCCCTAAAATAACCGTAACATTTGGTACCCGGCCGCTTAAAAAAAATGACGCCAATATTACCCATACCCCTTTGATGAACATGATAAAAAAAACATACAGGAGTGCGATTTTTGAATCTCATTCGCTGAGTTCAGCAGTTGAAAATGTCAAAATTACTATGGAGCTACGCATCTTTCTTCTGCTTATTTGACTTTCAAAAATCGCACTCCTGAAGTATGATTTTTGAAAGTCAAATCAGCAATAGAAAAATACATATCTCCACAGTCATTTTAAATTTTCAACTGCTGAACTCAGCGAATGAGATTCAAAAATCGCACTCCTGACATAGCAAAAGTCTTTCTTATATCGACAGTCTTCGATCAACAATATATTGTTGATCGAAGTCGACAGTGGACAAATATGTCGTAATATTTATCGTCATAATCTAAAAAGCAATGTTACTAGCCTCTTTAAGAAGACATTTTGGACTCTTATTATAGCCATATAAATCGGATTTATTAACGTTTAGCCAACCAAATTATAAGAATAAAGGTAGGTAATATTAGCCAAATCTTCTTATATAAGGTACATTGACATAATAAAATGCTCTTTTAAAACAATTATAAGAACTTAGACCTTATAAAGTAAAGAAGTTTGGCGGAAGGCCATATAATTTGAGACCCTGACATAGAGGTCCCATACATGAATGAAACTTAGTAATACGTGTAGAGTGAAACAAAACTAACAAAAATGTTAATTAGTTGTAATCTGTAGAAGTTGGGGGAAAGGTATTTCTCCTTATGATACCTTTTGTATCAAGTGTGTGAAACTCATAATCTTTCTTATTAGATAGTCCACTCAATCTTCTACACATTCATTGTGTATATTTTAATGAAAGTTCACGATAAACGTACCATATTATGGTAATGGAAGAAAACGAAATCACACACACTATCAGATCAACCAAGCAAAATACGTTCTGTAACGACCAAAATTACCTCAGTGATAATATTAGATGAAAATAGCTGACGTGGTTGCGTTTTGCTACTGCTTTTTGGACGATTAGTCTATTTTACTAGTAAATTCTACTTATGAATCCGGACTTCTGGAGATATGGAAGTTTTTTTTAAAAATGGCTTAATTTTTTCTGTTTATAATAATTATGACCGCCGTCCTGGCCTGAATGGCTTTTAGTTTTCGTAAAAAATGGCTGGGTCCAAATCTGCCAATCTTCTTTTATAAGCTTAGCTTGTTTGTTTCTTGAAAGAATTATTAAACTCGGTTTAGTTGTGGAGGAGGAAACGGGAATACGAAACCGTGATTTTGTCCATTTTATGTAGGTAAAATCGGTCCGCGCAGCAGTTGTCACTTTCGCACTGGTAGCTCGGTTGCTCAGAAATAGCGCGACAGTAATAGATCTCTTAAATACCTATTCTTCAAATATCTTACGGACCATCTCTTAACGTTTTTTGTCCGTTTTCGAACCGGTTTTTAATAACATAATTATTAAACAGGGTGGAAAGTTAAGATGGGACACAAAAGGCAGCTACCAGAAGCATTATAGCTACAAGAAAACGTTCTTAGGAGACTAACCCTATCTTTTGAAGAGTTTTACTTCTGCATTCACCGATTTTGAAAAAATGTACAGTCATCGACAAAAACCGCAATTTTCACAAAACTTTTTTTTTTCATCTCATTCGATTCTCTTACTGATAAGGAACATAAGTCTTTATGGGTTCAACTGCGGTTGAGGTAATAGAACTCTCAGAAAACGCAAAGTTTAATTCTTTTTTTGCTAACTGTACAAAATTTTCAAGGTTGTGTCCCTCCAAATTAATACCTACAATAGATCACTACATGCCACCAATCTCTAAACCATCCATTGGACTCATTTCCACGACGTTGTAGCATCAATCAGTATTTACATTCGAACATAAAACTCGGCCGACTAAGAAAAGTTCCAGGTATAGGGCCGGCAACCTTTATTAATAATTAATAGGATGACTAGAGCTATCAAATGGCATAAGTGTCATTTTGTTACTAGATGAGGTAATTTTTTGAATTTTTTGCCACTCTAAAATCAGGCCGAGTCGAGAAAGTCCCAGGACTACGCGAGGCAACCCTATATATTTTGGCACTTCTTGATGAGCTCTACCGAATGTACTATATACCAACTTGTTACCCGATGAGGTAATTGACACCAAAAAAAATACCCACTTTTTTGCTCACTGTACAAAACGCTCCAGGTTACGCCCAGGCAACCCTGTACTTTAAGACGTACCTTTCTCATGTGCTACACCCTAGGTAGGTCGCATCTTGTTACTCGATGAGGTAGGGTTGCCAACGGTCCCCTCTTAATCTATTATCAACATAGGGCCCAAATCAGGCACAAATACAGTCTGATTAGTTACTGTTTACTGTAAGTGTCTGTAGTTAACACACATACATACATACACTCGCAACCATATTCCCTTTATGGCTTTTAACTTTTTTCAACTACAATTTATCTAGTCATTATAGTAAGATTCACTTTTATTGTAAGTTCAAATACGAATAGGATAAAAAATCAAGAAGCTTTTATATTTATCATCCTATATGCATTCCACATAAATTATGAACTTATAGGATGAAACAGTGCCGCAATTGAAAAGAAAAAATTTCACTGTGGCATTTTTTACGGAACTACTGGGCCTACACCCCACAGCAGGGCAAAAGTCTCCTTTCACCAACAAAATACAAACAAAGGGGTGTAAGGAAAGAGCCCCCGAGTTACGAAGCCTAAGTTCGTCTGGCGAACCCCGGGCAGTCAAGCCACGATACGACCATTGCTGACTGTTTAATCTTTCTACTACAGCATGAGAAATTTTAATACAATATGGCTAAAAAAAGAAGAAGAATACAAACAAATAACTCACTTCTCAGAGGTATAGTGCGTTGTATACGTATGCTCAGTGGTAGTCGCCAGGTCCTGCATATTGAATTCCTGGCGGAACGATCGCGCCGACCTCGGGGCCATTGCCTCCACGAGGCGCTAGAAAAAAAACAATAGACATAAAAACTTTTTCGAAGGAAACCTTTATATGCATCGTGATTCGTGAACTATTTATTATGCGGTTTAGAAAGAGGCAAAACATTTACGCTCTCTTCCACATGGGGCTCAGACTAAGGCTCAGAAGAAAGCACTGGAGGAAAGACTAAAAAGATCACTATCACTAAGAAAACTAGACACCAATCTTCTGAATTGCGCATGTACAAATGTATATGCGACCTTTTCTAACACCTTTCCAATGCCGTAAGTGAAAATAGTACAAATTGATGTATTTTGTTGCTATTTTAGCAAGGTTTCTATTGCTTTAGTCTTTGTTCTGAGGACTAAGGACACTTTTGCACTGATTCAGAGATTTCATGAACTGTAAAGAAATGTATGGATTTTGACAGTTCAATGAGAGACAAAATTGTGGTTGTTAACTGTCAAAATACTTTCTTATTTTGATGATCCGTGTATTTTCGCATCCTAATCAGAAGTCAGACGCAGTGCAAAAGCAATCTTAGGGTTTAAGACTGTCCTAGCTGGGGGTTTTGTGTCTAGGGATTCTATTTTTCAATAAACATGTTTGTATACGAAAATGGCATTCACACATTGGTTTTTGACAGGCGTAGTGAGGTTCATCTCTCGCATCGATACATATTTTCATCGATAAAAGCGGATTTGTTACCGTTTTATTAGTTGTTATAATAACTAATAAACTTAACTACTTATATTTATTGTAGGCACTTCCAACAGACTTTTTGTGCCTAGATTCTATAATTTGGATTGCAGTACCAATTGATGTTGTAGTTTAATAAGCTGAATACCTAAGTATGTTGCACGTACGTCACATCTAACAATGGACTGTTTGTAACTTTTAGCTCCATTAACGGACAAGAAGCTGTTAAAATTATTATTACCTACAGCTCGCATCTGTGCTTCGGTTCGATTCTAATAGTTTTCATTATACGTTTGCAGTTTCTCTAGTATACTTGTATAATGAAAAGGGATTGAGATTATGACAATAACGAATGCAAAATCTCTCGCTCACTCTATGCGTAAACGAGCGGACAAGCTTGTCTTGTTTGTTCGAGTATTATTCATACAGACATTTCTACAGGATAGTGGACTACGGGTAGAAAAATAATACTTCCTACAGTTCACCTTTTGATGGTGAACCACGGGTAGAAAATACTACCTATAGTACACCTTGGTCCACCAGGTGAACCAAATTGGGTGGACCACGGGAAATGCCTGAAGGTACCTACTCGTAGTCTTGTATTGCTTAAACTCTACGGTAGTGGGGAAAAGTTATGATGAAAATACGAACCCGGCATTCATACGCAAAATCATACTCGTACTCCTCCATATCGACAGTTTATAGCACAACACTTATATCACTATTTATCTCTTTCACTTGTCACTGACATGTTTCACACAATATTATTTAAAAACTTCTTATAAATGTAACCTAGAAATTTAATTTAAAAAAAACAGTTAAAAATCACAAACAGTAAAAAAAAGCTATTTCTTTAACATTTAAAAAAGAACACAGCTGACCGCCGACCGGACTGGCTGAAAACTGAATGGAAGCCAGAAAACCGTAAATCGAAAAAAATATGCCGCATTCTAAATTTAAATCTACGGTATAATCATTTCGTAATGGATTTTCGACGAGTCTCGACGTTTCTTTTGATTGCGGGGGTTAAATAATTCCGTATATTACGTGTATTTAACTTTTTTAAGCCGATTAGGTCAGTGAACAGCTGTTTTAGAACTGTTGTAGGTTATGTGACTTGGCTGATTCGATAAAGGGGATTCGTGGCGGGTTGCGCGCGCATCCCGGCGCGCCGGTGCGGCCGCGTAATCTTGACACTATGACACGGTTTCAAAAACAATGAGGCGCAATGACCCGCTGATTCTTGGCAGCAATGCGTAAATTATGTAACTAGTTATTTCCAGGATTATTTACGTTTAATTGCTAGTTCCCTGCACTATAATTCGAATTACGTAAAAAGGCGCTGCGGTAAAATTGCGCAGCGAACTATTTTCCATTATTTAGTTATCCATAAAGGATGATCATTAATTCCATTTACTTATATCATTAATAAGTTAAAAGTAACGTATATTGTGCGAAATCTCGCACCACCTCGTACTCTCCTCGTACCATCAAACCGGTCATTTGCTTCGCAATTTGACCACAGGCAGCGCTCCTTTTACGTGATTCAAACTATAACTAAAACGATAATACCTAACGGAATCGAAATAAAAGTTATTCTTTTTGTTTAAAATAGATCTGTCTAATGATAATAATTAGACAAACGGTAGGTAGCTTTAGGCTCAGAAGATCCTTGCTCTCGCGTAAATTTCCATAGTTATACTAGAAATATAAACATGATGAAAATGTATCGCCGCAACCCAACAGAAATTAATTATACAACTCAAGGTTTAGAAATAGTTACAGTTCCGATTTCAACAAAACATTAAAATACAATTACAAAGGTTACACTATTGTGATGTGGATTTCCTTAATTAAGCCAAGGCTTATACTTAATTCATTCATTAGGAACTTATGCTCAATAAATTACTGCCTGTTATTTGTTTATTTCAAAGGTTTCAAAGGTAGCAAGATCTATTTTTAGTCAATTTTGGGTATACAATGAAAAAAAAAGATTAACCTGATTTAACCAAAGTTTTGTTAAATTTAACCAAACGTTTTGTTAATTTAACCAAATGTTTTGGTAAAAAACGAAAAAACTACCGAACTAAGTATAATGTACTTTATACAAACAAAAGGTAAAACCAAAATTTAGTTTAAATTTAACAAAACATTCAGTTAAATCGAAAAAAAAAGTATTTTATTACTTAGTTAAACAAAATTCTGAAACCCTACCAAGCCTTGCTTGATTATTTTGAATTAATTGCAGCCTCCGTAAGTCCGTAGTCTTTTACATGTCAGGTAAATAACCACCATGTTTAAAAAAAAGAGACCTATTTCATCATATAATTTATAACCAAAAATACCCTTTCCAGCTTCCTGATTATCACCCATCGTTACTGCATCGAGTAGTAACAAATAAACTCGTCATGTGTATAACATGTCGATCGATTTTATCGATAAACTCGCAGGTCGCTTTACTACCGATCTTCAAAAGCTAGTTGGTAAAGTAAATATTTATCATACGTTACCACATCATAGCAATAAATACATTGTGACTAATATACTATAACATCTTAGTAGTAAACCTTAAAACGTATTTAGATCGCTTGTTAGTTAACGCAAAAAAAATTGGTTAATAGAAAATTCCCTCAGGGTTAAAAGCTCAAAAATAAAATAATAATGGAAAAAATAATTTTGCTTGTTGTGCGTATTGATACAACATACCTACATAAACTCACGACCGTAATCCCTTTCGGAGCAGTCAAAAACGTACGTGTTGTTACAAGTGCCAATAATACTCAAGCCTGCATTCTATTTCGAGGAGGATGCAAAATGCAACTAACAACAATATGCAGTTTATCTTAAAAATATCGAAATTTCATCATAGACACTTTGGAAAAAGAAAACTATATTAAGAGGTGTGAAGACAGTCACGTCAAAACTGTTTATGGAAACCGCATTTCTACGCGTTTGACGAATGAAACCAACAAACATTCATCTTCCTTAACGACTATTTCTATTTTAGGTCTGACTAGAACAAAGCGGGATTTTGTCGGTTTAACGATATTACGTCAATATTAGAACAAGTATGGCTTGATCTCGGCTTTACATAAATCACTACGGGTTTCTTTGACGTTTTAATTTGAATGTAATAGTAATGTAATCAAATATGAAAACTTATAGACAGAGCATAAAAAAACGAAAATTTCAACAACAAAGAACTTTTATACAAAGGAATGGGATTTATCTGTAATGTTTAGTTATTGAAAGACGTTAACAAGTATGTCAATCCCATCAATCAAGATTATATACAATTAAATATATTGTAACAAAACTGACCCCTGTGGTACTCCAATCGTTTTCCAGCTTCCTAACTCGTAACTAAATAGCAGGAACTGTAAATATTTGCAAATAATTTATATGCAAACATCTCCGTAACCTATTCATCATTATTTATTTTAAATATTGTAGTATACTTGGCTAGAAGCTTAACACGACGCACTCAAATGCTTCTGTGAAAACATTTTGAGCTTTAGTGCAATGAAACAAGAGTACAACAAACAAACAAACAAACAAGAGTAGCTGTTTGCATCTTATTTTACACATGAATACTAGTGAAAAATCTCTTGCAATAATTGCGTCAGTTTTGTCACAAAACATACGTAAAGAACGTTAGAATGTTTCGTTCATTCATCAAAAATTATGTAATTTGTTACGGTTGTCGTTGACTTGCATGCTTAGGCGCCGCTTCCGATGCCAGCGACTGACGCGCGCGTCAGACGCGCGCGGCCGATGTCTATCGCATCGGCCGCGGCCGCGCGCGGCTATGCTCTGACGTCACGCAGAACAAGAATGTTTGCCAGACATATTACGAAGTTTTTACCGAAAATTTGCTTAATTTTCACTATTTTTTATTTGTATTTTATTATCTGCAAGGTTGCGCTCATCCACGTTGCGATAACACCATCTATCGAGCCACTTGAAACTAATTTTTCTTTTTTCGGAAAATCCGTCTTGCCTACATAATTATTAGCTAGACAGCGATCTACATACAGGTTAAAAAGCCAAGGGGACGCAACGCATCCCTGTCTAATTATAATTACTCTTAAAAATGTATTTTATCAAAAATCCTGTAAAAAAAATGCATTCATAATATATTCTCTAAACCTATCAATCTACCAATCGATCAAATATTCTTTATTAAAATATGTATTGGTTTTTTTGTTTGTGTTTTTATGTTTTTGTTTAAACACCAAAACATAAAACCATACCCTAAATTTCGGGGAAAATACCCTAAAGTGATAACACTCTGCACAATAGGCACGCGTCAGTCGCTGACCTCGGATGTGAGGTCTGTCGTCGGCCGCGCGTGTCTGACGCGAGGTTCTGTCATATTTGACAGAACCTCGCGTCAGACGCGCGCGTTAGACGCTGGCATCGGAAGTCCACCTTTACAGAAGTGACTCGAGAAAATGTGGAATGTTTTAGTTATTAATTTTACGAGAATCTGGCAGTTGGTTCATGAATTAAATAAGGTTGTGAATTTTTGTATAACGTGCTACCTGATTATGATAAAATTTTCATTAGAAATGCAATGATAAACAATTGGATTTTAGCGAATGTGGATTTCCCCTTGACTATAAATACAATTTATAATAAAATGTTAAACATCAAATATGTCCCAATATTTGGCTTGAATTCAAATCACATTATTAGGTCAACAACCCATTTATTTCCACTAATTTAATTCCTACGATTCCAAAACATAAAAACTGGACGATATAACATTTAAAGCAATATCCATTTTACATACTAATGAGCTAAAATTGTGTTGTAAAATTATAGTGTAAAATAATGTACCTCATCAAACAAGAACATAAAATAAAACAGTAACTGACATTTGCATAAAATATGGCTTTACACATTTAATGCATCGGTAACACAAGTCTGAAGATTTGTATTGTTTTTTTCAAAAAACCTATTTTATCTTTTGACGAAGTAATTTAGTAACAATTATTAAGGAGAGTCTCAAGGCTTTAAAGTTGGGCGAAAGCAAGAATTGTCATCGTCGCTCAAGTTTCTTTTATTTATGACAAAAATATACATTAATTTGTAGCAATTATTTCAAGGATTACTAATTGAATATTTTGACGTGACCGATCGATGGTGATAGGTTTAACAGGTTTACCTAATAAAAGCGTATCCTAATTTGCATTTACGACACCTACAAAAAGAGCTACAATGTAGTGGCTCTTTCTGGATATTGGGAAATATGCTACTAGATAAAAGAAGTAATACTCAAGATGAACCACACCATTATAAAGAGAATATAGATAAACGTATTATAATTCAAACAGGACTAGAAAACCAGTAACTCTTTAATACCAAACGTGATCAGCCTTGTGACCAACCTTAAATAGATTTAAAACCCACATCAGGTCGTATTCACCTTGAATATAAAATTGCAAGTTTTGGACATATAGGTATATTAGATGCAATCAGGCTCATGTTTTGAACGATTACGTATAATCTGTTAGTCTGTACTCATGACTTTGACCTTAATATCATTGTAGATACAGATTAACTACAGCAAATTTTAAAGTTAATTGTTATGTTTATTATGATTTGAATGTTGTGCAAGAAAAAACATTCATAAACTGATTATAAATTACGTGTTGAGTGAATGATTTAATAAATATTGTTTGACATTGAGATGTCATAATAAACCGTGTTAATCATAATCTTTAGCTAATTAGAATACTAATAATTGTTCTTTAGGTATACCTAAGTAACCAAAATATGAGTACAGTAATCTGTTAAGACAACGACGTATAAATCGAGTTAAAAACTTATTCTATGACCTATGATAGGAGCTTAACACTAAATGTAACATCTACAATGAATATGTTTGATGTAAATAGTTTTAAATATTATTTTATCGATGCAAAGAAAGAAGAAGAAAATCAAATTGTTAAAAGAACGCAAACAAATGTGAAAGCAAAACAAACAACAAACTTACACTTCTGAACAAGTACCAATAAGGCTCCATAGAGTTCGAATGAAAATGAAAATTCAACTGATAGTAAAAACGAAAACAAACTCTGACCAACTATAATGAAAGACAATCCTAAAAACCAACATAATTCTTCACATAACAAAACTAACTAAAACTAAAAACAATCTTAAAAGTCGAAGGGATAAGGATAAAAATAAAGCGGTCGTTGGTCTTGAAAGAGCAAATGTCGTGGTTGTTAAAATAGTGTATTTGGCAATAGTACATGTACCCATTCTATTGGATGAAGCTTGCCAAATGTCATTGTAAGTACACGTGAGGTGTTTAAGAGAGATGGTCCTCCGTGAGTAAAGACTCAAAACACTTTAATAAACTTTTGCATATCCAATGATTACCTTTTATGCCATCCATAACGTCTTTCAAAGCCAATACAGGGTCTGCTCAGTCATAAGCAGTTCTGATTCATAATTTGTCATCACTGCATTTTCAATGTTACGAGGCAATTGTGCGTCGGATTATTGAAAGGGCACAAATAGGCATATGCTAATCAAATCGGAGCTAAATGAAAATGTACGTAGGAAAACTGGCGAGCATGTATGAAGCGAATAATGGATGTTAGAGCATAGGAGGAGAGTCATGTCAGCTTCGTAAGTGATGACGATAATATGTGCATATCTTAATGAGAAAAACATGTAAAATATTTAGAGTTACTTTCGGAATAGGTACTAGCCAAAATAGAGATGGTTAAGATGATAAAAATGAACTACTGTAACTAATAAAGCAACAATGAAGTTTTAAAGGAAACCTTTGCTTTTATACATATACCATGTCAATGCCTACACGATCTAAGCGTTAAGAACAGCATATTATAAAATTATCCAGTTTGCTAAGAAACTTACAAACAAACGTAAGCATACCAGATCGAATGCGCCGGCGCAGCGCAGGCGTCGCGTGCCAAACAATACGACACCGACACTGAATAGTGGGCCGCTGAATTAATCAAGGTTGTCTATACCACTTGACGGGTAGGGGGCTTGTATTATTGTATAGTCAGTCAAATATGCCACTTGCAAACCAAGCGTACCTACCTACCTAAAAAACAGAGAAAAATTTCAGTCCAACCAAAAATTAAAAAAAAAAATAAAGTTCAGAAAAATCATCTAACATAAAGTGAAAGTATTGTAAAACTTAATTACTTACAACGATATTTTTTTTGGTATTCGCTGCGCTCCCACAAAAAAATCTTTACTTACTTAATATTGTAAATTACGTTTTACAATACTGATACGTATTGATTAATCTTTCAACTTGATAAGGAAAAGTACAGGAAAATGTTCCTCTTAAAAGTTTCAATTCATTGAAAAGCAAAACATGGCTACATGTAATGATAACATAATAATAATGTCGTTGCTATTTAAATTGAGATATCAATAATATAGGCAAATAATACTAACTAAAAGTATGTAAAGAATTCCTTTTTTTTTCTATATCATAATTAATTCTGTCCTTAGTAGGTACCTATCAAATAAATGGTAAAATACGTGTGTGCGGTTAACTTTAGGTGCAAAATAAAATAAGATTAGTATAAATGATGTCATGAGGAATGACAGCGATTCGTAATATAACCCAAGGTCGACAAGATTGTGACTTTATTTGTGTTCACGATAATGAAGTTCACTGGAGGTCTCTGTAGAGAAAACTTAGTTTATCTTCTATGAGACGATTTCTATTTTAAGATATCAATGCACTCTAGTTAAAAAAAGAATCTGGTTATATCTCAAAGAAATGACTAACATATAGACCGCCTATCTATACTTGGATATCTCTATCACTCTATGGTTCCAAAATAACACTTTTTAGTTGACATTGCGGTGATCATCATCATCATCTGCCCATAGGTACAGAGGGTCTACCCGGACATTCGAACTTCGCAATTACGTGAACGTTTTCGTTCTAATGTCAACTCTATTACAGTGAAGTTCGGACCGAAACGGTCGCGATATATCGAAAATGGAAAGTCACAGGGCCTAGCTACTTATAAAAATGCTGAGGGTGTTCTAAAAATCTGCTATTCCATATAAAACTGCAATCCTACTCGACCGAAATGCATGGGACTGCCTATATTTTTTCGCGATCTCGATGTTGATCCCATACAAAATGTGGGTCAGTTTGATGGTCTGATCATCCTCTTAAAAAACCGTCAGCATATTAAGAAGGACCCTGTCTACGTCCTACCTATTACGCTAGTAGGGCATCAGCGTAACCATGTACGAAACAGAAATATACGATACCTTAGAAAATCAAACTCCCATTAAAAATGGGTAGGAAAGGATTTATGTAGAGACCAACCAACACGACTAAAGTAATAAAAAAAACAATTGCAATATATTTAAAGTGATTTCTTTTGATCAGTAATACATAAATTGGTATTCAATGATTGACGTAAAATTAGGTATAAGAAGTAAGATAAACATTAAAGATGGTAACATGTAACGTTAGCAAAAAAAAAAAAGTTTATAAAAACTGTAAGTAGGAAGGTAATAACAGTTTTCGTAAAACAGAATCCACAGTTTAAAAATGTTTTAACCAACATATAATTGAACCACTGACATTCCTACCTACATAATAACAACGCATAGAAAACAATGATATAATAAATGCGTTCCGATATCATTAAGTGCATTTATCAACAAATTATCCGCTACTCGATAGATTGTGCACCTGAATTCACAAACAACAATCCTGAACTTTATTACCTAGACATAAAGGTGGTAATTATTGTCATTGTGATTACGAGTATCATTATAGAGATGGACGGTCGCAAATAGATTGTAAACATTGTTATTTACACAGGGAAGAGCCAGAGCATAATAATTTTTCATGTTACTAATATTGTGTAAGAATAATTTAAATCGTAGAAACTGCTGTGGTGTTCCAAACGATTAAATTATTTCAGCAAAAACTTCCTTTAACATTTTCCTTATTATGCTGAAAGTGTACTTTATATAGAATAGTTTACTAACTAGTCATCATAAATACAACTCTAGACAAGATTCTGGTACTTTAAATGTGACTAGATAATCTGTGTGATAATGTCAAAGACTTATTTATACACTTGGTATACCTACATAAGTATAAGGACATCTGCATACGTTGAAGACGAAATACTGATGGGTATGTAAAGTCTACCAAATTACCAATTCGAATTGGGTAGGTAGGTACGCGTGGTAGATGAATGCCCATACACCCTCGAGGACATTTGACCAGGAGTGTGATTTTTGAAAATCCCCGTTCAAATCAGCAGTAGAGATTATGCATCATTCGAGCATGATTTAGAATATCACGATTCAAAAATAGCACTTTTGATCCACAAACTGGGCCTCAATCGCCCTAAGTTTGAACGATACTACCAATACAACCAAAACACAACCACAACCAAAAACGTTACGTTATGCACAATTCGTATCGCGCAAATTATATTAACGGTAACGATTTAGTTTTATTTCGGAAGATACGTTGGCGTAACGTTTGATGTCCGTTCGATCGAATTTTCTGTATTGTGCGATTTAACCGTTCAGAAAAAAATATCGCGATAGCTTTTTTACTTCAGCTAAACCAAATCTAAACCAAAACTAAACCAAAACCAAAACCAAACCAAAACCGTATAAAATTGCGCAATTGAGGCAGTGTTACGGGTCGAATAATTTAAATTCTACCCTCTAGTACCTGAGACATGGTAGGTACTAAAATGAATGCTAAAAGAAATTATGTAAGAATTCAGACAAGAACCAGCATCAATTAAAACTAAACTGTTTACCAGTCAAATCTTGGTTAAGGTAAACTTCTGAACTTCAAGATTAATTGTGTAAATTAAAGAGGCATTTTATGACTCCAAAAGGCAAATCTTATTTCAATTTTAATACATAGTTCCTAGCTGTAGTAAAAATTCTAGCTGAACTCTACAAAAAATTGGCAAGTAGCTGAAATTCATAGAAACGCTTGGATCGGTTTCCAATATAAATGCGAAACTATCCTAAAACATTTGCTTTCACACCAAATTTTACCGAAATAATATGTTACACCGATAAGTTGATTAATTATGTTAAAATTCTTCCTTAATGCACCCTTAACGTTGGTTCGTATCGTAGTAGGGTTAAAGAATTTCAGGTAATACTAATAATCCCGCCAAAGTATTGCTGTCAAAGCATTCTATACTTTATCTTCAGCATTTATTTACCGATAAACCTAGCCCAGCATTGTAAAGATAAAAAAACTGCACAAAAATATCAGATTAAAAATATCAGATTAAAAATAATAGCAGAGTTAAAAGAAAAGAAAACTTCATCCAATTAATAGAACCTTCATTCACAAAAAAAAAACACTGGCCACTCAAAAACACTAATTTGCACTTCGAATCGCGATTCTAAATTCAAATTTCGTTCGTCGCGGTGCGCAAGCGTCGTTCGCCGGTCGTCGTTCGCGCGCTACTAAAAAAACGTTGCGTCTACGTCACCATATCAAATTATTATGCTATCTTCATGATAGTCATTGCAACGACAGAAATGACGTAATTTTGTTCAGTCTGCAGGTATTTTTCATTCAGTAAAGCCCGCAACTTCACCCTCGGCGTGAACTTTCAAGGAAAATTACTATGGCTTACCGCCACGAGAACAATGAAGGGCATCCACACTCTCGTTCTCGGCCTGTCTCGCCCGTTCTCGGCGAGAATGAAGAGCCGGCATAAAAGTTTTTGCCTCGGCAATTTTGAATTGCGTTTTGTTGTAGAGTTTCTACAGGGTGAAATTGATATCATTAGCATCCTTTTAAACTAAGAGTCTACCCATCAAACTGAACAACTTTTACTATGGGAGCAAACCGATCGGAGCAACTAAAAATCTGCTATCCCACTAAACTGCAATGCCTACTCGACTCAAATGTATGCAACAGCAGATATTTTAGTTGCTCCGATCGGTTTGCACCCATAGTAAAAGTTGTTCAGTTTGATGGGTAGACTCTTAGTTTAAAAGGATGCCAATATCAATTTCACCCTGTAGTTGCATCTTTTCACAGCGAAACACTTTCCGACGCGGTGGCATCGCGGTAGTGGTATTATTTTGAAATATTCAAATTCTTCTTCTTCTTTTCGTGTAAATATTAAAATTATTTTTTATTTTAGTACTCAAATTCGTCAAAATGATCATAATCAACCCATAAAAGTTAATTTCTATTGAATTCTCTCTGTATTACTTCAATTACCTACTTATTTATAATTTTTATCGTCCACTCACAATATATGAAGATAACTTTTTATTATGTAGGTAATCATTAGTTTTATTATTAGCGCGGTGGTAGAGTCAAAAAATGACGTCAAAAAGCTATCTATATGATATTATTTTGAATAAAAAAAAATTAATTTTGCATTTTTGAGCCTCAACAAGATAAGAAATATTGTATTAACGACCTTGACATTTTAAAGAAAACGTTTATATTTGTCAATCTTAATTTCAGCCGGTTTGAGTGTGATTTATCCTTCGTCTACAGCATCTAGGTACAATAAAATTTCGACTATTCCTTGAGGCTTGATCTAATGAAGATTTTCTTTTTATTGAAAAGTTAAAGTTGTTGTTAATTTTAAGTTTCCCTATATAAAATTGCTCTTTGATGAAGCCTGATTAAGGTATAGACACCGCCATCTAACGACACTATCCAAGACCAACAAAACTCCACTATGCCACAACACAAGCTTCATCTAAGTAATTATTAGTTTTACATAAACGTCGTCGACCATAATCCTTTTCTGCAGCTACTTATTAATATTATGTTATTTATTTATAATAGAAGAGATATTTCTAAGGACTAACCTATAGATCATCGACATAAAGGTCGCAAAATAGCAACACTTCATAATGCAAAGTGCTTGATAATGTATTTGTAACCTTGACACATTGACCATGTGGTATAATGTCGCTTAGCTTAGCATTACGTCAGATTCGATAACATTATTTTAATTTCCTCAAGTAGCAAACTGCAATACAAATATTTAGACACCTATATTTTTTTTTAATAACGCAGAATAACGCTGCTTTCCTGCCCTTGCGGTTGAAAATTTGCAGTGTTTCTGAACACTTCGAAAGGAAATTAGGAAATTGAGTGAGATAATATTATATGTCGTACATGAAAGACCAAAAGAAGCCAAAAAACCTATGATTGAAGAATAAACTATAGAAATATTACAACATAATTTAATGTAATATGATGTTATGTTTGAATTGTAGAGAAATTAAAGTTTTGATATTTAAAGTTGTTTTATGAAGCCATAGTTCCGTTCCAGCTTCCTGTATGAAGGAAATACATATTTTTAAAAATATTATAAAACTATCAAGTAAATAGTTTGTTTCGTGACTGACAGACATCAAGGAGTTCACGGAACTACAGATTATGTCATAGTTAATTACAAATTGGGTTTAAACTCCCACTTTAAAATCGGCTTTGATTGGATGAGACATGCATGTGATCAAAATGATTCAAGCATTATTTTTCATCAGAAAGATCACGGCATAGTATCTTTCAGGGTGGCGAGCACCTTTACTACAACAGAGATCTTTTATGTTTGAAAATGAAGGCAGATGCATCTACTTTTCCTTAGCTTTTTTCGGTTTTTTTTAATAACAATTTTGGGAGCGAATGTCGACCTGTCCAAAAAAATTAGGAAAGTACTTTTCCAAAATTGAATAAGTATGTAGGTACACAAATGAAAAATGACTGCGTACAGCTGTGATGAGAATCTTGAGATGGATGTGTGATGTTAATAGAATGGACAGGATTAGGAATGAGTGTAAATTGGAGGAAGTTTGAAAGTAGCTCCTGTGAATGAAAAACTGTGCAGTAATCGATTATCACGGTATGGGCGAGGAGAAATGAGTATCATATTACAAGACAAGTTTAGTGTTAAATATGGATGGCTGCATGAAGAGAGGTCGACCAAAGAAAAGATGGATAAATTGTTTGTAAAAGGAGTGAGCGCTGAAATTACGGCTAAAAGAGAAGAATGGAGTGAGACGACATGTTGCGCCGATCTCAAGTAATTGAGATAAGGGCAGGTAAATGATGACAATTAATGGAACCAAAATACATGTGACTAAATTATACAAAACCAAAGTTTAGAATTGACCACGCAATTTCAGTCGATGACATCACGGCAAGCAATTAAAAATAGCTAATAATTTATGAATGAAGATCTAACTAAATAACATATGCTACGTTTTTTTGCTAAGCATTATACTACGTATTATTCCAAGGAACTGGAAGTCCTGTGGCGCCAGGGTAAGAATTGATTTGATTACGAGCGCCATAACGAAAAGCGTGGTCTGAATTTAAATGCGTTCGGTATTTAACATTTTTATTTTCAACTATTTCCTCTCTTATATAATATGGCGTGTCATTAAATAATTAGGTATATGAAGTTCGAGGGCTACAAATTAATACTATAAAACAGTTCCGTAACTGAATGACAGACAAATGCACAGCCTAAACCACTGAATATAAAACCATGAAAAGAAAATTGATCAAATTAAGCAACACTCGTGTAGGTACTTATGTTTTCAAAACTTTTGAAAGTTTCATAAGTAGTATCTACTTATGGCACAGTATAAGAAAGAGTACCTATCTATTACTAGATAAAGTACGGACATTCTCTTCCTCCCACCAACTTTTTACCTCACCCCCTCTATCGCCCTCTGGTTACCGCGCACTGATTCCTCGAAGAAGACTTAAGGTTCAATTTCGTTGGTTTTGTATGTGCTGACCTTAGTGCTGTCGTCATCTTGTCAATTTCAAATTTTAGTATGCAGTGTCCGGGCTGTGCTTATGGTCTAGGGATCGAGATTTTTAGAGAGATTCGTACGGAGACAATATTTTTTTGTAAAATCTTCCGCATATTTTAGAAACTCAAGTGGCATCAATTTTATTATAGGTAGACAGAGTCTATTTTCATTTTCATTAATAAATCTAGTTCCTACTATCATACAAATAGCATAACAGGTACCAGGGTACCACCGCTAGATGGCGTTCGTCCTCTTAGCGAGAAACAGTACCTGACTACAATCGAAAGATTTGTTCTACTTACATTTATTTCTTTCTGATTCATAATCTGACGTAACGCGCGTGCGTTCAGCTATAAATTTTTATTATTCTTTTCGCTGTAACTAACCCGATTTGTTACGAGTTTTGGAATGTTATTTTGGTAATTAACTGTAAATTAAAAGCCTATTTTTATGGCTTTTTCGCATGTTCTTGTAGCTGGTCCCAATCCCTTTCCAATTATGTAAAATTTTCAACCAATAACATAAAATCTATAGTTGAAACTGCCAAAAAGTGGTACAAATACATTAATATAAATTATTGACCCACTTCTATACGACAATTTCTGAATTCTTAACACTTTAGTACGTTATCATAATGCTACAAGGCTCTAAAGTGTATAAATATTATTAGACGTGACTGTACAATACAAAATATTATGCATTACACTGTACTTATCAAGAATCGCGAGTAATACCTAAAAATAGAGCAGTCTGTTTACCTTATAAGCTCATACATTATGTATAAGGACATGTATTATGTATCTCACTCGACTGTATTTTAAATGTTGAAAAAAAAAGATAACTTTTGTAGTATGGGATAATTCTTATTTTCGTTGACAATAGTTCTATTCTACCATATGATAGACGAGTTTTTGAACCGCGACTTAGTCCGTGTGTCCTTTAGGGGTCAATTTTCGAAAAATCCTTTCTTAGTGCACCCCTAAATCCTCTGTGGAATATATATTCCAAATTCCATGTTTCTATCTTCAGCGGTTTAGGCTGTGCGTTGTCTTTCAGTCAGTTAGTCACGGAACTATTTTACAAGTATAGATAATAGGTAGTATGTACACGTATGTAGTTGTAAATACAGAACGGCCACTCCCTGCCCCTCTCTGTGATATCAGATACCGCACTCCACATCCGAACTGCGGGAGTTTGTGGGGACATTTAAGGGGAGCCGAGAAAAAAGCACGTCATACAGAAGGAGCGAGCGAGCGAGCTGGACGGCGCTTGTTCCGAAGTCATCTGATGTCTGTAGCAGTACTAGTCAACCATAATGAGACCATTCTATGCAGTGCCGGAGGTGTGGTTCTATGACGATATTTGTTCCTATATTTTACTGGGCAGGTATTCGGCGAATTTGATAGTGGGAAACGGGATAATTTTGCCGATGTTTTCATTCTTGTGTATGTACATTCTATACACAAAGTTTACCTTGCTTGCAACTGTACCCTTTAAAGTTGGTTTGTAGTTGTAGCAATAGTCCTGTCTATGTCTATCCATACATGTTTTGTAAGTCTTATATTGAAACACTACAATTACCTATAGAAAAAGTTAAATTATAGAAAAAGTTGTCAGTTTGATGGTCTGATCATCCCCTTTAAACCATCAGCATATAAAGAAGGATCTATATATCTATTTTTAAGAAAAAAAAAATTGTTATGCAGTAAAACAACAAAAATTCGGAAAAGTAAAGAATCTGACTTAGGTCAGATATTAGGTGTTTGAATTATTACCTAAGTCTCGTATTTCAAAACTGCAACTCCATAGTTAAATTACCTTCAGAGAGTCTCTGTGCATAATTTTTTTTGTCAATTTGTAACTAAATCTTAGGTCATCGACCATTCTGGGTTTCTTTGCTAAAGATGTTGCCGCTTTTTTGTGTTCAAGCAAAAACATTGTTCAGTCAAATGATGAAATTAGTGGTTTATTCGGATTTAGTCATTTCATGGTTGTTATTCTAACCACGCCACTCTATTATTGTTGATATAAGTACCCAACCCAAAGAACAAGTAGGCTACTTTACTATATCGTTCATCGTTTGTACGCGTTTTTAACCAACTTCAAAAAAGGAGGAGGTTTCTCAATTCGACCGTATATATTTTTTTTTATGTGTGTTCGCGGATAACTTCGTCGTTTATGAACCGATTTCGATGATTCTTTTTTTGTTAGAAAGGATATATCAAATTCAAATTCAATTCAAAATTTTTTATTCAAAATAATATCATATAGATAGCTTTTTGACGTCATTTTTTGACTCTACCACCGCGTCGGAAGGTGTTCCGTTGAGAAAAGATGCGGCCAGAAACTCTACAACACACATCTTTTAAACAAAACAAAATGTACAAAGTACAATTAAAATACAATATTGCATTACATAGTGTAAAATTGTCAAGACCAGACATTTTGGTCATTCAAATAATCATCGAGTTTATAGTAACCTTTTTTACAGAGGACTTGTTTAACATGAGACTTAAACTTTTTGTCTGGTAAGTTTAGAATATCCTCTGGTATCTTATTATAAAAGCGTATACAGTGCCCCATGAAAGATGTGTTGACTTTACTGAGTCGAAAATGTGGGAATACTAATTTATTTTTATTTCTTGTATTGTAATTATGAACGTCACTGTTTTTGGGAAAGAGAGACAAATTTTTTCGAACATATAAAATATTTTCGTAAATATATTGACTGTAGAAAGTCAAAATACTGATATCTTTAAAAAGATCTCGTAGTGAGTCTCGACAACGCAGATTATAAATGGCTCGAATTGCCCGCTTTTGAAGGATAAAGATAGCCCTAAGATATAAAGATATAGATTATCCCAAGTGAGGTCCCATGATAAGGAAACCAGGATCTGATGATGGATCTCAGAGATATCGAGGGTAACCTTCGAAAATCGTAGTGCCGACTAGTGCGTTTGTTAATTTAAAGCACTACTATTAAATCGAACTAATGAATTTACCACTGAAAGTTGTGAAATAAACAAAATTTTAACAAAAAAATTAAAACCGCCTTCAAAAAACAAAAAGTTAAAAAATAATATTGCAGCCGATGACTTTTTCGTTCGCATCATAAGAACGTTCATTTGTTTTATAGAAGTCGGTGTCAAGCCAAGCCAAAAAATGCAAGCCCTGTCGCGAATCGTACCGGCTTGACAGCGACTTCAATAAAACAAATTAATGTTCTTATGATGCGAACGAAAAAGTCATCGGCTGCAATATTATTTTTTAACTTTTTAGTTTTTTGAAGGCGGTTATAATTTTTTTGTTAAAATTTTGTTTATTTGAAGTATGACGACTATATTTAAGTATGATTAAATATACAGGGTGTAACGGACTTGAACACAAAATACATACAGGGTCTAACTTAGAATGCTGACGGTTTTTTAAATGGATGATTTGATTAAACTGAGCAACTTTCTCTATGAGACCAACATCGAAATCGCGAGAAAATATTATGCTGTCTCATATACATTTGGGTCGAATAGGAATTATCATGGTTTCAACACAGGTAATTTTTTTCAAAATATTAAATGAAATTATTGTTTCAATCTAATTATTTTGTTATAAATCAGTCGGGGTGTACGAGGTTTTGCGCTTATTCATTAACACGCTGTATACTCCCGCCTATGTCCGTTTTGGGAAAGGCAGAAACAATTAGTCGACAGCGTTTCTGGCACATCCTCAAAGTCACTCAATAAGTGTACCTACTCAAACTCTTCATTTCCATTAGTTTAATTGGTAAAATCTACAAACACTTTGGATTGAAGTAGCTGTACCTACTGATCTTCTGTAACATTATCCAGATGTTCGAATAATCTTAATCAATATAAGTGTAAGAGTAATATTTATAAACGGTGAAAAATATACAGGGTGTAAGTAAGTGACAGCCTAGCAAATACTGAAACGGTGAACTCAGACCATAAAACTGAACAACTTTCACTCTGGAGCCTACCTCAGGAAACGCGAAAAAAAAATCAGCTGTCCCATACAAAACTGCTGTACCTACCTGACTAAAATGTATGGGACATCTGATTTTTTTTCGCGTTTCCTAAGGTAGGCTCCATAGTGAAAGTTGTTCAGTTTTATGGTCTGAGTTCACCGTTTCAGTATTTGCTAGGCTGTCACTTACTTACACCCTGTATATTTTTCACCGTTTATAAATATTACTCTTACACTTATATTGATTAAGATTATTCGAACATCTGGATAATGTTACAGAAGATCAGTAGGAAGGTAGGTAGTAGTAAGTATATGTGATTAACTATTTATTTTAACTTTACTAGAAAATTTGTAGATTTTATTAAAATCTACCAGAATTATATTTAACAACAAATTGTCTAGTAAAGTCTGCTAAAATAAATAGTTGTCACGTATACAGGGTCCTTCCTAATATGCTGAAGATTTTTTAACACGATGACCAGACCATCAAACTGAACAACTTTCTCTATGGTCATTGATATGATATTATTTTGATCTTTCGGCCTTGGTCGAGAATGTTGGTCAGTTTGATGGTTTGATGATCTCTTTGCTTGCTTATCGAGTCGACTTCAACACAACAAAGTCGCTAAATAGTACCTTGCCAGAGTTGGCAACCGATACTGCACTGTCGCTAGCGGTCATGAGATCCTTCTGATGTGAGATGATCTCTTTAAAAAACCGTCAGCATATTATGTAAGGCCCTGTATTTAGAATATATCTTGAGTAAGAATATACAACGTGTTAATGAATTAGCGCAAAACCTCATACACCCCAACTGATTTATAACAAAATAATTAGATTGCAACAATAATTTCATTATTTTGATACTTAAAATGTAAAGTTATTCGCATTTTAAGTTTTGAGGCAAAAATGATTTGTTATCATTTCAGCAATGAAAGAAAGCGCTAACGTACTCATGGATACATTTTTATAATCTTGTTTTGGTAGTAAGTAGGGTGAGCGTGCCTGTGCGATGGGTTGACATCGGGTTCAGAAAATTTTAAATTTTGCAAAAAAAATATTTAATATTTTGAAAAAAAAATCCTATGTTGAAACCATGATAATTCGATTCTGCTCTCGATTCTAAACAAACTACTTTCTAGTTTTGCGTTAATTCATTAACACGTTGTATTCATGAACGTATGCTTCTTATTCTTAGTAAACAACATTGTTATTTCTGTGGTAATTTTTAGTACTAATATTTAGTCCAGTCAATTCTATTCTACTACCAATAAAAGTCTCCTTTATTTACTTAGTAATTTACAAAAGAAAGCTTTTATTACTGTTAGCGAAAACCTAAAACGTAAGAAAAGCTTTTATTATTTCTCTGAACGCAATCAAAGAAGTCTTTGTTTAAAGTAAACTTCGAATCCGATGAACTCACGCGCATAAAGTGAAGACAAATAAACAATTTAATCAGTCCCATTTACGGAGAGAGACACCCACTCTATGTCCTTATATAAGATAGAGTGGGACGACAATAAATGGTACTGGATATGTATAATTTACATTTTATTTGATGCAATTTAAAGGTCATGCCTAGGTTTTGTATCCCAAAAGGTAGTATAATTATGTACTTTTGTACTAGCATACCTTTTACATAAGCTTACGACCGTGTTCCCGCATGGGGTTGTCATAAGTTTTCCTACAACTACCAACTTTATGTTTAAGCATGATGTTTTCTTGTTTTTCTAGGCGATCGCTGGATTGGATGGCGCAACGGTCTTCGATAATAAATAAATGTCAAAATTTTTTTATGTGTTTGGTGCCCTTCTCCCACAAAGATACCCTTATTCCTTAGTCGCCTCAAAACAAAATCAATAACATTTTTTCATTTATTATTATCACAAAACGGACAAGTACTGCTCATTAAAATTCAGAAACCTTGCAGCTTTTGAACTACTTTCACCGAATTTAAAAAAAAAAGATATTTGAATTTTGCTAATATCGATCAAACCAGAACGGATCCAAAACCTTCACTTGAATGAACAGAACTGTAACTACAGTTTTCTCTATGCAGATCAGCGAACTAGAGTTCGCTGATGCAGATAAGTAAATAACAATATTATCGAGGAAAACAGTTGAGCGTTAATTTTCCCCCTGCCAATTAGAGCGTGGCAAAGAATAAATTTGCTTGTAGAAAGTTAAATTACTAGTTATCAGCTGGCAGAAACACGAACGCTGTATTTCTTCTATCGGTAAAGATTAATTATTTGATTTAGCATAAGCAAATCATACTTAATGACTACTGACGGCCCGGTTGGTGTAATGGTTACCACGCCGGACTGCCAAACCAGGGTCCTGGGTTCGAATCCCGGTTCGGTCATGGATGTTTATATGTTTGTGCCGTTGTTGTATGGTTTCCATAATAAACAGCCTATAAATAGTGCTTTCTTGGGATCATTACATTACAATGTATGTGCCTGTGAACTTTCTAGAAGGAGAAATATTCAGGACCGTAAAAAACACAAGCCATCCCAGTTAAAGAGAGCCACAGACATATTTCGTACTCTTTTATTAATATCTTTCGTGATAAAATGTATGTTATGTAGAATTTTTCCCTTTTATAACAATTTTGTTCTGCTACATTAACAATTATTTTTTATGGTACAACACATTTTTTTTTGTCATACTAATGTCCCATATTGAAAGTTAAAGTTGTATTATAGACGCATTGAAGTTTGCACCCTGTATATGTATACTGCTACCAAAATGGTCTTCTTACAAATTAAGGATGAGAGAAAACGAGTTGTACTCCATCCATATAACTTGAAAATCGGAGTAGTTTTGACCGGTTCCGAAACAATAGACTTTTTAAAGCTACAGGTACTCGGTTATTGGGCCTTAATTCCAACACCTATCCACAGCACCTATCCTTCCAATAATAGCAGAAAAGAAGAAAATAATATTAACATTTGAAAAGCGAACTGTTATACTTTTTTAAATGAATCCTAACGGCCATGTAACGGCCTTCGCCAAGGTCCGGCCAAGTCTACTGCGGTGTGACATAACAACATGATGTCACTACTTGTGAATTAGGTAAACGACACGCACAAATACCATTAAAACACGCACGTGTTTTAGAATACGCTGTTATAGAAATAAAAAAGTTGGGACAGATAAAAACCATATAAGTGAAGATGCAGTATTGTACAGGTGCATCATAAAATAAATTAACTACCAACTAGGTTGACACCTATTTGTAGTAAGTATGCATAGTTAAAGCTAAAATAAGTCATATATAAAAATATACAGAATGTATTCTTTAAAGTGGGGTGCTTCAGGCCATCCAATTGAACAACTTTTCCATTTTTGTGGTGGATTTTAGTTTAGTAAGTTTACGAAGCATGTTGCAGATATTTAACCGTTTATTTAAGGTTTTGACAAAACATGTTGCAGATTACTGGCCGTTATGTATATTTGATTGACGAAGTATGTACTGACTGCTTGTTTCTCGTAGACATTCACGAATTTTTTGTACATTTTTACTATGGGACTAAGTTTTAAGGAACCGTTTTCAATGCTATAGAAAAAAAATGATCGATTCCTAGTTAATTTCGACTAAGGCGACTGCTAATTATTAAATAAATAAAATAAAATAACGGTTTGGGCGTGAAAGATGATAAAGAAATAAAATGTCGATTAAATCTAAACTATCACTAAAAATATTGTGTGAAACCTGTTTTATAAAACGTTAAGGCGAACTGTATGCCTGACTGATGACTAACTGGTATCATAAATCATTTCTATTCCATTGTAAATACGACATCAATTGGTACGCAAAAAAATTACAATCGGCATAGGTCAAATGCATAAATCTTAAATTAACTTCAGGCATTATGAATCATTTGACCTTTGCCTTTAGAAAACAAGTGGGTCTTAAGAGTCCTTTTACCGTTCAGAATATTAAAGATTACTCAATAGTTTAATAATGTTAAAGTACTACTCCGACTTACTACAAAAGCCTAAAAGCTATTTTTATAGGTTCTAAACATTCCACTTTTAAGAATATCGAAATAAATGTAGAAGTGGCCGCTTTTTTCCCATCTTCAAGTTATGTTTATAACCTTACCAATAACACTGCTTGAATCATCTGTAACAGATGTCAAGGTCTATGATAATGTTTGTATAATATTATGGGTTGAACCTCATCTGGCAGCACGGAATTACATTTTTTCATGCTCCATCCTTTTCTGTCGCTCAGGAACGTCGCTTGCTAGAGCGGGAAAGATAGCGCAAATGCGACAGCACCGGCAATGCTGCGACCTTTCTCGCTCTAGCAAATGACGTTCCTGAAAAAATGCGATTCCGTGCTGCCAGATGAGAATCAACCCTAAAAGTACTGTATAGGTTTTTGTAGTCATTTGGAATAATACATTTTTAATGTAGGTTTTTTGATTGAGATATCTCAAATATTGTGATTGAACGTTAAAAGGACTCTTAAATTTAAAATACACACAGAAAACACTTACCAAAGTGACGATGTCTCCCGGATTAGCGGCCGCTATCCTCCTCAATCTCTCGTACAGCATATCCAGTAGCCTCTGATGTTTAGCGTTCAGGTCATCCAGGTCTCTCGCCACAGACTCCGAGCCGACGGGCATTCGTTCCAGGTCCACGGTGACCCCGCGTGCTCGGAGACGCTCAGCCATCTCGATGTCGGCCTGTCGCTTCAGTTGTTTCATGTCCAGCGATGGGTGGACTTCGTCGCACAACCATTCAGCATAGCGTTGACATCTCGATGAGTTTATCTATTTTGTTAGAGTCGAAGCAGGTTATTTCAGGTTAGTGGGAGAGCAGATTGTTTTTGTTGTTATTGGTTTTTGGAATGTTTTTGGATCAACGATATCTTTCTGTACTTATAAAACATTTTCCTGACTGACAGACAACGCACAGCCCAAACCGCTGAAGATAGAAACTTGAATATATGTATATTCTACAGAGAACGGACGTAGGGTGCACTAAATTTTTTCGAAAAGCAACCCCTAAAGAAGTAAGTACCACGGGAATTTGAAGTTTTTCGAAATATACGCGGACGAATTCGCGGGTAAAAGTTATCAGTAATCGGAATGACATTTAGAAAAATCAAATTTTGATAAATTACGATTTAAAATTGTTAAGAAAACCTAGTTAAAAATATTTTTAATTTTGTGGACAACGCTTTGGTGAGGGTCTGATCTATCCATTAGGATTTTTAGCGTGAATCACTATACTATGTATAAAACAAAGTCGCTCTCCGCTGTCTGTCTGTCCCTATGTATGCTTAGATCTTCAAAACTACGCAACGGATTTTGATGCGGTTTTTTTAAATAGATAAGAGTGATTCAAGAGGAAGGTTTATATCAGCATTGCACCCGTGCGAAGCCGGGGCGGATCAAAATGTATGAATAAGAGAACATTTTGTCCATTTTGATTTAAATAAGGGCTCATGAAGATATATTGGGATACTGTATAAGATATCGTTGATAGAAACAATCTGCTCTTGGTTATGATTTATTAATTTCTTTAAAAACCTTCCAACAATTCATACATACATTCCTAAGAAAACCTACTAAAAATCATTCGTCTTTCATACACTTCCATACTTCCACTTTGGTAGTTTTATTTTATTGTTGGCAACACAATTTTTGAAGGTCCAGCATCAAGGTGTCCCAGGATAATAGAATCATGCTGGAAGAATGCCCAGCCTGTACATATTACAGGTTTACTAAGCGTGCAACACTGCAGAAACATTGAATAACACCACAGTTTTCGTGCAAAAAGTGCTCTGAAGAAAAACATTTTTACAATTTTTTTTTTCATAAATGGTAGGATTTTTTTTATACATATAGCAACGCTTATACACCCAAAACAAGACATGCTAAGCTTTAAGATTCTAGTTTTGGAATGACAATGAAAACGTGATTATAATAAATAAGAATTATTCTTAGAAAACAGTACTTTCAAAGAAACTAATTTAGATTCGAAACAGATAGCAAGTCAATTTTATAATCAGTTGTTTTTTCTTTTGATTTAGTCACAACAAACAAAAACTCAGCAGTAATAAACAGCTTTTAAGAAACGAAATATTCTGTATTTTTGTTTCACATACAAACATCCCACAGACAAACAATTTAATATTGTTAAAAGTGAGTAAATCTACCGTTATTCTACAACAGGCGTTAAGAAATTAATTCAAGCATCAAACATGTTTTAATAAACGCATAAGCGTTAAAAGTTAACTTTTAAAACGTGCATTGGCGGTAAAGCGAGAAAATAGAAGTAGAAAAAAGAAGAATTGCAGCAGTAATCCTCTGCTATAAAAAACATGAAAGACAAAGAAAAAAGACCCAAAAACAAACGACAAAGCAACAAGGTAGAACAGGAAAGAACGCTGGACCGAACTTCACCTTTTATAACCATTCATAATCTCTCAAAATTGCGAAAATATTCCTAACAAATCTGTGCATTAGGTGGAATAAAGTCACTTTCCTTTGAAAAAAAAAAAGTTAATATTATCTGTGGTTAGAGCTGATTGGCTGTTAAATCTAACCACAGATAAAATCAAGAAGATTTAGGCGGGAACGATCGCTTTCTTGAAGGATGTGTCCCTTTTTAACTAGTTACTCTTTAAATTTGTCAGAAAGGGGTGCGTTCCCGATGATTTGAACTGGCAGAACACAAAATCTACGCGACGCTATAATCAACTATAACATTTAGAAACCTGTTCCACCACTTCTTGATATGTTCTTAATAGCTTATTTGACAGATCGTTTGACATATTTCATACTTATCATAACTTATTCAGAAGTGGTGAAACAGGTCCTTAATGTTGCAATTTAGTTCCAATAAAATTCCGCAACATGGCGTGTTGTTTTATTCCACAAAATGCCACAGATGATATGTCAAGTTAGTAAGATAGTTACCTTCGCCTCCCTAATGAATCTTCCACCGTCAACGTTAACCTTCTCGATCTTCGGTGTCCTCTCTACAACGCTCGTGAGTAGATTCTGTTGGCCACAATACATCCCAATAGTTAGGAGTTAGCATTTTGTGCTTATTACTTTATTTGCATGCCTTTACCCGACTACAGTAGAACCAAATTGAGGGTATTGACACACCTTGGACACTGTCAGCTGATAGCTGTCATTTCATAAAAATTGAAAAGAAGAGTTAAGCATGTGCGATACCATTGCGTGCGAGCGAGACAGGAATACGCATTTGCCTAAGAGGTAGCCACGAAGTAACCAGAGGGGGTGAGGTTAAAAGTCGGTGGGAGGCAGGGAGTGTCCGTACTGTATGTAGTACTAGATACTCTGTCTTATACTGTGCTATTGTAATGTTATAAACGCGAATATAAAACACTTGAACTGATTTGGACAAATTAGGTTTCTATGGCTGTATAAAAACATGACGTTATTTAAAATCCAAGACGGCGGACAATACTGTAGTCGGGTTTTTTATGGTTTTATTACAATTGTTACAATTGTTATTATTATGGAAAATAATAATAATTGCATGCATTATAAAATTGAAAATTGAATAATTTCAGTTAGCTAGTGGGATATAAACCCGAATAACTAAGGCATAGGTACTCTAAAGCCGAAATTATTGATTTGTTTTAATTACTTATTGGTTGATCTATTGCATATGTACACAAATAAGATGAAAAACATCCACATGTATCTGTTAGGTTTAAGGATGTGAAGAAAATGTAAAACAATTTTAGTGTAAATATGGAAAAAAAAATCAAATTAGCCACATCCACGTAAATCGGTTAGGTTTAAGAATTTAAAGAAAATATAATTAGATATATATATATTATATATATATATTTTTATAATTTAACTATTTTAGTGTAAATATGGAAATAAATCACAGTAGCCACTCTGAAATTATTCAATCTGCATTTTTAAATCTCTAAGACCTAAGTGATGTCGTATAATTGTTTTAATGTAATTTTATTTTCAAATGCTTTCGTGCATTGATTAATTAAACAAGTTATTTTTAAATGACAACTTATAAATCAAATTAATAACCATTTTACCAAATAACCACTTATTATGAAAAAGTAGTTTTTTCGTGCTCTTTTCTGCCAAACCACTGTTAATGAAACATGCTGGGTTCCTTTTCAGTATAATTCGATTCTTGTAAGTATTTGTGATATCATTCCTTACAGATCTCAGTGATTCCGCAATCACCCATTAATAATCCATTTCATATTATTTTATAAAGTATAAGTTATTTAGGTACATGCTTTACTTTACGTAAAATGTTCATAATGACAAACAACCTATAAAAATATGGACTCAAAAAACCTAAACGAGTCTTCGAATCAACAAAGAATCGCCACAGCTTACCATCCAGTTGAAACAGAGGTCGAATAAACGCTTTTTATAAAACAACAAGTCTACAAACTTGGCAGTCTCCTGAAAGTCTTACCCTGGTAGGTTCGAACTGTTCTTTAGGTCTGATTTCGATGGGCGGCTGGGCTTGGAGCTTGGAGAACGAATCGTCTATCCATTCGGCTTCCTTCTCTAGGCCGGCGTTGTAGTTGCGAAGGAGTTGGTATGCCGCTTCGCAGCTTCGTAGTCTGTGGAAATATTTTAGTTGAATTATTTAAATCAGAAACATTTATTCGTCTTTACAGGTAAAATGTTAATTTTTTTAGTAAACATGTCATAAGGTTTTTGGACTCTGAAGTGGGATGACCCACCAAATACAACCCTGGACCTTGCCTCCTCGACATTAGCCACATCAGCATTTTTTTTATTCATACCGTAAGGCTCAACTAACACCGCCGCGGAATGGAATGGAAGCGATCGGAGAGTATATGTCATAACTCATAATGGACTTTATGTCAACTGGGTAACGCACAAACTTAGAAACGAGCTAAAGAATAGGTCGCCCGTCTTACACGGAATTCGCGCGCATTCTCGGGAATTCCCGCAGCTACTATTCCCGTGTGCACTTTACACAGTCGACATTGGCCTCGATTCGGACTGTGCCACGACTTAACTTAACTAAATGTATTCCTGTCACTTTCTAAAATAAGATTAAGAAAAGAGACAGAAAACCAACAGCTGACTTTAGTGCTGTCAAAGTGACGTTACACGCCCAAAAACGCTTTAAATAAGATGGCGTACATTATGATGGCATCTTATTATGGGCGTGTGACGTCACTTTCACAACACTAAAGTCAGTAGTGCCTATTTTTTATATTTTTTTTAAATTGTACTATTTCTCACAGTTCTTTGCTAATCTGATCCAATGCGAACCCGTCACCCTCACAATGTAATCGGACCAACGTGCTGGTGGTCTGCCTCCTGACCTCCGTCCCTCTCTTGGACACCACTCTGATACTGCCTTGGTTTACCAGCCGTCAATGACATCAAATTAAGCTATTAAAATGACTTACCTTTCAGCCAACTGACTGCAGACATTGTTCCACCTATTGTTCAGCTGGTTGACTTCCTTGTCCAGCCGCTCCAGGTCGATGTGTTTGCCGGCCCTGGGCAGCGAGGAGTGCGGAAGGGAGGCTCGTGAACTCTCCACCAGGCGCCTGCAGTTCTCCGAGTCGTCGTTCATCTGGTCTATTTGGATCTGTTGTTTTGATACCGCTACTTGCATGCGGAGGAGGTCTTCGTGCATCTGCGGGGAATTATTTAGTTGTTTATTTTAAATATAGGGAGTTTTCCATAGGCTCGGATACGCCTTTTTCCAGTCCTAAGTCAGTATATCCACTTTGGAAGGTCCATTTTCACATAATCTAGCAAAAACTGCTAGAATTTAAATTCTTTTGAATCCGCTTATTTACTAGATAACGAAGTTCTAAAAATTTTGCAAGATCAGCCTATAAAGTAATAGACCATCCGAAAGTAACTTACGTCTTTAAGCAGCTCAACATCGTTGGGCAGGTCGTGGAACTGCGCGAGCTTGATCTCGAACTCTGATATCGTCTGGTGATTCTCCTCCATGCTGTTTACTACTATCTCCACGAACTTCAGTCTGTGAAAGAATAACATTATTTTTATCATCATCGGAATTAACATAAACAGCCACAAGAGGCCTTCTGGACACGAGCGCCTCTCATTAAGAGTAATTCTAGCTGCTATAATCATCATGCTTGGCACAGGTGGTTGAAGGTATCTGCGTGGTGAGATGCGGGGACAGAGAAGCCCACTCCGCTCTGCCATTCCGTCGTCGACTTTCGCGGCGGCTACTCGGTTTATTTGCATCATCGCAGCTGATGGATATCCACTGCTGAACATAGGCCTCACCCAAAGATCGCCACAACAACCGGTCCTGCGCTGCCCTTATCCAACGGAATCCCACCGCCTTCACCAGAACGTCAGTCCACCTAGTGAGGGGCCTATACTTTCCCTTCGAGAGCTCTTCGGCCTCATCAGCCATCGGTTCTGCGAGCAATGTGCCCCGCCCATTGCCACTTCAGTTTAGCAATTTTTTGGGGTACTCCAGTTCATCTGCGGATCCCCTCATTTCTGATTCGGTCTCGCAGAGAAACTCCGAGCATAGCCCTTCCATCGTCACGTCATATGCACATGTGATAAAATATTACACGAATACTTTGGGGGTTCATAGTACTCGTCGACACGCACCAAAAAGTATAATATAGGCTTAAACATGTTTAAATATGATGATGCTATCACTGTCATTAGTATGAGCAGTCTGAACAGTATTGTTGGTGCAAGCCAAGCTTAGTATCGGTACAGAATTTTAGAACTAAGCTTAATCCTTATCTTAAGTGCACATTCTATCGTCATAAGAAACATAACTAAAAATAACTTCGAAAGTAGAAATTAATGACAAAACACATAAAGATAACACGTACCTTTCTACAAAGATCTGACTCTTGGACTGCATGTCGTTCCATTTGCCCATCACCTTGTCCAAGTTCTTCTTCATGGCCGGAGTTTTGAGAGCAATACCTGTGAAGGAAACACAATTTAGTATTAACCGTTTTACACCGAAGGTGTGCGAAGCGCAAAAAAAAAAATGCTCGCATACATTTCCCTTCAAGCATCTCTCAAAATATATCCACAGAAATTTCCAGACCTTCACACTGATGCGACAAGACAGAGCAGTGTGAAGGTTATCGTCAAATAAATCAGGACACCTTTTCCCACGCAAATTTTCCTTAATATAGAAAAAAGCCTTAATATAGAATCATTCTTAGTATCATCATCACCAGCCTATCATCGTCCACTGCTGAACATAGGCCTCTCCCAAGGCGCGCCACAAAACTCTCTACTTGGCCTTCCTCATCCAGTCGCTCCCTGCCCCTTTCTTCTTCCTTCCATCAAACTTATCAACTTTCTCTATGAGATTAACATCAAAATAGCGAACAAAAAAAACTGATGTTGCAAAAAAAGTATTTGGGTCAAGTACCTAATGCACCTATTAAGTTTTGTATTGAACAGTAGTTTTTTTTCGTGGTTTCAATGTTAGTCCCTTAGAGAAAGTTGTTTAGTTTGATGGTCTTATCATCCCCTTAAAGTTCCGTGGGTATATTAGAAAAGACCCTGTATAGCTCATTGGCTGGTTTCCTTTTAGGCGCTTTGATTGTAATTCTCGTACAAGTGTGAAGATGGGGTTGACCCCATCTTCACACTTTTGTCCTTCAAATCCGTTCTTAGCAACCGCCTAGAAGCCATGAGAAGCATACGTGCCAAAGTTCATAGGATTTATTGTTCTTGAGTCACCAATCTTCAAATCGTCCCGTGTAAGAAACAGCCCATAATTTAAATTCCTTCTTTCGATAAAACGACAAATATCGATTTTATTTCGTGAGCAAATAAAATGTCGTAAGGAAAACCTCGTACAGTAACACTAATTTCAAACAGCCCTCGCCCCATGGCAACAAAAGCTAGTTTTCCACACCATTTTTCCGATCCCGCGCCAGTCTCATTTACTTTTCTGTGGCTATTTGCTACTGATCAAACGAATCAGCCAATCACAGCCACCGAGTGCAAGGCGTAATCTTACCCTAAATGCAAGCTGAATAAGTGCACTTAAATTGTATGTATTTAAACACCAATATACCACTTTTGCATTTTAAAGACTCACCGTTGTGGGGACTAACTACTGCTTTGCCACCTTTATTGTGAAAAATAAAAATAATAGACAATACAACACATATCGATTCATTAGAAATAATTTAAGTAAGTATTTAAGTATAAAGTTATAAATAAAATAAAATAAAAATTGTAAAACTTATTTTAAAAAAATGTACTAGAGATACTATAATCGGTCCGACAATGGTAGGTATAGAACATCCTAATTATTATACGACACAAGCTTGTTGACCTTAACTCAACAATAATTTTTGTTAATATCACAATAAATAAATATAAATAGGTAGGGAAAACTTATAGTTACCAATGTAAAGAAGAAGAAGTTAATAAGGTAAATTGATGATGATGTAGAAGTGTAAAAGTTAGAAACACCCCAATAACAAACCGTGCAAACGGTTTTGAAGGGCATTGTCTTTAATTTTAGTTTTTATAAAAAAGTTAATACATAAAAAAGGCTATAAATATAAACCAACCTCTAAAAGTAGCCTGGACTTCCTCCACATCTCCCGACAGGGTCAGAAGACTGGTTTCCCAGTCCTTATGCTGCAGCACCAGGTGCTCCAGGCTGTCGAGGTCCCTCGGGATGTGGCTCGCGATTCTCTCGTGCAGCTGCCTCTCCAGAATATCCAGGCGTTCCAGGAGGTTTGACGACTGCTCCGTGAAGATTCGGGCTGCATTCTTGGATTCCTCTGTTGAAGGTATACGTTGGATGAGTTTATGTAAAATCTTGAAGTATCTCATTTTTACTCGACTGCGCCAGAAGGGGGGTTATTAGGGTTTCTGTATCCCTTGTACTAATAAGCCGCAGCATGATGCGCGCGATAAAGGCTATGTCGTGCCTTTTATCACGTTCGTTCGCGAGCTAATAGAAAGAGAGCTAAGGCGCTATATCGCGCTGCTATGCTGTCGGTGCTATACACTGTACACTGTAACTTGTACGAACGTCGTTATAAGACTGTAATAAAGCTACCTTGTACCACATCCTGGGCACTTCAAACTAAAGACCAATCAGAAAAAAAATCTGCTTTGGGCGCGCTAAAATCGACTATAACCTTTAATGATAACTGTAAACTAAATTATAGTTCCAATGATTTTCCGCAACATTAAACTAACTCCGCTCGAAACAAGATGGTTAAAAATAAAAATTTGATTTTATAAATGGTACGAATTAAAATGTTACTAATACCGTTTTCGAGAGTTACGCGAGGTGCGCAAATACCAAAACGCGGTAAAAACCCGTTAAAATGTTTAATTCTAGATTAAAATGTTACTATTTATGCATAAATATGTCAATCGCGAGGAAAGATATGTTATAGCCGGTCGGCGCTTGGGTTTTAACCGACTTCAAAAAAGGAGGGGTTTCTCAATTCGACCGTATATATTTTTTAAACACAAGAGCTGCTTTTTAACTACCAATAGCAGTCGAGATTCAGTCAGAATATAGTTCAGATGAAGTCAGCACGACTGCAATGCGAATACATTGTGACTGTCAATGCCAATGCAGTTTAAATGCAGTTACGATGGAGTCGAATCTGACTGCAAACCGACTGCTTTTTAAGCCTAAATACTAGAGTCTTTAGAAGGTATTTAGGAATAATCTTTGTTTACAACAAGGTAACAAAACACATTATAACAAAACCTGACAGTCTCCAATCGATCCACGTCCTCTCGACAGATCTATACCTATAAATAAGTTTACACTTTTGTAACATTTAAACTGAATTTAAACGGTCCGTATAAAAAAGTTAACAAAAACCAACGAGACGTAAAGAACACGGCGTAACTGAAAAATTGAGACTAGATCGTCGATGACGTTTTTAACAAAGAATAGAACAAAATGAATCACAGAAACTGAGCTTAGTAATGCTCTTAAACAGTGCCTATTCACATAGATTCATCATAATACAATTTTAGACTAGATTCGAAATCATTAATTCATTATCATCATCAGCTTTTGTCCCCCTATTGCAGGGTATAGCACAGAATAGATATCCTACAAGAAAAACAGCTTCAAATAAGCTCGTGGCGGCCAGTAAACCCCTACATGCGCAGCGATATTTCTACCAAACTGCCGCTCATTCTACACGTAAACGTTCACGTATTGCCGCCAAAGACTTATATTATTGCCGCACGCTACCGCTGCCGTGTACCGGTCGCCGCGAGCTTGTATGAAGCTGGTTTTCTGGTAGGATATCTATTCGGTGGTATGAGCCTCTTCCCCATTATGCCATTCTTTCCAGTCTTGTGCCAGTCGCATCCGAGTCAAGCCGCCTTCGCAACCTGACTGTCGGCCCACACCTCTTGCCTGATCTCGGCCACCACTCGGTCAAGGCTTTGCTCCATCTGCGGTCTGTTCTTCTAACCACGTGTGTAATTGGGACTTGATAATATGTATGGCAGTGTCCAAAATATTTACATATCATTAATTCATGGGAAAGCGACGTAATAGGCCTTAGAGCAACTAAATTAATGTGGGAATACGCATGTTACTTGATGAGTTGATAGGACAGCAGATGGAGTCACTTTTTAATCGAATGGAGACCGAGAATGAAAAGCCAGATAGGCAGAAGATAGTTTTAGAAGCCATATACGAGTTAATTTCACGTATGGGCGCACGCTGTTCATTTATCGAGTTGACCTTCTGCCAGTCTATTCTATGACCCCACCCACCTTTTACAGAAGTTAAATGTAAAATTACAGCACAGCGTGGAGAAGTCATATTCACTTGGTAAAGTAAACACTATAGTTGCATAATTAGAATCTATCCGAAAACGCAAGGTCAAACCAGATCAAATAAAGGTTATTTTCAATTGGTCTGACATCAGGACATTAAATTTAATTTTAATTGTCATTGCCAGGTGACTAACCTAAATTAGGTTTAATTTACTTTCATTTATTTTGATTGTTTTGTACAAAGGCAACACCAAAGTAATTCTTAGCTTAACAAACTAGAGGAAGCAAGACTAGGTATGGCATCGCATGCCGTCGTACCTATTATAAATTCCTATATACGTGTACTTAGGCATCATATTATGAAATGGGACAATGTTAATTGCCATATTCGCGAAACGCATTATGTGGAGTGGTGTCATTTTTTGAATACGAACCCTGACAGATGTTGTAATGGGCCAGGGATGGCGAGCCTTTTTATATCTACAGGGTGTTACAAAACACCCTAGTTATACTTAAGGCTTTGACTGCCAAATGACCGACAAACAATGGAAAATCTATTGTTATTGTGACCCGCCGGCGTTCAACGTGTTAATGGGTGCTACAGACCATCAAGCTGAACAACTTTCACTATGGAGCAAACTTCGAAATCGCGAAAAACAAATATCAGCTGTTTTAAACAAAACTTCAGTACCGATACCAACTCGACTCAAATGTATGGGACAGCCGATTTCGATGTTGGCTCCATAGTGAAAGTTGTTCAGTTTGATGGTCTGAACTGAAGCACCCCTTTAAGTATTACTAGGTTGTTTTACAATTTACAATTCGGAATGGTACACATACGCATTAGAATTTCTTCTTCAGCGTATGCAGGTTTCCTCACGATGTTTACCTTCACCGTTGGAGAGCAGTCGGTATTACATAAGTTAGAAAACCTCATTGGTACATGGCATGTCGTCCGTGCGGATTCGAACCCGCACCTTCATGAGTGTCCATACCTCTCCGCAACGCACCACCGACGCCCCACAAAATATCAATTGATACCAAATTCCTCCGCAGCAAGGACGTTGCCGTATCACCTACAATTGATGTGACATCACCTATAATTGAATATGTGGGTGGACATAACACCGCTATGCTGACGATGACGTCTACAATACCAAACGAATTGACTTGTATCTCGTTCTTAAATGTCAGATTTATTATCCTCTAGCTTTTAACCGCGACATCGTCTGCTTTGACTTTACAAAGTATCCTAATGAAAAGATCGATCGATCGATCTCTCGTCTAATCTCGATCTAATCTTTTTATCTCGCAATCTCAACTAATCGGGATTTATCGAATAAGAAGTTTGGCAGAAGGCCATATAATTTGAGACCCAGACATAGAGGTTCCATACATGAATGAAACTTAGTAATACGTGTATAGTGAAAAAAAAAACTAACATAAATGTAAATTGGTTGTAATCTGTAGAAGTACCTCTGTCTCCTTATGATACCTTTTGTATCAAGTGTGTGAAACTCATAATCTTTCTTATTCCACTCAATCTTCTACGCATTCATTGTGTTTATTTTAATGGAAATTCATGATAACCGTACCATATTATGATAATAGAAGAAAACTAAATCACACACACTATCAGTTCAACAAAGCCAAATACGTTCCGTAACAACCAAACAATACATCAGTGATAATATTAGATGAAAATAGCTGTCGTGGTTGCGTTTTACTACTGCTTTTTGGATGATTTGTCTATTTTATTAGTAATTTCTACTTTTGAATCCGGACTTCTGGAGATGTGGAAGTTTTTTTAAAAATGCGTTAATTTTTTCTGTTTCTAATAATTAAGACCGCCGTCCTGAATGGCTTTTAGTTTTCGTAAAAAATGGCTGGGTCCAAATCTGCCAGTCTTCTTTAAACGAACTTTACAGTAACTAATAAAACGTTTAAAAATATTTACCGCCTTTTCCAAATGAGAAAATCCGTTTAATCTTCTTCATGTTGAACAAAAACACTCTTAATGCACTGAAGATATAGTTTATTCTTCACTTCCCAGTCCAGTCACTTTTTATACACAACTTTATTTTTATTATAAAGTCGTATCATTTCACTGTTTATTGATATATAAAAGATGAAATATGGTCGTTTCGTTTGAACTAAAAATAGAGTTCATTTATTATTATAAACTCATTAAGATATTATTTATATGAAACTGTCTCTCTTTACGATATAATAAAATTAAATTAAATGAAGTGAAAGTTTACAATACAAGTACTAGAGCCAAAAAAAAAAGCCTAAACAGGTTTCAAACATCTTCATTCCCAAAAAAAACGTTAACTTTTCAGCTTGAAAGCACTGTGTGTATTTCACACACGGTTTTGTCTGTCAAGACTGTGAATTCTCTATGGTCAAGACTCTTATATCACCGTGACAAGTGCGAAAATTGTTTGCTTCACGCCCCACCATATTTCAAATGGAGTTTAGCTTAAAATCGCGCTCCCCGCGTAATTTCTCTATGGCTTAAAATAATTTCATTTTAAACGAATTTCATTAAAGAATTAAGGGATAAAACAAATGTTTTTAAATTATAAGTATACCTATTTACTTATTAAGTTTCTTAAATTCTTGATTAAAAGAGACAAATAAGCCAGTTCAAAAAAACATTTTATAAAGACACATGTTGCCCATAAACGCATGATTTGTTTTGATACACTTGACACGATCTTCTTATGGTTTTTAGGTTTCCCTGACCATTAATAACTTTTTGAATTTTTTGTCTGTCTGTTTGTTTGTTTGCGCATCACACGAATACTACTGGGCCAATTGTGATGAAACTTTTTGTATTTTAAAGATTATAATTAGACTTAAAATCTGGTATATCATTTATGTCGGTCGCTACGATGACGGGAACCCGTGCGGACGAAGTAAAAATCTAATAAAGTATTATTAGCTATTTAGCGACTGCTAGAAAGCTATAACACTAGCAAATTATTTGACAACACTTTTTTCACATTTTTAAAAGCAAATACAACCGTTTCGACAACTCGTAAGTATGGTATAGTACGCCCGACTAATTGGTACTGTAGTGCTCCCGTAGGACGTTGATACTTGGTCGTAGTACTCACTGAGATCTGGAGATTTGTAGCCGGACTGTGAGAATTGATACTTGACGAATGACTCGCGATTGGACTGTAAAAGACAGGCAGCTGGCAGAGCAAAATAAATGCCGAAGCATGATGGAGAGTTAAGGCTATATCACGCTTTTTATTTCGTTGGTTCGCGCGCAAATAGAAAGAAAGTGAAGGCGCGATAGCGCTATGTCACGCTGGTATACTACGGTCACTGGTAGTCTTGAGACAGGCATAGTCTAGTCTTTGGTCTAGCGGAGGATTAGCTGTACCGTGTTCTAAATTTGTTCTTTAAAAACTGTACCTTGCCGCCAAAACATTTTTCATTTGGTACCAAAAATTATGTTGATTTTGTTTAGAGTTATTCTTCTATAGTTATTCTTATTCGTAGACTTGAATACAATCAGGAGTTCATGTACGATTTTCAGTTTGTTTATTCATTTTACAATTAAACTGCCTAGGTAAGTATTTTGGTGATTAATAAAATTAATTTCAAATTACTTGCTCGTTTGCTGGTGTTGCCCTACAAGAAGGCACATCTGACCGTCAAATTAGGCCAGCTTGACAGCAACTGGTCTACCTTAAGGCAACTGACTCCAATTAAATGTATCAATACAAAAACTAAAATAAGAACAAAGTGAAATAATTCCCAAAGTATCAAAAAACTCAAGTCGCACTACACCAGCCCAAGGTGCAAGGGTACACCCACACGACAATTACGCTATCAGTCAGAGTGACAGTCCATAATGCCTCTTGACTGTACTTACTGGAAGTAAACAACTCATTTTAACCTATTTAAGAAAGCTTATGTCACTGAATGATTCTAAAATCAACTTGTCCTTTGATTGTCAGATATGCACGCGAGTGATTGTTAAGCTAATGAGTAATGACTTGTTCTAATGGAATGATGATGATGATGTCCTACCTCTACAGGGTGAAACTGATATCATTAGCATCCTTTTAAACTAAGAGTCTACCCATCAAACTGAACAACTAGTCTACACAGCAAAGCGATCGTAGCAAAAAAAAAATCTGCTGTTTCATACAGTTGAGTTGAGTCGACATTGCAGTTTAGTATGGAACAGCTGATTTTTTTCTTGCTTCGATTGTGCTCCCATAGTAAAAGTTGTTCAGTTTGATGGGTAGACTCTTAGTTTAAAAGGATGCTAATGATATCAATTTCACTCTGTATACTGGGTCTGAGGGTCCTTCTTAATATGCTGACACTTTTTTAATGGTAGTTAGACCATCAAACTGAACAACTTTCTCTATGGGACCAAAGGTGAAACCGCGAAAAAAAATCAGCTTTTCCTTACAAAACTACAGTCCTACTCGACCCAAATGTATGGGACAACAGATTTTTTTCGCTGTTTCGAAATTGGTCCCATATAGAAAGTTGTTCAGATTGATCTGACAGTCTGATCATCCCCTTAAAAACCGCCAGCATATTAGGAAGGACCTTATACATGTAACAAAACACCCTAATAATACTTAAGGAGGTGCTTCAGACCATCAAACTGAACTACTTTTACTATGGAGCCAACATCGAAATCTCGAAAAAAAATCCGCTCTTTCATACAAAACTGTAGCACCGTCTCGACTCAAATGTATGGGACGGCAGATTTTTTTATTTTTTCTCGACGTTGGCTCCATAGTGAAAGTTGTTCAGATTGATGGTCTGAAACACCCCCTTAAGTATTACTAGGGTGTTTTGTTACACCCTGTATGTATGTCTGTCTGTTTTCACACACTAGTCAATGTCGCCTGGAGCCGGCAAAATCACTGAGCCATTTTTGTTAAAATTTTGTAAGTACTAAGAGTTTGAACATATACTGTGAGCAAAGTGAGAAATGGCTACTTAGTGATAAGACCGTCTTATTTTGTGCGTCTTGTATCTTTTCTCTATATTTGACTGCTTATATTTTGAAGTAAAATGAAGTATATATGAATGATTGATCTTGCAACTTTAACGTTCTCTGTTATTAAAGTAAATTAGTTTTATAGCCAAAGTTTATAATCATAAGTCATTTAATTTTAAATGCCGCCGCATGTGACCCAAAAACATGTCTTAAATTGGCCGAAGGCGAACAGAACGATTTTCCAATTTACTCAATTGAATTGTGCATCGTTACATTATAGGTTTTTTGAACGATTTACTTGTTAACGTTTTTCTTGAGATAATAAATTGCGTTTATTATGAGAACTGGGGAGGGGGGGGGGGGGGGTCGATCGCACTAAATAAATGTCGTCTGAATCGTCACTGAACTGCTACCGAATTAAAACTTTTTGAAAGTACGGTTTCGCGCTAATAATTTGAATTTTAACTCGATTACAACGAACATTTTACTATGACTGTATCCTAGACTAAAAATGTAAGTAAAAATGTTAACTCCAAGGTTCTATCCAGACCGAATATACGGGGTGTAACAAAACACCCTAGTAATACCCTAGCCAAAATCGAAATCGCGAAAAAAGAATCCGCTCTTTCATACAAAACTGCAGTACCGCATGCCGTCTCGACTGAAATGTATGGGACGGCAGATTTTTTTTATTTTTTCTCGACGTTGGCTCCATAGTGAAAGTTGTTCAGATTGATGGTCTGAAGCACCCTCTTAAGTATTACTAGGGTGTTTTGTTACACCATATATTATCGGTATATTGCCATACTATTTTGTTTTCATGCCTTTGTTTCAAGATAGTACTAGCAGGAGACGTACAGACACATCGATTTGATGAAGTTCTAAGTAGGGATGCAACGATTACGAAGCGGTGCATCGTTATGCACCGTAGTAAGAATCGTACGATTATTAAATCGAATTGAACACGTCAATCGGATTGCACTTGTGACAAATACCAAACCTGAATACTAGATTCCAGAGCCGAAAAACAACTTTAAAAATATCGGATCTCTCTATGCCATTTTAGCCAGTGATTTTAGCTCATTTTGAGCTAAATCTGACTTTTTTTGGTCAGATGTCGAATCTCAAATCTATTTTTTTTTTATTCTTTTGAGATCTATGATTTGATTTTCGGTTTGAAGATAGTTTTACAAACATTCTCGTTCTCGCGATATCTCATCCACATTTTAAAAGATTGATCTCCCACATAAATTGATTAACGAGATTATACAGAATCATGTCCCATATTTTTTTTTCAAAGCGAATTGGCTTCAACGGGTTCATAAATCAGAATCCTGACCAAGTGAACCTTTGACTTCGACCTCAAATTAGTAGAAAATGTTACAAAAGCTTGGAATTTTTAAAAGTTTTTTTTTATGATATAACTTTCATTGGAATGCAAAGAAACACTATGAGAACTCATTCTGAGGATAATCTCAACTATATTTTTTTAAATAATCGTAATGCATCGGTTATCGTAATAAATAACGATTAATATCGTAATCGTAATGGCCGAATCGTTGCATCCCTAGTTCTAAGGGTTCCTTGTTTGACAACGAAACCCCTAAAAGTAATATTACAAGACACTAACCCTCAGCTCTTGCCCTTCGCTCGAACTCGTCGAACAGTCGGTTGACGTCATCGATCTCCCGTCTCAGTCGACGCAGCTGGGGATCGGCGGGGTCTCCCTCGGCGAGCAGTTTCTCCGCATCTTCGTTGAGAGCCCGTCTGATTGCTTGCCTTTGTTCCGCTCCCATAGCTACGAACTGTTGGTGGAAATTACCATGTTAATAACTGTGGAAGTCACGCACGTCTACATGTCTACACGTCATGCATGGATCATTATCAACACAATCAACAGACTATATACGTCCCACTGCAGGGCACAGGTCTACCCTTAAGGGTGTATGGGTATCAGTCCACCACGCGTGCACAATGCGATTTGTTGGACTACACGTACGCATTAGAATTTCTTCTTAGAAGTATGCAGGTTTCTTTACAATGTTTTCCTTCACCGTTTGATTTACATAAATGCTTGCAAGGATATAATATACGACATAAGAATTAAAGTTAATAGAACATTATGATACAAGTGAGCTGTAAGTTGGTTGTTGTTACACTCGAAGCTGGATAGTAGCACGAGCCGCAGGCGAGGGCGTAATTGGAACCGAGAATGTAATGAATAATGAACCAATGCTCATGCGTTTCATACAACGTTTTTCAACACACTTGCGAGGAATAATTAATAAAATGTCATAAGTAGGTTTAGACAAATATTTGTGTAAAATTAGGCGGGTGTAAAAATGGCCTGCGTATTTCTTATTCCGCGCGCCGTGCATCTGTTGTTGAGTAAGTTATACCCGGGCAGGTATTACTGTTCTTATGTAAAGTAAAACTCACGCGTGTTTTATAATCTGTATTATGAACCTAAATGTAGTGCGCAATAAGAGTCAATTTACAAGCAAGTGCGTTAAACAATAATATTTGGGATTTGTACATTGGAACCTCGAAAGTTTATTTACTAAAAAATCTACTTACTTGAGGGAAGTCCCATCCCTTGACTACTTTGATAGTAGCGAATATCATGTTCTGTCTCATTCTCAACTGTTTCCTCTGCCATAGCTGTATCACCTTTAACAAACAATATAACATAAATAAAAATGCATAAAATTCTACGTATAATATACGACTTAACATATTGAAGATATAAGAAAGACTAAATAACTAATTAATCAAGTTGTTGGTGTAAGAATTAATATTTGTTTTTGGATAAGGAAATAATTTGTTTTAAATCAAGTGCATTTATAATCGAGTCATAACTATAGATCAACTACTCGTTAGTTCCACACGTTAACTACACTTCGCTTAAATCACTAATCTTGTTTCAAAAAGGGTTTTGAAAAGGATTAAGGTTTAGGTAAGACCATTTCTTTATTTTATTATCAGTTTCCTTTAAATTATTTGACAAAATGAGAATGATCACAAGTACAATGATAATTTGATTGGTACGTACACACGGCGACAGATCAACCTACCCATAGTTCGACCTTATGTCCATGAACATAGAGTTCAACTATGGGTAGGTTGATCTGTCGCCGTGTGTACATCTAAACTATTATAAAACTGTAACAGAAATGTGTCTGTACATTGAAGATATTTACAAAAAAAAAAATTACGACATGGTTTTTACCTGTCCCTGATTCCATATCACAAATTTTTGGATTTTTTGTCTGTGTGTTTGTTTGTTTGTATGTTTATTTGTTTGTTTGTTTGTTTGGGTGTTTGTTCGAGTATCACGCAAAAACTACTGAACCGATTTTGATGAAACTTTTTTTGTTTGATAGCTTATCATCTGACTTAAAATCTGGTATATAATTTATGCGGACGAAGTCGCGGGTAAAAGCTCGTAATTAATATAAAATAAACAATGATCGAAAATCAACATTGTTTTCGGATTCAAACAGAACGTGTCAAACGAACACACACTTAGTAAAACCACAGTAATATCTATGGTAAAACTCCGAGGAATTGGTAATTCATCTGAGTGGTAAAAGATTACCTAAGTTGTAGTTGTGTATAATTTATGTGCTCTATAGTTGTAGTAACAACGCAAGATGGCTCACAAAACCGACCAACCAACCAATTAACCATCACAAAATGGCGGCTCAAGATGGCGATTTTAAATTCAAAACTCCTTCTGTGGAGTTGATGGATCGACATAACATAGTTAAGTCAAGTTATAGTCTGTAGAATCCCACTGCAGGGTAAAGTCTTCTCGTAAATACGGGAACCATAACATAAAGCTCTTTATTTACGCACCAAAAACATAACAAAAACTGAATAATGTGAATACAGGGGTGACTTGCCATCGTGGTGTTCAGATTTGCTTGCCAATCAGCGTATGAATGAAGCTAGCTTATTGCCCAAGGTGTGCTGGACGTATCAAGGATTCAGTATGTCATTCGGGGAGGCTCTCAAAACCTCAAAATAGTTATATTAAAATAACGTACCCCATCATAAGCATTGTGAAGCCTCGAAGCCACGTCCAGAGCCTCCTGGCAAAGAGGAAGGAGTGCCACCTCCGTGCCTGCCGCCTAGGGAAACAGCTACCTGAGGAAGGTATTGAACAACGTACCCTATCGTAAGCGTTGCGGAGCCTCGAAGCAGCGTCCAGAGCCTCCTGGCAAGGAGGAGGGAGTGCCACCACAGCACCGGGGAGTGCCACCTCCGTGCCCGCGCCGCCGAGCCGCACGCGCCACCTGCTGCGTCCAGAGTTGTCTACTACTGTGATCGCTGATCCCTTCTCTACTGCCACCTGAGGAAGAAGTGTTTGTTATCAGAGGTGAGATATAATACACTCTTTTAATGGTTCGAAACATGAGAACAATGATTGAAGAGTGATTGAGAATCAACAGGGAAGGCGGTCCAAAGCTCTGTGGGGTCTGTGTAGATGGTGCGTGCCTTCGCTGCATTTTCATCACATTGCGGCGGAAACCCATTGGATGAGGGCAGCGCAGGACCGGTCGTTGTAGCGATGCTTGGGGGAGGCCTACGTCCAGAAGTGGACGTATATCGGCTGAGATGATGATGATTTGTAGTGTGAGTCCAGAGCAATAAAATTAAGACTATTTCCCTTGCGACTTGCGGCAGCACCTCTACAGTGGCAGCGCCTCTACGGTCAAAAGATGAAGCAGCTATCTTCCTCATGTTCAAACGTATAGACACCTATTTCATTTTTATTGCGATTCATCGAGTTTATCAATAAAAATTTAATTTTTTTAAATTATTTTGATCAGTACTTTCTAAATGCAAAAATGGTGGAGAGAAAATAATTCGAACACCATGGAGAAAAACTAGGTTCTACTTTATTAAAAAAAGAAAAGTCACCTGCCTTCTCTTTCTAACTCTATGCCGGAAACAGAAACGGCAACATCAAATGTCAAATTCTGACACTGTGAATGTTCTGAAGCTTCAGAATATATCTGACTACCCCCTTAGGGAATATAGTCGTGAGCATATATGCTTATGCTTATGCGTTATTTTATTAAAATCTCTGACTAAGAAAATTATCTCGAAAAGGTTTTCGATTCAGCCCTACAAACAAAAACTTTGCATACCTAATTCCGCCGCTTCGCTTCGCTGCTGGCCGCTTTAATATCGGTGTGAATTAAGCTTAATTCATCCGAGCTGATTCCGAAAGTGAGTGTTCCTACATGCCTTACGCTAGTTTAAAACAGCAGAACCACAAAACCCACTCACATTAGCATGTTTATAAGCGCAAACAGTCTCAGCTCTCAATGGCCTGGTGACCGGGGCCCTGCGCTGCTTCACAGGCCGAACCTCCTGGGCCTCCTCCACCAGCTTGGACACTCCGGTGCCGTGCGCGTTCAGCTCCTCGCGAAGGTCCTGCATCCCCTTGAGGAGACGCTCGCCTTGGTCCAGGGTGAACTCCGACTGGGAGAATGTTGTGTTTAATGCTTCTTCGCGTCTGGAAAAGGTGGAAATAAGTATCATTGCTGAACCGATATAGAGCGAAATTACGATAATTTTGAGTGTTTTATAAAATAATCAATGAATGCTTACAATTACCTATACACAAACTATTGACAGTATTGACACATGAATGCAGTGTACTCACACATAGCACGCGTTAGAGGACGAACTTGGGACGAACGAATAGGTGCGCACATACCCCGGCAGAGTGTGTGCACCTGTTCGTAAGTTAGTAGTTGTAGTAATGTTTCTGACAACCCGGAAAGGGATTACGGTCGTAAGTTTATATATATAGGGCCCTTCTTAATATGCTGACGGTTTTTTAGGGGATAGTCAGATCATCACACTGAACATCTTTCTAAACTGCAAACTAGTTGACCGAAATGGATGTGACAGCTGATTTTTTTCTCGCGATTTTGATGTTGATCTCATAGAGAAACTTGTTCAATTTGATGATCTGATCATCCCGTTAAAACCGCCAGCATATTAAGATAAGCTGTATGTGTGTGTATTAATGCATAACTTGAACTTACTTCTGAATCCATTTCTCGGCCTCCTTGACCTCCTCGAAGAAGTGGTGGTACTGCGTGGTGTGCTTCAGATGTGTTTCTAGACACAGCGTCAGTTGGAGCACCCACGCCCATTGCGACTGCATCACCTGTTGAAACATTATATTTGTTTAACATTTTTATTCTATTCTACTCTATTTTAGACTTCAATTATCCAAAAAAAAATATGTATTTATAGGTGTACAATAATGACACTTCCTGTATTAATCATAAGGTTTAGTCACGAGCGTAAGTGCCGCCAAGACGCTGCTTAAATCATCTTTTATAGATGGAAAGGCCAATGATGATGACAATCTTCAAACAAACCTGCAGGTGAGATTCTATGGTCTTGGTAGCGGGGTGGTGCTGGGCGATCAGGGCCTCGCCCCGGTCTATCACGTTGCTGAATTGCAGCTCTCGCTTCTCCAGCGATGACATCAGTTGCTGCAAGGGTAATTTGACGTTTAATACGGGTGCTATAAGGTCGCTTTTTATAGTTAAAAACGAATTAAGTTTTCAAAGAATAGATTGTCACATATACATATACAACGTGTTAATGAATTAACGCAAAACTAGAAAGTAGTTTGTTTAGAATCGAGAGCAGAATCGAATTATAATGGTTTCAACACAGGTAATTTTTATCAAAATATTAAATTATTCGTTTGCAAAATTTCAAATTTTCTGATCCCGATGTCAACCCACCGCACGGGCACACTCACCCTACTTACTGCCAAAACAAGATTATAAAAATGTATCCATGAGAACGTTAGCGCGTTCTTTCAGTGCTGAAATGATAACAAATCATTGTTGTCTCAAAACTTAAAATGCGAATAACTTTAAATTTTAACTATCAAAATAATGAAATTAATGTTTCAATCTAATTATTTTGTTATAAATCAGTTGGGGTGTATGAAGTTTTACGCTAATTCATTAACACGTTGTATAATGGTACCTATTGGATGAAAGCAAACATGGAATAGCTAGGAATCGTGCTAGAAAGTGTAAATTTTTTGATTTCAGTCCATTAAATTATTTTCACACATCTTGAAAGTACATTAGGGTTTTTTTTTTTAAATCTCTTATACTTATTAATTTTTTTTTGTAATTTATCTATGATAAAAAGAAAACATTTTAATTTGTTATAAATAAATATATTTAAAACACAAAGTGATGATTGTGATGTGAAAGTGCCAGACAACATTCAGTTAGTGTTCAGTGAGCGTTTTTCGATTCCTTATTTTACTTCTTGTATAAGTCAACAGATGGCATGTGCATCGCTCATTTTCTTTACTGAAAGGCAAAAGGATAAAGCCCATACAGCCATATCAGAAGACACAATTTTCATACTGTCGATGCAAATAATACTTAAATAATAAAATATTACATTAAAAGATAATTTTCCATCTTATTTACCATATTTTCTGGTAAAAAAGATGAAAAATTATCATATTCAATGCCTCTTTTTAGAATCTAAGGAAATAGTTTGATATTTATTCTGACAAACCGTGGCGCCATCTAGCAATCCATTAGAAAAATACAGAAAAACGCTCATTTTATTTAACACAATTCTAACATCAAGATAAAAGAAGCACATCCAAAAACAATTAGGCAACAAAACTGATTAAAAAAAACTTAATTTTTGTGTCAAAATAACTAACCTCAGTATCGTCTCCAAATGAATGCTTGCATACAAACAAACATAAGTTTAAATAAATGTTAAAACAACATCTTTATGATTAATGTACATAAGGTAGAAAATGCAATGATGGGAGTGTGAACAAATGAAAATGATAGCATTGGTGAATGAGTAACTGAATAAGTGTTGATTTTGCCACATAGATGGCGCTTTTAACATAAATTGCCCGCTACACACATACATAGACTGTGCGCAATACACGAGTATTCCGAAATGTAGGGGAAGGTATTTACAATGTTATTATATGTAAACTTGGTGTATATGTCTGTACAATGAAATTATTTGCAAACAACATGTTTGATAAAGTATAACTAATTGAATGTATCAAGGTAGATTTTGGAATATTTGTCTCCCTGTTTGTACTCTTCACTAACCGATCAGGATGGAGCTTTCACAAAACCATAAAGGGTTTAGATTCGATTGTTTCTGACCACCCGGAAATGATTACGGTCGTGAGTTTATGTATGTATTTGTGTGTTATTATTTTGATTTATTTCATCGCAAGAATAGGGCCACATAATCAAATGTTATGAGTAAGTATTTAAACATTACAAGAACATTTTATATTTCAGAGGTCAAAACTTTACTGATACTTAACCTATTGGAACGGCTCGTTTCATCTCACTTCGTTTTCTCTAACACGTTAAAAGTGAAAGAGAGCTAAAACGCGACTAGCTTATCTGATACAGCATGTTTTCTTACACAAGCGAAGACTTAAATAAGCGTGCTAGCCAATTCATTGCACTTTCCCACCTCGCTCTGTACATCCACACAAGTTACACCTCTATTCCTTACTAAAAACAGCCTTTGAACTAACCTCGTAGTAGTGTTGTACGGCTGGCAGGTTGATGTGGGGGTCGGCCCAGTCTCTCGATAGTTCCACTTGTTCTTTCTCGTTCAACCAGTTTAGCTCTGCCGTCGCTGATTGGAGGAAGTCTTGTAATGCATCTAAGTCTGAAATGCTGTGGAAAGGAAGAATTTGTTATTCAAATATTTGAATTTAAGAACTACTTATTGATGTTCGAATTAGGTAGTATAATAATGTCTATGGTTCGAACCACTTCAAACTTCGAACCATTTTAGTTTTGTAGTTATTCGCATAAAATTCCGAAAGAGTTCATAGAAATTTTTTACACTTTAAATGACACTTGTGCAACATAATACGGCATTAAATGTTCATAAACCCAAAAAGTCGAAACCAAAATTACTCGACTTTCCCTCCAAAATTCAACAGCATGATAGACAACACATTGTATAGGTACTGATAGGCACAGGTATCGATCGAGTCTACCTAGACTAGTTTATATATGCAATATTTTATGATGAATAAAATTGATTAAAAAATAATCCCCCGCTTTGATAATTCCCCCCCCCCCCCCCTCCATGAATTTCCCCAAATTTTCCCCCAAAAACAAATTTTTTCACCAAAATCGCGAAAAATAACCCCACCCCAATCTGGCAACACTTTCCTGCCCTCACAAGAACCATTCTGTTTGACATCTACAAAGCAAGTTACCGTTTAGTGCTGGTAGAGAGTAGCTCAGCGTAAAGTTTCTGCAGCTGGCTCAGATGCTGGTTGTACAGGTTCAGTTCCTCGCCGGTGAAGTTAGAGCGGTTGTGTACGCATTGCTCCACCTGTACAGAGTTTATATTGGATTAATTTCAGTTATACCTAAGACATAACAGTAATAGGAAATGTAGAAATACGTCTAGCTAGAACCTTTGGAAATATAGTATCATCAATCAATCAATCAAATATACTTTATCATCATTCTACTATGCAAATACTTTACCAAAAAGCAACATTAATATTATGTTACTTTTCAATCCTTGTTATAATTTTTTCATTGTTATTTGAATCTCGGAAATTCGAAAGTTGGAGATTGGGGGTTGCGAATTTTATAGGTATCTGCATCTCGAAAAATGTTATATGTATTACCTTACGTATTTTTGGTCATAAAATTAAGTCTATAAATTGTCAGGAACAAATACAATTTTATAGCGGACGTAAATGAATTTTGATTATTGATTTAGCCTAAAATATTAGTCTTTTAAAACATTTGTCCGGAAATCGGTATTTACCTAAATACACTTCCGCTAAAATATATTTCTATGATAACATCAAAGAAACCTATCACACAATATATTATTGAGCGTACGCGATGTCGCAACTGGACCTGCCGCGACATCGTAACTGAATCGGCGCGAGATTTACTGAGCGTTATCGCTAGGACATCGCTGCGATTTTGTCGCGACATCACAGAAACGTACCTTAGAATGGAACTGGTCAATCTGTTTGTGTTCTCTCTGATGTTTGTCTAGTTCATGTTGCACCGATGGCAGGTCTGACCCGTATTCGGATTCATGCAGCTTTTTCTGTGGAAACAAAAAAGAAATGATATAAATCTAACTGAAATTATATCGTTTGGTATCTCTACATGAACAACTTTTTCATAGTTATTGTCTTTAAATTTGATTAAGGACATAATGTCATGTTGCAAGCAGGCGCGTTGAAAACAAAATGTATGGTGCTCTGAGCAACAAATCAACAAGCGTTTACACACATTAAGCTTGCCTTGTGGTTATTAATGTCTCTTTTGCGGGTCTGCTGGAAGAAACCTCTTCAGAGATAAGCTCACCCTTTGTACATGTTTTCTCAACTGTTTTACACAATTGTTAAAGTGTTAAAATAAATTAAATAAAACTTTCTGGGTTTAAAAGCTTACATTTCAATTTAAACACTTATCTCTCTACGATGACGGATGCGGACACCATACAATAAATATTACGTACCAATCTCTCCTTGCACCACCTCGTAGCTTCGTGCAGCTGCTGGAACTTGGGGTCGGCGTCGTGGACCCTGGTCTCGAGCACCGTGCGCGTCTCCCTGCGCACGGTGGTCTGCTGCACCGGCATGCGCACGGAGGAGAGGCGCGGCAGCAGGCGGCCGGTGAACGCTTGTCGCGCGTTCAGCCACCTGTCGTGCACTTGTTGCACTCTGGAAAGTTGAGGGTGTCAATTATTCTCTACAACGCCTACTCCTGATTGGAACTTTGGAACGCATTTCAATGTTACTAATTCGTGAAATATACGAGACATAAAAAGGAGGACTAAGAAGATTGGGTGTCAAACAATTAGATAAAGTCAGCTATGACTGCAAGATGCCTTCTCGAGTAACGAAACCAGAATTCGTCTGGCGCATCCTGGGAAGTCAGCCTCTACAGGGTGTAACAAAACACGCTAATAATATTTACTGGTTTGGACCATCAAACTGAACAATTTTTAAAACTGGAGTAAAGTACCTTACCGAATCGACTCAAATGTATGTGACAGCTTAGACGGATTAGAGCGATGATAGCCCATACGGCAGAGAGTAAGAGCCTCAATCATGACGCATGTACCACTAACTTCTTCGGAATTTATGTACGGTTATATTTATCATTTACTAGCTCGGCGGTGAAGGAACACATCGTGAGGAAACCTGCATTCCCGAGAATGAAAAGAAAATACCATAAGTTCGGAAGTATGCGAAAAATATGGGTAAGCTTGGGGCGAACACAAAGGACCAGTGATGGTCTCAGTGTTACATAACGACTCAAGAGTCGTTATGTAACAAGAATGTCGTTGAAAGCAAGCTTTCAATAGCCCAACCACAAATCAATCAATGGGATCGCTAATATTATTATAAACTTTGTCTCCATAGTGAAAGTTCTGTTTTATGGTCTAATCCACCCCTTTAAATATTACTAGGCTATTTTGTTACACCCTGTAGTTTTACTCCTCGTGTGTTGACATTTCAGACACAATAAAGTTGTTAATGTCTTTGCTCGGATCCGTGACAAAAAGTTTAAGAATAAGTGAACTAAAAAACTAAAAAGTTAAAAAATAATATTGCAGCCGATGACTTTCCCGTTCGCATCATAAGAACATAAATTTGTTTTATTAAGTCGCTGTCAAGCCGGTACGATTCGCGACAGGGCTTGCTTTTTTGGCTTGGCTTGACACCGACTTCTATAAAACAAATTAATGTTCTTATGATGCGAACGGGAAAGTCATCGGCTGCAATATTATTTTTTAACTTTTTAGTTTTTTGAAGGCGGTTTAAATTTTTTTGTTAAAATTTTGTTTATTTCACAATTTTCAGTGGTAAATTCATTAGTTCGATTTAATAGTAGTGCTTTAAATTAACAAACGCACTAGTCGGCACTACGATTTTCGAAGGTTCCCCTCGATATCTCTGGGATCCATCATCAGATCCTGGTTTCCTTATCATGGGACCTCACTTGGGATGTCTCCTTTCCAACAAAAAAAGAATCATCGAAATCGGTTCATAAACGACGAAGTTATCCGCGAACACACATAAAAAAAAAATATATATATATACAGTCGAATTGAGAAACCTCCTCCTTTTTTTTGAAGTCGGTTATAAATGAAACTCACCGTCTATGCAGCTCGTTGGCCTGAGGATACCTGCCCTCCCGCAGCGCGTGCGAGTCCTGGAACATCTCCTGTATGGTCTGCTCCATACTCCTCAACTCCTGCTCAATCTGCTCGGCGGCCATCTTGGCTTCGGCCGGGTGTACGCCGCGCTCAACGCGACGGATCTCTGACTCTATGTGACGTTCTACACTGTCAAGACCGCTCTCCGTTTGTTTTATATCTCTGTGGATAAATTGGGTTCGGTTAAGAATGTGATCTGGGATCATGAAGTTAGAGACAGCACAATTTAAGCTTCAATTCTGGAATTTCTGGGAAGTTCACTACCTATCTATATCAATGTGGGACTGGAACATAGTGAAGTATGGATAAAACGGAATGTAGATCGAGTGAGAGAAGGATGGAAGATAAAGTACAGACGTGTTATAACAGTGATAAGCACTAAATATGAGAAGAGATCCCTCTCTCATCTGACCTGTCATTCGACAAGGTTCAAGAGTGAAGATGACGATGACATAGGAGGAAGCTAGCAGGGAGGGGGTTTTCAAGATGGACGGACGATTTTTTACGCTTAAGACGCAATCCCGCGTGACTGGAAAAAGGCCTTTTTCCTCATCATACGTGCTCCCCAGAATTATAAATTGTTTGAGATATCTAAGTCAGCTACATAGTGTTCCTATTAGCTCAATTGACTTTCCTCTACACTTAGCCATCCAAGCATGATGTTCCTCCAAACATCCACAGTAACAAGCAAAGGATGTTCCCTAAGCTATACTGTCAAGTCCATGCTAATAATCACCATCATCATCAGCTTCCATCGTCTCCACTGCTGGCATACCTTCATGGTAGCAAGCATGTCCAATGCTGATTGGTGGACTTCACTTACGCCGCAAAATTTCTTCTTCAGCGTATGCAGGTAGTAATGCATTACCTGTGTAACTTCTCAGCTAGCCGTTGCAGACGCTCCAGGCGCCTGATCTCGTCGGTGAGGTCCCTCTCGCGCTCCTGGTGCGCCATGAGGAGGCGGGACCATGACTGCTCGAGAGCTTCAGGTCGTAGGGTCGGCTCGATGTCACATTCACCCACCGATTCGAAGTATTTCTGAAACACCACGAAGGTAAAATTATAGTTTGATTATTAATTTAGTGTTGCTTTTCTCGAGCACCTCCTTGCTTCGAATGGTAAGTGAAATAGTTAAGCAGTTAGTTCCAGATAGAGTAATTTGATGACAGTATAGGTCAGAGTTTTACTGAGGTGGCTTGATCTACATAATAATATAAAGAAACACTCTTGACAGCAAGTTGATCACTCTTTCCTCCACCAATCCCAAAGGGCCCGCGTAGCAACACTCTCTGTAAGTTGCTAACCTTATAATGTGTTCCAGTAGTTAGTATGATAATACAATTATGAATCTTTATGGAGAACGAGGTTCATGGGTTCCACATATAAAAGTGTCATCTTTCCGCCAGACTAGGTGGGAGTCATGGTCATACGATTGTCAGTTGGAACTCTTATTATATTAAATCTCTGTGAAAACTTCGTTAGCGCGATTTAGGATTAAGCTTTGCCTATATCGCTGCTTGTAAATCGCAACCCTTCAAATCGTTACCTCTAGTTCCCTGTACTGGTGGAAGAGCTTCTGCTTCTCGCGCTGACGAAGAGGCACTTCCTCGTTGCGGAACCTCGTGCTCTCACTCAACAGCTTCTTCATCTCGATCAAAGTTGACGGGAAAGCACGGTCCTGCAATTAACATTACATCTTATTCGTTAGTGTGTAAGGTTGGAATTAGGTTGGAGCTTGTTTTTATGAGAGTAAAAAAAAAAAAAATAAAAAAAAAAATCCTCATTATCATGACTGAATGTAAAATTTTTATATTAATATTTTCACGCCTAAAATGGCAGAATATGCTGGATTTTTAAGAATATTATAACTATGTTTGTACCGTATTCTGGAAAATAAAGTATTCTATTCTATTCTATTCTATTCTACAGAGAACTTTCCTTGCACCCTGATGGAATTTCGATTATTTGAAAAAGTACAACATTTGATTCATAAATTCAAGAATTCCGAGTGAAAACTTTTATATTTCACAAATTAATTTAAAACAAAAGCAGGATAACATTTAGAAACTGGATCGGAAAATTAGAAGTAAGATTTCAAATAAAAAAAATGTAAAGGTACTTGGAATCCTGTTCCTGAACTCTTAAACTTGAGCCCGAAATTCAGATTGGTCCATATCAAGATATTAGATGTTGATCCAAAACTCGGAATATTGGTCCAGAAACTATGATCCAAAACTTGGTAAAGCCTTGGTAAGGTAGTAACTAGTAAATAATCTGTGCCATAAGTACCTACCGTTCGAGACATACATTTCAACCTTTAATGTGATTCGGTATGTTGATCCAAAACTCGTAAACTTGATCCATAATCCCTCAAAAAAGTTCCTAAACCTAGTCTTTCACCCACCTGCATAAGCGCGCATTTTTCGTGCAGCCAGGCGCGGTGTTGCGCCGCCTGCTCGGTGTAGGCGGCCCCGCGGCGCTGGGACTCCGCGTCTCAACGTACGCAACGGAACGTCTCATAGAGCGACGAGATGAGGGACTTTTCGTCCAGCTCCCTAAGTCACCTCATACATTACCCACAGCAAGATTGGGGTGGTCCATTCTAAGTCCACATGGCAAAATCTCGGAATCGTGAGCCAAAACTCGGAATATTGATCCAGAAACCATGATCCAAAACTTGCCAAACAAGATCCAAATCTTAGAAGGTTGGTTCTGAGTGCCTAAAAAACGTTCCTAAACCTAGTCTTTAAGCCCACCTGCATAAGCGCGCATTTCTCGTGCAGCCAAGCGCGGTGCTGCGCCGCCTGCTCGGTGTAGGCAGCCGCGCGGCGCTGGGACTCCGCGTCGAACAGCGGGTGGACCGGCGGGGGCTCCGGGAACGTCTCGTAGAGCGACGAGATGTACGTGATGAGGGACTTCTCGTCCGGCTCGTGGGTGTCCACATCTGTGGGGAGAAAAGTGGATCAGATTTTGATGGCAAAACTAAAAACACATACAGTATGTAACCTTATTTCTATTCTATGCTGTTTTGTACAAGACTATAGTAACAGACATAGGTCCACCATTCGCACCACTGTAACTTCTGTAAACCAGGATCAACAACGTCGACCCACTCATAATCACAGTACTAGCTAATGAAGTCCAGCTTGCCTGGAGGTCCTACTCATACCCCTTCTTTAATCTGTCTTGAGCACGCAATGAATTTAATCAACGAAGATAGGACCAGTAGATAAAATATTATATCCGTGGAAAAATCAACTGTTCCTTACATTTTGAGACGAATAGGTCTCAAAATGTAAGGAACAGTACAGTACTGTATTATTGTATGCAACAGAAGATTTAGATGTTGGCTCCATAGTGAAAGTTATTCAGTTTGAAGAGTAAAGGATGACTCACGCTACACCGTGCCGGGTCCGAGCCGAGTCCGAGCCGAGCGTCAGTCGTAGGCAACCGACCCGGCCCGGCCTGGCCCCGGTTCGGTTGCCGCTCGGTATAGCGTGAGTGTGTCCATACAAAATATATGTAGGTAATATTAGTTGACTGTGCTATGGCCGACGCTCGACTCGGACTCGGGTCGGACATCATCCTTTAATGGTTAGTTTCTGCACTGAATAATTTATCATGTCAAGAGGCTGATGATGATGAACATGAAAGTTAACAAGACGTAGCTTCAACGGCACCAAAATAACTTCTCACAAGCACAAAATTCTCCCAGACAATTAGGAAAACGCTTTATAATAACAGCTTTTATATGCAGTCGAATTAAAACGCTAAAGTTAGTCATCAGTCATCACGACTCACATTATAGCAATGCGTCGCTTATCGCAAAATCAGTTCGGTCGAGGTTATGATTATTTACGCTAGGACGTAGAGGTAACGGTTGATAATGTGGCTGGTTGGTTATATCTTGTCTTTCAAACATGATCGAATTCTCTTTCTGGATCCCACAGATCAACTACCCAACCCGCCGGGTAGTGCCATCTCCCAGCAACGCCCTAAATGTTTTGTCAAGATCCGTATTCCCTCTGGGTTCCCTTAGGCCGGTTGCTTATGTTCTTTCATTGGTACGGCTGACCTACCAGTTCAGTACGTCGTCACTGGTGTGTTCCGCCCATTTTCATCATTTTGAGCCCGAATCTACCCACTGCAGGGTATAAGCCTCCTCCCCATATTGCCATCCTTCTCGGTCCTGTGCCAGTCGCATCCAGGTCTTGTCGATACGTTTCCAGATGTCGTCAATCCACCTGGCTACCGGACGACTCACATCTCTTTTCCCTAATCTCGGCCACCACTCTGTCAAGGCTTTGCTCCACCTGCCATCATTTCGCCTAGCTACGTCCTGCCCACCGCCACTTTTAGCGAGCTATTCGGTCTCTGACGTCCTGAACCTTAATTCGACGTCTGATCTCGAAGTTTGTGACGTGGTCAAAAGGGGTGACGCCTAGCGTTTACATAGCAGGCAGTAATAAGCAATATGTGCTCTCCAATACTGTATTATTTTGTCATTTCGAAAAACATTTAAAAATTAATCATTCAAGAAAGGGATATAGCTATGCTGCTCTTGGTTTTACCCATCCCATTCTTTATTTCCACGAGTTATAAAACAGGCAAAGTGTTTTAAAGAGGTTATAAAGTTGCTTAAGCGCAGGTTCTATTCAGTGTGTTTACGATCCATTGTTTACGGTTCAGCACGCTTGCTGGGTTGCGAATACTGATTTAGACAGGTGTGACGTCATACGCCCGGTTGAAATTAACATTTGTTACGTGATAATTAAGTCTTTACTTAAAACAACTGGCTTTTGTCTTCAATTTGGTAGGTGTGGAAACGCTTTATTTTGGATCCCTTCCAGTCCAATCCCGAAACTATTCCAGGTTTAAAAGATTTGTGTTGTAGAGCTTTTGGCCGCATCTTCTCCACAGCGGGACACCTGCCGACGCTATACAGGGTGTAAGAAACACCCTAGTAATACTTAGGGGGTGCTTCAGACCACCAAACTGAACAACTTTCACTATGGAGCCAAAATCGAGAAAAAAATCAAAATAATCAGCTGTCACATACAAAACTGCAGTACCAACTCGACTAAAATGGAAATGGACAGCAGATTTTTTTCTCGATGTTGGCTCCATAGTGAAAGTTGTTCAGTTTAATGGTCTGAAGCACCTCCTTAAGTATTACTAAGGTGTTTTGTTACTCCCTGTATACGTGACATTAATATTATCTATATTTAGTAATAAAAATCATTTTTAATTATATTTTGTCAGTTTGATCCAGGGTCCGAATAGCCTTAATTAAAAAACAAGAAGTACAGACAACTCTGTGACTCGCAATGTATCTGGCACCTCGAAAGCATACAATCGTGAGTATTCGTGAGGTCTTGTATGTATGGTAACCATAACAATTAATTTCACTCATGTTATTTGCATACAATCATGAAGCATTTCCATAAGATAGCAAGAAGCCGTCATGCTAAATAAAGCGCTTTAATAATCGAGTCGTTTGCATCGATTCGAATCGATTGATTGTTGATAGTCGATGCGTGACCGATTTATATTCTGTAGGGGAAATGCTCGTTTAATATCTCTATCGGGCTAGCATGGCGGCATCATACAGCAAAGATGCGCTTTACCTCTCTTTCACTTGGCGAATAACAGAGCGAAAGATAAGGTGTAGGATAACATTTTCGCGCGCATCATGTCTGAATATCTCTGGAAGTGAAAGCACTATTTATTTGTTTGTTACCAGCAAATCATCATCATCATCCTGTATCCTCACTGCAGGGTATAAGCCTCCTCCCCATATTGCCATCCTTCTCGGCCCTGCACCAATCGCATCCAGGTGTTACCGACGATTTTCCCGAAGTCACCAACAAACCTGGCTGTTGAACGACACACTCCTCTTTTGCCTAATCTTACTAACCTACTCCAACTGCCGTAACTTTGAGCATAAATGCTGATAAATTTTAATAGAAGAAACACCCAATCTTTCGAATCTATGATATTTTAGTATGATACATATTTGTATGATTACGACTGTATCGTTTCGGGATATTCAGACGTTTTGCTCTATCAATTATGTTTGTTTATTTCTGCATAATCACGATCGTGATCATTATAATTATACTTTACTATTAATCTGTCAAGTAATAGACAAGTGTCCATAAAAGCGTCAAAATGGGCCCCCTTTAACCATCTGACATTATCGATTTCTCACGATGATGCCCATGCGCATCAACATAGCTCGCGCATATTAAACCCAGTGAATCAATCCACTTTAAACCTTATTAAGTACACATAAGAGTTATGTCAATTTTTGATATGGAAAGGTAAACCATTGATTTTATACTCATCGTAAAATTTTCTAGGGAAACGTTAGAAAAAACTGCGTTGTCAAATTAAAGTACTGTATTTAATTTGACAATGTGTAGTTTTTTTTGTAAGAAGGAATGTATGAGATCAGCATGTCAGGAAAGCATATCAGGGTCAACTTATTGGCCGTCGTCGAGTAGGTCACCCCAGAAATCGTTGGAGCGACATAATGGAGATAGACCTAAGTGAGTTTCAAGGCGAGAAGTTGCGCAGGATCGAAAAAAAGTGGCGCCCTCTCTTTTCATAGGTCAGCCCACATCCGGTCGCTGAGCCAGGGGAGTTAGTTTTTTCATTGACTAAACCCAAAAAATTTTGGGGAAAGAAAGGTAGAGATCGAGACAGAATTAATTAGCGTTGAAAGTTTACTGTCGTTTGCTCCACCGTCAAGGGCTAAGCCCGTGGGCTCAGCTCTTAAATTAAGACGATGGAGAAACATACCTTCGGGGTCAAGAAGCCTGGTGACTCCATACTCCTTCTCCACCACGTGGAACGCCGTCTCCAAACGCTCGCGAACTTGTCTTGACCTGCAAGTAACATTATAGATTTAATTATAATTGTGATGTCAATATTAGAAAGAATTATTACAGGTACTGATCCCAAGATGGTCATTTGGCCCATTGTTTTTCCCTCATTTACACAAGAAAAAAAAAAACAGCAGCAACACAACGAAACTAATAGTGACTTTCTCATATAAATATTACTAAGAAAGTAGAGACACTAAAAAAATCCGTCATGGAAAATCCGTGAATGGAAATTTACAGTTTCACGTAGACATACCTATAAGGCATCTAAATATTTTCACTGAAATTTTACAATGGCCATTTTACATAAACTTTTTCCCGTATAACTATTTGTGGGGCATCCGTGATCCTATATTACGGAGAATAAAAGGGTTATACAAATCCTAGGGTAATTTCCTTGCATTTAGTAGCTATTGACTGCCTCTTAATCGAAACAAAAGGCCATAGGATTAGCATACTACAAGAATATCTCCGTTCGCAAATTGTAGGGCTGCTCCATTAGGTCATTATAACAGTAAGTAACGAGCAATGTAATGCAGATTTCACTGACAAATCAGAAAAGGCTATCTTCACAGAAATAGGTAAACCAAATGGTTGTATGTATGCGCGCTTTGTATGCATGTACATAACGGCAACATCTCAGACGTCATGTTGATTAATATTTATTTTATACAACCCCCGCAGAAAAGGGGATCAGTAGAAATCGCATGAGGACTATTTGGCATAAAACTAATAAGTACTAGGTAATTTTTTAACCTGGCAACCCAATAGTTGCGGCAGATATACCAAAAATCATAATGGAAAAGGTACTTGGGGCAAGATTTTTCTAAGCAACTTGGTGGCGTTGAATTAACCCCTGTGTACACATATACTAGAATCACATTTGGTTCGCCTATGAAATAGGTGCATAATTTTACGGTCGGATCTCGGTCTAGAAGGAACAGATGCGCGGAACTACCCATATCAGGGTCACACGGACTCAATCTACATGCGACTATATCGAGCCAGGTTCTCTCATTAGATTTATCTACCCCTGACTACACAACTCAACACAACTCTGACTACAGTTGCTCAACTAATTCTGTCACCTCCTTGTTTTTCTTCTTTCCTTGTACGAAGTCTAGTGGTGCAACCAAACTAAAGACCAAAGAAGACTTAAAATTGCTTCTCACAGAATATAATCTTACCTGATATTACGCCAGTCTATCAAGTCAGGACGGTTTCTATGGATGAGCGCGTTGAAGGCCAGCCCGTCTCGCCAGGACGAGGTGAAGTCAGCCACTCGCACGCCAGGGTACTTCGCGGTGGAGCGACGGGTCCAGCTGAGGACGGCCTCGCGGCACTAGCAACCAAAGAAGACTAACCAATGCTCCTCACAGAATAGAATCTTACCTGATATTACGCCAGTCTATCAAGTCAGGACGGTTTCTATGGATGAGCGCGTTGAAGGCCAGCCCGTCTCGCCAGGACGAGGTGAAGTCAGCCACTCGCACGCCAGGGTACTTCGCGGTGGAGCGACGCGCCCAGCTGAGCAGGGCCTCGCGGGCGGTGACGTTCGGCTCTTGGCCCACCACTATGTCTGATATCTGGGGAAGAAAATTTGAAGTTAGGTGTTTGTTTTTAGTGGCTACGTTGCTAGTAAGTAGTAAGAACTTGATAAAGTAAAGCTGGTAAAGCATTAACATTACGTAAAGCAGTGATGTGACTTCAAATGTTGATTACAATACAATGTTAGCACATAAACGCCAACGTATACAATAAATATGGTATTTAATTTTTTTAATGTTTTTTTTTTTACTTTGTTTACCATGTTTTATTTTCTAAATATTTTTGGCATGGTGCATAAATCATAATATTTTAATGACATCCTATGTATGAGCAGGCAGATGCTCCCATCATTTAATCAGAAATGATTTGAAGGAAACGATGTAACGACGAAATGTGCAAGTAGATATACAGGACAGGACCCTTGTTAATATATACTTTTTTACCCATTTAATCAGAAATGATTTGAAGGAAACGATGTAACGACGAAATGTGTAAGTAGATATGTATATCTACTTACACTGAAACAAGGGTCCTGTCCTGTAGGACAGGACCCTTGTTAATATGGTGATACTTTTTTATAAGGGGATGACAGCTGAACCCATAGAGAAAATTGTTCACTTGGATGGTTCAAAGCAACCCTTTAAGGGTATTTTTTACACCCTTTATTTAATAGTTAAACAGTTTTCAAACAAAATACCATCTAAATTTCCCACTAATAGCTATAGTACTTATTAACTTTTCATGTTAATAATAATGTCCGTAACGTACAATTTAATCATTTAATTTGATCACTCTATCCCATAATTAGATAGAGAAGAACATAATGCCTCCTAAATCCTAAAGTGACGCGATCGGCTCGTGGGAAATGAGATACCTCCTATTTATATTTAACAATAGGTGCTAAATATACAGACATGGTAACAAAAGGAAATCTAGTTAGGGAAAGAATAGAGTACAATTTTGTTTGATGTTAGTTTTAGACGATTTTGGATAACAATCGATGATGTATCTTATGTAGAAGGAATAGTCATTGATTCAGGTGACATGGTATAAATGCATTATAAATGTCTAAATTTCGTTTTTGAAAATCTTGAAAAAGGTGTCGATATCTGAACATGACATTCTAGCTTTTCAAAATTATTACACCTATTGCTTGTTTTTTTCTCGTTCCATGATGTGGATGAAAAATTTTTGACGGAGCATTGTGGTGGATTTTAGATTCATCATCATCATCATCATCTCAGCCGATAGACGTCCCCACTGCTGGACATAGGCCATTGGGGGATTTTAGATTAACTAGTATAAATTTGACAGTAACTCTGACAGTAATTATGGTTTTGACGAAGCTGAAGAAGAAATTTCAGACAAATTGCTCTCAATTGCTTGCTTTACTCTTCAGATAATAATGGTGAAATATATACTTATCGATTCTTAGGGCTCTTACAGACGAGCGACACATTGCGGTCGCCGTGTGTCGCAAAGGCTCACGCTGATAGACTTTACAGTCGCCCCGCGTCGTCGCTCGTCTGTAAGAGCGCTTTGGCGTCGTCATAATCTTAGATCTAATTCTAAGGCATTTATTTTATTTACAGCCAGTAAAGACGACGCCTTATTGTGTTCATTATTATTTGAATTTATCATAGATTATCTAGAGTTAGACTGAAAGTACAGCTGAGTGTAAAATCTTAGATCTAAGTCCAAGGCATTTACAATATTTTATTTACTAACATAATATTGCATAGGCCTTCTAAATCAGAAATGCCAACAACAAATACCGTAAGATTAGATTCCAAATTGTTATTCCTAACATTTCGATTTCGGATCAGAGCGGTCACGGAGCAACTACGAGGTCGATAGATGTAATTCGCTGGAATCTCTATCAAACTAACGGGAGTGCATTACTCTGGCTTTGCTCCAGGATCAATAATAGCTTGGCGCTATGAGGAAATGGACAGTCAGCTGTGTACAGTCGAGTATGAACTACAAAATGATGTATTGTTCGTTTGAAACCATAACAAAACCAAATTATTACAATAAAAAAATACTTTTACAGAATATACACGACAATTAGATTATGTGCACTTAACTTGGCTGAGATAAGTATAGATGACTGTACATTTTACCCCACAACCAGGGTAGGTTAGGGCATAGATCAATAATTATAAGTTGATGGATGAGAGCAGATTGAAGAGAGCAATCTATAAGGCAAGCGTAAGTGGAAATGTTGTAAGGCGACCAAATAGGGACGTGCTTAAAAAGGGCCAGGAGTGCGATTTTTGAATCTCATTCGCTGAGTTCAGCAGTTGAGAATGTCAAAATTACTGTGGAGATATGCACTTTCTACTGCTGATTGACTTTCAAAAATCATACTTCAGAAGTGCGATTTTTCATTTTTTTTTGTTTAAAAATCTAAAGTAAAACAACACAATAAAACCAGCTAACCAAGTGTGAGCCAATGAATAAATTTCTTTCATGCAACACAATTTGTTTCGTAAATAGAGACCCCAAATTATATTGCATGGTAGTACGGAACCCTCAGTGCGCGAGTCCGACTCGTACTTGGCCGGTTTTTTTTTTAGTCCCGGCGAAAAAAGAGGTGTTATAAGTTTATCAGGTCTATCTGTACCTATATATTGTTTTCGGTCTGTGGCCACCAGCGAAACGGGTAGACCGATTCAGATTTCTTTTTCAGATTAGAAATCTGAGGTTACAATTAAAATACCGCAAGAAACGAAATAATACTCATAAGAAGAACATGATAATTCCTTTTTTGTTTTTGTCAAAAAGAGAAAGTAAGATAATTAAAGATACAAATTGGTAAGGTAAACGATAAATCACCGACAACAATCTAAGTTGAACTCAGTGGCATCAATCATAGAGATTGGAATTGAAATAGCTCCTCGAATTAGCTCTAATAACCGAGTCTAACTGACATACATACAGTATGTACTAATAGGCATTGTAAGTTCATGAACCCTGTTCTAGTAACTAGTAGCCTCGATTTTTGGGCAGGGATGGCAGTTCGATCCCAGCCTGAAATCTAACTTTTACCAATGATGTATGATTTGTAAAATAGGTACCTACTAGGTAGAGTTGCCAACTGTACTTTATATAAAGTATTATACGTTATTTTCAGTCGATGTACTTTATATTTTAGAACAACAATAAAGTACGCAAAAATACTTTATTTCAGCCCTATAGGTTTTAACGAAAATAAAATCTAAATAACTTAACCAACAATGTGTGAAATGAAACGTAGTTAAACTAACAAGAACGTAGCCATAAAACAGGCACTTCACTCTCGCAAGAACTTCTCGGCGAGAATTCTCGGCGAGAACTTTCAATTTCAAGGAAGTCATTACGGCTTATGACGCCCCGAGAACAATGAAGGGCATCTATCTGCACTCTCGTTCTCGGCTGTTCTCGGCGAGAATGTAGTGAACGCTCGCAATTTCCGAACGAGTGAGCGAGAGGTGATTCTGAATGCAGTGCATCCCACCAAACCTTTATAAAAGATAAATCTTTGTTATTATGTGCAAAAGTTCCAAAAAATACAGTTTCAAAAATTTTTATTTAATGTAAGTAGGTACTTTATTTTTTAAGACTGTACTTTTATTTACCATCACTGTGATCAAATATACTTTGTTCGCTAAAAAAAGTTGGCAACCCTACTACTAGGTATACAGGGTGTTAGGTTAGGATAGACAGTTGCATTTTCCCTTAAGGCTACTCCTCCCGTCTGCAAGGCTCTCTTTCTTACAAGCAAACTTTTGCAATTAGCCATCCCGCTTCAATTGCGCGGCTCCGGTCAGAATTTTCCGTTTTCTTTGAAAACCTGTATGATTTTTAATGAATTTTCAAAAAATAAGAAAACCACATCATTTAATATTGTATTGTGAAGAATATTGTAAATTTTCATATTCTTCTGATCAACAATGTAAGAGTAAAACGGTTACAATTGGAAAAAAAGAGGTGACTTTGGAGTCGTTTTTCTTCAGTTTTATTAATTAAAATAGATTTCGAGAAAAACCACATCACTTCTCATATCCTGTAGATTGTTCAGTTTTGTTTTCTGCTTAAAAAGTGCCATAGTTAATGCATAAAATGGTTACAAAGTTACTCAAAGCCGGGCGGACGCCCCTTAAGGGGCGATTGTACCCATGATACCGAATAACTATCCCTAAGAAACGTATAGAAAATTCGCAAAAAAATCTCGATTTTTCATACGTTTACGTTCGAACAGCTGCACGGCTAGCATGCCACCCACGACAAAGCGTTTAACGAGAAAAACATCATGCGCGCTCTTTCTGGCCTACTTAAAATAATAAAAATGGAGGCACATCTTGATTTTTATTGTTTTGTCGGGGGTGGCATGCGAGGCCTACAGATTGCATTTAGTATAGAAAGACAAATTTTTCCTTTAGGTTTCTTAGGGAAAGTTGTTCAGTATCATAGGAAATATCACCCCAACGTTTACCCTAACACCGTAAAGGTAGGACTTTTCGGTGGAGGAAAAACATCGGTAGGAAATCTACATGGTTGAGTGTCCAATGTCCAAAAGATGGGCTCAAAAATGGGAACAATACCTTTTGAGAATCGTGAATCGTGACGTTTTGCGAATCTGACGTTTTGCGGTCCTATGACTTTTTGCGAAGCGGACATACAGCGTCAAAACCCCTTGGACACTTCATACAAAAGGGGTGGCATTGACAAGAAAAGGTAAGTACGCGCAGTATTGAGTGAGTGCAAGTGAAAGACAACACCATTTTCTGTCGTCTTCCTTTTGTCTTCCACGAGGGTTTCCCGTTTCCTGATAAAGTATCAAAATTCTAAACATTTCAAGAAAAATTTATTTCCTCTGGTAACCCTATCCTCGAGGAACATAGTCGTGAATGTAATAAGGAATGTAATGCTTATGAAGGTAACATTTTGATTAATTTTTTGCGAAAAATAATCAGAATGCGCTGGACCCTCGCTGTTTACTACACAAAGTAGCCAAGTTAATGTCTGCCCCGCACAGCTGATCGAATCGATTTGGCATTGTCCCCGGGTCGTTGAACCCGACAGTTATATCTTCACTCTATGTCATATTGCACCGGCGGCTAGGGCTTCTGAATTCTGACCACTTGTTTCTTACGGTAATAGAATAATAGACGTAGTTTTGAGTACAGATTTATGGGTTAGGGACTGAACATAGAGTAGTCTTTATTTTTATCCAGAAGTTACTCCGTGAAAATATGTAACTTATTTAGCATCTAAGTAGGCCTTGTCATTTGTGAGATTTCCAGCGAAAAAAAAATCACCTGTCCGTTACATTTGGCTCGAGTAGGCTTGAAGTTTTGTATGGAACAGCTATTTCTTTGCGATTTCGATGTTGTTGGTGCCATAGAGAAAGTTGTTGAGTATGGCGGTCTGATCATTCCCTTAAAAAAGTGTCAGCATATTAAGAAGGACCCTTGTATAATGTAGCCGGATTGGCCTTTTTAAAATTAATTTAATTCACAGTGTAATCTGAGGGAATATCGAATCCGCTCTACCGACATGCCATGTACCAATGAGTTTTTCTAACTTATGTACGTAATACCGACTGCTCTCAAACGGTAAAGGAAAACATCGTGAGGAAACCTGCAAACGCTGAAGAAGAAATTCTCATGCATATGTGAAGTCTACCAATACGCATTTTGCACGCGTGGTGGACTGAGCCCTGCAGTTTGACGTTTATTTAGGGATCATTTTGTCATCCGTAACTTTTATAATACCTATGGAACTACAAAATGTTTAAATGTACAAAATAAACACTTCAGTCCTAAGAGGGCTACGTTCATCAGTCTGGTCATGTTTATTTGATTTAAAGGGAAACTGATATACTGAAGCACCATGTTAGTCGGGCCAGTTTCGAGTCAGTTTCCCTTCAAATACATGACCAGACTGATGGACCAGAATGACGAAATACTGAGCGTGTAGCCCCCCTCTAACAATAATTAAGTATGACGAGTGGGACGTTTTCAAACATAATTAAAATGATCGCAGCAAATTAAATAAGTCATGTTTTGCATTCACGGCTGACGAGCACGACCACGCGGAAGCCGATTCATATTTTTAACATGTATTATGTTTCCTTTCCTTCTATTATAATTATAATGTATAGATTATCTCGGTACCTAGTACCTACTACCTACTACCTACAGCCGAGTGTAGGAGGCCTGCTCAGTTAGGGGGCTTGTTCCTTAGGGGCTGTTTAAACAGAAGTGACGTGGCGCGGACATTTCGCGGGCGGGGTGCGGCAATATAAACCTTATAGTACGTAGCATAGAGTCGTTTGGAGAATTACGCACGCGACTCGAGGTGACGTCGCCTGGTGGCGGGGGCGCGATTTTTCTTTACGTCAAAAAACGACGTTATGCTACGTAATATAAGGTTTATATTGGTGTTACTTTGACTACCCGTCACCGCCACGCGTCTCTCCCTACCTTACACCCAAAACAAAACCGTTCAATGCAGTTTATGCAGTATACAAGGCGGTATGGTAAACAGTACTTGCATTACTTGCGATGATTTTTACCTATTTACTGAACAATTTTCCCTAAGACACAAATACGAAATTAGCAAAAAAAAAATTTTACTTTCCATACTAAATGTGATAGGCTGATTGAACGTTTGTATGAAAAAAAGACAGATTTTTTTTTAAATTTCCTACAGGTTTCTTTGGGAAAGTTGATCAGTGTCGAGGGTACAATCACCCCTGAAAGTAATGCAAATGTTTAACCTAACACCCTGTAGTACCGTAGGTAGTACATAATTTGTAACTCTGTAAATCAATAGATCGTTTACACAGTTACTAATGTCTATGTAGAGACTAAGCTACATAGACATAAGTAACAGTAACGTAAAATAGACAAGATCAATGTCTTGTACAAACATCGACACGTTTTTGTCCATGCTATAACAATAGCATTCTTTCACGAGTGACAAAATAGTTTGATGAAGTGTACCGTTGGAATATAAACGAAAAATTCTTGCATATTTTAGTAAAAGAAAACATAAAAACATTATACAGGGTGTACGGAAAAGTATCATTAAGCTATGGGAGCAAACCTGTCAGAACAAAAATGAAAGTCTCATACATTTGAGTTAAATAAATAAAATATAATAACGCAGGCACATACATTGGAATGATCCCAAGATAAGCACTATAGGCTTTTCAATATGGAAACCGTACAACAATGGCAGTTGTGTAGTGTAGGTATTGCAGTTTAGTATGGAACAGCTGATATTTTTTTTGCTTCGATCGGTTTGCTCCCATACTAAAAGTTGTGAGATTTTTCGAAAATAAACATCTAAGGGTGAAATGGTGTCGTTTGTAAGGAAAATCGAAATCAAAAAGCTAGTTCCACCATGATGAAATTATTATGGTTGCTTGAACACCATGCTTAATTTGTACGGAGTATATTAATATTGTCTGAAATAATAATTGTATAATTATACAATGATAAGTTTGTCGGCCTAAAGATGTCCTTGGTTTGTGGCACGTACCAATCAAAATGATTCAGACCAACAAACTGAACAACTTTCACTATGGAACCAACACTGAAAACGCGAAAAAAAACAGTTGTTCCATAACATTCGGATCGAGTCGTTATTTACAGCCGTCTTTTTTTTACACCCTATACAGGGTGTAACAAAACACCCTAATAATACTTAAGGGGGTGCTTCAGACCATCAATCTGAACAACTTTCACTATGGAGACAACGTCGAGAAAAAAAAAAATCTGCCGTCCCATACATTTGTGTCGAGACGGTACTGCAGTTTTGTATGAAAGAGCGGATTTTTTTTCGCGATTTAGATGTTGGCTCCATACCATAGTGAAAGTTGTTCAGTTTGATGGTCTGAAGCACCCCCTTAAGTATTACTAGGGTGTTTTGTTACACCCTGTATAGAGAACCGGGATATCTTCTAATAGTTTCAATTATTTATCGCAATATGCTTCGAAGTTACCAGGCTCGGGGCGGTCGCGGTCGTCTACTTTCATCATTTTTAAACTGCCAAAAAAAGCACCCCGGGGTACCTAAGCCACGAAATTTGGTTCCACGTCAAAAAGAAAATTCTAAAAACCAATAAAAGTAAAGAGAGCGAATCGTTTCCAAATCACTAGAACCAACTGAAAGTACAATTATAAATGTCATGGGCAGCTAGCTAGTGAGTGAATCAGTCCATGAAGTCATGTATGTATGTATGTGTATGGATGTTTGGTTTACTTTCGCTACTTATGTAAATGTTAGTAAAGACGTGTTAGGTATGAAGAAGATTCTAAGTAGCGGTAATTTTTCTGATTAGTTGGTGACCATTTGGTGACACATTTTGTGTTATGTGATTCTTAAGAGGGTTAAACAAAATAGCTAATCTTAATTTTGAACTTTACGTATACAACGTGTTATTGAATTAACGCAAAACTAGAAAGTAGTTTGTTTAGAATCGAGAGCAGAATCGAATTATCATGGTTTCAACATAGGTTTTTTTTTTCAAAATATTATAAATAATTTGTTTGAAAAAATATATTTTTTTTGAACCCGATGTCAACCCACCGCACGGGCACACCCACCCACCCTATTTACTACCAAAACAAGATTATTAAAATGTATCCATGAGTACATTAGCGCTTTCATTCATTGCTGAAATGATAACAAATCATTTTTGCCTCAAAACTTAAAATGCGAATAACTTTAAATTTTAACTATCAAAATAATGAAATTATGTATTGTTTCAATCTAATTATTTTGTTATAAATCAGTTGGGGTGTATGAGGTTTTGCGTTAATTCATTAACACGTTGTATAAATCAAGTTGAAATGAAATAAAAAAAAAATTACCTACATAAATATTACCACATATTTGCAAGGTCTTACATTGATTAATTAAAAAGAAAATGTATGAACGTTTCGTTGATTGAAAAAAATCACACAGTTACCTCGTTTTTTTCCCGTTTATTTTCGATTTATCTTCAGTATGGTGCATAATATTGAGCCAATAATTTAATATAATATACCAAAGGGATTACTGAATTAAAATACATTTGGCGCTAAACATTATAGATTATATTTTCCATACTATCATTTTGTTTCTTAATACGCGCTTTAAAGTCGTTTTCTATGGACAGAGTTTCGGTACTAAGTACTAGTAGTGAAATGTGGATATCCAGAATTTTCAGAATATCTCTGACTACCTCCTCGGGGAATATATTCGTGAGCATTTGCTATGCTATGCTTCTACAAATATTATTTAAGATATATTCGTTTTGGGTTTTGTGTATAAAGCATCATAATTATGTAGCCAATGACGTAATTTTCGAATTTCTTTACCAGAAGTGACCCTTTTGTAGCAAGTTCATCTTCACGCCAACCGGGTCGTCAAAGAAACGCAAGAAAACGAATTCATCCAAAGAAATAAAAACACTCAAACCTAAGCTAAGTAAGTATTAAGTAAGGCCCTGACACCGCATGCATGACATCACGGATTCTTTAGCGACTACGCCACCCACGCTTCGCCAACTTTAGCTTGCCTTCAAAAATATTGCTTGGCCGTTGCGCTTCGGGTTTTTTGTTTGTTGTTAGGTTAGTAATGTTCGTTTTAGTTCAAACTTCGGAGCCGTTAGTTCGATAATTTTCTTAACATAACATTCGAAGTGCTTCTTGGGTATTTTGGAGAAATAGCTCAGCGGAATTCTGTGAAAACACAATTCGAAGTCGAGAATCTACGAATTTTGTAGAATGTGATAAAGAAGCTTGCACTGTTATGATCAACTTAGGTTGAGATTCAGAGACGTTTTTAGGTATCCGTACCCAAACACACAAAAATAATACTAATCACCAAATACCTCAAAACATTGATGACTCACAAAAACACTAAAAATTTACCATCAAAACTTCATAAAAATAAAGTCGTGCTTTAAGAAACAAACTTAACAAACACACTTCTGAAACTAAAATTCCTGAACCCGAAATACGGACAAACATTTTTGTGACAGTAAAACGTAAGTTTGTACTACAAACTTGGTAAAGAAAGAGTCCAATGGTCAGACAGACAGTGAAATATGGATCGTGGTTGTGAATAGAATGTTCACAACTATAAATCAATGACCCTAATAGAGCATTGTGCGGTTAGAATGAATTCAGGTTGTTGGGTTACACGTTTAGGTTATAATTTTTGGACTCATTTATCATCATCATCATCAGTCCACGTCCCACTGCTGGGTATACGGATAAGCGTGAGATAGGGCCTTACTCAAACAATCGGCCCCAGTACGGTTCGGTTCAGAGATGGGGTCAGATGCAGTAACTCTAACCAGTGGTTACTGTGTTCGCATCAGAAATGTTGACGATACCTGATGGAATTCAACCGCCTTTTAAGAAACCCGTCTACTACTCGAAGTCGGACTCCTCACGGCAATCATTATTACCAATTTTGAATACAGTAAATTGAATCTCAAAATATAAACTTCAAAATAGAAACTGATATCAATCCCAAGTACGCTTAATGGAAGTTCATTGACTGCAGACAAGATCAATGCTAAACTAAATATAATTTTGTATCAGATATCAATCATCTCTGGTTTGCAACGAACGGTATGATACAATCGTTTATTTGCTTTTTATTTGTAATTCTTGGGATCTGTTTGTTACAAAATTTGGTCACTGTTTCACTGATACGAGTTTCAACAAATTTGATAATCATTAAATTAAAATGGATTGAGACTTATGGAACAAATGAATGGAGAATTATAAAACATCCAAATCTGAGCAGGAGAGTTGGAAAAGGACACCCAAGGAAAGGTAGAGTAAAACCTTAAGAGAGTGGTGGCCGAAATTAGGAAAAAGAGAAGTGGTTCCACATCGGGAAAAGCGTCGGTAAGAGGTCTTACCGACGCATCCAGGTGGATGCGATTCGCGTAAGACTGATCAAGAATGCAGTTCTCTAAGTTGATCTGAGATCATCACAACCTTAACTTCGTTGATGAAACATCAGCGAGCTGTCAATTTGGTATTCGCTAGGCTAAGGTTATATCATGTGTCAAACTTATATAAAAACATCGACGAACACATGATACATTCGGATGATCGGATGTTACATTTGTGAGCTCATCGATGTTTTTACAGCGATGCGACGCTTAGAGAATTGCACTCCAGATCAATCACCCACGGCGAAGACGGGCTGATGCCTGATCATGATCCTTAATTTACGCATTTTGAACATAAAAATAGCAAACTAAGATGAATATAAAGGGTTCAAGGTGTCATGTCCGTCTTGATTTAATTAATGGATTTCTCCGACTACTGCATAGTCTCAGACCTCAGCAGAAGAAAGTTTGAAAAAAGTACCCTACCTATGAACAAGCATCAATTCGTACAGAAAGGACTCTAAATATCTATTCTGTATTTCTGATGTAATGGAATAGATTTGCAAAGCTTCCCGTTAGTCTCATTTAAATAAACATTTCGTTACGATTTCAAAGCTAACGCTACATCTTGAACATCACGAAAACCTCTGGAGGTTTAAATATTAGAATCGTGGCGCTTTCTCGTGGGTATCGTGATGGGCTGATAACCGTCTGGACTGAACCACCACTAATGAGCTTTGAGTACGTCCTTTTGTAAACATAACTGTACTTGTTTGTTTATGGTATGAAAGCTCAATATTAATTGGTTAGGTTCATAATATGGTTGTCTTGAGATAATTTGGGTCGAGAGACGGTGATTTTATTGTGATTCTTATATTTGGAGTGCACGAAAAGTGGCTACCATAATTATTTTTAATGGCGCATACGGCCATTTGCATAAAATCGTATTGCATATTGGTCTTTTTGCGTATGTGTATGTGTTTTGGTCCTATGTGTTTTGGTCCTATTGTCGCATATGTCCTTCTGCGAATTGCTTCCAATTTGTTGTCTTTACAGAGTTGTGAGGTATGTTTCTTACGGCATAAATCTGTAGTAAATTTATCAAAGACTTATAACTAAGTATATAAAGTTTTGTAACTCGTAATCGTGTATGAACCTCGTTTGATAATTTACGGTTTTCAATTCTGGAGCTAGTGTAGTTTACCAGGTTATTTCTATTTATGGTATCATAATTATCTTGCTGCCCTTATCCTTTTACTTGGGGTCGGTGCAATATGTCGTCTTCCTCCATACATCTATTTTCGAAGTCATTTCAACGCTCACTCCTTTCACACTAACTATCCATCTTTTGTCTTCTCTTTTTATGCAGTCACCATATTCATATTTCGTCTTGTAATATGAATATGACACTGATCTCTCTCCATCACATCTTGTATTTATACACTGAAAAAAATGCGAGCCTACTAAGACTCTTAATTAGCACCAAAATAATTGAAATGACGTTATTATTGTTTACTAAAAACAAAAGATAGTTGTAACAACAAGCCGAATTCGTTTAACAAAGTTCTCTTAGTCGGAGAAGTCATGATGTTGACAGGCTCATATGGATTCATGATGTTGGTTGAAGTAAACAATTTTTTTTTTCAGTGTATTATGTCACAAGAATTTCCTGTTATAATAATCGTATCAAACTATAACTAAAAATAAAACAATTAGCCAATTACAGTGATCGAGCTTGCTACTAAGAGAGATATTGTCTGTCTGTCTGATCGTTGATACTCTGGGAACATAGCAGGGAAGCACTATTGTGTCTGGTATCTTGAACCGATCGCTTTGGAAAAAATGTCTAGCGCTTTTTATTGTTAAAAGGTGAGAATGTTTAATAAAGTGAGGTCTGTTGCTATTTGTCTGGTTTGTTAGAGTTTAATTGATGGTGACAGTATGAGTTAATTCTATAAGATTCTAACTAACTTCAAAAGAAATATGCTGACGTGAGCCGCCAAATTAATAACCACGCGGATGAAATTCCGGGCTAGTTTTCAAATGAAAATCCAAATACATCACGCGTACAATGTAAAACGCCATACAATAAATTAATTTGGTGAGTTATGCTTGCAGTTTTGTATGGGACATCAGATTTTTTTCCGTGATTCCAATATTGGTCCCATAGAGAAAGTTGTTCAGTTTGATGGTCTGATCACCCCCTTAAAATAGTTTCAACTGATTTCCTTAGACGTTATACATAACATACAAACATACATACATATACAACGTGTTAATGAATTAACGCAAAACTAGAAAGTAGTTTGTTTAGAATCGAGAGCAGAATCGAATTATCATGGTTTCAACATAGGTAATTTTTTTCAAAATATTAAATAATTTATTTGCAAAAAATAAAATTTACAGAACCCGATGACAACCCACCGCACGGGCACACTCACCCTACTTACTACCAAAACAAGATTATAAAAATGTATCCATGAGTATGTTAGCGCTTTCTTTCAGTGCTGAAATGATAACAAATCATTTTTGTCTCAAAACTTAAAATGCGAATAACTTTAAATTTTAACTATCAAAATAATGAAATTATTTTTGCATTCTAATTATTTTGTTATAAATCAGTTGGGGTGTATGAGGTTTTGCGCTAATTCATTAACACGTTGTATATACTCACGCCACTATCCCACAGGGGTAGGCAGAGACTACTGCTCGCCACACACTACGATTCTGACATACTTCTCTCACCTCATCCACTTGCATACATCTCTTCATGCACTTCCGTCGGTTGAGGGTGCTACGCACGTGGTAAGTTCTCCTCGGACGCCCTCTCTCGACTGTTTCTCACATTGGATCTATTTAGTCTCCCTAGTGACTCTCATTAGAATCAAAACATTACTGTAGAATAATTGACACAAAAGGAAAAAAAACTGTTCAAGTGAGTCGCGCTAATCGCGCACAACATATTAACTTAGAAAAAAAGTTTTGTTTTCTTCGGGACCTTTAGCGTGAGACCGACTCACACTTGGCCGGTTTTTATTATTTGTTGTTATACTGTAGACTGTTTGCTCTGTTTGCTCTATAATCTAATCACACTAAGTTTGACGCTTGTATGTATTACTGTTTTTACGATAGAGCGAGAAGAAAAAAACGTTGATAACAACTAGTTTCTTGTATGAGGATTATGAGGACCCCCTTAACTTTTAACTTTTTGACTTTTTTATTAATTGGTAACAAATCCGCCGTAACAACGCATATTCTGTGAAAATATCAACTGGCTATTACGGTCCAAAAGTTACAGCCCTAAATAGGTAGGACGGACGGACGAGCGAATGGACGGGCAACGTAGACGTAATAGGGTCCTCACCCTTTGGGTACGGAACCCTAAAAAAGTTCTCTCGTAACTTGAAAGTATTTATAATTATGAATTACGTAAGCTATTATCTTTCTCACAGTCTCTAAATGTTCTAAAACATAACTATAAATCTATCCACCCACTGCCATTGTCCGGCACTATACTTTTCAACATGAACTATCGTTTTTTGCTGCAATATTATGTATGATCCATGGCTGACCTTGCGCTCATGTCCATATATAGCATGATGTCAAGCGTGATCTCATTGATCAGTTATTGTTTTTACAATATATTTTAAATCTATTGAATTATTTATATTGTGGCACATTGGTTTGGTGTCTTAATGTGTTGTTGAGATGTTTATAAGTTTAGCCTACTTTTAAATGGATTTTGTGTTAGTACGCTTGCTTTTTTGTTTGTCCAGATAATAAAATGTAAAATTAGAAAAACGTTTATACAGCATCGATAAGAGAATAAGATTTGTAACTGATTGGTGTTACTAAAACCAAAACAGGAAAATAAATTTCCAACACAAATCAGGCGTTTTTGAATTTGTATTTTTGTTTACTAAAATACAAGAAGAAAGAAGAATTAAGAACTCTTTGGTTTATAATTTTCTTTATTGGACTGGTAAAGCGATGTGAAAATAAAATCGGCAGTCGCTTAGTATCTAAAAAGAAAGAAATGTTTTTCTTTTTTTAATTGAAGTTAATGGCGGTAAAGCTATTTTTTACTGGAAAACCTGCCAGTATTGCGTAATCATCGTAATGAAATCTTTTTGGATGAAAATGAATTTGACTGTTTAAATCTTTTTGCACAATTAGGCGTTTTAAAATCAATAGATGCCAAGGCAAAAGGAACAAGAAAAGAACCTCCCTGAGTAACCTACGTCCTATCTCACACTAAATGCTATCTTTATTAAATTTCATCGCAATCGACTCGGTAGTTGAGAATTGAGATGTTGCAAACAGACAGACAAACCTACATTGTCAATCCTCCATTTCGTTATTTGCAGGCAAAGCAGCGCGCAAAAACGATTGAACATTCATGATCAAAACTACCAGGCTGACATAAATTAAAAGGAGTAAAGTATCTCGATTTTCTCAGAATGAACGAAAGATATTTTAAATGTATCACCATATATGTGATGTGGTACAGGTTAAACGAGCTTCTTTAGAAGGTGCATAACGGTGCGATCGGTTGAGTGGGCGACTTTATTTTATGGTATCCTGGTAAATGAAACCTCTGCCGCGGGTCTGATGGGAGAAATCTCCTAAGACATAAACTTGCCTTTGCACTTTTCCACTCTTTTTGGTAAAATAATGTTCAAAACAAAATGTGTATTACTTATTATTTATAATGGCAATTAATCATACAATGAATGAAATAAACTTCTGTATATAAACCAAATACAAACTACAGCAAAATCTCAATAAAAACATGGAGGTATTGGTACAAATAAGGCGGTCTTACTCTTATCATACATATGCGCATGAATGCATAAAGATTTTAATTATGTTATTTTATCAATTCAATTTTAAGGACAACATAAAAAATAAACTTTATCTTAACCGAGGATACTAAAAAAATTTACGGCTCGTGTAATCTTATTATAACAAATAAGTTAAACTATTAGCATTCGAATGTCTTTATTAACATAAATAAAAATATTACTGTTACCGTTCACAAAAGAACAAAATTACTTTCTTCAAGTTTTGCACACACAGATAAATTGCCAGCAGATTTTATACGCTAATTGATTGAATACCAGCTGTCAGCAAAAACACAAGAGGGACATGGTTTATTTTTTGTAGTATTTATGACTTGACACCTATCCTTCCACCCCACAAGACTAAAAAGGTCTAAAAGTAAAACAAGTGGAAAACTAAACCTTGTAAGATTGTATTCACTCCGAAAGGGGGGAGTATGTCTTAGGTTTATATTTCTGATTTTAATCGTAGTAGATTGACTTTAGAGAAAGACGACACTATAAATAATATAATAATAATAAATAACGCTCACAGGCAGATACATTGTAATGATCCCAAGAAAGCACTATTTATAGGCTGTTTATTATGGTAACCATACAACAACGGCACAAACATATAAACATCCATGACCGAACCGGGATTCGAACCCAGGACCCTGGTATGGCAGTCCGGCGTGGTAACCATTACACCAACCGGGTCGTCACACACACACACACACGGGTCGACACTGTTTTTAAGAAATCTCTCGCCCTCTCACTCTCACTCAGAAACTTCCCAGTTCTCATCACCATCAACCCGAATCCACCCACTGCAGGGTATAAGCCCTTTAGAATCATTTGCATGTTTTAAGTTCTTTTTAAACCAAACAAGGGTCAAAATAACGAACGCTTCAATCAGGTTCACGATTCTGCAAGCGGATTGACACAGCGTCTAAAAACCGCAGTGCGTTCACAAGCTTGTTGATCCTGTCCTGCTTCAAAGTGCCACCATATATTCTGCGAATCCAGTTTACCACCCACGTTTACAACGGTCGATTTTCTTGAATTTAATTATAGTTAATTTATTGCAAGGATAGTGCCGCTAGGTGGCGGTGTTCGCTGACAGGCTGACATCAAGTTGACCTCTTATTTGCCTCCATCATTGTGGATTGAACCTAAGTATTGTCTACGTCTATTGCTCACTTCCTAACACCTGTATGATGAGGTTTTGTAGTGGGATATACTTAGGCTGATTTAGATTTTACCCCGCACATGATCATTATAGATGTCGATCTTTCTATTAAATATTCTGTCAAAATTCTTCATCGTCTTTACTCCAAAGTTGACTGAAAGAAATTGCATTTTTAGCTATAAGACTTATCATTAATTTGTTTATAGATCATTTATTTTGTGTCGTATTTCTGTATAACTATTTCTTTTTGTGTTGCATTATAGTTTATTCTTTTCATTGATTTGAGGTTTTAGAACATTATTTATTTTAATATTATTGATTATTAAAATTTTACAGTCATGTTGTGCTTTTTAACCGACTTCAAAAAAGGAGGAGGTTACTCAATTCGACCGTATATATACAACGTGTTAATGAATTAACGCAAAACTAGAAAGTAGTTTGTTTAGAATCGAGAGCAGAATCGAATAATCGTGGTGTCAACATAGGTAATTTTTTTCAAAATATTAAATATTTATTTTGTTAAATTTTAAATTTACTGAACCCGATATGAACCTACCCCACGGGCACACTCACCCTACTAACTACCAAAACAAGATTATTAAAAATGTATCCATGAGTACATTAGCGCCTTCATTTATTGCTGAAATGATAACAAATCATTTTTGACTCAAAACTTAAAATGCGAATAACTTTAAATGTTAACCATAAAAATAATGAAATTATTGTTTGAATCTAATTATTTTGTTATAAATCAGTCGGGGTGTATGAGGTTTTGCGTTAATTCATTAACACGTTGTATATATATATTTTTTTTTTATGTGTTTTCGCGGATAACTTCGTCGTTTATGAACCGATTTTGATGATTCTTTTTTTGTTGGAAAGGAAATATCCCGACGGTGGTACCATTATAAGGAAACCAGGATCTGATGATGCATCCCGGAGCTACACAATAGAACTCCTCAAAAGTTGACGGCAAATCATCGGCGATTGAAAAATTTGCTTCATATCGATGTACCATTTGCGTGTATAACTAATATCTTAGTCAAACTAATGAATTCACAACTGAAAATTGTGAAATAAACAAAATTTTAACAAAAAATTAAAACCGCCTTCAAAAAAATAATATTGCAGCCGATGACTTTTTCGTTCGCATCATAAGAACATTAAATTGTTTTATCGAAGTCGGTGTCAAGCCAAGCCAAAAACTAATGCAAGCCCTGTTCCGCATCGTACCGGCTTGACAGCGACTTCGATGAAATAATTTAATGTTCTTATGATGCGAACGAAAAAGTCATCGGCTGCAATATTATTTTTTTACTTTTTAGTTTTTTTGAAGGCGGTTTTAATTTTTTGTTAAAATTTTGTTTTTGTATCAATAGATAGCGTTACGTCCCTTAAAGAAGATAGTGTTAAAAATGTGGAATTCTGAAGTAATGGCTCGGTAGCTTAATTGGACAAAAGCTTAGCCAGCCCCCATTTGGCAGGTCACAGGTTCAAAACCGTCCGAAACAATTTTTTCAATCATAATTTTTTTAATTCAATTAAATCCATATCGCATCACATCCATTATCATATCTATTAAAAAATTTATTCTTCTTTTATTTAGAATCCACTTCAATCGGGTAAAAACAACAACTATAACAATATCCACCGACATTAACATGATTCAACCCGATAATAACTTTACATTTGTAACATAAATCCATCGAAAGTGTCAGTTCCGTCCTAATAAGCTGCGCTCGCGCCGAGAGAGAAAGCAAAGGGCTTCTCTAATTGGGAAAGTGAGATGGCGATACGGTGTTAAGCGTGAGATTTGGTACTTAAATTAGGATTTTAATTAATTATGGTTAAACTGCTGGGTCATTAGAATTAAGGGGTACTCTTGTCTTGTTCAAAGATTACGCAACGTTCCTGTCTTTTATTTCATCATTATTTGGCAAAAATCTGGTTGTAACCTGTAAGATCCCACTGCAGGGCAAAGGCCTCCTCTCACGTATCAGGAACAGGCACGTATCCAGGGGAGAAGGGGGGGATAGGTGGGATTTATCCCCTCCTACTTTGCACTTCTAACCCCTCTTATAATGTTCTGTGTTTACAAACACCGCTAAACGGTTACCCATAAACCGATTGTTGAAAATTTTAAATAAATTACAAAAAAAAAACATCGACCGGCTCCATTACGCCAAAGAGCGTTTCTAACGAAATTGAACTTTTATCTAATAGCGAAGATTAAAACAGCTACTGAAACGATTGAAACAAAAATGGAAACACATTTATGAGCGGAACTAAACCATAAAACATTTTATTGCAACTTCTCTAAAGAAATCATATGACTCAAAACATAATTGCCATTTAAAGGCCAATAAACGGAAGGTAATTTAAACGATTTCTTTCAATGCCTTCCAAAAAATGATGTCATATTTTTAATTACGGCTTACCAAAAATGTATTACTGCGTGGGAAGCCTATAAATTGGCATAACTTGTACTACTTTCAATAATATATTATAATAATTCTGTCAATGTTTCTGAATTCTGACCACTCGAAAATACGGTGATGATGATGATGGATTCGACTGCCGATCTTTGCAGAAAAGCAATGAGATACGCAGGATATTTTAAAGTGCATAATTGTATGGGCTAAACACAGATGCACTCTGTCGTCTTTACTCTGGTGGTGGTATAGTAGTATTTCTTTCGAATTTCCCTTAGGTTCCTATAGGAGAAGTTCAGCATCATGAATACCAACACCGTGAAGTGAAATGTGTGGTGACAGGATAGGCCGGGCGTTTATAATTCGATATAATTAAAAGAAACGTGAAAAATGGTACAGCAAAGGCAGACGACAGACGTAAGACAAAAAGCTACGAAATTCTTGAAAATAAACTTTCATAGAGAAACTATAAAATGGGGTTCCTCATCAGTCATCACACCGTATAAAGTTCCACCTACCTCCACCTAGTATCCACCTAGCACCTCACCAGACTCAACAAAAACAATAGCAGCAGGTAACACAAGATGGCTGACAGGAAGTGTACAGGTGCGCCCGCACATGACAGTCGTCGCGTGCGCATCGATCCGTTACCGCGCAGTGCACTATGGTTCTCGACTTTAGTTTTTAATGATTTCGGTAGCTAGTTAGCAGCAGATGGTTTGGAAACTTCAGGGTGTTTTTGTTTTCTTCGAATATATTGGGTTATTTAATTATGTCACAAAAGAGCCTTTGGCATTGGTATGGACAGAAAGCAAGATTGCATACCTAAGTTAATTATGGTGAAGTTCTTCAATCTGAGGAAAACTTCAAAATTATTCACCACTATGGTCAGTCAAACTCTCTGTCATACCATGGACTCGACAGCAGAAGTTGGGATTATGTAAGTGTTCATCTATTAGGACCTCGAGAAACATATTTGGTTGTTCTTTATTTCAACAATAATACATATCCACAAAGTTACATTGAGTATAATATGTAGTATAGATAGTTTTATTTCTGAAACTGCCCATGTTGGTTAAGCTTTTAGTCAATAAAACAACAAAGGTGCAAAATATCCCAGACACTAAACCTTGAACTCACAAATTAAAAGATACAAATCTGTAGTCAAAGCAATCTCGGACACATCATTAACTAAGTACATGCTATTTCGACAACTGCAAGCATCGGACCGAATCTCCGCCGCCGTCTAGAGAGAACTATTGTTCATATTGTTGCAAATGCAAAAAAATTGCACAGAGAACGTAGACGGGAAATATTGCTTCTCAAAGATTGTATATAAACGGTTTGGTGAAGAAATAATGAAATGGAAAACTTTACGAACATTGCTAAGACTAAAATGTAACAAAGAATAGAAAGAAAGTTACAGCAGAGATCAGAGAATGCAACTACGTTCGTAAAAAAAAAGAAAACGTTGAAAGGACTGTGAGAAGTCGAAAATTAAATGTAAACCGCATTTAACAAAGGCGGACCAAGATTATTTCCCTGCGATACTCAAAAGCTTAACTACCAGGGTTCAACTGTCGCACATAATGCTTACAGAACAGGATTCGGGTTTAAGTTGTTTAGGTAACTGAATGCAAGTATGACGAATACTAATCTGTGTGACTATAAACCATGCCTGTTCTTTGTATCTCAACAATTTAATGGCAATGTTGCAGTAATTTATTTAAACGACTGAACCCTCATTATTAGTTCGTCGTCGTGCATGGAAACGCAAACTTTTTACAACTTTGTACAATGCAACCGTCCGTGTGATTTTTAACACGCCAGTGACTTCGGAAGGCGTTTATTTGCATGAAATATTGGATCGGAACAAAGCGTTTGACTGTGTACTACATAAGTTTGGATCCCTAAATTAATAAATAGTAAATAACGCTTACAGGCACATATATTGAAGTGAGAGACTTCGCTGTCTTTTCATAGCTTAAATAATAAATATGTCTTGTTTTTTCGACATAACAAAAGGATCAAGTTGTATTTTTGATTGTTATTGTTACGTTACTTCATCGTGAATAAACTACCACACCAATTTCATTTAAATAGTTAAACCTCTAAATAAGTAGACCCGAGAGTTACAGTCTTCATTTTCATACTACAGTAGCGGCAGGAAAAGTCAAATACGTTATTAAAATGTGTTTCGATTTTATCTTCAAGATCATTAATTACTTTCAATTCAAACATCCCCAACTACAATAAGTGGAACAACACTTTTTTCACCAGAAAATGTACGTTAGCATATTAACAAAGTGCCCATACATGCAAGCGCATATCTCACGGTCAATTTAACTGAATATTGTTTTCTTCAGTCATCTTTATTTTCTGTGCGATAGAGTTTTCATTCGCTTATTTTTGTAGTTGAACAAACCACTCCCATTCTTCCTTATGCACTAATTAATTGAGAAATCTGAACGATTTTATGTTTATTATAGGGTATTAGCAGATGAAACTAATGTGGATTGATAATTTGCTTTCTAAGGTAATGATATAGAGACAGGCACGTGACAAAATGTTCTTTATAAAATCGAAAGACAATAAAACCAAATAAAAATAGTATGGTGTTGTGAATATCGTTGCTGTTTATAGAAGCGTTGAAGTGGTGGGACCGATTAGTGAAAATGTATAACATATACATGATAACAAGATAATAATAACTACTGACGCATATTAAAAGTATATAGGATACAATATTCAAGAATATAATGACAAAATTGATGCACCTAGTACGTTTTGAAGAAAACCTTATAACAACTTTACACTTAAAAATATAGGCAGTCATAATCATAATAATTTATTGCTCCATGAGTAGTGAAAAGTTTCAGAGAAGGAATACGGTTCCCGGGAATGCAGTTAGTTCACGGGAATCCCGGAAGAGAATACGGTTGTATTATATTATTTAGGTACTATGATACATATAGAAATACTTCAAGTTTACTATTGTCTCATTTTAAGTGAATATGCAAAATACTATTATGGGCAATAAATTTCTAAAACCTAATAAATCTTAAAAACCTTAGGTATGTGATTTGATTACGAATTGACATGTCAAAGATGTTTTGAGTTTGGAAAGATTGTCCCGATTTGCAGCTATAAGCACAGACTAATAATAAGTTACCACGTAACTATAAGGATACTTTGTTTGAGTCTTTTTATATAGGGGTATTTAAATATTACTACTTGATGTGCAATAAAACGATCAACTAGTTTTTGCTGGCCGTGGACTTCAATAGACTATTCTAGTTTTTTATTTTTTTTATTTTAGTATAATGCATAATATAACGCAACACTTTAAAAGGTCATTCAATATTCACTAACTAATATCCTTATTTCAATACCTTAAGATCTAAAATTGTACTGTTTAGGCTATTAAATATTTTGCCTAGACGTTTGAACCCGTGGCATTATTCGATTTAGAGTTGAACTTTACAAAGAATGTAGTTGATCTATTATTGTTATCTCTTACTTTCTATCTTGGTGGCGCTATGTCTTGAAAGGAGATAGATATAGACGTCAAAGGCAGCGGCGCATCTAACAGCTTTTAAAGTTCGTTTCTTATTCTTCAATGAAATGGGAATCTGGTCGTGATTGAATTATAATATTCGACAGATTTGGATGGCAGAACTCTTAAAATTTTTAATGCTAAAAAGGTCTTAAATTATGAAGAAACACAATAATTCTTCTGTTTCTATCGGTTATTTATATAAATATTACTTTATAGCTCATACGATCCCACTGAAGGGCTAAAGTTCGAGAAAAAAAATTAAGAAAGAGTTGGCTATATTCCAGGATAGGTGGAGGAAAGTTAGTGGTAAACTTGTTGATATAAAAACAACGTTTTCTTGAGTTTTTTGTATAAGGTCCTTAATATGCTGACGGTTTTTTAATGGGATGATCAGATCACCAAACTGAATAACTTTCTGTATAGGACAAAGATCGAAATCCCTAAAAAACAATCTACTATTCCATACAAAACTGCAAACCTAGTCTACGCAAATGTATGACACTTGATTTTTTAGCGATTTCGATGTTATGTTGGTACCGTAGAGATAGTTGTTTAGTTTGCTGGTCTGATCATTCCCTCAAAAAACCGTCAGCACATTAAGAAGTACCCTGTATGTCTAGGTAATTCATAAGTTTCATAACATTGTATAACAGTCTACAAAATCATCGATATAATTATTTGCACGTGTATAAAAATAATAAAGTAAAACAAACGACTGCCTTGAAGTTGATTTAAACGTAATAAAGATTTATATTTTATTTTTAAAAGTATTTATATTTGCCGGTTAGCCTTGCGTGATCCATCAACAAAATAAAATTTTTATGCATATTTCGAACTACATTATTTAATTCTGCAATTGCAATTTGCTTTATTGCAAGCTGATTGATAATTGGTTAGTTTATTTCCTCTAATCTATTGTTTTCTGTTTTTATTTTTTAGCCAAATCATGATTAGTTGATTTTTACAGTCCGAATATCGTTTATTGTTTTAACTCTGTAAAATAGCAAAGAGGTACAGTCAAGAGCACGTCAAGCTTGACACTTTGGACTTTGTACCGGTCTTATTTAGTGCGCCATAAGCGTTACAATCGAACTGCAAGTGTAAAGCTTCATGTGATCTTGACTGTACAAAACAAAATAGAAAATATTTTTAATTTACACACATTTTGGGATCAGGTAGTCCGTCAGACAGAGTCGTAACTTAAAAAATTACCAAAAATGACATATTTGCTAAAAGGGATATCTTTTAGCGTCAAGATTTATGACTTCAGAACACAACCCGCACTAGACCCATTTTTTTCTAAATTTAATCTAATACAAAACGAAGTGTAGTCAATTTCAACACACGACCATAAGGTTTATCAATAAATCAGCGGTGACGTCATCAAGGCTGTTCAGGTCATACACTCGTGCGCAGATCGTTACTGACATTTGCATAACTTGTGATTTACTAGAATGGTTGCGATGTAAGCCGCTGTTCTATTCAATTTGCCTCTCTTTTTAGTTCAAAGGATGTGGTGACGTCATCCTGGCCGTTTAAAAAAAGAAGCCTTTTAAAGTTTGATTCGTCCGTATCCGGTAAGGTAAAATAGTCTGATTTGTTAAAAACAGAATCGGGTACAGTCTTTGTTTCGGAGAAAGTATTATGGTTCTTTTTATTGGAGTCGTAATTATAATCGTAATGAGTAATCTAAAGTAAAAAAAAGAAAAGTATCAAATTGTAACTGGCATAAAAGATTTGATATCACAGATAGTTAAAGATTAAGCGAAAGATATTTATTTGGGACAGTCAGTAGTTAGAGTTTTGGAACTTAAGTATTACACTTTGTAACACAACTGGCTTTTCGATCAAGGAAAACATCGTGAGAACACCTTCATGCTTTAATTTCTACATACAAAACATATGCTCACGCCTATGTCCCACTACGGGGTAGGCAGAGACAGCACATCGCCATATGCTACGATTCTGACACACATCTTTCGCCTTCTCAACATCCATAAGTTTCTTCATACAAGCTCGTCGGTTCCAGGTACATTTTATTTGGCCCTTCTTCAGTACGCATACGCATCCGATTTGGTCAGCGTTCGATTTGGTCAATAGGTCAATTTCTAGACGCGTATAAAAGGTGTAGACAGACAGTTACATTACTTTAATGGGTGATTGTACTCATGATACAAATGACATTACAGGATACTGAACACCTTTGCCCAAGGAACCAAGGAGGAGAACATCACTGTCTACCTCCTCGGAAATATCTGACCCACATCCCCATCGTTTCGATGATTCATTTTTTATTTTCTTGGCTAAAAACATTTCGTCGCGTTTTGATTCGTCCTTTTTATGCTTATTTAGAGCGGACAATCGTGAATCATGAACCGCATTCAAAATAAGTGCAAAAGCATCGAATTACGAAATGAGGACGAAAATCCTTAAAATAAAAGCTGCAAATTATGTCAGATGCTGAAATAAGTAGGTTAACTAAATCGTTTCAGTAATGATCACTGATAATTTATTCCATGAGACCAAATATACCATATGAGATCCTAAACAAGGCTAAAAAATAGACGTCACTACCAACTGCAGGCTTAAAACCAAATTTTTAAGTTTGGTTATATTTTAACATTGATTGTTAGTGGTAGAAAGGTAGAGGTTTGTAGGGGAATACGATCGTGAAGTGAGATAAGATAAGATAAATATTCTTTATTTGCACACCAAGAATATACAATTAAAATGAGCTTGAGCGTGAGCTTATTGATGTAGATTTATCTGGTATCCCCTTATAAATAGAGATTCAAGACGTATAAGTACTCAAATGGACACTTGAATCTTGAATGCATACAGCTCTCTCGAAGCTAAGATAAATGGAGTACATCCATATTCGGACGATTGCGCCAAGTAAGTACTAGTTAAAAGATTAGCCAATCAAATAGCTTTGCTTGAGGCAGATGTTTGTCATTAGAGTTTAGAAATTGGGGTCAAAGTAGCCGAAGCTCAGAATAATTAAGGATCCAGATCTAAATAGAACGAACACTGAGAAATAAGGAACAGTATAAGGGTATAAAAGTCTTCCGAAGTATATAAATTATGGATTTATAAAATAAAATAGATAACTATTTGTACAAACTATAATTATGGTGAAATTCAAAAAGTTAGATTATTTTATCATGGTGAGTAGGTATGTAAGGCAAAGCTAGTCCGCTCGGTGATGTAGATGTGAAAATACTTGTGTATTTTTACTATAGTACAATAACAAATTGATTAAACTGTGATTAGAGAATGTCAACTAACGCAATAAAGCATTGAGTATTGAGAACTATGTATAAAAGTGCCTTATTTGGAAACAAAATAACAAAAAGAAAACAATAAAGAATAGAATCACTCCCGAAAGGGAATTCCATTCTTTATAATATGTATAATTAGGAAAGAAGGGGAAAAAGGCTTAGACCATTGGGATAAAGTAAACAAGCAGATTAAAGCTAATGACAAAGAGCCGACCACTATCAAAATAACCTTAGCAATCACTGTAACATTTCTAATAATTGGTAGTTGGATCATTAGTAAAGCTATTAATTCGATCTGACAGGATGTTATTAAACCGAGATAAATCTCTGCAGTAGAATTTGTGTGTACATTTTTTAACTTAATGATGATTTGCTATCTTCGAGGAGTTAGAACGGTGAAACTGACCGGTCAGTATTATTTAAAAAATGAAAATGTATGTTTAGTTAAAAAGCATCTCTTGTTAGAGCGCCAAAAAATACCTTTACTTTTCTAGGATGCGACGCCTCCATTTCCACATGTCTGTAGTGTTCCTGGGAGCGATGGACCTCCCTTCCCCTCGCGAGATCCTCAGCCGACGCCCTCTCTTCACCGCGACTCAACGTCGTCACTTTCCTCACGATCCTCGTCGTTATCCTTCTTTGACCACTATCACCTTTCTTCGAGATCTTTGTTGACTCCAGCGATGAGCCAAGGACCTCGGTCGATAGTCTTTTGTTCGTATGAATCGCCTGCAGTTCCGACACGCCTATTCCTCCAGCTGAACTGGGCACAGCCAGAGCACTGTCATCGTACTCGAAATGCGTCTGGTTTCCATCGTGGACTACCCGACCGCCGTAACTCTCTTCGCGGTAGGACCCAGAGCGGTAGCTGGAAGTTCTTTCCATCCCTGGATAGTTCCCGTCGAATACCGTTTCGTGTTTCGTCAAACCATCTCTTAAGCTTCTTGGGACAGAAGCTAGGTTTAAGCTTGTTGTGATCGGTGATCCGACTGGGGATGGGGTAGATTTCTTCAAGCTTGACTTCCGAGGTTTGGAATCTTCGCTCTCTAGCGTCCCTTGGACAAAGAGACGCTTACTGTTGCCCTCTTTTACGAATCTGTACATAGACATCGTCGATTCGTTCTGGCCTTCAAAGGCCTTGGTGCAGCATTACTCTTGAGCACTATGGACATTAGCAAGATTTGCTTTTATTACAGATTCGATACGCGTCAAATTTTACCGTTAACACCGGAGACGAAGAATGGCTTACGATTTGAGCGTGTGTGAAAAGTTTTTAAATAAACAAAACGTTGAATTTGAAAGTGAATTTTGAAGGAACAAAAGTTGAAATTAAAAGTTGGTATGCAAAGTACGTGACGGATTAGGCGTGGTGTTGCCGTATTAGGTGGGCATGGGCGACGTATATGGACGGACCCTTCCGGCGGACGACAGCTGCACAATAACGTTCTAAAAACCATTGAAGGTCTGGCGTCAATTTTGTAATCCTACCAACTTTGGCACGCGACTGTTAATCGCGTTAATATCACATTAAAATGCCATATAACTGATATTCCTTCCATCAAAAACCTCTTCTGATAACTGAAGTCTGAACTTTAACAGACGTTTCGTCTAAACACAAATATGCTTGCTTTGACAAGAAGGTATTTTCAAAAGTGGTTTACCATTTAGGTCTATTCCATAGAAGAAATAACCGATACTATATGTATGATAATCATGTCTTATTTCGTGAATAGATAACATAACTGTAAGCCTGTAAGCACATAACACAGACAAAGATAATTAAGGATAAAGTCCAGACGACAGTTAAACACTAAAAAAAGAAACTGCATTAAATAAAATTGCTATTGAAGCTGCAAAACATATTGTAGTAAACCTTGACCCGAATGATTATGTAAACATGAGCATTAATAAAGAAATTTACATAATGGGAGATCAACTTGACGATGACGTCATGACCAAGAATACCATCGTAATTTGCTTCCTATTGTATTAATGAATCTTGATGATATACAACTATTTTGTGAGCATGCGCAGACTAACTAGATAAATTATGTCATTCTAAATCAATTGATACTTTATAGTGATCAACGCTTGACGACGAACTCATTTCAAACATTGTTTTTTTTTATTATTAAAAATGGGTTTGCTCTTGACCTCAATCCCGTCCTTAGGACAAAGATGGGGTCGAAGATGTAGCGAGCTAACCCAGAAGATGCCTATTCACTCGTGATTTAAAGGAATCGGGTTGTAAGCGCTAGGAAATACTGACGCAGGCAGGGCATTCCAATCCTTGGCTGTGCGCATTATAAAAGAATCAGACTGTAGTAATCTAATAAAGAGGCGTCGAAAAAGGTATCTATAAATCAACGCAAGTTTACGTAGTCATGAAAGGAGAGTATTGAGACTTTTAACATGAAACACTAAACAATACTATAAATTCTTGCACAATCTTTAAATTGGTATTTGTGGGTAATTCTGACCACCCCGAAAGGGACAACAGCAGCGTATGTATTATTGAGAAGACAAGAGGTGGTGATCGTATCGGTCTCCCGTTCCATCAGACATAGGAGAGTAAGGACGAGAGAGGGAATCTGTGTTTAGCGCCTACTTATACACTTCAAAATATCCTACATATATGATTGATTTTCTATAAAGATTTACAGTCGCCGGCGCCGTAGTCGAAATCGACTAGGAAATTATTGAGGATTAAATTGTACACCTACAACCCACAACCGTCGCCTTTGATTGACTACCGCTGACCCCTAATAAAACATAATTAATGAGCGCGGTAGGAAAAAGATTGAAAGGTAGAATAATACAATTTTGCAAATTACTTCAGATCACCAGATGACGGTAAGATATAAATAGATAAGATTATGAAAATGCACAACAAAACAAACTAGAATCTTGTGGCTAAGAAAAGGTATGCAGTAGTAGGTGCTAATTACTTGTTGCTTATGCGGCCTCATTCAACTATAGGGCGCCATATAGGTGGAGTTGCGTAATGAATAAGTTATGAACTTGGAACTTCCAATAGCACGGAACAGAAGGAGTGTAGGATTTATGGATGTATAACATAATGAATAGAAAATAACTGAACAATAATGGGACCTTTTGCAGTATTTAGGCTATTATTATTGGCAGTTAAGGGCCTTGATTTGCGCATGTGACATTGTGACAATCATTGGTCTTTTGTGAACGCTCCTTTTATTCCTTACTGATCCTCACTGCATTCAGGAACCACTGTAGGTTTCTAACAGGGAGGGTATCTCATCTAGTGCTAATACCTATCTACCCAGATGGATACTTCATTTGTAGATCTATGGGCCACATTCACAAAGATGCTGAAGAGGACTTTACATTTTCTCTTTGCAAAATCTGCAGCTGGTCAAGTCATTTAGTTTCAGCATGTACATGTTTGTTGTATTTAGGCTAACATTCAAACGGATAATGCATCATCAAAAGACGATCATGAAACCTAACTAAAAAGGAATTTCACTATAAATACGCCCTTAAAATAAAAATATAGTATCTATAATTTATAACATTCTGATTTCTGACTATACCGAAAGGAGCTCCGGTAATAAGTATGCAAAGATCTGACATGACAGTAAATTATTTTTGAAACTACATTCAACAAAATTTTAAGGAAGAGTGAGAGAGGAAGTGAATCATTAAAGAGTATAGTAAATTTACAAAGATTCTTGATCTTTGGTATGACGGAGTAATAGCAAAGGATCATCCGAATAGTTGACAGTTCAATTAGCATAATGAAAAGGAAATAGGGACATGGTCATAAACAGTCTCTAAACAAATATTCACAGATCATTAAAGCCCATATGCAGTATATTTGTGTCTTAAAATCTTCAATGCACAAATATGTAGATTCAGTAGGATAAAGCCCTACTGAAACTGACAGTACGGGAGACGGATACGATTAAAGAATCCCTTATATACCTGTGACACTATGTGGACAACAGAGGATATTATCAATGCTTGAAGACTACTAAATCTTCGTCATTATCATCATAGTTCCAAAAGTTGTACTGATCTATCAAAAACGATTTGTCAGTTAACCGATAGATCATGCAGTCGATTATTTATTCAAAAAATTTATTGAGTGGGTGATTTTACTGACAATTTTTTGCGGGGGAAGCTGTGTTAAGAATTCAATGGTGACACCCACGCTCGGAGACCTTGCATGACTTAATATGGGTAGTTCTGTAATTGTCGGTACAATTTTAATAGGGCGTTTAGAATTGTTGCGCCATTGTGTGGCATATGAGTAGAAACATCGAGATTTTATACGGCCGTGATTTACTGTCACGATAATTATTTACCGAATGAAAAGGCAAATACTGAAACAACTGTGAAAGGAAATTGTTTATTGGCTTCGGCTGTATTAAACCAGGATCGAAAGAGGTTTCAACTACTTAGATCAGAACACTAGACAATGAAGTCCAGCGAGCCCGGTGATTGCACTTTAAAATTAGAATTTAAACCGTTTTAGAACCTTCAAACTGATCAAGGAAGATAATTAGAAGAGGAATTAATAAAACATACAGCACTTTAAAGTTAAACCAGATGGACGAATGGACAGACAGACAGACGGAAGGCGTAGGCTTAGTAATAGGAGCACCCAATGGGTACGAAACCCTAAAAAAGAAAGTGAATCTTATATTAATAGAACTATTTCCATGTATTTTTAAGCTCGCATTTGTACCTACACCACGATTTATTGTAATATTCATAATTATGTTATGATATTGTGTACAATAAATAAAGAATCTAAGAATCGAATTTCTGGAATGCTATTTTATTATTCTGCCCCTGTACCCGGACTTTCGATGTTCGGGTTCGATGTTGTTGTTGTTCACCACTGTTTCGGTCCGCTCTTCATTGTAATAGAGTTGACATTGGAACGAAAACGTTCACGCAATTGCGAAGTTCGAATGTGCGGGTAGAAGCCCTGAATACTTTGGTCAAGAGTTTTGTTTTTTATTTGGGCTAAGGTTATCCACTCCGATGTTCAGGGATAGATCGGATCCTCGAAGAGTTCGTTGTAAAAGTTATATTTTTAGACAATTCGTTGTTTGAAATTAAAATTCACACCGGTGGTAAACAATGCAGTCCTTATTAACGCGTAAAAAATTAAACACTAATTAAACTAGTTTTATAGATCGTTTCATAACAAAGATGTTTGTAAATATCAAATTTTAAAAAACTAAGACTTTCTTTTTGTTTGTGTTGTGCCAGGCGAATTAGGGATGTTCCTTTTGTAGTTTTTTGTGGACGAATATCTACCTATACCTATCATCATGAGATACGTAATTATATCCTGACATCCTGTATAAGCCAGTAAACCTTGCAACAACTGGTCTCTTAAACAAGTCGCTATAGCCAAGTTTCTAACCGCTCCCAAAGTTTTTATGGTAGTGAATTTATATACAAATGTATTTATAAAAAATATAATTATTTAGTTTGATAAAACGCCATTCGAAAACCGTTAAATGTCACCGGTGTTTATCCGTAAAATTCGCGTAACAAATCCACTTAACCACAAACACAAATAAACACAAAAAAGACACAAACACCACTGAAGATTTCAGTTTCTCCAAAAAAAAACACAAATTAGTACGTTAGTCGTTTTAGTTTTTTTTATTGTTCGATTTTCGTTTCGAAGTTTTTTTTTTTTTTTTTTTGAAAATTTGTATGATCGAGCGGCGCGCGCGTTTGCGTCGGTTGCTTACAGGTGACTGGTTGCCTGGCTGCGCTCGCGCAGCGCAGATGTCAACGGTAAGTTGCCCGTGACGACTGGTGTTGTAAAAAAAAGAATGTTGTTCGTGGGTTAATTTTTCCTACTCTTTATGTGCATCTGTTAAATTTGTAATGGAAGACGTAATTGGCGTAAGAGATCATAAGGATCAATAAGATCGCCTTATTTGATGAAATCAAAATTATCATTGAAAAGGGGTGAAATAATTATAACACCCTTCTATCTTTTATCTCAAACCGATACAAAAATTTCTAGGAGCGAACGAAGCGAGCTCGAGATTTCGTTTCATTATGAATTGAGGACGAATTTACGAACTAATACCGTGAGCAAGCGAAGCGAGCTTGAGATTTTTCTGAAATATGAGTAGGTCGTTACAATCATCTTTGAACCATCAAAGCTGGAGCGAACGAAGCGAGCTCTAAGTAACATATGTGACAGGAAAATAAATAGGTAGCATTGAGAGTTCATATTTTTAGAGTGTAAAACCAAAACCAAGTAATGGAGCGAGCGAAGCCAGCTCGAATTTTTGACTCTATTTCTGACTATTTAACGAAAGGCCTACTGGTACAGGGATATCGGCACCCAATACCACTTTATAGGTTTTGGTGTCGAAAAAACTCTCGGGCCGTGGGGACCTAATAATGCGCAGACGCATTTTAAAGACCTATCAAAGCGCCTGAAAGATTCGACACGACCCAAGGGCTGGCACTTTCCTCGCTCTACGTATCAGCATAGCCATTCAGCGAGGAAATGCGGCCAGCGTTTTGGGTACCCTCCCACAAGGACCGAACCTGCACCACATCCTAGGTTAGTTTAGTTTTAAGTCACTTTATTTATAACGAGCTTTTACCCGCGACTTCGTCCGCATAAATTAGGATATACCAGATTTTAAGTCAGATGATAAGCTATCAAACAAAAAAAGTTTCATCAAAATTGGTTCAGTAGTTTTTGCGTGATACTCGAACAAACAAACACCCAAACAAACAAACAAACAAACAAACAGACAGACAAAAAGTCCAAAAATTTTTGATTTGGAATCAGGGAAGCCTAAAAACCATATATTAATCTTTTTTTGTAAATATCTTCAATGTACAGACACACTTCTGTTACAGTTTTATAATAGTTTAGATTATTGTTTTACTGTCACTATTTTATCCTTTTTGTTGTAAATAAAAAAAACACTATTTAACCTTGAGCTTTCCTGAGTTTGCAAGAAAGTTGATATTTTGTAAGCTTTCGTATTTGAAAAGGTATTATTGTACTTTTAGATGTATCCTTGTATTTAATAAATTATTGATTCCGGGCGGGAAGTTCTCTATAGCTATCTATTAGTTTACCACAGCTTGTAGTTGCGCAAGTAGCAATATTTTCATAGCAAGATAACTATTGCGCAGTGCTACATTCAGAAGATGTTTGTAGGTTGTATAATGTAGTTTACTTGACGCAAACATGAATGATCTCGTCTTTTTTATATTTATTATGTCCATAATTTTAATAGTAAACAAATTGTTGATCTATGACATAAATGGTTATAAAATATGAGATAAATTAATTTAAATACATTTAAATAGTGGTTCAATAGTGGTTTGATTGGATAGGTTATTATTAGGTTGGATGGTTGTTTCTTGTCTATTTTAACTACTAAGTCTTGATTTTAAAGAGGGTGTAACAAAACACCCTAGTAATATTTAAAGGAATGATTTAGAGTCTAAACCTTTCCTTTCCAGTTTGATGTTCTAAACTATACTGTGTTAATGAATTAACGCAAAACCTCATACACCCCAACTGATTTATATCAAAATAATTAGATTGAAACAATAATTTCATTATTTTTATAATTAAAATTTAAAGTTATTCGCATTTTAAGTTTTGAGGCAAAAATGATTTGTTATCATTTTAGCACTGAAAGAAAGCGCTAACGTACTCATGCATACATTTTTATAATCTTGTTTTGGTAGTAAGTAGGGTGGGTGTGCCCGTGGGGCGGGTTGACATCGGGTTCAGTAAATTTAAAATTTTACAAAAAAATTATTTAATATACTTATTTTGAAAAAAATTACCCATGTTGAAACCATGATAATTCGATTCGGCTCTCGATTCTAAACAAACTACTTTCTAGTTTTGTGTTAATTCATTAACACGTTGTAGACCATCAAACTGAACAAGTTTCACTATGGAGCCAAATTAAAAAAATATATATATTCAAAAAAAATAATCAACTGTCCCATACATTTTAGTCGAAAGGGCACTTACTACAGTTTAGTATGAAACAACAGAATGTTTTTTGTTTTATTTTGGACTAGCGACCCGCCCCGGCTTCGGACGGGTGCAATGCTGATATGTAGCGATGTATTATATACATATAAACCTTCCTCTTGAATCACTCTATATATTAAAAAAATCGCGAAAAAAAATCTGCTGTCCCATACAAAACTGCAGACCTACTCGAGCTAAAGTATGGGACAGCTGTTATTTTTTTCGCGATTTCGATGTTGGTCCCATAGAGAAAGTTGTTCAGTATGATGGTCTGATCATCCCCTTAAAAAACTGTCAGCATATTAAGAAGGACCCTGTATTATGTAGTGATGATGATAAAACAATAAGTCGCTTCCGGCTGTCTGTCTGTCCCTTCCCTATGTATGCTTAGATCTTTAAAACTATGCAACGGATTTTGTTGCAGTTTTTTTAAATATACTATGTAGTGATGTTGTTGGCACCATACCTACTGAAGTTCTTTCAGTTTGATCAGTTTGATGGTCCAAACAACCCCTTTACATCATTACTAGGGTCTTTTGTTACAGCCTGTATAAATCACGACCGAGTAAATACCTAGGTAAATACCTAGGTCCAGTTTTCGAAAACATAATTAGCTTAACTAGATACCTTATTTAAGTAAGTAGATAGATTCATAAGAAAATAAAAATAAAATTATACACATAGTTAAAACGTTGTTCTGATTTCGTAGAGTGGGAGCAAACATGTTTTATGATGTTATGTTAGGTAGTTAATTATTTAAGCATAATTAAACTGGATCTGTCCACGCGTGGGATAGGAACCATGATAATATAATAGGGTTGTCTAAAATGCTACTCGAGGAATACTTGAACGGTTTGAAAAGAGGTAATTTTGTATTCGTGTTTTGAAAAAGTAATTACTTACCTCTGAGTATAATTATACTTACCAGAATTTGTTTAGATATTTCTGTTCAAACAGGTTTCATGATGATTAATTTTGTCGCAAAGTTTTATTTAAGGCTGGACCGAGCCTATTGTGCTGCCCCAATCGTATTTTTTTTATTAAGTAAAAAAAAACAATATTTCCAAAAAACAAGAATGTCACATTGTAGTCATTGTTGATTTTCAATTTATCGGGTCACTGCGGATTTGTTTTTATAATGTTTGTAGTTATTATCTTTAAAACTGCCACTTCTGGCGGTTTTAACGATAATTTAGCTACAAGCATAAAACATAACTAACCCAGACTACAATGTGACATGAAGACAGACACAGGCAGACATGACAGATACAGACATTCTGTCATTTTGACGAAGAGTGTTGCAGATTCGAAGTTTCTTCTTTCTTCTGCATTTAATCAATAAATAATTAAAGAAGTTAAAAAAAAATATTTTTATTTTTGTCAGCCCTACATTATTCGAACGAATAAATATTTTAATCATCTATAATTCAAGCATGGCCTTTTTAAACACAATATAAAATAAAAAAATGCCTACATCTAAAAAATCTTAAAATATCGATTTTAAATTTCTAGTAACGCCATCTACCGAGCGTATACAATAACACTAACATCTGCAAAGCAAGCAAGCGAAGCCTCTTGCTGAACAGCTTTCTATCGAACCAAGATACGGGCGGATAAGTCAGCGCCATCTATGAGAGATTATAGTAAACAACGCTAAGCATTTTTAAAGCTTTTTTATTTTTGCGTTGCATTATATTATATTGTATGAAATCTCTCTGACGACTTACCATTTGAGTCTGCCAGAGGTTCGCATGTACAGATAAAAATAGTGAGTACACGCACAGTAATATAAAATTACAAACTTTAGAAAGTTTGAGGCAAAACAGAGTTTGGATCATTTGTTTTCCCGCACCAAACTATGAACAATATTTTCTTTTATTTAACCTGTAGCTTCCTATATCATCACATTACTGCTGTCCAAAGTCACTTGTGTCACTGCTAATAGGCCCCTTTTTAATTATATTATGACAAAACAGTAATTTTAATAATTAAATTTTAGTAATTTTAAAATGAAGTTTATGTAAACCCGCCCGTCTCAGATATTAGTAGGTACCACTGATAAAATATGACAATCGATTCTAAAGGTAATCGATAAATCGATCCCTTCGATCATATGAATTGCAAATAAGTAAAGTTTATGACCGTGCGATAAATTTACGAGTATTTCGTATGAGATAATGCCTTCATAAATAATTCAGGACCCTCAACAATACTGGGCTACAAATTATTATCAATCCAGATCAAGATAACATTGAATTAAACGTGTTTTGTTATTGTTGATAAATGTACATTTGATAGAAATATAGTTTGTTTATTTTTATCATTGAAAAATCTTACCTGAGTTGGTTCTAAAATTTTACCTATAAAAGTATCTAAGTAATATTAAAACCTTAGTTCAAAGTAAAACAGATCTACGATTAAAAATACCGTGTGATTTTGAAGATTGTTATACTTTGTCTTCACATAGGGTTGCCATTCGTCCCGATACGTCGGGACATGTCACCGTTATTAACAGTGGTGTCCCGAGAGTCCCAACGTCCCGACAAGCTATAAAATGTCCCGACAAACATATCGAGCGCGCCGCGCAAGCTCTTACTTAGGCACAGATCGTATTGCGGTCATTTCATTATCTTGCAGCGAAATTATGATCTAAATCGGTTTTAGTTGTACATTGTATATGAACTTGAGACTCCCGCGCAACGACAAATACAGTAAATACTAAAAAAAAAAGAACCCCGAATTGTAAATGACCCTACGGGGCCTTGGGGATTTATGGCAACCCTATCTTCACATCTAAACTACCGGACCAATTTCGAAAGTCAGCCTGTGGCCTTCTGTAGCACGAGAAAGAGCATAAGTTTCTCTTTAAATTCAACGCGGATGAAGTCCCAGCCTAAATTAAAATCGCTGACGAAATCTGGAGAATCACCAGAGTTTTTGAGACGACCAATCTGCAAACGATGAAGCAGACATTCTTGGCAATGAAAGTTAACTAATTAGCATTGGGGAACTCCTACAATACGGGCCTAAGCTTCATGGGCATATTGGGACAGATAATATACTGGATACAAGGAGGTAGAAAGTGCATGATGACGCGAGACGAGGGTGCGCAGGCGTCGAGTGGGAGGAAACATCTGGTCCGCGGCCTTGTGCCGGCCTACTTAGTGTAGGTTCTATAGGTCACTTGTTGACAGCAACAGTTTTACCTTTACAAGGTATTTTTGAGGTATGCAAGGAAATTAATCTGCTCAATGATTTCAACGTATGTCTTCGCCTCTAAGTAGGGCCTTGAGAAAGCGGCTGGAAAAAGAAGGCTGAGGGCGTTAAATATAATGTTTTCTTGCCTAGGGAGAGGCCTATCCCACACAGCACAGAATATCTAGGTACTAGATATGTATTAGATATTTTGTAGACATTTGTGCTGTTGGGAATGTTCAGCAGTTAAATTTTGAACTTAATCCTAACTTTACAAACTCTAGATCATAATCAGATCTAGAGATCGGATATTCGGATGCTGCATATTTACCTAAACTTCATTTTTCCCAAGAAGAATGTGGACACGTCTTGATTAATTTATTTTATGAAACAGGACATCCTTAAAACTGACTCCTTTGATTAAATTAAAATTAATTTAAGCAGTGACTCTACATTATTTTCGGTCCAGAAGTTCGAACCTTTAAAGTTCGAGCTGATTCGAGCTTCCACAAGCTTTTAATAGTTCTCACCATGTAGCATAGATGGCGCTGTATGTTTCGTTCCAAAGATAAACTTTTACGACAAGTTTTACCGGTTGATCGTGGTCAACTTTAACCCCTAATCATAAATGTTTTTATGCTGATTGGCCCATAATAACATAAGTATGTGGTAAGACTAGTCATTTTAGTACCTATGGCAGTTAAATTCCATTTACATAGGTTTGTTTGTCGAGAACCGGTACACTAGGACGAAAGATAAAGATTAAATTAATGTAAGTAGGTACCTAAACACTGGGCAGGTACTTTTTTTAAATTAAAGTTTAAAAGTTTTTTTAAACGAAAGAGATAAAGTCTATTATCTCGTTCGTTCGCCCAACATACATGCTTAAAAAGAGCTTTCTCATTGATGTCTTCCAGTTTAAAATGGAGGGAGTCTGATATAAATTTTTCTCAAACATGCTTGGAAATGTGAGCATTATTTTGACAACCTTCTTGGAGATAAATCGAAATTGCTGTACTGGCCAAATACATGCAGCGGCCGGCAATGTTTGTATGAAAATCCATATCTGTCGTGTTTAGCGGCCAAATAAATTACATAGTAAACTCATATCTGTCGTGTAATTTAAAAATGGAACTATCTTTTACTCCGAAACATGGCGACCAAGGAGGTAACTCATCAAAGGTTTTATTTAAATTTTGAACTGGCTTGCAAATAGAAAGCTGTTTATTGAAAAAAATAAACTAATTGTTGTTCGTTGTTCGTCATTGATTTTGAAAAGAGTTTTAATTTCCGCGAATTATTTGAGAAAATTTATTGTTTTCATTTCCGCGCATTATTTGAGAAAAGTACTATACAAGCCTAGGCCACAACTAGGCATTGATGGACTTACGTATGTGTGCCTCGGCTTCGCCTCGGCCCACATTTACACGTTCGTCCATCAATGCCTCTGTTGCTGGCCACTGCAGTAATGTACTATTTCTCAAACATGCTTGGAAATGTGAGCATTATTTTGACAACCTTCTTCGAGATAAATCGAAATTGCTGTACTGGCCAAATACATGCGCGCAGCGGCCGGCAATGTTTGTATGATAATCCATATCTGTCGTGTTTAGCGGCCAAATAAATTACATACTAAACTCATATCTGTCGTGTAATTTAAAAATGGAACGATCTTTTTCTCCGGAACATGGCGACCAAGGAGGTAACTCATCAAAGGTTTTATTTAAATTTCGAAGTGGCTTGCAAATAGAAAGCTGTTTATTGAAAAAAAATAACAAATTGTTGTTCGTTGTTCGTCATTGATTTTGAAAAGAGTTTTAATTTCCGCGAATTATTTGAGAAAATTTAGGTACTGTTTCAATTTCCGTTTCATTATTTTCATTATTTGAGAAAAGTACTATACAAGCCTTGGCCACAACTAGGCATTGATGGACTTACGTATGTGTGCCTCGGCTTCGCCTCGGCCCACATTTACACGTTCGTCCATCAATGCCTCTGTTGCTGGCCTCTGCAGTAATGTACTATTTTCGCGATTTCGATGTTTTCTTGACATAGGCGGCCACTAAAATATAGAAGTTACCATCCAGTATATACCTAGAAAGACCTAGGTATTGCTTTTAGTGTTAGGAACGCCGGTTGTACCCTTTTGTTTCCCCATGAACTCCCATAATTAAGTAACAAAAAACAAACTGCTCTTCCATACAAAACTGCAAACCTACTCGAGCCAAATGTCCCATACATTTGGCTCGAGTAGGTTTGCAGCAGGATTTTTTATCGGGATTTCGATGTTGGTCCCATAGAGAAAGTTGTTCAGTTTGATGGTCTGATCATCCCCTTAAAAAAGTGTCAGCATATAAAGGACCCTGTATAGGTATGTTGTTTTTGTTTTCTTCTATTTAGAAACTAACGATAGATACGCGCGGCCGACAATGCTCGGCCGTTGACCCCCGACCTGCGTAACTGTGCCTTTAAGCGTCTCCCGCGCAGCCTCCGTTTGAATACCAAGGTTCCGGGTTCCGAGAAACACTTAGGTTAGGGCACTGTTAGGCCTAGTATGATTCTTAGAACTTATATTCTAAAATGGAACCTCTGTGTTCGATTCCCACGGTAGGACACCTTATGATAATTATGTCACTTTGTGCGTTTTCCCCCAGTTGGTTAGGACATTGCAGGCTGAATCACCTGATTGTCTTTAAAAAAGGATGATTCCGTGCTTCGGATGGCTCGATAAGCCGTTGGTCTCGGCTGCTAGCTCTGGTGATACATAAAAACCACGTCAGAGGCCGTAAGGCGGTCTGAAAAAACTCTGACACCAGGGCTCTGCCCACACGATAAGAAAAAGATTGATAAAACTTTAAAGAGATCACGAATTTTGTGTCATTTCTGTCAATAGAGTTCTTCGTAACTCAGGGTCCGTAGATAGATCCCATCATTTGTCATGTACACATTTTTTCCAAGATTCACAATCCTTTTACTCTTCTTAACTCAACTTTTTATGAGGGCTGGCAAGCCAGCAACACTTCGACCCAATGAGATCTTTTGTATTAACACCTAGATATTTATTTTCATCACACTTCAAAAACATGGTAAATTATGAAGGGATGAAACCAGTAACCACCCCTTTTACTCTTAAAAAGTTGCGAACCTGCCTTTAATTCAGTTGGCAGTTTTAGCAATGTTTCTGACCACCCCGAAAGGGATTATGGTCATGAGTTTATGAATGTAAATTATGAGATCTCATGTAGAGCCAAGTCTTGAGTAAGTCTTTATCTTAGTCAAGGAACATTATAAGGCTTGGCAGTTTCGGGGAACTTTGTGAAATTAGCATAACGTCAGCAGCTCCGTTCTTCGGTTGCCCACTCTAGCAGATTTTTTTTGCGAGTATGCTTATTTGCCATACATTATGCTTACCAACTGCTCTCAAATAGTGAAGGAAAACATCGTGAGGAAACCTGCATACGCTGAAGAAGAAATTCTGATGCGTATGTGAAGTCTACCAATGTACCAATCCACATTGGGCACGCGTGGTGGATTAATGTCCATACACCAACATAGGCCTCTCCCAATGCGCGCTACAAAACTCTGTCCTCGGCCTTCCTCATCCAGTCGCTCCCCGCTACTTTGTTTAGGTCGTCTATCCAGCGGGCAGCAGGGCGTCCCACACTACGCCTGCCAGTTCGCGGTCTCAACTCTAGAACTCTCCCCACCGGTTGTCAGTTCTTCAAAAATAGGGTGGTTTATTCTAATCCGCACGACTTGCAGATATTGTTACATATTTTGTGCCAGACATGACAACGGTTAAGTTTCACAATAGTAAACTGAACTGTGACAGACAGACCGACATTCAATGAGACCTGTTTACGCTAACGATACACAATAAAAAGTCCCGTAAATAAATCCAATTTCACTCTTATTCTGTTGACGGAAGAGTTATGTCACGGGTATGCTTAGAATGTCATGGTGTGATTGTTAAGAAAGTTATGCGGGAAAGGCATGCAAGGTTTGTGAAAGTGCGAATTTGAACTTTATTGGTATGATAGTAAGGATAAGCGAAGGTTCACACGGTTTGTTTATTGTCTTGATTGTGCGATGCAAATTTTCTTTTAAAGGTTTATATTCGCGTCGATAAACGCAAAGTTTGGGTCATAAATCATTATTTCAACAAGGAAGCGCAACACCAGTATGTTTCAATCAATTATACTTTAGTTTACACCAAAAAAAAAACATAGTATAAAGAGAGCAAACAATCAGGAAATACAAAAGGCACAAAAACAGGCGGTCTTATCGCTTAAAAGCGATTTCTTCCAGACAACTTGGATGTTTCGTTTGTCAATAAACGCTCAAAGTTCTACAACAGTGTAGTCTGCTTGCTGCAGGCACATTTTTGCAAATCATTAAAATTAGTGAGTAAAAATAGTTGATGCAACTATACTACCGCAACTATTTTAATAAATTTAATTAAATCAGTCTCAAGTCTCAACCCCTCAATGGAAATGTTACACAACTTAAATTTACGTAGTGTTGTTTTATTGTATCAACCATACATCGCCATCACAGTAACGAACATCACAAGTACAGCTCAGTAAAGCCTACGATGTTCGATGATAATGATTTTGTTATGACCCAAACTTAACGTTTGTAACGGCGCGACTATAGTAGTTTTGTTAGTTTTGTATGGGGAGTTGTATCGTTGATTTTGGACGATTTTGTTTGACGATAAAGTTAACAATAATAGTTTTGATGACTGGACGGCCAGATAGCTCAGTTAGTAGTAAACCTACCTGGAGTGCGATGTTTGAATCTCATTCGCTGAGTTCAGCAGTTGAAAATGACAAAATTACTGTGGAGATATGCATCTTTCTAAGCTCTGCTGATTTCACTTTCAAAAATCGCACTCCTGAAGTATGATTTTTGAAAGTCAAATCAGCAGTAGAAAGATGCGTATCTCCACAGTAACTTTGACATTTTCAACTGCTGAACTCAGCGAATGAGATTCAAAATAGCACTCCTGTTCATACGAAGGTCGCGGGTTCGAATCCCGCAAGGGACTAATTTTGTATTTTTGTACCCAAGTTATGGATGTTTTTAATATTATTAGGTAAGTATGTATTCTATATCATTGTTTCGTCATCATAATACAAATCTGAGCTTTATTCTGGTACTATGAATGGGACTAGATAATCTGAGTGACAATGTCCAAGATATATATAATTTATTTATGTTACAAGTTCGTAAGTTAAACTGCACCCTGTATAAACATTTCCGTATTAGGGCACGAGATAAGTGTGCCGCGGCCCACACGCGTTCCGGACACTCCGTATACAATAATAAGTAAGTACTTAGGTACATAAAATAAATACATTGCAATAATAAATACTTTGTCATTCATATTTATGATCGTTGCGCAACTGGTTTTTTCGCAAAACTTTTTGTTGTTGGATATTTTTCATTCATATTTTATTTAATTTTATCTTTTGAATGATAAATGTTATTAAGCAATTTGACGACCCGATTCTCTTTGGAGAAATATTACATACAAACTAAAGTAAACAATGTGATAAGATTTACCAACAAACAAAACATTTTCAATTAATTTTCATCAGTGGCGATATGGGCTCACTCCCCGTCACACTGGACTGGACAGAGATTTGGTACCTTACCGCAAAAAATATTGGCTTAAAAATATATTTTTACCAACACCCTGTACTACAAACATCCGTTATTTTGTAAACACTGTCCACCTTTTCAGAGGTGTTTCAGACCATCAAACTGAACAACTTTTACTATGGGAGCAACGCTGAAATTTGGGAAAAGTTGTTTAGTATCATGTTTATGAGCAATGAAACTATCTACATTTAGACCTTTCAAATTGAAATTTCGTCAATTATAAAATTACATCCGTATCCTTAAAAGAAAAAAAGAGATCGCAACATTGGGGATTAATTACGCAATAAGAATGAAAGGGAAAGTCAATTCTTTAAAGCCTTTGAATGCAAGAGGACAATCTCTTTGAAGTGATCTTGTGTAATCGACTTGACATTTTTGGTTAGTACATAATAGTATGTACTTTGAATAATTTTGAATCGAGTTTGATGTCCTTGTTTGAATTATTATTGAAAGTTCAACTCTGTTGGCATAAAGATATAGGTACGCAAAATTACACTAATTGATTTTATAGGAATACTTTATGCAAGACACTAAAATTTTAAAACTATTTGTTCAGTAGGTAATGTAGGTATTAAAATAAATATATACAGCGCATTAAACCCATTTCCTCCCGTGGGTTTCGTAAAACGCGACTAAGGGACCTACCGGAGGAAGGCAAGCAGCATCCTCTGAGTAACACATTCAATCCAACTGCGATCGCCAACCTGCCTGCCAAGCGTGGCGATTATGGCAAATCCCCTCATTTTGGGACAGGCTTATGTCCAGCAGTGGACGTCTATCGGCTGATATGATGATGATGATGATAGTGCATTGGGTTGGATACTACTGGATAAGAATAAAAGAACAGATATAAAGGAATTATGAAAAAAAATCAAACTTAGTTAAGTCTTTCTTCATAAAAAATAACACAACGATGAATTTTTGGTTTGTCACAAATTTGTCGCTATTTTAAAAATATGAGTACGCAATTTCTTATAGTTTTTTGTCAAAAAAAAAACGTTATTATTTCAGAATTTATTTTTAAAGAATTGATAAATATTTTTATAATTTTCCCAATTACAGAAGATTATCAAAAACATATCGAGGAACGTAATAAAAAGCTTAGGTAACTTATAAGTACAGGGTGTTAGTCAAAATATTTTTTTTTTAATTTCCCTAGTTTATGTTCAGTATCATGGGTACAATCACCCTTTAAAGTAATGATGCTGTCTATACTACACCCTATATGGTAAAATCTAGGGTAAAATTTAAAATAAATAATTATTTTGTCTAGTTTGAGGCTAAGTTTTTGTGTACATCTCACGACATTTCTAATGTAATACAGTACAGTTTCCACCGCGATGATATCACAACGTGCAAAAAGACAAACATATCGTAACTTAGAGTGATCTGAATACTTGATTTCTGTGTCACGGTACTTACAAATAAGGTTATTTGTGACCCCGGCTTTATGTCCTTTGATGTCTCACAAATCAAGACATTTTCTAACTTATTCAGAAGACATAAGAGTTGTGCTATAGGAGTACTTAATGTGGAGTTATAGTACCTACTAACATTTGAATTTATTACGTGTGTGGTGAAACAAAAACAGTTTAAGCATTTTTATAGATCTTTTAGAGTACTTTAGATGTCATTAAAGTTAAAATAACGATGAAATTTAAATGTTTTTTCCCTATACCTATTTGGCTTTATGGTCAGGTTGGGTAAGCCCTTGGTAAGCCAGTCATAGGTAAGTCTGTCTACCTTTCAATATCTCTGATACTATTGAATATTGAAAGTAGCAATTTACTTTTTACACTTCATCAGTTAAAAAGAAGCTAACCTAAAAAATTCTTAATTTATAGCTCTGGGTAGTATACATCTACAACCTTTGCCAATGTCATTTCAATCTTTAAAAAACAAGAAAACATTGAGTTTTAATTTTATTGGCCAAATTCAAATTAAGAATAGCTTTTATTGTTTAAACAGAACCAAACTTCAAGTTTTAAATGTAGAACTGAAATCAGCTTATTTTTTTAAAATAAAAACAATAAGATACTCAGGTACTGTACAAAAACATGTATAGTCATTCCTTACAGTCGCACACAGATTGCCATAAGAGTAACAGAGCTAGATTAGACGTTAATCTGTTACGTCTGTTAAACAAATGTCACCACTTTTTAAGCAAATTCAAGCAAAATTCGTTCTTAACGTAAAGAAATAGCTGAGTCTTCCAGCTGGAGGTCTGGTGACAAAATGATTCAAGACGGTTCCGTTTACTATTGACATTTCACTTATTCTAATGGGCGGTTGTCATAAGTATGAATGGATGTCAAGTAGCGTTTCTATGTCTTGCTTTATATTATGTATCTACCCCTATATTTTATCTTTGAACATACCAGCATGGACACTGGCATTATAAAATTAAAAATAAACATAAACTAATAGTGGTAATATTAAGTTTATGAAAATAAAAGAAAGGTAGTCAGCGATATCATAATGATATTAGATGTTGCAAAGAAGCCTATAAAATTGGATTAAGTACTGTAAAAAACAGTCCTCGATGTAGTGGCCAAGGTTAAGTCTGGTTTATGTCCGTTTTTGTTCTTTGTTTACTTTTATAATTATAGTGGAAATAATTAGAATAACATTTTAAAATAAATGCTTCCTAAACCTAAAACTTTTTTTTTTTTAATACAATCTAGACAGAGTCAAAACAGTGAGTGCCATCTTATAAGTTTATTTTGAACTAACCCTTGTTTTTTTAGTCATTCACAGAAAATTAAGGAAACGAATGTTACTGGCTGGTACCAATTTTCAGTCTAATCACTTTCGATGTTCGCTATATCGCCACTGTTTCGGTCAGCACTTCATTGGAATAGAGTTGAAATTGGAACGAAAATGTTCACGCAATTGCGAAGTTCGAATCCCGGAGTAGACCCCCAGTACAATATTCGAAGATAGTCAATACGAATGTAAGAAAAAGAACATAACATCATATTAATTATTTGCACGATAAAAACGTACGGCAACAAAAATAGAATAAAAAGAACGTAAGGGTACAAATGAAAAAAAGAACGTATTCTGACAGCCTAGTCTACCTACCTTACAATCTTCTTGGACCATCCAAGGGTATATTGTGTAATCTGTGGTTAGATTAAGGTTGCCAGATAGAAAAAACAATCATAATAATGCAATTCAGTCTAGACAACGTTTGAGGTCATAAGTATATAGAATTCTAGATAAAAATAAATTGCCCAACTCTAGAAGGAAATTCAATTATAATTTTATCTTCAATTTAGAATCTGGAGTAACTAATCTAGTAGATATCAATCAACGAGAGAATTTGCATAGTCAGTTTTATATTGTGACATTCTGAATTTAAAGCCACAAGTTTTTTAAAAGGTCGCTCTAAAGAAAATAAAACATTATAATCGATGTTTGTTTTTATGCATAAAAAGGAATTTTTTGTTGTAGATTTTTCTTACGGAGAAATGAACGACATGAAATCTTAGAGGATGAAATACAAATGTATAAATGGATAGCTGCCTAAGGAGAGGAAGACCAAATAAGATGAGTGAAAGATGACATTTGTGTAAGGAGGAGTGAGGACTGACGTGACGTCTAATAGAGAATCTCTATTAGAGATAGAGGGATGACTGCATGGGCTATTTATCCTTTGCCTCTTCGCAAGGGTAAATTGAACAACAACCAAGAGAGAGAGAGAGAATGTTCGAGGTTTTGCGCGGGAAACGTGAAGAAAAGGACGGGCTTTGTTTCTTAATTTTCTAAAAAAAAAATCGTGGCTATTATTGTGTTAATGTGGTGGTATCAGTTTAATAATGTGCCATTAACGGAGAAAAATATAGTAAAAGTGAGAAATAAAGATGGGCGCTGCTGGAATTTTTGAACCATCCTCGCATTTCAAGAATTAGGTAGTAACCTACCTTCAATGAAAAATATAACTAAAGACAACGGCTGTAAGAGCTAGTTCCCATTGCCTTTCTGAATGTTGCATGAATTTTTGAGTGGCACGGAAATGACGGAATACTAATAAAAAGTTGATATTTATTTTGTTTATTAGTGTGATTGATTCAAATTAGTTAAACATAGTTTTGATTAAATTTTAGTGGCTACAATAAATTCATAAATTAAGGATTTCCAATTAAAGATGACGGAAACATGAATGAATTAAGAGTATTAATTAACGAACAGTTTTAAATTTGTTAAAAATTAATTTATTGGCTTCGATCGATGCAATATTTAATAAAAATGATTAATACTAATCAGACTCAAGATTTAAAATGCCAGACTCGTTTTTTTTAGTTTGAATTTATAAATATTAAATTTAATTAAAGACAGTTTCACACGGGATCGTTCGTCCACAAATAACGAAAATTCGATAATTTTGCATTTCATAATTTGTGTATTACCCCCATGAAATTACTACATCGCCTTTTGGATTTACCTAGATTAGATTACCTACTCTATTTGTAAACAAATAAGAAAAAAAAATACTTAACTTAATGTAGATTTTTCGATTCGTTCTGACATAAATGGAAATTGAAGTCACATCACACAAAAGACCGAAATAATACTCTTATATCCTGCAAAAAATGAGTTTTAAACTACAATAGGAAAGAGCAAAATAGAGTGTCCAATTTAGAGTAACCTTGGACTACTCCCATACACCCTCGCCATAAAAGTAAGGCTCTTAAGTTACCTCAATCTTTTCATTAACTGGGCCCAGTGGTCGAATTCAACAATCAAATTTTTGTATTGGTGGCCTACTATGTGAAAATTTCATATAGGTGTACAATCGAATAAAAGAAGTTTCATACGTATATACACACATTAACTCACTACCTAAACCGAAACCATTTCTGGATGATATGGCTACAACAAATTACAATCCCCTGAAGCGTGTAGTTGTAGTTGTTTGGTTTTAGGATAGAATGACGTTGTTCATTAAGTGGTAATAGTTGGCTATAGCCGAAACCTTAGTATCCCTTTTACGTTTTTTTACTTTTTACGTTCAATCTGAATAAAAATATTGTTTCTGTTAATAATGCTACACAAAAGCTAAAAAATCGATTCGCTAACTCGGCCAATGGGCCCAGTCGCAAGGAGGACGAGTTGACTAAAGAGTTGTAGGCTTTTGCCTAAGCAATGGAGATGTACACTCTCTTCCTTTTGCATTTTATCTCCATTCAAAAAAGCCCACTAACCTGGAAATGCAGTATAATAGTCCATATCAGTCCTAGGGTCAGCTTGGGGTTGCCGTCGACGATGTCCTCAGCTCGGATGTTGACCAGCTTGATCTTCTTGTACCGGAGGAAGTCCAGCGCCATCTGGACGTTCTGCAGCATGTGGAACCGCATGCGGCCTCGCTCGCGCGGCTGGAATGAGATAGGGGTGGGAGTGAGATGGATAGTCTTTGGAATTGTTTCTTAAAAGTAAAGACAACTTGGAACCTTGGATTAGTCTAATATCCACAGGGTGAGTAAACAGTTGCATTGCTTTAAGGGGTGATTGTACCCATGATACTGAAAAACTTTTCCAAAGAAACCTATATGAAATTCGCATGCAAAATTTTTATTTTTTTTATTTCTTCTAGGTTTCTTTGGGAAAGTTGATTAGTATCATGGGTACAATCATCCTTTACTGTAATGCAACTGTTTACCCTAACACCCTGTATTAAATGATTAGAACCTTGGAAAAGTTCTAATCATTAGACGAATGTGCAAGTGAGAAGAAGGTCTTTAAAGGCACAAATGTAAGTGCGAAAGAGATAGAAAAGCGTAGCCTGTAGTCGTCTTCCTAATCGAAAATGAGTCCTTCGATAATACCTAATTATTGTTTATGGTTTCATCCATAAGTTTCGCTTGGTATACCTACGTGATATCGCAACGTAAAAATTTAAAGTTTATAGTAGGTACTAAATGTCAAAACAAAAATGCTCACGTTATAAAGCAGTGAAAGTCACAATAAATAACAATTTTCAACACGAATGTCCTTAATTATAAAAATAATTGAAACATTGTATCTAATGTTAATGTCAAATTAGCTTTTGTTTGTCCGCGACTTCGTTTGTTTCGGACTAGCGACCCGCCACAGGTTTGCTCGACTGGAATCTATTATGCTATACAGGGTGTTCCTTACATACTGACGGTCTTTAACCGACTTTAAAAAAGGAGTAGGTTCTCAGTTCGACCGTATATATATTTTTTTAATGTGTTCGCGGATAACTTCGTCGTTTATGAACCGATTTTGATGATTCTTTTGTTGTTGGAAAGGAGATATCCCAAGGGTGGTCCCATGATAAGGAAACCAGGATCTGATGATGGATCCCAGAGAAATCGAGGGGAACCTTCGAAAATCGTAGTGCCGACTAGTGCGTTTGTTAATTTGAAGCTTAAATCGAACTAATGAATTCACCACTGAAAATTGTGAAATAAACAAAATTTTAACAAAAAATTAAAACCGCCTTTAAAAAAACTAAAAAGTTTAAAAATAATATTGCAGCCGATGACTTTTTCGTTCGCATCATAAGAACATTAATTTGTTTTATAGAAGTCGTTGCCAAGCCAACCCAAAAAACTAATGCAAGCCCTGTCGCGAATCGGCTTGACAGCGACTTCGATAAAACAAATTAATGTTCTTATGATGCGAACGAAAAAGTCATCGGCTGCAATTTTTTTTTTTTACTTTTTAGTTTTTTAAAGGATGATCACACCATAAAACTGAACAACTTTCTCTGTGGGACCTACATAGAAATCATAACAAAAAATCAGCTGTTCTGTAGAAAACTGGAAACCAATTCGATTCAACAACCGAACCCAAATGTATGCGACAGCTGATTTTTTTTCCGCGATTTCAATGTTTGCCCCTTAGAGTAATTTTGAGGGTCTGATTATCCCCGTTAAAAACTGTCAGCCTATTAAGAAATTTTGATTAAAGAAAAATAGAATTAAAATACAGGGGTAAAAAAAAGCGCCCTAGTAACATTTTCAACCTTCAAACTGAACAACTTTTAATATAGACATCGCAAAAAAAATCCCGAATGATTCCGTGCTTCGGATGGCACGTTAAGCCGTTGGTCCCGGCTACTATCTCTGGTGGTAGTAGTCGTTACATAAAAACCACGTCAGAGGCCGTAAGGCTGTCTGAAAAAACTCTGACACCAGGGTTCTGCCCACACGATAAGAAGAAGATCGCAAAAAAAAAATTAAAGAAAATTTTACTGTTATCATTTCCATTACGCCAACGAGAACGTCGAGTGTATGTATGTGTGTGTATAAAAACGAAATTACTTAAGACCCAGCACATTTGGTAATAAAAAATTCCACTGCAATGCGCCCTTATCTCTCAACCCCTAATTTCTAAATGTTCCTGACCTGTATTGACCCCTTTATACGTAACCGTACCTACATAGTGCGGGTTCGAAGCCACACCTGCCTTCGATTAATTAGAATTGATAGCCTGGACTTTTGTACTTGCCGATAAGTAACATTTAACCCAAAAGCGTTCTTATTAGGGTAAAAGAAAGTTTTTTTTAATTCTTGATGACTTTGTTCTCCTGCTTATCCGAGGTCCGCGGGTTCGAATTCCGGAAGGGGTAAACATTTGTATGATGTAAGTATTAATATTTTTACCCGAGTTGGGATGTTTGTATCTACTTATATAGGGTGAAATTGATATCATTGGCATCCTTTTAAACTAAGAGTCTACCCATCAAACTGAACAACTTTTACTATGGGAGCAAACCGATCGGAGCAAGAAATAAATCAGCTATTGCATACATTTGAGTCGAGTAGGCATTGCAGTTTAGTATGGAACACCTAATTTTTTAGTTGCTCCGATCGGTTTGCTCCCATAGTAAAAGTTGTTCAGTTTGATGGATAGACTCTTAGTTTAAAAGGATGCCAATAACATCAATCTCACCCTGTATACAGGATGTAAACTTAATGCGTTACATACTTAAGGGAGAGCTTCAGACTATCAGTAGAAGTACCTACATTTTCTGTGAAAGAACCATTTTTTTCGCCGTTTCGATTAGTGACATAGTGAAAGTTTTTCAGTTTGATGGCCCGCACGATATATTGCACCCCGATTAATATGGTAAGGATAATCCACACCACCTGGGCCTCAATTGCGCTATTTTAAACGGTTTTACCGATCGGACGGAACGTTTTTGGTTTTGGTTTAGTTTCGGTTTAGATTTGGTTTAGCTGATGTAAAAATGCTATCGCGTTGTTTTTTTCTCGGTTAAATCGCACAATACAGAAAATTCGATCGAACGGACATCAAACGTAACGCCAACGTATCTTCCGAAATAAAGCTAAATCGTTACCGTTAATATAATTTGCGCGATACGAATTGTGTATAACGTAACGTTTTTGGTTGTGGTTTTGTTTTGGTAGTATCGTTCAAAATTCGCGCGATTGATCCCCTAGTCACCCATTTAATTTTGCAGTCAATTTAGGGTCATTCTTAACATGCTGACGGTATTATAAGGGCATGATCAGACCATCAAACTGAACAACATTCTCTATGGGACCAAAGTCGAAATTGCGATAAAAATATATGCTGTTTCATACAAAACTGACACCCAAATATATGGGACAGCGAAAGACCCACAGAGAAAGTGGTTCAGTTTGATGGTCTGAGCATTCCTCAAAAAAACTAGAAAAATTCTTCATAAAAACAGTCTGCACCATAAACCCAAATAAAACAGAATATCTAGCACGGGGGGTAACCTTTAGTACCTACTAAAGGTTACCCCCCGTGCTAGATATTCTGTTTTATTTGGGTTTATGGTGCAGGCTGTTGTAGACTGTGTAGTACCTACGGAAATTAGGTTAACTGTTGATAGAGTTCTAACGGGTTTAATTTGAAGCTCACCTACTGTTACTTCTGTAACTGAACCGCCGCACGCTAAACTACCATTAATCCACATCAATCCACCATAAGCATGTTCGTATCCGGTAAGGTAAAGGCTGACTTTAGATATAACGAGCTTTTACCCGCGACTTCGTCTGCATAAATTATATACCAGATTTTAAGTCAGATGATAAGCTATCAAACAAAAAAAGTTTCATAAAAATCGGTTCAGTAGTTTTTGCATGATACTCGAACAAACAAACACCCAAACAAACAAACAAAGAAATAAACAAACAAACAAACAGACAGACAGACAGACAAAAAATCAAAAAATTGGTGATTTGGAATCAGGGACAGGTAAAAACCATGTCGTAATTTTTTTTTTGTAAATATCTTCAATGTACAGACACACTTCGGTTACAGTTTTATAATAGTTTACATGTATGTCGATAATGGATTGAGATTGAATCAGTAGCGTAGCGAGGGGGGGCAAATGCCCCGGGCGGCACTTTACTAGGGGCGGCAAATCGGGAAAAATACAGATTGAGCTTTGTCTATAACCAATCCATAGAGCAGAGAAAAAATACGAATTTCCTATAGCCAGAGAGCTTTCTTTGGAAAAGTTGTTCAGTATGGACGTACGCGAGATCCTGTCAAAATCATGTCAAGACTGTGCCTGCCTTTTTTTAAAAGCCAAGGGATCGAGTCCATTCAACCATGTCAGACGTAAACATTGTCATATTTTCGGCTAAAACTATTCGTAAATAATGAAATATTTAATCAAAACATGTGTTGGCATTTTGTTGGACATCTTTTCCCTCTTTATTATTTTAAATACTTTTTAAAATTTTGACCTTTATTCGCACAGACCGTAGCGCCATCTATCGATCCCCTAGAAAATCAAAAGAAAAACGCTCATTCAAGTGTGCTTAGAACATTATATTAAATCTCAATCCATTACGTACATGCTTGAATTTAAAAAGCGAGGTTGCATGTATTGGGAGAGGCTCATATCCAGCAGTGGACTAGTACAGGCTGATGATGACTTCCTAACTATACTAAAACGTTTTTTATGCTTCATAAAATCAAACATGTCGTAATTTCTAATCATAAACGAGTTAATTTAATTTAAACTAATAAAACTTAAAAGGTCATATCCAAGGGTCTAATCTAAACATTTTCCGGTATTCACAAATCCATATAAAACAGGCTGTTAAATATCTGTTACGCAGATTGTTACATAATAACATTAATTTGTAATCAATTTCATACATAAAACCTTCGAATGACCTTAGCTGTCGTAAGTAGAATGACTAGCATTTAGCTTAATTTCGAATTAGCGTCAAATCAGTTTAAATCTTAGACTAATTATAACAGCCTTGCGATTTCCCCTCTTCCACGTTACAAGATAAATTAATCAATAATCATGTGCATTTATTTACATACAATTTTATACCTTAGCACTAAACGAGACAGCCTATAATTGCGGAACAATAACTTCAAACTATTGTTTGGGGTTCACACGAATACACCCATCAAACTGAACTTCTTTTGCTATGGGACCAACTTTTAAATATTTATACATAAATTATATATTTATAATTTAGCAGATTTTTTTTCGCGATTTCAGTACCTACTGTCTTAATTTGTCTCCATAGTGAAAGTTGTTCAGTTTGATGGTCTGAAGCACCCTGTTTCGGCTTCAAAAGGACCCCAATCCCAGCGTGTATTACATCTGTGAGTTTGTAGTTATTTCTAGATATCAAAGAATAGATAGAACTAAATGTATACTCACAAGGTGTTCGCCAGAAAGCACCTCCAGCAGCGAGATGAGGTTGAGTCCATCGCGCAGGTCCTCGAAGAGATCGTTCACGTGCCGGTTCACCTGCACATAACGTTACTGTCAGTAAATAACACTAATAACATATCTGTGACGGCTGTAATCATAGAGCTGTGACGGAAGCCGTGTTGCTCTAAAACTGCAATGGAAACAAGTAGGTTACGATGATTGAACCTCATCTGTCAGCACGGAATCGCATTTTTTCACGCTCCATCCTTTTCTGTCGCTCAGGAACGTCATTTCCTAGAGCGAGAAAGATAGCGGGAATGCGAGAGCACCGGCAGTGCTGCGACCTTTCTCGCTCTAGCAAATGGCAATCCTAGGCGACAGAAAAGGATAGGGAGTGAAAAAATGCGGTTCCATGCTGCCAGATTATGCTCCCTAATGAAGAAATTGTATGTCTCGAACATCATACATTTTTCCCTAGCCCTAAGCAACATACCAGCGGTTCTAGCACCATCAGGTATTCTACATGCCGATAGGAAGTGGCCCGGCATGACTATAGGGCCGTGGAAGCTAGGAAGGTCCTTAGGGATGTCACTTGCGTTTATACTGTATCATATCCGTGGAACTTCGGCCATTGCAGTGCCGCGGCAGCAGCTGAATCCTCCAAGAAGAGAGAATATCAGACCATATGGGAAGGATACATGTTTATGCCTCGTCGAGTGGAGACTCTTGGGCCATGGGGTCCTGACGCAAAACAACTTGTTGGAGAGTTGTCAGCGCATCTAATAGAACTTAATTAAACAAATTGTCAAATAAAGCTTCTTACAAAAATAAAAAGTTAGACAAACGCTTATAACAACGATAGCGCCTATACAAACAATGTTGCTTAAAAAAGAAAACAACGAAAGCCTAAAAAAACATAGATAAAATAAAAAACTAACGCTCAAGATTTAAAATAAAAAGCTGCATGCTTAAAAAACAACAACAAAGGCCTCGATGATAACGTCGAATAAAAAGATTCAAGTCCTATCCAAAACTTATTTTGCAACAGAAAATACACTACACAAATCTTTACAAAAACTCATGCGCATCTATTGTTAAGATTGAAGCCTAAAACAGCAACAACAACTAATAATATACGGTCAAGTTTTGCATTTTATCTGTATTTTATGGTGACATAGCCACCATATCAAATAGTTTGTCTAATCTGCAAAATACTGAACAGTGTAGATACTAAAACTCTACACCCTCCACCTCTCTATACTTAATTTTTCAATCTTTAATTTGATTCGAAATAGCACAACATGGCTGTAACGTTTAAAAATCCATAATATTTGAAAGTGTAGATACTGAATTCCAGTTACAGAAACTGGCGCAGCCTAAAGGATAATCCACACGCTTATTTGGATTCGAATCGGACGCAATGCGAAAGTGCACCATATCTAATCGGTTACATCTCCAATTATTTGATGGGCAATCCTCGAGAAGGTTGGATGGATATACCTACTATCGTCTTTATTTCCATGGGCAATCCCCTGCCAAACATGACGATTATGGGAAATTTCTCTAAAACGAGCAGGCCCAAAACCAGCAGTGGAATTATTGTAACTGATAAATAATTATTGCATTTCAATACGTTTTCCAGTTCCACGTTTAATTAAGTTTACTACCGATCAAAATTCGTGTAGAAATTGTTTTTCGTAGATTTTTCCTTTGTGAAATAATATTTATACAAAACTTGACCGTTTACTGGCTACAACTTACGTGCTGCGGCGGACAGCAGGGCTGGTTGTTGACAATCTCACACACGTGGAGACGAGTGTAAGTCTGTCCGAGCAGCGTGGACAAATGGGCAAGAACCTGGGTCAATTATTCAACTTAGACAATAAATGTCATTGCGGCAGATGGATGGATGAAAGAAGATCCGGAAAAACTCTGTAGATGGCGTTGACAAAATTTTCTTTTGACAAAGTAAGTAACGTTTTGTGAAAATCAAAGATTATATTTGGTCTTCGCTGAGTCCGTCGGCGTACTAATAACATGCGGTAAAAATACTACGCGGAATTCGGCGTACTCTTGAGTCTCCTGGCAACGAGTGTTGCCAACCGTACGATTCCAGAAATCGTAAAGATCTTTTGATTGAAATCTTCGATCAAATCGAGTTCATTATACAAGTAGCTGTAACTTACTTTTTTACTGTACTCTACTTTATCCGTATTGATTTATTAAAATGTCGTCGTATTTTTTACTGGATTTTTTCTCAAGAATACCGGTCAAAATACGATCTTTTAATAGAAACGCGCCGCCGCGCACGTCAACGTCAAACTTTGGATGCTTGATGCAGTTTGCTTTGGGTTACTTTATTTTGAAGTAGGTCGTACCCTATATTTTGAAGGACATCGTACCCCATATTCACTGACCTCTACTACGCACTCGACTCGGTTGAACGCAGAGCCAAGAGGCTCATTGGCGATAGTAAGCTGGTGGAGACCAAGCTTCATAGCCTAGCCCACCGCCGCACCGCCTGCTTGTCGGTCTTCTACAGATTGTACTTCGGTGAGTGTGCCCAAGAGCTGCATGAGCTCATCCCACCTTCCCCTTTACTATCGGACTTCCAGACGCACCGCGGGATATTACCCCTTCTTGGTTGATATCCCACATATCCGCACCAAGCGCCTTTCTGAATCTTTTATAATGCGCACTGCCAAGGAGTGGAATGCCCTACCTGCGTCAGTATTTCCGAGTACTTACAACCCGAATTCCTTTAAAGTACGAGTGAATAGGCATCTTCTGGGTAAATTCGCTACATCTACGACCCCATCTTCGTCCTGAAGACTGGATTGAGGTCAAGAGCAAACCCATAATTAATAAGATAATAAAAAAGACCTATTGCTAGATAGGTACGATCTCCTTCAAAATAAAGCAAACCTGTTAGCAACCAAAGTTCGACATTGACATGCTCGGCGGGGTGTGTCTATTAAAATTTGCTAAACTGCCGCTGCCGATTTACGTACCAGTAAAATTGTGTAAAAACAATACAAGAAAATAAGAAAGACACTTGGAACCGAAACTGGGACCTCACATAGATCCGATAGATTTCCGAATACATAATTCAGAATATACTATCAGTTTAAAATAACAATGTGCATGACCTCGCCTGCAAATGTGACGTCAATCAATCTCACGAACTTCACTCGAGCCATTCAAATGATTATTTCCTTTACATAGAGTCTATATTCCTATACAACCGAGTGAAGTTATCGAACGGCCCTTCAAGGTCATGCACATTGTTATTTTAAACTGATAGTAGGTATAGTGTCAAACATAAAATATTATGGACACACCGACATAAGTTTTCAAACAAATTTAATACAACGCCATCTATTGTTATGAATGAAAAAAAATTGTCTTGATATTCGAATGCGAAAAAGCAACTAACGATTAAGTTGTACTTTTGGAAAACAAAATGTATTTCCAAATAGTTCAATAAAAATGTTTCTCAAATAACATCAATGAATGAATCGAGAATATTATTTACAATGAATGAATGTGCATTGAACGAAATTAAACTAATTAGCCTGCAGTTATATTGATGTAAACAAAACTGAAATTGAAGAGCGATATTCTTCCAAAATTTAAATTGTTCCAATTTATTCAAAAAGATGGCGCGATCCTACAAAACCTATTGTTAGAATAAATGCGAAGGAATACAGGGTGTACATTTCAATGCCTTCGGAGAGGTGCTTCAGACTATCAAACTGACCAACATTCGCTATGGAGCCAACATCAAATCGCGAACAACCACTATTTACTTTTTCTATGGAACAACAATTTTTATTTTATTTCGATATTGCCTCAATAGTGAAGGTTGTTCAGTTTGGCACCACGAAACACATTAAATTTTACGATTTTCTCATTAAAAACGATTGTCAAAGTTTTTGGGGAAAATCGCTCATTTCTCCGAATTTTTCTGTAATTTCGAAAAAAAATATACAAGAACAATAAAGTGTATAGAACAGACCTTGAGGTACTTCCAGTGCTGCTCCAAATCCAAACGATAAGCGATGAAAAGTATAAACAAACGACACACAATAGTTTAACATATATTATGTGAATAGATCAAAATAATTTACTATAAGTAAACTTAATTAATTAATTTTACAATTCTCAAAGAGCTGTCACAATATATTATGAACCCTATAAAAATCCTTACAGTCTGCTTACAGTACCTAGTTTCTGTTAGCTTACACAGACAGACAGAAAAATGTAGTCTTGATTTAAAACCAGAAAACAATAAAACCGGTCAAGTGCGAGTCGGGCTACTCGCGCACCGAGGGTTCCCTACCACACCACCACAGAACACAACATTATTAACTTTTTTTGTCCGGGACCTTTACCGTGAGACCGACTCACACTTGGCCGGTTTTTAGTATTTGTTGTTATTCTGTAGAGTTTGCTCTATAATCACACTAAGTTTGACGCTTGTATGTATTACCGTTTTTACTATAGAGCGTGAAGAAAAAACGTTGATAAAAACTAGTTTCATGTTGAAAACCCCCCTTCATTTTTAACTTTCTGCCATATTTATTATTTGTTAACAAATCCGCCGCAATAACGCATAATCTGAGAAAATTTCAACTATCTAGCTATTACGGTTCAAAAGTTACAGCCCTAAATATGTAGGACAGACGGACGGACGGACGGACGGACGGACGGACGGACGGATGGACGGACGGACGGACAACGTAGGCTTAGTAATAGGGTCCCGTTTTCACCCTTTGGGTACGGAACCCTAAAAACAAAAAAGAGCAGAAAATGAACAGCAAGGAAATACTGACTGTCTTATTGCTGAAAAATTTATGCTTCCACAAAACCAGAGTAGATGATATCGTGACAAATTAGACCATCTGCTTTCTAAACAATTCCAAGTAAAAATTTAAAGACGATGTATTCTTAGAATCATATTAATCATCGACCAAATGTATCCTTATCTAGAAGCAGAGCAGACCAAAAGAGAACTTAATCACATGCTAATAGGAGCTATTAATCATACGATATGAATCATTCACTTGCAGACTGATTAAATGATTTTAATTGAAGATATATTTCGTTCTTTATTCAGAAGCCCGAAAAAAAAAAATAACTTGACGTTTTTCTAAAGTAAAAATTTCCTAACATCAACAACAACATCTAAGTGGGTGAAATGGGGTCTAAATCGTTTGTACACGTATGGAAAATCTAAGCACCTACCAAACACGGAACCAATACAGTACAGGGTGTAAATGCCTTCAAACCATCAAACTGAATAACTTTTACTATGGGACCAACATTAAAATCGGGAAAAAAAATCTGCTCCTTTGTGGCTGCTTTATATGATACAACGTGTTAATGAATTAACGCAAAACTAGAAAGTAGATTGTTTAGAATCGAGAGCAGAATCGAATTATCATGGTTTCAAAAAAGGTAATTTTTTTCAAAATATTAAATAATTTTTTTGCCAAATTTAAAATTTTCTGAACCCTATGTCAACCAACCGCACTCACCCTACTTACTACGAAAAAAAAGATTATAAAAATGTATACATGAGTACGTTAGCGCTTTCTTTCAGTGCTGAAATGATAACAAATCATTTTTGCATCAAAACTTAAAATGCGAATAACTTAAAATTTTAACTATAAAAATAATGAAATTATTGTTTCAATCTAATTATTTTGTTATAAATCAGTTGGGGTGTATGAGGTTTTGCGCTAATTCATTAACACGTTGTATAGGGTCCTTTCTTAATATGCTGACACTTTTTAAGGGGATGATCAGACCGCCAAACTGAACAACTTTCTCTATGGCACCATCTATGGTGCCATAGAGAAAGTTGTTCAGTTTGGCCATCTCTAGATGGTGAAAAAAAATTTTGCTCCTCCATACAAAACTGCAAACCTACTCGAGCCAAATGCATGGGTCAGCAGACTTTTCTTTTCGCGATTTCGATGTTGGTCCCATAGAGAAAGTTAGATGGTCTGATCATCCCCTTAAAAAGTGTCAGCATATTAAAAGGACCCTGTATATTTTGGTCGAGTAGCTTTTGACATCTTCTTTGGAACAGCTGATTTCTTTCTATTTTAAAATCATCTTAAGTAGCTATCCTCGGAGAATATCATCAATCGAAATACCCGATTGCGCTACTGTGACCTTAATGGGTCATTCATACAAAATCACTCCCCAAAATCTCCAATAATAACTCTGACCATATCAAATAGCCACGTGGGCAGATTGACCCATAAATTCGTGGGCGAAGTATCATACACCAACAGAACCACATATGGTCGGGCCACACACCACAGTCATAAATATTTTGACACCCACGAAAAAATTACGTCATGGGTGAGCCAGGTTGTTTAATTTAGGATGTTTTTGTCAAAAGGGTCTTAGGGCTTAACAACCCCGGATTCGCAGGACTTTTTAATCAATCATATTATTTATCCAAAATGGTATCAAACATAGGATGTAAAAAACAGCACAGTGTGTAACACCTAGCGGTAGGTTAGATTAGACCACGATTAGACCATCAAACAGAAAAACTTTCATTATGGAGCAAATATCGAGAAATTTTTTTTTTCTTCTTTTTGAATTCATTTTCACTTCACAGGGGTTCTTTTTTTAGGGTTTGGTACCCAAAGGGTGATAACGGGACCCTATTCATGGGCCTACGTTGTCCGTCCGTCTGTCTGTCTGTCCTACATATTTAGGGCTATACCACTCTATCGTAATATTTGGATAATCGAATCCGAATTAAAAATTACGATAGAGCGAGCGAGAAGAAAACTATTGGTATCAAATTGATATGGTGTGTTTGACTGTTTTTCGATTCTGCACCAGTTAATCAATTTCAGACAACACAAAAATAAAGGTTTGTTTGTATTTGGCGGACCTTACAGTCATAAACGATCTTGTATCTATTATTAATCGGAAAATTATACAATATATAGGGTCCAACTTAATATGCTAACAGTTTTTATGGGGATGATCAGACCATAAAACTGAACAACTTTCTCTATGGGAGCAAAGCCGAAATCGCGAAAAAAATTGGCTGTCGCATACATTTGGATCGAGTAGAATTGCAGTTTAGTATGGAACAGCAACGGACAACATGCCATGTACTAATGAGTTTTTCTAACTTATGTACGTAATACCGACTGCTCTCAAACGGTGAAGGAAAACATCGTGAGGAAATGTGCATACACTGAAGAAGAAATTCTGATGTGTATGTGAAGTCTACCAATCCGCATTGGGCACGCGTGGTGGACTAATGCCCATACACCCTCCTTGAGGGTAGGCCTGTGCCCTGCAGTGGGACGTTTATAGGCTGATGATGATGATGATGATGGAACAGCTGATTTTTATTTCGTGATTTCGACATTGGTCATTGGTCCTATAGAGAAAATTGTTCAGTTTGATGGTCTGATCATCCCCTTAAAGTAGTTTCAGCTAATTTTGATAGACCTTATAAAAAAAAATTGCATCTTAGGTACAGTTTGAAAAACAGTGCCTAGCTCCGAAACTAGGATTCCCTGTCCTATGGGTAGCTAATATAACACTTAAAACTTGCCCAGTTACAGTGATAAATGCACTATCAATCTTGATATTAAGAGGGGGTCATACCTATTTTGTCTGTTTTCGAACCGATTTTTGAGAACCAAATTATTACATTTAATATATATAGTTTACATAACAGTGTAGATACGTTCTTTCTGCAGGGCATCTAACCGTTGAAAACACGATTCTATTAAATTTTCTCGATAGAAAAGAGGAGCAAAGTAAGCTCGATTTCAGATTTATAACCAGTTTTACAAGAATCACACTACACCATTTCTTCTGAATATACCATCATTTGAAAGGTAAATAATTATAGCAGGGCTTCTAACCGATGGATTTTTCCCCAAACACCCAAGAGAAAAGATATTGATGAAAAATGCGTTTTTTTGCGATCTTGCTTTCAATTGAAGCGAGATGGCTAATTGCGAAAGTTTGCTTGTTAGAAAGAGAGGCTTATTCTACTAATACCCAGCCTTAATCGGAATATTACACATTACAGAAACAGAATACACCCCATTGACATTTCCGAGCACATTCTTTCGGTATGTAATCCATAAATCATATCATAAAGTTAAAACAACTAAACCCTAGACCAAACAAAATCCCTCCAACAACAGGTTGTTATCATAATTCCTGCTGACGCATGCTCCTGCGCAGCCGGTGTTGCAATGTTTTCGTCAACTTGACCCACTGTGCGAAGTCGCCCCAAACGAGCCATTTTCGACCTTATTATTGGGTGTTAAGAGTACTGTGGTAACAGTTGACCCACCGTCGTATACTTAGCTTGTACTTAGTCATCACGGTTACCGGATGAAGTAACCTTAACTAAGCCACAGTATAGAAATTATTAAACTGGTCGTTATATGCCTGCATGGAATAGAAGAAGAATGTTTTAGTATATGTAACATAGTATACAGGGTATTCTTTTTATTTTGGTAGACCTTGCTATAAAATTAGTTGCTGAAATTTCAATATAATTTGTAGCTTAAATAATTTCGGTAGATGCAAGAGAATGCAAACATGTTATAATTGTTCAATATTTTTTTCTCCGTGTATTGGCGAAAGGCTAGCAACCTATCATCACCGTTCTATCCTCAAAACCCCTGAAAACAACTTGAAAAATTATTAAACATATTGTAGTTAAATTTTTCCAGAGATTCTGAATGTACTCCGAATTTCTGAAACTTGCGGCTTCAAAAGTACAACAACACTTTTTTGATTTAATTTTTTTTTTAATCTACCTATTATTGCAAATTATGTAAAGAAGTTACGGTAGTAATTATAGTACTGTGTTTATGTTATGGAGAAGAAAATTTATCCAGAATGTCACACTGGCACTGGCAGGTCTGTTTTTTTGCAAAACAAAAATATGCTGATCAATAAAAATAACCAAACAAAAGTAAGCCCAACAACGCCTTCTTTCGCAAACAGACCAAGTACTGTTCCTTAAAAAACATAACTCATTAATTTTAATTTTTTTCCATACGAAACAAAGACCACTTTCATTCAAAAATATCTCCCGATACAAGATACATGCATATCCTTTTCGCGTAACACTTTCACATTACAAAGGATGTCTGTATGTCCGTGACTCATCAATACTTGGCCCTTGTTCTTTGATGATTAATTCGCTGATACCATCTTCTGAATATTAATAATATCTTTGTAATTGTGAGGATCGAAATAGGTATGAGCGGAGTTATGACGATAATCAATTGGTTATCGCGGCTCTGTAGATAATAATATAGTTCTGGCTTTATGTTTTATGTTATAGTGAAAGTTGTTCAGTTTGGTGGTCTAAACCACTCCTTTAAATATTAATAGGGTGTTTTGTTACACCTTGTACAAGGTGCAATAAAATTGGCTGAAACTATTTAAGGAGATGATCAGACCATCAAACTGAACAACTTTTTCTACGGGACCAATGTCAAAATCGCGAATAAAACATCGGATGTTTCATACAAAACTGCAAACTTACTCGACCCGAATGTATGGGATAGCAGATTTTTTCCTATCACCGATCCGCATAATTCCTTTCGTCTTTATACATACAGGGTGTTAGGGTAAACAGTTGCATTACTTTAAGGGGTGATTGGAATTGGACCAATGGGTCCGTATAATGATACTGAAAAATTTTTACACAGAAACGTATAGGAAATTCGCAACAAAAAAAACGACTATTCATACAAACGTTCAATCTGCTGATTGCATTTAGTATGGGAAGTTCTAAATGTTTATTTCCTATATAGGTTTCTTAGGGAAAATTGTTCAGTATCGTGAGTACAATCACCCCTTAAAGTAATGCAACTGTTTATCCTAACACCCTGTAAACATAAACTCACGCCTTTTACCCAGAGGGGTAGACAGAGACTGGATTTCGACTTTAGGCGGTTCTAACACACCTCTCTTGCTTCCTGTAAATCCATACATCTTGTCATACATTCCCGTTGATTTCGGCTACTTTTAACCTGGCATTTTCATTCATCTTTCCCGTCACAAATAAGAATCTAAAGATACCTCATTAGTTCATGACGCATCTGTTGAAAGCTTTAGCCTTATACGAATAGGCGGAAACATCTATAAACGTAACCCTTTTATTGTATTCGCCAAAGTCGGACAAACAGAGCGGAAAGCAAGCCAAATAAATGCAACTAACAGCGAATTCTCAATGAAATTAGCTGCAACATTGTAACTCAGAAACAAAGGAAGAGATCAAATGAAGGCTGCGGTTGTTTATGCATTTTGTAAACCAACAGTGACTGATCAAATTATTGAAACAGTGACTTATGCATTTGCTTTAGGTCGCCCCTTTGTTAGGTGCAAAACATTCTAAGTGCTGTTTTTAGCATTTCCGAGCATTTTCTTGTATAAACAAGGACATTCGATAACTTGTATTTCGGGGGAAATATATAATCGGCTTAATTTCCTGTTTTTAAGCTTGTTGGTTTGCAAATAATCGAATTAGTATGAAGTTGAGTCAGTCAGAAATTAGAATTTCAGAAGTTCTGTAAAATGCTTGGTCGATTTCAACTACAGCGACTAAGCAGCGAGATAGGCAAGATATTTTAATTGAAGTGCCTTTTTTGTGTCCGTTACACACTTATGCATTGTACCGTCCTTAATCCCTCCTAAAACTGATGTGACGGGAAGCCAATACGATCAGAGAGGTTAGGTTGGTTAGGTTAGCAAATATACAGGGTGAAATTGATATCATTAGCATCCTTTTAAACTAAGAGTCTACCCATCAAACTGAACAACTTTCACTATGGTACCAAACTGATCCGAGCAAAAAAATTATCAGCTGTTCCATACTAAACTGCAGTGCATACTCGACTCAAATGTATGCAACAGCTGATTTTTTAGTTGCTCCGATCGGTTTGCTCCCATAGTAAAATATGTTCAGTTTGATGGGTAGACTCTTAATTTAAAAGGATGCTAATGATATCAATTTCACCCTGTACTGTAGTAGAACTAACAAACTCTATGAAAAAAACTAATAAATATCGAGAGGGAGACTTGTAGAGAAGAACGAGTTTTGTATTTTCTAATTTACTTCCATTAATTAAGACTTATAATTGTCTAAGTTTCCCACTCAGAGGAATGATCTCCTTTATTCTAAAGCATAGAGACCGCTTCAATTTACGATTGTAGTTAGTCTCTTTTATCTTATGACGTTCTTTTAATAGTAGAAGGAGATGGGACTATAAATGTTTGGTTATGCGGCTGTCCACTTCTTTTTTATGCTAGTGTGCGTGAAAAGTAACCGTAAACATAAGGGCAAATGTCACTTGGTCATCTTTTGTCCATACTAATTGACACCACACACTCAAACAGCAACCTCAAAAAAGTGGACATTGTTGCAATGGTATGACTCACTCTATGCCTTTAGGTATAATCTCTTTGGTTTCCCATGAATACATATAACAAGCAAGACTGATAGGTAATGTATTTATAATTAGTTCCACTTCCAATTTTTAAGTAATATTGTGTATCTCAGATCATTATACCCATTGTGCGCTTGCGCACTACATCCATGGAGTAAGCGTGTCATTTCTCTCTGATTACATCCGAGAAATCACGGTCGGTCAAGAAATGTATGGATTTAGATATTTCAAATTACGGATAAACTGTCAAATCTATATTTTCTCTTGGAAAATTCTTATAGAGCACAAGCGGTTATTGTCTGAAGTCGAACTATTTAGTTAATCAAATTCAGAAAGCAGCAGGCAAATGCAGAATCCCCATGAACATCACAAACACGATATCGATTTGATACCGATCGAATCGGGTAGTTACATAATAAGACCCACTTATGTGTGTATATTTTCTTTGCTTATGTCATACTATAGTTGTCAATTTCATACAAAATTTTGACAAAATTCGTCGTCATTATAATTATTATAAATTGAAAATGTTATTTGTGACGCGGCATCTAGATTTTCTATACTATTTTATTTTTCCATGTATAAAATATTACTTTTAATAATACCGTTTACGCGTAAACTTTTGTATGAAATTGATAAGTCTGCAACCTTTTGCATGAAACTTGTGTCAAACTTTTGTATGAAATTGACAACGCTGCAACCACCTTAAACACTAAACTTTAGTGCGAATTTGCTTAAAATATTGTATGGCTCTTACTAACAGTTTACGTAAACAAATGGATACTTTGTATGTAAGTGTATGACTAATAATTATTCTAGAGTCATACGGTTTTACAGCCACCTCACGATCTGGCCATCAGTGCGGATTATTAGACGTCTAATGTCAAATGTCAATTTATCGAACACGATTCTAATATAAAGTAGCTCTGGCGAAAGTTTCGATTTGGATAAGGTTTTCTTTATTGAGCTAAAAGTTAAAGTTGATATCATTCCAGTACTACAAGGCGTAAACAGCTGCATTACTTTAAGGCGTGATTGTGCCCATGATACTGACCAACTTTCCCTAAGAAACCTATAGGGAATTCGCAAATAAAAATTTCAACTTTTCATACAAAAGTTCGATCAGCTGATTGCATTTAGTATGAGAAGTCCAAAAAATTTTTTACGACTTTCCTATAGGTTTTTTAGGGAATGTTGTTCAGTATCATGGGTACAATCAACTCTTAAAGTAATGCAACTGTTTACCCTAACACCCTGTATTATCACCTTATAAATTAAAGTCATTCTATCGTAAGCTAAAAACATAGTATCTACCTACTTACCTAGTTTTAACAATTTTTTTTTTTTAAAGAAAATTATATTTTTTATCATCCTCATAATTTTTTTTTAACCACCATAATATGGCGGCAGTCGGACCATAGACCAAAAATCTTCAAAGCCCTTTTTCACTTGTTTTTTTAACTACTACCTAGATAACTTTTAAGTGAGATAAAAATAAAACTTATTAATTTTCCATACGGAACATGGGTCGAAAAACGTTGATCTAAATCGAAAATCGAGAACAATTGTGGACCTTCCATAAATAAAAGTTCGAATCATCCGATCGATTTCCTATGGGAGGAACAAACATTTTTCTCGTTTTTCGACCTACTCGTATGTTAGGTCTCTAACAGACGAGCGACAGTTGTCTGACACAGCTCGCGACAGGGTCGCGCGACCGTCGTGCGACTGTCGCGCGACCCTCTGCGACCGTCGCGCGACAGTCGCGCGACCGTGACGTAGGCATAGTCTGAGAGCACAAGTCTTGTTCTTGAGAGATTTCAGTTTTAAGAAAACGGAGGCTAAAAAATAACATGGTTGATATTTCTGGTAGTTTTTATAAGTTCTTCGTAGATTTTGATTTCTTTAGATAATAGATAATCCAGAATTGATTATCTTCATCATCAAGTCCATAAAATATTACAGACTGGTGAAAATAGGGCAATTATGTATAGTTATAATAATAATACTTAACACAACACTAATAATTATAACACATAATATTATACACATAAATATTTATAAATTATAAAACACCCTAGTAATACTTAAGGGGGTGCTTCAGACCATCAAACTGAACAACTTTCACTATGGAGCCAACATCGAAATCGCGAAAAAAAATCAGCTCTTTCATACAAAACGCAGTACCGTCTCGACGGTAGATTTTTTTTATATGTCGCGAGCTGTCGCAGATAACTGTCGCTGGTCTGTAAGGGCCCTTAGGGAAAGTTGTTTAGTTTCATTATCTGAATAAACCCTTCAAATTCTCCTAGTAATAAAAATACGGGTCTAAGATTGGGTGTATGTATAAAAAGCCTAGCAAATTGTGACAGCTCTTTCAAATAATTTTACGGTTATAACAATAAAAAAATAGGAAAAAAATTACCTTTTTTAGGTGTTTATTGACCCACTTAGTGAACGTCTTCTTCTGTATTGCATCTCGCTCGTCTGAAAGAGATAAAAGATGTGAATTAGTTTAATAATTAGTAGCTTAAAATATGGCCTACTATGATCTTATTACAAAATCAAAATTTTAAACTATTTTCTTAAATTCAAATATAAACTCCACTAAATTGTATAAACAGACAAAACAGATTTTTGAAGTTAATACAATATCTATAAGTAACTACAATTATTTTATACGCACATACAGGGTGTAACAAAAACTCCTAGTTATATTTAATGGCTTAGAAAAACCATGAAACCGAACAAATTTAAAAATGAAGACAACAACGTCAAAAAAGATTAAAATATCGGCTATGTACAAAATATATGGGGACGAAAGCAATTTTTTCTTTTCAACGTTGCCTCCTTAATCCATATCCATAGTGGAAGTTGCTCAGTTTGATGGTCTAATTGGACCATTAAATATTACTAGGATGTTTTGTTACACCTGTATCTATTACTTTGAAGATGGAAAAACCCATTGAAAAACCTAAACAATTTTATTCAGGTTTAGGATTTTTTTTTAAATTGTAATGTTTTGCACACTAATATTATAGTACCTAGTTGATAAAATAATTAAGAATCACTATCAGATTAGTAGTTAATTAGTAAAATATTTCAGGTCCTTTGAGTCGACTCGGCTTCCTCGGGACTGGGCCCAGTGGTCAAGTTGACTAATTCTAATTCTTTAATCGTGTTCAGAAAATCCATGTAAATTGATAACAAACCGTAATTATTGTTATCAACATCAATGACAATGACATTGCAAACAAAACAAAAGAAGAAAAAACGACGCACTATTATAACACGATAAAATCGAAGAGTCAATGGAGTTGAACGAACTTGAGTCTTGATAGATAGCACTCTAATCTGGTCTATTAATACACAAACTATATTTGCGTAACACGGAACGTTGCCAAATTATTTCTAGATCGGAAGTACATGTAATGTATGCTTTGTTATTTTACTGACTAGACGCAAATTGGGTTGTTAATTTTGTCAAAATATTTGTCGAGAATTTCAAGATTATTTTGAGAGTTACCTGATAATTTCGTGATTATACGGGAATTTAAATTATATGAATTTGAAGTAATTAGCATCCTTTTAAACGAAGACTATGCGCATCAAACTGAAAAACTGGTTTATTAGTAGAGTAGGCATTGCAGTACGGAACAGCTGATTTCTTTTTTGCGATTTTATGTTTGCTCCCATAATAAAAGTCGTTCAGTTTGGTGGGCAGTCTTAGTTTAATAGGACTTTAATGACTTCAAATTCACCCTGTATATCTCGTATCGAATAATATCACAACATGTTTCCGCAGTTTTAAGATTCCTATCAAGTGAGCGAAAGCACATGATATCCTTTCCATCCTTTCTTTTCATTGATTCGTTGCTTGAATTGAATACTAGACTTATTTACACTACATACTTTATAAGAAACGCTAAGATCAAATTAAAAAAAAAACCTTAAATAAAATCTGAAAAACAAAATTAATTTATTTTAATTGTAATTTTTGGGCTAACATAACCTCAGGGTTAAAAGCCCCAATACAAAAATATATAAAGAATTAAAAAAAAAACTTGTTTTAAAAAAATTAAGTCAAGAAAACATAGTATAAAGTTTTCATAGTTACCTACATCCTACAACCCACACCAATCAAATATAATAGCATTATCAAATATCTCTACATCATTCCCAATCTAAATCTGCAATCTCCAGACTGCGTTCCTCGATCAGCAAGACAAGTCAAGCCAAGCCAGGTACCTACGTGTTATACTAAAATCCAGACTTGCCTGGAATGCTGATCTATTTCCCTGCCTGGAATGGAATGGCCTGACCATTCATCTTAATTAACTCCGCGATAGGTCATTAAAATAGTTGGAGTACCAGGCTGTCATGAACCGTTGGAGATCAAATTAAATATAATACGTGGGTAAGCTCACGACCGTATAAAGTATTGGTGTCGTCAGAAACTTAGTCAAGTTAAAATCGTAGACAAACTTAGCAAGGGTTTTTAGAAGGTATCGGGATGGAAAAGCCTTTCCTAAAAATAATAATTTATTTGGTACCTCGTTGAAAATTGTGGTCTTGCTATTAGCCCTTAACTATGAAGTACTAGATACTATTTCTTATATTGTGCTCTAACTATGATAAATTCTCTCACTCAAGTTTGGAAATGAAACAAGTACATTTAAGCTGAAGACTTATTACTATATTAGCCTACTCACTCATAGCAATAAAATTTTATTTCATTTCGATGTTGATTACAGCCGGTTTCAAATATACATATTATAACAACTACTTTTCTTTTTTAAATGTAGGTATTTCCTTAAAAACTCAACAGACGGGATGTTCATTGCTGCATAGAAAATTGTGCCAAATCATGTCAAGACTATGCCCGGCAATTTTTTAAAGGCTAAGATATCGAGCCATACAGCCAACATGATCATAAGCCTATCATTGTTCCCTGCTGAACATAGTTCTCTCCCAAGTTGCGCCACAAAACTTTGTCTGTCTTCCTCATCCAGTCGCTCCCCGCTGCTAGCAGTCCCAGGTCGTCGGTTCCATACTACGCCTGCCAGTTCGTGGTCTCCACTCTAGAACTCTGACTCCCCATATCGATCGTCAGATCATACTTCATATTAGGAATGACCGAAAAAAAATAATAGTTTAGGAAGAATTATCTATTGAAACTTCAGACATGCATGAAAAATACAAATCCTATTACAAGGTGATCGACCGACCTACTTTACGTAGGTATACTTACAATATTTAGGGCCTGTTTCACCGCTTTTGCATAAGTTCTTGATAGCTTATCTGACAGCTCATTTGACATATTTTGTATGAAGAATAATTATGTCAAATGAGCTGTCGGACAAGCTTCGGAATTGATGAAATAGGCCCTTATACTAAGGATTAAACTTAAACTTAGTACGCTATAAAATACCTACGTAATTAGAGAAAAAAAAACAGTTTCTTCATGAAAGAAACATTAAAAAGTTCAAAGTATTTTATGGTATTTTACGAATTTCATGTTTCAATTTCAAAACGTATTTTTTTAAATTGATATCTATCTTCCTATACGTATACAAATTGTAAATGCGTTACATACTTAAGGAGGTGTTTCAGACCATCAAACTGAACAACTATTGGATTTTTAAAGTTTCTATTTTGTCGAAAAAACCACAAAATTAAAAAAAAAAAAAATTTTATGCTTTACTAGCGGCGCCCGCGACTCGGTACGCGCGGACCACTGACTTTAAATACTCATATCTTTTGATTGAGTTTACCGATTGCGATGAAACAAAGCCTAAATGTTAATCCAAACTAAGTCCTATACTTTTGTGAAAACCCCATCAAAATCAGTTCAGCCGTTTTTAAGCGATGCGTGCACAAACAGACAGACAGACAAATAGACAAAAATTCTAAAAATGGTCTCAATGCATTCCATTACGTATCCTTAACGTCCCCAATAATTTTTTTTGTAAATATCTTCAATGTACAGTCACCAGCAGATATATCGTAGCAAACAAGGTGGTCAAATATTTCTAAGCAGTTCTAATTTTCAATAATTTCTTTACACATAACCAATCATAAATATAGGAACGCCTAGAACATCAAATATATCGACACAGTCAGGGTGGTCATAAACATCTGAACAGTTTCGGAAAAAAACCTTACTCCATTGTTTTACATTTTAATTTTAAATATCATTGTAAAAAATTTCTTGAAAATTCGCTGTTCAGATATTTATGACAAAATACACGTTCAGATATAATTGGAAACATTTACTGTAAAGAATTTTATGAAAATTAGCACTGCTCAGAAATATTTGGACACCTTGTATGCTACGATATATATCTGATGGCGAACTGACTGTACATTCACGTCAAGTTTAGAATTTTATTATATGTATAGAAGATTGAATGGTAAAATAATAACCAGCGTAACGAGAAAAGTAATGTTTCTATTCTAATAACATTTTCTGAAGAATTTATCATCGTTTCTTCGATCATAATAAGAAAGTAGCGTGCATAAATTCAACAAATACATTATAATGATTATAATGATATGTTGAACAACCAAAGAATGTTGTTTATTTTTAAATTCCTACACGGCAGCATTGTTTGCATTCCACTTTATGTCTAATTGAGTAATCACTATGTTAATATGCTATATCTAATGAATAACAATTAGGTAAAACTATAAGTTTACTTCATCTAACTGGTCTTTTTAACCGACTTCAAAAAAGGAGGAGGTTTCTCAGTTCGACCGTATATATATATTTTTTTTTTTTTTATGTGTGTTCGCGGATAACTTCGTCGTTTATGAACCGATTTTGATGATTCTTTTTTTGTTTGAAACGAGATGTCTCGAGGGTGGTACCATGATAAGGAAACCAGGATCTGATGATGGTATCCCAGAGAAATCGAGGGGAACCTTCGAAAATTGTAGTGCCGACTAGTGCGTTTGTTAATTTAAAGCACTCTTATTAAATAGAACTAATGAATTAACCACTGAAAATTGTGAAATAAACAAAATTTTTACAAAAAATTAAAACCGCCTTCAAAAAAACTAAAAAGTTAAAAATTATATTGCAGCCTATGACTTTGTCGTTCGCATCATAAGAACATTAATTTGTTTTATAGAAGTCGGTGTCAAGCCAAGCCAAAAAATGCAAGCCCTGTCGCGAATCGTACCGGCTTGACAGCGACTTCAATAAAACAAATTAATGTTCTTATGATGCGAACGACAAAGTCATAGGCTGCAATATTATTTTTTAACTTTTTAGTTTTTTTGAAGGCGGTTTTAATTTTTTGTAAAAATTTTGTTTATTAAATCAACTTTTCGAGTCCTAGGACTCATACGGCTATCGCGGATGTGCATGCTACCAGTGCAGAGATTATTCAATAGTTACTAATGTAAAAATTTTCTGGCGAAAGCTCAATCTTGAGGTTCGGGTTCTAATCCGAACAAACGACATGCCATGTACCAATGAATTTTTTAACTTATGTACGGTACGTGATACCAACTACTCTCAAACGGTAAAGGAAAACATCGTAAGAAAGCCTGCATACGCTGAAGAAAAAATTCTGATGCGTATATTAAGTCTACCAATCCGCATTCGGTACGCGTGGTGGACTAACGCCCATACACACGCCCCTTGAGAGTAAGCCTGTGTCGTGCAGGGTTTATACCGTATTTGCTGATGAAAATTAAGTACGGAATGCAGATCCAGGATTTAATTTTAAGGGTCGGATAAAGCTCATGAGTCTCATGACCGATCTTTCGATAATATTCAGTCGCAATTTTGGGGGGCCACTCATAATTATTATTACATCTAACTCTTCGTTGATAAACTTGTGTTGTTAGCTGTACAAGTCAAGTACCAAACTCTTAGGATGCGCAGACGCACGCCGCCGCACATTATCGTTTTCTCGTGTTACAAGCTCCGTATCAAGTGCTTGTTACTGAGTCGTCAGCTAGTTAGCGTGAGATTAACACTAAAGCTCAGTTTAATTTGTTTTTGTTTAGAAATACATAGCATATACACTATACAGGGTGTAAAACAAGAGGGTGCTTCGGACTTCAGGCCGTCAAACTTTATTTTATTCTACAAACTGCATAAAGTAAGTATGGAGCAAACATCGAAATCGCAAAGGTCACTGGGCACCTTAGTATGAAACCTATACCCACGACCTACAGAAAAGATAAAGTATAGGATGTTTAGATAAATGTCTCTAGTTCATGAATATATTATGTCGCATTAATGTAGACCATGGGATTCAGGCCAAAAACGAATAAAGAAAAATGCTATATTTTGGTAATTTTTTTTTAATTTTGGTTCATTTAATACATTTTCTAACATTTAGTACACTTTAGTACATTTTGTAATTTTGTACATTTTCGTACATTGTATACATTTTAGTATTATAGTACATTTAGTACATTTTTCCATGGTTTAAAAAATAAATAACTACATAAAATTGAATGTGGGTTAATACTAAACATTTTAAAACCAATTTGGTTTTTGTAGGAAAAATTTAGTTAGCTGGGTCAGATTTCGCCCAATAACGTTTTGTATTCGCGATTTCATTATTGGTCCCATAGTGAAAGCTGTTCAGTTTTATAGTCTGAAGCACCCCCTTAAGTATGTATTTGCGTTTACAACCTGCATAATGATATAGATTCAATGATAAGTAAATCTCCCACGACATCATCCATGACAGAAGTAGACCGGAGCTTGTTTAGGAAATCCTACTATCTAGATTTGTCGGTCTAGTCTAGACTAAACCAATCTTGCCTTATAAGGACCCCACGTAACTGTTGATATTAATAAACGGAAACTTTTTTCCTTGTTACTAAATTATCTGACGGCAAGTTGTCAGAGAACTAAAGTGGTTGACATAGCTCAGAAAATTAGCAAGCTGAAGTGGCAATGGGCTGGTCATATCTGCCTAAGAACTGACAACCGGTGGGGTGTCAGAGTTCTAGAGTGAAGACCGTGAACTGGTAGGCGTAGTGTGGGACGCCCTGCTGCCCGCTGGAGAGACGAACTAAAAAAAGCAGCGGGTAGCGACTGGATGAGGAAGACCGAGGACTGAGTTTTGTGGCGAGCCTTGGGAGAGGCCTATGTTCAGCAGTGGACGATGATAGGCTGATGATGATGATGAAGTTGACCACTTCCCTCCACCAATGCGCACTGGGCCGCCTGGTGGAGTATGACCCACTCCCTCTCACCTTTATTCGTGAGATAGCGAACAATAGTTATTTGTTATACAAAAGTGCAAAATTTCTTTTTAATCGCGTGCTCAATTTTGATGACCGAGCAAGCCAAGGATACTAAAAATTAGAATCCTGAGCGTTAGCGAGGGAATCAAAAGAGCACGAGGTGAAAAATCTTTGCACTCGAGTGCAACACGTAACTTTTCATCCCACCGGGAAATGATGTGAAAAGAAAATGGCGCGCGCAAAGCAAATTAAAAAAAGTACACCAAGAAGGTTCCGAGTCTGAGTTTTTAACAAATTAAAAAAGGTTGTAAGTATGATAAATTCGGCACCATGGAGGGAGAAGTAAATAGGTTTAATGATGATTTGAATTCACAAACTTAGTGCACACGATGTTCTAAATGCAATTTACTTTATCCTCTACCGGATAAAAACGGATTTTGCACTCAGATATCGAAGAGCAAAAATACTCTTTCCGAGATGGGGGGATGAAAAATGTATTTTTGCATAGAAAATGTCGATGGATTCTACAACCCTTTATGGAACAGCAAACTTTTTTCGCGATTTCAATGTCGGTCCCTTGAAAGTTAAATTATCTTAGTCGGGTCCCAGCTTAGATTACCACCCCATTTCTTCTAATGGGCACACCCTGGACACTTAATACGAACAGGCTCGCAATGACAAGAAGCTAGAACATGTATGACGCGTGGAAGGAATGAGAGAGGAATACACCACTACCACAGATTATTTAATAGTTACTACGTTAACCATTAACCTCTCGAATCCGCGCAACGAAAACAATTGATTTCTATTGTGTATGTATTTCCCGGCATACGAAAGGTAAAATCGCTAAATTCTCTTTCACCCGCCCGCGCTACCAACCCGCATGTGGCGCATGACGATTGTTTGTTGTGTCACCTCTAGGACGTCTAAACTAATAACGAACTCGATGTTATTGTCATATTACTTACAAGACCTATTCCAATAGTTTATTCAAGTCATCATAACAATAACGCACATTTTATACAAACCTTAGCAATAAAGAATTGAAAACATCATACAAATACTACATTAAATATAAGAAGCAATATGTATAACGTAGAATCTGCATGCGCACTTATGATATCATATCATAGCATATTTTGCTTGCATCAAGTGCATCAAGAGGCTAATAGTGTTGTGATCGCAACTATCAGATATCCGATAAATACAAAACTATCCTAATTCTTATTTTGTGCTTGATTTATAATATAATTAAATCTTCATTTAGATTTTGAACGTAAAATTAAATTAAAACCAAACCAACATTTGAAAATTATTTCAAATAACTATAATAAAAGTTATTGAGAATTTTATTTTGAATATTGAAGCTGTAGAAAAACGAATTTCAAATACAAACCTACTTACTCTAATAACCCGCCCCGGGTCGTGTTTGTACCAAACGTACCCATTACGCTGGCGGCATTGCCACGATGGATGGCTAACGAGATGCGTTGGGTAAGAAACGCCTCAGAGCGAGGGTCATTGATAAAAAACATTGCATTCTTAATCGTTTCATTCTGCACCTAGAAATATCCATCTTCTTTTCGTTACAATTGTTCTAGATAGGTATTCTATATTTTACTGGCCAGATAATGTAAATAAGCTGTCGCTGTGAGAAATCAATTTCAAATTCTAGTTATTCCTAAACCAAATAACAGTAAGACATTTATTTTGTATTATTTTATTATGTACCGAAGTCATTCGAAGTCTTCTTTAATATTAGTCTAGGACAGGGAAATGGTCACCAATTTTTGACCTTTTAATTCTGACTTTTAGGCCATTCATTTCTAAAAAAGAAAAGTTAAACTTGTGGGGACTGGTTCTTGTAGCCACATTTATTAACAATACGAATATCCGTTTATCCATATCCGAAACCTACGTCCCTAGCCGATCTCAAGAGCGAGTGCATCGGCCTGCATCAATTGCAGCGCTGATTGAATTTAACGCTCGCGAATCAGCAGTCAAATGCACTTCGCACGCCGATCTCATTGAGTCGATGACCACTTGACTTCTTATCAAGGAGCTTTATTGATTAAAAATGGAAAATTAAGTGAGAAGGACAGGTTACAAATTGTCTATTCACAATTTTCAAATGCAAAGGCATAGCCAAAGGTTTATGCTGTCCTAGCCAACTTAAAGCTAAATCGCTTTCTACATGATATAAAAATAAAAAAATAAAATATAAAATTGAGAAAGGGATATACATGTATGTAATACACGTACTAAGTAGGTATATAATGTTTGAAGAACACACATGAAATATATTGTATTGGATTACAGGGTGAAATTGATATCATAAGCATCCTTTTAAACTAAGAGTCTACCCATCAAACTAAACAACTTTTACTACGGAAGCAAACCGATCGTAGCATAAACAAAATCAGCTGTTGCATACATTTGAGTCGAGTAGGCATTGCAGTTTAGTATGGAACAGCTGATTATGTTGTTGCTCCAATTGGTTTGCTCCCATAGTAAAAGTTGTTCAGTTTTATGGGTACTCTTAGTTTAAAAGGATTCCAATGATATCAATTTCACCCTGTATACAGGGTGTAAGTGACAGCCTAGCAAATACTAAAACGGTGAACTCAGACCATGAAACTGAACAACTTTCACTATGGAGCCTACCTCAGGAAACGCGAAAAAAAATCAGCTGTCCCATACATTTTAGTCGGGTAGGTACAGCAGTTTTGTTTGGGACAGCTGATTTTTTTCGCGTTTCCTGAGTTTGGCTCCATAGTGAAAGTTGTTCAGTTTGATGGTCTGAGTTCACCGTTTCAGTATTTGCTAGGCTGTCACTTACACCCTGTACACTTTGATATTGTCCTGTGATAATTGTGACTAAGCAATAAAATAAAATTAGTAGTGTCGTTTCAATGCCATCTGCCATTTTTATAAGCCTCAAACGCACTAAACAAGTATCCATCCCACACAAGACGTAATGAAGAGCTTCACACATATTCCTATGCACCACAACAACTGGTGCACTCAATAAGCTGCATTCTGCACTCAATTGGCGCCGATTCGATCCACTGGCACTGCGCGAGAGCATCTGTTGATTTATTTAATTATCACATTCCATTCTGTTAACAAGCTTAGTTATATTGTACCTACATACATATATAAACTTACGACCATTAACGGGGTGGTCAGAAACCTTGCTACAACTACCAGAATATCTTTTGCCTACAGTTGTAGCAATACTCACTTTCAGCATTTATAGCTTTCAGGCTTGAATGACGTATCTAGTGTTTACCTGTACAAATTATAGTACCTACTCTGTGCCTATACCTACACATTCACAAACTCAAGTGTTGTCTTTTGGGGTGTCTTTAGATAGATAGCTTTAATGTTTGAAGCTTATTTCTTTTCGTAGATAAGAATAGTACATTACTGCAGCGGCCAGCAACAGAGGCATTGATGGACGAACGTGTAAATGTGGGCCCAGGCGAAGCCGAGGCACACATACGTAAGTCCATCAATGCCTAGTTGTGGCCAAGGCTTGTATAGTACTTTTCTCAAACAATGCGCGGAAATTAAAACAGTAAATTTTCTCACATAATTCGCGGAAATTAAAACTCTTTTCAAAATCAATGACGAACAACTTGCGAACAACGAACAACAATTTGTTTTTTTTTCAATAAAAAGCTTTAAAAAAAAAAACATTCAAAATTTTGCAATCCACTTCGAAATTTAAATAAAACCTTTTTTGAGTTACCTCCTTGGTCGCCATGTTTAGGAGAAAAAGATCGTTCCATCTTTAAATTACACGACAGATATGAGTTTACTATGTAATTTATTTGGCCGCAAAACACGACAGATATGGATTTTCATACAAACATTGCCGGCCGCTGCGCGCATGTAGTTGGCCAGTACAGCAATTTCGATTTATCTCGAAGAAGGTTGTCAAAATAATGCTCACATTTCCAAGCATGTTTGAGAAAAAGATATTTAATACTCAATATTTTATAGTTTTCTATAATTATATGTAGATAACAACATTCATGACATGAGATGGTAAACTTAAAAGCTAAAAGATCCTTATAGACGCTATATTGTAGGGCAATGCAAACAAGTAGAGGGAGGTCCTTTACATATCTGCTGTTCCATACTAAACTGCAATACCTACTCGACTCAAATATATGCAACAGCAGATTTTTAGTTGCTCCAATCGATTTGCTCTCATAGTAAAAGGTGTTCAGTTTGATGGGTAGACTTTTAGTTTAAAAGGATGCTAATTATATCAATTTCACCCTGTATATGAGACCTTAAGATATGTCAAACGAATTGTTAGATAAGCTATTAAGCTATCGAACTGATTCAGAAGTGATGAAACAGGCACTTGGAGTTGTCAAGTCATGTTAGAGACTAACTGAAGCGAAAGGACAGAGGAGTGTGTCATAAATAAAAGAAGCTTGTTTTTTTTTATTAGCTATGGGTTTGCTCTTGACCTCAATCCAGTCCTCAGGACGAAGATGGGGTCGTAGATGTAGCGAGCTTACCCAGAAGATGCCTATTCACTCGTACTTTAAAGGAATTCGGGTTGTAAGTGCTCGGAATTATACTGACGCGGGTAAGGCATTCCACTCCTTGGCTGTGCGCATTATAAAAGATTCAGAAAGGCGCTTGGTGCGGATATGTGGGATGTCAACCAAGAAGGGGTGATATCCCGCTTGCAGCTATGCAGCTATAAGCAGCTTGTACCCAGCAGTAGATGGATTCGGGTTAAGTATGGTAATTAAGTTATCGTATATGTATAAATCATTGCTATAACAGGAAGGAGATAAGCAGTGGGTAGTTATAAGTCCAGTACTCAAACAAGTTCCTTATTACATGACATTTCTAGGTCCAATACCGCCAGCTGATGAGTCAGCAAAGACAACTTTCATAATTACATAAGCATAAAGTCAATTCATATGACAAATAACTACGTAGGAAGCTTTTCACCTTGACAAATGTAAATCCTACTCCATTGACCTACTTGTAAGGGACCTTTAAGTAAATCATTTGTTATCTTGAATGAATGCAGTTGCATTTCGATGTTTATCATTTACTTGGACGAGTTCCGTATAAGGGAAGCTTAAGCTGGAAGTTAATGAATATTTAAATGAATGCGCTTGTGCTGCGGTGACTGGTGAGTCAGGAATTCTGGCACGAAAGTTGGAGTCATACTAATAGGGAAAGCAAGTTTGAAATCCTGGGTTCGAAATTATCCAGATAATAAATGCATCTTGATTTATATCCAATCATCATCATCACAGCCTACACACACCTACGCTCAAGGAGGGTGTATGAGCGTTAGTCCACCACTCGTGCCCAATGCGGATTGGTAGACTTTACATACGCATCGGAATTTCTTCTTCTGCGTATGCAGGTTTCCTCACGATGTTTTCCTTCACCATTTGAGAGCAGTCGGTATAACTTATTGGTACATATAAAGATCCACAGATTAGGTATGTCATCTATGCGGATTCGAACCTAGACCTCAAGATTGAGTAGGTACTGGATGAATGTGTATGTGAAGTGACTCGTGGACTAAAGCCCATACACCCTCTTAGAGGGTAAGGCCTGTGCCCTACAGCGGGACGTATAACGAACGGCATAGCATAGCATATGCTCATGACTATATTCCCCGAGGGGGTAGTCACAGATATTCTGAAACTTCAGAACATCCACGTTTCACTAGTAGTACCGAAATTCTGTCCAGAGTGACGGGGAGTGAGCCCGTCGCCACTTGTGATGGACAGTAGGTACGATACATGCCTCGAAATTGAAGCATGCAGGTTTCCTCACGATGTTTTCCTTCACCGAAAAGCCAGTGGTGTTATAAATCGTACATAAATTCCGAAAAACTACTTGGTACGAGTCGGCCTGGACGGGGATCGAACCATCGCCTCCTGCACGGCAGGCAAGGTTACTCGCCACTGGACCACCACGGCCACCACGTATAACGGGGTGAAATTAATATCATTAGCATCCTTTTAAACTAAGAGTCTACCCATCAAACTGAACAACTTTTATTAATATGGGAGCAAACCGATCGGATCAAAAAAAATCAGCTACCTATTCCATACTAAACTGCATTGCAGTTTAGTATGGAATACGGCTGTTGCATACATTTTGAGTCGAATAGGCATTGGCCTATTCGACTCAAAATGTATGCAACAGCCAATTTGTTTTTTGCTCCGATCGGTTTGCTCCCATAATAAAAGTTGTTCAGTTTGATGGGTAGACTCTTAGTTTAACAGGATTACGTCATCGATTCCCTCAGTCTGTGTTCCGAAACATAAAAGACCGCTGGCTCAAGTGTGCCTAATTCGCGAATGATCATTGTTCATTAACCGATTAGTTCCGATGGCCACGGTCAATCTGATCAACTGCGGCGGTCTCTTTACCCTCGCCGTCGCCTCTTATACTGATTGAGGACCACTTACTTCGTTATTAAGTTCAACATCAACAGGTTGGTGTTTAGTCATCTCTTTAGGAATTAGGTAACTAAGGAAACTATACAGAGTAGAAACTTGCATTGCACAGTTAAGAGTGCTTCAGACCATCAAACTGAACAACTTTCACTATAAAGTACCATCGTTCTAATCGCGAAAACAAAATAACCTTAATCAGCTGTTCTACGGCTTCTAAGGGGATTATCAGACCATCAAACTAAACAACTTTCTCTATGGGACCAACATTGAAATCGCGAAAAAGAAATCATACGTTCCAAACAAAATTGCAAACCTTCTCGATCAAAATGTTTAGGACAGCAGGTTTTTTTTTTGCGATTTCGATTTTTTTAATTTATTTTAGCAAAAGTTTCATAGTTGTTTGACGATTATAAGGTACTTAAATAACTAAAAAAAATACGAATGAAGATTTTAACAGAAACTGCTGAAATTGAATATTATGTTATTGATAATCTCAAAATATCGTCATGAATCTCTGTAGTAAACAAGAATATTATGAAACAAATTCAGCTAACAAGGCAGATCTAATTTCACTATCTTTATTTTGTGTACATTGATAAGATAGTGATAAAAACTTGATAGTGTTATCGTGCCCTTCTTGTGATCATTGTTTTGTAACTAATTTAGAAGAATATAAAGGATCTCTAACCGATATACTTCCATCTCTTTTCAGTCCAGTGAAAATAACTGTTGGCCAAAATACGGAAAAATTAAAAAAAATTCTTCCTTCAAAGTACTTTGGCCGGCGGCGCGGCGCGGCGGTTTTTTTTGTAGATAACTCCGAACAAAACTATCTAGATAAACTTATTACTATTTAGTAGGTTTAATTTTAGAGTGTTGTTGTTATGTTAATTCATTGAAGTTCCAGCAAAATAAAAAGGTAACAGAAAAACTTAGAAAGTAAAACATTATCTAAGTACAAAAGACAATGCCCAAAACCAGGCCAAAGATGCGTCATCCATCATCATTAATTTACCAAAAATATTTGGTCTGAATTATGAATCCCTGCATATGTATTTTTAGCCCTGTGGGAATGGGGGTTTCAAAATGAAATACAATTTTATATAATTTTTTTGTAAGGAATGCTATTGTTTTTAATAAAAACAAGTATATAATATATATAATATATCTCTACTACTATAAAACTAAAAAAAATATTTTTTTTGCTATGTGTGTTTGAACGAGCATCACGCGAAAACTACTGCACCAATTTGGATGAAACTTTTTTTGTTTGATAGCTTAAAATCTGGTATATAATTTGTGCGGACGAAGTCGCAGGTTAACGCTAGTCCTATTTTTTTTATTAGGATTTTTTAAATACATATTTCCCATCAAATATTTAATGATTTTCTTGTTATAATAATGCTTATTACATTTCCTGACAATTTCGCCCGACGCAAGTTCAGCCTTTCATTTAATTTTGGGCATGATCTTTTACAAATCCAAAACGTAACAATTTATGAACATATTACTTATATTCTTTCTATTCGGCATTGCCAATCCGTACTACATACTACATAGTAAATCGGTGGGCATGCCGCCATCGAAAAAAAAGATAAATCGAGATTGGCTTCTAATGAGTCTCAACATCATTGTAAAGTGAGATACACTTCGTCGCTTTATTATACGTGGCATACTAGCCCTACTTATGATATGGCATATACTACTATTACAACTGCAAAGTATGAAGTATTTCCTGACTAATTAGAAGCAAAGCGTAGGAGAGTGAAAAGGTTTCGTTTTCAATGAGACAAAAGTAAGAGGTAATAAAAAAATATGTGGGCGTATTGTAGATAGTGTTTCGTCTTATACTAATTAGCATGTAGGTTTGTTTTTGCAATGAGTTATCTTTTAGAAAAAACTGTTGGCAATGGTGGCCGGTGTTGGAGCTATGGAGATATGCTCGTTGTTTCTCCGAGAGATCACATCAGGAATCAGGTGATACGTTAGAGAACTAAAGTGGTTGACATAGCTCTCAAAATTAGCAAGCTGATGTGGCAATGGGCTGGTTATATCTGCCGAAGAAGTGATAACCGATGGGGTGTTCTAGAGTGGAGACCACGAACTGCCAACGACCAAAAAAGGTAGCGGGGAACAACTGGATGAGGAAGAACGAGGATAGTTTTATAGCGCGCCTAGGGAGAGGCCTATGTTTAGCGGTGGACGATCATCCATCATCATCAGCCCATGCTGATGTTGTTGGATCAGCTTATGCTGATGTTGATGGTTGGCACCTAAAATATCCGCAAACTACTGGAGCACATAGTCTCATATAATCTGAAGTAGATACACGACAGTGGCTTTATTAGGCACTGGATCAGTCTACAGGGTGAAATTGATATCATTAGCATCCTTTTAAACTAAGGGTCTAGCCATCAAACTGAACAACTTTCACTATGGGAGCAAACCGATCGGTGAAAAAAAAAATCAACTGTCCCATACTGAACAATGCCTACTCGACTCAAATGTATGCAACAGCAATTTTTTTTTCCAATCGGTCGCTCCCATAGTAAAAGTTGTACAGTTTGATGGGTAGACCCTTAGTTTAAAAGGATGCCATTTAGCTTTTCGACGGGAAATCGGCAAGGGAACTCGGAGTTTGTTTAACAGATTAACAAAAATTATTTAGTACTTAACAAGCAAACGTTTAAACCGACAAAAATCACTAATGATCTCAAGAAAAACTAGGTTAACAACATAATTTGCCAAACCTTCGAGACTGTGATATATACTTGTATTACAAAAGTCGAAAATATAGCGTGGGACTCCATTCAATGATCACCTTAGTCATACAGCTCTTGCCAAACCACGTGGGAGGTGAAATTATGTAACTGAGCACTGTTAAATACCTTTTTACTTTTTAAATTGTTGATTAGTGTGGCCAGGATTTAAAAAAAAAAGTATGCACACATTGAAAAAATACAAAATGTGGAACAACAAAAATGGGATGAAATGGGATTCGTTCTGCACCAAAATCTGAGAATTTTTTGGAAGTACAATCATTTTCGATTTTATCACGTTTTGATACATATACGAAAATGACATAAACTCTATGTTTTTTTTATATTTCCGCATATGAATTAGAACGTGTGCTGGAATTCAAAAATAATATAAACTTTGTGTCAATACATTTACAATTCAATTTAAAGAAGATTGGCAGATTTGGACCCAGCCATTTTTTACGAAAACTAAAAGCCATTCAGGATGGCGGTCATTATTATTATAAACAGAAAAAATTTAGGTATTTAAAAAAACAAAAGTAGAAATTACTAGTAAAATAGACAAATCGTCCAAAAGCAGTAGCAAAACGCAACCACAACAGCTATTTCCATCTAATATTATCACAGGTATTTTTGGTCGTTACGGAACGTATTTGGCTTGGTTGAACTGATAGATCGTTTTCTTCCATTATCATAATATGGTACGGTTATCGTGAATTTTCATTAAAATAAACACAATGAATGCGTAGAAGATTGAGTGGATTATCTAATAAGAAAGATTATGAGTTTCACACACTTGATACAAAAGGTATCATAAGGAGAAATACCTTTCCCCCAACTTCTACAGATTACAACCAATTTACTTTTTTGTTAGTTTTGTTTCACTCTACACGTATTATTAAGTTTCATTCATGTATGGGACCTCTAAGTTTAGGTCTCACATTATATGGCCTTCCGCCAAACTTCTTTAAATTACCTATGGAAGTAGTCTGTTTGTAAATATTTACTATCACGTCAAACAACTGAAATGAAAACTGTGATTCATGCATCTCAGTCTGATTACTAGCAAAAAAATTAATCAAAACGAATAATTATACTGTCATAAATAGAAAAGCGAATCATTAGAAATCCATCACAGTTTAGATACCAATTTGTTTTTTTGGTAGCTACTAGAATAAATATTTGATATATTGATACAATAAATCATTAACAGATTACGCAAAAAAATACCTATACAAGGCTAAATACGTTAATTTAAAAACGAAATTAGCAAATACGAAAAAACAAACGCTCAAAACTGGTTATGCGAACTTGAATTTTAGTTTTTTCGGCAAAGAACCACGATGTTAGACTGCCAGCTACAGACATTGATAAAAAAAATCACAACGTTTCTGAACAATCAAGTTAGTAAAAAAAAACAAAGGCGAGGAATGTTAACCAGTACGCTGATATCAAAACAAACGAATGTTTTTTTTAAACAAACAACACACTGCATTCTCTATAACCCATCACCACGAACCTGACTGCTGTATAAAGAAGTCCCAACATGTTGTACCTTTGAATTTAGTCAAGTTTTCCTCGTATACTTGATCGTGGGTCTCTGATGGATGCGGCTTTTCGCCGCGGTGTCGTTTCGGCTGATGAGGGCCTTCGTAATAGGCATTCCCGTTGACTCCATCCACTTCTTGGGGATCAAACCCAAGACGTTCCTTGTAATACGCTTGCGTCGACATTTTTAATTGCAACACTCACTGATCATTATTTGAATTTCGAACACTTTGTTTTTATAACACTTATTTTTCGCAGATTTTGACAGTTCCGTCTGCGTTCAGAAATCGAGCACACTCCGCGCGAGCACAAGCAACTGTGAAGGGATTCGCCAAAATCCCGCCACAATCAACCCGTGTACGGCCTTCAAGGTCGTTTTTAAACGATTCACCACTATTTTATAACGATCGATGTCATCGAGTCAGTCTACAAAAGGAAAGTTGCAGCCCCCCTTGACACACACTTTTTGATCTTGACACTATTATGTTTTTTCGCGTAATTTATCTTCGATTACTCACTTTAAATGTTTACCTTATTGAGATTGTTAACTTAAAAAAAATGGTTAATTAATATGGCAACTAATAGAAGCGTTATTTTTGAATTTGGAATGCTTGGTTACTTAAAATTCGAATGTTTTATTTTTAAAGTCGTTTCGGGTTCGTATGTTGGTACACAATGAATCACTTGTCTGGGTTTTCACATGAAATTTCGTTAGCATTTGTGTAAATAACGAAACGATGGAAACATAACCTGTGGACACAAAGCAATGGGATAATTTACATATTTATATTTTCGAGGTCTAAATTGCCTCACTCTGAGTAATGATTCATGTTTACACATTCTTTTGGAGGCGCAGTAATTACTAAAAGCAGTCATTGAGATAGAGGATTTCGGTAATTTTGAGACCTTGTTTTTAATCTTCGTTGTTTTACGCTTGTTATTTAAAATCACTAAATGCGTTAGATCTAATAGAATATATTTATTATGCCTAAAGAATGAAAAGAAAACATCGTTGCCTTTGTCTTGCCACGGATACGTTTTTTTTTTCATTATTTTCTAAATTTAAAATACAGTGGTCATCTTTCATTAAAATGCTGAAGATTTTTTAAAGGGGACTAATTTTTTTTTGTTTAATGCCTGTCTGTTTGTTTGTTCGCGCATTTCGCGAAAACTACTGGACCAATTTTGATGAAACTTTTTGTGATTGAAAGCTTATGTTTAGAATCCGGTAGATACATCAGGCTCGGTGGCCGAATAGGACGAAAGCGCTTCCCCGGTTTGGAAGATTGCGGGTTCAAGTCCCGTCTCATCTGGTATGTCATTTATCTCGCTACAATGACGGGAACTCGCGTCGCGCGGACGAAGTCGCGGGTCAACTCTAGTATAAGTATAAAACATGAAACCTAATGGAAAAAAAAAACAGATTTCTCGAAATCGCTTTGAGCAGGTAGTAATAGGTAGGTACTCCGGATTCTTTGGGGTCTTTTGTTTTTTGGTCCGATACTAAATTCGCGTGCTAAAAGCGTTATCAAGGTTTATAAATAAGTACAATTTTGAAGCTTTGTATAATTAAGTGATTAAAAAACAATTTTAAACATTTTCGTAGGTATCTTAAAAGCTTTAGTAGATATATTTTATAAACTGGCTCAAAAAAAAACGCAGAAAATATCTAAAAGTTAACTTTTATAGCCATAAAATTGGTAAAATGTACGAAATAAAAAGAACGGACAACGTAATCGACGTCCTTTTATGACAATTTTTCAATAAAAATAACGCAATCAAACTTTACCGTAGTCGAAAAGAATAAATTTAATTTGTATCTCAATTTAAAAATTATCTCAAAAGATAGCCGTGAATGGAGAACAAAACAGGCCATAAATTTAAATCTGACTTTTTAAACATAAAATAAAATACGTTGAATTAAGACTTGGCCAACCTTGGTCCAAAACGGTCGAAAAAAAAGTGATAAATTCACGATTTTTATTCATGCTTTTAAGTTTTAATAATATAAGTAATACGACTAAAATATCACCTGCATGTCTTTTTGACAGTTTTACCCGTAGAAGGTAACTGTGTAAAATTATTACTCTATTTTGGAGTCACAATTGTAAATAGCGAAATGGAAATAAAAAACTGCTGTGATCCATAGAACAAGTCGACTTCTACTGAAATAGGCCTATCAGATTTTGAAGCGGTGAAAAACTACAAAAAAACGAAAACGATTTTTTTTAGTTTTATTTTGTATTTGATGGAAAAAACGACAAAATAAAAAAAAAACTTCAGTTAGTCTATTTCAGTAATAATTGTATTGTATAATTGTATTCAGTAGGTTCTTCGAAGGAATATTTTGAAAAATCTGTTTGATGTTTTATTTCTCTATCTTTCGGATTCTGTCGCAGACATTCACTTCTCCAGATCAACTAAATACGAACCAATTATAACACAACGAAGTTTCATTTATAATAAAAACAGGTTTGAGAATAACAACAAAACGTGTTTATGACCCTCCAAACTGCAGTATACATCCCAAAATTAAGCGGACATTCTTTCAAGGTCGCTTGGCCTTCGCAAAAGTACCCCAAACGTGGGAACAAGAGAACAATGGTGGGATTGGGGACTGTTTGTAAGCGGGAAGCGAAGGGAGCGAATTGAAGAAAGAAAGCCTCTTCTTCTACACTAATATTATAAAGAGGAAAGATTTGTACCTATTTTTGTATGTTTGTATGTTTGAAATGAATAGGCTCAAAAAGTACTGGGCCGATTTAAACAATTCTTTCACCATTAGAAAGCTGCATTCACCCTGAGTAACATAGGCTATATTTATTGCTAGAAAAGATTAGACGTCCACCCGTGCGAAGCCGGGACGGGCCGCTAGTTTTTTATAAAAAGGTTTTAAAAGATTTTATTTAATTTACCATGTTTGTTTATTTATTTTTATACACTTACATGTTTTTGTTTGTTTTTCAAAAAAGCAATATGTTCCAGAACTGAGATATCCGATAACTATTTAAGATGTTAGTTTTATTTGCCAAATATGACTTTTTGCCGCCAGCATCTTACCTGATCTCTCTTCAATTTAAATCACATTATACCTTAATCCTGTTTAGACTAGTATCGATGTTATTTGCTACAGTTGCTTATCAGATTTTAATTTACATAAAAATACTTATTAGTGATGCAAATTATTACCAGTTTTTGTATGTTTTTTCGAATAAAATCAGCGCCCCGCAGTGCGTATATGAATTAAGCGACCATAATCAACCATAATGTTCCAAAAATTAAGTAAAATTGGTTTAATACCACAATGAAACATTATAAACTTGTCTTTATTTGATGATTATGATCAATAATTGACACTGATTAGTTTCTCGCTATTTGCGAAATACACGGTTGTGACAGTCAGGTGAAAAATGTAAAAAAAAATATTAGAAAAAGATAAAATAAAATAATTATGTTTGGCTTTGGAGCCTTTGCATGATTATATTTTCTGTTATACTAACAGAACAATCTTTGCTTTGAAATTCATCTAATCTAAATTATTATAAAACTGTAACAGAAGTGTACAGTGAAGATATTTACAAGAAAAATATTACGATATGGTTTTTAGGTATCCCTGACTCCAAATCAACCTTTTTTAGAATTTTTGTCTATCTGTTTGTTTGTTTGATCGAGCATCACGTAAAAATTACTGGACCGATTTTGATGAAACTTTTTTGTTTGATAGCTTATGATCTGACTTAAAATCTGGTATATAATTTGTGCGGACGAACTCTAGTTGTAAAATAAGAACACTGAATATTATTTTGACTACGACAACTTAGGGGTCTCAAAACGCTAGAAGTAGCACCCCAACTTTATGTTAAGGTCATACAATGACACGGTAGGGCCAGAGTTTGACTGCATTGTTCTTTTTTTAAACGAATACACAGATAAAGTTATTTTATAGGTTACGTATTTGGTTTTCTTAGAAATGTCAAAAAAGGTTTAAATTTTTTTAAGGTACCGTAGTCAAATAAGAAACCTTTATACTTTCGTCCATTCTGTCTGTCTGTCTGTATGCCCCGCCTCAATTAATTCCTCATTTTTGAACCTACTGAATCGAAATTTGGCATGAAGACAGATAAAGATAACAGGAACCCAAAAGCAGAATTATTAAAAAAAAAAATTTACCACACAATTATTATTATTTTTTTTTTTTGGACAATGTCACACAAATTAACTAGTCACATTTAAAGTACCAGAATCTAGCCTGGACTTGTATTATGATGACTAGACAACGATATAGAATACATATACAACGTGTTAATAAATTAGCGCAAAACCTTATACACCCCAACTGATTTATAACAAAATAATTAGATTGAAACAATAATATCATTATTTTGATAGTTAAAATTTAAAGTTATTCGCATTTTAAGTTTTGAGGCAAAAACGATTTGTTATCATTTCAGCAATGAATGAAAGCGCTAACGTACTCATGGATACATTTTAATAATCTTGTTTTGGTAGTAAGTCTGGTGAGTGTGCCTGTGCGGAGGGTTGACGTTGAGTTCAGTAAATTTAAAATTTTAGACACAAATTAATTAATATTTTGAAAAAAAATACCTATGTTGAAACCATGATAATTCGATTCTGCTCTTGATTCTAAACAAACTACTTTCTAGTTTTGCGTTAATTCATTAACACGTTGTATAAATACAAACATCCATGACTCAGGTACAAATATTCATATTCATCATACAAATATTTGCCCCTTACGGGATTCGAACCCGCGACCCTCGGCACGGCAGGCAGATTCACTACCGACTGTGCTACCGGGCCGTACAATCTATGTATATTACCACTTTCTCATATTATTCTTGAAAGAATGATTAAAATCGGTTTAGTTTTGGAGGAGGAAACATGGAAATACGAAATGCTGATTTCGTCGATATTATGTAGATAAAATCGGTCCGAGCTGCAGTTGTCTCTTTCGCACTCTAGTACATATACAGGATGTAACAATACACCCTAGTAATACTTAAGGGGATGCTTCAGACCATAAAACTGAGCAACATTCACTATGGAGCCAACATCAAGAAAAAATAAAAAAATCAGCTGTCGCATACACTTTAGTCGAATCGGTACTGCAGTTTTGTATGGGACAGGTGATTTTTTTTATTTTTTTTTCGATTTTGGCTCCATAGTGAAAGTTGCTTAGTTTGATGGTCTGAAGCACCCCTTAAGTATTACTAGGGTGTTTTGTTACACCCTGTACAGTAGGAAAAGTGACCTATTCTCCAAATTTCCATTTCAGCCCTCCTATCCTCTTAATAAAACCAGTAGGTAATAAATCTAAACTATTATAAAACTGTAACAGAAGTGTATCTCTGTACATTGAAGACATTTACAAAAAAAAAAATACAACATTGTTTTTACCTGTTCCTGATTCCAAATCACAAATTTTTGGATTTTTTGTCCGTCTGTTTGTTTGTATGTTTATTTGTTTGGGTGTTTGTTTGTTTGAGTATCACGCAAAAACTACTGAACCGATTTTGATGAAACTTTTTTTGTTTGATAGCTTATGATCTGACTTAAAATCTGGTATATAATTTATGCGGACGAAGTCGCGGGTAAAAGCTCGTAACTCATATTTTCAATTTAATATGTGCTCTTTTTATACTAAAAGACTTGCAAGCTCTGATTAATTTTTTGGCATCATCATATCCTCAATCAATTTTTAAGTCAAAATGATTCATAATAGATTTGATTAAATTGACTTTTAGTTTTGACTTTGGTCAGCAGAGCATGACTAATAAGGTTTTTGTTGTTCCAAAGTTATTATATTACACTGGAAACATGTATAGAATAATATGACAATAAAAAAACTTACTATACAGGGTGTAACTAACTGTAACAAAACAGCCTAGTAATACTTAAGGGGGTGCTTCAGACCATCAATCTAAACAACTTTCACTATGGAGCCAACTTCGAGAAAAAATATAAAAAAATTGCCGTCCCATACATTTGAGTCGAGACGGTACTGCAGTTTTGTATGAAAGAGCGGTTTTTTTTCTCGATTTCGATGTTGGCTCCATAGTGAAAATTCTTCAGTTTGATGGTCTGCAGCACCCCCTTAAGTATTACCCTAGTAATAAAACACCCTAGTGTTTTGTTACACCCTGTATGTATTTGTCCGATCCATCCCACCCAAACATCCGGCCGACTAGAGTGCGAAAGAGACAACTGCAGCTCGGACCGATTTTATCAACATAAAATTAACGAAATCAGCATTTCGTATTCCCCTGTTTCCTCCTTCAAAACTAAACCGATTTTAATAATTATTTTCAAGAAAAATATGAGAAAGACTGATTACAGCTTTTCCATACAAAACTACAAGCCTACTCGAGCCAAATGTATTATGTATTTAATGTTGTTACAGCTGATTTTTTTTCGCGATTTCGATTTTGGTCCCATAGAGAAAGTTGTTTAGTTTGATGGTCTGGTCATCCGCTTAAAAAACGGTCGGCATATTAAGAAGCACCCTGTACAACGTAAAATAATCCAAAAATGTTTAAGGAAAATCATACAATGTATTGTATGTAAAGGATGCTGATGGCGTCATACAATCCTGACGGGTGACGTCACCAATAACCCTATGACCGCTGCTTGACTCACAACAAACTCTCTCACAACAATAATTTTGCTCAACGTTTTGTTGGAACCATATTATCGCTTTAGCTGACTTGAATCATCTTGGTTTAATTAATATAGAAAACTGAACAAAATAGTAAAAGCACTAAAACAAACAAAACTTACCCTAAACTTAAATCTAACCATACTTAACAGAACCACAGAATAAATTTTTGTTCCGGGTATCTACCTACCCTCTGTAAATAACGTGATTCGCCGATTACTTGAGACTGGCTAAATTGCTTCATAGAAGAAGCCAAAAAAAAAAAAAGTTTATTGTACACTACCAACAAAACTTATTTAATTGAAAAGCATTCATTAAAAAACTAACACCCGAAAATGCCCATATTGCTGGCCGCTGTAAAATTATACTTTTACGAATCGTTACTAAACAATTTAATCAGTTTTTATGTCAAATATCAATAATCAAATGCGAACGGTGAAAACTACATGAAAATCGACTTAGTAGTTTTCACGTGAGTCGAACAAACAATACAATACCAAGACGTCACAGTCGCAACAATTAAATAGTAGTCTTTGTTAGACCAAAGTATTGGATGTTTTTCTAAATTAAACACACAATTATCACACCATATGTTACGAAATATCGCATACCTAGTTAGTTACGTAAAAATAAATATTAAAACACACCTTTTAACATAAACATAAGTTATTATTATTAGTCAATCTCCAAAATCAATCTTAATTTTTCAGTAATAAAGTTTTAAAATAAAAGGTAGCTATAAAAAAAATCCTTCGTGAAAAATGTTAAATTGGTTAATTTGTCAGAGCAATTGTCAATAATGGGACTTAATTGAAAAATTGTGTTCAATATTGGGCCAGTTTAGCTATTCTGGTACACGCTGGAAACAACAGGTTTCTGGAGATAAAGAAGCCAATGTTCATACAGGGTGTTAGTGTTTGAAAACAGTTGCAATACTTTAAGGGGTGATTGTACCCATGATACTGAACAACTTTCCCTTTCCATGATATTGAAACATACAGGGTGAAATTGATATCATTAGCATCCTTTTAAACTATGAGTCTACCCATCAAACTGAACAACTTTTACTATGGGAGCAAACCGATCGGAGCCTAAACACAGATGCACTCTCTCGTCCTTACCCTCCTATGTCTGATGGAACGGGAGACCGTAAAATTAATATACCTACGAGACATGGTAATAAGTGGCCTAAGTAATCTACATTTTGGTATAATTTCTATTAACTGTAAGTAGCTTTACAGTGGCCTAACCACAAGTTAAGTTAGCTCACTCACCGTATTCTTACTTAATGTTTACCAACTTAATATTAGCGGTGGCATCGCTAAAACAAACACTATGCTATAGCACCGCTCTAACTATGTTGTTTGAGAATTACAAATGTTAGAAAACTTCCCACTAGGTACCTGATCAAAAACCAGAGATCTATCCGACTCGATGGGCTCATAAAATCTTTTTTCAACCCCCTTTTCATTACGCAATAGAACCCCTTCGAATATTCTAACGTACGGCTGTATAATCCCACTGCATGACCAAAGGTCTCCTTTCACGAAAAGAGTGAGAAAGAGTGGGCTATAGCACCACCAGAGAATGTCAAAAAGTCAGCCGACAGATCTGGCTTATCGAATAAACCACCATCTAACTTGGGCGTGGATGTATATGACCCCCTCCCACTTCTCTTAAAGCAATCGACGGAAAATGGTTCTCTTTCTATACCAAATCAATTAGAATGGGTTTGAATCGTGCACCGCGACCAATGATCATATTCTGACGTCCGTATTCTGAGGACCGGACGGTTTCACATTGAGTGAGTTGTTACTTTGACAAGCGTGTATCATTGAGGCGCCATGCGCCAGTGCCGTTTTATTTATGAGCTTTGCGACGACAATTTTCGTTCATCAAAAATGTTATTCCGGTTTTTTTTTGGGTTATGGAAGATCCTAGATCTATGCAACTAACATTTTCTATTGTCTGGAATTTAGAAATTTGACAAATAGGTATGCTCTGTAGTATGAAAGAATCAAACAAAATAATACAACTTTAAAGAACAATAGGTTACCTTCACTCAGGTAAAACTACAGGCAAAAGTTAGACAGTTTGCAAAAGTTATATCTAAGCAATACGTTGAATTTATAGTAAACTCGTGGTGTCCAAATTCGATAAAGTTAACGTAAAAATGCATTGCATCGAAATAGTGGTCCCGATCGAATCGGCGGGCGCAAGCACCTAAACTTGCATATTAGAGATTTCACGGTGAACTCTTATAATTATAACGGATTTATTCGGTCAGCGGTCATGTAAATTGGAATCTTTATAGGGTTCCGTAGGGAGGTATTCCACGAATAGAACTGATTTTGAAAAGCACCATTATCACCTTTGATAGGTATACTTGACTGTCATTTCATACAAATGGGAAAAACTGACAAGAAGAGGTAAGCATGTGTACTCAGTGAATGCGAGTGAGACAGGAATACACCATTGCCTACATTTTTTACCACGTTTGCTACCAAGAGTTGAAGAAGTCAAAATTGCAGGGCAGGGAGTACCTTACTAATTATTTAGTACCATTCTCTTTCTTATACCGTGACCTTAGTTTGAACACTAATGTCATTGTTTGAACACCTAACTAAGCTATTCCGACTTAAGCATTTTTTGAATAACACCTAGCCCTTATAATTTTGTTCATTTTGTCTGTATCCCCCATTCAATACTCTTCCATTTTTGTATCTATTGAAACATTGTCATGAAGACAAATAATAAAATAAAATAAAATAAAATTTGTTTTATTATATCTCAGTAAGAACAAAACATTGAAAACCCTAGCTCCTAATCTAGATACCTGAACCCTAGGAGCTAGTGCCTTCCCAATCAATGCTTAAATCGAAACAATACATAGTACAGAACTTTTTAACAAAAAAGCAGTATTTGTAATATAATAAATAACTCAAAAAACGAATGATTTTTTTTCCGTACAACGAAAAGGACGCCGAATAAAACTCATTTACCTAAGTACCCTATCGATTTTTACACTAGCTACCTACGGAACCTTATCATTGGCGTGTCCGACACGCTCATGACCAATTTTTTTGTTAAAATAAAAAAAGCGTATCTTTTAGCCAAGTAACCAACGCCAGCACGCACAATGGGTGCTTCGTCTTGAGAAATAATCTTTTCACAGAGTATTTCGTGAAATCTATTGCATTTTGCAAAGGTATAGTTAACTCTTATAACAATGTGATTAAGATAATTAATTGCTTGGATGTTTTTTCTCTCGAAACTGACGAGCGTGTATGAAACGACTGACTGTCGAAGAGACTAATGCCCGTTTGCATCTTATCCTGATGCTTAAATGACATAAGACACCCCTAACAGGCCTAACAAGAGAGTGTATGACAACCTTAAGACATTCCTAAACACGTTAAATGATAGGTACGACCATAATATAAGAGTATCACTGGTGGTAGTAGTCGTTACATAAAAACCACGTCAGAGGCCGTAAGGCGGTCTGAAAAAACTCTGACACCAGGGCTTCGTCCATACGATAAGAAAGAATATAAGATTACAAGCCTAGGTGACTAAGGAGTCACTTCACAAAGATTCAACTAGTTCAGTTTAGTGGAAACGGACATAAGAGGTATATCAGGATCGTAGAAAAGCCATAGAGATAGGAAGTATCTATGAGAAAAGCTGACATTTCCTCAGGGTTAAATGCACCATATAAATAAAAAAATATAGCAGATGGCAATTTCTGCTTACCCCAAGGAACCAAGTCGTGAATAAATTATGAACGTAAGGAAGGTCTAGGAGGACGTATCTAGACCAGATTGGGGCATCATAAGGAAATGTCTGAGTAAGGAATTAAAAGAGAGAAGATGATTTCGGCCGGGGATAAGTATAAAGGGGTTTCAGTTTTAGTGCCAATGGCGGCCATCTCGAAAATGTGATTTCGCTCAAAAAGATGCTGTTGACAACACTTTTGAAGACGGCGTTACAACTTTTTCACTTTTGGGAATACTTGTATTTATTCTGTGCTTCTCATCTGGAATCCAGTGGCTACTTTGCCTAAATATAATTTGATATACCTAGCGTCAAATAGGTATTACATTTTCTACCTGAAACTAGTTGTATTTTTTGCAACGACGAGCGTAATTATGAGGACATTGGTCTCTGGCCAGTCATTAAATGAACAAGGTTACTAATTTTGTCGCCCATTTTTTATGCTAATTTCAAAACGCGAATCTTGCGAAATAAATCTCTTGTCCATTAGATTTTAAATAGTCTTACCTTTAAACCACTGCAGGTCATATGTTTCTTCTGTCAGCTGGTTTTGATTTTACATACTCGTAACTAAAATTACGACCTGATTTCCTTTCGAGATCAGAATCATTGCTTCAACTATTAAAATACATTTATAAGAGTAAACTTGGACCCTTGGAAAGGCCAATGATGATGATGATGAAACTTAAATGCGTTACCTACTTTATGGGGTACTTCAGACCATCAAACTGCACACCTTTTACTATGGGACCAACTTTGAAATCTGGAATAAGAATTCTACTGTTTTATACATTTTGGTCGAGTTTTCTATGAAACAACAATATTTTTTTTGCGCTTTCGATGTTGGCTCCATCCATAGTGAAAGATGTTCAGTTTTATGGTTTGAAACACACTGTTCGATATGTAACATTTATTTTTACACCATGTATAATAGTGTAGATATTATGCACAATTTTTTTAAACAGAGAGATAGATAGCTTCAAACATATTTATGCACCTATGTTCTCAAACTAAGAGTTTAATCATCAACCAATAATGACACAATCAAGCAAACGAAACGAAAACTAAACTAGTAAAAATAAAAAACCAAGCAACTGATCATCACAACAATGCGGGGAACGCAACTCGGACCGGTTCTAACGATAACGGTACTAAACTAAGTACATACCTACCTACATACACACGTACGAAACTTTACTATGGATGGGTGAATTGATGCGGCAAATCTTAGGTGAAGACTACTTTGAGAAGTAACACTATTGTAACGAGGGTATACACGGACCTAATAGTTCACAAGATAAAGATAATAAGCATTACAAATTAAAGATTGAAAAATACATCCGACGGGACTTGAACCCGCAATCTGCCATTCCAGTAGGCCTAGCATGCCACCCCCGAGAAAACGATAAAAATTGAGACGTGCCTCCATCTTTATTATTTTACGTATGCCAAAAAGAGCGCGCATGACGGTTTTCTCGTTTAAACGCTTTGTCGTGGGTGGCATGCTAGCCGTGCAGGGCCATGCTTTTAGTTTAGTCTATCGATACCTTTTGAATCATTCAACCTCTTTCATATACAGGGTCCAAGTCAATGTGCTGATAGTTTTTAAGGGGATGAGCAGAACATCAAACTGAACAACACAATCGAAAACGCGAAAAAAAATCTGCTGACCCATAAAGGGTCGAGTAAGATTACAGTTTTGTATCTAAGAGCTGATTGCGATTTCGACGTTTATCCCATTGGGAAAGGTGTTGTTACCCATCAATTTGGGATTCAGTCAATTTGAGAATCAGTCAATTCGGGATTCAGTCGATTTGGGATTCAGTCAGTTTCGAATTCAGACGATTTCGGATTCAGTTGTATTGTAATGTCGGGAAACCTGGAAATCGGTTGAAATGTACTGGATGCTTCTGTTTGATGGTCAAATCATCTGCTTAAAAGCTGTCAGCATATTGTGAAGGACCTTATATTTTTGATCACATCTTTTTTAGAGACAACAGTTAACGCAATGGTAAAAGGTTATATTGTACCTACTCATAATGTATAATAAATTTGCTTTTATACTGATTTGTGTTTGGAAATCTCGCAAGCATTAGGTGTAAGAACTAAAAACAATGGATAGTTAATTGTCGTCTCAGTATTAGAGTCAAAAGATGAAAGGTATGAACAATAGTAGATGGAACAACGACAAAGCGTTTCAAAGGTGACATGAAACTAGCTTCAAAATATGTTGTAAAATGTAGAAAACAATGAATAGAATTTAATTGAAAAAAAAAAAAACTATACATGCCATCCTCAATTTAGCCCTAGCTCGCGCACTAGCGGTTAGCGGGGTGGTATTAGTAGTGGTTGCACAAGGTATGAATTAGGAATATTGAATCAAAAAAAAATAGCGAAATAATTTTGTGTAATATGAAAAAGAAGAGATGGATGCTTTCGATGACAATGGGATGGTTGGAAAAGTAAGAAGGCCTTTACCTATGACCACGATGAGGAGAGATGAGTGTCATATTACAAGACGAGTGTTGAATATGAATGTGGATGATAACTGCATGAAACGACTATAGGACGACTTAAGAAAACATGGATGGATTGTGTGAAAAAAGGAGTGAGCACAGAAATGGCAGCTATTATAAGAGATGTATGGAGGAAGTTGACATATTGCGCCGACCTCAAGCAATGGGATAAGGGCAGGAGGATGACGATGTAGAAAGAAAAAACGAAAGAACTGTAGAATATCAAATAGAAAAGAAACATGGCAAAGTTTAAGACTAAAACTGCAAGATAATAAATGTCATCCATCATGCATGACCTAGAAATATACTACGGCATATCAATGAAAAACATTGAAATATAGAACAACACAATTCAATACAATAGTTTAAATAGATATATAAAATTCGTTTAAAAGCAACAATTAGTAACAGATACCCAATAAATATGGAAATAAGTGGAAAACAATGAAAACATGTGTATTTGATGAAATGAAAAGCGTGAAATGAACAAAATTGAAAGTGGGTAAAGGTGATAGCAAGAACGTTTCGGGATGTTTTGTTGCGACAGTCTATATAGTACCTATTAAATTATCATGACATATCAACTAGAAAATCAATTTTTATTTCAACCGACTGTAAATATAAAGTCTTCTTAGTATGATAAAGGTTTTTTGAGTAGATGATCAGACCATCATACTTAACTTACTATTATGGGACCAACATCGAAATCGCCAAAAAAATATCAGCTGTTTGACTTCTGATAGATTTTTCGCGGTTTCGATGTTGGTCCTATAGAGCAAGTTGTTAAGTTCGATGGTCTGATCACTGCACTGAAAAAACGGTCAGCTTATTAAGAAACACCCTATATGTAGGTCAAAATTATATATTGTTAACTTGTCGCTTACAATAATAAGTCATATTCAGTACGTAACATCCAGTACTATTCAACTGTAATTTTTATTGGGAGTAGATGACAATGTCTAAAAAATGTTGCGAATATTCTTAACATAATTTAATTATGTTGCTCCGCTACGTACACTTTTATAAAATTAACATGAAAAAAACTTTCCCTATTACATTCAAAGCATAAACTAGATTTTAATCTCAAAAAACCGCGACAATTCCTAAATTATCAAACTTCTAGATCTGCAAGAATTTAACAGTCGATTGTTTCATAATTCCGCGTCCAAATACAATTGGTCCACCTTTCACCTTGTCTATTTTCCTCCTTTCGTCACCCATTGCTGACTAGACACCTTCAGGGCGAGAAAGTCTTCTGACAAAAAGAGCAATCGAAATCCGTTTAGCGATATTATCACCTATTGAACTCGATTATAGACGTTATCTCGAACTATGGGATAAACGGTTTGAATTGGGCAAAATGTGAATGTTCTCTAAAGCCCAGTCGATAAAATACGTCTGATAGCCTAACGATAAAACACATAATGGATATAGCGATATCAACCATGAGTTTACCACGGGGTTACTTGGGAACGAATACTTATAATAACCACACAAATATTTGCTCCTTGCGGGATTCGAACTCATGATCCGTGACCTCGCAGACTCGTTCACTACCGACTAGACTATTGGGTTAAAATGGTACTGATAATGAACATCTATTCTAAAGCCAATGAAGCCGTAACTAAAATTGAACATAGTCATCAAACCAAACCTTGAAAATGCATCAATTCGAGAAAAATGAAAACAAAACACAATTTGCGGCGGTTAATTTCATAGACGTGACCAGAGTAGTCTCTTATGAAGTTATGACAATAGAATAAATTATAAAAAGTCAGTTTCAACTTCCTCTCTTTGTGAATATGGGGGCTTTGACCCACGGGTAGTCAATGCTGATAAGTTTCAGGAAAGTATAACGGTAGAACATGGATGACGTTGGAAGGCAAACTTAAATGAATTTGGGAATGTTTGCCGAATACACGTAGATATATGCGGGCCATTGGCAATCATTATAAAGAAAATCAAATATATCTCGTGTTAAATTATACTTTGATTGATCAGCTCTCATCATCATCTTCCTGCACTTATATTATTCATTACTTGGGCGCAATACCTCGCCTTCCATCTTATCTTTGGCCTTCCTCACATCAAACTATTTAAATAGCTCTCATATTATAACTTAATCATAGTCAGGAGTCCGCTCCAGGGATCACGTAATACGTTTGTCATATTTCTAATTGTGGAGCATGGAAAACGTAAGCCTTAGAAATGAAAAGGAGCCAATCCATGTGTTAGTAAGCTGATCAAATTAGAGACGTACTAAAAAAGGGATCATCTTGATTTAGGGCGTAGTAAAGACGTCCAATCAGACAGGCGTAAGTGATACTAACCTGAGTATCAATTGAGATTAAGAAAAGACTTTATAGAAGACGAACTATTGAAAAAGGAATACAAATAGAATAATAGAAAATGGTTGGTAAATCTCTTCACTACGATATCAAAACTCAATAATATCTAGTGTAAGCGAAAATTATAATTCTACGTACCAATGCCATCGCCTCAAAAGAAATCAAAATCAAGTCTTTTATCATTTTCACGTAGCAATGTTTTTTTAATCGCATATATTTTAAAACATGACATCGTCATAAACTCCTTATTGAAGACTGTAAATAAATTATCATGTCGTTATCAGTTACGTCAAAACAATGTCCGCGTCCTTTTGATTATCTAGCATTGAAATTTTAAGCGATCAAAAATTTTTGATAAGGATTATAGATTGTTTCAACAACAAAATATAAAATTATGTAGTTGCATGTGTAGTAATAACAATAAGTATATGTGGGTTTTGTTAACAATTAACAAATATGACATGTAATATAATAACATAAGGATAAAACTATTGTTAAAATTGAAGTTGTATTGTATTTAATAATACAACTTTTATTTTACCCCGAGATCATTGACAAGGCAGTCAGGCAGGGGTCAAGGCAGACCCATCATGACAACTTTTGTTGCTTTCCTGAAGAGTACTCGTACATTATTTTGTACACAACACTCGGATATGTGATAGACGTTTGCACAGAAGTAGGATATAACCGGCCTACATGGCTCGACAACGTAAAACAGTATATAATTACGTATTGCCAATATATTTAGTTTTCTTTACAGAATTCGACGACCCGGTTGGTGTAATGGTTACCACGCCGGACTGCCAAACCAGGGTCCTGGGTTCGAATCCCGGTTCGGTCATGGATGTTTATATGTTTGTGCCGTTGTTGTATGGTTTCCATAATAAACAGCCTATTAATAGTGCTTTCTTGGGATCATTACAATGTATGTGCCTGTGAGCGTTATTTATATTTATTTATTTATTAATTTTATTCTTCTTTTGTCGAATCGATGGAAAGTTTACTTTACTAGTGAGTTCTGACTTTCCATTACGATAAAATGTTACAGGTATGCTGATTGCCAGAGTGCGCATTTTATTTAGTGCCCTTATTTCTTCAGTCAAAAATTATTAATTTATTGTGAACTATGTCAGTGGTTATGTCATTATCCTTCCTTCCAATAACATTTATTAACCTTATACAGACAGTTCAAAAACATAAATGTTTGATTTCCTCAACCTTGAATATGGCTATATGTTTTTTCTGAGACCGAATCACATTTTCGTAATGGCGTCTTGTGTTAACCTCTTTATTATGTTTTTATACTTATTACACCTTACGTTCAATCATCTATGTCCCGAGCAATCATAACTCTTAGATTATGAACGTGTGTGTGTGTACCCAACGATTTAGCATTATTACCTACTTTGTTTATTTACTCTTCTAGCTTTTATGACTAAAGCATTAAGGTTGATTATTGTTCTAAATATTCAAACACGTTAAATTAAATGCAACTTCCAATGGCAGGTATGACGCTATCAGTGACTCAGGTAGACAAGAAGTTAGGTATTTAGTTGCTTTTTTTTATGTAACTTATCAAAATAGCATAAAATATGTTTCTTCCTTTTTTTATTTATTATATATTTATTTATTTTATTTATTTATGAGCAGTTCAAGGTATTGTTTCAAGTTCTTCTAGTCATATTTCTCAGATTACGCCATTTTGATATTAAGTCATTTTAATACTTTTGTGTTTTTTTATTATTATTTTGATACATTAGATTAGACGGCCCGATAGCTAAGCCGGAAGATGCCTGCTGTGCCGAGGGCAGCGGGTGCGAATCCCGTGAGGGGCAATTATTTGTTCCCGAGTCATGGATGTTTGTATATCTACACATATTATGAATTCTATATCGTTGTCTGGTCATCATAATAAAAGTCCAGGCTAGATTCTGGTACTTTAAATAGTTTGACTAGATAATTTGTGTGACAATGTGTTAAATATTAATTAATTATACATTGGAAATTAATTCATTATGGAACGGATAAATGTGTTTCTCAATGGTCATGTGCAAAAAATATTGTAGTATATCTACTATAGTATTCGGTAGTATAATATATTAGATGATACAATTCTCACTTATATTTCTAAGCAACTTTTTGTGTACAGTCAATATTTATTTACTTTCGTATCTTGTTTCTTAGTACTCAATAATTCAGCGTCGTTCTGTTTTTGCAAAATCATTACTTTATCTTCTAACAGTTCTTTGCATTCAGCTCTAACAGCTATTGTTAAACAAAGACTGTATACACATTTATCTAAATCTCACTTTATTTCTTATCTCTCATTATTTTCTTTGCGTTCGTTAGACCAGAGATAATTTTATTTCACAATTAATGTACCCAGCTATTGCTCTAAATGGCATACCAATAGTAATATAATCCTTAGATTTACGTCTGAGATTAATCAGATTGTTTTGTGAATTTTCGTTTAAATTACAGAAACAAATTTTGGCAAAAAGGTGGTCTGTAATGTTTAGAAGAACATAGGCCACTTTTTATGGAGAAAATTTTCTTCTTACATCAATTCTTCGCAGACAAATAGAAGTAAATAAAACGTATCACTTAATTTGAGACCAGTTTTTACAAAACATCCGATATATATCAATATTTACTTGTCTCTTTAACAATATTGTTGGGCACACTACTTCTGGATCGATATACTTTACGCAACGATTATTTTTAAATTCACTGTTGACATACATCGTTGAAGTCTTTCGGATGACTAACCCAATTTCTTACTGGGACGTTTCTAACCAGGTTACCGTTGAAGACTGTAATCAGAAACAGAAACAAGTTTTCTGATAATAATACAAGTTGCCTTGAGGACATATTAGCAGCGGCGATGCAAATTCTGGATAATTATTTTGCAATTTACATCATTGGCATCGTAAGGTGGTCTCACGACGTTGGTATGTTAGAAAAAACACATCTCGACTCTTTGATAGCCGCGAATACGCTTTATAACCTTAAAAACAACGTTGAAACCGTTTGAAAATACCGAAATCCTCTACTTATCTCTGTATGAACAAAACTTGTACACAGATTGTGAATTTATAAACCTCCAAGAGAATGCGAACACACACTTTTCAACACTTTAGACACGTACGTCGTTTTTATTTTAATAATAAACTGCCGGAGAATTTTCTTGAAATTCAAAATGGCCACGGAGTTCGTGCCGCGACGCCGTACATCGGCCGACTGATCCGTGTAGCGAGAACTGTCAAACTGGCTTAAGTTTGTTCGTGTGTGCGGCAATTTGCACCTGTGTGCTATCTACGCGCATTAGTGAACGGAGGCTTGAATGGATAAAAGGTAAACTTGGTGGCTGTATGCTATGCACACCGCGATTTTGTGACTAGTGTATGTTGCCAGTAAGGTTGCCAGATCCATTTTTTAGAAATCCGTAGGTTGACAAATCCTGAGAAATCTGTAGATTAACTTTAGAAAAATCCGTAGATCTACAGAATTTTTTTCAAAATGCTTTATCTGACTATTTTGGAGTGAATTGACACAAAACATCACTTTAAATTGGCAGAAGTTGGAAACTTACATAAGTTTATGAGAGAATAATTGTTCAGACAACGTGAAAATCAATAAAATGTTGTCATACATGTCACAGGTAAATATTTATGTCATGTCTGTATAGGGACAGAAAGTAGATGGAAAAGACTAGGGACGTGCCATATTTTACGAAACACAGTCCAATAGGTACACAAAAAACTGAACATGAATTGATTTTATTTGAGGCAGGGTATCATTTTTTTTATGCAACAAATTAACATTTTAGGGAGGAATTCAGATGATTTCTAAAAATCCGTAGATTTGCCATTGAAATCCGTAGATCCGTAGGCTAAGTCAAAATTCCGTAGATCTACGGATAAATCCGTAGGCCTGGCAACGCTGCGCTGTCTGTGACTCAACTTAAAAAAAGTAATTACTTTTAAAAAATGATCGCTTCTGATGTGCCAGTTTGAAATTCTAACACAAGTTAATGTCAAGGCCGATTGGTGATGCTTCGTCGTTAGGTTTGCATCATTACAAAGATTATCAGCTTAACTACGTCACTGTATCTTCAAGCTACGATTCCCAAATCAGCAAAAACACGAATCATCGAAAACATCACATCTGGAAGATTTGTTTCGCATGTTCAATGCCAAAATCCCTACATTTCTTATCTTTTGGCCTTACTACTGCAAATTTTAAGAACAATAACTATCCAAATTGGAAGAATACCAACTTAAGGAGGGTCAGATCAAATGTATATACCCGAAACCGACGACGAGCGTATATGAAACGATTATTATTATTATTATTATAGCTATCGCAGACTAGGCTGTTTGGCTCTGACCTATTGCCTGCCCTTTCAGCTGAATTCAGCAACAACAACCATACATTTTCTTGTAGGGCAGTGATTTCTCGGAAGCAAAACAGAAATGCGAAAGCGTCGTTGGCGCGTTGCGGAGAGGTATGGAAAGTCAATCTTGAGTTCGGGTTCGAATCCGCACGGACGACATGCCATTTACCAATGAGTTTTAAACTTATGTACGTAATACCGACTGCTCTCGGAAACTTGCATATGCTGAAGAAGAAATTCCGATGTGTATGTGAAGTCTACCAATCCGCATTGGGCACGCGTGGTGGACTAATGCCCATACATCCTCCCTGAGGGTAGGCCTGTGTCCTGCAGTGGGACGTACATAGGCTGTTGATGATTATATGACGAGGAAAGTACAAACACCCTAATACAGCAGTGTAAGCAGAAACAGATTTTTCCGAGTTGTGGGAATCAAACCGACGACCCCAGAATTATTATTAATCGTATGGCTCTTTTTTTTCATTCCTGCGGAGATTACAAATTTATGTCTATGGTTTTAAGCCATAGTTTGGCTCTGGGGGTTAGTTTGTTTAACTCCCGGATTCCGCCGTCGAATCTTCTGCCAGGGCACTCGTTGACAATGTGCTCGACAGTCTGTTCCGGAGCACCGCAGTCGCACTCGGGTGAGCTTTTTATGCCCCACTTGTGGAGATGGTAGTTGCACCGAGCAACTCCCGTTCTTATTCGGATCAGACTAGCCCAAGATTTTCGATCCAATTCGAAGCCAGGAAGCCGAAGGAGACCAGATCAGTGCCAGTCTGCGCTTCCGACTGCCATGCGGAAAGCCACCGGGAGCTGATATCGGGAGGCGTCTTGGCTTCTTCGTCTGACCAGATGGGTTTGCGGGATGGCAGTCTGGGATGTCTTTCAGGGTCTTCCTAATAGGCATCTGATACGGCTGTAAATTGTTCCCCAGAATTGGCAGTCAAACATAGATCATCAAGATCTAACTATAATTAGTGTCACTTTCTGCTGAGAGGAATCATAATGACGCTAATATTAATTTGGAAGGTTATTTTACTTGAAAAGTTGACAAGATTCTTGATTTAGATATTTGAAATATAATATGTCCTTTTAGGTGGTTCAAGCTTCGGAAACGTTCGAATTTAGTTCGGAAGAAAGAAGAATGACTAAATAATTGTTTGAAGTTGAAAATAAACTTATTTTGCAGACATCTTGGGAATACCTAACAACAAAACGGGTGTTATACCAACGATTGGTAGGACTCTCTTTAAATATAGCGGTTAATTGTTTTGACCAGGTTTTGACGAAGATACTGTGATGATATGAAGCTATTGAGAATGTTATAATCATCATTCAATTCCATTTATCATTTACCACAATATCTATCTAGATATTGATATATGCGTGGAGATATCTAAGTAAGTGCAACATTATAATCTTTTAATCCCACTTCTGATGTAATGGGGTATAATAGCATACATGTGTGTGTGTTCCTGTACTCATACTCATTTGAAGCGAGGAAAGTAGTGCAACTGTTTACCCTTACACCCTTGTTTAGATGTTTGTCACTCAATCACGTATAAACGGCTAAACGGCATAAGCATAGCATAAGCATATTTTATGCTCACGACTATACTCCCCGAGGGGGTAGTCAGAGATATTCTGAAACTTCAGAACATCCACGTTTCACTAGTAGTACCGAAACTCTGTCCAGTGTGACGGGGAGTGAGCCCGTCGCCACTTGTAATGAACAGTAGGTACAATACATGCCTCGAAATTTAAGCATGCAGGTTTCCTCACGATGTTTTCCTTCACCGAAAAGCCAGTGGTGTTACAAATCGGACATAAATTCCGAAAAACTCATTGGTACGAGTCGGCCTGGACGGGGATCGAACCATCGCCTCCTTCACGGCAGGCAAGGTTACTCGCCACTGGACCACCACGGCCTTACGGCTAAACGGATTCGGATGAAAAGCACGCAGATAGGATATGTTATGGATTGACTCATGGGATATTTTTTAAGGTCCATGCAGACGGAGTTGCGGGCAACAGCTAGTTATTTCATAAATTGCTAAAAGACATGTCGAAGTCGTGAGGAAACCTGTATGCTTCAATTTCGAGGCATGTATTGTGCCCACTGTCCATTATAAGTGGCGACGGGCTCACTCCCCGTCACTCTGGACAGAGTTTCGGTACTAAAGTACCGAAACGTGGATGTTCTGATGTTTCAGAAGATCTCTGATTGTGATTACCCCTTCGGGGAATATAGTCGTGAGCATATGCATGCATGCTAAAAGACATTGCCGAATCCCGTTTGGCCTACAAAACTGGTAAAGGTCATTGGGCGAAATCTGACCCAGCTAACTCTTTTCCTACAAAAAATAAATTGGTTTTAAAATGTTTAGTATTAACCCACATTCAATTTTAAGTAGTTATTTATTTTTTAAACCATGGGAAAATGAACTAAATGTACTATAATACTAAAATTTACTATATGTCCAAAAATGTACGAAAATGGTCAAAACGAAGAAAATGTACTAAAATGTACTAATTGTACTAAAATGCACTAATTGTACTAAAATGTACAAAATGTAAAAAATGTACCAAAATATTACATTTTTCTTTATCCGTTTTTGGCCTGAATCCCATGGTCTACATTAATGCGACATATATATTCATGAACTACAGACAATCTAAACATGCTTTACCTTTTTTTTCTGTAGATCGGGTGCATAGGTTTCATACTAAGGTGCCCACTGACCTTTGAATTTGAATTTTATAAAAAATGCCATGATAGAAAAGGATAATTTCCATTTCCTTGGGAAGTATGATATTCCTAGATAGATTATACCTAAAGATAGATTATACCTACCACAATCTCGGATCAAAATGTTAAACTGTAGCCCCTATTATATGGCCGTAAAAATATTTAATAAGTTACCTCAAAATATAAAAAACGAGCACAATGTTAATACGTTTTCAAAAAATTTAAAAAAATATTTAATTTCTAAATGTTTCTACTCTCTACATGAGTATCTTAACCCATAAGAATAAAAATGTAGACTTTATCACTAAGAATATTATTTAATTACGTATGTTGTATAAGTTAAAGTAATTTTTTTTATTTGAATAGGTACTGTCCTCTTTCTTTAACTCCTTTTGCAATACCTTAAAAGGTGGCTAAGTTGTAAGTGCACTGTAATATTATTTTTAAGAACATATTGTACACTTAGTATGCAAAATTTAGTCATGTATTCCTAATTTGCATGCCATGCTTATGGCGAAACATGCTGTACTAAATTAAAACTGTCCACCTGTACTATATGTTACCGTGTTTCCGCAAATAAATGATTTCAATTTCAATTTCAATTTCAAAATAAACTTTTGATTTGATTTTGATTTTTCCTCCTATTTTGTTTGTGTATAATTTTAGCTATCTATCATACTCTTTGTATTTGTTCTTTGATCATACTCATTCACGTTAGTTGTGAAACGATTTGAAAAAAACAGTTCGTCACGTGGGCAATGTCTTTTGCTATGCGTGATTGAAAAAAAAAACGATAAGGCAAATAGCGGTTGGTATCTTGAGATCATTATGAAGGCATTCTAAGTCTAAGCCGACTTACGATGTTTTAATAAAAAAAGTCGGCACGCTAAAAAGAAAAAAACCGTAGATCAAGAGTAAAGAATTGACAGCTAAAGCACGGTTGGTTGCCGCTGCATAGATGCAGTTCTCGTTGCATTCTCACTGACTCACTGACCTATTTCATTTGCTATGCGTACGCGCAACAATAGATGAGCGTATTGTTTAAAATATCAATCATTTAATTAAGTGCTAGAATAATTAATTTGTAGTAGTTTTATTAAATTAACAAAATACAGTTTTAAGAGCCCTTTTACAGTTGAGTGGCGAGTAGTGGCGACAAATTATTAAAGATGTCTCAATTAGGGGGCGTCCATAAATCACGTGACGCATTTTTGGTTGAATATTGACACTTATTGGTAGAGACATCTTGGTGAAATTCTTGTTAACTACACCCTAAAAAACCCCACTAATGTCACGTGACTTTTATCAGGAGTAATTTAAAAAACCGGCGAAGTGCGAGTCGGGACTCGGGCAATTAGTGTTCCGTACTACCAGTTGTTTAACATGGGTCATTGATGATACCACTATAAATTGACACTTACTTAGTATGTGGTCACATAGTAACTGAAGATCATTTTACACTGGTCACACTGATGTTAGTTTTTTGGGTATAGAAAAAAAACTATCCACTTTGATAATTTTCCCGCCATCTACACGCTATTTCTGATGTTCATGATTTTTTTCAGATCTTATACGGCTATATTTTTTGAAATAGAGGTGGGGACAGCAATTTCTCGGATTGAAATGAAAATTTTGTTAAAAAAAATGTTGAAATTTTTTTTTTTTTTATTAACCCTTTCTTACTCCCCAAATTGCCCCCCAATATAAAAATTTAGCTTTTTTACTTCATTTATGATATTGGAAAACCAATTGCTCTATCTGTACCGAGTTTCATACAGTTAATTAAAATCATATCACGAATGGATTAATTTTACAAAATTATCGTTGCGTAAAGAAACTTTTAATCCCGATTCGATGTTTATTTCATAATTCTGCGTGATCAACTCATTTAATTCATTTATCTCACCGCGAAGTGCATTCAAACGGAAAAATAATGCGTTACAGACAATTGAATGGCTTTGTTTTCATCATTTATCATTGATCTAACAAAATAAATTGTCTAAATTATGTTGTTACTATTTTAGGTGTTAATTCCCAATAAGCGTTTTAGCTATAAATCATCATAAATTATAACGTAACAGCATCTCGGCGTCTTTAATTAGCGATGAATTATAGCTGAAATTAGGCTGAAAAGCGTTCATTGAGAAGTTATGAAGATATAACCATAGAGTAAATAAATTATACACAAATATAACTGAGTTGGCGCTTGAGCGTGCTACGTACAAACGAAGTTTTGTCCTAGTTTTAATATTAAGCAAATACAGTTAATGACTTTTTTAAAATATAATCTAAAATCCAATCTCTGTGTCTGTATTTTGATAGATTTCCGTTAAGATATTATAGTTTCAATGCTAGGATCTTAGGCTAGGATTAAGTAATTAAAGATTTGTATGGAAATCAGCCACGGTATAACTTTGACACTATTTTAACGGAAACCTGAAAAAATAGACTCAGAGATTAGTTTCTAGATCGTGTTTAAAAAAATCATGGACTAATTGATTGATTGATCTATTTTGCGTCACGTTGACATTTTGCGAATGTGGCATTATGCGAATGAGACATTTTGCGTTCAAGGTGACATTTTGCAAATGTAACATTGTGCGCCTAATCCTTGACGAGACCAAGTTAGAGTGACATAGTAGCTTTTGTAAGTTTTGATGAGGAGTTGACCAACGCTGCGCGCCTCTCAGGGGGACCTTACCCAAATCAAAGGCAAAAGTTATGCTTGAAGCGGTAGATTACCTGTAACAAAAAATATTTACATAAATATATTTATAGTCAAATAAAAAAAAAATACTTAAAAAGGAAGGAAATTTAAAAAAAAACAAAAAAATTGTATATTTAAATTATTACTTTAAAAATATTTTGAATCAATAAATAGTCTTTGTTATGAAAATTAGATTGAAAAAAAAAAATTATAGGTACAGAGTGTAACAAAACCCCTAGATATTTAATAGGGTGGTTTAGAATCTTAAGAGGCTAAAGGTCTCAACTTTAGACTATCAAACTAAACAACTTTCAGCAACAGCCCCTTTAAAATTTTGCATTTATCTCGTTCTAAAACACCTGATACCACATTGTTAAGGCTTTACACACACGTCAAACATATTTTTGCCTTCTTAGAAGACTTTCAAAAATACATTAGTATTGTCTAAAGAATACCTCATTTTTAAAATTTCAATGCCTAATACCCATCTACACTAATATTATAAAGAGGAAAGATTTGTACCTATTTTTGTATGTTTGTATGTTTGTAATGAATAGGCTCAAAAAGTACTGGGCCGATTTAAAAAATTCTTTCACCATTAGAAAGCTGCATTCACCCTGAGTAACATAGGCTATATTTATTGCTAGAAAAGATTAGACGTCCACCCGTGCGAAGCCGGGACGGGCCGCTAGTCAAAAATAATTTAAATTGTTGAATAAATGGGTATTAATTGGTAATAATATTATTAAGTTAAAAGACTTCTGGAAGATACAATTTTGATTTCCATGTTGCGTAGCGTTTTATTCTAAACGAGCTTTTACCTGCGACTTCGTCCGCATAAATTATATACCAGATTTTAAGTCAGATGATAAGCTATCAAACAAAAAAAGTTTCATCAAAATCGGTTCAGTAGTTTTTGCGTGATACTCGAACAAACAAACACCCAAACAAACAAACGAACAAACAAACAAACAAACAAACAGACAGACAAAAAGTCCAAAAATTTGTGATTTGGAATCAGGGAAGCCTAAAAACCATATCGTAATCTTTTTTTTGTAAATATCTTCAATGTACAGACACACTTCTGTTACAGTTTTATAATAGTTTAGATATGTTATCAGATAGTATTTTTGTCACTAAATGATGCCGGTTACAGTTTAAAGTCCCATTGATAATTACTCCCCACAGCAGGGGTGGGGAGGAGGGCCTAACAAAACTCCGTAAAATGACTGGGCTATCTCCACAACGGACGCCGACGTTATTCAATAAAAGGATCAAAATATCCTTATAGTTTTCCTATAGCGCTGATTCCTAGAAACTGTGCGTAATGAAGTGACCTAAATTTATTCTAGGTCAAGTACCACTTTAAATAAACTTTTTCTTGCCAGCTTATTTGTTTATAGGGTAAACTAATATTGTGGAGGATTCCTTTTTGACTGTTGTTATGGCCAACGACTTCGTCTGTAGTAGTTAGTTAATAATTTTAAGAGAAATAAAAACCAGCCAAATGTTTCTTTGAAGACTGTACCTTATATGGACAATTTCTAATCACTATACAGGGTGTAAACTTAAATGCGTTACAAACGTATGGCACGTGATTTTCAGACCATTATACTGAACAACTTTTACTATTGGACCAAAATCGAAAACGCGAAAAATACATAAATGTTGTTCATATATTTTGGTCGCGTAGCTACTGACATTTTCTATGACAGAGCAGATTTTTTTCAGATTTCCATGTTGGCTCCATATCCATAGTGCAAGTTGTTCGGTTTGATGGCCTGTTCGTTATGTAATGCATAAAATTTTACACTCTGTATATTTTTTTGCTATTTCAGGTTCGCTTCCATAGAAAAAGTTGTTCAGTTTGATTACATTAATTAATTTTTTAATTTTGAAAGTTGAAAAAACATCACCTGGAGTGCTATTTTTGAATCTCATACGTTGAACTCAGCAGTTGAAAATGTATGGAGATACGCATCTTTCTACTGCTGATTCGACTTTCAAAAATCGCACTCCTGAAGTATGATTTTTAAATGTCAAATCAGCAGTCGAAAGATGCACGTCTCCATAGTAATATTGAAATTTTCAACTGCTGAGTTCAAAGGCTGAGTTTCAAAAATCGCACTCCTATATAACTTTCGTTGCCGACTGTACCTTATATTTGTACCATGTCCATAATAATAAATGACACAGAAATGATGTCACTTATTTTCAATATAACAAGAGAGCAGATGTCAACTTAAGTTGATCTGACTCAGAATTGGCACAAATAAGTTTTATAGGTTAAGCCAATGTAGACCGAGCCAATTATGGTCACATGAATATAGTTTTTTTATGTCTGTGTTTGTAACTAAGTATAACAAAAATTTTAACGTATTCATTAATTGAAAAGAGTAAATACGTATTTTTTTCATGATATTTCATTTATCTACAGGGTGAAATTGATATCATTAGCATCCTTTAAAACTAAGAGTCTATCATCCGTAGTACCATCGAACTGAACAACTTTTACTATGGCAGCAAACCGATCGGACCAAAAAAGAAATCAGCTGTTGCATACATTTGAGTCGCGAACTCGCGCGTCGACATTGCAGTTTAGTATGGAACAGCTGATTTTTTATTTGCTCCGATCGGTTTGCTCCCATTGTAAAAGTTGTTCAGTTTGATGGGTAGACTCTTAGTTTCAAAGGATGCTAATGATATCACTTTCACCCTGTATATGTCTTTTTAGTGTTTCGTACTAAAATTGGCAAAACGGAACACTAATTATGGAATCACCTCGGTGTCTGTCTGTCCGTCTGTCACAGGCATTTTTCTCGGAGACAGTCGGCAATTAATGGTCCAATGACATAAATGAAGTCAAAAAAGCTTTGGGTCGTACTCTTACACGTATATTCCGTGCTTTGGGGTGCAAAAAGAGATACCTAAAAAAAACTTTTTTTTCTTCAATGTCGTTTGAGGTATGAAATTAAAGTTAATAATAATACGAGTCTAAAAATATTTTTCTCCAATGTTTCTTTGAAACTTTGTTGAATAAATTGTTCAATAATAAACCTGCTATTCCCACCGATATTTTAAAAACTAGAGCCATGTAAAATCTGAAAAAAATAAGATTATTAGAAATAAGTTGTAGATTTGAGTTAATTTTATTCTAGTAGATTTAACTCAAAATAATTTTCTTGAACTAGATTTTTTTTTATTTTCTCCATGTTTTGTATTTATTTCCTTTAATATTTTCAAATGGAATAAGCACTACAATTACAGCAATTTCATTCAAAAATGCCATCCCACACAAATTGAATTTGGAAAGTAGGCTTGCCTTGGATTTCCTCCGGCAATATACAGACAGGCTTAAATCAAATTATGACTAGATAATAGACGTTCTATAAATCCATAATAACCCTGAACGAAGCCTACGCCTAGTAGGTACTAGGTAGACTAGACTAGACTACTTATAAGTACTAAGTACAATAAAATTAATAGCATAGCATAATATAGTTGTGAGCCTATATTTTGCTCACTACTACAGAGTGAAATTGATATCATTAGCATCTTCTTAAACTAAGAGTCTACCCATCAAACTGAACAACTTTTAGTATGGGAGCAAACCGATCGGAGCAACAAAAAAATTGCTGTTCCATACTAAACTGCAATGCCTACTCGACTCAACCCCAACAGCACAAATGTCTACAAAATATCTAAGAGATATCTTCAAAATATCTACTAAGTGTCTAAAAAATATCTAAGAGATATCTTCAAAATATCTAGTGTCTACAAAATATCTAATAGATATTCTGTGCTGTGTGTGAAATGTATGCAACTTTTTTGCTGCTCCGATCGGTTTGTTCGAATAATAATTCAGTTTGATGGGTGTTTAAAAGGTTGCTATGCTAATGATATCAATTTCACCCTGTATATTCCCTGTATAGTCAGAGATATTCTGGTAACTCTGAACATCCACGTTTTTAAGTTTCCCTGATTCCAAATCACCAAATTTTGGATTTTTGTCTGTCGGTTTGTTTGTTTGGGTGTTTGTTTTTTTGTTCGAATATCACGCTAAAACTACTGAACCGATTTTGATGAAACTTTTTTTTTGTTTGATAGCTTATCATCTGACTTAAAATCTGGTATATAATTAATGCGGACGAAGTCGCGGGTAAAAGCTCGTACCTTATAAATCTGAAAGCTAGTTTTTATACATATCTACCTACTAACAACATAAGTAGGCAGGTATTGATCTAGACTTGAAATGTCAGGTCTGGAAAACCTGAAATGACGACATTGCATAATTTATCGTTCGAATACTCGTTTGATACTAACATAAGTGCTATATTTATTTACAAGATTTATGTTAGACAGTTTTATTACTTATATCTTTTTGTTTTAGCAGATTTAACACAAACAAAAATATTCTTTATTTTCACACCAAAATAAAGGTTAGATCAGATTTAAACATTGCACAAGATTTAGTTCTTTTTAACCGTCAAAAAAGTACCTGTTTATAACCAAACTTTTGTGACTTCCAAGAAAATAATAAAATATTTGGTTATAAATAGCAAAACTGATTGATTATTTAAGATAAGATAAGATAAATATTCTTATGTCTTCTTCTTTTTCTTTTATTATTTTATGTTATAAATAGCAAAAAGTTTTCCTATACAGGGTGTAAGGACTTATACAGTGCTTTTAATACTTGTTTAACGAATACAGTCAACTAACGGCAAGATGCTTAGAATATAACCTAAGTTATCTTGTCTAAAACAAGAGTCAAACCGGAACTATCCCTGAGAAATCAATCATCACGCCATGTTAACAGCGGGGTCGGCATTACGAATGGTTAGCAATAATAAAGTGATTATACAAACAAGAATGGAGTCCCCTTGCAGTCCTACACATGGATTGCAATGCGACCTAGAATTTGTAATCCAATGCTATGGTATTTTATATGGAAACTGGTCGACCGTTCATGTATTTCGATTTTTTGTCGTATTTTTTTCTAAATAATCCTTTTATCCTATAATATTATGCTATTGACATATGAAAAAATGTGTTGTTGTACAGTTTCTGCCCGCATTTTCTCTACAATGGTGGTAGAGTCCAATCATACGACTTCAAAAGTTTCAAAATTATATTTTATTACTTTGTCGGCGTAATCATTATGTATACCCGTGCCAAATTGCAGCGTTCTAGTACTAAGAGACTCTGAACGGATGACAGACAAAAAGACAGACATATGGACACAAATTATAAGGGTTCCTTGTTAACTACGGAACCTTAAAAAGTCTAAAAAAGACAATTTTCGATTTCGACCCAGTAGGAATAGGAGCCCGAACATAGCAACTAGGGGCGGGACAGAACAAGAACCTTCTCCTTTTATGAAGTCGGTTAAAAAAATAGCGTGACGATCTGGATTCTGGATGCTCAAACTGGATGTTCAAGCTCAAGATGGACGAAGCCTAATGGCATATGATGGCACAGGATAGACGATAGAGAAAGCTTGGGTGGAGACCTTAAGCCAACATTCGGACAAAAAAAGGTTACAAAATACAGGTTAAGCTAATATGTTTTTTTTTACTAGCCCATTTCATCCCACTGCTGGGCAAAGGCATCTCCTTTCAACCTCCAACCATCTCTGTCCTGGGCATGCTCTGGCCACGCGTCATCGAAGGCATCCAGTCCAGATCGTCCCGCCACCTCTTCCTAGGACGACCTGGAGGCCGACGACCGTTTTCTGGGATCCAAGGCGTTACAATTATTGCCCATGTTAAAGACCATGTCATTGTGTTCACTCAGATATCTTAGATTCTTAAGAAACTTTTGTTACCGCCTTACATTAGCATATCCCTCAATCATCGTATGCCAACAATCAGCATTTCGCCCAACATTCATAGGTTTGCTTACGACACTCTGACTAAACCGATGAATAAATACCATTTGTAATTAGCTCCTGAACCCACGTTAACGCGAGTTAGTCACCATAATAAAGCATTAGTCAGGAAGTTGACTGGCTAATTATAGTTTCTAATCAAATTACCTTTCAAAACATTATTGTTGAGTACAATTTTGTTTCTCAGTCATCTTACCATGCGCAAATTTTAAAATAATACCTATTCAAGTTTTTATTCATTACATCTTTAGTAAACTAAAGTTCATTTAAGAGGATCATCATCATCATTATCATGTGGCGAAGGGGAATGGGAAATCTGGGAATATCGTGAAATATCCGCGCGACTTCGTGTTTTACACATCGAAATACCCGGGCAGATCAGATCTGCCCTATTCTACGATCGGACCACGACTTATTATTATAAAAAAATCTCAGCTAATCTACAGGGTGAAATTGATATCATTGGCATCCTTTTAAACTAAGAGTCTACCCATAAAACTGAACAACTTTTACTATGGGAGCAAACCGATCGGAGCAACTAAAAAATCTGCTGCTGCATACATTTGAGTCGAGTAGGCATTGCAGTTTAGTATGCAACAGCAGATTTTTTTGTTACTCCTATCGGTTGGCTCCCATAGTAAAAGTTGTTCAGTTTGATGGGTAGACTCTTAGTTTAAAAGGATGCTAATGATATCAATTTCACCCTGTATAACATTTGGGTCGAGTAGGTTTGCAGTTTTGTTCGAAACAGCGGATTTTATTTCGCGGTTATGATGTTAGTCTTATAGAGAAAGTTGTTCAGGTTGCTGGTCTGTTCATAACAAAAAAAAAGATAAAAAGTTTATTTCATCATCATCAATATTTTAAGGGGATCATCATCAGATCATCCCCTTAAAATACCGTCAGCATAATTATTAAGAAGGACCATACTATACATATAACAAAATTCTTTGGAACTACTTCCTCCGCGAAATTGGGATCATTAAAATCTGTCATTTCATTAGTCAACACGTCAGATCCAGGTTCTACCTACTGGTAACAGCTTTCAACACCTACAACTAACACTATCCCAGATAACGTACCAGTTCGGCTCGCAGTAGGTAGACGACAAATCTACAGCTCGGCATAAATCCTGCACATTTGCATACCCAGTTGAAACCTGCAGCTAACTGGTGCACTTTCGCTACCTGGTTTTCGCAACATGCATAATGTCATAAAGTTCGGTTTGTAGACTTCACTTTCAAGATTAGAACAATGTCGTCACTGAAAGAAATTTTTAGCTAATTGCTTGTTAAATGTAATCGAATTGTAGTGACTACCGAACTACAGTACCTTATCCAACTCTATTTCACTATTTACAACCAGATTTTGTTTAGGTATTAAAATAAAGTTCGTAATATAGTTACTATAATTCAGTTTAATTTAACAAAACAGTGTTATTTGATATCCATAGCATTATTTTTCTTTTCGTAAAATGATTACTTTTTTTAGGTTTCCATTTCCGTCCAAAATTTATAAAACGGGTCACCAATTTTCTCCAAAACTTCACGTAACTTTAGTAGTATGTTCCTTAGTTAAAACTACTGGACCAATATTGATGAAGATTAGACTAAATATTTTATTTCCCTAGAATGATGAGCCTACAGTGTTGCCAGATCCAATTTTTAGAAATCCGTAGGTCAAGGTTGAAAAATCCGTAGAAATCCGTAGGTTACCTTTTGATAAATCCGTAGATCTAAAGACTTTTGAAATGCTTTTTCTGACTATTTTGCAGTGAACTGATTCATTAAATCGCTCTAAATTGTCGAAGAAATTAGAAACTTTAACGAGTTTAAGCACAGGCAACATGAAAATCAATAAAATTTACTCTTTCTTTTCTGTTCCAACTTAACTTTCTGTTTCATTATTTTCATAATCACCGTTTGTGTCAGCACTTTTGTCATACATGGTACAGTTAAATATTTCTGTCGTATATGGACTGAAAGTAGAAGGAAGGAGATAGATAAAAAAGATTTAAAAAGAGCTATATGGTTGGAAACACAGTCCAATACATGAAAAAAGTGAACTTGAATTGATTTATTTGCGACTTGGTATCATTTTATGCAGTAAATTGGCATTTTAGGCCGGAATTCAGAAGATTTCTAAAAATCCGTAGATTTGCCATTGAAATCCGTAGATCCGTAGGCCAGGTCAAAAATCCGTAGATCTACGGATAAATCCGTGGGTCTGGCAACACTGAGCCTAAAGCACGCCTACAGTCCATGATGCGAACGAAGTTACGGAAAAAAGCTTGTTATAAAAATAGGGTCCTTCTTGATATGTAGGTAGATATGGGAGGGAAAATATTCAGAGCGTTTGAACGCCGTCATTCCCAAATAAAAACCGGTCAAGTGCTAGTCGGGCTACTCGTACACCGAGGGTTCCGTACCACACCACCAGAACACAACATCATTAACTTAGATAAAAAAACTTTTTTTGTCCGGGACCTTTAGCGCGAGACCGACTCACACTTTGCCGGTTTTTAGTATTTGTAGAGTTTGTTTGTTATTCTGTGGAGTTTGCTCTATAATCACACTAAATTTGACGCTTGTATGTATTACCGTTTTAACGATAGAGCTGAGCGTGTAGAAAAAACATTGATAAAAATTAGTTTCTTGTTGAGAAACCCCCTTAATTTTTAACTTTTTGACATTTTTATTATTTGTTATCAAATCCGCCGTAATAACTCATAATCTGAGAAAATTTCAATTACGTTACGGTTCAAAAGTTACAGCCCTAAATAGGTAGGACAGACGGACGGACAGACGGACAACGTAGGCTTAGTAATAGGGTCCCGTTTTCACCCTTTGGGTACGGAACCCTAAAAATCAGCTGTCCCATACATTTGCATTTGGGCCTTGTAGAATTGCAGCTTTGTATGGAACAGCAGATTTTTTGAGGCGATTTCGATTTTGGTCCCATGAAGTTTATCAGTTTGGTGAACTAATTTTGTTAGAGATCCTACATATAGGCATTTCTTCGTTTTGTTCTCTACATTTTATTAAACAAAAAACCTACGACAAAAATCAATTAATAATAGAGGTTATTACCTACTGAGATAAGAATCTATTTACAATAGCCGATCAAAGGAGCCGGCAAACGTATTTAAGTGTGCACTAGTTTTTTATTTACAAACCTGTAGAGTAGACTCTCATCAAAGTTGTAGTGTGCAAATTATAATACCTATTTTGATTTTATATGGAGTGTCTTTTTATGTACTAAATTACGTGTGTAGTTGTGTACCTACATATTACATACAGGTTCCAACTTAATATGCTGACAGTTTTTTAAGAGGATGATCAGACCATCAAACTGAACAACTTTCTCTATGGGACCAATAACGAAATCGCGAAAAAAAAATCCCATACATTTGGCTCGAGTACGTTTGCAGTTTTGTCTGGAAAAGCAGATTTATTTTTCGCGACTTCGATGTTGGTGCCATAAAGAGAGTTGTTCAGTTTGACGGTCTGATCATCTCCTTAAAAAAGTTTCAGCATATTAAGAAGGACCCTATAATTTAGGGGGTACTTCAGACAAGCTATCAGACCACAAAACTGAAAAACTTTCACTATGGACCCAACACTGAAATCCCGAACAAAAAGAATGGAATGGAATCACTAGCGAGTCCCAAATAAAACCAGATAATCCAGTGACCAACTTCTGCTTCCTTACGGAAAGACAAGGGGAAAGAGCCCATACAGCCTGGTTTTGTCAAACCTATTGAGCTGAATAGGATTAGCCATTGAATTTTTTTTTTTATGAAAGGAAGGAAGATAAGTATAATATATTTTGAGGCAGCGCACAGATTTTTTTTTAAATATTGTTGAAGTTTAGCCCTGTTTCCAGTCATGAAAGCATCGCCATCGGTACAGTTTTGCGATTTGTACAATTCTCTGTTTAAACAAATTATCAATTCGTACAATGTATCGACTATTAATTAAGTTACCTCAGCATTTAACATCATTCATTCACATTCATCATTTTTCATTTCATTTTTAATGGCTCACAGCATCATTCATGGCCACTCTTATGGTTGACCACCCCCTATGTAGGATGTAGGGGGCCAAATTGAAAAACAGCGCTGACCAAGTCGGTCAGCATTATGCTGAATCTGGCCCTATGGTCACATTTTAGCATTAAGTTCTATTTTGTTTAGTCTCTTTAACCTAAACAATGTAAAGATAAGATAAATATTCTGTAAACTGTGACAATAAAGTTTTTTCATTTCATTTGATTTCTTTTCACACAGTGTCACTTTAAAAAGTTATTTTTTCGTTAACATGCCCAATAATGTAATCTTCACTACCATTTTAGTCCTATTTTTAGCGCCAAAACCGCTACACCAATACAATAAAACCCAATTTCGCAGTGTTTAGCAAAAAAGCATGTGTACACTACTCTTTAAACAAAAGGGTTCATTCACACTGTCTCTATTTGCGAACTACACCTATGAAATTTGTTCTATTTGCGAAGCTTCCTTAAAATACTCTAAAACCTTTGGCATAAATACCAAAATGGTTTAATTTGCGAGACTTTGTTTGAAGTCCGAACCATTTTACGATTCGCGTAAAAACGCTACCTTAGTCCTTTCTTCCGTAACAAGCGATTTTAGACCTTAACTTCATCCAAATAAGGGGGTGATAAAGTTTCGATATTCAGAGCAAACGATTTTGAACTATATTGGCAAAGAAATAAGATGGAAAGCAAAGTTGAAAGAGAGTATTTTATGGTCTAATAGGAAGTATTGAAATAGGTATTGTTGTTGGTTTCCTGTTAGTTCTAGTTCTAGGTTCTAAAATAGACATTTTATAATAGGTACGTAAAATTTCACGATTATACCATTTTCAAATAGGTACCGGAGCTAGGGTTTAGCTGTTAGTAGACAAATATAGGTACTAAACTTAAACAAACAATACACGCTGTTTCCTTGTGTCGTCCGAAAAATCTCGACCTTTTAAGACGAGATAACGAATTTTTACAAAGTGTTAACGAATTAACAGAAATCTGAAAGCATTTGAACAGTTTTTTTTTTCGTAGCCTATTTTATCCCACTGCTGGGTAAAGGCCTACCCTTTAATCCTCCAACCATCTCTGTGTCGGGCATGAAAAAATAAAATAGGGAAATAAAATAAAAAATCAATATTTTTTCTATTGTTATTCAATAATAAGAAAACTAAAAAAGTCACAACACGATAATGAAAAAGTCTGTTCAAATATCAAAACTCAAACTGCTAATCTTTATACAGGGTTCTTAATATGCTGACGGTTTTTTAAGGGGATGATCAGACCATCAAACTGAAAAACTTTCTCTACTGGTTCAAAGACGAAATAGCGAAAAAAAAATTTGCTGCTCCATACAAAACTGCGATCCTACTCGACTGAAATGTATGGGACAGCAGATTTTTTTCCGCGATTTCGATGTTGGTTCGGTTAAGGAAGTTGTTCAGTTTAATGGTCTGATCATCCCCTTAAAAAGTGTCAGCATATTAAGAAGGACCCTATAGGTACAAGGTACAAGGTGTTACAAAAATACAAATAAACATTTAAGGGGTGGTATAGACCAACAAACTGAACAAAGTCAAAGTCAACATAATTTATTCAATATAGGAGCTTGAAGCACACTTATTAAACGTCAAATCTTTTTTTGAAGCTACCACCGCATTCGAAGCGAACAACGTTCACTATGGGATTAATATAGAAATCGCGAAAAAAATACTGATGTTCCATTCTAAACTACAAATCTACTCGAGCTAAATGTATGGGATAACCTCTTTTTTTCCGCGATTTCGATGTTGGTCCCATAGTGACAGCTAGTTGTTGCTATCCAAATGGCAAAATACTGGGCTGGAAAAATATGACATGCCATCGACTAGATAGAAGAAGAAGTTGTTCAGTTAGATGGTCTAACTCTAAACAATCCCCTGAAAAGTTATAAATGTTTATTTTTACTTTTGTAACACCCTGTATAGTATCGGTCTCTCGGTAAAAGTCTCCTCATACGAATATTTCACGTGTAAGATAGAAATAACCAAATGCAAAGGTACAGGAATGTTGTCAACACGTTACAAACACTAAATATAGTGTCACCGCGTAGGTTTGCCGTGGGCGAGCATGATCTAACGAGGCTAAACATGGCTCCGATCTATCGACATCGAGTCCCTTATAAAAAACAATACTCCTTATACGTTGGCAGATCTATCGCCTAATAGATTGTTTAGTATGATTTACGATTTTCTGTTTAAATCATGTCGAAATTGTACCTACCTTTTCGCTGTCTTAGCTAAGGAAAGGCGTTTTAATGAATTACACTCTATTTTATACTAAAACCACATTAAGCATAAGAAAGAGTACATAAATACAGACAGTACGGAAACTCCCTGCCTCCCACCAATTTTGACCTAACTAAAAAACATTCTAAAAACTCAGAACATCCACGTTTCACAGAACCGAAACTCAGTCCAGTGTGACGGTTAGCGAGCCCCTTATAATTTTGACAGTGTGCACACTTGCATACACACCTTGAAATTGGAGAGTGCAGGTTTTCTCATGATGTTTTCTTTCACCGAAATGCTAGTGGTGTTACAAATCGTACAGAAATTCCGAAAAACTCATAGTTACGAGTGGGGCTGGACGGGGATCGAACCATCGCCTCCTGCACGGCAGGCAGGGTTACTTGCCATAAGACCATCACGGCTTTGTCCGTCCGTCCGTCCGTAGACTGAAGAACTAAAGTGGTTGACGTAGTTCAGAAAATTAGCAAGCTGAAGTGGCAATGGGCTGATCATATCTGCCGAAGAACTGACAACCGATAGGGAGTCAGAGTTCTAGAGTGGAGACCGCGAACTGGTAGGCAAAGAGAATGGAATCACTATGTGATTCTAGTGTATGTTTAGGCTGCCTGTCCACTGATGCGAGCTGGCTGGGCGAGCTGTGTAGCTGTGTAAATATTAACCAATCAGGAGCTGCTGGTAGGCGTAGTGTGGGACATCCTGCTGCCCGCTGGACAGACTACCTAAAAAAAGTTGCGGGGAGCGACTGGATGAGGAAGGCCGAGGACAGAGTTTTGTGGCACGCCTTGGGACAGGCCTATGTTCAGCAGTGGACGATTATAGGCTGATAATGAGACTGAAGAACTAATGATAAGTTTGAAACCTCGTCAACGTCACCGAAACCAGACCTATACCTTGAAACAATCACAAACAGATTCTATATTTGTCCATGCCAGATTCCCTTGAAGTCCCATACCTAACTCGGTCACCATGGCATGGTAAACAGGAGGGCAGCACTAATGGCTTAAATTACATCCCACGGATCGAGACGAGAATAGAAACAATGGTATTATGTAATTTACACGTTTACCGTGATCTGATAATAGCTGGCTTGATTTGGTTTCCAAGCCAGAAGATATATGGATGTTATAATTCACACAATCTTGAAATATAAATGCGAACCCATACGGCACCCGTCGCATTGCAATGAAGTCCAGCGAATCGGGGATGACCAGGGGATGACTCTAAATCTGCTTTGGAATCCACAATGAATTGAATCAAAGAATAGTAAGTTATAGCCCGTGGGATCCCACTGCAGGACAAAGGCCTCCTCTCACGAATAAAGATGAGAGGGAGTGGGAAATACCATATTCCACCGCGCGGACCCAGTGTAGATTGGTGGAGACTATTAATGGTCATGTTGCTGTCATTAAATTTTCATGCCGCCTTAAAGGCCTCAGACCTAGCCTAACGAGTAGTTACACCGCCATCTGACGGATCTATCCGGGACCTACATCTTGACGTGCCTTCTTAAGTACGGAGACACTTGAGATGAAATACAGCTAACGGTCACCCATCCAAAAACTTACCGGACTTTGCTTAGCTTCATTTATAGTTTCCAATACCGAAGTTCAATTAAGTTACGCCAACGAGTGTCTCCAAGAAAGCGCCAAAAAATAGGAGCCGGAATTTTTTTTGTGGTCATTTGCTAAGTATTCTCGAACCTCAATAGACACCTGACATGGCACCGAGTACCACTTGCTCACGCCTATGTCCCTCTGGGGTAGGCAGAGACAATAGATCTCCACATGCAACGTATATCAATAAATAATAAAAACCGGCCAAGTGTGAGTGGGTCTTGCGCTAAAGGTTTTTGTCAGTTAATATTTTGTGTTGTTGTGTGATACGGATTACGGAACCCTCTGTGCGCGAGTAGCCCGACTCGCACTTGACCGGTTTTTATTTAATCCAGCAAAATGCTTTCCTTGATCTTCGCATCCGTCTCTCAAATTCCAGACCACTCTATAACGAGCAACCAATCGTTTTACTTTTAATATCGATGACGTATATCTTCAAATCCTAACGGAGCGGAGGCGTCAAGACGTCAATTTGTATAACCTTAAATGGTAACAGTGATATGCGCAAAAACTTTGAGCACTTGTAACTAGAACCGGCCTGATGAATGGACTAACGGTTGATTGGAGTACTGGTTAGTCTTAGTTAATCCTGCAGACTGCTTTCTTGACTAATGTAGTGTTAAAGAATTTCTTTGTCGAAGGAAAAAGTGTTCGTTTAAAGCCCTTACACATTAGAGAAAATTTTTAGGGTTCCTTAGTCAAACAAGGAACCCTTACACTTTCGTCCATTCTGTCTGTCTGTCTGTCTGTATGCCGACTGACCGACTGTTGAAGACATGAAGACAACAGTAAGTAACCCAAAAACAGAAATGTGGTAGTTATGGAGAAACCATTTTTTTTTCGACTGTTTCAGATTTTTTTGTCGAAAACAAGTAATTGTTTTTTTCTCTATTGAGAAAAACTTAAATGAAACAAAAATGTCGAAGAAATTCCAGAAGAATAAATTATAAATAATAGAAAATTACAAAACATACGTATACCTACTTTTTACTTCGCTCATATAAGTACGAATACATACTTACATATAAGAACGAAACGACCTCAATGACGTCACAAATACGTGATCAAACATACACAAGCTCATAAATTGTCATCACAATGTCATTGGTCATGATGACATCATCCGAGAACCGAACCTGCGTTATATTTGGTAAAGCCTCTCTATAACGCCTCCGGATATATAGGTGAGTAAGTATAGGTGGTAAATAACATGTGTTTGCTTTTATATGAAGTGGAACAGACCGGAAAAACTTTGAAGGACGACCCGATAGTGTAGGTGGTAGCGAAGGAAAGGGTCGCGAGTTCACATCCCGCAAGGGGTAAACATTATTAGCTGACCCAGCAGACGTTGTCCTGCCAATTTTCCTACCCTACCCCTACACCTACCATACACCTACCATAAACCTACCATATTACACCTACCCTACAGCTACCCTTCACCTACCCTACAGCTACCCTTCACCTACCCTACACCTAGTTATTCTGGTATTCTGGACGGAGACAAATACAAAAAAATCAAAAACCATGAAATTATAAGTGTTAGAACAAACCCGACTTTGTTGTATGCAGGGTGACATGGATATCATTAGCATCGTTTTAAACTAAAAGTCTACCCATCAAACTGAATGACTCACTATGGGAGCAAACCGATCGGGGCAAAAAAATAATCAGCTGTTCCATACTAAACTGCAATGCCTACTCGACTCTAATGTATGCAACAGGTGATATTTTTTCTCCGATCTGTTTGCTCCCATAGTGAAAGTTATTCAGTTTGATGGGTCGACTCTTAGTTTAAAAGGATGCTAATGATATCAATTTCACCCTGTATGTTATATAGATAGATAAAGAACATTTCCGAACGAAGAAGTCCCCCAACCAAAATTCAATGTTTTTCCTTTTTGAACTTATAATAAATGCATACTCGTATTGCTGTATAAATGCTTGTCTCAAGAGCATCAGGCTATGACAGAATAACCATCATGGTGAGTCATAGACCTTTCTGTCTCTTAAACTGTATTTAATATCTAAATGAAATAGTTTTATTTTATTTTGTTACTTAGTTATATTTTAGTTAGTTATAGTTTAGTTACATAGTTATATTTTATTGTTATAAATAAAATGAAATTAATATTTTGTGCCATTTGTGTAAGTGTAGAACTTTGCCCACTTCTCTTTATCAGAATCTAGGCCAGAGTTGCATTATGGCGACTATTCACCGACAACATACGTAATTATATAGATACAAACATCCATGACATTCCCATTGGATGCCGATCGAAGGTCATCAGCATTCACGCCACGTCTGGTAACACCTTGAACCTGAATCAATTGTTCGCGACCGCAATTTGGACCTTGATTACGCTTCTAAGGTTTCAAAGGCGAAAAGGATTGATGTCGTCAAAAAAGTTGATTTCCTTAGTAACAATGGTAAAAAAAACATTTTTATCCTTATTTGACGGTTTGTCCATATATCATAGTTTATGGCGCGGTGTGGACCACAGAGAAATTAGAAGCTCCCCTATCAAAAACCAATAACACATTTTCAAAATATCCTTATCCTTTCAATAGAAAATAATTGGGTGTTCATTATAGCTAATAAAAGATGCAATGAAGTATGCCGCATACAATACACTATTATTGTAAATAAATCATCATCATCATAGGCCTTAACATCTGTTCATCATCATCATCACAGCCTATAAACGCCACACTGCAGGGCACAGAGCTGCGTTCTGAACCTTTTTGTGCGGTTGTTTTTTCAACTCGCTCTATAGTAAAATGTCTTACGCCGAGGCTCTGAACGGCGTTTAGTGCAAAAAGTTGCGCTCGGGGTGCACTCTGGGTGCACATAGGGTGTAGGTTCTGAACGCAGCTCAGGGCCTGTGCCAGTTGCCACAGGCCTACCCTCAGGGAGGGTGTATGGGCATTAGTCCACCACGCGTGCCCGATGAGGATTGGTAGACTCTAAGGTAGACTTCACATACGCATCAGAGATTTTAACATCAGTTACTTCGGTTTGTTCGGTTTTTATCATTGTCTGTAAAGCCGTAGAAATAAAACTTGTTTTCTTTTTATTCATCTATTGACTACCTATTATAGAAGTGTTATAATAAAATTATGTATGTTATACTGCATTACATAACTAACAGAAGCAATTTACATAAAAACTTGAAAATATTTTTATAGTCGATTTAACATTGAATTTTAAAATTCTTGAATGAATAGCTAAGACCAGTTAAATGTGTTAACGTTTTGTATATAAATTAGCTTCACAGCGTCGCCATGTTTAGTCCTTTTACCCAAATATAGCAATAATGCTTTAGGGTAGCTCTAGTCTAGACTACAAGGGAGGGATTCGATCGGTATCAAATAGGCATTGTGTTTTTTGGCCTGTTTTAGTCTGTAGTCAGAAGCACCCTCTCTTCCTGTCCTGTTACCCCTACGTGGGGGTATAGGGTACGGATAATAGTCTCCACCGGTTGCGATATTGGACAGCCCTGTAGATAATTTCCCAGGTCATGTTGAGGCTTTTAGACTCTACTTCCACGAGAGGCGCCAGGTTATTTTAGGGCGTCCCCTCTTTCGTTTGACTGGTGGGTGCCGTTCTAAGGCTGTCTTGGGTGATCATCAGGCCTCCTCAATACATGGCCTAACCACTGCCACTTTCGAGTAAGGATCACTTTCTCTATACGCTGCCGACCCGTCCGTCTCCATAGCTCATTGTTTGGCCAGAAGATCTTTAAGTTTAATATGTAACGCATATCCCGGGAGAGCATCGGTTGTTGCAGAGAGGTGGGGATAACCAATGACGAGGGCGAGGGTTCAGGCACTCAATAATAAAACAGAATGCTGATGACCATAATGATGATATTCTCCGAAGGTTTAGTAAGAGAACTAAGAGATGGTATAAAATAGCGAAAATAAATACCTATACCATGTTCAAAACATATCCACATTTCACTAGCATTGCCACACTCTGTCCAGTGTGACGGGTAGTGAGCCCGTCGATACTATACAGGGTGAAAATGATATCATTAGCATCTTTTTAAACTAAGAGTCTACCCATCAAACTGAACAACTTTTACTATGGGAGCAAACAAATCGGAGCAAAAAAAAAATCTGCTGTTCCATACTAAACTGCAATGCTTATCGACTCAAATGTATGCAACAGCTGATTTTGTTTATGCTACGATCGGTTTGCTTCCATAGTAAAAGTAGTTCAGTTTGATGGGTAGACTCTAAGTTTAAAAGGATGCTAATGATATCAATTTCACCCTGTAGACATTGAAAACATCTAAATTAGCAGGCGCTTTTTCCTTTAATGGAGATTTTAATTAACGTAACCAATGCTACCATTTTAAAGCTTTATTAAAAGTCAAAATATCAAATAAAATTATCAATCAAGAATCCTTTTCTGCCAACTAATTCTCCGTGTATTTCCCCACCTACCATATAAACTAAACATTTATACCTCTCGCCATATCGATATAATTATTTACGACATATCCTAAAAAGTGACCGCGAGTCATTGACCGCCTAATGCGAATTTTGTAAAAATGGCGACTTTGACTCAAAGCCGAATTATGCATTAGTTTTTGTATAAGGATATTTTTTCTGATTTACATCCAAGGAACATTTAATATGGAGCGATGTATTAATAAAACTAATTTATACAAAAAGCTTTGACTTTTGGCTTGTCGAGGATTAGAATGACAATAGTAAGAATTTTTATAGCTTAATAAGAAAAAATCTCGTCATCATGTTATTAAAATGCAAAATTGCTTAAAGAACAGCATCAAAATTGCTCCACCCATTTCGGAACAGAACAGAAGAAGCATCGAACTTATCTATAGATGACTAGCTGCTGCCTGTGACTTCGTTTGCATTGACTTTAAAAAAGTATCCTATGTGTTAATCCAGAATATATTCTATCTGTGTGCCAAATTTCATCCAAATCCGTTTAGCCATTTATGCGTGGTTTAGTCACAAATATCCAAACATCGTATATATAAACATAAAATACCCAGCCTCGCTCGGGTGGCACCACCTATCGGGTCCAAAAATATCCTATATTTCAAGCTGAAACCAACCAGACACATTCACAAAAGTTCATTGAAATCGGTTTGAATCTTCGCAAAAACAGATTCAGCCACGAATATATCTCGCAATAACAAACAAATAAAACTAGACAGACGGACAGACATAAAATGAATCCTGCAGGATATAACAGTCGCCATATCTTTCCTGCTAACACGCAAAACGTTCGCATTGAGATATTGCATTAGAGAGCTTAATTTAATGACGTACAGTCCGCTTTAGTTTATTGTTTTGAATTGGCTATCAAAAGAAGAATATTACCTAGATAAGAGAAATAAGCTATAAAGGACAACATACAGGTTTCATACATTTTTGGTCCAAATGTGATTGTTCTGACCAAAGAAAAATAATGTGATACAGGGTGTAAAATTAAATAGGACAGTAACTTTAAGGGGTGCTTCAGACCATCGAACAGAAGAACTTTCTCTATGGGACCAATAATGAAATCGCGAAAAAAAAATCTACTGTCCCATACATTTCAGTGACAGTGGAATCTTTTTCGCGATTTCAGTGTTGCTCGCATAGTAAAAGTTGTTCAGTTTGATGGTCTGAAGCATCCCTTTAAGTAAGTGTCCCATTTAATTTTACACCCTGTATTGTATAGTGTTAGAACTTGTTCGTCTAAGCATTTATTATCAAAAAAACATCATCCTTTTTGGTTCAAATATGATATTCTGTTCTGTTAGAACTTGCCCATTTAAACATTTATTAGTATAGCACCAAAGCTGTAGGATCATTTCACAAATTGGACTAAACATGCATGAAATCTGTGTACGTCAAATAATAATAATAAATAATAAAATGTATTTATTTATTTTCTCTCAACAAATATACGGTAAAAGCAAGATCTTATGTACTACCCTAGAGGGCTAATAAATAAACATATTAACCTTTCCTTTGCGTCGCGCAGTCGGGTAAAAATGGGCTTAGGTGTCTAACTAAATGTAATGTGGCAGTACATTTCATTTGTTTTTATTTAATACATTTTAGACAGGCAAGTCAGAACAGAATAGTAACATATATAAAAATCATTGGAACCATAAACTTAATATACCCAGAATTATGTCATTTGGACCAAAATGGATGGTATTTTTTGGAAGGAAAGGTAGAGCTGGCACTTAAAGAGTTTTTCAGGCAGTCTTTAAGCATCGAATACTTAAACACAACAGCGCAATTTGTTCTGTACACGAATTCACTTAAATATTATTTCATAAACTTTAGCACGAGTGTCCAAAGGATTGCTGCAAATCTGAATGGCAGTACTAATTCTTCATTGCTTGTATTTGCAATAGCAAACGCGATCTGTCGCATGCCGCACTAAATCTGGACTTGCTAAAATTGGACTGTATATTCCACTAAAGAAGTCCCACGAATCTTGGCACTTTAGTACTTGTTCAATGGAGATTAGTGTTTTCGAAGGGATTGATACAGAATCCTAAGTCTGCGTGCCTTTATTGTGTTGACGTAACGAAGGTCCATTTTAAGTGTTTACATTACATTCTTGTTCTGAAAGGTTGTTTATTGTACTGCGAAGTTAATGAACTGTGTTTGCAAACTATAATTTCATAGTCATTTCGCGAGTTTAACTGGAAACGTTGCTACATGTTTCAAATTAAACTTATATCCCTGGATCTTGTTGTTACTAGGGTTAACTTCCGTGCGTTCAGAATTCAGATGCTTTTAACATACATAAAGACCAAAAAAAATCTTTTATACTTATTTTATTACTGGAAGCAAACTGGTAATTTTTAGGTTCCTCTATTGTTTTTGGCTTAAACCAACGGTGGTCGTCCAAGCGGGTAAGGTCAACTCCGGCATAAACAAATAATATCTGAAGTTGGCTTACTAATTTCCATAGACGAAGAATTTTTCGCTAATTTCCATGATTTTCTTTTTGCTCTCTCCTTTATGCAATTGAAGGAAGTCAGATATGTATTTTCCCCACAGATTTTCCCTACTCCTCCTATCGTATTTGATTAAATTCTTTGTTCCAATTTCAAGATAGATTAAGATTCGCTGGACTTCATCGTCTAAATAGTGGTCACCGCTGTTGATCCTGGTTAACAGGAGTAACGAATCTAAAAAGACTAAAGTACCTTTTAAATAATCGCGCAGAAACCATAAATAGCCTCACAAATCATACCTCAGCTCTGACTACACGTAAAGTAAATACAGTATTACGCAACTATTTGTTTACGATTACGCCTCCGTTTATATCTACAACTATGTCATGCGTAACAAACGTCTACATCCGCAAAACGTGCTAAATAACTGTCATACGCACTATTCACCTTTATAAATAAAGATGTTTTAAAACTATTGATATAAAATAGATTAATTATTTTATTGGGTGGAGCATGGATAGAGCTGGCTCAAGACAGGGACACAGCAATGCAAGGAGGGGGTCATGAATTCATTAGTGTAAATTTGGGAAAAGTGTGGCAAATCTCTGATATACTCTCTGATAGGGATGACCCTCAAGAGGAAGGATCTCTTTATGATAGTTTGTGCTCTTTATAATCATCCACAAACCTATCTCCAAGAAGCTGGAATAGGGGAAAAGGATCTCAGATTTTGAGATCTCGGATTTTTCCGAGCAGGAGAAAAATCTTGATTTTGGAGCCCATCCCCTCCACGGGAGTAGTAATAATTTTTTTCCAGATAGGCGACACGTTCACATTAGTTAGGTGGTTGCAATAATACTTTTAGGGGAAAAAAAACTTAGGGGGAGCGAAGCGAGCTCGAGATTTTACTGCAATATGTTAAGCTCGTCGTAATAATTATGATCCAAAATATGGATTGAATACTGCAATGGCTGAATACTACAACATGACTAGGAAGCTTTAATACAATAAAAAGCCAGGAGCAGATTTTTTTTTGCAATATTTTCAAGTCCTTGCTATAAATCTGCTATAAATTATTGTCAAACTCCTGATTTTGGCGCCCCTCGAACCTGCCGCCAGGGGCGTGGGCCCCGGTTTCACCCTCCCTAGATCTGAGGCTGCCCAATCTCAATCTCTTTGTGTAAACTTCACCTGTCAAGTACAAAGTAGTATATTCCTTAGAGAGTAGTATATTCCTTGGTCAATCTCTAGGACCAAATCTAAATCAAGTTGACATCAAAGGTCAATATAATTTTCTTTGTCAAAGGTTGGCATAAACTTTCCGGTATAAAAAAGTACTCTTTGGGCATAAACAGAAACGACATAATAAAGTACTCTTTGAACGACATCGACATAGATAAGCTACTATTTTAGACATCGACATCAAAATCACAATAAACGCAAATCAAAATAATTATTTACCACAAAATCCAGTAAATGGCAAGTTACGATCGAGCTGTAACTGTATTTTCTCCCGACGGTCAGCTGCTTCAAGTTACGTACGCGCAGGTTTGTTTCTGAACCATGTTTATACCACTTTTAGGTAGGTTTATTTCATATAGGTATCATATAGAGAAACTGACAGCTGAGAGAGCGAGATGTACCTAGCGGCGCCACTGTATAATAGAAAGAGATACGTGACGCGAGGCAATAGAACCGTTTTTGGGAACTTGTCAGCACAATCCACTGGGTAAATATTCGTGCTCTGTGAATAATTAGTGAATCTAAAGTGAAGTCGTCGATTATTTTGTGAAATATACTAACACTATTTCATTAAATTACCTACGATTTCACGTTAGATTCACAATTATACACGGAACTCGAAGTTTTAGGGTCCGACAAATGCACAAAAAACGGTTTCATTTGACAACTCATGTCAGTTACTCTATTCCGACAGGTATAATAACTATATGGTTTATTTACACTTCATATGAACTGTAAAATAGTAGCTTATCTATGATATGAACCAAAACAACAACCTATTACCTGGAGTGGGATTTTTGAATCTCATTTGCTGAGTTCAGCAGTTGTAAATTCAAAATTACTATGGAGATATGCATCTTTCTACTTATGATTTTACTTTCAAAAATCATACTAGAGGAGTGCTATTTTTTAAAGTCAAATCAGCAGTAGAAAGTTGTGTATCTCCATACATTTTCAACTGCTGAGTTCAACGTATGAAATTCAAAAATCGCACTCCAGAGCCTATTACAAAATTGAACACAACTAGACTAACAAATTGACAGTTTTTGTCGTCGTTGAATTACACACACCACACCATTGACTTCATCATCACCAAATCATCACCATGAGCCTATACGTCCCACTACAGGGCACAGGTCTACCGTCAGGCAGGAGTATATGTCAGTCCACCACGTATGCCCAATGCAGATTGGTAGAGTTCACATACGCGATAAAATTTCTTCTTCAGCGAATGCTGGTTTCCTCACGATGTTTTCCTTCACCGTTTGAGAGCAGTTGGTAACGGACGGAAAAACTTATTCGAACCTTTATTTTAATTATTGAGTGTCCATACTCTCCACAGTTTTTTTTATGGGGATGATCAGGCCATCAAACTGAACAACTTTCTCTATGGGACCAACATTGATTGAAATCGCGAACAAAAAATCAGCTGCAATCTTACTCAACCCAAATGGGACAGCAGATTTTTCTTCCGCGATTTCAATGTTGGCGTCCCATAGAGAAAGTTCAATTTTATGGTTCGATCAACATCTTAAAAACCGTCAACGTATAAAGAAGGACCCTGTATATTTATTTATTTACCTATATATTTTGAAGTATTCAAACGCAACAGGAAGCTGTCCGTAAAGCATATGCCGCGGTCGGGATCAGAGGCCAGGAGGTGGTAGTCCTGGGCGTGGAGAAGAAGCCAGTAGCCCAGCTCCAGGAGACGAGAACCGAGAAGAAGATAGTAGCTCTGGACGAGCATGTCGTGCTGGCGTTCGCTGGGTGGAGAGCTGATGCCAGGGTTTTGATTTCGAGGTACGGTTTTTCTGCTTTAAATGGATAGTCAGAGAGCGCGCTGCATCCAAACGAAGATTGATACTGTTTTCGATACAAACCAATTTAAAGTCAATGAAATTTTTTAAACACGATCTAGACTTAATATCTGTACCTGTGGTTGGTCAGATGTCTAATGTTTGATGTTAAAATATACACAGTTTCAAAGCTAGGATTTATTTAAGATTTGTGCGGAAATCTTTGAGCCACTCTTTGGTACATTCTAAGGAAAATCAGACAAACCTCAGATATAGAGAAAAGTTTCAAGAACATGTTTCATTTTTTTTAATGTTGAAAATAGAATCAAACATCGTTTGTATGGAGCGCGCTAGCGTTTGTATGCTGCTGTAAGGTGGTGATGATAAGGTGGCCATAAAACTGAAAGAAACTTTCTCTATTCAAGATTGAAACAGGGAAAAAAAATCAGCTGTCCCATAAATGGGTCGAGAAGGGATGCAGTTTTGTATGGAACAAGAGATTTTTATCTCGATTTTCATGTTAGTCCCATAGAGAAGAAAATGGTTTAGTAGTCTTAATCATCCCCTTAAAAACCGTCAGCATTTTAAGAAGGACCCCATATGTATTTAAAACCGTAACCGTAACCGTATTTTAAAGTTCATTCTCTCTCCAAAGAACCTTGTGGGTACACGGTGAACTGACGACCTGGTGAAATCGGCGCCGGCGGGAGCCCGCGTTGGGTGAGGGCAGCGCAGGACCGGTCGTTGTGGCGATCCGTAGGGGAGGCCTATATCCAGCAGTGGACATCCATCGGCTGATATAATGATGATGATGTTGGTTTTCAATTTTCATTCTTCATTGCAGAGCCCAAATAGAATGTCAGTCCCACCGCCTGACAGTAGAAGATCCAGTTACCTTAGAGTACATCACCAGGTATTTAGCGGAGCTGAAGCTGAAGTACACTCAGAGCATTGGAAAAAGGCCGTTCGGAATCTCGTGCTTGATCGGGGGGTTCGATTACGACGGCAGCTCTCACTTGTTTCAGACTGAGCCATCGGGGAACTACTATGAGTGGAAGGTACGATGGTTTTATATCGCTTTTTCAGTTTCATGATAATCTGAAAAAAAGTGGTAAAAGGTATTTTTTTTTCGACCGCCTTTTCCTGCACGGCTAGCATGCCACACATAGATAAGCTACTTGCACAGGGGTCTACCTTATCAGGTGGTCTATCGAAGCGCAGGACAGAGAGATTCGAGATAATTTTGCCCAATAGTGGGACATCAAAGGTTGAAATAATAACATTTCTGTACAGGCAGTGTCCACAGGGCGTTGTGATAAGACAGTGAATGAGTTCCTAGAAAAGAACTACAATGAGGAAGTCGTGGCCAGTGACAGGGGTGCGATCAAGCTGGCGGTCAGGGCCCTGTTGGAGGTCGTCCAGAGTGGCCAGAAGAATATAGAAGTGAGTTCACATCATCATCATATCTTTTTTAATACTTCTTTTTAATACGCCGACACTTTTTAAGGGGATGATCAGACCATCAAACTGAACAACTTTTTCTATGGGAAATCGCGAAAAAAATATCAGCTGTCCCATACTATTTGGCTCGAGTGGGCGTGCAGCTGATTTTTAGGGTTCCGTACCCAAAGGGTGAAAACGGTACCCTATTACTAAGCCTACATTGTCCGTCCGTCCGTCCGTCCGTCCGTCTATTTAGGGCTGTAACTTTTGAACCGTAATAGCTAGATTTTTGAAATTTTCTCAGATTATGCGTTATTACGGCGGATTTGTTAACAAATAATAAAACTGTCAAAAAGTTAAAAATTAAGGGGGGTTCTCAACAAGAAACTAGTTTTTATCAACGTTTTTTCTTCACGCTCTATCGTAAAAACGGTAATACATACAAGCGTCAAACTTAGTGTGATTATAGAGCAAACTCTACAGAATAACAACAAATACTAAAAACCGGCCAAGTGTGAGTCGGTCTTGCGCTAAAGGTCCCGGACAAAAAACTTTTTTTTCTCAGTTAATAATGTTGTGTTACTTGTGTTCTGTGGTGGTGTGGCACGGAACCCTCGGTGCGCGAGTAACCCGACTCGCACTTGACCGGTTTTATTTTTTGCTCCGATCGGTTTGCTCCCATCCCATAATAAAAGTTGTTCAGTTTGATGGGTAGACTCTTAGTTTAAAAGGATGCTAATGATATCAATTTCACCCTGTATATTATTTTTATATTCTTTTTCTATGCTCCTACTAATACAATAATTACCAAACGAAACATGAAATGTAAACTACCGCTATTGGAATATTATGTACCTATTAGAAATATATTGCAGGTCACAACGTTGTTTTAATCAATGTGGCGTAATCACGAAACTTTCTTAGTATATCGCTATCGCTATCTCTTTCATCCGCCCGAGCTCCTACTCTCATGCGGCGCATGACTTTAGTTTCTAGTTCCAGTACTTGCATAGTTCAATAAGTACCTACAGTAAGTATAGTACTTACATATATTTTTCTAGATAGCAGTATTAAAGAAAGGAAGTCCAGTGAGAATTTTACAACAAGAAGAAATCGATGATGTCTCTTGTGAAATACAGAGAGAGAAAGAAGCTGCGGGACGAAGTAACTGAGAAAGAGGTGAAGTCGTTTTTTTTTTAATTTGTTTATAGGAGCTATAAAATCAGAGACGCTAGCATAATTTTTTTTTGTTACTTTCCTATTATAATTTTAAAATGCAAGTCTCATAATAATCATTAAACAATGAGCGTTTTTCTTTTGGTTTTCTAGTAGATCGATAGATGGTGTTACGGTCTGTGCGAATAAAGGTCAAATTTTCAAAAAGCGTTTTATTAAAATAATTAAGGGGAGAAGAGGATCAAAAAGATGCCAACGCATCTTTTGATTAAATATTTCATTATTTACGAATCATTTAAATCGAAAATATGAAACTATTTACTGCTGACATGGTTGTATGGGCTCGATCCCTTGGCCTTTAAAAAAGGGCAGGCACAATCTTGACATGATTTTGACAGGATCTCGCGAACGTGTCTATGGAGCGATAAACATGTCATCTGTCGAGTTTTTTAGGAACTAAATTTATAAAAGAAAAGAAAAACGCTCATTTAGCTCCTTTAGGTTTTATTTTAGGAGATCAATTTTTAAATGAAATGACAGATTGGAGTTAAAATTATATTATTTATTAAATTACCTTGCCCCTAGTAGCCTTGCCCTATTATTTCTATTTAGGTATTTACTTAGTTAGCCCGACCAGAAAAATAAAAAACCTCGCCATGTTGCGGAAAATCATTGGAACAAATTTTTGTATACTTGGAACACTGACACTAAAGGTCACAGTCTCACAACCATGTTTTTTATATATTTCTTGTCTGGCTTTTACCTCTTTTTGATTTCCGCACCACGAAAATCGATCACAGTACCTGAAAAAAATAAAAACAAATAATTAAGTAAAAATGTTGGTGGAATTTAAAAGTACACATATTGCCATCTATCGGAATCGATACGAACTACGGGAGCATTGAGTAGCAAGCGTATTGTTGGCTTTGTTGCGTTTACGGGTAACTGTTCATAGATGGCGCAACTGGTTCTGCAAATCGAGTTCGCAATTTTACACCGTTCATTCACCTCTATTTGTTATCAAAAGTTGATAACAGTGAAACATTTTTTCTTTATCGCGTTTTATTCGTCAGGTGGGCTGTCGACGTTTTATTACATTGTCAAGACTTTAAACAACAAAAAAACTAAAAAGTAAAAAAAAATATTGAAGCCGATGACTTTTTCGTTCGCATCATAAGAACATTAAATTGTTTTATCGAAGTCGCTGTCAAGCCAGTATAATTCGCGACAGGGCTTGCATTCGTTTTTTGGCTTGGCTTGACACCGACTTCGATAAAACTATTTAATGTTCTTATGATGCGAACGAAAACGTCATCGGCTTCAATATAATTTTTTTACTTTTTAGTTTTTTTTAAAGCGGTTTTAATTTTTTGCAAAAATTATGTTTCTTTCACAATTTTCAATAGTGAATTCTTTAGTTCGACCAAGATACTAGTTACACACGCAAAGGGCTGTGGGTACATCGATATGAAGCTAATTTTTCAATCGCCGATGATTTGCTGTCAACTTTTGAGGAGTTCTATTGCGTAGCTCCGGGATGCATCATTAGATCCTGGTTTTATTATCATGGAGTCACCCTTGGGATATCTCCTTTCCAACAAAAAGAATCATCAAAATCGGTTCATAAACGACGAAGTTACCGCGAACACACAAAAAAAAAATATACAGGATGGAATTGCTATCATTAGCATCATTTTAAATTAAGAGTCTACCCATCAAACTGAACAACTTTTATTATGGGAGCAAACCGATCGGAGCAACTAAAAAATCTGCTGTTCCATACTTAACTGCAATGCCTACTCGATTCAAATGTGAAACAGCTGATTTTTCTTTTGCTCCGATCGGTTCGCTCCCATAGTAAAAGTTGTTCAGTTTGATGGGTAGACTCTTAGTTTAAAAAAGGTGCAAATGATATCAATTTCACCCGTATTTACGGTCGAATTGAGTAACCTCCTCCTTTTTTAAAGTCGGTTAAAAATAATGTTTTTTTTTTAACCGACCCATTTGTCAAACCCCCAAGGCACCCCAAACTAAACTTAAAAGAAACCACCGCAATTCCTCAAACCCTGACCTACAATTCTTTTCACATAAGACCCATGAAACAAGGCATTTTTATATTTATTCCATTGGCTTAAAGGTTCTTTCAAGAGACTGCATTATATTAAACAACTGGCGAAATAAGTTTGGTCAAATATGAAGGCCTACGAATCAACCTTTTTTTAACTTATGCCGTGGTAATAAGGTATATTTCTGGGGACTTTAGACGAAAGAGTGATGCTAATGAACTAATTTAAATTCCGCCTGCATACTGGGCCGTGAGAAATGCAGAATTCTGACAAAACAGTGTCGGTGCAGTGAGGAACTTGACGCCCTCGTCACGTCATTAGGTGGCTATAGAAATAGCGATTCAACTGCTATGTGTTTTGATTTTACATAGCAGGTGAATCCGGAGATGCAGAGAGACTCACCGTAAAGGGAATCACTGCAGAGAGAAATCAACGCAAAGCCACAGTTTTCAAGATTTAGCCAGGTATTTGTCAGGACATAAAGAAATATGAAAGAACATTTAGCCGGTTATTGGACCCGGCAATCATAGTACGACCAGAAAAATAATTTGCCTCGTCAATCTTTGTTTGCGCAGTCCCCCGACAAAATCCGAAATCGTAGATGATCGCAGATCGCAGTTCGGTGTTAATATACTCGGAGAACGCTGCTGCCCATCCTCCGGTTAATCCCTTTAGTCGCCTTTTACAACACCCACGGAATGGGCTGGGGCGGTCTGGGGGCGGTGCAATATTCTTGGCCGCCACCACACGGCAGAATTGAAAACATGAACAAAAGTGAATAGGTACCTGAGCAAAATGCTTTGAGAATAATAGAGCCAAGAAAGAAGGTATTGTATCCAAAACGCCACTAATGTCCACCCATTGTCGAATAATAAGGTGAAAGTTAAATCATTTTTCATGGCCCCAATTTTAACAGCGGTGTTTTGGAAGCGCTGCCACCTACCTACTTAGCATTTTTCCCAGTTCATTAGGTAGGTACTAATTTGTTTGTTTAGGTGTGCGTTAGTCATAAATAGTCATAATTCAAACAGAATAGTCCAAGATCCCATGAACGCCTTCGTTATTCTATAAAAGCTGAAAGTTTCTCAGCGCATGCTCCCAACACAAGTGGGCAACTATGAAGATTGAGTTATCGTGGCTTTGGCAGGTAGCGGGTTCAACTTGTCTATTAAATATAAGTTGTATAAGTCCAGGGGTTGGAAGTATCAAAACTGACGGGCTACTAAGGTAACTTCTTCTAATAGTTACACAACTAACATGTATATAATTCAACTTTTGTGCTCTAGCATAAGCAAAGTATAGTTCATCATCATCATCATCATCATCATCATCATCTTATTTAAGAGCTACGCTCTTGTCGGTGGAGTATTCGCCAAAACCGTCTCTTTTCCGCTATCGCTAGTGTCTTTAGTTCTTGATACGACACGACATCAACCTTTTCCTTCAGCTGGGCAGTGGGCTTGATAACTCTGTCTAGGTCTTCCTCTGCCTCTCTTCCCCTCTATCTTCCCCTCCAGTATGGTTTTCATTGATGGTTTTAAAGAAATTGTCGTTTCGTATCAAGTGTCTGATCATTTTTCCCCTCCGGTTTTCGATTTTTTATAGAGTGTTTCTCTTTTCTTTAACCATTCTTAACACCTCTTCATTTGTTATATGTTCCGTCCAACTTATCCCCTCCATTCTCCTCCAACACCACATCTAAAAAGCCTCCAGCCTACACAACGTATTAATAAATTAGCGCAAAACCTCATACACCCCAACTGATTTATAACAAAATAATTAGATTGAAACAATAATTTCATTATTTCTATAGTTCAAATTTAAAGATATTCGCATTTTAAGTTTTGAGGCAAAAATGATTTGTTATCATTTCAGCGATGAATGAAAGTGCTAATGTACTCATCATCATCATCATCATCTCAGCCGATGGACGTCCACTGCTGGACATAGGCCTCCCCCAAGGATCGCTATAACGACCGGTCCTGCGCTGCCCTCATCCAACGTTTTCCCGCCGCCTTCACCAGGTCGTCGGTCCACCGTGTGAGGGGCCTACCCACGCACGCTGCGCTTTCCGGTACGCGGTCGCCATTCGAGAACTTTTCGGCCCCACCGGCCATCGGTTCTGCGAGCAATGTGCCCCGCCCACTGCCACTTAAGTTTAGCAACTCTTTGGGCTATGTCAGTTACCCTGGTTCTTCTGCGGATCTCTTCATTTCTGATTCGATCTCGCAGGGAAATTCCGAGCATAGCCCTCTCCATTGCCCTTTGGGTGACTTTCAGCCTTTTTATGAGGCCTTGAGTAAACGACCACGTCTCTGTTCCATATGTCATCACTGGCAACACACACTGATCGAAGACTTTCGTTTTAAGACACTGCGGTATTTGGATGAATGTACTCATGGATACATTTTAATAATCTTGTTTTGTTAGTAAGTAGGGTGAGTGTGCGGTGGGATGACATCGGGTTCAGAAAATTTTAAATTTTACAAACAAATTAAGTATTTAATATTTTGAAAAAAATTACCTATTATGAAACCATGATAATTTGATTCTGCTCTCGATTCTAAACAATTGTTGCGTGCGTGCGTGCAATGCGTTAATTCATTAAAACGTTGTATATCTAGATCGATCTAAGTATAGTTACAATTCATTAAAGTTTAAGGGTGTAAGGCATTGTAACTATACTTAAGTTACAGTGTAAAAGCTGAATTTTATGCATGGCTAATAAATTCAAAGTAAAAGTAGGTAATATGTTCGATTAAGCTAACAAAAACGGTCAGACGGAGTAGTCTTCCATTTCTGGTTTATTCTGCAATACAATACCTACGATCTTGTATATTTTTACAATGTCACTCAATTCAATAGAATGCTGAGTACAATAAATTATAACAATAATGAATGAAAAACAATGATTGCTCAAATGCAATCTGTTACATAACTGTAAACAATGGATTGAAACCTAACCTTTCGTTTTGTTTACTATTGCCACATGACCTAAAGACCTAAAGATCTGGAGTATCATTTTGAACATTTTCGGCAATACATATAAATGATTTCTTAAACAGGGTACCGAGCCCCCTGTGCTGCTAATTGAACATCAGCAATGTGACATTCTAGTTTTTTTTAAATGTTTTATAATTGATAAGAAAATTTAAAAAAACGATTGACTGCAGCATTCGATCGTAATTTGAGATTTCTCAATTAAGAAAACTTTACATAATAAGAGTTGACACCAACTTACTACATATGCCTAAAAGCATTGACTTACAAACAACTGGACCTAGGGTCCGCGCTTAAAAGTGTCTGAACCAAAAGAGCACCAACACGTAAAAAGAGAACCAATTACGCATTACGCGACAGACTTCGTTTGATCGGCCGACTACGCGCACGCGGCGTGTCCCGATGGGGGAGTGGGATAGAATAGAAGAATTTCAGCATTTTCAATGTTTTAGTTGGTTTATATTACTAAACGTACTTAGGTTTGTGTAGTTGAGTCTCGGACACGTTTTTCAAGAAGTACCTAACCTACTTGATCCGACCGTCCATAGTATTCTACGTCAATGTCTAAAATCTATTTTTGCAGATATGTTTGAAGGACAAAAATAATAATTCATCAAAAACCTAACTATTCCCAAAATAAAAAATGTTTCACACCACGTTCTTAATTGTACAAGCTCACTGTGTGAATGTTTGTCCGTTCATTATTACCATTCTAGTAGGTACATACGTATGTGATTCATTCATGATCTATTCGCTTCCTATACTAAACTGTTGATCAAATAGATCGTTTTGTACGTTCTTTTTAGAAGTTATAGGTTAAAAAAATAGCAGTCCGTCGATTAAATTAGTTAAAAAGTAAAATGTAACTTTTTGAAATAATTGTATTTTCTACGGTGATAGATATTTTTAATTATTTATTGAGGTTCTGTTGAAGATGAAGAAGCAAGGTTTTTTTAAATATTCGAGCGATTGTTCCACCATAAAAGTTTTGTTTTTTATTTTTTTATTAGGTATGGATGTGTTTGCTCTTGACCTTAATCCAGTCCCCAGGACGAAGATGGGGTCGAAGCTGTAGCGAACTTCCGGACCTTATGTCCGTAAGTTCATGTCCGGAACATGACATGTTCTGTTCAAACTTTCACCGGATCACATACGATAGTACTAGTCAAATCAGCATCTTACTTATCAGCCCACACTAGGTCCTCTCATCATCAGCCAGCCCCCCAAATACCCCAATCCAATAGCCCAGATTTCTTTCTCACTCCTTACAATAGTCCTACACTGGCCGGGGGCTGTTTTGGATGCACTTCTATAGTGTTATACTAGGATAGTTTGCCTGTTGGTGTCACATTACCATTTAGATCAAATTGTCTAATGGGCCTCTACGTGTTGGCTTCGGCCCCACACACGCCTCCCAAAGGTCCGGGACACTTATGTCCCGTGATAAGGAAAAGAAATAAATAGGTAATAATAATACCATAGCATCATTCTCTTGCTCATTTCCCATTATTATAGGTCGGCGCAATATGTCATCCTCTTCTCTCTTAGCCGTAGTTTCAGCACTCGCTCCTTTCTTATAATCATCCTTCACACAATCCATCCATCTTTTCTTCGGCCTGCCTCTACTACCGCAGCCATCCACATTCATACATAACACTCGTCTCGTAACATGACACACGTCTCTCCGCATCACATGCCCATACCACGATAATCTATTACTCTGCAATTTTTCCGTCATAGGTGCTACTTTCATAACTTCCTCTAATATACTTATTCCTAATCTTGTCCATTCTAGTAACACCACCACATCCATCTCAACATTCGCATCTTAGCTGCATGCAGTCGTTTCTCATCCGTCCCTTTTGTGGCCCAACACTCTGATCCATACATAAAGACAGGTCTTATTATGCTCTTATATAATATTTTTTTCTTCAATTAGAGGATTTGGGATTGGGAAGGATTCGGGAATCGCAGATCGTTCCCGTAACCTGCTATAGAGCCAGTTTTATTAATTTTATGTCCATCATGTCATTGTAAACAATCAAGCAATCGTCACGGGATGCGCGCGTTTCCTTATACAGGAGGGTACGGGTAATTTTTGGTTTCCTTCCCATAACCGCTTTGTCAAATTGGAGCATCCTTCGAAGAGATCCATTTGTTCATTAAATTTACCTGTCCTACGACAGGTTAAATTGGTAAGGTGATTGATGATGATAACATAGGTGACGGTAAAACCAATATTTTTTTAAACATGATAAAATATTTCGGTGACTATTTTTCCTATTTTAGGGTTCCATACCCAAATGGGGTGCCCACGAGACCCTATTCATAAGTACGCTGTACTGTAATGTACACTGTCCGTCCGTCTGTCTGTCCGTCTGTATTACCTATTAATAGATTATAGTGCATACTCTAATGTAAAACAACAAATAAAAAAAAACCGGTCAAGTGTGTTTCGGGCTTGGACTAAGGATCCTGGGGAAAACAGATTTCTTCTGTAATATTGTATGGTGATACCGTGATACGGAACCCTCCGTGCGCGAGTCCGACTCATACGTACCTACTTTAGCTTCGATTTATTAGTAGGCTTCATAAAAAATAAAAGGTAGGTTACGGGTTCGAAAGGATAATTATAATTAATTATCATGATAATTATAATTAATTATCATGATAATTATCTTTATAAATTGATAATTATAAAATTAATCGGAAAAACAAACAGATTGCGCTAACATTCATATCAGATCACAACTCGCGAAAAAAGCTCACAAAACGAAATAAACTCACTATTTTCAATTATTTGTGATACGATACGAAAATGCCGAAGATTAGATGCTGTTTGGTCTTACTTGTGCTAGTTGTGCTGTGGATTAGTGCGAGTGAGATAGGAATACATGACTGCTTATTGCCACACTACAACACAATTAATTAGCCTTTCCATTCATAAATATTCTCATTTAAATAAATTCAAATCAGACCACTTTTCAAAAGCACCACAGGAAGCGATCTGGAGCTCGCGTAGGCAGCCCAGCATGTAACATGCAATAAAATAACTTCAGTTAACCAGGCTAGCTGTTTGACGTAACTAACTACTAGCATAGTCTAATAATAACTTAAGGTGGACTTCCGATGCTAGCGGCCGACGCGTCTGACGCGCGCGGCTCGCGGCCGACGGCCGATGCGGCCATACTAGTTACTATGAAAACGTATGGCGCCGCTTCCGATGCCAGCGACTGACGCGCGCGTCAGACGCGCGCGGCCGATGTCTATCGCATCGGCCGCGGCCGCGCGCGGCTATGCGCTGACGTCACGCAGAACAAGAATGTTTGCCAGACATATTACGATGTTTTTACCGAAAATTTGCTTAATTTTCACTATTTTTATTTGTATTTTATTATCTGCAAGGTCGCTCATCCACGTTGCGATAACACCATCTATCGATCCAAATGAAACTAATTTTTCTTTTTTCAGAAGTGGAATATTTGGAATCTATTTTAATTAGTATTTTTATTAAATAAAAATGTTTTCAGAAAATCCCTCTTGCCTACATAATTATTAGCTAGACAGCGATCCATATATAGGTTAAAAAGCCAAGGGGACGCAACGCATCCCTGTCTAATTATAATAACTCTTAAAAATGTATTTTATCAAAAATCCTGTAAAAAAAATGCATTCATATATTTCTCTAAACCTATCAATCTATCAATCAATCAAATATTATTTATTAAAATATGTATTGTTTTTTTTATTTGTGTTTTTAAACAAAACACCAAAACATAAGAACATACCCTAAATTTCGGGGAAAATACCCTAAAGTAATAACACTCTGCACAATAGGCACGCGTCAGTCGCTGACCTCGGAAGTGAGGTCAGACGCGTTAGTCGCATCGGCCGCTGGCATCGGAAGTCCACCTTTATAGTGGTGAAGCTCAGTCGCGACAGGTTAGTCCATAGTCTAAAAAAACAGGTCTTCTCTTCCCAGAGTGACACAATCCCACCAAAAACATTGCCACTTTATTTCAACATAACATGTTACATGGGTATGATGACGTAGACTTGTGTCAGTCACGTGATCGGAAGAGAGTACCAGGCGGGTATATTATTGTACCATGGGTTCGTCGTGCGGGGGCCGGGAGGAGCGGGTCCTGCACGGCTAGCATGCCATCCACGACAAAGCGTTTAAACGAGAAAATGCGCGCTCTTTTTGGCATACCTACATAAAATAATAAAGATGGAGGCACATCTCGATTTTTATCATAGTTTAAAAAAACAAGGTCTTCTATTCCCAGAGTGACACAAGCCTACGTCACAAAAAAATGGCCGCTAAACATGGTAAAAGGGTATGATGACGTAGGCATGTGTCAGGCACGTGATCGGAAGAGAATACCAGGCGCAGTATATTATGGTACCATGATTTTTATCGTTTTCTCGGGGCTTGGCATGTCAGGCCTACTGGAGAGCGATTGCGCTAATTTAAAACATCCATGTTCAATCCTAATCCAATTTCAGTTGTAATCACATTGCAATCCAATTACTATTCAACTGTGTTAATTCCGTATCACGCTAAACTTAACTTATTAACTATGTGACTGACAGCCTTTAACGTTTGAGCGTTCTGTAAAAATGGCTTTAACGGCTGTCAAATGAATAACGCAATACCGAATGTGTTAAAAGTTGTGGTTCGCACGTGGTCCAATCATGGTTCAGCGATATATTTACCGCATTTGCCGTCCTGGGGCCCGCTAAATAAAACTTAAATGAAACGTCGTTGTAACGCATGCGAATCACAACTTTTTACACATTTGGTCTAGTGCTAATCATTTGACAGCTCATGACAGCTATTTGACGGATCGCCCAGACTTTTCAGGCTATCGATCACATAGTAAATAAGTAAATTTTAGTGCGATACCGAATTCAGCACAGTTGAATAGTTACTGGCTTGCAATTTGATGTTTTAAATTAACGCGATCGACCTCCAGGTTCCCTCTGCCTGCGCGCGTACCCTCAAAACGAATTCAATTAGGGTACTCCCGTCCACCGCACGCCGCGCGAGCCGCCGCCCCGCGCCGCCGCCGAATATTATAAGAGGCTGCGACCAAATATAGAATAGACAAACAGTCTTATACAAAATCACATCCAATCTGCGGCGCCGCGTCAATTCATACTTAAACAGATATAACTACGGTAGCCATTTGTTGTAGTTTTTAATTATTAAAAAATATTCATTTTGAAATTGCCTTTACTGCTATAGCAATAAAGCACAAAATCGTCTCAAAGGATATGCGTGTAACGTCATTTTGGAACTGCGGAACCAAGGTCATTGCCGCGAACAGCACACGCGGAGCGAGACGTGCTCATTTAATTTGGTGTGCGTTAGAATAGTACGGCGACATAATCCTCGGTTCTTTTTCGCTTATACTCGCGTAGGCGAGAGTGAAAGGGATAGTTGCGTGCTTGCCGCGTGGTTGTAAATGAATAAAAATATTGAAAAAATGTGATTAAATGCCATGATATATGACAAATATTGAAGATAATGTGATTACAAAGCGATACTTACTGAAAGTATGACAATCCATATTGTTTTTTGCACTTTTCGTGAGTTGTTTTTGCAGGCACGGTCGATTAGCGACTGAGAGCGAAACAATGCACACTGCCAGATTGTGCTTTGTTTTGATGGTGCCATTTTCCGAGCGGCGTTTCAAAATCTACCCCTATACTTTATCGAAGATAAGAGGGGTTAGAAATGCAAAGTAGCGCTTTTGCTTCAGAAACGGCTGTCGCCACTTGTCTTCCCGCTCACGCTCGCTGCAACAACTAACTCATGCCGCGCGCCTTATGGTGTTATGCAAATCATTGCATATACCTTGTGGCACGCGTTCCACGCCTACTTTGCACTTCAAATCCCTCTAATAATATTCCGTGCCTGCCGCGACCGCTGATCTTCACCACTAGTAGTTTTTATTACACTGTGCTACTAGTTTATTTAATACTTAATTTATAATATAAACCAGTGATTCAGTCTGTGTCGATACGAATTATCGACTAGCTAGGCGAACAAATTGTTTTAATGTAAAACATTATAAAGCGGTTACGTACCCAGCTACTATAATAACATGCCGAGTACCAACTAATGGCGTCTACACACGTCCCGATTTGTAACAGGATCTGATAAATCCAGAACCAAAGTAAGGTAGTAAGTGTCTCACTCCACAGCTCAGCTACGTTTGACAGCCGGACCCCACCGTGGGGTGCTTCGTCGCTCATTGACATAAGGCGTATTTTATTTTTCGTTCCTGAACCGCGCGATCGAAATTTGAAAAGTCGGGTTGAGTGAACTAACTGGATCAGGTCAGTTACGACCTTTTCCCCGAACGCCCATCGCCCGAATTCCTTTTACGACCTTTTCCCCGAACGGACATTTCTCCGAACGGACATTGCCTAGTACGTCTATTTACTTGCACGGACATTTCCCCTTACGTCCCTTTCCTGTTATGGACATTTCCCCTTAGTAAATTTTTTTGTACTACTGTTTTACGGTAGTAACTATTAAGTAATCTGCGGTAGTCGTTATAGTGCTCTGTGGTAGTAGGAAAGTTTCGTTTGAAGTTAAACCTCACCTGGCAGCACGGAATCGCATTGTTTCACGCTCCATCCTTTTCTGTCGCCCAGGAACGTGATTTGCTAGACCGAGAAAGAAAGCGGGAATGCAATATAATAGCACGCGGTAGCACCGGCATTACTGCGACCTTTCTCGCTCTAGCAAATGACCTTCCTGCGCGACAGAAAAGGATAAAGCGTGTAAAAATGCGATTCCGTGATGCGAGATGAGGCTCAACCTTAAATCTTCAAGAACGATCTGGGGATCTTTTGATTTTTGTGTCAGGAAGTTAAACATAGCTGTCAAATAAAATGCAAATTTTGCAAATTTTATGCCGGTGTTGTACCCAAATTGGCCCATGTTTATTCCAGACAAATCGGAACGTGTGTAGCCAACATTTAGGTAGGCAGGTACTTATAAAGCACTTAACTGAAGAATCATTACATTAATGACCTGTTTATTTATATTACATTACAGCATGAGTTCGATAAGTTTATGACTTAGAGAATTTAAGCATTTAGGATTTTATTATTAGACATGATCGTAAAAATAAAAGCTTTGTCGATATCGTTGTTTGGTTGTTCTTTTGCCTTTTTCAGGTTTTACTGAACTGCTTTATAAATCATACTTTATAGATGTTTTATAGAAAAAGTCATACATTGGGTTTATCATTACGCGGACTTTACGCGGGTTTAGGCGGACAAGGTGGGCCGACGACCTGGTGAAGGCGGCGGGAGGGCAGCGCAGGACCGCTCGTTACGGCGATCCTTGGGGGAGGCCTATGTCCAGCAGTGGACGTCCATCGGCTGAGATGATGATGATGATATATTTTTACTTGCAATGAGTGTTTTATTCGAAGTAAGTAGATAATAATTATGTGTAATTATAAACATATATCCTAAAGCTAAAATCGAACTAACCACGAATAAAAACAGATAAAAACGAATCGAATTCTAAATAAAGTATTTTCACACCACCCGCTCGAAAATGGAACATTATATGTCATGTAACTCGAACCTAAAGCAAGTCATTATAGCCCTGGGACTAGCCGGGCAATAATATTGTACTGAATTTCATTATAACCCGCTGGTCAATAATGAGATTTGAATATGGAACCGCATCCACAGATTATGTAATAGTTACTACGACCCTTACTTAAAATTCGTATGAAAACTTATCATGGAGACCTGCACCAAAAAGAACTTAATTCGAAATTCGAACTGGCCACCACGAGTATTGAACACAAAAAAAGAAAAAAAGGCGCGAATACTGCAAATCTCTGTACCTATTGCTACGAACAAAGTAAAAAAAAAATTACATTTTTAACAGACTTCAAAAAAGGAGGAGGTTTCTCAATTCGACCCTATATATTTTTTCTTTCCACAACTGGAGTGCGATTTTTGAATCTCATTGGCTGAGTTCAGCAGGTGAAAATGTCAAAATTACTATGGAGATACGCATCTTTCTGCTGCTGATTTGACTTTCAAAAATGGCACTCCTGAAGTATGATTTTTGAAAGTCAAATCAGCAGTAGAAAGTTGCATATCTCCATAGTAATTTTGACATTTTCAACTGCTGAACTCAGCGAATGAGTTTCAAAAATCGCTCTCCTGGTCTAATTTTTCAAATATCTACTTTCACTTTGAATTTAATAAAATAGTGTTTTCTAAATACTATGCTATTGAAATACTTTGTTATAAACTCTAATAAAAGAATTGGTTTCTAACCATAGAGAATTTACACGCTCCCCAAGGTTTCTAACAGTATTGCTTTTTATTTTCTCGCGGAGGGTGTGAAAAGTAGAGTATGGTCCTCGGGGATAAACGTGTTTTCATCTTGGGCGAGCTTGAACCCCTCGCTTCACTCAGGATTCTAGTCTTAACTCCCTCGCTTCGCTCGGGAGTTAACTCTAAACTCCCTCGCTACGCTCGGGAGTTAACCCTAGAATCCCTCGTTGCGCTCGGGATTCAATATCGCGCCCGTGATGAAAGACACTGCTTTATCCCCTTGGTACATAATCTACTATTATATGAAAAAACAACATTATTTATTATTTTACTAATAGCACCTAATAGTTTGTTTGTTTATACGGTGCGGTGTGTTAATAAAATACAGGGTGTAATGTAAACGTTAGGGTAATAATAATTATACTAAAATAACAAGTTTCTTCAAAGCATGAGTGTAAAGACAAACTAGTTCATCTTATTTTAAGTAACTTATAAATAAAACTATTTTAAGTCAATATCAGTAAACTGTGATCGTCCTTGACTGACCGACCGACATTCGCAAATTATCATTCATTACTCATTTCCTTTTTTATTTAGATATAGTTTATAAATAACTACACATATTTATAAAATATTATGTACATTAGGGCATAACCCAGAGATAAGCTTGTAGTTTATGAAGAAGTATGTTTGTGAGAATTAAATGCGATAAATATATAATATGTATATGTATACAAATATTTGCTTGATCAAATATTATCAATACTACAATGTACAGTAGTCTCTAGTATTGATTCTATCCCTACTAAATATATAAATACTAGTGAAACGTGGATGTTCTGAGGTTATCTATGCTATGCTAAATATATAAATAGTATAAATCTATTAGTTACGATTTTAGGAGTCATGATTTTTGTTATGGTTTTAGGAGTCCGCATGTTTTTTAGGGTTCCGTACCCAAACGGTGAAAACGGGACCCTATGACTAAGCCTACGTTGTCCGTCCGTCCGTCTGTCCTGCCTATTTAGGGCTGTAAATTTGGAACCGTAATAGCTAAATAGTTGAAATTTTCTCAGATAATGCGTTATTACGGCGGATATGTTAACAAATAATAAAAATGTCAAAAAGTTAAAAATTAAGGGGGGTTCTCAACAAGAAACTAGTTTTTATAACGTTTTTTCTTCACGCTCTATCGTAAAAACGGTAATACATACAAGCGTCAAACTTAGTGTGATTATAGAGCAAACTCTACAGAATAACAAAAAATACTAAAAACCGGCCAAGTGTGAGTCGGTCTTGCGCTAAAGGCTCCGGAAAAAAAAAGTATTTTTTTTCAAGTTAATGTTGTGTTCTGTGGTGCTCGGTGCGCGAGCGAGTAGCCCGACTCGCACTAGACCGGTTTTTTTTAAATTGAAGTTACGTTTTTTAGGGTTCCATACGAAAATGATGCTAACAGGCCCTAATTGACCCTATTACCAAACTATTACTCCGCCGGTTGAAATTTTCACAGAATAAGTTTTAATAAATTGGATTTGCTGACAAATAAATAATAAGATCCACATACAAAAACCTGTCTTTTTTTTAAAAAAAATTGTTCTTGCCCTAACGGTTCCATAGAGTGCCAGATCTGTGCCAGTGCGTAACATAAAGTTACGACCATTCTTCATGGAGCCAAGCAGACATAACCCTACAACTACAACATAAACTAAACTACAAGATAATTCATAATCCCCTCGGCGGCTAATGTCAAGTTCATCAAACCGGGAAGTTATCTATTTCGGTCCAGTCTCGAGTGTCTTCATTACTGTGTACACTAGTTACAGAAGGTCCACTAGGCGAATCTGGGAAATTGACTTGGAACGTAGTTACTTTATATACATAAAAACATTGTTTTATTCAAGACTACCTTCCATATCATACAAGCTATTTTGACCGTAGGCGTTGATGGAACGATATGGTCGCGATATCGCCGCCAAATCATCGCCGCGATATTTCAGAGATGAATTAGTGTCGCGACAGAATCTTCGCGATAACGTTCAGTAAATAAAAAACTTGGCGTTTCAGTTGCGAGTGTTGCGACGTCGCGTCGCGGCGCGGCCGGCAGTGCAGTTGCGACGTCGTTACGGTGTAGTCGCCTACGCTCAAAAATAGCTTGTATGATTGTTCTCATATGCAATAAGCTTGTTAAGTTGCAAAAAAAAAATTCTTTAGAAATTTTTTCGAACTTTGCCATGAATACTGAACACTATACAGGGTGTACAATAAAATGGGACAGCTACTCAAAGGGGTGTTTCAGACCATCAAACTGAACAACTTTCTCTATGGGACCAATATCGAAATCGCGAAAAAAAAATTGGCTCTCCCATACAAAACTGCAAACATAACTTGACTGAAATGTATGGGACAACTGATTTTTTTTTCGCGATTTCGATATTGGTCCCATAGAGAAAGTTGTTCAGTTTGATGGTCTGAAGCACCCCTTTAAGTAGCTGTCCCATTTTATTGTACACCCTGTATAGCACATATTAATAATAAGGCTATAGTCTCTATCTACCTATTTATTTACAAAATGTAGAACTTCCTTTTCTTTGTTTCCTACATTAGGTACAATTGCATTCCAATTCTATTAATTTACTCTCCAGATAAAATCGATGGCATGTCATTTGATATTTTTCCAGTCCAATATACGACTTTAAATGTATGAAGAAGACCTACTGCACTTTTTCTATATTGTGCCTTTACACTTTTAGTTTTATTATCCGAGGCACTTTTAACACGTTGTTACGATAACCTATCGCATAGTATAACTATAGTTATTCGTATATATTTCTAACAATATATGATGAATCACAATAATATAATATAGATAGACGATGAATCAATAATGACGATATCGATTAACTGGAATTAGGGAATGTATTTAACCTACAATACATAAACTCACGAACCAAATCTTTTTTGTAGAGAAGAGAAGTGGAGGTCCCATAGTAAAAGTTGTTCAGTTTGATGGTCTGAAGCACACCATAAATTATGTAACGCATTTATATTTTTTCGATTTTATTAGCGTTTTTTGTGTAAATAAACTATCAATCAACTCAGCCCACATAAACCCACTGCTGGGCATAGGTCTCCTTTTTATTGCGCCACTCCTCACGGTCCTGTGCCAATCTTATCCATGTCCGACCCGCAACCGTTACAACGTCGTCTGACCAACGCATCGGTGGTCTACCCACGGACCTTCTCTTGGCCACCATTACGATATAGCCTTGGTCCACCGGTCATCTTCCCTTCTAGCCATGTGTCCCGCCCATCTCCACTTTAACTTTGTAATCCGGTCTCCAACGTCGGTCGACCTTAGAGTTCTTCGACGGATTTCTAAGTTGGGTACACGGTCCACAATCGATATGCTCAGCATGGTACGCTCCATGGCTCTTTGTGCGACTTTTATTTGGTGCATGTTTTGTCAAGTGAGCGTCCATGCTTCCGCACCATAAATAAGTAATGGGCAGAACACATTGGTTATACACCTTGGCTTTATATTAAGCATTGTGGGAGTTTACCAAAAGCAGCGCATCCAAATTGAACTTTCCTTTACCAAATCTTTTAATAGTCCGAGATCCGACCGTAAAATTATGCACCTATTTCATAGGCGAACGAAATTGTGATTCTAGTGTATGTTTACACAGGGGTTAATTTAACGCCACCAAGTTGCCTAGAAAAATCTTGCCGGAAGTACCGTTATGATTTTTGGTATAACTTTTTCCACCTGTCTGTTAGGGGAGTAAATGAGATGCCGTCGGAAGGAGACCGATCTAAAGTACTGGTTAAACTAGGGTTGCCGGGTTCAAAGAAGTAATTTTTTAGCCTACCAACCCTATAGTTGCGGCAGATTGAGAGGTTGCAACCCTAGTTTAACCAGTACTTTAGATCAGTCTCCTTCCGACGGCATCTCATGTACTCCCCTAACAGACAGATGGAAAAAGTTATACCAAAAATCATAACGGTACTTCTGGCAAGATTTTTCTAGGCGACTTGGTGGCGTTAAATTAACCCCTGTGTAAACATACACTAGAATCACATTTCGTTCGCCTATGAAAAAGGTGCATAATTTTTCGGTCGGATCTCGGTCTATAATCTTGGTCAAAGGATAAACAATACCCAAGTTAGACGTCATCGTTCACCACCTCTACATCATGACATCATCATCAGCCTATCATTCGTTTACGAATTTCTGTAAACAATAAGTAATTGTAGCGACATTTTATTTAAATTATTTAAAATTGTATATTTCCTTATTCTACCTATTACATTATTTATTTGACATTGTTACCCTCTAGGTTAGTGATGTTGACATTTTTATTGTTCTATTTTTTATTCTTGACGATCATATTATCCTTTGACATTTTTATTTTTTATGTAATGCACATCATCATGCACATGTAATTATGAATTTGATAATATGAAATAAATAATTCTATTCTATTCTATTCTATTCATCGCCTCTCCTAAGGCGCGCCACAAGACTCTGTCCTCGGCCTTCCTCATCCAGTCGCTCCCCACTACCTTTTTTAGGTCGTCTGTCCAGCGGGCAGCAGGGCGTCCCACACTACGCCTGCCAGTTCGGGGTCTCCACTCTAGAACTCTGAGACCCCATCGGTTGTCAGCAGACATGAGCAGTAATAAAATATAAGTATTCCATTTATTTATTTATCAAAGGTAAAGTTTTTTTATTTTTTATTTATAATTAATTGACTCTTGCTTGTGCGTTAGTACTGCACTTCCGCCAGTATCAAGTAGTTTATGGGAGAATCTATCCCAATCTCAGGTATTGTTTTTGGTCAAGAACAAGAAGATATTGCGGATTGCGGAGCCTCGTGGCAGGCAAAAACGCGACGCGCGAAAACCAAGCGAGACGAGTGCTCGGGTCAGAACCTGCAACGTGACTCAAAAAGAGGTAACGTTGTCAGGTTTGCTCCCAAAATAAAAGTGGCTCAGTTTGATGCACAGTTTTAGTTCAAATGGATGATAATTTTATGTACAAACAAGACAAGACGTAAAAGATCAAGGCTGTCATAAAGATGACGATGATTGCGCCATCCCCGTCCAAAGGTACATCTGGTGACCTCAAGGTGTGACTGCTAACGATCATAACGATTAAATGATTATGTCATCTGTCAATCTGTTTATTTACTATAACGTAGTACCTGCGAGTTTTATAGAGAATCCATAACACATTATTAATTATAAGCCTATATATACGTACGTCCCACTGCAGTACACAGGCGTTAGTCCACCACGCGTGCACAATGCGGATCGGTAGACTTCACATACGCATCGGGATTTCTTCTTCAGCGTGTGCAGGTTTCCTCACGATGTTTTCCTTCACCGTTTGAGAGCAGTCGGTATTACGTTACGTGCATAATCATTAGGTACTTAATAATAATAATAGGAGCGGTGAAGGATATGTGATAGAATACATGTCTATTCGTTCAGGAATGCATTACGCAAAAGTATATAGGTACTACATTCATGGGGTTGGTGGCACAAGACATAATCAGCGGTGAGCATCAAAGTTAATATATTTCTAAATATCAAGATAATATTTTATCATCAAACATAGACAATATAATATTTTGATAGTTAATGTTATCTTATCTATAGGTACTATATGAATAGGATAGTTCATTGTGACGCACCTAATCCGGTACCTACTTGTAAATATTTCTATAGGCGTTGTAAGATTTTATTATACATTAGTTTAATAAAATAATATAACTATTTTAGATATCACGAGCTTTTACCCGCGACTTCGTCCGCATAAATTATATACCAGATTTTAAGTCAGACGATAAGCTATCAAACAAAAAAAGTTTCATCAAAATCGGTTCAGTAGTTTTTGCGTGATACTCGAACAAACAAACACCCAAACAAACAAACATACAAACAAACAAACAGACAAACAAAAAGTCCAAAAAATTGTGATTTGGAATCAGGGAAGCCTAAAAATCATATCGTAATCTTTTTTTTGTAAATATCTTCAATGTACAGACACACTTCTGTTACAGTTTTATAATAGTTTAGATTAGTTTAATAAAATAATATAACTATTTTAGATATCATTACGGGTTTGCTTTTACAAAATTTGTAAAGCTCATGAAATGTCATCGTTATTTCCCGCCATTTTTAAATTCTAACTTGGAAAACACAAATCCATAGAATGTATGAAAACAAACCTAAAAAACCGGCCAAGTGCGAGTAGCATTCAGGTTTTTGGGGGGTCAAAAAAAGTGTGTTTCTTCTAAATTACTCTATACTGGCCTGCAAAACTAAGTATCAAACTTTAGTTAGACGGCAATTTGAAAAGGAGTGTTTTTTTTATAAAGTTTATTTCAGGCGTACCATAAAGATATTATACCTTATTATGAGGCGTACTATTAAGTTTTTATATGAAAAAAATGATAAAAAATCGTATTGTTTTTGTTTCGAAAATATACATCTTGTACACTTTAAAGGTTATTGCAATTTTAAAAGGGTGGTACTAAGTTTTGAAGACTCTGTATTTTTGTAACTATTATCTGTCTTCATGCCTTTCAATTAAAAGTGAGGGGGGAGGGGGTAAGTGAGGCGGGGCATATAGACAGAATGGACGAAAGTATAGGGGTTCCTTGTTCGACTACAGAACCCTAGAAAGCAGGAAGATGATGATGATTAATGTCCAGTTTCACGGATGTACTGAAACGCATACCTACTAAATAATGTACTTAACTAATCCAATTAATTTCGACTAGGAACATTTAACCGTTTTAACCTTTTAACTGATACAGAAAATCATTGATTAACTTGTTGAGATTACTGATTTTTTTCTGATGATAAATAAAATAACATAATTAATAAAATAACATAATTAATATTGAAATTATAAACATCGACATTTCCTTTTCAGTTATGTGAAAGCTACTCGTTGGAAAATTGCATTATGAATATTCATTAGTCTATTAATAGTTATGGTCAACCGTCTAATTGTGCACCTTGTGCAAACGTAATAAAGGTGTTAATTATTTAAATTAACAAGTTTACCGTGTAGGAAGGTGTGACGAGGAAATTGCTGGACTTGTGAACACCGCGTCAAATTCTAAATAGTCATGTTAATAAGTCAGTTTAATGCTTGGACATAAAGGCTATTATTGTTTGGGATATTTTGTCTGGTAAATCTGTCTTTGTCAACTGGAATGGAAAGCAGAATGAAGAGAAAATTGCAAAACTGTAGGTCCGGACGGAACCCTGCGCGCGAGTATGACATCTCGGACTTGACTAGATATTTTTAATCAAAGACTGATGAGAAAAAACCGGCCAAGAGCGTGTCGGACTCGCCCATGATAGGGTTAAGGGGCTATGTGAAAAAAATAGGATTCTTCAAAGCTCCATATATCATGAAGTACTAACAGTAGGAGTGTGATTTGCGGATATGTGTAAATTGAACATATAGGTAATTGAAGTTTTGATTAGAGCCAAAACACGATTAAGACAAATTTTCTCGATAGAAAAACAAGCCAAAGTAGCCTCCGTTTTTGTCTATAAACGCTTGTAACTGCTAAACGGTGAATAATAGAAACATGATAGACTTGATTTAAAAAAAAGAGATTGCTATTATCTAAGTTTTGATTAGAGCAGAATTGAACTTACATAAATAGTACAATCACAATTAAATAAAGTTTGTTTTTTCGCTTGATTCGATCCAGGCGCGCGCGCCGCCCCATCTCTTTCTCTCACATCTGGCAGTAATATAAGCTATCACACGCCCGTTTCGCTAAAATTATTTTTCGACATAGGCTCTTAACACATTCGCGGACACTGAACGAGACACAATAGAACTTTTATTGTTATCACTGCTATAGCCGGTCAGTGTCCGCGAAAGAGTTAAGAGGATGATCAGACCATCAAACTAAACAACTTTCTATATGGGACCAAAATCGAAACCGCAAAAAAAAAAAAATTGTCCCATACAAAACTGCAAACACAACTCGCCTGAAATGTATGGGACGGCAGATTTTTTTTTTCGAGCAAGTTGTTCAATTTGTTGGTCTGATCATCTTCTTAAAATAGTTTCAGCTAATTTTGTTAGACCTTATGGTTATACTGTATTTAACTAGAAAAACTGCACAACTTTTACTACGGCCGTGCTATGGGACCAACTTTGAAAAAGCGAAGAAAAAATCATCTGTTCCTTTTGGTTGAGTAGCTATTGACATTTTCTATGGAACAGCTGTTTTTTTTCGCGATTTTAATTTTTATTCCAGCGAAAGGTGTGGGGCACAGTTCGATCGTCTGAAGAAGTGTGTAACGCATTTAAGTTTACACACTGTGTAGAATTTACATTGTATCAATATCAATGCAGGTCAAAGGACTTTAAATGGTGACTGCATTCTAAATCTGTACATAAAAGTCAAATGGATTGTTAAACTGTATCAATTGTCTCAGTATGGGTCTGATTGAGCAGTTAAATTCGGTCTAAGTGATAGAAGGGAGCGGAAGCGTGCAGCGGCGTAATGTTTGAGGCCCATGGTAAGGCCCATGGTAAAATCTTGGTACAGTAGTACCAGATTTATAATTTCCCCTTATGTACCTGCGCAGTTGACATAATAGCGCACGAAATTACATTGACCAATCAGGATGTGCCACCTTCAATGCCTTGCAACGATTGGCTAATTGTTTTCGCGCCCTTTTTGATGCTATCCGACTTTGCACCCTTTGATTATTAAACGACTTCGGGTTTCGTCGGGGACTCTGCGCAAACGGAGATTGCCGAGGTTAATAATATTCCTGGTCGTACTTGTAGGTAGCGCCCTTAGATTCCCGCAATCAAAGTTAAAATCCTTCTAATCAATGTTAATGATTGTCATATCTCGTTTACTTTCTACGTCCCTAGCAAGGAAACTAAAAAACTAAATAGTGCACCTATTTTTAGCAAACTCTACAGCACGAAGAAAATTATTTTGATTCGGATCATACTAAAAGAACAATGAAGCCAGCAGCTAAGGAGTGGAATGCGTCAGTATTTCCGAGCGCTTACAACCCGAATACCTTTGAAGAACCCGAATAGGCTTCTTCTGGGTAAGCTCGCTACATCTTCGACCCCATCTTTGTCCTGAGGATTAGATTGAGGTGAAGAGCAAAAATCATCTGTTATAATAAAAAGCAAAAAATAGGTTCTAAGTTCTAAGGTCTGGGCACCGACACCGCTAAAATTAAAAAATGTTGTGCATATGCCTTTTAAATATTGAAAAGGCAAGGCAGTTATGTTGCTCAAAAAGTCAAAGGTTTATAACTTATACCATCAATTTGCAACATCGATTATAAACGTGGGCGGGCTTCAAGTTATTGACAATTACGATGACACCTGCAATTGCGGACTTTATTGCGTTTAGAGATAAATCGAATGAAGTAATTCGTTCCAGAAATAGATCGTGCAGGTGTAGGGAGCCGATTAAATTAAATTGTAAGACTGCTTTGTTTTTTTTATATTATTTGAAATGGATTTGCCTTGTCGGCTGTCTCGACTTGTGTAATCTTTTTACCGATTACTTATAGCTTTTACTTGGCTTCAGTGGCGACCTGGCGAGCCACCAAGACCGCGGTAAATTCGATCGCTGATCAGGGCCTTCCGGAAATCCGAAGATAAGATAAGATAAATATTCTTTATTTGCACACAAAGAAAACACAAATACAATTTATAACAAGAAAGAGAAGGGTACAAAGGGCGGTCTTATCCCGAAGATAGCTATCCAGTACGCAACTCCAAGACAACACTTACTGAACTAGAAAAAAAATTTTGACAACCTTCTTATTTTGTTAACTTTACTTAAAAAAGTTGTTGTAAGTTGTAACTATAATTCTTGTCGATATAACTAAAATATACTTACAACAAAAAAATCTAGTAAAATCTACTAAAAAAGATTAATCTGTCGCAACTATTTTATTTTAATAGACTTTTCAAGGTGTTGTTCATTGTACTTTAATATTTTAGTTATACTTATCAAAGAGAATTATAGTTACAACCGTTATTTTCTCTATGGTTACAACTTACAACAGTAGGCCTACCATGAGTTTTTACTGCACGTTACTACTGTAGTTGCGGTGCCAATTTTGTATGACAGAATCAGTTCTCAAAGTAACCACTAGGAGCGCTGTACGAAATTCAATACAAAAACTGTATTTTACTACAGTAGTATCACTGCAGTTTACTACAGTGTAAACTCATGGTAGGCCTACTGGTTTACAGGTTTTTTAAGTAAAGTCAACAAAATATGAGGTATTTCAGTATGTCACGCGTGTTGGAGTATATTATTATATTGCTCCTTCTTCTTCTATTTAATTAGTGAGAGGGTGAGAGTAATCCTTTGCCCAGATTGTGGGAAGTGTGATGTACATTAGAACACAGTAAAAAAGAACAAAGAACGAGCGAGATTTCTTCCTACTGGAAGGATTATCATGGTTATTATGGTCTACTGACCATCCTTTCTTTTTTTCCCTTGTATTTAGCTTACATTCTTCCTATGTAGTTTGACAATCAATCTACATAGATAAAATGAATAATAAATTAATTGTATACCTGTTGTATACCTTTTATATCTATTCTTACGCATGAAAATTAAAACCGCCTTCAAAAAACTAAAAAGTTAAAAAATAATATTGCAGCCGATGACTTTCCCGTTCGCATCATAAGAACATTAATTTGTTTTATTGAAGTCGCTGTCAAGCCGGTACGATTCGCGACAGGGCTTGCATTTTTTGGCTTGGCTTCACACCGACTTCTATAAAACAAATTAATGTTCTTATGATGCGAACGGGAAAGTCATCGGCTGCAATATTATTTTTTAACTTTTTAGTTTTTTGAAGGCGGTTTTAATTTTTTTGTTAAAATTTTGTTTATTTCACAATTTTCAGTGGCAAATTCATTAGTTCGATTTAATAGTAGTGCTTTGAATTAACAAACGCACTAGTCGGCACTACGATTTTCGAAGGTTCCCCTCGATATCTCTGGGATCCATCATCAGATCCTGGTTTCCTTATCATGGGACCTCACTTGGGATATCTCCTTTCCAACAAAAAAAGAATCATCGAAATCGGTTCATAAACGACGAAGTTATCCGCGAACACACATTAAAAAAAAAAAAAAAATATACGGTCGAATTGAGAAACCTCCTCCTTTTTTTTGAAGTCGGTTAAAAAGACAAGGCATTGAAATAACATCTTAGGTAGGTAAGTATACAAATTGTTTAGATAGGTACGTACATACCGACTAGATGAGCTGACCGATAGGGTTATCACTTATCAAACAAAAACAATTTATTAACTTATTTTGAAAAAAATAAGCCTCGACTTATTTTTTTTTTGTGAGGAATTGTCTGTTTAAAAAAAAAGGGTTCAATCAATTAAGTATTATTTACATTTATAAATGGGCGCTAAAGACGCAAGCATCATTTCCTCACTGTATGGTTATATTTACTTATCTAAATAAACAAATGTTAAAAAAAAAATCATCGCTAGTGGCAACCCTAGAGCCCGGTGACATCACTGTTTGTCATCGTGCCCTTTAATCGTAGTTTAATCCACTTTATCTCGAAGGTCTTATCAAGAAGGAAACTCAATTTTAAGTCAAGGATAAGTTATGTATGTCACAGTTTATTTATGTATTTCATTAACGACATTATCTGTTTACTGACGTTGCTGGACTATATTGAACCAACATTAAATCGCGATGGTTTCGATTAGGATTGCAGTTAAGTATGGAACAGCTGATTTTTTTTCACAATTTCGCTGTTGGTCCCTTAGAGAAAGTTGTTCAGTTTGATGGTCTGATCATCCCCAAGAAACTATCAGCTTAATAAAAAAGGACCTTATACAGGGTGAAATTGATATCATTGGCATCCTTTTAAACTAAGAGCCTACCCATCAAACTGACTGAACAAATTTTAATATGGGAGCAAACCGATCGGAGCAACTAAAAAATCAGCTGTTCCATACTAAACTGCAATGCCTACTCGACTCAAATGTATGCAACAGCGGATTTTTTTTTGCTCCAATCGGTTTGCTCCTATAGTAAAAGTTGTTCAGTTTGATGGGTACACTGTACACTCTTAGTTTAAAAGGATGCCAATGATATCAATTTCACCCTGTAGAAGCAGTGTTGAAAGAAACCATGGATTTTTTTAATTTTGGTATTAGGTAACATGACAAGTAAGATAGGCCCTAGATTGTATCATACTTGAATATTATTTTCCATGAGAAAAGTATGATGACATTAATAGTGGGAAAATATAGTTTTTTCATGATAATATTGACACGAACCAGATTTGTTAAAACGAGAATTTACTCACGCTTAGGAAGTAAAAACTCGGCTACAGTTCTACAGTCGATCATTTAAATAAGAATAACTATAGAAGAATTTATAACTCTAAACAAAATTAGAACACGGTGTACTTTTTTTGGTGCCACTTTTTGAGCTTGATTTACATTTCTATACATTCTTATTCGTAGCTTTTATCTGCCTCCGTGGTCTATTGGTTAAGAGTATTGGCTCTCGATACAGAGGTCGTGGGTTCGATTCCCACGGGGGACACCTAGTGATATGTCACTTTGTGCGTTTTTCCCCAGTTGGTAAGGACATTGCAGGCTGAATCACCTGATTGTCTGAAAAGGAAAATGATTCCGTGCTTCGGATAGCACGTTAAGCCGTTGGTCCCGGCTACTATCTCTGGTGGTAGTAGTCGTTACATAAAAACCAGGTCAGAGGCCGTAAGGCGGTCTGAAAAAACTCTGACACCACCCAACGAACACCAGAGTGGAAATTGCAGCCTGTCATTGCAACTTCAAGATGCATAGCAACGCCATAAGGGTTCAAGATAAAGTTTTAAGAGCTATAACATCTTCCGCAAACTCCTATAGCTGCACGGGGAGCTTAAGGAAGCAGTAAGGAAATAGAATACAGCTTATGCCTACATATAAGTTCATTCTTGAACCTATTTACCACTTAAGCCTATAGTGAGAACCAGAAAGTGCATTTTGACACTAATAGCTGTGTATGGTATATACTTGGAACTCTAAAGCGCCTTATACCTGTAAAGAGGATATATTTTTAGACTATTTAAAGCAGTTGCTTAAGAGTTCAAATAGGCACTACTTTGTTACTAGCAGTTGCATTAAAGAGAAAATAAAATAATCAGTGCAGCCTTTAGTTCCTTATGAGTGATCGGAACGATGGGATTTAAACTTGTCGTGTGGGGGTTTATCATGGAGTTGTTAAAATCACAAAATTTGAATCCCGTGATACCGGGAACTGTCGCATTAGTCAGCAGTACATTGTATCGAAGTAGTTATATCAATTTTAATGATCTAAATCAAAATTAAGGTAATATAATTTTTTTTCCGAATCCCGGGATTTTTTTTTCTTTCCAAATTTTCATAAGTTGTCTAGTTTGATGGTCTGAACCAACTATGGAAATTTGGAAAGAAAAAAAATCCCGGGATTCGGAAAAAAATTATATTACCGTAATATGAATAATAATTAAATTAAACTTTTATCGATGGATTTCCCAACGAGCACCAGAGTTGCAGCCTGTCTTGCAACTTTAAGTTGCATAGCAACGCTATAAGGGTTCAAGATAAAGAAATCCCGGGATTCGGAAAAAAATTATTTTACCATAATTTTTTTGAGATCATTAAAATTGATATAAATAGCTTCTTCGATCCAATATACTGCTGACTAATACGACAGTTCCCGGGATCACGGGATTCAAATTAAATAAAACAAAAAATTTTGTGGTTTTAACAACTATGTTATACCCACGGCAAGTTTAGGTATTTGCAATCCCATTGTTCCGATCACTGGTTATAAGATATGAATATCTAAAAAAAATAATTCAAAGAGTAAAATTATAACTAGATCAAACATCGTTTATGTTAAATCAATAACAATGATTTTAACGCACAGTAAAATAGAATAGGATAAGATTATACAGGGTGTAATATAAAATAGGACAGTCACTTAAAGGGGTGCTTCAGACCATCAAACTGAACAACTTTTTCTATGGGACCAATATTTCGATTGCGATTGCGATGCGATGCGATTTCAATATTGGTGCCATAGCGAAAGTTGTTCAGTTTGATGGTCTGAAGCACCCCTTTAAGTAACTGTCCCATTTTATGTTACACCCTGTAAAGTAACACAATCTATGAAAATATGAAAAATAATTAAATTAAACTTTAATCTATGATTATCAATTATTCAAGTCTTTGCTGTATTTATAGAAATTCTTTTCCTCGCCCTGTCCTATATCTCTGACTACCACCTCGGGGACTATAGTTGTGAGCATATACTATACTGTATTTCCACGCCGATTATTTTTTCAATATTTATATTGGATTTATTTCAATATAAATATTGAAAAAAATAATCGGCGTGGAAATACATAGCATATGCTCACGACTATAGTCCCCGAGGGGGTAGTCAGAGGTATAGGACAGGGCGTGGAAAAGAATTTCTATAAATACAGCAAAGACTTGAATCATTGATAATCCATCGATAAAAGTTTAATTTAATTATTATTGATATTTTCAATGATTGTGTTACTACAAAATCTTATCCTATTCTATTTTACTGTGCATCAAAACAATTGTTATTGATTTTACATAAACGATGTTTGATCTAGTTATAATTTTTCTCTTTGAATAATTTTTTTAGATATTCATAACCAGTGATCGGAACGATGGGATTTTAAATACCTAAACTTGCCGTGTGGGTATAACATAGAGTTGTTAAAACCACAAAATGTATTGTGTAACGAAGTGCCCCTGTGGCGGGATGGCCAGAGGGCCTCGTTGTAAAAATATATAAATCCCTTTAGAAGGGTTGACCTATCTTTAGGTAGGATGTCTGTAGTTCTGAGGTTGCTAATAAAAAGATAGAATTATAAACAAACATACAAGTTTTATTACTGAATAACCTAATCTCGTTTACAGGTTGTTTCCCTAGCTATCTTAATTCCTATTCACTACCACTTTTTACTTACAACCCAAGCCGAGCTGAAAAGAGGGAGGACCCGGCACGAGGGGGGACGTATCGTGAATGGCCGGTTCACACAGAGGCGGTTTTGCGGGAAAGCGGGCCGGCGGCGGTTTTGCGGAAAGCGAAGGCGTTCCGGAGCCTGCCACACAGGGTCCGCGCGGCGCGGTAGCGGCGCGGAGGCGGCCGGTATGACATCCAAAGCGGCGGCGGGGCGGCGCCGCTTTTTTTTTAACGGCTCTGGAATCGATGACTGAACTTTTTTGTTTCTCAACCGATTGCTTCCAAAATCGATATCTGGCGGTCCGCGTGGACTCCGAACACGAATCCGATGTCAGATTTGAGAAAAATGGCCGCCATCTTGAACTTTTTTGATTCTCAACCGATTGCTTCCAAAATCGATATCTGGCGGTCCGCGTGGACTCCGAATACGAATCCGAAGTCAGATTTGAGAAAAGTGGCCGCCATCTTGAACTTTTTTGTTTCTCAACCGATTGCTTCCAAAATCGATATCTGGGGGTCCGCTTGGACTTCGAACACGAATCCGATGTCAGATTTGAGAAAAGTGGCCGCCATCTTGAACTTTTTTGATTCTCAACCGATTGCTTCCAAAATCGATATCTGGCGGTCCGCGTGGACTCCGAACACGAATCCGAAGTCAGATTTGAGAAAAGTGGCCGCCATCTTGAACTTTTTTGTTTCTCAACCGATTGCTTCCAAAATCGATATCTGGCGGTCCGCGTGGACTTCGAACACGAATCCGATGTCAGATTTGAGAAAAGTGGCCGCCATCTTGAACTTTTTTGTTTCTCAACCGATTGCTTTCAAAATCGATATCTGAGGGTCCGCATGGACTCCAAACACGAATCCGATGTCAGATTTGAGAAAAATGGCCGCCATCTTGAACTTTTTTGATTCTCAACCGATTGCTTCCAAAATCGATATCTGGCGGTCCGCGTGGACTCCGAACACGAATCCGATGTCAGATTTGAGAAAAGTAGCCGCCATCTTGAACTTTTTGTTTCTTAACCGATTGCTTCCAAAATCGATATCTGGCGGTCCGCGTGGACTCCGAACACGAATCCGATGTCAGATTTGAGAAAAATGGCCGCCATCTTGAACTTTTTTGATTCTCAACCGATTGCTTCCAAAATCGATATCTGGCGGTCCGCGTGGACTCCGAACACGAATCCGAAGTAAGATTTGAGAAAAGTGGCCGCCATCTTGAACTTTTTTGTTTCTCAACCGATTGCTTCCAAAATCGATATCTGGGGGTCCGCGTGGACTTCGAACACGAATCCGATGTCAGATTTGAGAAAAGTGGCCGCCATCTTGAACTTTTTTGATTCTCAACCGATTGCTTCCAAAATCGATATCTGGCGGTCCGCGTGGACTCCGAACACGAATCCGAAGTCAGATTTGAGAAAAGTGGCCGCCATCTTGAACTTTTTTGATTCTCAACCGATTGCTTCCAAAATCGATATCTGGCGGTCCGCGTGGACTTCGAACACGAATCCGATGTCAGATTTGAGAAAAGTGGCCGCCATCTTGAACTTTTTTGTTTCTCAACCGATTGCTTTCAAAATCGATATCTGAGGGTCCGCATGGACTCCAAACACGAATCCGATGTCAGATTTGAGAAAAATGGCCGCCATCTTGAACTTTTTTGATTCTCAACCGATTGCTTCCAAAATCGATATCTGGCGGTCCGCGTGGACTCCGAACACGAATCCGAAGTCAGATTTGAGAAAAGTGGCCGCCATCTTGAACTTTTTTGTTTCTCAACCGATTGCTTCCAAAATCGATATCTGGCGGTCCGCGTGGACTTCGAACACGAATCCGATGTCAGATTTGAGAAAAGTGGCCGCCATCTTGAACTTTTTTGTTTCTCAACCGATTGCTTTCAAAATCGATATCTGAGGGTCCGCATGGACTCCGAACACGAATCCGATGTCAGATTTGAGAAAAATGGCCGCCATCTTGAACTTTTTTGATTCTCAACCGATTGCTTCCAAAATCGATATCTGGCGGTCCGCGTGGACTCCGAACACGAATCCGAAGTCAGATTCGAGAAAAGTGGCCGCCATCTTGAACTTTTTTGTTTCTCAAACCGATTGCTTCCAAAATCGATATCTGGGGGTCCGCGTGGACTTCGAACACGAATCCGATGTCAGATTTGAGAAAAGTGGCCGCCATCTTGAACTTTTTTGTTTCTCAACCGATTGCTTCCAAAATCGATATCTGGGGGTCCGCGTTGACTCCGAACACGAATCCGATGTCAGATTTGAGAAAAGTGGCCACCATCTTAAACTTTTTTGTTTCTCAACCGATTGCTTCCAAAATCGATACCTGGGGGTCCGCGTGGACTCCGAACACGAATCCGATGTCAGTTTTGAGAAAAGTGGCCGCCATCTTGAACTTTTTTGTTTCTCAACCGATTACTTCCAAAATCGATATCTGGGGGTCCGCGTGGACTGAACACGAATCCTATGACAGATTTGAGAAAAGTGGCCGCCATCTTGAACTTTTTGTTTCTCAACCGATTACTTCTAAAATCGATATCTAGGGGTCCGCGTGGACTCCAAACACGAATCCGATCTCAGATTTGAGGAAAGTGGCCGCCATCTTGAACTTTTTTGTTTCTCAACCGATTGCTTCCAAAATCGATATCTGGGGGTCCGCGTGGACTCCAAACACGAATCCGATGTCAGATTTGTGAAAAGTGGCCGCCATCTTGAACTTTTTTGTTTCTCAACCGATTGCTTCCAAAATCGATATCTGAGGGTCCGCGTCAACTCCAAACACGAATCCGATGTCAGATTTGAGAAAAGTGGGCGCCATCTTGAACTTTTTTGTTTCTCAACCGATTGCATCCAAAATCGATACCTGAGGGTCCGCGTGGAATCCAAACACGAATCTAATGTCAGATTTGAGAAGTTATCAGTTAGTCAGTTATTGATTTTGGAAGCAATCGGTTGAGAAACAAAAAAGTTCAAGATGGCGGCCACTTTTCTCAAATCTGACATCGGATTCGTGTTTGGAGTTGACGCGGACCCTCAGATATCGATTTTGGAAGCAATCGGTTGAGAAACACACTCCGAACACGAATCCGATGTCAGATTTGAGAAAAATGGCCGCCATCTTGAACTTTTTTGATTCTCAACCGATTGCTTCCAAAATCGATATCTGGCGGTCCGCGTGGACTCCGAACACGAATCCGAAGTCAGATTCGAGAAAAGTGGCCGCCATCTTGAACTTTTTTGTTTCTCAAACCGATTGCTTCCAAAATCGATATCTGGGGGTCCGCGTGGACTTCGAACACGAATCCGATGTCAGATTTGAGAAAAGTGGCCGCCATCTTGAACTTTTTTGTTTCTCAACCGATTGCTTCCAAAATCGATATCTGGGGGTCCGCGTTGACTCCGAACACGAATCCGATGTCAGATTTGAGAAAAGTGGCCGCCATCTTAAACTTTTTTGTTTCTCAACCGATTGCTTCCAAAATCGATATCTGGGGGTCCGCGTGGACTCCGAACACGAATCCGATGTCAGTTTTGAGAAAAGTGGCCGCCATCTTGAACTTTTTTGTTTCTCAACCGATTACTTCCAAAATCGATATCTGGGGGTCCGCGTGGACTGAACACGAATCCTATGACAGATTTAAGAAAAGTGGCCGCCATCTTGAACTTTTTGTTTCTCAACCGATTACTTCTAAAATCGATATCTGGGGGTCCGCGTGGACTCCAAACACGAATCCGATCTCAGATTTGAGGAAAGTGGCCGCCATCTTGAACTTTTTTGTTTCTCAACCGATTGCATACATTTGATAAACAACATTTGCACTAAAGTTAATAAATTTGTATATGCCTTAAAACGAATAAGTCAAATTTTGTCCAGAAAAGCCGCCATTACAGCCTATTATGGGTATATTCACTCGGTGTTGAGTTACGGGATTTTGATATGGGGTAACTCAACGGATTTAGAAAAGGCTTTCTTAAAACAAAAACGGTGCATTAGGGCAATTTTTGGTCTGCCTCGAATTGAATCCTGTCGGCCCTTTTTCAAACAACATCAAATTCTCACTCTTCCAAGCATTTATATAATTAATGTTTGTTTGTTTGTTTATAAATACGGAAATCTGTTTGAGCAAGTCAAGGACCGTTGCCGTAGGAATCCCGTTCGAGCCCAGTACCAACATAAACTATACCAGCCACCTAAAAAACTGACAATTGTAAGGAAAAATTGTTACTGTATGTGTATAAAAATATTTAATAATCTTCCTGACACATTCAAGACATACCATTTTAATAAGTTTAAAAGTGCCTTAAGAGCATGGCTGTCGGAAAAATGTTTTTATAGTATTAATGAATACATGGGCTACAGGTAACTCTACTATTGTTGATTAAATCTTATTTTTAATTTTTAATTTGTGTATTAGTATTAGATCATTTTGTTTTTAAATTGAATTGTATTTTATTATATTTTTTGAAATTGCTTAGTGTTAATTAAGTTTTAAGTATCAAATTCTAAAACATCGTTTATTTCTTGACATTATTAATTTGTGATTTTTAATTATTATTTATATTAGGATATTGTATACACCTGTTTAAGGTAGGGTTACGGCAAAGCACCAATTGATTGTAGCCGAACATCTGCTTTCTATTCACATTAATATGTAATTATGATTCACCTGTAATTCATGCAATAAATTATTTGATTTGATTTGATTTGATTTGCTTCCAAAATCGATATCTGGGGGTCCGCGTGGACTCCAAACACGAATCCGATGTCAGATTTGTGAAAAGTGGCCGCCATCTTGAACTTTTTTGTTTCTCAACCGATTGCTTCCAAAATCGATATCTGAGGGTCCGCGTCAACTCCAAACACGAATCCGATGTCAGATTTGAGAAAAGTGGGCGCCATCTTGAACTTTTTTGTTTCTCAACCGATTGCATCCAAAATCGATACCTGAGGGTCCGCGTGGAATCCAAACACGAATCTAATGTCAGATTTGAGAAGTTATCAGTTAGTCAGTTATTGATTTTGGAAGCAATCGGTTGAGAAACAAAAAAGTTCAAGATGGCGGCCACTTTTCTCAAATCTGACATGGGATTCGTGTTTGGAGTACACGCGGACCATCAGATATCGATTTTGGAAGTAATCGGTTGAGAAACAAAAAAGTTCAAGATGGCGGCCACTTTTCTCAAATCTGACATCGGATTCGTGTTTGGAGTCCACGCAGACCCCCAGATATCTATTTTGGAAGCAATCGGTTGAGAAACAAAAAAGTTCAAGATGGCGGCCACTTTTCTCAAATCTGACTTCGGATTCGTGTTCGGAGTCCAGGTGGAGCCCCAGATATCGATTTTGGAAGCAATCGGTTGAGAAACAAAAAAGTTCAAAATGGCGGCCACTTTTCTCAAATCTGACATCGGATTCGTGTTCGAAGTCCACGCGGACCCCCAGATATCGATATCGGTTAAGAAACAAAAAGTTCAAGATGGCGGCCACTTTTCTCAAATCTGACATCGGATTCGTGTTCGGAGTCCACGCAGACCCCCAGATATCGATTTTGGAAGCAATCGGTTGAGAAACAAAAAAGTTCAAGATGGCGACCACTTTTCACAAATCTGACATCGGATTCGTGTTCGGAGTCCACGCGGACCCCCAGATATCGATTTTGGAAGCAATCGGTTGAGAAACAAAAAAGTTCAAGATGGCGGTCATTTTTCCTAAAATCTGACATCGCCATCGGATTCGTGTTCGGAGTCCACGCGGACCGCCAGATATCGATTTTGGAAGCAATCGGTTGAGAATCAAAAAAGTTCAAGATGGCGGCCACTTTTCTCAAATCTGACATCGGATTCGTGTTTGGAGTCCACGCGGACCCCCAGATATCGATTTTGGAAGCAATCGGTTGAGAAACAAAAAAGTTCAAGATGGTGGCCACTTTTCTCAAATCTGACATCGGATTCGTGTTCGGAGTCCACGCGGACCCCCAGATATCGATTTTGGAAGTAATCGGTTGAGAAACAAAAAAGTTCAAGATGGCGGCCACTTTTCTCAAATCTAACATCGGATTCGTGTTCGGAGTCCATGCGGACCCTCAGATATCGATTTTGAAAGCAATCGGTTGAGAAACAAAAAAGTTCAAGATGGCGGCCGTTTTTCTCAAATCTGACATCGGATTCGTGTTCGGAGTCCACGCGGACCGCCAAATATCGATTTTGGAAGCAATCGGTTGAGAATCAAAAAAGTTCAAGATGGTGGCCATTTTTCTCAAATCTGACATCGGATTCGTGTTTGGAGTCCACGCAGACCCCCCGATATCGATTTTGGAAGCAATCGGTTGAGAAACAAAAAAGTTCAAGATGGCGGCCACTTTTCTCAAATCTGACATCGGATTCGTGTTTGGAGTTGACGCGGACCCTCAGATATCGATTTTGGAAGCAATCGGTTGAGAAACAAAAAAGTTCAAGATGGCGGCCACTTTTCACAAATCTGACATATCGCGGTCTAGCCCACCGAGTGGGACCCCGTTGGGGGAGGCCCGGTGAGCGAACTGCGGTCGGCAGTGTGGCCAATCAGGGGGGTTTTGTGCTGCGGAGTAGCCTACAGTCGGGCGGTTCACCCTCGGTCCGCCCCACGGTCCAAGGGGATCTACAGCCGTTAGCAGTTCCCGCAGCGGGGTGAGTCCTTAAAAGGGCTCAGGCATCAGGGGGTCAATTTCCGGGAGGGGATCGTCTGTGGAGAGCTCCATAGCGAGGGTGCAGCTGCCGAGGTCAGTTCGGCAGTGACGTCAGTCCGGGGGGTGCTGCGGAGAGCACACGAACCTGGCGGCATGCCAGGGTGTGTGCAGGCTCCAATGCGGTGGTATTTCTTGTGGTGCTGCCGGTGAGGTCAAGCTCACCGAGTGGGAGGAGGCCCGGTGAGCGACCTACACGCCGGCAGTGTGGTTATCCGGGGTGCTTGAGGAGGGGCCCACGGTCCTGACGACTCGCTGAGGAGTCGAGGACGTGGGCGGGCTCCGAAGCGGTGTGTGGGCGCGACACAGATGGTCGCGGGAGGCGGGTGCGCTGCTGGTCGCACCTACGCGAGGCCAGCTTATGTTGGTTTTGAATAGCTTGATGTGTCGCTGTGTGTACATTGGATCGAAATAGTTATATCAATTTTAATGATCTGAAACAAAATTACGGTAATATAATTATTTTTTCGATTCCCGGGATTTTTTCTTTCCAAATTTTCATAGGTGGTTCAGACCATCAAATTGGACAACTTATGAAAATTTGGCACCGTTCAGTTCAGTTGTTACTATATATTTGTGTAGGCGAACCATCGAAATCTTTTTAAAATGTGAAATGCGCAGGCGGACATCATCAAATTAAATAAGTAAGTAATTAATTCATGGTTTCTTGTTATTCAGTACAGTACATGAAAAAAATAAACGGCGTGGAAATACATAGCATATGCTCACGACTATAGTCCCGAGGGGGTAGTCATAGATATAGGACAGGAGGTGGAAAAGAATTTCTATAAATACAGCAAAGACTTGAATCATTGATAATCCATCGATAAAAGTTTAATTTAATTATTATTCATATTCACAAAGATTGTGTTACTACATAATCTCATCCTATTCTATTTTATTGTGCGTCAAAATCATTGTTATTGATTTTACATAAACGATATTTGATCTCTCTCTGGGGGTAGGCCCCTCACACGGTGGACCGATGTCCTGGTGAAGGCGGCGGAAAAACGTTGGATGAGGGCGGCGCAGGAACGGTCGTTATGGCGATCCTCGGGGGAGGCCTATGTCCAGCAGTGGACGTCCATTGGCTGAGATGATGATGATGATGATGATGTTTTCTCTAGTTATAATTTTACTCTTTGAATAATTTTTTTTAGATATTCATATGTAACCAGTGATCGGAACGATGGGATTGTTAGGGTTGTTAAAACCACAAAATTTGGTGTTTTATTTTATTTGAATCCCGTGATCCCCGGAACTGTCGTATTAGTCAGCAGTACATTGGATCGAAGTAGTTATTATCAATTTAAATGATCTTAAACAAAATTACGGTAGTATAATTTTTTTCCGAATCCCGGGATTCCCGGGAACTGAACTGGACGGTGCCAAATTTTCATAAGTTGTCCAATTTGATGGTCTGAACCACCTATGAAAATTTGGGATGAAAAAGAAATCCCGGGATTCGGAAAAAAAAAATATTACTGTAATTTTGTTTCAGATCATTAAAATTGATATAACTAATTCGATCCAATGTACTGCTGACTAATACGACAGTTCCCGGGATCACGGGATTCAAATTAAATAAAACAATAAATTTTGTGGTTTTAACAACTCTAACAATCCCATCGTTCCGATCACTGGTTACATATGAATATCTAAAAAAAAATATTCAAAGAGTAAAAATTTTAACTAGAGAAAACATCATCATCATCATCATCATCATCATCATCATCTCAGCCGATGGACGTCCACTGCTGGACATAGGCATCCCCCGAGGATCGGGATCAGATCAGATTAATCTGCACTATGAAATCCCTATGAAATCCAAACAATTCGACATATTGTAACCTTGAACTTATGCCTGCATAAAGAATGAAATTGGAGCCTATTAGCAGTTATGAACTGCAATTACAGTAATAAAAATCACTCTGAGGTCTACAAAAGTTAAAATAAGCGCCTAAAGCCGCTTAAGGGAAGCATTGAGGAAGATACTACGGATATAGGCTGCCCACGAGCAAGCGCCATGTTTATGATCTTTTTAGGTTATCCAAGCAAATATTTGTCAACAAATAACGTAAACAGAACTTAATTTTTAAGGATTGGGACGTTGTCTCCAAACCAGTGTATCATTAAATCGACCTCAAATGATTTTATTACATAAAAAGTTGAAAAGACTGTATTCTAATACACATAATTAATTGCTTATTTGGATTATATCAAGAGCGCATCAAAATTACACCAATAAGTGATATTTACATTATCAGTAAACTGATATGCGTTTTTAATTGCATGTACTGTACTGAATAACAAGAAACCATGAATTAATTACTTACTTATTTAATTTGATGATGGCCGCCACCGCACTTCAATTTCACATTTTAATAAAAAGATTTCGATATTTTGATGGTTCGCCTACACAAATATAGGAACAACTGAACTGAACGGTGTGCTGTCAAAACAAGATTCATTCATTTCAATCGGTCATTCGTTCACGAATGTAGTGCTATATGAGTGAATCTTATTACTTAATCTTCCATTGCAGCTACTATGGCGCTCTTAAGCAGCTACTATTATAGCTCTTCTGAAGCTTAAGGCCGCATAAAATTGTGCCTATTTGGCTATAGTGCTGCTGCATAAGGCCTGCTGAGCACGCTCTATAGCTTACGCCTAGCAGCTTAAAGGAATAATTGCATTGGCTCTAAAGCCTGTATGCAGCAATTTTGTGCCCGTTGGGCAGGGCTCTGCCCACACGATAAGAAAGAAAGTCAATCATTAAATCAACATTTTAAATGTTAGTTTCCATCTATGATAGAGCGTCGGTGTGGCGCGTTGCGAAGACGTATGGACACTTAATCATGGGAGTCCGGGTTCGAATCCGCACGGACGACATGCCAAGCACCAATGAGTTTATCTAACTTATGCACGTAATACCGACTGCTCTCAAACGGTAAAGGAAAACATCGTGAGGAAACTTGCATACGCTGAAGAAGAAATTCCGATGCGTATGTGAAGTCTACCAATCCGCAATGAGCACGCGTAGTGGACTGACGCCCATACACCCTTCCTGGGGTAGGGTAGGCCTGTGTCCTGCAGTGAGACGTATACAGGGTGAAATTGATATCATTGGCATCCTTTTAAACTAAGAGTCTACTCATCAAACTGAACAACTTTAACTTTAACTAAACTGCAATTTGGCGACCCGGTTGGTGTAATGGTTACCACGCCGGACTGCCAAACCAGGGTCCTGGGTTCGAATCCCGGTTCGGTCATGGATGTTTATATGTTTGTGCCGTTGTTGTATGGTTTCCATAATAAACAGCCTATAAATAGTGCTTTCTTGGGATCATTACAATGTATGTGTAATGCCTACTCGACTCAAATGTATGCAACAGCAGATTTTTTTTTTGCTCCGATCGGTTTGCTCCCATAGTAAAAGTTGTTCAGTTTGATGGGTAGACTCTTAGTTTAAAAGGATGCTAATGATATCAATTTCACCGTGTATAGGCGGACGACGACCTCAAAAGGGATTTTGGTCGTGAGTTTATGTATGTTCCCTTAATTTAAACCTTTAATTTAAACGTTAAAAGGAGTATACAGGAGGTATACAACGTTTTAATGAATTTACGCAAAACTAGAAAGTAGTTTGTTTAGAATCGAGAGCAGAATCGAATTATCATGGTTTCAACATAGGTAATTTTTTTCAAAATATTAAATAATTTGTATGCAAAATTAAAAAAATTCTGAACCCGATCTCAACCCACCGCACGGGAACACTCACCGTACTTACTATCCAAACAAGATCATAAAAATGTATCCATGAGTACGTTAGCGCTTTCTTTCAGTGCTAAAATGATGACAAATCATTTTTGCCTCATAACCTAAAACGCGAATAAATTTAAATAAAAACTATCAAAATAATGAAATTATTGTTTCAATCTAATTGTAATTATTTTTAACCGACTTCAAAAAAGGAGGAGGTTTCTCAATTCGACCGAATATATATATATATATATTTTTTTTATGTGTGTTCGCGGATAACTTCGTCGTTTATGAACCGATTTTGATGATTCTTTTTTTGTTGGAAAGTAGATATCCCAAGTGACGTCCCATGATAAGGGAACCAGGATCTGATGATGGATCCCAGAGAAATCGAGGGGAACCTTCAAAAATCGTATCGCCGACCAGTGCGTTTGTTAATTTAAAGCACTACTATTAAATCGAACTAATGAATTCACCACTGAAAATTGTGAAATAAACGAAATTTTAACAAAAAAATTAAAACCGCCTTCAAAAAAACTAAAAAGTTAAAAAATAATATTGCAGCCGATGACTTTTTCGTTCGCATCATAAGAACATTAATTAGTTTTATAGAAGTCGGTGTCAAGCCAAGCCAAAAAATTCAAGCCCTGTCGCAAATTGTACCGGCTTGACAGCGACTTCAATAAAACTAATTAATGTTCTTATGATGCTAAAGTGGCAGTGGGCTCACATTGCTCGCAGAATCGATCGTTGTGGCGCAGTCGTTGTGGCGATGCTTGGGGGAGGCCTATGTCCAGCAGTGGACGTCTGTCGGCTGATGCTGATACATTTAATTACCTTAATGTTTAAAATAATGAAACTCTGTATGAGAATATGTTTGTAGTAAATTGATGCCTTATACGTTTTTAAATTTTCCCTGTAAGAGAAAAATGTTTTCAATTCAAGGTTTTTGCGTTCATTATCATTAGTTAACACTTTGTAGTAGAAAAAAACGTTAAGTCTCTGCCATACCTCGTTACCGTATCGGGAGACAAGCGTACAAACTATTTATTACCAACCGTACAAAACTAAAACTACAAGAATTTATGTCCTTTAGGAACCACATATCAAGTGACAAAAAAGTTGAAGAAATCAATTAATTTATACCAGTCCGCACTGACACTCGTGATAAAAAGTGGTTTACGAATAAAAACTAAATGTATGACCGAGCTGTTCTATCATAGACAAACTACCTTATAGACTTAGTTCTGTAGGTCGTAAAGAGTTCTAGTAGACTATTAGGGCAAAGTTTTTACCAAGTTGTTTGCCGGCTATATGTAATACATCATCGTCTTAATCTAATAATTTTTTGATTGTAGTAAAAAAAAAAAAAATTATATTCCCGTACTGATGCAACAGATTGATCAGAAAAGTCTGCAAACTTTTCGTAATAAATTTTAATACCATTGTAGTTTTCATAGAAGATCTGCAATTTATGTAAGAAAACTGTTTAGGTACAAAATTATTCATGACACGACACGTCAATCTAATTGATATTAATTTACGCGTCGACATCATATTCATAAGTATTACCATAAGTAACTATATACTATTACCTATTCTGTGCCATAAGCGTGCGTTTTTACGTAAGATTGTATGTGTTCGGAATTTCAATAAAATTATTATTACTCTTTCTTTCTTACTTGTCACGTCCCCGAGCCAAAACTTTTAATAAGTTATATTTAAATTAAAATGTGTACCCTCCCATGCAGGTATGCCTGTGCCTTGCAGTGGGACGTTTATACGCTGATGATAATTAAAACATGTACATTTATAATTATAAGTCTATAGGGATAGACAGTCAATGTTCCCGATTCTTGGTAGAATACTAGTGGAATGGTTGCCTGCACCAATGCGTTCTGATACAAAAAACTTGTAAATAGAACGCAACATCTTGAAATGATTGATATATGCAGATCAATACGGAAATGCGCCGCTTTTTGAGTCAATGCAAGAACTCTTGTAGACCAGATGAGCTACATTTTGTGGCCATTTCAAGTGTGGCGGTATTTATTGGTTCTTTCTGACACGAACACTTTTTGTGTCACTGACTCTTTCTTACAAGAGTCGTGGTGGACTGGTGGCGAATAATTATGCCTTCTGCGCATGAGGCGATGGTTCGATCCCCGTCCAGGCCGACTCGTAACAATGAGTTTTTTCGGAATTTATGTACTTACGTGTACGATTTGAAACACCACTGGCTTTTAGATGCAGGAAAAACATCGCGAGGAAGGGGAAACCTGCATGCTTCACAAGTATGCACTCTCCATTATAAGTGGCGACGGGCTCACTGCACGTCACACTGGACAGAATTTCGTTACTACTAGTGAAACTTGGATGTTCTTCAGAATATCTCTGATTCCTCGGGGAATACAGTCGAGAGCATATTATAATGTACCTCTTTTTGAGTCAATGCAAGACGTCTTGTAGGATGAGCTACATTTTGTGGCCATTTCAAATGAGGAGGTATTTATTATTGGTTCTTTTTAATGAGAGAGACACTTGTAGCGTAGCGGAACTTTGGTCTTTGGAAAAGTTTTTGAGGTAAAAGCTGATCTTTTCGTCTTTCGTCAGCAGCATCAGCCTAATACGTCCCACTGCAGGACACAGGCCTACCTTCAAGGAGAGTGTATGGGCCACACAATTTCTTCTTCAGCGTATGCATCAGGTTTCCTTACGATTTTTTCCTTCACCGTTTGAGAGCAGACGGTATTACGTGCATAAGTTAGATAAACTCATTGGTACATGGCATGTCGTATGTGCTGATTCGAACCCGGACCTTCATAATTGAGTGTCATCTCCTATACAACTCTGCAATGCGCTACCAAAGCTCTTGTCTTGCCCACCATATATTTGATTTTTTCGAGATTTTCGCAAATACCTCTGTAACATTAGGTCGAGAGGAAAGTTTTTAGGACAATGCGCCCAGGGAGCTGGGCTTCTATACTCAGCAGTGGACCAATGACAAAATGATGATGAAAATTTTACAATTTTACTTAGGCTATGTTGGACTATCGCTTCGATAAATCGAGAAATCGCTTTTTAGCGATAAGACCGCCTGTTTTTGTGCCTTTTGTATTTCCTGATTGTTTGCTCTCTGTATACTATGTTTTTTCTTTTTGGTGTGAAATAAAGTATAATTGATTGATTGATTGACTATCGCCCCCCTAAGGGTAGGCCTGCAGGCCCTGCCCCTGCCAACAGCCCTGTGATGGTGATGATGATAAAGATATGTTTTGAAGAGCTTGCGTGAAGTAAATCTAGATTATACTAAAGAGACATTTCCTCCCTGGATGCTGGCCATTCGAAACAGGATATTGCTTAATCAATCATATTGTGATTATAATTACGATTGCACATTATACTTTGCTTCGGAAGTTGTGACAAAAAAGGACGCATTTTATTGTTTGTTTTTGTTTTAGAAGAGTTAAGTATTATCTCGAGGTTAATTGCATAATATCCATCCCGTCAACTAGATAGGTACCCATAGTCTTTAAAAAGTAAGTGATTTTTTTTAATTTTATTTTATTTTATTTCTTAAGGCATACCAAGTTACCAACTGGTGTTAGTGAGTATTATTAATTTCGACTTTTCATACAAACGTTCTATGAGCTGATCTTGCATTTAGTATGGGAAGTGAAAAATATTTTTTTGCGTATTTCCTATAACGTCGCTTTGGGAAAGTTGTTCAGTATCATGGGTACAATCACCCCTTAAAGCTTCCTTAAAGTAATGCAACCGTTTACCCTAACACCTTGTACTTTTGAAAGATAATGTTATTTTGAAGAAATTGATAACTCGCATGCTCGCGGCCTGACTTCTATTCCCCGCTTCTATCACATAAATTATTTTGATTGATTGTTTTCTAGTAAGTACATTAATAGTTTCAAGCAAACAATTTATAGATAGCATCAATGTGGGTATTACGAACGTATCAATAATAATGGTGTTTTCTCATCTGATCTCATTAGATGTGGGCGAGTGGTCCAATTATATCGATTTGAGCGTATTTTACTTTGATTTTTCGACACACCTGAAAAGTGGTTGCTTTTTGAAACTCAGTTACAGACCACCCTGGTCTAATGATCTTATTAGAGGTCTATTGACCTAGAGCACTTTATAGCGCTGAGCTTTACATCAGCGATAGCACCCTAAATATGGGACGTTAGTCCCTTCGATCAACGTAAAATGAATGGACGGAGTCTCATTCCAAGGTGAGTGCTGGCTTTCAGGGCTCTATGAGGGCTTAACTAATTACGTTTTAGGTACGTCCATATACTCTTTTTGTTGGTCTTCTTCTTGTGGTGCCATCTCCTATCGTAGGTTGGCTATCAATAGGGCTATTCCGACCCTGGAGACTGCAGCCCTGAACAGTGAGGTTGTGTCCACTTCGAACCATTCACACAGGTTTTTAAGCCAGGACGTTTATGTTGGTACAAAGCCTAAAACAGAAAGCTGGGAGGGACTTCTTCTAGGTAAGCTCGCTACATCTTCGAACCCATCTTTGTCCTAAGGACTGGACTGAGGTCAAGAGCAAACCCATTTCAAATTAAAAAAAAAGGCTAAGATACAGGTTTGTAGAACGCTTTGGGAGAGGCCTATGTACAGTAGAGTACGATGCCAGACTGATAGTGGGGTTTAGCGATTTTATCCGCTTCAGCTCATGCCAAACACCACAATGCTCTTATTAGAGAAGTTGCGTAAAAAACGCGAATGATTCAACGTACCGTAACCGACACTTTCTCAGCGAAAACTGGGATTACTCGATTGTGACCGACGGACTTGCAAATGCTTTATTACATCTTCATTAATACTAGCGAGGCTGAGATGAAAACAACTTTATCTTACGTGTTGACAAATTAGAAACAGAATCGATTGATACTGATACTGATCAATAACTTTATGAAATGATTCTTAGTTGATAGATTCGCCTTTTAGTGGGCTATTCGGTCTTTTGACAAACTGATCTATTTCTGAATGAATGAATGATATATACTTTATTTACACCATGGACTTATAAACAATACCTATGCCAGCTTCCTGATTTACACCAAACACATAAGTACAGTACAGAGCAGGATACAAAAATAATTAGGATACAAATAAGGCGGTCTTATTGCTAAAAAGCGATTTCTTCCAGACAGTCTTGGGGAAGAGGAAATGTTAACTTAGAATGCGGGTCGGTGTAACAAAGAAAAATTAAAAGAAAAACAATGATATAAATACCTAACAAAAATAGATAAACATTGTATAAAATTCTTATTTACTTTTCTGATTACTCGTTTCTGATCTTCTGTTGATCCTTACAATCGCGTACGTCCGTTTGGTGTTAAATAAAGTAAGTTAAATTTATCATCATCATCATCTGAGCTAATAGACGTCCACTGCTGGACATAGGCCTCCCCCGCAGATCGCCACAATGACCGGTCCTGCGCTGCCCTCATGCATCGGGTTCCTGCCGCCTTCACCAGGTGGTCGGTCCACCTTGTGGGGACCCACGCTGCGATTTCTGGTACGCGGTCGCCACTTGAGAACTCTTCGAGAAAAAAATTATTCGTTAATGTTTTCAAAAAACATAACCCTCCTTCTAGCGCGGTGCAGTCGGGTAAAAACAAGCAGTCAGCACAAGCTTCGTCAATCAAAAATACAATATTCGTTATACATCAAATAAAATTGATTTGAAATTCAGAATTTTCAGTGTTTTAAATTCAGTTTGGTCTTAATTTGACTAACAAATACTCTAATTTGGGACGAAATATAACACTCGTAATCTCGTATTCACCAAAATGGCTGGAAATGTTCGTTATTTCGTTTCGTTTCGTTTGATCCTTGATTCATGGATCTCTTTCAAGTTTTTTTACATTTTGTCGTTTGGCAGAACGCATCGAAAAAAATATCAGAGAACTCTTAGTTGATAAACCGTGTCTGTATACATGCACATTATTGCACACAAAGATAAGTTGTATGTATGGCGCCTCACGCACAACAATCTAACTAAGTTGGCCACTTTTTGTATACTGTAGAAGCGTGAGGCTCCATCTAGACCACCTTTATCTAACTCCATTTCTTTCTTATTCTACTCATGCAATGGCTACGGAACCCTATCATGGGGAGTACGACACGCTCTTGGCCGGTTTTTGTTTCATCTTATCGGAGATTATGTTATGAACTTGATGTTTATGTATGACAGTCAATCAGTCGGACGTATAAGTTAGACAACTAGATATCAATCAAGAGAACTATTTTTAGCTTCGACCTACGACAACGCTCACGATTTCTCAATGAGTAGGTATAACACTTCGCAGACACGACATTTATTTGATTTGGCTAGTATACTTACCTACATCAATTCTATGTAAGAGCGCTTACAGACGAGCGACACTTTGCGGTCACCGTGTGTCGCGGAGGGTCGCGAGACCGTAAAGTGTATGAGCGCGACGCTCTGCGACCCACGGCGGGCGACAGCAAAGCGTCGCTCGTCTGTAAGAGCCCTAAGAGGCGTTAGCACTCTTACAGACGAGCGACACTTCGCGGTCGCAGAGGGTCGCGCGAGATACGGCGACCGTAAACTCTATGAGCGCGACTCTCTGCGACCCACGGCGATCACAAAGTGTCGCTGGTCTGTAAGAGCGCTTAGAGCAACGTTCTGAAAGCGCTGCGTGGGAATCGTCGCCTGTAAAGATTGTATTCACTTAGTGAATTCAAAACTTATTAAGATTATAAAGAATGAATAAGAATAATAAACGAAAGCCAGACCCGAATTGACAGATAGCGGGTCCAAGTCTCTTCCGATTCTGTGCAGATACCGAATTTTTTAATATTTGAAATTATTGATTTAAGAAGCATAGAATTTAGATTCATTCTAAAGGGAAAATAACTTGTCAATTATTATTGAAAAAAAGTATCGTGAACATCCAGAAGATATTATATCTGTGTGACAAACATCAAAATCTTCAGCCCTGATTGATTTAGAAACATTCACTTAGTGGTTCAAAACACCGAGCCTGCCGACACGGTATCACAATAATAAATGTATCTTTGGGCTGTGTCGGCGGCTTGTCGGCGGGTTCAGTGAGTGTAGGTTCACCAAGCTATATCAAAGAGCAGTCAGCTCTGTGCAAAGTTAATCACATTGGGATAGGTCACTGACACACCTTTGAGAAGGAACGTGGGCGAAACATATTACTTTTTGCTCGCGTCGGTCGTCTTGTTGCTAACGTTTGATTTATGCAAATTGCAATACGTTCAAGACAATGACCTATAACTGATCGATCAAGATTCGTTTTATGTAATAGTCGTGATATATACAAGTAGTCCGAGATCCGACCGTAAAATTATGCACCTATTTCTTAGGCGAACGAAATGTGATTCTAGTGTTTTACTCAGGGGTTAATTCAACGCCGCCAAATTGCCTAGAGAAATCTTGCCGCAAGTACCTTTTCCATTATGATTTTTGGTATAACTTTTTCCACCTATATCTGTTTGGGAAGTAAATGAGGTGCCATCGGAAGGAGATTGATCTAAAGAACTGGAAAAACTAGGGTTGCCACCTCTCAGTCTGTCGCCAAGGTCGCCGCCACTGTTCAAAGAAGTCATTTTTGAACCTGGCAACCCTAGAGTTGCTGCAGACTGAGAGGTGGCAACCGTATTTTTTGTAGTTCTTAAGATCAATCTCTTTCCGATGGCACCTCATTTACTTCCCAAACAGATATAGGTGGAAAAAGTTATACCAAAAATCATAATGGAAAAGGTACTTGAGGCAAGATTTCTCTAGGCAATTTGGCGGCGTTGAATTAACCCCTGAGTAAACATGTACACTAGAATCACATTTCGTTCGCCTGATCTCGGTCTAAAGGGTCCAACTTAAAATGTTAACAGTTTTTTAAGGAGATGACTAGACCATCAAACTGAACGAATTTCTCTATGGGACTAATGACCAATGTCGAAATCGCGAAAAAAATATCAGCTGTCCCATACATTTAGGCCGAGTATAGGATTGCATTTTTGTATGGAACAGCAGATTTTTTTTTCCGATTTCGAGCTTGGTCCCATTCCGTTCAGTTTGATGGTTTGATCATCCACTTAAACAACCGTCAGTATATAATAGATTATAGTATTCTGTGATAATAATAATAGTAGGCATATTTCCAAATATTATTGGATGTGACGATATAGAGATAAACAATTTTGGAAGGTATCGACGGACCAACCAACATTGAAAATGCCCAATAAAATTATGTAACGTATTTAAGTTTACATCGTATAAATGTATACATTCTATACTTAAACCCATGCCTTTTTTCCAGAGGGGTAGGCAGATACTATCGACATACTATCGATCTCTACTTTGGGCAGTTCTGACGCATCTCTTTAATAAAAAAAATATATAAAAAGCTTCGGAAAGTACCTAAACCTAAACTCAAAACTAATCTGAAATCTCCATCGCTCCTTCGACTCACAAATCTGACGTGGATCCTGCTCACTGCTCAGAATAGAATGACAACAAGTCCGCCATTGATATTCTGCCCGCGTTTTACCTGCAAAGAAAAACACATCAATTAAAAAACGTTCAACACAGAATGCTATACACGCGCCGTGCCGTAGCGGTTTTCTGCCGGAGTGTGTATGGAATACCAATAGTTTTAGGAATTTAAAGTTTGCGACAAGAAAGGAGGAAGTTGTGCTACTCTGATAATGACAAGTCCAAGAAGCTTGAATTAGATAAGTCTCATCTCAACATACATACGCAACCTAAACAAAAAACTAACACCAACATTGTTTTGTAAGAACCAAGAACTTATCCAGACTTTGGGTTCGGGGGAAATGCATTTTCGGGGGGGGAATTTTCATTGAAAAACACAATATACTTTGCAAGGAACGCATTTCAACAGCATTAATTTTACTTGCATGCTTCTTCTGCCATACCCAGCACTCACTGCCATACATAAGTGTAGGCACCAACACACCATTGTGTAAAGCAAGTCGCGCCTTTTTGGAAAATTGTAGCTTTAATCACAGACTGTTCTCCCTTCAATATCCCCCAGTAGACCAGACCAGACAGCGATCTTACCAGCACGTATGTAGAGGGGGCTACATACGTGTGCTGGTAAGATCGCTGTCTGGTCTGGTCTATTCATCATAACCTCGTAAGACCCAAGCAAAATTTAGCCAGGTATGATTTCTGCCCATGTTCCTATTACTTTCCGGTCCAGAGTACTTGGATAAAAAAATAACCCTCCTTTTGGCGGAATCGGGTAAAAACATAATCTTTGTGACATTGACCTCGATTCGGAGTGTACCACGACTAAACTAAACTAAATGTATTCCTGTCACTTTCTAAAATAAGATTAAGAAAAGAGACAGAAAACCAACAGCTGACTTTAGTGCTGTCAAAGTGACGTTAAATGCGCAAAATAAGATGCCATCATCAGGCCATCATAATGTAAGCCATCTTATTTAAGTCGTTTTTGGGCGTTTAACGTCACTTTGACAGCACTAAAGTCAGCTGTTGGTTTTCTGTCTCTTTTCTTAATCTTATTTTAGAAAGTGACAGGAATACATTTAGTTTAGTTTAGTCGTGGTACACTCCGAATCGAGGCCAATGCCCAATATATTTAGGTACTTAACTAAATTGCCAAATATTACACGTGTTTTGTGATTTTTTTATGGCAAACCACGTCTGGACAAGGGTGAGTAGATAACATAGAAACAGCGGTAGGTACAGCTAGCAACGAAAATTGATAAACCTTTCACCATTTACCCTTCACTTGTCTGAAAAAAGGTTCAGAAGTGTACAACTTTTATTGGCGATCGTACAAAATGGTAGTAACATTATTTTATAAAACAAAACCGTATAGTTGCACTTCAAAATCGATAAATATCAAGTTACTCTGAACGTTGTGAACTGCAACGACCCTTTATTTAACTTTCATTGTGCAACTTGCACTGCACTGCACTGGTGCAATGACACTTCATATTTCACATTAACTGTTAGGCTATGCTCACACTTGATTGGGAGTACAGGAGTACAACCAGGAAATATTCCGCTCGTCAAATTTCGTTTGCGCAGGGCAGACCCGAATAAAAACCAACTTGAAGCCAACATAAAGCCGATCTCCTACTCGTAGCCTCTATCATGAAATTCAATGCAGATTCAATTTTTTTAGAATCACCGGGAATTACAGTCATCCCCGGGGGCGCAAGACTTCATTGTCTGTTAGTGTTGTCACAGATTATTTAATATGTAGTTACTACCGTAAGGGTGAAGCCAAACGAGCGTAATTTTGGGAGTTACGAGTCTCGTATTTTGAGTCCGTTTCATATAAAATCCGGGAATGCATTGTCTATAACCTCAGCGTGTTGTGTGGTTGCCATTCCGCTGTTGAACCTGGTTTACAAAAGTGGTGAGACAATGCTAGTTAAAAAAAACATAAAAAGCAAATGGCAACTACTACTCGCATTGTAATCACTTTTATGGCGCTTTATCTGCTTATCAAGTAAGACTGCACTAAGTATTTTTTCATTCGGAACAGTGCAGTAAGTTTGTACGGTCCCAAGGATTCCGAAAATATATGGGACAAAATTTTTTTCCAAAAAAATTTACTGCATTCTTGATAAGCACGGCAGAGTTCTTTACGTAGCCTAAGTAACGTAGGATAAGTTAGAAAATCGAATAAGCAGACTTAATTTTTTTTACAAATACTGTAAAAAATACTACTTATTACAATACTAAGTATGTAATGTACACCGCGCCTATCAAACATCGTATTATAGTGGTATAAAGTAAGTCATGCGACCGTACATTATCCATGCATGACTGGATAGAAACAACAGAGTCGTGGCAGGTGACTGCTCTTGGAGGCAGGCACCTGTTGCTTCGTGGCAGGTTAGAATGTTTTGATTACGTCAGTAAACAGCAGGTTGTTTAATTTAGGTACAATGTTAATATATAGGTGGGAAGTAGGACAAAAGGAGCGACCGACAAGCACGGTATAGTTAATAGTATGCTAACCTGCTAACGGACATTATTTAGCACAATTACCTATTGTACCTAGATATCAAATTTTACTTAGTCGATCCTTCTCATTAACATAAATAAAAAAGTTAAATTAATGTTTAAAAAATACAGCGTGAGCTTTTTATTTGTATTTCTGTCAGTTCCATTTCCATTCCAGATTAAGCTTTTTCCGAAAATCAATATTCTGATAAAGAAAATTAGTAAGTAGGTATATTTTTCATAATAAGCTCGAGATGGTGTTGTTTTCATTACAAAATTATTTAGCACAAGATAATTTAATTTTCTTTTATGCCATGTCTAACAAAAAGAACTCTACCATTACACTTTTTTCTTACAATATTTAAAAACCAGTGTGATTTATTTTACAGAGCATTTTCTCTTTTAAATAAGCGTCAACCTGAGTAACCTGGGTTAGCTATTAACTCCAGGTTAAGATGGTAATCCACGATTTAGAATTAGTATAGAAAAAAAATCCTAAGATCAAGTAATGATATGACCAATACGACGTAAACAATACGTATCTTTTAAGTCACCATACTCACATTATAACATCAGCAGCCTTTGCAACACCTTTAACAGCAGATCATAATAAAACAAAGGTAATTAAAAAAGGGAATGTAATTTAACACTTCATCTAATTTCGACGACGAACAGATGTTTCGGACGTGTTCACAACCCAAACATACTTCCTGATTTATTTATACTTACAACCCTTTGCTATCAAGTTACTAAATAAGGACGAATTCTATTATTGAAATGTTAATTTGGTGTGTCAACTATAATTATTGAATCTTTATCAACATTATAGGTTAGAGAAAAAATTTTCGGAGCTTCGCTCCTACGCGTAGCTCGGCCTTCGGCCTCGCGCAATACCGACTGCTCTCAAATGTTGAAGGAAAACGTCGTAAGAAAACCTGCATACAGTGAAGAAGAAATTCTCATGCGTATGTGAAGTCTTTCAATCCGCATTGTACACATGTGGTGGACTATCGTTGAGGGTAGGCCTGTGCCCTGCAGACCCTACTGTGTGACGTTTATAGGCGACGAATGCAGACGAAGTTGCAGGCAAAAGCAAGTCAACCGTAAATTAAACTTGTATCTTACGATTTTTTTCAATTAAAACTACCTTCAATAACCATCAAAGACCAATAAACGTTACTGTCAAGCAAACTACAATTTCCCGTAGATAATAATCGGTCCAAGATTCTTAGACTACCAGGATCTCATAAATATGACAAGATGAATGGGGCAATACAACTTCTCTCACAAATTACTCGCTTGTCCTGCGGTGGGCAAATTAATTGCTATTTTATCTGATACAGGCCTATCACTGTCCATGTACGTATAATTACTAATGTAATTTTATATTCATTCGGATTAAAGTAACGACTTGCTTGTATGGTTGATGGTTAATTAGTATCTTTTGCTATTTTGCTGTGTGGTTTGTTTAGAATAGCAACAACTGAAGACAGTGGGCCTATGCCACCCACGAAAAAAACGTCAAAAATCGAGACGTGCCTCTGTCTTTGTTACATTGTGTATGCGAAAGTGATGTTGTCACGTTTTGTCGCTTCGTCGTGCGTGGCGTGCTAGCCCTGCTAAAATTCCGTCAGGTAGGTTAGGTATCATTGAACCATATAGGATACCAACAAGACGGATTAGAGTAATTTCCCGGACTAACTGGACTTCATAGTCTAGTCTTGGAAGTGATTGCCGCTTCTTCTTATAATAGAGTCGAAGGTCCACCCTACAATTGCCTGGTGTGCACCCCAGGATGTATTGGGTTGCCAATCCCAAAATTCTAGGGTGGACACTTCAATAATTTCACACAATAGACTTTGAAATAAATAAAATAATCAACTCGTATAACCGAGGAATACAATTAAACAAAAATTCCACTTGGTTAATTGTAATCTTTATTCCGAAAGAGTTCTGGCTACAACTGGTTACAGTTGTGCTAGCGTCGTCACTCGCTCTAGGTTTCTGTTTTAATTACTGCATACTTACATCATCCAAGAGTTGGTTCCAATCACAGCCCAGTCGTGCAGCTAAGTCAAGGTCGCTAGGAACCAAGAAAATACACTCTAACCTAACCCCTGCCACACATTCCGGAACAGAATAGGATTTCCTCCAGAAGTCCGTGCGGAATTACGGAAGCCTAAAATTCTATACAATACAATAAAATAAATAATACAATAAAACCAATTTCAGATTCGGAATTCCGTATGTGTGGGACAGGCATAACACCATGAGCGCCGTGATTTTTATCAATTTTTTATGATGCCCTATAGGTATTCCAAAAACGTGAATTTTTTGTTGGAACTCCCATACAAAAGTGAGGATCAGCCGATCGATTTCTATTGGAGGTCTAAACATGTTTTTATTTTAATAATTAAGAGGGGTGTAGATAATTCTCCTAAGTTCCTCTTTTATCTCTAGACCTTGAACTACCTGAAACTGTAACATGAAAAACCAATAAACACACAGGACCTGTCATAATATCATTGTTCCGGACCCCGCCTAGCGAGTTGAATTATGACAGGTGTCCAGCCGCGCCCGGGTGACATCATATAGCGTGTTATTGTCAACTAACTGGAGTGGTCTGCACCACAATGGACCAGGTAGGTATCTGAACAAGAGTGCTGCCAAGGTAAGCTTGGTAACAAGGTCCTTGTGAATTTAGAGACAAATGTTATATTTATCTACACTTAGGTATCTACATGTAATAACTAAGAATAAAAGAAAACTTGCGTCTTCTAATCATATTATATTCAACAACAAATAATAACAAAATTAATGTCAGTCCATTACAACATTAACCTGTTTGGACTTTGAACTATTAGAAGTTGAACGCTGCAAATCGTGCGAGAGGTTGCGCTGTTGTTGTTGTTTCGTCTCACAGCACGCTGCGCCCGCGCCGGCAGCCGTGTGGTCTATGCAGTCTCTCTACCGCACTATTTTGTGTTTTGTACGTAGTGTAGTTATGGGTAAGTATACAGGGTGGTCCAAATAGTGACGTCAACAATTTTTTTTTAGATTCCTCACACCTGGGGGTATCCAAAAATACCCCATGTATGTTCCGCGATTTTTTGTAGTTTAGAAGTTAGAATATTTTCAAAAACATTTAAATAAACTAAAATTCAACGACCAGTGAAACATTTTAAGATAACACAAAAATACCATGATTTAGTCACTAACAAAAATGCGTCACTGATCGTAGAATTTCAGTTTATTTAAATGTTTTTGACAATATTCGACTAATGTTAGCCATAAGAATAAAAAATATTACTAAAACTATTTTTTGGAACAACATTTTTTCTTAGCGGATTTTCTACCTAATTAACTTTGGATGCCGATTCCAGCGTAAAATGGCCTATTAAGAACCATTTATTATTTCTTGCATGGTAAGTTGAATAATCACCGAAGTTTTTAAAATTAGTTTTAACCTATGGAACTTCCATTTTGTATTTTTAAGAGAACTTTGAAAATTTTGCTCCGTGCAACTCAAACCTAAAGTTTTCAGTTTGGACCCTTTTTTCGGTAGCTTGTGTGGATGTTGTGTTGCTGATTATTTTACGTGTAAAAGAGTGTTTTCAGACAATCATGTTACAAAAATAAAATTTAAAAAATTCATGCTATGAAAAAAGTTATGACAGTTTTAAGCCGCTCTGGTAGAAAATTCTCAAAAATACCTTTAAAAATTCATAACTTCTAAACTACAAAAAATCGCGGAACATACATGGGGTATTTTTGGATACCCCCAGGTGTGAGGAATCTAAAAAAAATTTGTTGACGTCACTATTTGGACCACCCTGTATAGGTTGCGTAACCTGATGTGTCGCCGTGTGTACAGTCAAAAAATCCACGTCAAGCTTCGTCAAAAGAAATTATACATAAAAATCCACAATACGTTTCGTCAGCGACATAATGCAGCCAGCATTCTAATCTAATTTTATTTCGATATCCAGTCTCCTTGGTTAAAATTTTTATTTCGACACTGTAAACTGGCAAGTTTACCTCAAAAGAAAAATAACACACCATAAAAAAATGTGATAAAAAATTCAGTTTATTTTTATTTCCTAATGGCTTTCCGCATATTATTTTGACAGGAACCAACCAGGACGACGAGATAGTGAATATACAACCTTCTTATTGACGTTTCTATTGTTTTACAAACTTTTTAACCGACTTCAAAAAAGGAGGAGGTTTCTCAGTTCGACCGTATATTTTTTTTTTTATGTGTGTTCGCGGATAACTTCGTCGTTTATGAACCGATTATGATGATTCTTTTTTTGTTGGAAAGGAGATGTCCCGAGGGTGGTACCATGATAAGGAAACCAGGATCTGATGATGGCATCCCAGAGAAATCGAGGGGAACCTTCGAAAATCGTACTGCCGACTAGTGCGTTTTTTTAATTAAAAAGCACTCCTATTAAATCGAACTAATGAATTTACCACTGAAAATTGTGAAATAAACAAAATTTTAACAAAAAATTAAAACCGCCTTCAAAAAAACTAAAAAGTTAAAAAATAATATTGCAGCCTATGACTTTTTCGTTCGCATCATAAGAACATTAATTTGTTTTATAGAAGTCGGTGTCAAGCCAAGCCAAAAAATGCAAGCCATGACGCGAATCGTACCGGCTTGACAGCGACTTCAATAAAACAAATTAATGTTCTTATGATGCGAACGAAAAAGTCATAGGCTGCAATATTATTTTTTAACTTTTTATTTTCGATAAGATACCTACCAAAGTTCGTGGCTTTATCTCAAGTAAAAACCAATGCGGGATGGGAGAGCGACAAGACTTTGTCGCATTATTTGCCGCACTTTATGCTATGTACGGTTGGTGCATGATGTTTTCGTTCTGTGTTTATTAGCTTGCTTCACGAAAATTGATTCGAATCAGACTCTATTGTGGGTTGTACGACCATCTACCAAATCCTTCGTCCTTCATCCCTATCTGTTGCAAACCATTTCCACTTGGTTTGGTCGATTTTACAGGACACCGTGTCCAAAAATCTTAAAATGGGACGATTTGATAATAGCTCGTTTTAATTTCAGGGCGTATTACTTTCATGTCCGATACAAAATTTTTAATCTTTAATTTTATTTGAAATAGCACAACATGGCTGTCTGTAACATGTTAAATAATATTATTTGAAAATGATAATAGGTCTTTTTGTTTTTAGGTCAATTTGATAATCGGACGTTTTGCTACCTACCTACTAAGGCATTCACTTATTAAAATAACTCTTTATGATATCATACCCAGTGATAAATGATAATATACAGCCAGTTGAATTCCGCTCGCATTTTATCTCCTACCCGCATTACAATTCAATGAAACTAGACTTTAAATTCTATTAACCTACTTTATAAAAGAGGTATTATGTAAATAAAGAGTTGTTTAAAACATTTCGTGTGCCGTTCAACGCAAACAATCGTGCGGTATTATGATAATTCAGTACTTAGAAGCAAGGTTACCAGTTTTGTAAGTCAAGATTGATACTGGCATGAATAGTTGTTTTAAACGAAAAGTAAACCAATTTTAAATGTAGGCTACATGTCAGAGCATTTTAACAGCAAACTATTTGCCGTTGCTTGTTTTAGGTGATTGTGACAAGATTCTAAGGTGGTCTATACATAATATTATATGCTCAAGCAAGCTAGACTGGCTAGGCCGGCCCTATTTAATTAATAAACGTGACAATTGACATTGATAATTAAGAGTAAGTACATTGCTGAAAATGCTAGGACAGGTGAAGCACTGGCAGTTTAGCGTCATTAGTAACCAGCAATGTACTCTGAATAGTCAGTTAATTGTCAATTGTCGCGTTTAATAAACAGGCCCCGGTTTCGCGGTAGTGTATATTTTCTTTGCCCCGGTGGCATCAGTCGCGAACAAAACCAATGTAATTATTTTTCTGATTTGTTTTGATTTCGCCCAAATTACTTGTCAAATAAAATAAGTGACGTGGTGAGGTGACTATGGTGACATTGACATGTAGGTACCTTTAAGTTTAACGTATAGTTTATATTTGACCTTAGATAAAACCGAAAAAGGAGGCAGGCAGATGTCCTGATTAATTTTGCTTTGTTTTTCCTCTATTTTTCGAATTATTTTTATTGTGTCTCCATGTTGCACCATTAATTTTAAACCAAATGCTACCAAACCACCTTCAACCAAATAACAATTCTTACCTATAAATCTAAGTAAATAATCTTTCAATTTTTAATCTCAAAATTTGCATACAATGACATTGTTATAAAAAAGTCTGAAGTCCAAACTAGAGATTTGCTATCTACCTTTGTTTAATTTAATCAATCTATTTTATAGTATACTAGCTTTTACCCGCGGCTTCGCTCGCATTTAAAAAGTACGCTATGTTACTTCTAATACCTCCAAGAATATGTGCACAATGTTTCATGATGATCGGTTAAGTAGCTTTCGCGTGAAATCGTAACAAACAAACTAACATTCACATTTATAATATTAGGGATTATTATAAATCAAGCGATTTTAATTTAATCAAAGCTATCTACATAAAACTCATGACCTTATTGAGGGGTTGCCAGAAACCGTTCTAGATGCCCTTACATTTGGCTCGAGTAGTTTTGCAGTTTTGTATGGAACATCTGTTTTTTTTTTCGCGATTTCGATGTTGGTGCCATAGAGAAAATCGTTCAGTTTGAAGCTCTGATAGTTTCCATGCTTGCAAGGAGGATTGGTATCCTTTATCATTCTAAATCCATGGCGAGGATGTATTCAGTAATATTATTTTGATGATTGAATACTAAGGTTACTTGTATTTACCTGCGTTCTTATGTAGGGTAAGGGGAGGTTATTTCGTGATATAGGTAATTTCGTGATAATTTTTTAAACGTCTGCCGCGGCCTAACCCTTATAGGAATTGACGCAAAACCGCGTATGTACATGCAGTAAAGTGTGCTTAAGATAGTAGTATGATTCTCAGCTCAGTAGCTTTTGAAACAAGCTTGCAATGAGTTTTTTCTCAGAACGAAGGGCGAAATCGCAATCAGCTGTGACAAATGACGACAGTAGACAATGAAATGAAGTTTTAATTAGTAAATAAGTAATATATTTAAAGAATGTGGTATTAAACTGATAGCTAAACGTTTTTCAAGAATTTTTCATTCAAATATCCTTAAGTTAGGTGTGCAATGTTTTAAGTGATTTTGCAAATTTTTTTTGTGATTTGATAGAGGTATTTTGTCAATTAATTTTAATCATCTTAAAGTTTAATTTTAGGGGTTATTTTGCTTGTATGGTCTTATATACATCTTTAATCTTGTATTTTAGTCTATGCTATGCGTGAATGACGTAGTTTTTTTTATCATGACACTAACTATTTACCAACTTCACTGACACATCTAAGCCAACAAAAGAACCGGAAGTTGAAGTACCTACACAGAAGAAGAGAAGAAAGCCAGAAAATAAAAAAGAAAATAAAAAAAACGGGAAAGAAGTTGAGAAAAAATGATAATGTTTGGATTTATCCGATTTATTGTATGCAGGGTTTTAGGGTAAACAGTTGCATTACTTTAAGGGGTGATTGTACCAATGATACTGAACAACTTTCCCTATGAACCGTATAGCAATTAAAAAAAAACTTTTTATACAAACTTTCGATCAACTGATTGCATTTAGTATGGAAGCTCGATTTTTTTTGTTAATTTCTTATAGGTTTCTTTGGGAAAGTTTTTCAGTATCAAGGGTACAATCAGCCCTCAAAGTAGTGTAACTGTTTACCCTAACACCCTGTACATTGTGAAGTAGCATATTATATTCTGACATTGAATAATTGCTCCTGATGAAGATGACCTATACTATATTAAATGTTATGACTCTTATGACTGTGCAGAAATATAGGATTCATAAGCAGCTGGTTATTTAGAATATTTCTAGAAACGCGTCTGACTCTAGGATTAACGTATGACGTTCTGTTCCTAAAAAGGATTTTTTGGTATTACCTATTTCAGTATGTATTATTTCGAAATCCTATGAGTTTGGTCTATCACGATATTACCTATTCACTGTCACGAAATTACCATACCTTACCACGAATTTACCTATGTCACTTTATCACCAAGCAAATATTACAAATTTATGAATGAAGAATCTAGTATCAAACTGTGTGTAGTCATAAATTAAGATCAAATATATGCCCAAAACTTTAAACAATATCCCATATCAATCAGTTAATCTTTATTTGAGTTATAACAAAAATCGTTAGGTGTATCACGGAATAACCTCCCCTTACCCTACACGGAACATGTTTAATACGCTCGGCATTGAACCACTTATCTTTGTCGATGACCCTTGATAATCTTGCCGACCCCAAAATGACATCATTTGGCATATCCCCAATTGGACACACTTTGCATTTTCCTTGTTGTCACCGTCACCGCCGACATGATCGTAAAATGCTTTTCATTTATTAACTTAGAAGGTAATATCTTCTCGTATGTTTCGTTTTGATTTTAGAGAATCTTATATTTATCAAGAAACGATTTATTAGGTTCTAAAACAGATTCGTGACTGACTGACAGACAGACAATGTATAGCCTTAACTACTGAAGATATACAGGGTAAAATTGATATCATTGGCATCCTTTTAAACTAAGAGTCTACCCATCAAACTGAACAACTTTTACTATGGGAGCAAACTAAAAAATCTGCTGTCCCATACTAAACTGCAATGCCTGCTCGACTCAAATGTATGCAACAGCAGATTTTTTTTTGCTCCGATCGGTTTGCTCCCATAGTAAAAGTTGTTCAGTTCGATGGGTAGACTCTTAGTTTAAAAGGATGCCAATGATATCAATTTCGCCCTGTAGGTAAACATGAAATATGGTCCTTCGCAATATGCTGACACTTTTTTTAGGAGATGATCAGACCGTCAAGTTGAGCAAGTTTCTCTATGGCACCAATATTGAAATCGGGAAAAAAGCAGCTGTTCCATACAAAACTGCAAACCTACCCGGCCCAAATGTATGGGACAGCTGATATTATAGAGAAAGTTGTTCAGTTTGATGGTCTAGTCAGCATATTTAGAAGGATCCTGTACATTATTTATTCTACGGAGGATGTAGGGGTGCACTAAGAAATGATTTTTCGATATTCTAATTGCACACGGAAGAAGTGGCGGGCAAAAGCTAGTATGGTTGAACCTGTCATTTTTATGATCTTTAATACAAAATTGCAGTCAGTTTTTATACCGCCGTATTTTTAACTTATGTTATGTGTGCTTAAATATTTCTGCTACTGAAGAGAAGTACGGAAAACAAAAAAGTGCCTAAAACTGTTCATTTAAAAGTGCCTAATTTAATTATGTAAAAGGTTTTTCACCATACAATGCACGGAAGTGTAAAGCTTACGGTTTTTTTTAAACACCGATTTAACAGGTAACTTCAATTAGGTTTTACCATTATACCAAAGTATAATATACTTTGATTATACACTCCACTACTAGTACCAAGTATATACCAAGAGACAATGCCTGCATTTTTTTATTCCAAAGGTACCTTTGAGAGAAAATGCATGTGTTTTACAGTTTTAGAATCTGCATAAGTTGCGCAACTTTTTGTAATACAGGGTCACTTTTCTGTTGTACATTTTTTTTCACTGCATGCTTCTGAAGTCACGCAATTGTTTCCAAGAAAATGATAGTCTATCATAAAATCGTCTCCTGCTTATCACACACGCTGGTGATTTTATTGAAAGTAGCCTCGTTAGAAAGGTACACCTTTAAGGAACATGAAATTAAAATAAAAAGTTGTTTACAAACAAATGTTTCATAGTTTTTTTGAAATTTGTATTTTTGTGGTGACAAATCAACTTTTTCTCCAAAAGTTAATATTCAGTGTAGCTTTTGAACCATCAACAATGGGACCCCAACTTACACGACCTTTTTGGTTGGAAATAAGCTCAGCTATCACCTCATTTCGTTTGATCCATGACTTTTGGGCCACCCTGTATAGTCCTGTAGGCCTACCATGAGTTTTCACAGTACGTTACTACTGTAGTTGCAATTTTGTATGACAGAATCAGTTCTCAACGTAACCACTAGGAGCGCTGTTCGAAATTCAATACATAAACTGTAGTTTACTTTTACCGTAGTTTGTAAACTCATGGTAGGCCTACTGAATTGTAGGACTTCCTACAATTCAGTAGGCCTAGAAAAAGTGAACGTAATCCTACGTTCACTTTGCACCTGTAGATTTTTTTTTCGCTTACATTTTCACGCCTGCCAGCTTCGCGCGTGGCGCCAACACTTCCCATTCATTAAAAACTCTATGAATCAATAAGTTCCGCTACGTTCTAAATATAAATTCAAACCACGTTTTCCCGCGTGATTCAGCGCATGCTCGTAATCCACCAATCTTGAGGTTGTAATGGTGGTCAATGTCCGCCGCGGGCTGACCAATGTCCGGTCAGGGTCTTGACATTGCACTGGACGTTCCATTTATGAAATTTTAAAACGGGTTCGATTTTTCTAGGAATAGGCTGGGAATAGGTACAAACAAAGATTTTTTTGGTCTATATATTTGGCAGATGGTTACAAATTAGTATCGCAATTACCCTTTCACGATAACATTGAACTTTTTTTGTATGTAGGTAGACCTACCTGTATAGCATGTTATTTCTAAGAATTTTAATGTTAAGGCAGCAAAAATGTAATATAGAAGTCTGTGGCAGCAAAGTTCTTTTTTTTTTGTAAAATAATAAAATTAATTTTATGGACTTCAATTCAAACCATCAAAGTACGGTGTTCAAGACGTAATCATGTAGATACGCATTTTTTTTTTTAGGATTTTAGTTGTTTTATTTCACTGAGAGCTTTATAACGCATTTTACATAGGACACTGCAAGTTAAACAAGCATCTACACAGAATGGGGCTTGTAGATTCACCCACCTGCAGATTCTGCTGTGAAGCAGAGGAAACGCCCATACACCTCCTCTGCGAATGCGAAGTGCTCATTCACAGCAGGAGTCGCCATCTAGGTGGATACGTAATAACACCTAATGACATTAGGGACCTCCCCTCCAAGAGCATAACACGGTTCATGAAGTCCGTGGGCCTAGGAAACGACCTTTAGGTCTAGGGTGACAGCTACAATAGATCTATTCAGGTCGCAGTAGCTATTGGTCATTGACCAAGCCCTTACAACCAAAATAATAAAATAATAAATACATAGTTACCTACATAATTCAAGTACCTACCAACAATAATTCATCCATCATAATTAAATAAAGCATTCAACATGATTTTGCCTCATAAATAACAGATACAAGATTGCTAACTAATAAACAGTTTGCGCATCCATTGATTCGAATCGGAGAAATCAATTATGTTTAATTGTTATTGATTGTGACAACGCCGAGATGTCATTAAATACAATTAACCTGCATCACAGTATAAGAAAGAGTCCTTAATGTTTTTTAACACTGCAATCTATTTAATTTAACGAACTAGGCTTTAGTTTGTAGTAGGTACTAGATACCACACAACCTTTAAATAAATAAATAAATAACGCTCACAGGCACATACATTGTAATGGTCTCAAGTAAGCACTAAGCACTAAGCTTTTTATTATGGGAACCATACAACAACGGCACAAACATATAGGGTAAAGCATCCTTTCATTGGCACCCCTCCAATTATTGGCACTTCTAGAGTTTATGTCGAAAAAACAAGGAAAATATAGACTATTCAAGTTCAGTATTACACAAAAATTATTATTGTATTTTTTGTGCAATACTGAACTTCAATAGTCTATATTTTCCTTGTTTTTCGACATAAACTCTAAAGTGCCAATAATTGGAGGGGTGCCAATGAAAGGATGCTTTACCCTAACATCCATGACCGAACCGGGATTCGAACCCTGGTTTGGCAGTCCGGCGTGGTAACCATTACACCAACCGGGTCGTTAAACCACATACTCTACCCATCAAACTGAAGAACTTTTATATTGGAGCAAACCGATCAGAACAAAAAAAATCAGCTGTCCCTTAACTAAACTGCAACGCCTACACGACCCAAACAAATGTATGGGACAGCAGATTTTTGGCTTGTTTATGGTGTGCAAATAAATAATATTTATGTTGTTAAGTATTTTATTTTTGTCCATCAAGGAGAGAAAAATGTGACCACTGCTTAGTTAGTTTGAAGCCATTTTTAATTTAAAACGAATAGAATCTAAAGTAAATCAAGATACAATTTGTTAGTTCTCTGAGCCAGAAAACTACAACAAAAAATATTATAAGTAACTACACTACTTACACCAATAGAATAAATAATAAATAATTAAAACAAAAAAGGCATAATGCCATGTAATCAGACGAAGGCGCCACGCTCTGTGCATTCCCGAGCGCTAGAAAGTGATATGGCTCATGTATTTTGATTTTCGTGATGCGGACCAATTATAAGAACAGTCTTGTATTGTAAACATTTACGATTCGTGTGGCGACTTATATCTGTTCATTTTATTGAGTTTTTTCTTTCTTTTAGTCGTAAAAAGTGTGCCATATATTTTTTTACTGGCACGAAACGAGGTGCAAACAATTAGAAAAAAGTTAGAATTGTGTCTTTTATTTACACTAAAGAAATTCCATTCATAATTCATTTCATTTTCAGAAAACACCAATAAATAAAAAAAAATCAAGATCCTTGTAACACAGCTTGAAACCTTGCTTGAAACTAACATTTTTTATTTCTTCTTATCGTGTGGGCAGAGCCCTGGTGTCAGAGTTTTTTCAGACCGCCTTACGGCCTCTGACGTGGTTTTATGTAACGACTACTACCACCAGAGATAGTAGCCGGGACCAACGGCTTAACGTGCCGTCCGAAGCACGGAATCATTTTTCTTTTCAGACAATCAGGTGATTCAGCCTGCAATGTTCTAACCAACTGGGGAAAAACGCACAAAGTGACATATCACTAGGTGTCCCCCGTGGGAATCGAACACACAACCTCCGTGTCGAGAGCCAGTGCTCTTAACCATTAGACCACGGAGGCAGTAATTTTTTATTTTGAGTGTTCGATTCGAACATCATGCGGAGTTCCCGATTTTGATTGGGTTTTTAATTTCAAAACTGTGATACCTACTTTTCTTCTTTTCTTTTCTTCTTTTCTTTTCTTCGGGTTCAAGTCCCGCCCGAGACTGAATTTTTCAATCTTTAATTTGATACCTACTTTTCTATTTCGTATAAGCACGTAAATCGATTATGAACAATTAGTTACCTAACATCGATCATAGTCAGTCATCGATTCCACGTTGAATAAAATTCACCCACTTGGGAATTCCAAAGAGCCTTTTTAGATTCCATACAGCTGGTTTACACATTTTGCATTAATTTGTTTATCCCATATTATATTAAATATGATGTAAATACATCATACATGGTGTGGCGACTCGTACCTGTTCATTTTATTGAGTTTTTTCTTTCTTATAGTACAAAAAGAAAGCGCTCCAGTTTGTTGTGGTTACGGCTGAGTTCACACGCGTAACACAATACTGGGTACTACAGTTTCATATCGAGAAACAATTCTATAAGATGTCAGTCAGATATGTCATTACCACTCGAATTCTTACTTAGGAATTGGAATAGATAGGTACGTGAAAAGAAAAATGGTCTATATAAGTATTAGTTTAGTCACAGGTTTAGTTTTGCAAAGGTAGCTTAGTCGCGCATAAAGAGGATAGGTAGGTACAGTTTTTTCCATGCAAACGTATTCCCCTGTTTCCTCCTTAGATAATGAGAATGATACTAGAGAAAAACAATTTTTAACATATAATCTATTTTTACTCTGCTATGTCCCTACTTATGCTTTTTTGCATTAATTAATTACTGTAAGAACTAGGGACCTTCGAAAATGACCAATTTTACCGCCCGTTTTCAGACATTCAAACAGACAAAAAACAAAAAAAAAACAAACCATAAAGCCAATGTTTTTCTCATATTATTCTTGAAAGAACTATTAAAATCGGTTTCGTTTTGGAGGAGGAAACAGGGGAATACGAAATGCTGATTTCGTCGATTTCATGGATATAAATCGTTACATTCCGGAATAATAATTAAACCGAATCTAAAGTTGACGAAAAACTGATCTTATTACCGATGTGATATGAGAGATATTACAGAAGCAATCCAGGAAGAGCTAATTGAATTTCAAAATGATAGAAACTGAAAAGATGCATCTGTATCTTATCTTGTGATCCCTGACAATAAAACAATCAAAGTGGTACTTAGCCGACAAAAAAAACAACGGGAAGTGAAACATCTTACGTCTTTCACGTGATCTTACGAATTTTCGATCAGGGAGATGTAAGACGCGAGTTAAACATTTTTTACCCATACCAAAGCAAAGAGTGCACAACGCCGCTAAAGAAGTTTTCACTTCAAAAAAATGGTAGGAACCACTTGACTGTATAAATGTTTACTACAACTTACGGTAGTAACTATTAAATAATCTGTGTTATAACTACCTACGGTAACTACAAATAGTAAACATTCAGACCACCTCGAAAGGACATACACTCGTGAGTCTACTGGTAAAGTCTATAATAGAGCAGGTAAAGGAAAATTGTCAAGAAAGTGTAGACAATGACCTATGACATTACTAGCTACGTACGAGTTCGAGGTCAGACGGACGACTTTCCGTCGCCCCTCTCTTAAATAGGGCAGACTGACATCACTTCACAAATAGCTTACGTATTGATTTACCGGATTCATGTTTGATAGTTGAGTATTATTTACAGTATTTGGTTGTATTTTTGATACCCCACGTTTTCGGATGAATTTGTTAACTCCTACATTTTTAAAAACTTTTATTATTTTCCGAGTTCCAGGTTTTCTCCCAGGGTTCGAAAATATCGGATATTTATAATAAATAACAAAATAACCGATATTTATGATATAGGTATATCGGATATACACAACGTGTTAATAAATTAGCGCAAAACCTCATACACCCCAACTGATTTATAACAAAATAATTAGATTGAAACAATAATTTCATTATTTTGATAAAATTTAAAGTTATTTGCATTTTAAGTTTTGAGGCAAAAATGATTTGATGTCATTTCAGCAATGAATAAAAGCGCTAACGTATTCATGGATACATTCGAATAATCTTGTTTTGGTAGTAAGTAGGGTGAGTATGCTTGCGGTGGGTTGACATCGGGTTCAGTAAATTTTACAAGCATATTATTTAATATTTTGAAAAAAATTACCTATGTTGAAACTACGATAATTCGATTCTGCTCTCGATTCTAAACAAACTATACTTTCTAGTTTTGCGTTAATTCATTAACACGTTGTATATCCGATATACATATATCAATCAGTCAGTATAATTCCTGTTAACCCTTGTAGGATTAGATACTTTTAATAAACTAAGGGTCTACCCATCAAACTGAACAACTTTTACTATGGCAGCAAACCGATCGGAGCAAAAAAAAATCTGCTGTTGCATACATTTGAGTGAAGTACCTAGGCATTGCAGTTTAGTATGGGGCAGCTGATTTTTTAGTTGCTCCGATCGGTTTGCTGCCATAGTAAAAGTTGTTCAGTTTGATGTTTAGAATCTTAGTATAAAAGGATGCTAATGATATCAATTTCAACCTGTATAGGGCAGACTCTCATCACTTCACAAATAGCTTACGTATTGATTTACCGGATCCATGTTTGATAGAAATATATATATATTATATAGATATGAAAACATATCTAAAACATGTTAGAAATACAACATTTTGCCATGCAATCGTAATTTACGGAGAAAATAAAAATTTTACGAGTGTTTTACCTCTGAGTTTTTGAAAAAAATTATTGATAAGTATATTATATCATTGATATACCTATATCCAAGAAACACTTACACACACAGTACTGTTTCTCTATGATCGAACCCTGGTTTCTCCTCAATCCTGAGCTCCTGATGGTATGGATTGAGGAGCCACCTTTATGTTGTTGATTTTACTTCCCTATACTTTATGCTAATAATGCGGATTGATGGACTTCGCACAATGGAGTAATCTATATACCTAATATCGAATTTCAAATTATTTCATATTCTTATACGAAACATAACGTTTATGTTGCTAGTCCAGTTATTGCTGTTAATTGTCAGTAAAATAATAGGTAAGGCGTAAGTGCCGCCAAGACGCTGCTTAAATCATCTTTTATAGATGGAAAGGCCAATGATGATGAATAGGTATAATTTGTAGATACCTACCTACGGTATTTGAGTCTCTGCCCGGCTTCCATTTCAACAATCTTATCAACCAAATCTACATCATGATGCCCCAATTCCAAAAGTCAAAGCCTTTAGTTAATCAGTTCGTCAATCTTTATTGCTTCGCGTCAACAGTTCAGTTCAGCACATCCAACCAAACTAATTATAACAAACACAGAACAACCCGCCTTGGCTTCTCTTTGCTGTGATATCAAACATGATTAATTATTACGGAGCTATTTTTTGTTAGGTCACACATTGCTAAAATCTGTCATTGGATTTGAGGGTAACCTATTAAAATAATAATAAGCACATCGAATTCAGTAGAGCTGGTAAAAATTAGTTTCTTGCAGGGTTCGAAGTGATACTTAATTATTATAAAAATTATCTTGATAATTATGCATTGATAATTATCATGATAACAAGCAGAAAAACAACAGAAAACAGCGAGACAAATTATTTCATGATTGTAAACTTCTTAATAGCGCAATGTGTGTGTGAGTAGGTATGTATCCGATCATGATTCGATCACGATTCGCGAAAAAAGAAGCTTACAATCATGAAATAATTTTTCTCGCTGTTTTCTGTTGTTTTTAGGGTTCCGTGCCCAAAGGGTGAAAACGGGACCCTATTACTAAGCCTACGTTGTCCGTCCGTCCGTCCGTCTGTCCTACCTATTTAGGGCTGTAACTTTTGAACCGTAATAGCTAGATAGTTGAAATTTTCTCAGATTATGCGTTATTGCGGCGGATTTATTAAAAAATAATTAAAATGGCAGAAAGTTAAAAATTAAGGGGGGTTTTCAACAAGAAACTAGTTTTTATCAACGTTTTTTCTTCACGCTCTATAGTAAAAACGGTAATACATACAAGCGTCAAACTTAGTGTGATTATAGAGCAAACTCTACAGAATAACAACAAATACTAAAAACCGGCCAAGTGTGAGTCTGTCTCGCGCTAAAGGTTCCGGCCAAAAAAAGTTTTTTTTCTACGTTAATAATGTTGTGTTCTGTGGTGGTGTGGTACGGAACCCTCGGTGTGCGAGTAGCCAGACTCGCACTTGACCGGTTTTATTCTGCTTGTTATTCTTTGTGACACGAAACGAAAATGCCGAAGACTGTGAGCTGGTTGATCTGGATACGAGTGTATTAAAACAAAAACAGCAATTTTAGAACTTTTAGTTAGAAATTTTACTTAAAACTAAGAATCAGCTTGGATAATTATCCGGATAATTATCAAAGAAAATAATTATCTTGATAATTTCGAACCCTGGTTTCTTGAGCCTAGGATAATGTGACAGAAAGACGTAGCTTAACTTATTAACTCTTTCGCGGAAACCGACCGGCTATAGCAGATATAACAATAAAAGTTCTATTGTGTCTCGTTCAGTGTCCGCGAATGTGTTAATCTGTGCCGAAAGCTAATTGTGCAGGGCAGGCCCTAACCATAAGCACAGATTAATAATAACTAATAAGTTTCTACATAACCATAAGATTATCCTAATCCTAACCTACTTAGGTTACGTACGTACCTACCTATAACAGAAAATATTAATTTTATGCCAGATAATCTCTCTCTGATCTAGATATCTCTGAGGCTCAAAAAAACCATCGTAACCTGAAGATCCGTATACAGAAGACGACGAAAAATCTTACTGTTGTTTTATTCATTCAATCCTTTCTTCAATTAGTGAATGGGCAAAGTAAAGGACGGAAATTCCGCCCCCTTTTGACATGTCCGGCACCGCTCTGAGTAGGTTCTTTTTAATACCATTAATTGCAATTATTTCTTCCGAAACAATTCAGTTTTTGTTCGTTTAATAAACGCATCCAATAAAGCTTCTCTCAGCAAAAACAAACAATGCCTTATTGAATTTACGGAGAAAGTATTACATTTACAGGGCATTGCTCTGTAATAACCAGTATCTCGTTACAGAGACTAGATTTATTAAGACTGATCACTTTTGCTTATAAAAGACGTGAAAGTCGTTAGATATAAAAGTACTAGACTAGTTTATAGACGTAATTGGATGTCCTACGTATTATGATGATCACCACTATATTCTCGAAGGGGTGACTTTGTAAATGTAGGAAGCACATTCCTATGTTGTAGGTATGCCCGTTAATGCCACCCTTTAATTTAATAGTCACAGTATATCACAGTATGACAAAGTTTTGTTGTGATTCTGAACGCACCAACTCATCGTCGCCATGAGAGCTTGACTGCTTCGCACTTGAATTAACTGAAATTATCTCCATCTTTCTTATACTGTGATATAGGCATGATATCTGCCTCAAATTGACCGCACGTAGGATATGCTACGTACCAATGAGTTTTGAACTAAAAACAATATGTTGTCTGCGGCTTCACTTCCGAGTATTATTTGATAGTAAAATAAGATTATATTCTTGTGAAAAAATATTCTTGCTTATTAGTCCGTTCAAACGGTGAATGAAAACATCGGGAGGAAATCTGCACACGCTGGAGAATAAATTCTGAAGCGTATGTGAAGTCTACTAATTCGCACTAGGCATTCGTCGTGGATTAACGCCACAAACACCCTTTGAAGGTAGGCCTGTGCCCTGAAGTGTGACGGCTGATGATGAGGTTTCCTTACGACGTGCTAAGAACATTTATATACTATAGGGTCCTGGGTACTGTAGGGTACTTAATATGCTGACACTTTATTAAGGCGATGATCAGAACGTCAAACTGAACAAATTTCTCTATGGCACCAACATCGAAATCGCGAAATAAAAATCTGCTGTTCCATACAAAACTGCAAACCTACTCGAGCCAAATGTATGGGACAGCTGATATTTTTTTCGACGATTTCGATGTTGGTCTGGTCCCATAGAGAAAGTTGTTCATATTTTTGGTCTGATCATCCCCTTAAAAAAGTGTCAGCATATTATTATCAAGAAGGATCCTGTATATCAATCGATAGTTGTTCGGCAAGTCGGCAACATTCAAGGTTCAACAAAAGGTTCACCAATAGAATCAACGATGTTATTAGATTTATTTATTACCAAAACCATTACGAATTTCATGCATCATGCTTGATCCAGTTGACCGACTGACTACTCGTTCAATAGGTATAGTCTTTTCTACTATTAGACAAAAGAAGAACAGACAAAAAAAAAAGACATAAAGACATAATACCTACCTACCTAATTAATGGTGTATGTTATAAAAACATTTATCTCTTTGTGGTTCTTATATCATGCGATTCGAATGCTCGTATACAGACCGCTTCCACAGTAGGAGCGTGCAGCAATAGGTAAGTCCTCGTGATTCTACCAAGAGGTCTAAAAGGCGTTCTTCCAGTACTAGGCTAAGCCCGGCCATAAACTGTTCTGAAACATTGTTTTACTTAAAGTATATCTACAGGGCGCATAGGGTGAAATAAATTGATATCATAGGCATCCTTTTAAACTAAGAAAGAGTCTACCCATCAAACTGAACAACTTTTACTATGGGAGTAAACCGATCGGAGCAGAAAAAAATCTGCTGTTGCATACATTTGAGTCGAGTAGGCATTGCAGTTTAGTATGGGACAGCTGATTTTTTAGTTGCTCCGATCGGTTTGCTCCCATAGTAAAAGCTGTTCAGTTTGATGGGTAGACTCTTAGTTTAAAAGGATGCTAATGATATCAATTTCACCCTGTAGATCTATAGGTGACATCCACCAAAAACAAACGGACACCGTGCGAAGCTCGTTCGCCCAGTTACTAAGAAACATACAAGAAAATGAGCAAGGCTTGCTTAGTTTCTTGCTCGGCAAGCGTCTAGTATGAAATAATAGCGAGCAGACCTTGAACCCGTGACCCGAAGACTGTTTACCCCTGACTCAGGTATTTGCTCAATAATTTGCGTGGTTCGAAGGAAAAACGCTGCGGCATGCGCAAATTATTGCTATAATACGCTACGTCTTTGGTTCTTGTTTTTTTTTCGAATATTAGACTGTGAATCGAATGTTGGTGTGTCTGTGATTTATGAAGATATTTATTGTACTTTTAACTCTCTTTGAGAGATACTTACGTATTATTTTTTACCTGACTGCGCCAGCGGGAGGATAATGTTTTTAAATTCTAAAATTTTTGTTTTTATCTTAGTTGGTTTTTTGTAAACTTACTTGGATCTTAGGTCGAGATACAGAGACGTTTTTTAAGTCTTAGTTCGCAATCCTGTAAGTATGTCAAAATCCATACATTTTTGAACCTACTTAGTTCGAACTATGAGTTCAAAATCGTCTCTGAATCTCGGCCTTAGCCTGCGACAGCAAACTACGAACATGTATGTGCGAAATTGGCCCTGCATGTCGGCTAATGTAATTGCTACTTAAAGCATTAACTATAACATTTTCATTTCTAGACTACACAGGGTAAAAAGAAAGCAGCTAAATTCAGATTAAAACAAAAGAAAACGAAAGGCACATCATTAACGAATGAAAACTGTTACTTTGACCCAAATTTTAACACATTTGAAACTGCACCATTTTGTAAACGGCCTTTGGCTTTCCTTTAAGAGACTAAAACAAAAGACTAAAGAATTCCATAGTAACAAAACACCTTTTGTTTTTTTGGCCACCATGACGATATGCGTGCTAAACTGACATTGCTAAGTAATTGAGTGATACAGCAAAAAAACCTGCGTGGAAAATTTAGCTTTGCCTTTCGGAACGTGCAAGATTTTGTACAGGAAATTCTTCTATATGACCTTAGAATTTCGATCAAAACAAAAAGGAGGAAGATCTGCAGCTTGGACGAACACCTCCAAGAAGAAGTTAGTTTTGCGCTGGACACATTTTTCGTTTACTCATGTTATGCGTTAGCGGCAAACTAACTTTATTGGTAACTTAAATTACTTTGAAAGTAATTTAAGTGACCAATTTCACCACTTCAATCAAGATAAGTTCATATAGTTCGTCCAAGATAGCTTGGTGATTTTGACAGACGGTTTTCGAGATTTCATTTTAATTTTTAAAGCTGTTTGAGCCGTCAAAGCTTTATAATACACTAAAAATATACAAGATTAATTAGCATTTAACATAAAATTAAAGGGTTTACGACTCAAAGATTTTCAGAAAGTAAAATAATAGCTCTAAAACGATCTGTCAAAATCATCACTCTATGTTGGACAGACTACAGTAGCTTATCTGACAAATCTTTAAAAAAAATCTTTGCTTTTGAAATATTTCGTATGAAAGATGTCTGTCAAAATAAAGGCCCTCGAGGCTAGGGCCTGTTTCACCACTTCTGAATAAGTTCTTGATCATATATCATCTAGGGATTTTGGGGCCTAGACAACATAAGACCATTGGACTAGTCCCAACAATTGATTGTTTATACAAAAACGTCAGGTAAGCGCAAATCCCTCCGTAGCAACTGGACAGATTCTCAACTGGACAGGACATGTACGGTCGATGACGTATAACGATAAACTCTTGTAGGTACCTAATTTTTGCATTCGTTGGTAGATGTTACGATAGTAACCCTCGTGCTTGGTGCAGCATGCGCGGTGTAGTGCCAGTCGCGGAAGCTACGTGTGGGCATATTCCTCTTTTTGGTTTATCTCAGGTAATGACTCAAAGCAGTCAAAGCGTACTAAACAAAGAAGTAGTTTTCTTATTTATTTAACACAATCTTTGTTCGCAAGTGTTACTGGTTGAATAAACTTTGTGGAGGAGCAGGAAATGAAGTGAAACGACATAATGTTGCTATTGTTTAATTTGGCTTGTCTTCGGGAGGAACGGGATGGGACGGGATATGGGCCTGGAACATAAAGGAAATATGTTAATTATTTGTGTTTTTGTGTTAATGATAAGTGAATTTTAATGTATACTATTGTCGCTCGTAGTATAGTATTGCCAAGATCATAATAGTAACTATAGACTCTATACAGAAGTGCGATTTTTGAACATCATACGAGCGAATCGACAGTAGAAAGATGCATAGGTAGTACGTAATCTCCATAGTAATTTTGACATTTTCTACTGCCGAGTCGCTCGTATGATGTTCAAAAATTGCACTCCTGGGTTGTAAGGAAAAGTATCATTACATTACTCTACCCATCAAACTGAACAATTTTTACTATGGGAGTGAACTGATCGGAGCAACAAAAAATCAGCTGTTGCATACATTTGAGTCGAGTGGGTATTGGAGTTTAGTATGAGACAGCTGATTTTTTTTTTGCTCCGGCGGGTTCGCTCCCATAGTAAAAGTTGTTCAGTTTGATGGGTAGAGTATGTGGTTTCAAGGTTAATGATACTTTTCCTTACACCCTGTATAATACATATTATGGTCTTGGTTGGGTATGAGTACAGTGTGGATCCAGATTAGAATAGACTCCTTTATCCTCAGGGAAGGTGTATGGACGTTAGTCCACCACGCGTGCCCAATGCGAAATGGTAGACTTCACATACGCATCAGAATTTCTTCTTCAGTGTATGCAGGTTTCCTTACGATGTTTTCCATCAACGTTTGGGAGCAGTCGGTAAAACGGACTAATAAGCAAGAATATTTTTTTCACAGGAATATAATCTTACGATCAAAGAATACTCGGATGTAAAGCCGTAGACAACATATTTGTAGAAATAACAGTATTCAAATTCTAATGTGCCATTTATCACCGACGTATTGTCTTTCACAGAAACCTTTGCATATATACCTATTATGTACCTATGTAGTCGCTAAATGGCCTTGTCTGTAAGATGACTAGCTGAAATAAATGCGTCATTCGCAATCCTAATACCTCGTCCGTACCTAAACCACCACTGAAACTTAGCACGTTTTGAAGTGAAAAATTCTTTAGCGGCGTTGTGCACTTTTTGGTATGGGTAAAAAGTTAAACTCGCGTCAGGACCGTCACGTCACGTGACCTGATCTGATCTGATCGAAAATTGGTCAGACATATCCCCCTCTCTTTCTACAGCGCGGCGAAAATGTATGCCTGTTCCTGCTGTTTCGTTTAAGCGGCATAAATTGTCATGTTTGTGTACGATAGCGCAATAAATGAATATTGTATTTTACTATAGTCTTCTTCTTCTTATCGTGTGGGCAGAGCCCTGGTGCCAGAGTTTTTTCAGACCGCCTTACGGACTTTGACGTGGTTTTTATGAAACGACTACAACCACCAGATATAGTAGTCGGGACCAACGGCTTAACGCGCCATCTGAAGCACGGAATCATTTTTCTTTTCAGACAATCAGGTAATTCAGCCTGCAATGTCCTAACCAAGTGGGGAAAACGCACAAAGTGACATATCACTAGGTGTCCCCCGTGGGAAACGAGCCGACGACCTCCGTGTCGAGAGCCCAATGCTTTTAACCATTAGACCACGGAGGCAGTCGGAGATCTTTCTAGTGTGGACAAAATGTCTTAGTGTGGTTCTTAACTCGTTGTCTAAACCCCCTAACTAACTTTTTATTACGCAAGTTGATTGTTTTATGTTTTCTGGTCTTGTTTATTAGCAGCGTCACGTGCTTTTTGTGTGACAGCAACTCGGGTCGATGAACTCAGGAATTAGCGGCATCCTCTCTAGATAGTAAAACTGTAGGACCCAGTTACTCGTGCGCACCTAGTTGTTAGTGTAACTCAGGCCAGGCCATTAGCGGGCGTAGCTCGTAGTACGGGGGCGGCGCAGTAGACAGCTAATCACGTCATAAAGCCCTTAATTGTGATTTATTAAAAATTTTATTACGTAACAAAATTGTACCACTATTTTTGTTTGATTTCCGCAATACAAGGCCTTTATCGCAATGCTGTGCAATAAACATTACTATTACGTTATATTCCGCAAGAAAGTATTCGCGTCGTCTGTTTGCGCGCTTCTGGAATCACCTCGGTGTCTGTCCGTCCGTCTGTCCGACCGTCACACGAATTTTTGTCAGAGACCGTAAAACATACGAAGCTGGAATATGGCACAGTTAATAGCAATTAATGGCTTGATTATTCTTCAGTTACCTACAACTACATGTCTCAGTTGTGATGCGTATGCGGATGTGATGGGAATCCTCATCGGGAACGTGTGGTGGACTGACGCCCATACATCCTTCCTAAAGCTGTCCTGGGACTGCTTCTTATCGTGTAAGCAGCAAGCCCTGGTCCTGGTGTCAGCTTTTTCAAACAGCCTTTCGGCATCTGACGTGGATCTTTGGGACTTATATTCTTAATTCAATAGCTGAACCCCATTTCTCGAAATATTCTGTATTTGCGGGTACACTAAGTATACTCATCAGAATCTTGACTACGGCAGTATTCTCCTTATCCGGGTTCCAAAGCCGAACAGAAAACTTTATAGATTCATCTATTCCAGTTTTTCTTATGAAATGAGAGTACTGCTTGTCTTGCTTGGAAATTAATTCACAATTCTTTTCTTCGCACAAAGACACGTCGCAATATTGCTTTGAATAGTTTTGACCGTCATCAGTAGGGTTGCCAACCGTCCCGCGAGAGGCGGGACGTCCCGTTTCTAGACCCTTAGAGGATGCGTCCCGCGAAAGACGTGTGCGGGACGCCAATTGTCCCGTTTTCTGGCTAACCTTTCGGGCAGAAGTAGATGTGAACTCAGTTGACTCAACAGAAGTGATTGAAGAAACTTTAAGTTTCTTTTCTAATCATGCCGTCTTTTTTAAATGTTCTCAAGATGTATTGATTTTCTGTTATGTTTGTAAAATCAAAAGCTCCTAATAAAATTTGTGTTTTTATAAGGAGCTTTTACCGACCCGAATAAATATTAATTTTTTCATCGGGTAGGTCAAAATTCAAAATTCGAAATTTTTTATTCAAAATAATATCATATAGATAGCTTTTTGACGTCATTTTTTGACTCTACCACCGCGTCGGAAGGTGTTCCGTTGAGAGAAGATGCGGCCAGAAACTCTACAACACACATCTTTTAAACAAAACAAAATGTACAAAGTACAATTAAAATATAACTGTTTTGCATTACAACAAAACAGATATTATGAGTGAGAGAATACATGCAGCATTGATTGAAGAAGCATCCATAGATTCTACCTTAAATTTGGCTAAATAAACGAACTTACCATCAACTCTCTATACTTTCCTCTATATCTATCTCTTTCACTCTGCTAGATTGGCGCCTCGAATCTGACAAGGCGCGCTCATTTGACGTTTACTTCATAGTCTTCATCAATCACCAGCAAGCACCTTGCTGCAATGCTGCATGTATTCTCTCACTCATAATATCTGTTTTGTTGTAATGCAAAACAGTTATATTATAAGTTATTCGAATACATGCAGCATTGATTGAAGACCTGTTTGCTATCTGCTGGTGAAAGAGTACAAACGCTATGTGAAAATAAATGAAAATGTGTATGTCATAAAGCCATCATCATCAACAATGGGTACATTAACACAAGTCCTGTATAAAAAGGAAAAATACACCATAAAATAACTTTCATAATAGTAATAGAACATAATAGTCTTGATAATGACTAAATGTTATCTCACTCAATGTAACTAGGTATTTAAAATGAACAGATTGCTGTTGAAAGAGAAAAACAATTTAAGATTAAATTTCTACACCTGTTGAGGCATAATCTTAACCATCATACAGAAACAATCCTCAGAGATCATTACAGTTACATTACATTTGAAGTGGATACGATAGGCAAGCAAGCATTACAGTTAATTCAAACCACTGAACCTATTAGGTAGATGTATGAAAAATTATTTAATAGTAGGTCCTCATTCTTAACAGTATTATACGGTACTGTTTATCTGAGCACAATACAATTTCCGAAATAAAATTTACCAGTAAGCTTTTTTCATGATTCTCTCCATAGACCGTTTTGAGTTCTGATAGCTGGTCTAATAACATAAGATATTATTAGATATTAGATAAGAAAAAGATTAATTACATCATTCTCAAAACAACTCTTCTCGTTGACCCAAGCTTCATTACATGTTGTACTGAGCATAAGGACTCCACAGTATGTTGTTGCTCATTAGCTAGTCAGCTGGATTGTTAACATTTTCTGTGTCTGGAGCTGAAGTTGGGTTATTATATTTATTTATAATTATTAGGTTTATCTCACCACTACACTACTCTACCTGGTACTCTCGGATCTATCAATATCTGCATTGGGTAAATTTTCTAGCCAATCAAATACTAAACTAGTGTCACATATTGGCATCCTTCTCTCCTGGTATTTAGCTAACAGGATATTTTGTAATTTTATAATGGTCCAGCTGCACGGCAGGTAAAACCTACTGACCTATGGCAGAGTATTGTCTGAGATGTCCATAAAATTCTGCCCACATATCCCATATGGAGCTCTAGAATCTACACCAAACGAAGTTACTCAGTTACTCAGACCCTATTTTATAATGTAGTGTATGGTAGATGTCTTATCGCAGGTTGTTAAGACCGATTCTCTTTAGTAGGAGTTCCTTTCGTTTAATGACCAGTCAGTGCACTGCCTGATTAGCCTCCCCCCCCCTCCTTTTTTAGGGCTAAGGGTTTTAGTTTCTCCCCCCGTGGTGGGCTCCTGCTCAAGTCCTTACCCCAAGAACTGAACAGAATGTAAATTGTCAGTTGGCAGCACTTGTGTGTCCAAGTTGTGGTACTATCAAAATGTATTGTGCCATGTGAAGTGAAGGTGGTACAGTTATTGTGGATCTATATTGAGTGGTGGGAGAGAGCGCCCATGCCAACCCGAAGATCCAATGTGAAATGAATGCCTCGCAATATTCGCAATAGATTGTTGGACCATCTCTGAAATCCAAACCTTCACAACTATCTATGATTGTCTTTTCCTAGAAGTGAACAAATCAACTAAATCAAAGTCAACGGTCTACGCGACCGGGGGGGTGATGAACTGATGAGTGATGAGTGCCCATCCAGCAATGGATTCTAGATAATCGGTTGGTATTACTAAGGCAGTCAGCAACGCTGATATGTATATGCCCCTGATCTATGTTCGACCTCCGTGGCCGGGGGCGGCGACGAGTGCCATTCCGGCCCTGCATCCTAGATAAGAGGTCGGTAATGCTACTCCATATGCCCCATGTTCTGAATGCGACCTCCGAGGCCGGGGGCGACGAGTGCCATTCCGGCACTGGGTTATAGATAAGAGGTTGGTAATGCCACTGGGTATCCCCATGTACTAAATGCGACCTCCGAGGCCGGGGACGACGAGTGCCATTCCGGCACTGGGTTATAGATAAGAGGTTGGTAATGCCACTGGGTATGCCCCATGTACTGAATGCGACCTCCGAGGCCGGGGGCGACAAGTGCTATTCCAGCACTGGGTTCTAGATAAGAGGTTGGTAATGCCACTGGGTATGCCCCATGTACTGAATGCAACCTCCGAGGCCGGGGGCGACAAGTGCTATTCCAGCACTGGGTTCTAGATAAGAGGTTGGTAATGCCACTGGGTATGCCCCATGTACTGAATGCGACCTCCAAGGCCGGGGGCGACGAGTGCCATTCCGGCACTGGGTTCTATATAAGAGGTTGGTAATGCCAAGTATTGTATATGCCCTATTATCTATATTCGACCTCCGCGGTCGAGGGCAGCGACGAGCACCCTTCAGGCACTGCATCCTAGATAACTGGTTGGTAATGATAACGGTAATGCCATTGCACATGCACCATGTTATGTACGACCTCCGCGGCCGGGTGCGACGAGTGCCATTCCGGCACTGGGTTCTAGATGGACAGTCAGTAAAGCTATTGTATATGCCCTATGATCTATATTCGACCTCCGAGGTCGTGGGCGTTGACGGGCGCAAACGCACTGCGTTAGATAATTAGTCGGTAATGCCATGCATGAACCCCACATTCTGTCTATGACCTCCGAGGTCGGGGGCAAAAAGTACCATGCCATTCCGACACTGGGAACAAGATTTGATACATATTTGTACCTGAAGTGAGCACCCCAGACCACATCCGATGTGTCTGATTCAAATGTGCTTCACCTTATGTGCAGAACCACCGAACTGTGGTATAATGGCCTTCCGCCATCAGGAAAATTCCTGCTGCACAGGGACAGAGAACTGATACTGTTGACATTGCAATAATCGCTATCTGGTTATATTGGCAAAGCCTAGGAGAGCTAACTAGCACTAGGTTCTATTATCTGTAGATAACTAGCGCATGCTATTGTAGCTCATGGTATTGTTATACAATACAAAATGGTTCAAATACTACAGGTCCAGACTAAGTGCAAGCGCAGCCTAGTATTGATATGCCAGTATTGTTAACTTAAACTCAGTATGGTTGTGTGACCAGGAAGAAAATGTCTACATAAATCAAGACATCCAATCACTGTGGGCCAAAGGAACTCTTTGAGTCTAATACCATAAAACTGCAAAAGACCAGAGGGCCTAAAAGGAAGGCTGGCTGCAGTACCCGATCATAATTATGAGACAGCAATTAAAAAAGATTTTGTCCTTCCGTACTCCTTATCAAGAACATCTTGAAAAAAAGGAAACAAATTCGGTAGGCACATCTAGTTTTCTTCTTTAAGTTTTTAACCATCTTTGACAAATAAAATTCTTGCAAAGGAAGGTGGCAATGGTGGCATAGGTTTGTGATCATATTTATACCTACATAAGTTGATCTGTTTTATGTCAAACTCCTTTTAATCTTTAATGTATATTTTCTACAGGTATGCCTAACATTGCAAATATGGGCGATATTTCACCCCCCATTCCGGGGAACTTTGGTAAACCTATTTGTTTCTAACTGTAAGTATGTATGTAATAAGACTTATAAGGTATAACGCACTTTAATTGACTAGAGACACTTAATGATTTAAAATGTAACAGGTAGAATGCCACTCGGCTGAAAAAGTGTTCAATGCTCAATGGGGTTGTCTAAGGGTTGTTTCACACATACCGCAACCACATCACGTGAGCGGGCACATATTTTGTATTGAAAATGAACTGTAGAATTTACACGGTACCACATTCTGCTATCATTACTGACCACATGGGTTATATCGACCACATCACAACCACAACACCACCACCAGCGACACCGCACACTAGGTAGCGGCTGGCCACATTGCAGACACAACGTTGCATTAACATAACGACAGTGCACACACACCTGTGCCAGAGTCAATCTGTCTGTCTGCACATGAAGTAAACACCTCGCAAATACTGGTGACAACGCAACCACATCGATATTTTGTTGGTACGCAACACAACTGCAAAAACTGCAGCGACACTTTTCACAAAACCACTGCTTGACCACTGTGGGTATAACATTCTTTTGATCAATATTAGAACGTAAATCACCTAGTATAGGTGAGCTTAAGATTATAGGTGACACAGAGATTGACTAAATATTGGTTCAGATATCAAATCTGTTGTTTGTTCCTAGGAACAATAGTATACATGTTCTGAGTGTTCTGTTTAGCCATAAATAGCCGAAATACAAAGGATCATACCTACTAGATCCTGAAAAATAGGTAGTTAACTTGGCTAAGGTGTCAGCACAGATATGAATCATAAAATTGTTGGGAAGCAATTAAAGAAGCCATCCTCCACTTGATTGAAAGATATAGAGGTAACTCACCCCTGTCCTGTAGGGTTAAGAGCGTCAAAAGACCCTTCGAAGTGGCCGCTCTTTATCCAAAGCAGCGGCATTAAAGAGGTGACGTTCATTAGTGCTTCTACTTATTTTACCTTACCTCTTTGACAAAACACGCACAGAACACTCACAAAACAACCTTTCCGTGTAATTTACACAGTAAAACATTGCAATTTCACTGTTTTAAACAAGTTTTAAAGTTAAAAAAAATTTTGCAAGCTTCGGCGGCAAAATCTATAAACGCTATGAAGTAAACGTCAAATGAGCGCGCCTTGTCAGATTCGAGGCGCCAATCTAGCAGAGTGAAAGAGACAGATATAGAGGAAAGTATAGAGAGTTGATGGTAAGTTCGTTTATTTAGCCAAATTTAAGGTAGAATCTATGGCGCTGTCCTATTGCCATCGCACGCGCGATCATGCGTCCGTCCGATGAAAATGATCGTGCGATCGTGCGATCAAACATAGGAATCAGTACTGACTGTCCTAATTTCGATCGCGCGATCATGCGATGCGATCGAATTGTTCTATTTTCGACGCACGATCGTGCGATCGTGCGATCAAACATAGGAATCTGTATTGACTGTCCTAATTTCGATCGCGCGACCGAGGAGCGCGACGAGGCAAGGGTGTACCTACACTCAGCGGGACCCCGTGTCCTAGAACTTGTTCTATAGAATTTGTTCTAATTTCAAATATTATTGATTTCAAACATATTACAGCCATTGGATAACGCACTTCCCCGGTTTGGAAGGGTGCGGGTTCAAGTCCCGCTCGAGACTGAATTTTTCAATCTTTAATTTGATTAGAATTTGTTCTATCGAATCCAATTAGAAATAAAATGTGTTCCGTCAAAATGGGAGAATGGCATAGGCAAAGATTTTTTTTGGTCTTTACGACTAGAATTCGAGTTTCAATAACAAAAAAAATAAAAACCGACTTCAAAGTAAAAAAGTTAAAAATAATATTTCAGTTTGACTTTTACGTTCGAATCTATAAGAAAATTAATATTTTGTTTTATCGAAGTTTGATAAGGGTGAGAAATAAAACCTTTGGCCTTAATAATTAAACTCAAGATGTTTTATTAAAATAATCAACCACTGTTGTACAAGTAAGAACATAAGTAGAATATTGTCTACAATTGTATCATGGACAAACTTTTTCTATCATCAATCGTTGTCGAGATATCTGTCTATTACTATTTTAATTTATAATTTTTTGCAAATATCTCGTTTCGTATGCATCAAATCGTGAATAAAGTTATTACAAAACTTGTAGAACATAACATTGTCTACAATTGTATCTGTAGGAAACTTTTTCTAACATCAACCGTTGTTGAGATATCTGTCTATTACTATTTTAATTAATTCGTTTTTGCAAATATCTTGTTTCGTATGCATCAAATCGTGAGCAAAGTTGAAACAAAACTTGTAGTACATCACATTGTCTACAATTATATGCTACACATACTATTCCTATTATCAATAATTTTCGAGATATCTGTCTATTACTATTTTAATTAATTCGTTTTTGCAAATATCTCTTTTCGTATGTATCAAATCGTGAACAAAGTTATTACAAAACTTGTAAAACATAACATTGTCTACAATTGTTTTTCAGACAAACTTTTTCTATCATGAACCGTTGTCGAGATATCTGTCTATTACTATTTTAATTAATAATTTTTTGCAAATATCTCGTTTCGTATGCATCAAATCGTGAACAAAGTTGTTACAAAACTTGTAGAACATAACATTATCTACAATTTTATTTTTCAAAAACTTTTTCTATCTTGAACCATTGTCGAGATATCTGTCTATTACTATTTTAATTAATTATTTTTTGCAAATATCTCGTTTCGTATGGATGAAATCGTGAACAAAGTTAAAACAAAACTTGTAGTACATAACATTATCTACAATTGTACGCTACACAAACTATTCCTATTATAAAATTTTTTCGAGATATCTGTCTATTACTATTTAATTAATTCGTTTTTGCAAATATCTCTTTTCATATGCATCAAATCGTGAACAAAGTTAAATCAAAACATGTAGAACATAACATTGTCTATAATTGTATCTTCAAAAAACTTTTTCTATCATCAACCGTTGTCGAGATATCTGTCTATTACTATTTTAATTAAATCGTTTTTGCAAATATCTCTTTTCGTATGCATCAAATCGTGAACAAAGTTAAAACAAAACATGTAGAACATAACATTGTCTATAATTGTATCTTCAAGAAACTTTTTCTATCATCAACCGTTGTCGAGATATCTGTCTATTACTATTTTAATTAATTCGTTTTTGCAAATATCTCTTTTCGTATGCATCAAATCGTGAACAAAGTTATAACAAAACTTGTAGAATATAACATTGTCTGTAATTGTATTATTAAGAAACTTTTTCTATCATCAACAATTTTCTAGATATCTGTCTATTACTATTTTAATTTATTCATTTTTGCAAATATCTCTTTTCGTATGCTTCAAATCGTGAACAAAGTTATAACAAAACTTGTAGAACATAACATTATCTACAATTGTATGCTACACAAACTTTTCCTATCATCAACAATTTTCGAGATATCTGTCTATTACTATTTTAATTAATTCGTTTTTGCAAATATCTCTTTTCGTATGTATCAAATCGTGAACAAAGTTATTACAAAACTTGTAAAACATAATATTGTCTACAATTGTTTTTCAGACAAACTTTTTCTATCATGAACCGTTGTCGAGATATCTGTCTATTACTATTTTAATTAGTAATTTTTTGCAAATATCTCGTTTCGTATGCATCAAATCGTGAACAAAGTTATTACAAAACTTGTAAAACATAATATTGTCTACAATTGTTTTTCAGACAAACTTTTTCTATTATGAACCGTTGTCGAGATATCTGTCTATTACTATTTTAATTAATAATTTTTTGCAAATATCTCGTTTCGTATGCATCAAATCATGAACAAAGTTGTTACAAAACTTGTAGAACATAACATTATCTACAATTTTATTTTTTAAGAACTTTTTCTATCATGAACCGTTGTCGAGATATCTGTCTATTACTATTTTAATTAATTATTTTTTGCAAATATCTCGTTTCGTATGGATGAAATCGTGAACAAAGTTATAACAAAACTTGTAGTACATAACATTATCTACAATTGTACGCTACACAAACTATTCCTATTATAAATTTTTTCGAGATATCTGTCTATTACTATTTAATTAATTCGTTTTTGCAAATATCTCTTTTCATATGCATCAAATCGTGAACAAAGTTAAAACAAAACATGTAGAAAATAACATTGTCTATAATTGTATCTTCAAGAAACTTTTTCTATCATCAACCGTTGTCGAGATATCTGTCTATTACTAGTTTAATTAATTCGTTTTTGCAAATATCTCTTTTCGTATGCATCAAATCGTGAACAAAGTTATAACAAAACTTGTAGAACATAACATTGTCTGTAATTGTATTTTTAAGAAACTTTTTCAATCATCAACAATTTTCTAGATATCTGTCTATTACTATTTTAATTTATTCATTTTTGCAAATATCTCTTTTCGTATGCTTCAAATCGTGAACAAAGTTATAACAAAACTTGTAGTACATAACATTATCTACAATTGTATGCTACACAAACTTTTCCTATCGTCAATAATTTTCGAGATATCTGTCTATTACTATTTTAATTAATTCGTTTTTGCAAATATCTCTTTTCGTATGTATCAAATCGTGAACAAAGTTATTACAAAACTTGTAGAACATAACATTATCTACAATTTTATTTTTCAAAAACTTTTTCTATCATGAACCGTTGTCGAGATATCTGTCTATTACTATTTTAATTAATAATTTTTTGCAAATATCTCGTTTCGTATGCATCAAATCGTGAACAAAGTTGTTACAAAACTTGTAGAACATAACATTATCTACAATTTTATTTTTCAAGAACTTTTTCTATCATGAACCGTTGTCGAGATATCTGTCTATTACTATTTTAATTAATTATTTTTTGCAAATATCTCGTTTCGTATGGATGAAATCGTGAACAAAGTTATAACAAAACTTGTAGTACATAACATTATCTACAATTGTATGCTACACAAACTTTTCCTATCATCAATAATTTTCGAGATATCTGTCTATTACTATTTTAATTAATAATTTTTTGCAAATATCTCGTTTCGTATGCATCAAATCGTGAACATAGTTATTACAAAACTTGTAAAAAATAATATTGTCCACAATTGTTTTTCAAACAAACTTTTTCTATCATGAACCGTTGTCGAGATATCTGTCTATTACTATTTTAATTAATTCGTTTTTGCAAATATCTCTTTTCATATGCATCAAATCGTGAACAAAGTTAAAACAAAACATGTAGAAAATAACATTGTCTATAATTGTATCTTCAAGAAACTTTTTCTATCATCAACCGTTGTCGAGATATCTGTCTATTACTAGTTTAATTAATTCGTTTTTGCAAATATCTCTTTTCGTATGCATCAAATCGTGAACAAAGTTATAACAAAACTTGTAGAACATAACATTGTCTGTAATTGTATTTTTAAGAAACTTTTTCAATCATCAACAATTTTCTAGATATCTGTCTATTACTATTTTAATTTATTCATTTTTGCAAATATCTCTTTTCGTATGCTTCAAATCGTGAACAAAGTTATAACAAAACTTTTAGTACATAACATTATCTACAATTGTATGCTACACAAACTTTTCCTATCATCAATAATTTTCGAGATATCTGTCTATTACTATTTTAATTAATAATTTTTTGCAAATATCTCGTTTCGTATGCATCAAATCGTGAACATAGTTATTACAAAACTTGTAAAAAATAATATTGTCCACAATTGTTTTTCAAACAAACTTTTTCTATCATGAACCGTTGTCGAGATATCTGTCTATTACTATTTTAATTAATTATTTTTTGCAAATATCTCGTTTCGTATGGATGAAATCGTGAACAAAGTTATAACAAAACTTGTAGTACATAACATTATCTACAATTGTATGCTACACAAACTAAACCTATCATAATTTTTTTTCGAGATATCTGTCTATTACTATTTAATTAATTCGTTTTTGCAAATATCTCGTTTTGTATGCATCAAATCGTGAACAAAGTTGTTACAAAACTTGTAGAACATAACATTATCTACAATTTTATTTTTCAAAAACTTTTTCTATCATGAACCGTTGTCGAGATATCTGTCTATTACTATTTTAATTAATAATTTTTTGCAAATATCTCTTTTCGTATGCTTCAAATCGTGAACAAAGTTAGAACAAAACTTGTAAAACATAATATTGTCTACAATTGTTTTTCAGACAAACTTTTTCTATCATGAACCGTTTTCGAGATATCTGTCTATTACTATTTTAATTAATAATTTTTTGCAAATATCTCGTTTCGTATGCATCAAATCGTGAACAAAGTTATAACAAAACTTGTAGTACATAACTTTATCTACAATTCTATGCTACACAACCTATTTTTTCTATCACTTACCATTGTCGAGATATCTGTCATTTTTGTTATATTATAAAAGTGGTCTGATTCTGGAAAGGTGACCGATCCGCCATGTAAGACCGGGTTTTTCGTGATGGGTAAAGTGTGTTCTTTCGATCCAAGTTGGTTTCACATTTCCTATATGTTTAGGCCTAAGACCAATTTTTTTTTATTTTCAACCCCAGTATGATTTTGAACGGTGACCAATTTGAGAATAACTAAATCTGCTGTGGTGTTCTCCTAAGAGGGCTCTTTCTTAAAATGCGTCCAGTTCGTTTCCTATATATTTAGGCCCAGACCCCATTTTTTCGCGATTGTCTTACCGCTGTAAAAAAATCAGTGACCGCTTTGAGTCATAAGACCGAGGCTAAATTATGTACTTTGGCGTCTATTTTCGAGCTAGACTGAATCCAGCTTTCCTATAATTATAATACGTTTAGGCCCTAGACCGTTGGTGGCTCTGGATCTAATTCTTCCATTTTGACGGTTTTTTTTTTATTTCTAATTGAATTCGATAGAACAAATTCGGAACTAAATCCCATACATACTCGCATCGTTCTAGGACACGGGGTCCCGCTGAGTGCAGGTACACGAAGCAAGGGAGGGTGATCGATCGCATCGATCGCATCGCACCAAATTAGGACACACGTTTTTTGATCGCGCGATCGGTTTCATCGCGCGATGAGATCGCATCGCACCATCGCGCGTGCGATGGCAATAGGACACCGCCTATGGATGCTTCTTCAATCAATGCTGCATGTATTCGAATAACTTATAATACAATATTGCATTACATAGTGTAAAATTGTCAAGACCAGACATTTTGGTAATTCAAATAATCATCGAGTTTATAGTAACCTTTTTGTCTGGTAAGTTTAGAATATCCTCTGGTATCTTATTATTAAAAGCGTATACAGTGCCCCATGAAAGATGTTTTGACTTTACTGAGTCGAAAATGTGGGAATACTAATTTATTTTTATTTCTTGTATTGTAATTATGAACGTCACTGTTTTTGGGAAAAAGACAAATTTTTCCGAACATATAAAATATTTTCGTAAATATATTGACTGTAGAAAGTCAAAATACTGATATCTTTAAAAAGATCTCGTAGTGAGTCTCGACAACGCAGATTATAAATGGCTCAAATTGCCCGCTTTTGAAGGATAAAGATAGCCTCAACATCTGTAGCACGGCCCCACAGCAAAATACCATAAGACATGATACTGTGAAAGTAGCTGAAGTATACAAGTCTTGCAGTAGCTATATCAGTTAGCTGTCTAATTTTCCGAACTGCATAAGCTGCCGAGCTCAGCCTACCCGCTGGGGTTTCTATATGTGGACCCCATTGCAGCTTCAAGTCAATCTTTATAGGTAAAGTTAGGTATTCGGTTTTTTCACATCATTCTACTTTAAAGCCAAGGACTGGACTGGAGACTCAAAAATTATTAAATTTGTTTTTTGATTTGCCTTATTGATTCTACTTTTTGTTATTGTTTTTGGACTTCTTATACTTTGACAGCTGGGTCCCGCTTTTTTTAGCCACGTCCCGCATCTTCGTTGCAAATTTCCCGCTTATCCGTGCACTAAGGTTGGCAACCCTAGTCATCAGGGTTCACCGTGAAACACCATGGCCCTTTACAAATAAGTTTATTACTGTACTAGCGATAAGCCGCGATTTCGTGCGCACAAATTATATACCAGATTTCAAGTCAGATCATAAGCTATCAAACAAAAAAAGTTTCATCAAAATCGGTTCAGTAGTTTTTGCGTGATGCTCGTATATACAAAGCAAAAAAATCTTTTTTTAAATTTACAGTTTTATAATAGTGTAGATAGATACAGTAATACGCAGCAACTTTGTTTGTGTATGTGTCGTAGGAATATTGACAAAACAGGAAAACTATAATCTTTCTAGTAGCATTATAATTATAACTTTCCGGATTATTTTCAATCGACTCTAATTTTCACAATATTACTGAGTAGTGTAAATAATATGATAATTTTACTAGCTACAATCAGAATTGTAATACATACATAATATACATAAACTCACGACCGTAATCCCTTTCGGGGTAGTCAGAAATTGTACTTTGGGGTCGCGATCGCATCGTCAAATAATACTAAATATTTTGCACTGTGGTTATGTCCCAAGGATGAAGTAATTTACGACTAAATAAGTTCGTTGCCATGTCTAATTTGAATTTAGATCCGCCGATATTGCCTAATAGCTGCCCCAAACCGGTCCCCTAATGAAATGTGAGAAATTTTTGAACACTTAAATTTGCAAAAGGCGACTAACTCGTTCTAAGAATAACATTATACCCCACATTATCGCAGAAGTTAGGAAACTTAAAATAGAGTAGTTAAAAACCTGTTTAGTGTTTTTATTTAGATTAGATGAGATAAAAAAGCAAACATTATGTTTTTTGCTAGTTTTTGTGACTTTAATGTTGAATGAAGTAGCCTAAGCTATATGTTATTCATTTCATAACTTTACGGTACGCAAACATAAAACATTTTTGTAAAAATGTTGTAACGTACATCGTACATCTAATTTTCTAATATGATGTAGGTTTTTAGTAACTTCTCACTCTCAGTAATTGCGTAAGACGATAATGCATTGCACACGAATAAACTTTAATCTTTAACAACAACAAGAACAAGCATTACCAATTTAGATTTGCCCCATCTCAGTTACATAGGTTTCACACCTATCTAACTGAGACATTTATAATCATAATTATCATCATCAGCCTATATAGTACGTCCGACTACAGGGCACAGGCCTGCCAAGCCTGGGCACAGGCGTACAGGCACAGGTCTAGCTAAAAGCCTCAACATGACATGGGAGGATATCTACAGGGCTGTCCAACATCGCAACCGGTGGAGAGCTATTTATCCGTGCCCTATACCCCCCACGTAGGGGTAACAGGAAGAGAAGAAGACATTAAACGGGGTGCTTCTGACTACAGACATACTAAAACAGGCCAGAAAACACCATGTCCATTTGATACCGATCGAATCGGGTAGTACCCACCCTTTTAGTCTAGCTAGACTATAGCATTATTACTATTGCATCTCTTTGGGTAAAGGACTAAACATGGCGATGCTGAGAATCTACTTTATATACAAAACGTTAACACATTTTACTGGTCTTAGTCTACCCTCAAGGAGGCGTATAGGCATCAGTCTACCACGCGTGCTCAATGCTGATTTGATAGAATTACATACGAGTACTCATCAGAATTTCTTCTTCAGCGTATGGCAGGTTTTCTCACTTTTCCTTCAATGTTCGGCGGTCGGAGATTTCACTATACAGACTTTTATCCGAATGTGTTTTACTACGCTTTATGACATCGTATAGAAAAGCATAAAGCTATAGGAAATTCATTCTTTCTATACTAGTATAGACTGCTGAGCGGCAATCGTCGCAAGGGAATTCAATAAAACCACAATTTCGCATTGCAGGCGGACTTTTGAAGCCGAGCCAAATATGGCAGCAATATTTTGTGAAGCATGTTTAAGGTCAAATGTAAAATCCTTTGTGTTGAAAAATTGCTCTTTAAATCAAAGTGAAATCCGTAGCGGAAATTCTAGTATTTCTTTTGTAGAAAGAAATGGAATGGTGACAAGATTTTTGTCGAACTTTTGGACATTTTCTCGTCCACAACAGGTAATTCTTTTGATTGGCCGAGCCAAATATTGCAAATGGGTCGGAACCGGAAGCTTATTTGATACAAATATAAGCCCCAGTTGCAGTTTGCAAATTTCGAGTCCTGTACGCAAATAAAATCGTCAATTTGGTTTCAACAGCGAAACATGGCTATTTTGAAATAATCAATAATAATAATAAATGAATAAATAAATATCTTGGACAATGTCACACACACCAATTATCTAGTCACATTTAAAGTACCGGAATCTAGCCTGGACTTGTATTATGATGACTAGACAACGATATAGGGTGAAATTGATATCATTGGCATCCTTTTAAACTAAGAGTCTACCCATCAAACTGAACAACTTTTACAATGGGAGCAAACCGATCAGAGCAACTCAAAAATCGGCTGTTGCATACATTTGAGTCGAGTAGGCACTGCAGTTTAGTATGGGACAGCTGACTTTTTAGTTGCTCCGATCGGTTTGCTCCCATAGTAAAAGTTGTTCAGTTTGATGGGTAGACTCTTAGTTTAAAAGGATGCTAATGATATCAATTTCACCCTGTAGATACAAACATCCATGACTCGGGTACAAATATTCATATATTCATCATACAAATATTTGCCCCTTGCCCTTTAATGTTTTGTTATACACCTATATAGTTTGGTTGTCCTTTGTTCCTTCTTAATATTCTGACCGTTTTTCGGACAGACTATTAAACTTTACAACTTTCTCAGATGTCAGACACATCTAAATATGGCGAAAAAAAAAACTTACTGGACCAAAAGTAGATATTTTCATGCATTTCCCGTTGTACACCCAACTCAATTTGGTTCACCTGGTGGACCATGGGCAGACATTTTTACCCGTGGTCCACCTGATAAATTTAAAATTACATTTTATTAAATTGTATTCCCCGTGGTTCACCTGATAAAAAAAACGTTTTTTTTTTTAGTTTTTATGGTTCGATCATGCCCTTAACCCCACGCAAAAACAATGGGTGGTTCAATAATATCGCGGTTCAAAAATATATTCGTGGGAACGCGACATTATTGAAAGTTCACGATTTAAAAACAGCATGTTAAGAATAAGAAGAACAAACAAGTATAAATATACAGTTAAATAGAGACTGTTTCACTCGATGGACGTAGATTTTCTTTGCCTTGGTGGAATTGATTGTATCCATTACGAATGAAACTCGGACGACAATGGTGAAAGCACGACACGGGTTGCTTGCTTTGCCATAAATAAAGCAAATTACTAATTTACTAAGTGATCAACTGATCAATGACTTTCTGATTCTGATCAACAAGCTGTTGTTTAAGTTTTGCATACGTGTTCAAAAGAAGGACGACTGCATGCAGGTCAGGAAAGAGCCTCCCTGATATTTTCTCCTCTCGAGGTGAATAAAAATGCTCGGAATGCTGTCGCATTTGTTTGGCCATAATGCGAGTAGGTACGGAGGGTTGGTAGCACTTCTGTTAGCTAAAGGTGTGATGTTCGCGGCAGGTGTTCGTGTTATTATTGCAGCCCTGCCCAGTAATTGCGTTGATAAATGTACCTGAAACATGGCATCCTCACTAATACTATAATATTTTGCAAGTTGGTTTGTTTAACTACCGATCAGATTTGAACGAAATATAACAGGTATGAATATCTCCGAGCGATACATAATCGTGTTCACAACAAAGCGACAAAACGAGAAAAACGTCATGCTGTCATTTTGGCATAGGACGTAAAATTACAAAGATGGAGGCACATCTCGATTTTTATTAGAACATTTCTCTTCTGTAACCATTCTTGACACCTCTTCATTTGTTATTGGATCTCTCAAGCTTATCCTCTCCATTCTCCATCAGCAAATCTCAAAAGCGTCCAGCCTATGCTTGCCTAGCATGATAAAAGATAAAAGCCTGCAGTAAACTGGCCTTTAACAAAGTGAATGGACAAGTAGAAGGAAAGTGGTCACATGACGAGATACAGGTCCTGCCTGCAGTCCTGAGGACTGCATCGGGCGCATTGAGTGTCCAAAGAGTGCACAAAATAGGTACAAGAGCGCAAGATACGCAGCAGCAGCAGCAGACGACGTGTCGCTGCGACACTACTGCGGTCCGACGACACTGTCGCCCGACCGCAAATCAGTAGTCTTGTCTCATGCTCTATTCACATTACGACGGGCGGGCGCGGAGGGTGCAAATTGCAATGTAAAATAATAGCTATTTCGGTACCGATAACTACCTCCGTGCATTGGGCTCTCGACACGGAGGTCGTGGGTTCGATTCCCACGGGGGACACCTAGTGATATGTCACTTTGTGCGTTTTTCCCCAGTTGATTAGGACATTGCAGGCTGAATTACCTGATTGTCTGAAAAGAAAAATGATTCCGTACTTCGGACGGCACGTTAAGCCGTTGTTGGTCCCGGCTACTATATCTGGTGGTAGTAGTCGTTACATTAAAACAAGGTCGGAGGCGGTAAGGCGGTCTGAAAAAACTCTGACACCAGGGCTCTGCCCACACGATAAGAAGTACCGATAGAGTTGACAAAGGAAGACGGCGCTGCCGTCTGCTGCGGTCTGCAGTCGGGTTCCAAATCATGGCGCAACGACGTGTCGCTGCGACGTGTGATTAGCGATTATTTAAAGCTTAGTCTGTGTGGGATATTTACTAATGTGATCATGATATGTTGAGTGCATTTGAGACCCCCGTGGAATAAGGCAACGAAGAATAAAGAAGGCAGAGTTTCTGTGACTAAAGGTGAACGAACGCAGACTTGGCCGCACCGCAGTCTCTTTTTGTATGAACTGACAGAATGATGCTGACGCTGCGGCCGCATCTGTCGGTTCATTACAATTACATACATAGGCTAATAAATGTAAAACGGCGACTGCGGTGCAGCCAAGTCTGCGTTCACCTTTATTTCGTATTCATGAATTTCATTATTGTTTTTTTATCTATTGCACAATAAATATTTACCGTTACTCAACTAATGGAATAGAAATATAGGTAAGTAGGTTAGGTAGGTACGAAAAGTAGAATAACTATAATAGGTATTTTATTTACTAGCAGCCTTGTGTCTGATTTACATATTCCGTTTTAATTTCAAAACAACTGCAGTAATAAAACCGACATGTAAAGTGGGACTAAAAAATACCTAAGCAAATAACCCTGGGCACCACCGTATTGATAGGCTGGCAATACACGTCCGATATTATTTGATTTATTCGATTGTCGGATCCGACTATCAGATGGAAAAATCGGACATGTATTCCCATTCCAGCATTAGCAAGCATGATCCCACTGCAGGGCAGAGGCTTTTAAAGAGTGGTAGAATGAGTTTATACTCCACTGAATGGACCTTTTGAAGCTTGGTGATCTTTTTAGTATAGGTAGCCAAATGATTCTAGGCTGCGATCAAATAAAGGTAAGTAGGTACAACACGGGCGGATTAACTTGGCACCTAGCTCGCACGTGGTTCGGAATAAAAAACTCGGAAATCTCGGAAAGAATAACTCAAAAATGCTAAAGCGCAGGGACACGTGCAACAGTATCTGAAATGCTATGCTAAGGCCTCGCACGTCGACGGCGGGGTCCCGCGGGGGGGTTGCAGGAGGGGTGTCAAATTCCGAGCCACGTCCGAGCCAGGTGCCTAGTTAATTCGCCCGTGTTTTAGGTACCTAGACCTATTTCGTTTACAATTGAAACCAGGAAAGTTCAAATGTCGAACAACACACACACACATGTTCACATGTGTGTGTTTCAATGTGTGTGTGCTTTGATTAAATTAAAATAGCGTAGATAGGTGACTAGCCTATAGCGTATGGATCGCGTAAATTGAGCCCCCGTCGCCTAATTTACATAGAGTGGCATTGCGTGATTGAGATACTTTTTTATTTTAGGTCGAATAAAGGCGCCACAAAGACTTCTGTGTGGTGTCGGCTTAGAATAGCACCACCCCATTTCCTCCCGTGGGTGTCGTAGAAGGCGACTGGAATCTAGGAGGATGGGCAGCAGCATCCTCTGAGTACAAACATTCAATCCAACTGCGTTCGCCAACCCGCCTGCCAAGCGTGGCGATTATGGCAAATACCACCCCCCCCCCCCCATTTTGGGGGAGGCCTATGTCCGGCAGTGGACGTCTATCGGCTGATATGATGATGAATGCCTTCCGTGTGCTTTTAGTTGTTGTACAAATCATTCAAAAAGAAAAATCAAATCACATGGCATCACTTTTCACTCGTAAGATACCCACATGAATTTTTCCAGTACGTAATGCAAGAACGTCACCTATCTTCCGTTTTTTTTTTAATTTAATCAAAGGTGTCATGGAAATGAAAACAACACCTAGGTACTTCTCTAATAGGTACCTAAGCCCTGTAGACTTTGGTCACAGATTATTTAATAGTTACTACCGTAACAGATAGTTCACTCAACCCGATTTTTCGAATTTCGAACGCGCACTTCAAGAACGAAAAATAAAATGAGCCTTATATCAATGAGCGACGATGCACACCTCGGAGGTGTCCGGCTGTCAAACGTACCTGAGCTGAGGAGTGAGACAGGCCTGCTTTGGTTAGTAAAAAAAGGCCAGAAATGGAGAACAGAAAGCATGGGAATATACCAAATTGGCTATCAACCTATAATTAGGGGGGAAAAAAAACAACATGCAATGCGACCGGCAGCCGGCAGGCAACCTTGCAGAAAAATTAAATTACCTGTTTTATTAACTACCAACAACACGGCCAAGAAATTGTTCTTTTTTCAAATATCTGGGTATTTCTTACGGAAAAGAAAAAAAAAATATTTTTTATTTTTTTACAATATTTTTAATTTTTACTCATGTATTCTAAAGTGTATCCAAAATAATGGTTTTCAATATATAAGGTCACGCTTAAAAACCTTTGCAAGGGGTTGAAAATGGGGTGCAAAGGTATGGTTGTGACATTGAGCAGCATGGCTGTGACCGTTGATGACATTTCAGCTTTTCTTTTGTCCCCAATACTTTGTGTGTTGTTTTTATTCGGTGGCATCTAAAACAATAAGAAATTCTACATCAGATAAACAAAGTCATTCGATCTCACAATATCCTCCACTGCTGGTGTCAAAAATAATTTATATTAGATACGTCACAACCATGCATTTTTGTCACAGCCATGGTCTCAAAAAGCCATGGTATCAAAAAGCCATGGTTGTGACTGCCTTGGTCGTGACATTTTCGTGCCGTGTCCGACATAACTTAAAAACTAGATGAGTTCTTTGCAATATCTTACTTTTAGCAGAAACTATTTAGTTTAGTTTACAATTCATAAAAAAAACACCAGCATTACAATTGTACTTACCTTTTATAATTCGGGCACGGCCTGGACAGGTTTAGATTGTCACTTTTCAAAATAAAACACAAAAACTATTTTTTATATTCACTTCGCTATTCACGCCGTCCGGGAAAGGGGAGGCCTAGAATGTTGCCAAAGAAGAAAAATATATAGTGATACCTGCTTTTAATTATCTTACGTTTCTACCGTTTTAGAAGAAAAATTATTTTGTGGCATGGCTGTGATAATTTTTTTTCGGACAAACTTTATAAAGTTTTATATTTTACACTTATTACCAAAACGAAACAATCAATTTATTTTGTGATAAGTTGAACGCACATAAAATGAATGGCAATGCATTTATTTCCAATAAATCGAAAAGGAATTCAGAAAAAATTTTTTTTTAGAGTATTTCGGTGAGCGGACACAGCATGGCTGTGACATTTTGGTCATAGTTGTATGTGTAAATCCAACAGCTGTATATTTTATGAGTAATTAAGCTTTCAGTATAGTAAATAAAGTTAATTACTATTATAATTGGAAAAATAAACAAGAGTGACTTCGCCCAGCTAACCAATTCTCACGAAAGACACTATTTTTCGTAAGAATAAGAATTACCCATCTAGACTAGATTACATTTAGAACGAAAGTGAAAACGTATGCGAGGCACGCGAAAAAAACTGAACTTCAGACACGTAAATATTTGTTTTTATTATAATACCTACGTTATTTTATCGTGTTTCCAGTGTGGTCATTAATCTTAAACGTCACATATCAAAATGTATGATAACATGACCTGAATGCTAGAGAGTTGCCTAGATTGGAGAGCGTCATTATCAAGATGGGGTAGCTTTAAAAAAAAGGTGTTTTAACGAACCTGCTATCCTCAAGACTGCACGGTCCGCCGGGTCTAGCTGCAGAATGGACAAAGGTTTGTCCTTCGCCCATTCTTTCAAGCTGAAATCGTTCTCAAACTCCATGTTTCTGTCATCCAAACAAAGAATCCTCGCGCGGACCTTCGCACATAATTGAATATCTCACACTCACACTAACGTCGAATACAACACATTATTTTACAAGTATTAACACACGAAAATAAAAAGTAAACAAAACGTAACGCTCATTGTAGAAAAATCGATAAACGCCAGCACAGACGATACGGTTACAATTGCGTATCTTTACTAAAACACTGTATTCACTGTTTTCAAACACTTTACGTCGATTACTAGGAAAATCAAGTTGAATAAATGGATGAGACACTAAAAGGAACCGCAATATGAGAGGACGGAGTAACAACAAGGTGTTTATAGGTTATTTTAATTCGCCGAACGCCATACACCGAACCGGCGGGCAGACATGATGCGACTGAATAATTCGTAAAAATGCCGCAACGCGTCGCCGGTGTCGCTCAGCTGTTTTCGCGCATGCACTTGCTTTACGTTATCCGTATAAGTTGAAATGTCATCAACATTCGTTCGTATAGCATTAGCGTGTATGCCATTCTCATTTGGTAGTATACATTTAAGTAAATGCTGCTAACGGCATCTATCCGTAGATGCTTGAACTAAATTATCGATAGACGGCATTATGTATTATGTGAGCAAGTACACGTGTGTGTGCTATTTTGCTATCGCGAAAATATGATAATTTGATAAAGGGTATGTCATCGAATCACCAACTTGATAGGGATCCCAAGATACGGTGGGAAATAAATGTACACCTTTCTTATTAGTAATATCTCTCAGAATTTATTTATGATAAAATCTATTGATTGATTTAATAACTTTAATTCAAAATTCGCGCCCTTTAGACGAGACTGTTCGTTTCACATTCGTGTTAATGTTTATGAAAGTCAGAAACGCAATTCGGCTTGCGGCTATTAAGGCTGGGTCACACCAGACGCGTGGCGTGGCGTGACGTGCGCACCCAAAAGTTGTAATGTATGAAGCTGTATGAAAGATGCCAGACCAAGGCCTCAATTGCTCTATTTTATACGGTTTTACCGTTCGGACGGAACGTTTTTGGTTTTGGTTTAGTTTTGGTTTAGATTTGGTTAAGCTGATGTAAAAATGCTATTGCGTTATTTTTTTCTGAACGGTTAAATCGCACAATACAGAAAATTCGATCGATCGGACATCAAACGTTACGCCAACGTATCTTCGGAAATGAAGCTAAATCGTTATCGTTAATATAATTTGCGCGATACGAATTGTGCATAACGTAACGTTTTTGGTTGTGGTTTTGTTTTGGAAGTTCGTTCAAAATTTGCGCGATTGACCCCCTGATGCGTAACAGCCTGGCCACGAAACATTCGCCGCGCCGCAGCGAAAATTCGCGCGGTGCGACCGGCGACGCGTCTAGCGAATAAAACAAATGTATAGAAATGTACGAAGCATGCCACGAGGAGCGGCGACCGACGGCGCGACCGGTGGAATTAACTGAGCGAATCGCACGGGCGTCTGGCGGCGCGGCGGGCGACTAAAACAAACTCTTTTTATCAAAATCAATGACGAACACCAGACACCAGAGCTCTGCCCACACGATAAGAAGAAGAATGAAGAACAACGAACCACATATTTTTTTTTTTCAATAAACAGCTTTCTATTTGCAAACTACTTAGACAATTTAATAGGGACTCACCTTGCGGTAGCATTTCCCTTCTGCCATGGTATTAGATCAATTAATCTTGCGCATTTACACCCAATTTTATACCTTATCACTAAACGAGACAGCCTTAGTTTTGAACTTAGAACGTTTGGGGTTCACACGAGACTACTTTTCATGATTTTTAACATTTAAAATTAGAATCTAAACTTGTCGGGAATTAAATCCAATGTTGCGGATTTCATGTTACCTCGCCCCCCGCAAAAAGTGGCAGAAATGTTTCTTAGTAGAATGACACGCGTAACTCGTCCCTATTAAATTGTCTAAGGCAAGCCAGTTCGAAATTTAAATAAAACCTTTGATGAGTTACCTCCTTGGTCGCCATGTTTCGGAGAAAAATAACGTTCCATTTTTAAATTACACGACAGATATGAGTTTACTATGTAATTTACTTGGCCGCTAAACACGACAGATATGGATTTTCATACAACATTGCCGGCCGTTGCGTGCATGTATTTGGCCAGTACAGCAATTTCGATTTATCTCGAAGAAGGTTGTCAAAATAATGCTCACATTTCCAAGCATGTTTGAGAAATAGTACATTACTGCAGCGGCCAACAACAGAGGCATTGATGGACGAACGTGTAAATGTGGGCCGAGGCGAAGCCGAGGCACGCATACGTAAGTCCATCAATGCCTAGTTGTGGCCAAGGCTTGTATAGTACTTTTCTCAAATAATGCGCGGAAATCAAAACAGTAAATTTTGTCAAATAATTCGCGGAAATTAAAACTCTTTTCAAAATCAATGACGAACAACGAACAACAATTTTTTTTTCAATAAACAGCCTTTATTTGCAAGCCAGTTTGAAATTTAAATAAAACCTTTGATGAGTTACCTCCTTGGTCGCCATGTTTCTGAGAAAAAGATCGTTCCATTTTTAATTAAATAACACGACAGATATGAGTTTACTATGTAATTTATTTGGTCGCTAAACACGACAGATATGGATTTTCATACAACATTGCCGGCCGCTGCGCGCATGTATTTGGCCAGTACAGCAATTTCGATTTATCTCGAAGAAGGTTGTCAAAATAATGCTCACATTTCCAAGCATTTGAGAAAAAGAAGTTTTCACTTCAAAAATGCCCACATGGCGTAAGCGAAAAGTTTTTAATCTAAGCCCACAAGAAGAATGAGTACTACTAGCGCCATTCTGAGTTCTATTTTTTTACAAATCTTCGAAAACTGAAATACTCCGTGGTTCGATCCGATGAAATGAACAGCGTAGAGGGCTCTACGTTGTTACCATGGTGACCATGGTAACAAAACTGAAAACTGTCAAACAAAGTGCTTGCTTACCGGTATCGTCGTGCGATTTTCCAGTTTTCTAAATAAAATGAAAATGTGAGCTGTTTTCTGATAAAATCGATTATTAAAACGTATACATTGACTTTATGAACCATTCCCCTGCACCACCATACATTATTTTAGTCTTCTAATCAATGTTATTGCTTCTTACATAATTCGAAGTTTTGTCAATATTGTGCCCGAAATTATATTTATTGAACGATTTTGTTGACCTACTTACTAACTTTTCCGTGGTTTCGTGCGACCCAGTTATCATTTACAACGTTAAAAGTTACTTGGAAACCACCAGAAAGGGGAAATATCAAAGAAAACTTCTTTGTTTGAAATTTCGAGTCAGGTCAAAAGGAGTCAAAATGGGCAACCGAAACGTGTTTTTTAAATCAGGAAGTTGACGATGGATTATGTGGGTTTCGTACATTCATCTCCCAAGGTAAGCGACCTAAGTTCTAATAATTGTAGTTTGTATCAGATAAATTAGCTGACCCGGCAGACATTGTCCTGCCATTTTTCCTACCCTACATCTACACCTGCCCTACACCTACCCTACATCTATTAGGGAAGGACACAAATACAATAAATCAGGCACGTATCCAAGGGGGATAGGTGGGATTTAACACCCCCCCCCCCCCCCCCCCCCCGAAATCCAAATATTTGTATGGAAAAGTGATCACAGCACAAAATTTTTCATCGTTTTTGAAAATTTTTTGTCCCCCCTGAAACAAAAGTCTGGATCATCATCATCAGCCTATAAACGTACTGCAGGGCACAGGCCTACCCTCAAGGAGGGTGTATGGGCATTAGTCCACCACATGTGCCCAATGCGGGTTGGTAGACTTCGCGTTGAAAGTCTGGAATACATGCCTGCAATAAATCAAAAACCATCAAAATATCCAGCAGTTCACGATTTATAAGGGTTGAACCTCATCTGGCAGTACCGCATCGCCTTTTTATGTCGCTCCATCCTTTTCTGTCACTCAGGAACGTCATTTGCTAGAGCAAATAAGATAGACGGAACGCGACCGCACGCCGCAGCACCGCCGCGCGCGATCGCGTTCCGTGTACCTTATTTGCTCTAGCAAATGAGGGATCGCAATCTACTACAATTCTTACATGACACTATCCTATCACATCTAACATTTTTAAATCGTGACTTCAGAGCAACTACGGCAAAGCATCCAAGCAATGCGTAGCCCACTTCTCTCCAGAGAAGCTCTCCTTCACCGGCAACTTTACCGAGCAGCATAGACACTTTGACATAACCACGAACAGAACCAGCATGCGTCGAGACATTTTAGACGCTGTGATGAAGAGGACAGAGTCCATTATCAGTCGGGATGAACCTAAAGTGCTGATCGATGACAATCCAATGTATGAGGATCCGAGAGACGTTATTGGTATGTATTTGTTTTGTTGAGGAAGGCAATGGTGGGGTTCCAGCAGAGAATGGATTACTCCATTTCTTCTTGTGGGCACACCTTGGACACTGCTGCCACTTCATACAAATGAGAAAAATGACAAAAAGAGGTGGAAAAAAAGAGGTTGATAATGAAAGTGAGGGGACTATAATTCTCAAAGACTGATATTCATCATTATCATCTCTGAAAGTTTCAGGAGTGGTTCTTTGCGAATTCAATTGCGAAGTTTGAATCCCGGAGTAGACCCCCTGAATTCGTAAAAAAAAAATCAGCTGTCCTATACATTTGGCTTGAGTAGGCTTGCAGTTTTGTATGGAAAAGACGATTTTTTTTCGGGATTTCGATGTTGGTCCCATAGAAAAAGTTGTTCAGTTTGATGGTATGATCATCCCCTTAAAAAAGTGTCAGCATATTAAGAAGGACCCTGTATAGGTGAATCAAGACTGAACTCATAGACATGAACTCTAGCGATAGACAAGCACGTTCAAACAAACAAGTTGTTCCAAAACTCTCTGGGAACATTAGTGCCATCTAGTTTACATAAAACAGAAACTACTATAATTTGGTCAAAGAGCATCACCGGCCAAGACAGATGCGACAGTTCATATTTATGTTGGGTATTATACCTACTATCTGGGCATCCTCGACTACTTACGTGCAGACCACTGAAATACGTACCTGAAATTTTAGAATTAGATACTTACTCATAACTTTTGATTGTGTGAACTGTGAACAGATTACTATGAAACAAACATAAAGATAATCAGTTAAAAAAGATACACAAATTAAATAATACTATGCGAATGAAAAGAAAAATAGTAAGGAGACCACGTAGATGTAAATCTTGTTGCTAACCGCCACCCGGCACAGTGGATCCGTTCTGAAAAAAGACGGACTTAGGACCTAAAGTCGGAATTTCGTGCTGATTTTTTTTTTAAAGAAGAGATAATAACTATCCTAGTAACTTTTATTCTTTCAGTAAAATCTATGGGATGCATGGTTTATGAGAAAAAAAAACCAAATAATACTGGACCCAAAAAATATATACTTAACTAGTGCAGTCACTTGCAGCGAAGCGAGAAATAAAGTGTCAAAAATTTCATTTTCAAATATACAAAAAGTTTGGCAAAAACGTGCACTCTTTGCAAAATATGTGAAAAAAAAGGAAATTTTTGACACTTAATTTCTCGCTTCGCTGCAAGTGACTGCACTAGTTTTTTTTTTTTTTGGTCCATTATTATTTGGTCTTTCGTAAAACGTAAGCCAATCCCGTCCCAAATTGAACCAAGTCAAGAAATAAAATAAAAGGTGTTCTTCTCCATACAAAAAAATATGTATAATTTTTTTTCTCATAAACCATGTGTGGCATCGATGAATTAATAAGCAAATTGTAATAAATAAATCATAAAACTTAACATCATTAACGCATAACACTTTACACATTTCATAGTCGGTTAAATATTATAAAGTCAAACTTGTCATGCCGGGTGTACGCTGCATCGCCTTTGTTGTTGCTAACCACGCGGTCGCCCGATCATCGATGCGACAGTCCATGCCCACCGGCGGCGATCTATGTACGCGCTAATTAAATAAGTACCTACCTGTTTTCGGTTTCATATTTAATAGTTCTTGTTTAAGTTAAGTGCTGTAACAGTGGACAATAAACTGTGTTGTTATATTTCTGACTAGTTATTGAACTTAAATCATCGATAGCTACATTGGTGACCCCGACGTGATTGCGACTGCACGCCCACGACGCCTCGATCCAAATAGGTTGCAGATAGCTAAAAAGGAATTTGAAGGTATGATACTTGCCGGTACTGCACGGAGATCCGAAAGCTGCTGGTCCTCACCTCTACACCTAGCTAGAAAAAAAGATGACGGGTGGCGTCCATGCGGTGATTATCGTGCCCTGAACGCCAGAACTGTTCCAGACAATTACCCTATCAGGCATATTCATGACTTCGCATATCAATTATCAGGGACCCAGATATTTTCAAAGATCGACTTAATAAAAGCATATAATCAAATACCAGTGGAAAAAGAAGACATACCGAAGACCGCCATCACCACGCCGTTTGGGCTATTCGAATTCCCGTATATGACCTTCGGGTTACGGAATGCTGCCCAAACGTTCCAGCGGTTCATCGACGAAGTTTTACAAGGCTTAGACTACACTTTTGGCTACCTAGACGACATTTTGGTGTTCTCTCATTCTGAACAGGAACACTTGAAACACTTGGAGACCGTGTTCACTCGCCTCAAGAATTATGGAGTACTCATCAACACATCAAAATGTGAGCTGGGTACTAAAGAAATTACGTTTCTGGGATACCACGTGTCGGAGCAAGGCCTACGCCCTCTAGATGAGAAAGTACAAGCCATACAACAATACCCTGTACCTAAAACGGCGAAAGAGCTGCGCAGATTTTTAGGGATGACCAACTACTATAGACGATTCATACCACTTGCTGCTAAAATACAACAACCGTTGAACGCGCTCCTCACAGGTCCAAACACAAAAGGTTCTACTCCCATTCATTTGACTCCTGAAAACCTACACGCCTTTGAAGATTGTAAGTCTAGTTTGGCCAACGCTGCACTCCTGGCCCACGTCGACTGTCAGGCGGAGTTATCAGTTTTTACGGACGCTTCAGATGTAGCAATTGGCGCTGTACTGCAACAAAAAAGGAAAGATAACTGGGAACCTTTAGCTTATTTCTCGAGAAAACTAAGTGATGCACAAAAGAACTACAGCCCATATGACAGGGAACTTCTCGCCATATACGAGAGTATAAAATATTTTAGGTATATGGTAGAAGCCCGCAATTTTTCAGTATATACAGATCATAAACCCATCACTTATGCTTTCAACACCAAACGAGACAAATGTTCACCAAGACAGCTTCGATACTTGCACTTCATCGCTCAATTTACCACCGATGTCCGCCATGTACCAGGGAAACACAATGTTGTGGCAGATAGTCTATCACGCGTGGAGGCAATTGCAGATATACTGGATTATCAGGCGCTCGCTAGCGATCAGGATAAAGATCCTGAGCTGCAAGACCTGCTATTGAATGGCACAACGTTGAAGCTAAAGAAAATAACATCGCCAGACGCGACCTTGTACTGCGACTTTTCTACAGAAACTCCTAGACCATTCGTCACGCCAGCTTTTAGAAAAATAATTTTTGAGAGCCTACATAATTTAAGCCACCCAGGTACATCTGCATCTACCAAAATAGTCTCGCAACGATTCGTTTGGCCTGGCATACGCCAAGACTGCAAGAGTTGGGCTAAAGAATGCAAAGAATGTCAACTAAATAAAATAAACAGACATACCCTCTCACCTCCCTCCACATTCCCAGTTCCTTCCGAACGATTTTCCCACATCCACCTTGATTTAATCGGCCCATTGCCATTTTCACATGGTTTCAGGTACTGCCTCACAGCCATCGACCGATTCACTCGATGGCCTGAGGCGTTCCCCGTTGCCGACATCACTGCTGAGACATGCGCCCACACCCTCATCTCAGGCTGGGTTGCCCGCTTCGGTTGCCCACACAAAATCACCACCGATAGAGGCCGGCAATTCGAATCGCAACTTTTTCGGTCAATCGCCGGTTTCCTCGGGGCAAAGCACTATCCAACTACAGCGTACCACCCTGCGTGCAACGGGTTGGTGGAAAGGATGCATCGCCAGCTAAAAGCCGCGATCATGTGTCACAACAACGTCAACTGGACCGAGGTTCTTCCTTTAGTACTCCTAGGAATAAGGAGCGCATGGAAAACTGACATCAAAACATCAGCAGCTGAGTTGGTATATGGAGAACCACTCCGACTTCCAGGAGAATTTTTCAGTCCGGTAAGAGATGTAACACTAGACATCACGGATTTCACCAGCCGCCTCCGAAACCACATGGCCAAGCTGTCACCACAACCGACTTCCAACCATGCCAGGAACAGATCATTCTATATACCAAAAGACATCTTTACATCTGAATATGTTTATCTCCGACAAGAAGCACGAAGGTCGCTTGAGTCACCTTATAAAGGTCCATTTAAAGTGTTGCAAAGGAGTCCAAAAACTTTCAAGCTGGATGTCAATGGCAAAGAAGTCACAGTTACGATTGACAGAATCAAGCCGGCATACGAGGTCAAGAGTGATGACACAGCTGATAATACTGCACAACCAGAGGTAGACGCCACACCTGAAAGAAAAACCAAAAGCGGACGAACAGTACGTTTTCCGAATCACTATCGACCGTGAAACGGTCTCGGTAGGGGAGTATTGTGGCATCGATGAATTAATAAGCAAATTGTAATAAATAAATCATAAAACTTAACATCATTAACGCATAACACTTTACACATTTCATAGTCGGTTAAATATTATAAAGTCAAACTTGTCATGCCGGGTGTACGCTGCATCGCCTTTGTTGTTGCTAACCACGCGGTCGCCCGATCATCGATGCGACAGTCCATGCCCACCGGCGGCGATCTATGTACGCGCTAATTAAATAAGTACCTACCTGTTTTCGGTTTCATATTTAATAGTTCTTGTTTAAGTTAAGTGCTGTAACAGTGGACAATAAACTGTGTTGTTATATTTCTGACTAGTTATTGAACTTAAATCATCGATAGCTACACATGCATCCCATAGATTTTACTGAAAAAATAAAAGTTACTAGGATAGTTATTATCTCTTCTTTAAAAAAAAAATCTGCACGAAATTCCGACTTCAGGTCCTAAGTCCGTCTTTTTTCAGAACGGATCCACTGTGCCCGGTCGCGATCAATGAGAATTTAAAACGCTAAGTCGCGATGATGATGACTTTAGCTGTCAATAAATCTTTTTCATCTCGAGGTAAAAGGTAAATCAAATTATTGTTTTCGCATTAATTTTTGGTGATATGCATAGGCGAGTAACAGCGGGAAACAAAGTAAACGGTGCTCTGCATACTATTGTGGCTAGCCAGGTAGTGTCCAAAAAGGCACGACTTGCTATACACAATGGTGTGTTGGTGCCTACACTTATGTATGGCAGTGAGTGCTGGGTATGGCAGAAGAAGCATGCAAGTAAAATTAATGCTGTTGAAATGCGTTCCTTGCGAAGTATGTGTGGTGTCACGATGAGAGATAGAGTGAGAAATTGTGTAATAAGAGATCGATGTAAATTGAAAGAAGATGTTGTGACAAGAATAGAGAAAGGTATGCTTCGTTGGTTTGGTCATGTGGAAAGGATGAGTGACAGCAGATGTACGAAAGAGATATATGTTGCTAATGTGAGTGGAAGTGTCGGCAGAGGGCGCCCTCGTAGGACGTATGCTGATCAAATCAGTTGCGTCCTACAAAAAGGGGAGGTGCGGAGTACTCGAAACCGACGGGCATGTATGAAGAGATGTATGGATGTGCATGAGGCAAAAGAGGTATGTAAAGATCGTAGTAAGTGGCGCGCCCTGGTCTCTGCCTACCCCACTGGGAAAGAGGCGTGACGTTATAGATATAGATAGATAGCATTAATTTTTTTCCCATGAACAAGTATAAAAATATAATCTCAAGTATGAACGATCTTAGCGTCATTTTCAATTTCAATCCTCGTCTGGCACCCGCCTTAAGTTCATTATATTGCACATGTATTGTGCCTATTTTGTGCCCTCTGATTTAAGTCTCTTGATTCATCTATGATCATTAATACCCGTCTCTTTTCCTTAAATGTCGCTTTTTGGGTGCTGAAACGAGACAAAAAGTAATGGACTTACCCAATCTTGAGGAAATTAATAGACTTACCTATTATCTAAAATTTAAATTAATAATTACATATCCTTATAATTTTACATATACTTACCTTATATTCGTATAAAAGTATCCCGTAAAACAACTTTCAGGCGGTTTTTATAGTGATAACTAATTTAAATACATCAATATAAAATTAAAATGATTATTGAAAAAAATGACAGATTGGTATTCAGATTGGTTTGTCATTCCCATTAGCATAGAGTAAACTAACAACAATGCGGTTTTAACACCGCATTGCAGAGTAACATGCAGTTCCTACTGAACACCGTATCTAGTACTGGTACAGTACATTGATATCGTTGACTGAACTACTTCTTGTCGTTGTTGTTTTTATATCAAAAGCCACCAACTGTATAATGATACATTACTTTCCAGGTGATAAACCACCAAAACCGCCGCGAAAACGAAATGTCCAGGGAAACACGTCACCGCGTTCAAACAAGGAAGGCAGGTCACTGCTCAAGGAGCAGAAGAAAAAGCTCACTAAGAAGTATGAGGGGCTAATCACGGCTCTCATGGATAGGTGTGAAGAAAATGTGATCGCGGTAAGACGATAAAATAAGATGATACTAGTTTTGTTATTGTCAAAGTGTTTGAGATTAGAAGTAGCAATTTTCTACCTGTTGATAGATTTTAAGAAAATCAAATTAGATATTAAGAAAGTCTTCGATCAGTGTGTGTTGCCAGTGATGACATATGGAACAGAGAGGTGGTCGTTTACCCAAGGCCTCATAAAAAGGCTGAAAGTCACCCAAAGGGCAATGGAGAGCGCTATGCTCGGAGTTTCCGAATCAGAAATGAAGAAATCCGCAGAAGAACCAGAGTAGCAGACATAGCCCAAAGAATTGCTAAACTAAAGTGACAGTGCTCACAGAACTGATGGCCGATGGGCACGGAAAGTTCTTGACCGCGTACCGGAAAGCGTAGGCCCCGCACAAGGTGGACTGACGACCTGGTGAAGGCAGCGGGAACCCGTTGGATGAGGGCAGCGCAGGCCCGCTCATTATGGTGACCGTACAGACACTTCCTTCCTCCCACCAACTTTTTACCTCACCCCCTCTATCGCCCTCCTGTTACCCGGCAGTTACCGAAGAGCAAGACTTAAGGTTCAATTTCTTTGGTTTCACATGTGCTGACGTTATCTTGTCAATTTACATTTTTGGGCTGTGATCAAACTGAACAACTTTCCCTATGGGACCAACGCCGAAATCGCGAAAAAAAATCTGCTGCCTCGACCTGGCTCGAGTTGGTTTGCAGTTTTGTATAATAATCATAATAATATTAATCAAATTCAGATAACAAATCCATGTGTTAGTTAGTTTGACTTAAGAACTATGGAAGAGCTGATTCTTTTTTCTTGATTTCGATGTTGGTGTCATAGAGAAAGTTGTTCAGTTTGACGGTTTGATCATCCCCTTAAAAAAGTTTCAGCATATTAAGAAGGACCCTGTATTGTAGTTGTTTATTTAATAGATGATAAATATTGAATAGTTTATACATAACAATTTCAGATCGACGCAACTCTCAAATAATTTCCACCCTTTTTTTCTGTAGAAAGGTATAACATTAATAGTATATTCCACAGATATCAGAAAAGGATTCCCAAATAGCAAAACTGAAAGACAAACTAAAATCGGTACTCGAATACAATAGACTCTTCGCGGAGGAGAATGATCAGCTCAAATCGCAACACTCTACTCTCATCAAATACGTTGAAGAGTGCAAGAGAGTTTTAAAAGAAGAGAAGGACAGGAACATTGAGTTGGAGAGCAGATGTAAGGAGTTGGAGGATAGGGTTAAGAAGTTTGAGGTTCCTCATAGAGGTTGGTTTGACATTCTTTCAAAAAAATTAAAAAGATCTAGCTGTATGCCTCTGTCTTTAGTTACTTTGCGCATGCCAAAATGGGAGCGCATGCCTGACATTATTTTTAATCGGTTTGCTCATTACCCGAGAAAATGTAAAAGACCTAGATTTTAGTCAAAGTAGTCTAGGTGCAGGTTTATTCATATTATTTTCAGAAATATTTGTATTTAATTAATCTTTTGATATAGGGTTACCTTTACTGAATCAGGAACTGCAAATAAGTAGCTAAAAGATTGACAGTACCATTATTTACCCCCTGAGTCAGGAATCCTCGAGTTTCCAACTAGTCAAATCAGAGACTCTTTTTTTTTTAATTTATAATTAATGGACTCTTACTTGTGCGTTAGCACTGCATTTTGGCCAGTGTCAAGTAGTCTATGGGAGAATCTATCCCAATCTCAGGGTTTGTTTTTGGTCAAGAACAAGAAGAGATTGAGGATTGCGGAGCCTCGTGGCCAGCAAAAACGCGACGCGCGAAACCACGCGGGAGCAGTGCTCGGGTCAGTTCCTGCAACGTGACTCCAGCGACTCTTTATCAAATGTCAAAACACGAGCTTTGTGTGAAAAGTTGTACTAAATCATGAATAGTAACGTCATTGTTTTTCGTCGTCGTTTCGGTACTTTTTATAGTTTATCCTTTTATTAAAAATAGCATTCAAGCTACAGAATTATAATCCGTGTTTGACTTCAGTAACCATAGATTTGGATTTACTATTACAGAACACACGGAGTCGACAGCAATACCCCTAGTGGAAGTATGTATGAGCTGTAGCAGTCGTCAGATCATAGTGAACCAGGCGCGACAGCAGAACTCGAGGCTGCAGAGAGACATGCTAGCCCTGAAGGATGTTCTCTACAGGTCAGTCACACTAGTATAGTACCCCTAGTAAAATTAAATGTCAGAATTGAGAACAAACCAGAAGAAACGTATGATCTTCATTAGCTACACTTTTAGAGTCAACAAATTACTTAAATAAGTGAATATGTATTCTTTTTTTGAGAAATTAATTTCTATAACCGTAACTGCAGACGTAACCAGAGGGCGATAGAGGGGGTGAGGTAAAAAGTTGGTGGGAGGAAGGGAGTGTCCGTACTGTATCTAGTAATAGATACTCTTTCTTATCCTGTGGCAGAGCTACGACCACATTCTTGTATAATGAAAAAAGAAAATGGGGGTAGTTTTTGTGACTAAAATTTTGAGCGCGTTTGCAGTTTCAGGTTTGTTCTCTATTCTGCGATTTAACATCTCTGCTTGTTTTTGTTTACGTTAGGCGGTGACTCCAGCTAATGTTTTTCAGCACACATTACACAAAAACATAGAACAAAATGACGTCGTCCGTCGCGGACGAAAAAAAGTGAAGCTATGTTTTGTTTTCTTCATAAAAAACATTAGCAGGAGTCACGCCCTTACGTTTACAGGTAATCAAGGTTTTATTTAACTAAAATATTCTTTATTTTGACAGATTAAACGTGCAGCTGTCTAGATATCAACAGAAACTCCGTAGCAACGCGCAGACCTTGAGTACAGACGGCAAAGACAACCTGTACAAGCCCGGAGATGGACTGGACTCACTTATTGCTGCCAGTCTCGGATGTAGGCAAGGTGAGGATGCTTACACTACATGCCACTTACTCTTACACTCAGTCGCAGAAATGTTCATTAAAGTTAATCCTCCATTAAATCTGTTGCCGTCACTTTTGAGTGCATAACTGTTTTACGAAAACCCGTTCGTCGAAATCACGGTTCACAACTGTTTCGTTCGTCTTTCGAACTGGTCAACGAAAGCACGGTTCGTCGAAGTATGTAAGTTTTCATAGTTCGACGAACCGTGCTTTCGTTGAACAGTTCTTTCGTCGAACGAAACAGTTGTGAACCGTGATTTCGACGAACGGGTTTTCGTAAAACAGTTATGCACTCGTTACTTCTTGTCTTGTTGACGTAGTAAAAGCTAGCAAGAGATTTAGTGGATGATTAACTCTAATGAGTGTTTCTGCAACTGAGTTTTATACTGCAGAACGAATGCATTCTGGAATCCATTTCAGATTGATGGTCTGAAGCACCCCCTTAAGTATTACTAGGGTGTTTTGTTACACCCTGTATAGGTTATAATTCTTACTGTATTTTTGTAATTTTTCAGAAGCAGGTGCTGAAGAAGGAGACGGTAATCATAAGATTGGAACGGATGATCACGCGCACACAGGGAGAGTGGTCGATCTATCTGGTCTACTCAGCGCTCAAGCTTTAGGTAATTAAGAGCTTTAATCTATTGTCATAAGTTTTAAAATTGAACAGAAACCCATCAAAGAATATTCTCGCGACTGTATTCCTCTAGCGTAAGTAGTCTGAGATATTCTGAAAATACTGTAGGTATAATATATCTATGGAAAATACAGAATATCCACGTTTCACTAGTAGTACCGAAACTCTGTTCAGTATAACGGATAGTGAGCCCATCGCCACTTATAGACAGTGGGTACAATGCATGCCTCGAGATTGAAGCATGCAGGTTTCCTAACGATGTTTTCTTTTGTATAAAAGCCAAGTGGTGTTATAAATCATTCATATATTCCTGAAAACTCATTGGTACGAGTCTGCCTGGACTGGACGGGGATCGAACCATCACCGCCTGCACTGCAGGCAAGGCTACTCGCCACGCCACTAAAAAAAATCGGACATAAGCCAACCACACATTCCCACCGCTGTAACTCCTGTAAGCCAGGATCAACAGCGACGACCATTCACAACACTAGTCAATGAAGTCCAGCGAGCCCGGGGGATGACTCTAATCTGTCTTTCGTAGGAATGAATTTAATCAAAGAAGATAGGAGGAATAGGAAAAACAAGTATCCGACTTCCCTCCATTGCAAACGGGAGACAGCAATAAGAAAAAGCTTTTAAATTAAACTTATTTTCTGTCTCCATTTTCCATTGTATCATTAATTATCATAAAAAATCACCAATTCCTATTCCAGCTCCATTATTCGACGCCTACCAAGAAAACTTACAAGAGAAAGACAGCCTCATACTAGACTACGAAAAACAATTCGAAAACATTAATAAAAAATCAAAACAAATCGTCATAGAAAACAAATCTTTGTTAGATAAAGTCAACAGTTTAGAGGAAGAGCTGGTGCAAGTGAGACAGAGCTATAAAAAGTTGGTGGTCGAGAGAGAGACGGCGGATATAGAGAAAGCTACTATGGTGGAAAGGGCCGAAAGAGCGGAGTCGAAGTTGAAGGAGGTTTATGAATTATATGAAGATAAAAGTAAGTTAGTTTTATAGGTGTATCGTTCCTACAGAATAAGAATTATAGTGCAGGTATCACAGTACAGTAGTACCTAAGCCTTACCGATGTACCTGCGCAGTTGACAAATATTACAGCAAGAAATTATATTGACCACTCAGGAAGTGCCACCTTCAATCCCTTGCCTTGCCTAATTATTTTCGGGCTCTTTCGTTGCTATCCGACTTTGCACCCTTTGATTACTAAATGACTTCGACTTTTGACGGGGACACTGTCACACGTCTGCTCTGCGCAAACGAAGATTTGACGAGTGGAATTATTTTTCTGGTCGTACTGTAAGACCTGATTACAATGTTTATCCCATAAAGGTATTATACCTTACAGTAGTAGAGGAACTGACATGAGTTATCAAATGAAACCGTTTTTGGACGTCTTCAGGACTCTATCGGCAGGGTAAAAATTCGATTTCTGTGTAAAAAACGTGAAATCGTGGATAATTTAATGAAATAGTGTTATTAGTATATTTCACAAAACGCCCCCCCCCCCCCCCCTATCTCTGACTACCCCCTCGGGGAATATAGGCGTGAGCGTATGCTATGCTATTTCACAAAATTATCGACGATTTCCCTTTAGGTTCAGGATTATTCACAGAAACCGAATTTTTACCAGAACTCTACATCCAGCCTCGCGTCACGTATCTCTTTCTATTATACAGTGATGCCGCTAGGTACATCTCGCTCTCTCAGCTCTCTGTTCCTCTATTCCGTAAGGTATAATACCTTTATGGTTTATCCCATAGTGAAAGTTGTTCAGTTCGTAGGTCTGGAGGACTCCGCATTTAAGTTTACACCAAGCTTGTATAATTTAGTTAAAATGTTTCAGTGGCGGCTATGATGAGGGACTACGAAACAGTCCACCGCGAGTACTTCTCAGTTAAGAACGCGCTGGAAGCCTCTGAGGGCAAGATGGCGCAGATCGACGTGCTGCGCGCGCGCACCGTGCCCGCAGACCTGCACGAGAGGAGGCTGGATCACTGCAAGAGGTATTGTGGACCTTATTGTTAGTTGTATAGAGTTTATTTCAGCATGAAAGTTGATAAGTTTGAAATTCTTGGCAGCGATTTGAAAGTTATGTAAAATCGAGTTATGTTAATCGAGTAATAAATGTTAATGGTGACCACGTAAAAAGAGAAGGTACTAGAAGGAAGTATGTGTCTTGTCATATTCACTCAATAAGACATGCATATAGCAAATTCGCTCTAGTTAAAAAAGGGAGATCGCTACCTTATTGTCTTCCTTAATGGCGTAACCACTTTTTTGTTCTGACTCCGACATGTCACTTCATTATAAATTGTATAGGATTTAATGACTATCGCTATGTCATACCCAGTTACACTGATATTCCGTCTACCAGCGTAAGAGAAAAACTATTCATCTATGGGTGACCAAAAGAGGAACCCTTATATTTTCGCCTATTTCCACTGTAATAGTTTGGGATTCCGATGATGCTTCTTAATAAAAATCTTGATTGTAAATTCACTGGTTTCATTAATATTTTTAGTTTTAAGTTCTCATCAAACAAGCTGCAAACAAGATGGAGGTTCAGGCTAGTGATTCCATTCTCTTTGGTCCAGGCGTGAAGAGAGAGGAAAACCAGAGAGACTTTTGAAATCTACTTTTTATTTTTAAATGCGTTTCGTTCTGCGAGTACTACAATTACTGTCTAATTTTTAGGATTCCTTACCCAAAGAACAGACAGTGAAAACGGGACTCTATAAGCCTGTGCTGTAAGTCAGTCCGCTGCGGTTAAAAATCAGAAAATATTCAAGATCAAGAATATAAGCCCTTGGATAGTTCATCATCATCAGCCTATCATCGTCCACTGCTGAACATAGGCCTCTCCCAAGGCGCGCCACAAAACTCTGTCCTCGGCCTTCCTCATCCAGTAGCTCCTCGCAACTTTTTTAAGATCGTCTCTCCAGCGGGCAGCAGGGCGTCCCACACTACGCCTACCAGTTCGCGGTCTTCACTCTAGAACTCTGACACCCCACCGGTTGTCAGTTCTTCGGCAGATATGACCAGTCCATTGCCACTTCAGCTTGCTAATTTTCTGAGCTATGTCAACCACTTTAGTTCTCTGACGTATCATTTCATTTCTGATGTGATGTCTCAGATAGTTAAATAGTTATCTTTGGTTAGTTAAATACTTCCAATATGGCTATGGAACCATATTATGGGCGTGTCAGACATGCTCTTTGGTACTTTGTAACATCAACATAGAAACATTAGGTTCAAGGGCCCAAAGATGTATGAACTTCCATTATTTTCCTTTCCTTCATTTCTCAGATTACTCGAAGAACTGAAGCACC